>CM037883.1:14775680-16029430 GCA_021292165.1 Shinisaurus crocodilurus | reverse complement strand
TCGATGTGCTTTAACATCAGCAAGTAAATTGTTAATATAGTCACTGTGTGAAATGATAAAGGCAAGCAATTCAAATTAGGTTAGGAGCATTATACCTCGCCGCAGAGACCATGAAATCTACACAAGAGCTCAACAATTTCCTTGGGAGGACTGTAATAAAAAAAATGCTGCAATCATATAAGCATAGACAAAAATTAAGTTCATTTCAGGGAGTAACTGTATTTGAGTGGCAGTCTGTGATTTTGATAGGAGAGTGATTCATATTTCATCAGCATTAAAATTTATAGCGAAATATCAGGATGATTGCAAAGAACCAGCAAAAAAGGAACATTACAACTTTCCCCGAAATTAGTTAGCAGTACAGATCTCTATGTGAATTTTCATACTGGTGAAAATAGGAATTGGTAGAAGTTTGCAGTATGATCCTCTGTGGAGTAAAGCAATTGTGATGTTTGATCCTATGTAGAGTGAGATAGTATATGTCCAATGAAATCCATGGGCTTAAGTGTGTCTAACTCTGCACAGAATCATGCTGTTAAGATTTGTATCCATTGCTAAGCAACTAGTGGCAGGATGATGTCTTAACAAATGGGTAAAGCAAGTCCTGAAAAATATAGCCTGTGGTTGGTTGGGTTGGAAGACACCTGTGCATGAAATTGTTTTATGTGGGGAGATCGGTGTACAACGAATCACCACACAAACTTGACAGAGTACAGCAATGATCCAATGGCACGGTTACCATGACAATTGGAAAACCATTCTCTGCTGCAGCCTTCATCCGCCTTCACAGCCCTTGTAATTTAGGTTTAATTATCTTCCGCCAGTTCTGCCATTGAGGACTTTATGTTTTGGATCGTTCTTTGTCTGGTTCTTCTACCTGGACCTTACCGCCATGGGTGACCCTACTGGGAGTACATAGCTCCCGATGGCATTGCTCACAGGGTTCATCGGAACACGCAAGCCCACTCACCACTTCAAGGTGACGATCCAGCAAGAGGTATACAAAAACAGAGAGAGGAACTTGCTTGACACAACACAATAGCTTTCCTGCCATGCTCAAGCTCCCCACTGAGGCCCGCCTGGCACCAACTCTACTATCCTTTCGGCACCTGGTTAAAACTGCCTTCTATGCCAAGGCATTTAACAACTCTAAATAGCACAGTGGGTGTATGTTAGCTGTTTTAAATAGGCCTAGTTGTATTAACTTGTCTTAGTTATTTAAGTCGCTTAAATTTGGTTTTTTAAATTTCTGTAGTGAAATTTTATGAAGTTTTTTATTGTTATTTGTATTTTTTTTTTTACTGTACTTTATTGTATATTATGAATTGTTGTGAACTGCCCAGAGAGCTTTGGCTATTGGGTGGTATAGAGATGATGATGATGATGATGATGATGATGATGATGATGATGATGATTGATGATCCTTTCTGAATTTATACCAGCTCTCATCCAAATAGTAAATGTCTAACATGAATCATTTTGGTAGAGTAGCTCACCTTGGAGCAGGGTGCATTTCAGCTTACACTAAGTCCTCAACTGGCTTTAATTATGTGATAACCACAGCTCAAAGACATTCACAATGATAATTCAGATGCAATAAAAACATTTATAGGCTTTATTTTATGTAAAGGCAAACTAATTGCATTCAATACACAAGGAAATATTGTCCAGAAGGAAAAAAAAAGAGAAGATTTAATACATAGTTATAGATTTCCTTTTTAATATGCAATGATGAACATAAATCTGGTGAACCTTTGTAATGTTATAGAGCTACTGTGGAATCAGTAGCCTTTCAATCCTCCCACTGATTGTTGAACAGTTTGATGTTTGTTTTTGCAGTTGCATGTTGGTTTATTACTGTGACCTAAATAGTGAAAAATACTTAAATATCTTGTAATGGGTATGTCATATCAATAGAGCAGATTTCCTTCCAGATGCCCTCCAGATGTGTTTGCCTACAACTCCCATAATATCCAGTTATGTTGGCTGGGAATGATCGCCACCCCTCAGGATTACCCATTTGGGTGTTGGGAGGCCTTCTAATGTCACTCACTCCTTGCAAATGCAATGGTGATCCCATGGTGGGAAGAATGACTGAACTGTATGGCCTACAATAATTAAGTGTAGAAAAACCAAGTGCGTGTGAACCAGCCATTTGGCTTGCCTTTATCTGCTACTACCCACGTGATGGAGTTGGGTCTGAGGGTCAAAATACATGTGAAGCAGGAGTTGCATAATTAGACTTCCCAACATAGCAAGCTAGGGCGACTAGATGCAAAAGAGGGCAGGGATCCTGCACCAACAACCTGGAGGGCACCAGGAGGTGGCAGGCTGGAATGGAGAGTGACTGAGTCTGAGCCTAAAAGATGAACAGTGTATGAAACCTTACTAGGGGTGTATTGAATGCCCCCTGTCTTCACAAGTTGGTCACTCACTACTCTCAACTCTGTTGGAGTCCCTCGAAATTCTGTGGATATTTTGCATGATGGGGGGACCTTCAAATTTGCTTCAAAATTTAGCTTTAGATAAATTCTGGAGGGAACATGAAATGGACACAAATCTGACATCAAAAAATAGCAACGTTCAGAAGCCAGCGGGAGAACCAGTCAGAAAATGGAGCTGTCTACCTCTCCATTTCAGGAAGGGTAGAGGTGTGCAAGGCTGCATGTCCAGCACCACAATGTGAGGATGGAGAACCAGTCAGAAATGTGGAGTGTGTGTTTCTCTCCCATCCTTCCTGTGGCCTCTTTGCCTTCAGCACTGCTTCCGATCACCCTCCCTGAGCAACAGTCACCCATTCAGCATATGTGTAGGAATGATTTTGATGTGCTCCAATTGACCTTTCCAATATCCTTTTTGCCTGCTCCATAATGTTTGACTTCTGCGGGGCTTTTGATAAGGTGATTGGCTCGACCTATTCTGGTCACAGCATGGTGACCAGAACCTATGGTGAGAACCCAGACAGGTAAACAGGCTACCCTGGCTAGCACCCTGGAACACATGGATTCCAGCTCATCCTACCTTTAATTGTCAGCTGGCTCAAGAGGATTAAGGAAGGGAGAAGCCCTTGGGCCCAGGGATAGCGCTGGTCAGCAGGGATGGACTGGAACAGCCAAGGGACTGCTTGGCACACCTTCAAGGTAGGCAGGTGATAAAAAGCCCAGACTGGCATTTAGTTGGTCCTGTGCTTTGAGTCAGGGTGGGATTACCCAGATGGCAACCATGAGACATAACCTGAAGTTCTCACACATATCCATAGGTTTATTTCCTATTTGTTAATGAAATTGTGACTCCTTTACCCAAAGATAATGCCTTGTGTCTTCATTCTGGTGGGGACGTGGCAACATTTCAGTCACCTAGGACACTTTGCTGTCAACCTGAAAGCAACCATTCCTCAGCAAAGAAGATGTTCAAAGGAAACATCCAGCTTGCAAAGGCTGGAATGTTTCAGTAAGATTGATTGTTTGCTTAGGGCTCAATTGAGACTAGGTCTTTCTGTACCTCTGCTGTTGTTCAATTAGCATAGCAAGTTTAGAACAGGAGGTTATCACCAGTTACTGCTGCTGTAAATTGCCACTGTGCTTAACTTGTAAACATTTGATCTTTATTAAGCAATAACACAAGGCCTATTCAGGCAAGGAGAAGGAGCATTCTGTGTAGAATCAACATGCAAGGAGACGGAGAAGTAAAAAAATGCTTTATCTGTCCATGTTCACCACAACACACACACCCCCAAACAAACAAACAAAAAACACACAACTTTTAAAAACCAATTTTTAGATCTGGATTGCAACATAAAGTCAATTTAGCATGAGAAAATGCATCAAAGTGTAGTTGACGTAACATTGTATGCCACACATCTCTAACTGTAGAAACTGTGGGAGAAACCCTATGTGTTCTTGTATGTCTAGAACCTAATGTCATCCATTTAGAGAGAGAAACCAGTCAAGAAGATCCCAAAACTACGGAAGATCCAATGCAGATGGGAAACAAGAAATTCAGTGTGTGTCAGCAGATAAGCCCAATGATATAAAGCGAGATCCAGATAACCAAATCCACATTCTTTAATTGGAGGATGCATTCTACACAGATCCTGAATGCCTGACTAGGGCTACAAACTCTTGGCATTGCATGTGCTTTCAGGTCCACACATTGATAACACCTCTGCTGCTCTTTTCTATGCACCACAGTGTCATATCATAATCATAGAAAGACTCTGAAAAGATGAGCTTTTAAGGAAACAAAATTATGTGTATTTCTGTATCTGTGGTCAAAGTTGTTTCCATTGATTAGTTGGGTAAGAACAACTGCCATGCAGTTTGGTGCCCTAGGCAAGATCAGATATTTAGCGCCCCCCCTTCCCACTTGAGAGTGCTGTATTTTTTTTCAAGCCGTTTCTGGCGCCCTCTTTAGCCCTGCGCCCTAGGCAGCTGCCTAGTTGGCCTAATGGTAGCACTGGCCCTGCTGCCATGCAGCTTTTCCACTTACAGAACTGTCTCCATCTGTGGCCATCCCACTTAGATGCCTAAGAGAGAGAGGGAGGAACTCCTTCAGCCTGGTTAAGTGAAATTGTCATCAGTTATGTATTCATTTATTTTATTTCTATACCACCCAATAGCCGTAGCTCTCTGTGCAGTTTACAACAATTCATAAATATAAACCCCTCTTCATCCTTGTCACTTCCGCCTGTTCTTTTGTACCTGTTTAATGGAAGCCATTATTTGAAGCTTTGGACCACTTCTTCTGATGTATTTGCAGAGGCTGGGTTATGGATGTTGTAAATAAAATAATCAAATAATAATGATTGACACAAAGCTTGCTGCTGAGCAGGTGAAAACAGTTGCCTAATTCAGGTTGAACCAAAAGTGTTCAGCTACCAGTGGAACCAAAAGAAGCCTTCAGGATGCTTTCTTTCACAGGTTTCCGCTGTATTATGATACTGGCGTTGTTCACTTTTGCTCCTAGAAATTTGTGTTTCCTTGATTATTCTTGCTTGGCTACACCAGGGTGCTTTGCATAATGCAAAAGAGAGCCTGTGAAAACTTGCTGGAACAATATTTAACATATGTAAGGTACCATATTTCAGCTACTGATATGATCATTTATGACTAACCTATTACAATTTGTTAGCGCAGGCCTGACCTTTCTCTTGTAAGCAAAGGGCACATTTTACAGCTTTCTGAATATGTCTTATCTATTTAGGAGGTTTTACAGAAAAGGAAGACATAGTGACATTTAGTTTTATTTTAGTTCACTGCCATTAACCTCCCGCTGCTGACTTTTAGATGGCTGCACACGGCGCTTTATCAAGACATAGCAAATTAAAGCCCTCATCCGGGCTCGAAAGTTAAAGCGCGTTAGCACATTGCAATTTGTTTCAGAGATTGCAAAATTTAAATGAATTTGCTTAATGACACAGGCTGTGGGTGCCTGCCAAAGACACATGCGGGCAGCTATATAATACAAAGTGCAGCCTGAAAGATGCTTAGCACTTGACTGAAACACATCGTGAAGGTATAGCTTGCAACCCAACCCTATAATGGTTCACAGCCTGCGAGCGCTGGTGCTGACCTCCCATTAAAGTTTCAGGAAACAGTGGCTTCAATCTCCATTGTGCTAAGTCTAGTCTAGTGCCATGTTTTAAAGGCAAGCTACACAACCAGAAACACTATATGGTGCAACTCTTACTGGACTATATCACTTCAGTTTGTAGGTGGGGAAATCACATGCTCAAATGCAGCATGTGTGTGTGCAAACACACCAGTATATCTATAGTCCAATGCAGGGGGAGTGCTAGGTGCTGAAAAGATCTGGGCTCAGGCCCACAGGACAACACATACACACATGCACACACACACACACACACACACACACGCACTTGCATATGCTAATTTACATATGCTCTAAAGTCTCTCTCTGTGTGTCTTTAAAGGACCCTGTCTCCTAAGGACACCACTATTTGTAAAAAGGGATGTATGGACAGGGAGAAGAAGGCATTAGATTTCAGAAAAAAAACAAAACCAGAACAAAAACAAAACCTAAGGCAGAAAGATCTAAGGGGGAGGGCAGAAGGAGGTGAAGCACATGTGGGCAAAAAGCCAGCTAATCCAGGGGGATCACATGCAACAGGGATCATCAGGGCCCCTGTCCTTTTATTTGAGCAAGTTCCCATGGACAGCAGGGTGGTGGGGCAGATGGCGTCCCAGAGATTTGGGGCTCCAAATGAAAGATTCAGGGCTCCAAATGAAAGATTCAGGGCTCCAGCCCTAGTGAGCCACCCCCTAACACTGCTCTGGCCTTATGTAGGTGTTTGCCTGCTCATGTGTAGGGCAAAATGGGTGGAGGGGGACAAAGGCATGCTTGTAAGCCTCACCCCAATTTCCCCATGCACCCAGTTATCAGTTCGAGACCTTCACCTATTGAACGTGAAGGTCCGCAAAGGGCTCCATAAGCACGTTCAGCTGATCGTGAACCCAGCCTTATTATCTATTTAATTAAATATTTCTTGACCGCCTTTCAGGGCAGAAGCCCTCCTAAGGCAGCGTGCAATAACAATAAAACACATAATAAAAACTGATACAGTTTTTAAAAAGCAATAAAAAAACATAGTGAAAACAGCAAAATGCAATGAAAACGGATAAAAACAGCAATAAAAACAGCCTTATCAGGGGTTCTGATTGTGGAATCTCTGTAGGCATGTTCAGCTGTCTAACTGCCAGCTGCACATGCAGGGGCATTGGGGGTGCAGCTTCAGTGCACACCCACACCCCCTCCACACTTTTACCCTACCCACAAGCAGGCAAACACCTGCACAGGGCGTCTGTCTATCTCCCTCAGGTCCCCCCCCCCCCAGCACCAATATTGAAACTGTTCTGGTGCTAGGTTAAGACTGTCCTCTACAAAGCATTTGATGGCATATGCTGGACACTTATGTCAGTTACTTTTATGTTTTATCAGGCCCAGTATCTTACTGCAACCATTTTTATCTGTTTTAAATTGTTTAAAATTTTATAAGTTAAAGATTTTATATTATGTTTTTATTATTTTGCATTTGTGGCTTGTAATGTTTGTGAACTGCCCAGAGAGCTTCGGCTATTGGGTGGTATAGAAATAATAATAATAATAATAATAATAATAATAATAATAATAATAATAATTCTACCCATCTATCTAGAGAGGGAGAGCAAGAGAGACAGAGAGTTGCGACTGAAAGGAAGGGGGGAGAAATGAAGGGGCCAGACACAGATATATGGTATAAAGTTGGGACACATTTATTTAGAAGATCTGCAAAGGGGGGACCTATTCGGGCTTCTAATCTATGCAGCCAACTAGTCTGGCAGAAGATCGGGTGAGACATCCTGCCCCTGTTGAGTGGTGTCTGTGAGATCGCCACCCCTCAGGATTACCCATTTGGGTGTTGGGAGGCCTTCTAATGTCATTCACTCCCTGCAAATGCAATGGTGATCCCATGGTGGGAAGAATGAGTGAACTGTATGGCCTACAATAATTGAGTGTAGAAAAACCAAGTGCGTGTGAACCAGCCTTATGGGTATAAATATCCCTCTTGCCTTTGCAGTCCTCCTTGGTTTCCAGGAAATTCCATTTATTTATTTATTTTATTTAACATTATTCATGAATCGATTATAATAAATAAATTGATAAGCAATGTACAAAAGACAAGATTGCCTTCCTGGGAATGCATGCTGGAAAAGCTATGTTTTTAGTAGGCACCAAGAACCCAGAAGGGTCAGCACCTGCCTGAGTTGTTGTGGTAGGGATAGTGAGCACTATGATACTAAAGGCCATATATTCTCATCCATGATCGACTTGGGTATCACAAGGAGGGTATCTCCTGATGACTGCGGCAACCAGGCAGGCCAGTAGGGGATCAGGCAATCTCTTGAGTATCCTGGTCTTGGGTTGTTTAGGGATTTGTAAACAAGTACCCAAACCATAAACCTGGCCCAGTGGCATATAAGCAGCCAGTACAGTTCCTCCAGAACAGGCATAATATGTTGGGGTGCTGTTGTTACCAACCTGGCTGTGGCATTCTGCACCAACTTCAGCTTCCAGGTCAGCCTCACATGAAGCACATGGCAGTAATCTAGGCTTCCCCCTGTGTATCAGTTCTGGGGATGGGTGAACGAGCAATGTTCAAGATCACCAGGATTCTCCGAACATCATCTCACTGCTTGTTGTCCCTATTCCTGTTCATGTTCATGATCTCTGCTTGCTCTGCACAAATGGGAAACCTGTGCAAATCGAGCTGTAATCAAAAGGCAGATTTGCACAAATCTCCTGAATTAGGAAATTTGCACAAGCTGAACTGAGAATCAGGAATGAGATTAATGTGAGCACATGTTTGACAAACCAAAAATATTTTTGGTGGACACGTGCTCACGATCACATTCAGAGTTTCTGGGGCATGCTTGCATGTTTTGTACGCAAAAATGAAATTCTCCTACATCCAGTTCACTGATGTGGTTAACAAAATAAGGACATTTTCATTTGGGTAGTTTGCTTCTGGTTCCCCCTACCCCTCACCCCTGTGCTGCTGCAGCTTTTTTTGCGTGCCTTTAACAGATTTGGACATAAAAGCTAAGGCATTTCACAGGCTGTTTAGTATGTATAGGGGAAGCACGGTTCAAAATGAGGTTTTCATTTCAGTTAATTTAATGTTTGGAATCTGTCAGATTAACTCAAAGATTGGGTACTTCTCCACAAAGGAAATTGTGCTATCCAGTTTCCACCCCTCTGGTTAGTTTACTTTGAATACATTCATTAAACTGATAAATGATTTCCTGCAGGGATCATTAGGACTGCTCCGGGCTAAGAAGAAATAGCATCAGAATTGTGGGAGATGACAGGAAGGTGCCTACTGCAGCAGATTGGAAGAAACATCTCGAGTGTTGTTTGTTTGTTTCCCATGTTCAGTCAAATTAGAATATCCAACATCTGGACACAGTGATGGATCTTGAAGGGTAGGGAAATGTCTCATTTAATGACCAATTAGAGCTAAATCCTGTTATTTATTGCATTGTGGAAGCAGGGCATAAGACCAGGCACTAGGAACATAGAAAGTGGTTTTATACCAGGTCAGAAGATTATTTGTCCTTCCAGTCCAGCATTGTCTACTCTGGCTGGAAGTGGCTCTCCAGGGTTTAGACAATGGTCTTTCCCTTCACCTGTTAACTGAGTGTTTCAACTGATGATGCCAAGGACTGAACCTAGGACCTTCTGCATGCAAAGCATATGCTGTACCACCACTGTGCTATGGTCTAGGCTACCAACAGCGCTGCAACAAGGGCACACTGCTCACTGCTGTCCCTTTCTTCAGTGCTGCAATGAGGGATGCTTCCAAATACTCCTCAATTAAATTTTCTCCATATTTTGGGGAGTTCCAAAGTCCTTGTTTCCAAACTGAAAGTGATGCATTAGGAATTTTCCAGTGCTTCAGAATGTGTGTATGTGTGTGTGTAGTACTTGCTTCCATTCATTAGTTGCTTCTCTCCCTCTGTATTACTGATGTGTAGGTATGTATCTATAAAATATTGCAAAAAAGAAGAAGAAGAAGAAGAAGAAGAAGAAGAAGAAGAAGAAGCTATTGTTGACGTGGTTGCACACATAATTGCAGCAGAGCTCTTTTTCTCTAGTGTTTTCACTTGGATGCACTTGCTAAAATACCATTAAAAATAAATTTGATGTCGATGAACATATGGGTTTTCAGGATCCTTTTTTGTTGTTTTATCAATGTGTAAAACACCACACAGAAAGAGTCTTGATGCAACAACATCAAGCACGCTTTAATTAGACAGCTGTTCCATCCCATACCTACCTTTTTACAGCGACAGCTTTCTAATGGGATCTTTCAAATTTATGATTGCTACCTGAAATGGCAGTAGTTCTCCCACCCCGCCCTGCATAAGCAATGTTTTCTCTATGCTACACTCAAGGCAGCGTACTGATTTTACATTTTAATCAACAGCTAAGTGACCTGCCCCCCTTTTCTGGCCTACTCCTAAAGACTACAGCTTAGAAGTGAGGATTCGGTGACCCCTTTCCTTGTGAGGAGCAAGAAGCTAAGAAAAGGCAGTTTGTGGGATTGGACTAAAGCAAGCAAGTAGAGAGTCTGTGCCCCCCCCAGGTGTTGTTTAACAACAGCTCCCATCATCCCTTACCACTGTCTATGGTGGCTGGAGTTGATTGGAGTTGGAGTACAATAGCATCTACTAGAAAACTACATGTTCCCCACTCCTGGATTTAAGATTGCTAAGCACCTAAGGAGTCTTTTTGACTCTAGTGGAGACCTTCTTTGGAGCCTCTGTTCTTCGGGTCACCAAGCTTCCCCACACTGTCCACCTTCACTTCTTTCAAAAACTCCTCTTCCATCCCTCCGTTCTTCCCCCATGCGCTCTCTCTCTCTCTTTCCCCTCTTCCTCTTCACTGCTGACCTTGCTCAGAAACACCACTGGTATTTTCTGTGGCCCTGGCAGCCTCCTCACTCTAGGCACCCTGCTCTGGCACATGGTTTTTTCGGTGAAACATTTTAATTCAGATTGGCTAGTTTTATCCACATTCCAGCATTATAGGTTAAGGGTGCAATCCTATGCAGGTTTAGACAAGGGGGGGAGTCCTACAACCCCCAGCATGGAATGTTGGTTGCTGTAGGACTTTTTTTATCCAGTCTAAACCTGCATAGGATTGCACCCTACATTTCTTATAATTAATTTTAAGTCCAGCTATTACCCCCCCCCCAAATCTGCTAATTAGTTGCAACATTTTTGTTAGGTATGGGGGGGGATTAGAGACTAGCAACACGACAGTGTTGGTGAAAAAAATATATATTACATTTTGTTTGTTGTTCATCTGAACTCAGAACACTTGCGAAGTGTTAGCAGTTGAGTGATTCTGAAGTGCATCTTATTTGGCATAAGCCTGATTTTGGAATCTAATGTTGATTAATGCAAGGCAGCAAAATTCTCCCTGGAATCTCAAGAGACATTTTACATTGTTCCAAAATTAAATTAAAAAAACAGGAAAAAAACAACAAAAACATTAGTCTTTGTTGAAATGAATGTTACAATTTTCTAGCATTCTTTCCAAAGCTTATTGGCAGTTATGAAGCAGACTTCAGTTCACATGTGATAGTTGCTAATCTTCGTCTGTACTGCTTTTTATCAAATTGAACAAACATGCTTTGTTACTTCATTTGGCTCATTAGATGTTCAGAGGATTTCCCGATGCTGCGTGCAATGGCAAGAGACCATAGATGGCATGGCCAGCTTGCTGTCAAGCTGTTAATTAACTGACTTGCTGCAAATTTTCAAATGTTCCCATCTCCTTGAAACCATTGTACTGCTCACCCCAGCCAAATCAAGATTTCCCAGGATGCTTCTGTAATCTTTTACAGTATATGAGTTTCATTGGTTGTGGTGATTATCTACACTGTAGCAATTTTACTTCTATGTTAAGTAAACAGCACCCAAGCACTTCCTTAAAAATGTTTTGGGAGGAGTTAAAAATCTCTTGTCTCTCTAAGGAAGGTGGAGATGCACCAGACACACTTTTCAAATTGAGAAGGAAAGCAACAGCAACTAATTCTTTCCTTCTATTTTCAAGAAGAACATGAGGAGAAAAGTAATTGTATGGGGCAAATACAAAACTGGAAATTCAATAAAGCAGAAGGAATATGTTTACAGCTAATGAAGTCTCTTGATACCTGAATGCATTTCAACAACAACTTTATTGTATCATAGCAATTTGCCATTATACACGATCAAAACTTAGTTAATAGACCTTCAGAAATTAAATAATTTCCCGTATAACATTAGGTTTTTACAGTATACATTTGTAAAACATTTACAAGGAATTTGGATGTTCTATAGGATATATACTTGTCAACATTAGACAACAGGAAACATACCTTTGCAAATGATGACCTTCCCTTCAATGGTTTTATCAATGTATCATTATAAGATCATTATAAACTGAACACTGTAAGAGTATGTGAGTTATATCTTCAACTGATACTGAATTGCAATCACATACTCTATCCTTCTTAGGAATCCCTTTAAAACGGCCCACCCAATCAGCCAAAGGAAAAACATTTAATCTTGCCCGAGTAAAGGCTACCCTCATTTTAATGTTTGGCAAGTCTACCAAATATTTTGGAAGGGATAAATATGATGGGATAAAAGAGGCATAAAAAGTGTTTGACTGTCTATGGTCAGACAGTTGGGAGGACGCCAACTGACATGTGGGAATTAAATGCCTAATTAGGTCTTCTCTGTGAAGTCAGAGATTCTGAGCCTCTGGAATTTCAAGAAGACTTGCCAGAACTATTTATTATTTCAGGAACAGGTCTATTGCTTGAAACTCGAGAACTGTGATTCAATGACCACGGCTTGTCGTCTTTGAAGAGTAAGTTTATACCTTGATAAAGAAGAGGGAGTTGATTTATGTTAGGTATAACAAGTGAAGACTATTAGAACGCTCAGATACTCCCTTGCTAAAACTGAGCTGAGCTTGTGGTGTGGAACACAGGAAGGAATTCTGAAGAGGTTTCGAGAGGCTTGAAGAAGAAGACGTAAAGGACATTGTTTTGGGGTTTTTTTTTTTGACTACGTGTATTTATACACTTAAAAGCTGGTGTATCCCTGTTATTACTTGGAATGCTTACTGAAAAGGGTCCTAGGAAGCGCTCCTGTAATAATTCTAATTTATCCTCCCCACCCCATACTAAGCAGCTTAAAATTGATGAGTTTTTCAAATCTGAGTGGCCCATATTAGATGATAGAAAGTTTACAATTCCTACTTCCAATAGGTTTGATGTCTTAGAAACTGAAAGTTTAGAATTTCAGTCGCCATACATAGAAAATCCTACTGCTATTATTAATAATCATATAAGTGAGAATAGCCATGAGAATATTAATGAGACTACTACTCTCCCTAGTGATTGTGTAATTTTAGCAGAGCAATGTAACTTGGTGGCTAAAACAGTTCAAGATATTTATAAACAGCTTAATGTAATTTCAAATAACATAGATGGCCTTATATCTATTATAACAAGGGAAAATACTGCTACCCTTTCCAAGACCACCATTGGGAAACGGGTTGGCATTAATGCGTCAAATAAGGATGAATTTAATCAATTTTCTGAAACTATTGGGGTTGGAAAGAGTCCATTCATGGATTCTAATTTACTTCTTCAGACTCACCAGGTAGCTTTAATGGTTTATCCCTATAAAGGATGTACATTATTGTGGAATACGACAACCCAGGTTTTGAAACAACTCAGTGTTTTATTATTTCTACCGATGAAGGACATTGATCTTTCATTTATTAAAGTTTTGTATGCTCCCCCTCACATGCAAAAATGCATTTTAGTATTTAAGTCTGATAAAATTCCATCTTTATTACTTAGGAGGAAAGACTCCTTGGCTATGTTAGGGGTGTTACCTACTAGGGTTTTTTTGGACACAACGCGGAAACCACTTCTGACCTTAAATAATTTCCAGGGATTGAGAGGTTATTATTTTGGGCCACCCCAAAATAAGGAGTGGATCCCAAAGGAAATACCCTTGATTTCCTCTAATAATGAAAATCAAGATTCCAGACTACATTTGGTATCAATGAATAATTTGGAGAAAGCCTGAATGCATTTGTTTAGGAGGGGGGGGGATCCCTGAATCTTTAATACCAAGGCAAATGCTGCGCAGTGGAAGCCAAAACAATGATATCCCATCTGGAAGAAGAATAATGTACAGATGTCATAACCCCCCTCCAGGAATCCCCCTCTGAGGACGAGTGTGACTCACCCAGGGCCCTGGGCACTCCTCAGGAGCAGAGTTCAGACACTGCTGCTCCAGACGGGGCCGACTGGGCAGCTGAAGAGCTGGCAGGCCCCTCTGGCGTGACCTGTGGGAGTTCCCCAGCCCGGAAGGAGTCAGAATCAGAGGTGGAGATGGTGCAGGTCCCGAGTCCCAGACAGAGGAGAAGGATGAGATGGCAGGAACAGATGCAGGCCCCTCGACGCAGCATCCGGCTACAAACCAGGACGTCGGCCTTGTGAGGCGTTTATAATCAGCCTGCTGCTAAGGAGCTCCAGCTGCAGGATGGGCATGCCCCAGCAGCAGGCAGTAGAAAAACGCTCACTGAAGCCTGGGTATCGGGAAACAACATCTTCCTTGACTCGTGTTCCTGATCCCTGACCTTGCTCCTGAACCCTGCCTTGCTTCCTGGACTCTTGGACCTGACTTCGGACTGACCCTGACACCGCCTCTGCTCGACCCTTGGACTTTTGAACAACACTCTCGGCTTGACTCCTAGGATTGTAAGACCACGCTTCTGCTACCCATCCCCCTGCAAGCTCCCTTATCTTATCTTAGCTGGACTTTTGGCAGCACTCCCAGAAGCAAGGCCAGCTGCTGGCTGCCGGCCAGCCTTAAGTCGGACAATAGATGTAGTTTCCAAAGGGTCATGTGCAGATGTACATCAGTAAAAAAATGCACACCCAATAAGCAAAATGCTCATCATTATGACAAATGCTAAGTGCGGAAGGAGGGCTTAGATACCGCAAGGAGTCAGGCAGGGCAATGCTTTTCTATGCACATTAATGCATTACCTGCAAGGAAGTTGTTGCAAGCTGGAGCACTGTGGGATCACCTGGGTCATGAATGAAGATTCCTAGACCAGGGATGGCCAACTATTGTCCCATGGAATGCATCTGACCCACACCAGTCTTTCTCTTGTCCCTGCCACCAGCTAGTGCCTTGACAATTGCATCTCAAATACTACTCTTACCAGTTATTTATTTATTTATTTATTATATTTATACCCCACCTTTTTTCCTTCAAGGAACCCAAGGCGGCTTACATAATCCTCCTCCTCCTCTCCATTTTATCCTCACAACAGTTGACAGGTGACCCCTTCTTTTACCTTTTGTCTGGCTAGTGCTGTTTTCTGAGCACATTAATCCAAGAAGCTGTTCTGAATTCTGTTCTGTTTCTGGACAGCCAGAACAGGGAAAAGCCATATAAAGCACATTCTTCATGTGTCATAATCCCCAGACTTTACATTATTTTTGTAGCTTTTCTTTGGATTCTTTCTAGCTCTTGTTCCTGTTACATTTCCATTCACATCCTTCCCAAAGTATGTCCATGGGCACATCTGATCATGGGGTGCAATGTACCAGAAAGGGTCGATCAGAATTATGGCAGATGTGTGTTTGGGCAAGAAAAGCATATTAGCTGTATGCTTTGACCTTTTTTCTTCTTCTCTCCAATTAATTAACATAAAACTGGCTGTAGTTTGTGTCTCTAGGCCAATAGCAATTTCAGTCAGAATCAGAATTAAGGCCCACATTACAGATGGGCAACTTACAAGAATACAGGTAATTAGTTCTCTCTAGTTAACTGTGGTAATTGGCAATAGGAGGGAGAGAAAGCAATACCACTCCCTTCTCACAGTGCAATATCACAAAGGACAGTGTGATGGTTTAACAAAAAGAGGCAGAAAAAGTGAATGCATGAGCAAATTGAGCATTTTGCTTATATACCTGCTTATATGGCTAGACTGGAGTAAGCAGGGGAAACTCTTAGAGAAACTTATGTTCTAATTCCCCTGCACAAATGGCCCTTTCTCCTGGATTTGAGACATCATGACAATATGTGAAAAGTGTAACAGCCAGGTCAGAAGTTGGGGGAAATGTCTTTCCATAAATCCACATGGCTACCTTTGTGCTCTAGTGTGAAGGAGGGGAAAAAACTGCCCATGTGAATCTATTTTCGCTCTCATGAGGAATATGCAATAAGCAATATTTCAATTTACTGTTATGGATAGACACATCTTTCAATATCTTTCAATCAGTTTCTCATTTTTCCAACCTTAACTTCATTTTGTCCCATTTCAGCATCAGTTTGCATTAAAAAAAAAAAAAGTCTGCATGAAAATCCATACCCGTTTTTTTGCACATTTATAGACACATTTCTATATGCATTTTTTTAACCTAATATACATTTTTTCAAATATTTTCCCCCAATATAATGTGTGCTTCTACTTTATTTTCACTCATGCACACATATTTGCACACACTTTCTGCAATGCACACATTTTTGTATGAAGAACTGCATCACAAAAATTGGGAAAGTATATATTGAAGTGTGTTTCAGTTCTCATAATGCTTCGAGAAGTACGAATCTGGTACGAACTTATCAAAATTTGAACCAGCCAAATTCCCCCCACCATCCCTGTTTACTGTCACTCACCATAACATTATGATAGACCTGCAGGAGAGAACTCTACTTAAGTAACTCTGAAGGCTAGGATTGTGCCACAATCCCGAAGTCAAGTGCATTCTCATAAAACTGCAATGGATTAGGAGCCCCACCGAAATAGGAGTCAACACCAGCCTCCCCTGCTTAAAACAGGAATGTTGAACCTCTTTCAGCCCGAGGGCTGAATTCCATTTTGTAGAAGCTCTCTGGGGCTGCATTCCAGTGTTGGCCAGAGCCAAAGGCAGAAGGGGCGGTAGTAGAATACCTTCAGTTTTTTGAAGAACCCAAAGTTTCAGCATATTTTAGATTACGGGTGCGTGCAGTCCTATACGGATGAGCATAAACCTCCAAACTCAGAGAGGCTCATTCTCATCCAATGCAGAGTGGGAGGAATGGGGGAGGTGATCTTTGTCTCTCCACTCCTCTCACTCTGCATTTTCACTAGAGAGCCAGTGTGGCGTAGTGGTGAGAGTGTTGGACTGGGACTCGGGAGATCTGGGTTCTAGTCCCCACTCAACCATGAAACTCACTGGGTGACTTTGGGCCAGTCAGTCACTGACTCTCAGCCTAACCTACCTCACAGGGTTGTTGTGAGGATAAAATGGAGAGGAGGAGGAGGAGGATTATGTAAGCCGCCTTGGGTTCCTTGCAGGAAAAAAGGCGGGGTATAAATATAATAAATAAATAAATAAAGTAAATGGCAGCTTTTGGCCATCTAGCGATGGCATTTCAAAGGGGGAGGGAAGGAGGCTGCAGAGGGCACAGGATAGCTCATACCTTGGGTGCTCCAGTCTCCTCCCGTCCCCACCCCCTTGCAACTTTGGAGAGCAGCCGGCACAATCACTTCTGCCCAGGGTGCAAGGTGGAGGGTGGGGTCAGAGCTCCGATTCCCAGCTCTAAGGTCAGAGTGCTGTCTCTGACCTTGGAGCTGGGAATCTGAACTATTCTTTGCCCCCAGACCCCCAAAACAATGTCTAGGAGCCATAGGGTCATTCCCTAAAGCTCTTACTGCCAGTAACTAAGCCTTAGGAGAGGAATTTCAACCTTATAGAATCATGTTGTGGGGGGCGGAACACACCCCTGCACAAAAGGTGGGAAACCACCAAATGATTGGGGAATTGTGGTTGGGGAAAGGGGGTGGGACCAGGGGAAGGGTGGTCATTTGGTGAACCATGAAGGGCCAGATTGGGATCTCAGGAGGGTTGGATTTGGCCCCCAGGCCTGAGGTTCTGCACCCTTGCCTGGACCAGACTGATTGGTAATGTTTATCGAGATTCACAATTGTGTTACCTCTCCTATGAAAGTTGCAAGATGAATCCATTTTTTTCAGGGCAATTCTGATGTTATTACAGTATTTGTTTTTTGCGGAACAGGTCCTGTCCAGATTTTTGTTTTGGGTTCTTCAAAAAACTGAAGGTAAATGGAACTGGATCTTGGCCTTGCCAGGCAAGAAATTAAGCAGCACAAATACAGAGATTTATTATAGGGGTAAGAATAAACAGTTTAGATGCTAATATTGTCCACTGGTTTATTTCCAGAAGAATTGCAGAACTGCCTAATTGTGGTGTGAATTGACAGGAAATGATAGCTCACATTAGCCAAAAAGTGGTTGTCAGTATAAATTGCTTTGCAGTAATTTTGAAGACAAGCTAATCACATGAAAAATCTAATTTTGAGTCATGTTGGAACAGATGAATGTGACAGAATGACAAGCATACATGAACAATGTCCAAATGGAATGAGGCTTCTAATATCAAAGAGGTGTTAATAACTCTATGAATTTAACATTGAGTATTCATATAATGGTTTGGAACAATCATTCAGTGTATAGAACCCATTGGTATAGAACCCAATGAGTAAAAATGGCCTTCCAATATTTACCAGGCTATCTGTAGGTGGTGAAAGGTGGTGTGTTACCAAATAGGCTTACGGGGGTGGGCGGAGATGGAATTCTGTAACAATTGTGTGAGGAAAGAAAATTCTCAGGAAATTTCTCAGGAAACTCTCTACAGAGAAATTCTGGCTCACCTAATGTTGAATGAAACTGTCTTGTTAGTTCATATTGGTGGATGAAGGAAGCAATGAGCAAAGGAAGGAAAGCTGGAAGACAAAAGGCCCCTAGCCTGTTGCTTCCTTCAAGAATATTAAAATGGCATTAAACAATATTCAAACTTGAACCACGGTTTCACCTGGAATTCTCCATCATATTCACTGACACCAAAATTGGGGAAGCCATTTTGTTGAATTTTTCTCCTGAGGAGGGTTAAAATTCTCCAGCAGTTCTGGAAGAGCTCAAAAATGAAAACATTTAAAATCATCATCATCATCATCATCATCATCATCATCATCGAAAATTCTGGGAAATTTTGCCCCAGCAAAATTCAGACCTTCAGATCAATGTATGGAGGGTTACTGGAGTGGGAGGGAAGCGTGATCTCATTTCCCCCTCCACGTGTTGATCCTAAAAAGCAAACAAGACAAAAATATTGTTTGAATAGGACCAATGCATTTGAGCTTCTAGAAGTACATAGGGTCTTGTATTGGCAAAGCATGCCGTTACTTCTGAGGGACAATCACAAGGCACAAAAAGGTTTGGCATGTCTTCAAGGCATGGTACTAGAGCAGGGCTCTCCAACCTCGGGTCCTCAGATGTTTTAGGCCTACAACTCCCAGCATGCCCCAACCAGCATAGCTGGCTAGGGCATGCTGGGAGTTGTAGGCCAAAAACATCTGGGGACCCAAGGTTGGAGAGCACTGTACTAGAGCATAAATGGTACTGGAACCAAGGACTAGAAACACCCAAATATGTGATGTTTATTTTACATGAAATAATCTTCATGGGATGGTGGTGCTGGAATACACTGAAGCTTCTCTTCTGAAATGAGTGTACCCAATTTGGGAGAAATGAAGGAGCATCCCACTCACTCTCACCCTCTCAGTTCAATTTCCACTCTTGGCTGTTCTATTGCAGTTGTACATATAGGTTAACTAAGCTGCTGTTAAGGGAATTTGCTCTGAAATGGACTAAATAGTTTGTTTCAAAAAGCCAGAGTATATTTAGCAGGGAACGATGTTCATGCAGGACATCTCCTGGGAAGCCGGTTAAAAGCCTGATGGAGTTTGAATGAATACCAATGAGTGCTACCTAATGGAGATACTAATTGCTACATAATTGGAATGTCTTCAGGTAATTTACAGGTATATGTGTGTCACTGCTTAGACTCATCTTCCGTATCTGAAGAAATGAAGCATCTCTGCAGGTTAGCTCTCCGACTGTTCTTAAGGTTCTGAATAGCAAACACAGGCATCAGATCTCCCATAGAAACTAACAGTGGTGGCTGGTGTCTCCAGTGTCAGTGGGACTGCGTATCCACTCTGGATTTTACTCTGAGCTTTAGAGGAGCTATCCACAGTGCTGAACCCTATCCCCAAAACAAATCCAGAGTGTGTACACACAGCCCTGCTGACATTGGAGCCACCATCCTCCATTGGAAACAAAATGATCATTTCACATAACCCCAAGTTGCCCCGTCTTCGTAAGATCAGGCTTGGAAAAGTCCAGCTATTCTCTGCAGATCACATTTTGATCAAGGCCCCCTTCTGATCAACAGACCATTTCTCTGCCCTGACCATGAGTGGGAGTCCATGGGGCATGGCTGATGCCTGTGGGTGACATAGGCAGGCAGGTACGATTGGGATGGAGTTGCAAGACCTTGGATATCTCACAGCAGACAACTTGCTCCAATAAGATCTGGAGTTCAACTGAGCCCCTTTATATCCATTGGGCTACAGCTCCCAGGCGTCGCTGATTCCCTAAAGAAGGTAGAACATTAAAGAGGCAGTCCCCTTTCCTTCAGCCTAGCACCTCTCTCAGTAAGCTTGTGTGTGCATGCACTTGTGTGTGCATGCACAGGTGAGCTAACACTGTAGACTGTAAGGCCACTGGTGTGTAAAGGGGGGAGGTTTCTTGGGGAACCTGGCCCAGGGGATGCTGTCTCTGGAGGTCCCAGCTTGGAAGAGAGGGGCTCTAGCACAAGGGGCTCCTGGTCGGCAGCTCTGGCTCAGACTTTGGGCCTGGGTCTGGGTTCAGCAGCTAGTTCCTCATCCTCTGTGTCAGAATACTGGCTGCTGCTCAGAATTTGGATCATGACAGCACCTGTCCTCCTTTCACTCTGCCTCCACCTCCTGTGGGACCATGAAGGTAGACAATGTTCTTCAGAACATAGGAAGGGATTTCTAAGATCAGACTGAGGATGGGCAAATCTATCAACTTTAGTTTCTCTCATTTTTCCGATCTTAAGTTTTGTTCATCCTGAACTTTGAGAATTTTTAAAAATAAAGTTTGCATGAAAAAAATGTGTACAGATTTTTCTGTGCATTTCTCATAATGCATGCACATTTTAACAACATTTTGCTTAATATACACCTTTTTTTGCAAGCAATATCTCTAATTTAATTTAGTTTTTTTGAGCTTTATTTCCACTAATAAAACATTTAAAATAAACGGAGAACTCCATGGATAAATTCGGAGAAGTGCAAATTTCAAAGGATAAACTGAGTTTTGGTTCACTCATTTGGAAGTGCAAAATTAGGTAAATTAGCCTTAAAATGCAAACTGAACTAATTTCTCCCCCATTCCAGAGGCGTCTGGTGGGCCTCTCGATGCCTCTAGGAAGACCAGAAGCAAGTTGTAAAGGCAATAGCTCTCTCCTTTTCTTACTCCCCTGCATATGGTATAAAGAGGCATGCTGGACGTTCCCTGGAAAATGGAGTTTCCGATGGAGCCATCTTTGCCAATAGTCTTTGATAGACCTATCTACCATGATTTTATCTGATCTTTCTTTAAAGCCATCTAAGCCAATGGCCATCACCACAATTTGTGGCAGTGAATTCTTGAAATAAAGAATGCTGGTATCTGGGCAGCAAAGTCCAAGGTGAAGTCTGCATGGAGCCTACTAGTTTACTGGATAGTCCAGAGATGCTATTCACCTAAGGAGGTTTGTTTGTTTATTTATTTATTTATTTATTTATTCATTCATTCTATTTATACCCCACCTTTTTTTTCCTGCAAGGAACCCAAGGCGGCTTACATAATCCTCCTCCTCCTCTGCATTTTATCCTCACAACAACCCTGTGAGGTTGTACAACCCAAGGTGTATGCCTGGGGAACAAAATGATTGTGGGCAGTGGGAATAAACTGTGTGGCTTTCTTTCCTGGCCTCTGGCCAGAAGAACAGGAAGAAGGGAGAAATTTGTTTGGTTCACATTTTAATAAGAACTTACCAAATTTTGCACTTCCAAACCAACATGCACACTGAAACTCAGTTGTTCTTTGAAATTCCAATTTCTCCAAATTTTGTAATGCAGTTCTCCAACGAAAAGAAAATGCATGTATTCATGAAAATAACTTTAAAATGCATTATATTAGGAAATTCCTTCCAAAAATCTGAATATTACTCATAAATGCAGACAAAAATGTGTATGAATTTTCATGCCAACTTAAACAAAAATATTTCCAAAGTTCAGGATAAACTGAACTTAATATTAGAAAAATGAGAAACTGGGAGAAACTGGATTAGACAGAGAGTCATCCATCCCTAGAAAACAAGCAAGCTAGGCAGTCTGTTTCTCTCTTCTTCCTCTTCCTCTTCTTCATGTAAAATGGCAATTCTAAGGCTCGTACCAGACACCACTAATGACCAGGGAGTACTTTGATGGCAAAGCTGCAATACATACCAGAATTGTATGGGTTTTGTTTGTTCATTTGTTCACTTACTTATCCTCCTGAAAAGACATGACAAAAGGAACAATATATTCTGAATGAAACTAACCCATTAAAATGATATTAAAATTCAATAAAATCCAGTTGAAAATATTTTCAATTCGATTTTATTGAATTTTAATGTCATTTTAATGGGTTAGTTTCATTCTGAATATAATGTTCCATCCCTAAGCTTTCAAAATGCCCATCCTTCTATGGGTAATTCCCATTCTTCTGCAGGTTTAACCTAGTTCCACAAGATGGCTTGAATAAAAATGTCTCACATAGTAACTGCTCTGGATTTTTTTCTGATGCGTGTGTGCGTGTCTGTGCGTGTGTGCGTAGTATGCTCAGTTTCTTACGCTAGGCTTTGTATAATCAGGAAAAAATAAAAAGAATGGAGGGTATGATTTTGAGTGTCCATAACTCAGTGGTAGAGAGCACAACACTTTGGATGTAGGAAGTCCCGACTATAAGCCCAAGCATCTCCAGTTAAAAAGGTCAGGTAACAGGAGATAGGGAAGATACTCTGCTTGATTTGCTATATCTCAGTGGTAGAATGTCTGCTTTGCATGCAGAAGGTCCCAGGTTCAATCCCTGGCAACTCCAGTAAATATATACCAGTTAGCAGGTGATGAAAGAAGACCCTCCTCTTGATACCATGGAGAATGACTGCCAGTCAGAATAGAACAGTATCTCCAACTTTTTCAGACCTGAGATTCACCTGTAGCCCGAACATGCATTTGGGGATCCTCTTCTTAATTTTTGACCCTATATTTGTATGGTGATAGTACTGCTATTGTCACCCACCTAAGGTCAATCTGCAACCCAGTAGAAGTGAGTACCGACCCACCAGTTGAAAACCAATGGAATAGACAACACCAGGGTAGTTTAACTCAGTATAAGGCAGCTTCATGAGTACATATGGCTGAAACACATCTATGCCTGCCCCTATGCAGAGTGAATCATAGTGAGGCATCAAAACTACAATTTCCAAGGAATGCAGCATGTGGCTCACGCTGGCTCAGCTTGTCTGAGTGTGAAAGCTAAGCAGGGTCAGGCCTGGCTATTACTTGGATGGGAGACCCCTCCTCTAGTTTCCTGCATTGAGCAGGGGGTTGGACTCGATAGCCTTGTAGGCTCCTTCCAACTCTTATGATCTATGAAATCTATGAAACTGGAGGTCTTCGAGCAGAGGCTGGATAGCCATTTGTTGAGGATCCTCTAGCTCTGAATTTCCTGCATCAAGCAGATGACCTGCCTACAAGGCCCCCTACAACTCTATGATTCTGTGAATACCCTAATTCAGACATCCTTAAATTATGTACAATGAGAAGGGAGTCTGGGATTGAGCACGCTGGCTAGGGAGTATGGAATTCATTAATCTGCTGTGTGTTTTGCGGATTGTCAGGTGTCTTTCGTTCCATCGTCCGCATTACAAGAATTTTATTCCTGTTTGCAAATGTACACTTGTTCAATTGCACATTAGCACTAATGTACACTTGCACTAATGCACATTTGCACAATTCCTCCCCCCTCAGTAAAAAAAAAAAAAGGCCCACAAGTCCACAGAGTCCATGCAACTCAGAAAAAGCCAGTCAGCTGTGGAATCCTCAGGTCAGATTAATAGAAATCTGAACTTATTGTAAATTTCTCCTCCATCTCTACCGGCGCTGGCTTCATCCCTGACCTCCACATGTTGAAAGTTCCTTTGTGAACTGAGCACATGCTTTTTGCCACACCTGCAGCTAGTTTCCAGGAGTGGGTGGGATGCTATATGTTTAGAAGCTGTCTTTGGCCAAGGGAGAGGAGGTAGGCAGCAGCAGCATGGCAATTGCTGGCTGGTAGACAGGTAACATCTTTAGCCTCCCCAGTCTTTTCTGCCACACCAGGAGAGCAGCAAACCCACTGGAGGGGCCAGAAGGTTCAGCCAGCTATCCCCACTCTTTTGACACAGCTGCAGCTTGTTTCCAGCAATGGGAGATTATATATTTGCAGGTAGCCACTGGTGGGGGTTCACCATGTTGGTAGGTAGGTAGTAAAGGGACAATAGCGATGGGGGGCATCCCTTTGGGTCATTCCTTCAGGTTGTTTAGAGCTGATACGGTTGCTCATCTTTTCTTCTTTTACCTTGGCAACAAGTGTTTTTCTGCTAACCAAGGCCCTGGATGCCAAGGAAGTTGTTGACATTTTGAATTGGTTCCCTGGAGGTGATAATGCACTTGATTAGGGCTAAGAAATTGAGCCTTAATCCAGACAAAACAGAGGTGGTCCTGGTCAGGAAGGAGAAAGACCCTGGAATAGGATTCAGCCTTTTTTGATACGGTAGTACTCCCTTTGAAGAATCAGGTTCACAGTCTGGGGTGCTCCTGGATATGACGCCTGGATAACCAGGAGATGGCTATGTGGCCAGGAGTACTTTTGGCCATTTGAGGCTTATTTACCAGCAGCACCCATTCCTAAGGAGGTCATACCTGAGCACAGTAACACAGGTTGGATTATTGCAATGTGCTCTACATTGGGCTATCCTTGAAGAATCTTCAGAGGCTTCAGTCGGTCCACAATACAGCTGCAACTATGCTGACAGGTGCTTGCCTATGAGATCATGTTATACCAATTTTGCAACAGCTGCACTGATTACCAATTTGCCTCTGGGCACAATTGAAGTGTTTACCTTTAGAGGCCTATATGGCTCAACTCCAGGATACCTTAGGCATCATCTCCATCCATATTTTTCTGCCCACCACCTAAGATCAGATGGAGAATCACTTCTCTTTGTCCCATCTGGGGCAGTTTCACATTCCAGTGAGGCAAGCGAGAGGGCCTTCTCAGTGGCTGCATCCAGGTTGTGGAACACCTTGTCCCATGAACTGTTGTTGGCTCACCTCCCTCCCTCACTTTTTAATATTTTTTTTGGCTAGTTCCAGGAGGCTTTTGTTGAATATAGCAGATAATGCTTTTGTTTGTTTGTTCTGGGTGTAAAGCCTTCCACTCTCTCTTTGGTTGATTGTTTTATATAGTTATATTTTTTTAATGAAATTGTAATTTTTAAATATTGTGAGTGGTGCTTTTGCACCAGAAATGCAACCCCCCCCCAAATGTATACATGTACAATTAAATAACTAAATAAATAAATAGCCAATCAATCAATCAATAAATACATGTATGTATGCTGGATGCACGGAGACTCAGTGTGCTTGATTTGGTACCCTGATTTATTTTATTTTATTTTATTTTTTAAAAAATTCTTCAATTTGGCATTTCCAAAAATCACTCCATACTTTGAATTTGCATCATTTTTTCTAATTATTTTGCTCAGGATCAGTATTTGCTGCGTGTGTGTGTGTGTGTGTGTGTGTGTGTGTTACATAATGATCTCACTCTTTATCCTAGGAGATTTCATAGATTTCATAGATCATAGAGTTGGAAGGAGCCTACAAGGCCATTGAGTCCAACCCCCTGTTCAATGCAGGAAACTAGAGGAGGGGTCTCCCATCCAAGTAACAACCAGGCCTGACCCTGCTTAGCTTTCCACGCTCAGACAAGCTGAGCCAGCGTGAGCCACAGGCCTGTTAACAAGCAGGGCCCAGGAAGGGTGGCATGGATCTACCCTTTCATTTGATCCTCAGAAACACCCTGCAGATAGGTTAGGTTAGGGCATAGTGACTGGTCCAAGGTCACCCAGCAAGATTCATCACAAACTGGGGATTTGAATGCTTGCTTGTCTCACTGGCCCTAATCTGACACTTTAAGCACCACTATACCACAGAAGATCATATACAGTCCAGCAGCTTAATGCAAGTCCCTGGTGTTCATCTTGTAATAAATGCACACTGAAGATAGGGAGGAGATGCCATGCTGGCACTCTATTGTATGGGCTTTGCAATATGGACTTATCAGAGATACTCTAATTTGTATATGAAGAGCACTGGGCAATGGGACACAGTAGACATACTTCAGCATGCACCTCTAAAACAATCTAAGGCTACTGATTGCTATATAATATAACTTTATTAAAAAGAACACATTATCATCCTTGTGTGTGTTAAAATTAGCACAGTATTTCTAAGGTAGCAAGAGAATAAAATTTCATTTTCATAACTGTGTTATGACTGTGTAGTGGGTTCAGTTAATGCTGTTGTTGGGAATACTAATCAAATTAACGCTGATAAGGAAAATGTAATGAAAATGGTTCCACGGAGTTAAAAAAACACACAACAGCCCCTCTTAAATGTGCTCAAATTTTCTCTGCTTTTCATATCCCATCATAATTTATAACAAGTGCCAAGTAAAAGTACTAATCTGCAAATATACTATGCCATCTCCAAATAGAAAATGCTCCAGCATTTAAGTAGCATGTGCTGGGCATACACTAGAGATTTCTTCCTCTCTACGTCCAGTTACGATCATTTTAAAAAATGCTACCGACACGTTTCCCTACTCAATTTTATCTACACATTTTCTGTTTTGAACTACCCAGTTTTATTTCAGAAGTGGAACTGACAAATTACTTGTCATTTTTTTCATATCCAAATTTTGCATAGAGCTTCCTACAGCTTGGGGAATAGGGAGTGGGCAACCATTGACACAAGATTGACCCTGGAAGGGTCTTTCTTGTGTCTTGCATTGCTTGATACTTCCTCTCCTTTGGTAAAGCATTTTTGGGTTTGGTAAAGGTAGAAGGAGAGTGGAAAGGAAATTGTAATTGGCTTTCTGAGTGTTTTTACTGAGCTCTTGAAAAACCACTTGAGCTTTTTTTTTAAAAGCTTTTTACTGGCATACTCAAAAAGCCCAATTAATTTGGTGGAGGCTTATGCATTTATTTATTGGGGGGTACACTAGGAAGTGTGTTTCAGATTAAGAGGATTATGGTGACAGCTATATAATTCTTCACTATATTTTAACATGAGAGGTGATTTTTTTTAAAAAAACTATTACATAGAAAAAATGGAAGGGAAGAATAGTGGTCATTAATATGTTTAAAAGGTTGATGATGCAGGGTTATATTTTTCCATGCAGATGTTGTATTTTGCTGTTCAGTTGGTTAAATTAGCCAAAACAATCTTTATTTGCAATAAATGGGATCCCGAAAAAATATATCTGGAATGGGTGGGTGGGGAAATCTGCCTTCGGTGTCAATCAAGTAGACTCCATCATTCAAGTCTTCATTCAAAGGCAGACCAAGTCATTAGTTTGCCGCTATTACACCAGGCAGACAATTTATTGTTAAGTGCTTGTCAGAGGAGAAAAATCTGCTTTTCTAGCAGCTCTCAATGGCACTGACATTTACCCAGAGTAAATCTAGCACGGATAGGCTCAGAATCGTACTGCCTGACAGACGTGACATTTACGACTGCCATACTTTAACCAATATTGTGATGATAAGGTCTTGGATGTCCCAAGGAACTGGTGAAATATAATTTCAGACCTAATGGATAGTCTATTTACCTTTTCACTAAGGCCCAAGAAGAAATAAATTAAGGATCCTTCTCTGGCTTCTTGGTGAGTCCTGGAAATAGGCAAATTAAATCTTCTTCCAGATTTTCCCTAGAGGTTAAGAGAATGGAAGGGTTTTTAAAAATATTATTTCTGGAACTTATACATAAGCAGGGCTGACTGAGACCTGTAGACTATAGCTTGCTCATCATGCCATAAAACAATTAGTTGATTTGAACAGCAAGGAAGCAAGTATTTCTGGAATTTTCTTAAATTATACACCAACAATGCCTTTTTTTCCTGGACTTTGTGAATGTTGTTAATATGAGCTAGAAAGTGGAGCTGAGTCATTTTTAAAATAGGATGTATATTCTAGTCATTGTAGCTTTCTCATTGATCTACAGATGGAAAGATACAGAAGCTGGTGTATGTTATAGTTGCTCTGGACTTTTTCCCAAGTACGTAAGTGTGCATAGGACTGCAGTGTTTACTACCTTTATGGAATATCAATCAGGTAATTCCACAAAAGTAGTAGGGAGAGTTTGACCTATCTGTAAATCTCTGGAGATGAGCAACTTGTCTATAGGAAAAGAACACAATTAACAATACCCTGTTTTTGCTTCACCGTAAATAGCTTATTTTACTTTATACTTATGAGACACCTATACAATAAATTCCCTACCAAATCAATCAAAAGATAGTGATGCAATCAAGTATATAACAAAAACCTTTAATCAAACATCAATGAAAACCAACAGAAAAAAAATTCAAACCCAGCACAATAAAAAAGCATTGCAATAGCCAAGATGATAAAATGCAAAGAGCTAAAACCACTTAATAAATACAGGAGGTAAAACCACTAAAATGACATAGGGTTTAAATTATTTATTTATTTTATCTCTACCCAACCTTTCTACCAAAAATGGCATTCAAGGTGGCAGCGGTTTAGAAAACCTAGGAGAACAAACAAGCCTTAACTCGTTGCTGAAAGTATTATAATTTGGAGTCAGGCAAACTTCCCTGGGAAGAGCATTCCACAACAGGGAACCAGCACCGGAAAGGCCCCTCTGGACTTCAGAAAGAGAGAATTTGAGAAAGGAAGTCCTCTGTAGATGACCTTATGTACTGAGATCTCAAACATGAAAAGCTTTATAGGTCAAAAACAGGACTTTGGTTTTGGTTCTGAAGTGAACTAGAAGCTAGAGCAGACAAATTCATTCTGAGTTTTCCTCTAATTAAAAGCATATCTAAACTTCCTTAATGGTCCTCAGTTCAGATGTAAATGAAGGAGCTGCACAGGCTCTCAAACCCGATGAGGCTGCACAGGAGCTATCATATTAACTGCCCAGGTCATCTCTGCATTTCACAGATCAACCAGCACTTCAAGAGTCTTCATGGAGCTTAAGCTTTCAATCCTATACCTAGGATATCCAGGAGTACGCCTGCTGAACTCAATGGGACTTACATTTGAGTAGACCTGTATAGGATGGCACTGTAGGCCTCCAAAGGTGGTTTCAACGTGAGGATTGCTTCTCTGTGATTGCTTCTACCCCTTTACATAGTTTCAATTATGTCAGTCTGTCCTCTTCCCTCTCTTATCAGGATCAGGCAAGACTCAAACTAGGAGTCTTCTATCTGTGTCCTGTCCTCTAAACTGTCTATCTGCTCTGCTTCTAGTTTGTTATCTTCTTATCTGCCTTGGTGTACTTCTCCTTACTGCCCACATATGTTTTTTTTCTTTGGTTGGAGTGCTCAGTTTAGAAACTCGACTGCAACTGACTGATTCTGTACTGACCTCCTACATTTCTCAGACATGAACCTGCTCTTAGGCCCTCTGCTGGAATGCTCACCTTCTGCTCTTCACCTGCTCAGCTGACACTCTGTCCACATTCCATATGGCTGCGTTTCTCTGCCTAGTAAGGAGGATGATGGAGAGAAAGATGCATGGACACCTGCTTGCATTAGGATGCATCCCGAACTTTTGTTTTTGAGCTACAACACTTTTTTGGGTAAGTGTCAGAAGCTACCATCTGTACCTGCTCTAAGTTCTCAAAACTTGAAATAAAATAATATCAGGCAGTCTCAGAATTGCTTTTTATACAACACTTGTTTTGATAAACACAAGGTCGGATAAAATAAAATTCAACAGCTGACTCAACATGATTGGTAAAGCAGACACCTTCTGTCTTTGGGGAAATTAAATCTGTGTGCAGCAGTGTGCTTATAGACTAGGCTTAATGCTCCGGCTGCAAGGGAGTCCATAACGCTCGGTAATACCGGCTTCTGGATACAGTGAAGAGCCCCAGATTGAATGAATTCCCAAATCCCAAACCCAGTTTTATCATGCTTCACATGAACTCTGCAGTCTCTCCTTCCTCGGCATTGAGTAATAACTTTCATACTGGCTGTTGTGCTCTCGCATCCCATTATACAATGGTTTGGAAACTTTTGTAACAAGAGGTTTTGCTTAACACAGTCAGATCTCAGACCATTACATGGATGTCTGCCAAGTTTTTCAGTAGGGCTCCTTTGAGTCGTGAAGTCAGAACTTTGCCTACAGGGAAGATGGAGGCATGTAAATAATGTGAAACCTTTGGACTTAATGAGACTTGCTGAACTAGGGATGTGCGTGGCGCTTGATAGGGGGTGGAAAGCTCAGCAAACTCACCGGGCTCGACCCCCCCGAGCTCCGCTCGACCCACCTTTCCCCAGCTTGACTCGCGCTCTCACGAGCCGAGCTGGGAAAGTGACTTCCGGGTTCCCCAGTTCTATGTCGTTTACATAGAAAACGGCATCAGATATGCCATTTATGTGGAGTATAGAGTAGTATACATTAAAAACGGCCGCATTTATGCAAATTGCAGCCATTTTTAACGTATACTACGCTATACTCTACGTAAACAATGTAGAGCCGGGGAACCCGGAAGTCCAGCGAATGTCTCAGCTGGTGCTCACTGGAGGCTTGGCTTGGCTCGCGTAGCAGGAGCACTCACCAAATGCCCCATGAGTCGGGTGCCAGGCTGGGCACCCGCCCCTATGCTGAACTCATTCAACAGTCTCAGTCCTATTGCCCTGTTGAATCTCTTTCCTTCAGCCTCTGTCAGACAATGGACTAACTTGTGTGTTGCTTTTCTGACCCGCTCCTTGCTTCACTGTTGCTCCTTCCTACTTGTATCTACACCTTGACCTGTCTTTTTTTTTATTCATGAATTTCAGACCCATCCTTGTTGTTTTGACCAATCTCTCCAGATCTGGAGTTGTTCTTTGCAATTTGTTGGCAATCTGAGAAGCAGCTAACCATCTTTGTTAACATGTCTAAGTATCTTGAAGTAGGGATGTATAAGTGATTTGTTTCAGTTCATTTTGTTTAACCAGAAATTATTCATTTTGCACCTCGTAGCACCAAACAGGGACCTGAGCACAACCTTCAGTTAAAGTCCATACATTTTTGAGCCAGTGTGGCGTAGTGGTGAGAGTGTTGGACTGGGACTCGGGAGATCCGGGTTCTAGTCCCCGCTCGGCCATGAAACTCACTGGGTGACTTTGGGCCAGTCACTGACTCTCAGCCTAACCTACCTCACAGGGTTGTTGTGAGGATAAAATGGGGAGGAGGACTATGTAAACCACCTTGGGTTCCTTGCAGGAAAAAAGGCGGGGTATAAATATAATAAATAAAAATAAAATAAAATTGTGAAGCAATTTTGGCTGTCTAAGCTTTTCCCCCTGGAACGTGGGCATGTCTCCTCCCTTCTTCATCCTCCCCACCCACAAACCTCCAGCTCTGAGGTCAGTTTTCTGCATCAGCTGTGAGGGCAGAGGGAGGGCACTCCAGGGTTGGAGTCCCAGCTCCGACCTTGGAATGCATTTCCAAGGTTGGAGCTCAGACTCTGGCCTCTCCTATGGCCATCTAGACTCTGCCTAGTGGCCATAGGATTGTGCTCTTAGTTTACTCTGCCAGCCCAGTATCATAAGCCAGCCCTGTATTCTGAAAACTAGGTTCCCAGAATGACAAATGGGTCATGTGAATGACACAGAACTGTTTCTTTCCCCAGTTTCATTATTTTTCTATAGCTTTCAAGATAACCACTACTTTACTCAGACTGCAGTGGAATCATACCCTGCCTCCTAGAGGACTTAACCAGGACTTCCTCCTTGGGGCTTTCCAGTGCTGCTGCCTGCTTAGTGCCTGCAAAGTGAGTGAGGACTTCTCCTTCTCCTTCACAGGACTTTTAACAACAACAACAACAACAACAAATCAAATGACTTGATCAGCTTTCAGACACTCAGCAGGCAGCAGTACTAGAAAGCTCCAAAGGAGAAAGTCCTTTAAGTCCTTTAGGGGGCTTTTCAGAAAACCCAGGCAGCTGGAGAGGCTGCCAGGACAGAATGGGATTAAAAAAAAAAGGGAAGTAAAATAAAGAGCCCACACAAGGTAAGCACTGAAGCCCTGCACCCTGAGAAATGTCTCTGAAATTCTTAACCAGCCCTCATGACACTCCTCCTCCCTCAACTGTCACCACCAGTAGCCATTCCAGCAAGCTGTGCAGAGGGAGAAGAGAGGGAGCGCGGAGCCATTCCACCAGCCCTGCCAGGAGTATTCATTAATATTCCCCCTTCTTCCCTCCCCATTCCTTTTTCCTTGTGTGTCGTGTCTTTTTAGATTGTAAGCCTGCGGGCAGGGACTGTCTTGTTAATTATTGTGAACCGCCCAGAGAGCTTCGGCTATTGGGCGGTATAAAAATGAAATAAATAAATAAATAAACATCCCCATGAAAGAGGCTGAAAAACAACTGCCTCTTTCACAGGGAAATGAAGAGGTTGTGAAAGGGCAGGTGGGGTTTTGGCACAGCACTCATTACTATAGCTCATCATATCTTGCTCAGAAGAATATGAACTTGTCCAGCTCACAATGCTCCATTGCATTACAAAGTATGTGTCACGTCTCCCAAAAAGTTCTCTCACTCAGAATCCAAAGTGAACTGATCCCGCAATTCCTGACACCCTGAATGTTTCAGTGGCAGCACCTCAGTTTCCTGGGGACCTTGGAAATTCATTTTAACCCAGGGCAACTGAGTCCATACTATAGACTTTGGGTCCTCTGGAAATTATATGTTGCACCTAGGACACTACTAAGCATGTTCATGTCAGTGTCCGTGGCATAAAGAAACCATAAAGTTTCCAGACGACCTGAAGTCCATACTATGGACTGAGGCATATTGGAAAATTACGTTTCCCAAGATCCCTGGGATCCTACCTTTACTGTCTTCAATGCACAAGGGATGGCAGGGGGATTGGAGACTTCTCAGAGAGGGCTCCAGCAACATATTTTCATCACCACCACCACCACTACCAGGTAAGTGGGAAGAGAAAGTTGAGAAAGCGGACAGTGGGGCAGGTTACAGCCAAGGAATCACATGAGAGGTTTAAGGGCTCATGGGAGGAGGGTGGGGGAGCGGTTTAGATCTGTAGTGCTCGTGGTCCTCGGTAATGCAACGAGGTCTGTACTTCTCTTTGGGGGGATGGGGTAATTTTCAGGGTCCCCCCACCAATAGCTTGGTTTGACATGCCCAATTCTAAATGCAACCAAGGATCCACTAACGTGAAGAGCTGCATAGCAGTGGTGCAGTTAGGTAATTTTAGGCCCTGGTCTTAATGGGGTTATCTCCCCCACCTCCCTTTGAGATTTCCATGTGCATTACTGTGTTTCTGAAGCAGACGACTAACGTTCACCTTCTCCCTGACACCTCTATTCTGTGCTTTATAACTCCTTCTACACTCTTGATATGTTAAGGGTACAAAACCAACAACATCCCTATTTGGCAACCCTGATAAAAGAAGAAACACTCTGATCATGTGAAGTTTCAATTTTAAATTCACATAAATCATAGCACCACCTTCATTACCGGAATAAAACGGAGTTTGCCTCTGCTCTGCTGCCCTGATGCTAAACACATTCACTTTAGAATAAGCACCATTTTGTTGTAGAAAAGTACAATATATTTTAAAGTAAAAATAGTAAAATGAGCGTCAGTAACTGCATACATGCCTGCCCAGCTTGCTGACCCCTGACTAGATGCTGTTATTGAAGTTATGAGGGGAACGAAGACTTTGGGCACCCTGAAGTGTTATGAGGTCTTTTCTTTTAATAAATATGTGGAGCTATTATCATTACATTGTTCCACTTAGTGTTGATGGGATTAGAAATCCTAATGACATTAAGCAAACACAAGAATAAAACAGTTATGCAAATACAATTTTATACTCTTGCCAGTTTTGGACTACAATGCTACAAGAAAATGTTGCAGTTTGTCGCTGGCTGGGGCATGCTGGGAGTTGTAGGCCAAAAACATCTGGGGACCCAAGGTTGGAGAACACTGCTTTAGAATGAGTATGTATGTATGTATGTATATAGTTTGACATATTTGTTTGGCTGCAAGCTCGAGGCCAGGTTTGAAGTCTCCAGTATTAGGTGGTCAAGCTCTTCTTAGATTGGACCCTTTCAGTCTCTAGGTGGAAATCTCACATTTTTTAATACTTTCCCATTGAGGGGGGGGGAATCTCCCTGTATTAAAAAAACAAAAAAAAACACACCTTAGCTTGCCAAGGGGAAAAAATCACCCTAGAAATCTTGCTGGTATTCTGTTTTTCTGTGTCAAGGGAGGTGAGGTTTGGAAGGAGGAGAACATTTTTACATGTGTTGTTTGACCATCTGCAGCTTATCTATTTATTTATTATATTTATTAATTGCCCATCTGGCCGGTTACCCGCTTGATGTGGTACAGCTTGATGTGGTACAGTCCAAGAAAAACATTACCGCTCAGTTATGTTGGTTCTATTAACTACACCTTTATTAACATGTTTATGCAGTTTTTACTTGTTTACTGAGTTTCAATCGGACATCCAAATTTCCCAAAGACAGAATGCTGAGTACTCAAGATGCATTTTCCTCCCTTCTCCTTTTGAAGAAACCAACCATAAAGGATGCATTTAGGAGACTCCAAGGAACCCCACCATCACTGTCTAAGACAGGAGTGGGCAAGTTCAGTGGGTTGGGGGGGAATTGCCCCCCCTCCAGGAACCCAGCACAGACCACCTGCTCCTCTGCAGGTGCCAGATGGGACCAAACCACTGGATTCCCAGTGATTCTGCTGGAAAACAAAGTGCACAAGGAATGCATGCCATGGTTTTCTACCCACAAAATTACTGTGGGGGTGGCATATTGGCCTGCGGCACATCCCTTGTCTAGAAGGATATGTGGTCGCATCTTGAAGAACTTTCTTCAGATAAATTCTAGGAAGCGGGTATGTGAAAGTAAATGTGCCCTTTAGGCTCCAAGCAGTTAATTCAGGCTTTAATCCAGGCTGAAGCCTTAGTTTTCCAGTTCTCAAAGTAAGTTGGTCAAGTTCCCTCCCCCCTTTGGAAACTTCTCAGACTCTGAAAATTCCTCTTGTCTGCCATTACTTTAAATATAAATGCCCTTGTACTTACCAATTAGCAAATAGTAGCTTAACACACGTGAAGAGGTTATAAATGCTGTTTGAAAGGGTAATTTGAATCATGCACTCATAATGTAACTGAGACGAATACCTAACACAAAACACAACAGAACATAATTAAAGGTGCAGAAAAAAGACTGTGAAGAAGATAACTTTATCTTCTTAAGAAAATTTATATGTTTTGGGGTATATATATATATATATATATATATATATATGCATATATATATATATATATATATATGCATATATATATATATATATATATATATATATCAGTAAATTGGAAACCCAATATATGGAGAAGTTGTTGAATTGGATTTCCAGTTTACTGATGCAGTTGAAACATTGGTTACTTTTCCAGATGGCAGGGCTGACCCAGAACATTTTGCTCCCTGAGGTGGAGCAGCAAATAATGTGCCCTCCCCTATGTCAAGGGGCATAATACTCACAGCCAGGCAAGATACTTTGGCACACGAGGCAGAAAATCCTACAAGCACCATCTCCTCCTACCTGGCAGTAAAATTACAATAAATTCAGTAAATATTTGCTGCCCTTTCATCACACCCCAAATCTGCAGCCTGAAGCAGCCACCTCATTTTGCCTAAAGGTAGGGCCAGCCCTGCCAGTAGTCTACACTAGAGAATCTCAATGTAGCTGGCCATCGGGTGACTCCACTCCACCTTCAGCCTAACTCTGGTGAGCCTTTACTTGGGGTGCTGAAGCTTGCCCCCACCCTTGCCCCTCCAGCGCTATCATCCTTGACAGAAACCAGATGTGCCTGGTTCCTCCTGTCGATGATGATAGCACTGGAGCAAACAGCACTGTGGAAATAGCACTTAGCCCCGAATAGGCTAAAACCAACATTAGGAGTGACACTGGAAAACTTGTAACCAAAGACTTTTCACTTTTGGCGTGCCTTTGACTTGCTGGAATAATAATTTTAATTGCCCTGATGTGTTAATCAATGTTTTCTTCTTTGTTGTTTTCTGCTGCCTCTTCTATCTTTTATTGTTGATTATTTTTGTCTTTTATTGTTTGTGTTTCAGATGTTGCTTAGATTATAATCTGCCTTGAGCATTTCTTTTCATGGAAAGGCTAGTTAAATATAACATGATTATCATGGGCATAAAAGCAGAACTCTAAATAGGAATCATCACATTCACACAAGGATGCAATCGGGATCACCTAACAGGTAAGGAAAACTGAAAAGGGAAGGGAAAAGCAGGAACAGAGGTAATATTGTGAAAAGGCAGGGACAGCCTCACAAATCCTGATAGTCTCCTAAGCAAAACATGCCATTCCACCCATTGCCACCAGGAACTCCTTGCACTGAACATCAAATATCTGGTAACATTTCTGACCAGATAGAAAGAAATATTCCCCAGCCTTTCAAAATATTGTCATATTATGGCCTGGCATTACCAGACTTCACAAGAAACTGAGAAGCTGAAAGGCTGCTCCTCAGTAGGGATGTACGGACTTTGTAAAATCCATTCCTTCTGCATTTTGCGGATTTTCAGTCGCCGTTCATTTCATCGTCTGCTCATTGATGGAATCAGCTTTTGCACTAATGCATTCATACGCATTTGCACAAATGTGCACTTCCAAATATTTGCAAACCCCTCTCCCCCAATATTCAAATCCCCCCAAAATGCTTATTTTCATGCTTTAGCCTCTGGGGGAAATGTGCATTTTTGGATGGGTTCCCCCCCCCATATTTTTCTATGACTAAATTTGCATAAAATTATGGAAAATAAATCCACGGAAGTCCACGAAATCTATGCGACTCAGGAAAGGCCGATCCACTGTGGAATCCTCCGCAGGTCAGATTCATAGAAATTCAAACTCATTTGAATCCCTTGCAGATTTCCCTGACATTCCTACTGCTCAGTGTGTTTGTGGAAGAGAAAGTTGGAAAAAGCTTCTGTGGCTTTTTGTCTAAATGAGAAATCTTGGGACATATTTGGCAGTGTGTGTCTGTTTATCGTCAAAATGTAAGTGAGACTTTTGAGCATGGCTGTGACTATATGTATAGATAAAACTGTTGCCATTCTTTCTCCCGGCTTGAAGAAGGAAAAACAACAGCCACACACCTCCGTGAGAGCTTGTTTCTTGTTATAATTGACAATGTACATAGGGTGAATTAGGCTTCTTCCAAGTAAAGTAAATTTGGTACACTGCTAAGCTTCTTCCTTTTGAATCCATAGAGCCAGACCAGTGTGGTATAGTTGTTCCCCTCAATCCCTGGAAGGAAGACACAAGACATGTAGTCTGCAGGTGCTCAAAGATAGATTAAGGGAGGGACTGTAGTAGCTCACTGGTAGAACCATGCAGAAGGCCCCAGGTTCAATCTCCAGCATTTCCAGGTAGGGCTAAGAAAGAGCCCTGCCTGAAACCCTGGAGAGCCACTGCCAGTCAGTGTTGGCAATATTGGGGTAGATGGACCAATGGTCTCATATGTGCCTCTCCAGCTCCATCACTTGCAGTTGAAGTGGCCCCAGTGGAACAATGTGCCTTTTATCAGCTCCGACTGGTATAAGAGTTATGATGAACCTACCTGGACATAGATAGGTTGGCTACAATTATCCACGTTGCATTGGTAACCTCCAGCCTGGATTATTGCAATGTGTTATTTGTGGAGACAGTCCAGAAACTTCAGTTAGTGCAGAACAGAACAGCAAGGCTGCGTACTGGGACTGGCCATTACAAGACTGAGCATAATACACCAGTACTGTGAAAGAAACTGTGAATCAGAAAAACTTGAGCTTCTTGAAGTTCTTCAGATTCCACCTTGAAGCTCATTCTGTCTGGTGTCCATATCAGATTGTGAGCGTTGTGTTTTTTTCCCCTTTTTCTTCTCTCTCCCCCCCACCCCCGATGCGCATCCCTATTATGATGTAGTAGGTTCTTCTTAGTTAATGAATTCTACCAAAGTATGAACAAATAGATGCAGGAGATTTGTCCTGGATACCTTTACATTTGAGGATTTCAAAAAAACAAACAAACAAAATCTGTGGTTTTGTGGGAGTTCGCATGAACATCCAGAATAGAAGCAGAGGAGTTCTCTTGGTAGAGCTCCAGGGATGTTGAAGAGTCCTTGGTCTCGAGTCACGAGTCGAGTCACGAGTCTTTGGACCCGAGTCTCGAGTCCGAGTCCGAGTCCTTGGTCCAAAATGGTGACTCACAAGTCATGAGTCACAAGTCACTTCCAAAGCAGACTCCACGAGTCCCTATTAAAATCAATGGGGGTTTTTCCCAACAAAATAAGGCTATTTCAGATGTGTGGCTTAAATAAATTCTAGGCACAAGTGTGCCTTTTTCTTTCAAAACTCTGCAACTGATTTTGGCAAGAACAGACCAGGCAGACAAACCCAAAATAACCAGGCAGGCAGAGGAGGCAGGGAACCCCAAAGCAGGCAGGCAGAGGCCTTTGTCTTGGACAATTCAACTGTTGAACTGGTCAAGAAGTGACCAGGCAGGCAGAGGAGGCTGGGAACCCCAGACAGGCAGGCAGAGGCAGCCAAACTCAAAATGTCTGAAAGGTTGCATTTTAGAAAAATGATTTTAAAAAATAAACTTGCTGTACTTCCTAAAACTTATCCATGTTGCATTTGAGGAACATGATTTTTTCTAAATGTTTGGCCCCCATTCTGGAACGGTGAGATCTCATCACAATTCCACCCTCACTAAACACCCGCTCCACTGGTGATGAACTTGCTGGAACCAGAAACATACTCAGAGCAGCCACACAGAGTAATCTCAGGTCCTTCTTCTGCCTCTCCCAAGTACGCAACACATCAATCAAAATAAATCTTGACACACGGTTGGGGCTGCACTCCTGGTAGCTGTCCATAGTGGCCGAGCAGCGGCACACCTCGCTTCCATGTGCTCTTCGCCAGCAATCACGTTCCTCTCCACTCCTTCTGGCACAGCCCAGGGATGTTGAAGAGTCCTTGGTCTCGAATCCCAAGTCGAGTCTCGAGTCCCATTAAAAATATTGGGACTCGAGTCCGAGTCGAGTCAGAGGGGGGACTCAGTCCGACTCACGAGTCGAGTCCTCGAGTCCGAGTCCCCATCCCTGTAGAGCTCCACATACCAGTTACTCGAGAGACTGGGTGAGCAACAGAGAACCATCCAGAAGGTGGCCAGGGTTTTGTGTCAGACACCCACTGAAAAGGCAGCAGTGGGACACCATCTCCCAGTGATATATCCCAGTGTTGCTGTCCGCCAGTGGCACAGCATGCAAAGAACTGAGAATTCACTAAAACAGCTTCTGATATGTTCCTTCAATGCTCTTCCCGTAATGACTGTGATTGGAGAGACCTAGGAAAGTAATTCCTTGATCAGAGCTGCCAGTCACAAAACCATATCCCTCCTTTGCCTCCCGCTCCCTCCTGTCTGACATTTTCCATTTATGGAGAGCTTGTAGGGCTTGTGGAATGTTAGAAAATGTATCAAATATAAACAAGAAAGCCAACACCCCTCTGAAGCTCCTGGTGGGTCTGAAGCATTGGGACCAGCCCACTTCACCTCAGAGCACTTCAGGTACAAATGACTTCATATTTGGTGGTGTCCAAATAACTATGTAGTAGATTCACCTTGGATTTGTGCCTTGTCGAAGGCATTAGCACAGCCCTACTGAATATAGTATTCGGGGGGGGGGGGTTGAGGAAAAAAACACAGGAATGGGTGAGTAATGTGTGAAAAATAGTTTTGTAAGTTCTTAAGAGTTGTATGTACTATGCGAGATCAGCTTAAGCAATATTACCTTTAATGCAACTTCGGGATATATCAAATTCACATTTAATATACTTTGCCAGATTTCTGACACCTCTTTGTTTCTAGGTGTCTGATGCCAAACAGAAGAGCAAAAAGATTCTGTTACCTCTAACGGTGGTAACCTCTGATCCTCCCCCTTTTCTCTTGACATCAAGGAGAAATTTAATGCAAAGTAGGTAAACATCATACGCTAGCCAGTTTGCCAGATTTGGAATTGGCATGGGGGGGGGGGATACTGCTCCAAAAGAGAGTTGTTTCTGTGTTGATGATCCATTTCAGTCCAGTTGCTCACCAGAGCCAAATAACAGCTGAGCCCGAACCCTTAACAAGTTTCTCAGACAGGATGCAATCTGGCTTGAGGAACATTGTTTTCATAGCTAAGGTTGTTCATGGGATCTGGGTAATCCAGCCAACAATGGGACATGTATCCTTTTTCACATGGTTTTCCAACTGTACAAATTGAATGCAGAAAGAGCGAAAGAGTGAGAGCAAAATCACATCACTGTAATGCAATTCCAGACCTCCATGCATTCATCAGCTCAGTGTGCAGACAAGTTGCATATGTAGAAAAAGTGTGTGTGGGGGGGTGGGCTACTGTGTGCAGAAAACCCATGCTAGCACATATTGTGCATGTTCATGCACACAGGCACAGTCCATGCATGTGTCAAGAGCTTCCAGGGATAGAATCAGGAATCCACAGCTTTATACCCAGCTGCACTCTGTGGAAACCCACCAGGTCAACAGGTTGGAGCATTTCTCTGGGCAGTTAAGGGTTCCCAGGCAGGGATATAAATACTTCCTGCTTGAACAGATCAAGGCTGACATAGTTCAGCTTTATTTAAAGAGTCCTGTAAACCAGTATGCAATTCATTGGCCACCAGAAATAGTCAATGATCCACAAGAGGGCAAGCAAATACCTTTTATTTGCCACTGTTCTAGGAGCCTCTCAGATTACATCACGGAACTAAACTGGAGATAAAAATGTATATGTGTAAACCCCACTGCATTATGCTGGTTATATATGAAGAATTGATGGTGGTTTGGAGCCTGAGAGGGGAAAGAAGTCATTAGTAGCAGATCACTTTTCAGTTCTTCAGTTATGCCACTAATTTCTTGACATGTCTAATCCTTAAAGAAAGATAAGCTGCTCTATTTGATTATGATAATCAATATGATTTGTATGAAGTAGTTGCATGTGTTTAGCCCTTAACGACTCTCATTTTATTTTGGTTCCCCTAGTTATTTTTATGGTTCATGTAATGCTAACACCCATCTCAGGCAACAGAGAATTTCTAATCCTCTCAACAAGATAAAGGCAGATGGAAAAACAGACTGTTGAACATTTGAACACAAATACACGCATAATGTGCAGGCAAATGTTCTAAAAGGAGACCAATAATGAGTCCTATTCACTTTTTTATTTAAAACATATTTAATGATATTATTTACTCTTTCAGCAGCACACATTGTTTGATGATTAATTTGCTGTGTTCAATGTGAGATATTCAAAATTAAATACAGATCAAATCCTCTTTGCAATATAGAGGCAGGAGGGTTAACTTTGTTAATGCATAGCTATGTTGGATTGACTAATCAAATCAGCATCAGACAGGTGTTTTTTTTTAACACACTTTGTATATATGTATACTATACATGTTTTAAAAGATTAAGAGAGCAATCCTATGGTCCTTAAACAGTATCGGGGGGAACATAGCAAACTTTGGATCGACGGATCGATTTCTCTGCACTGTGGACAGAGCTATGAGCATGGAGGAGGAGATCCAATGCTGGATTTTTTCTCCCCCACCACCTCCCTCCTCCCATCCGCCACAGAAATATTTTCTTATGAGATCACAACTGTGACCTTGCAAGAGAAGTCAGAGAGGGAGAAAAGGGGGTGTATGTTGTGTCCCGCTTGATCGCACCAGACAAAGCAGTTGCAAACAGATTCTTTATTGCTACAAGCAATAACGAAAAGTCCATCCACCATACACCAGTCCAAGAAACAAGCCAAAGTCGAGACAGTCCAGGGTCCGGAGGGTAGGAGATCAGGGTTCAAGAGTCCAAAGTCCAAGTCCAGAATCGTAGCAGCCAGGGGTTCAGATCAAGAGAATCAAGGAGCGTAGAAACCTTGCCAAACCCCAGCCAAAAACAGAGCGCGGGGGTCCAGCCCAATGGAGCAGGGTCCCGTCATGTCACTTCCTCCGTGCCGGAAGTGACGCGACAGGACCAGCGGATGGCGAGGCAGGCTCTCCGCAGAGCCGGAGAGCCTGCAGGTAAGCCCACGGGGGTGGCCGAGTAGCCCGGCGGACACGAGCAGGCCCAGTTCGGGCCTTGCTCCTGTCTGCCGGGCTACTCGGGTACATCCCTATTTGGTGTGGTCGGTAGACCGTAAATAAACATTATTATTATTATTATGCCCATATCTACCTGACTAAATGTGGATGGATCAATCAATGAAGCAATTAACCTATGAACAAACACTACCCTCCCTTCTAACAATGTTGAGTAGGCAAAAGAACAAGCAACCAATCAAGCTGCCTGCCAAAAAGTCCTACTCAGCCCCAAATAGGCTACCAGATAAATCCATACTGCATACAGGTAGGGTGGGAAGGAGACAAAAAATCCAAAGGGCAAGGATGGGACTACATGGGCTAATTGCTCCCTGTAAGCCCCATCCCTCACCTGACATGATGTGCGTGCTTGGCATGCTGCTTGGGACCACCTGTCTCCCTTCCCCACCACACTCAATATCCTCCTGTGCCCAGAGAAGCTGGGCACGAGTGAAGGCGTGTCAGCTAGATGGGCTGAAAGGCCCATCTAGGTTCTTTTTGCATTTTAAAAGGATTAACAGAGGTGAAATCACCTCCATCCTCCCCTCTAACCCTGTCTGGCTTTGACCAGAAGGGCATAGAATAGGCAGAAGGCTGTGAACTCAGAGCCCTCTGTCTATCAGGAGCACAACCCATAGGATTGCACCCTAAATAACCAGTACCTAGCAGTTGGCAGATTCAACTGGCAGAGTATGCAGTTTCAATTCATAAGACTTTGCTACCCTGCAATATCAAATTAACTGGGCCTAATTAGGGATGGATGAATCTGTCAATTTTGGTTTCCCTTAGTTTCTCATTCTCCCAATCTTAAGATCTGTTTAAGAGACAATACATCACATAGTTTATTAGTTAATTGACAATTCTGATGATGCCCAGATTTCATTGATTATTTAGGAATTCCTATTCCCAGAAATATATCTGTAATTATTAAGCTAAACGTGAACAAATTGACTATTGAGATCCCATGGGATATAGGCAGATGGGGATCACTAAACCTGAGTTTGCAAGGTAAGGTTAATACACTTAAGATGAATACTATACCTCAGATTGTCTGTTATATGTGGAATCTATCTATACCTGGCAAATATTTTCAAAAAATTAAATTTTGGTCTTTGCCACTTAGATTAGATTTTCCACCTTGGTCAGTTCTGGAATTTTCTTGCCTGTATCCTCTTTCCAAATGGGTGGCATTAGGCTCTCAGCATATTAAAATGGATAGGGTTCCCTGGTTACTCTCAATTTTCTCATTCTTCCAGTCCTGTTTGTCTCAAACTTTGAGAATTTCTCCAATCTCAAATATGGTTTGTCCCATAAAAATATGGTTTTTAAGTTCACGATATAAATACAATGTGAACTGAATTAATTTATCCCCAGCCTCAATGGAAGTTTGGCCAAATGTGATACATTCCTCTCTGCTTTAGGCTGAGTAGAATAGCTCAGTGGTAGAACACATGCTCTGTATTCAGAAGGGCCGAGGTTCAATCTCTGGCATGTACAGGTATGCCTGGGAAATACCTTTCTCTGAATAGCACCACACACCAGGGTTTGAATGAAGACAATACTAAGCTAGATGGAACAGTGATCTGACTTGGTTGGTGTGCTGTTTTCTATATGAAGAAGAAGTCCTTACTTGATCTTTCAAGAAAGAACTTTATTTAAATAGTCAAGAGTCCAGTTACAAGCTGCATGGAGCTTTCTGCTTCCCTCTTTGTAGCTGGCCATGTCTTGTTCTTTGACTAGTCTCAACCAGTTCCTGATTAACAAAACATCTTGTTAATCTTAATAGTGCACAAAGAGACAGTACACTATTCCCACAGAGTTGGTACAAGGCAACTTCCTGTGTTTGTAAGGAACCATACTTACAACATGTATACGGTGAGAAAAGAATTGGAAATCAACTGACCAAAGATGGAGCCATTACAGCAATAGAATAGAGCTACACCTTTGTCAAATGTTAGATTCTTACTTTTCTCTTCCCTATCAATTTCCAGTATTTTGTAGTTCCCTGAGCAAAAGGGGGGGAACCCATAAAAAAAGCTCCCCTTAAACTGTAGTCATTTCTCAGAATCCTTAGATAGCTTTAATTCACTATAATGGTCCTTAAGACAACCATTTCATATCTCTCTGAATATATAATACTGTATTACCATATTCACTATAATAGCTTGATCCATTGCACATATCAGCAATGAAACATAAGGGGTATCCTGTAGAAGGAAAGGACATTAGTGCAACCGATTTAGCAAGTGGTGGTAGTTAGTCTCCATTAATTATATGTTGTTTTTACCCAATTTAACACAGAAGCATCTCCTGCTGCCTGACATGTTAAGGCTTCAGAAGCTCATGCTGTGGGGGCTTTGGATCTGCATCTGTACATGTGAAGCTAATTAGATTCTATTTTCACTCATCGTTACAGTAGTCCCAATCATCCTCTTATCTTTCCACCCCCTTTGTTAAAGAAACATATTGCAATATTTCTCCAAGGATAGCTTACTCTTTTGCTGTGGAAAATATATATATAAGAATTATATAAGAGATAGATAGATAGATAGATAGATAGAAAGAAAGATAGATAGATAGATAGATAGATAGATGTAACTCCATTTTGTCCCTTTTCTACATGTGCTGGCAGTTTTGTTTTTTTTTCTGTACCCTGTCCCTGGGAAGCACCACCTTATCTCTTTTCATATGGTTTTCTAACCATGAAGGCTTCCTGTCTGGGAAGAGCCAGAGACAGCTATCAAGCAGGAGCCAGGATCTGTGAACTGTATGCTAGAGGAGGGAGCTGGAACATCAAATCAGGGGTTGAGGTGAAGGAGTTGGTGCCATACCCAAGGCTGAACCAGGATTCAAGGCTGAACGGTCAAACCAGGAAACCAACCAGGAGTCAAGGAAAACAATATCAGAGCAAACTCCAAGCAGGAAGTATCTATATCCCTGCCTGGGAACCCTTAACTGCCTAGAGAAATGGTCCAACCTGTAGCGCTGGTGATTTTCCACATAGTGCAGCTGTGGATAGAGCCGTGGGTTCCTAATTCTATCCCTGGAAGCTCTTGACACATTCATGGACTGTGCCTCGGGGCCGGTGCTACCATTAGGCCAACTAGGCAGCTGCCTAGGGCGCAGGGCTAAAGGGGGCACCAGAAACGCCTTGGAAAAAAAATACAGCGCTCTCAAGTGGGAAGGGGGGGCGCTAAATATCTGATCTTGCCTAGGGCACCAAACTGCCTTGCGCTGGTCCTGCTGTGCCTGTATGCATGAACATGTACAACATGTGCTAGCATGGGTTCTCTGCACACAACTGGCACCCATATGCAAGTTGTCTGCAATCTTAAGTTGATGAATGCATGGAAGTCTGAGTTGCAACAGTGGTATGATTTTGTTCTCTCTCTGTGCATTCAGTATCCTGGTGCCATGTGGTATACAGCAGGTTCAATTTCAAAGTGGTGATTGCAAGCAGAATGGGTTATTAGTAGCAGTTGCAGGTATCGGATAATACCCACATTCTGGGTCAAACATGGCATGATGCCATGGCTGATCCCTGTTACTGAAAATATAAAGGCCAGCTGTACTGTAACTTAGAACTGTATCCCCTAACCAAAATACACACATCCCTGAGAATATCCTGCAGACCTCATGGCTACGGGATCTGGCCTAATTTTTGAACTTTTCTGTTTCTTTCCCCACCTTGTGCCTCTCATACCACCTAGCCTGAGTTCTGGAGAACTCAAAAGCTTGGACAATCTTTTGTGGCATTGTGGTCAGTCCTGATAAAGGTATTGCCTAACTGTGGATTTTGGATTTTTAGCCCTGGGTTTTGCATTTATTTACTCATGAACCAGTGTGGCTGTATTTGCATTTTGCTTTGCTTTGCTTTGTTTTGTTCTTAATCATTTTTATACCTACCCGTATATACTTGTTCTCCTCTTACTGATTCCATTGGCAATTTTATATATGTGTTGATGTATTCGTGATTGTTTTACCCACCAACAGACTCCATGGTCAAGTCGATTAAAACTAGAATTAACGAAATGACATCACCTTGCCTCTTTTCCCTTGGCCAGGCTTATGCATAAAACACCAAATTTGAAAGAATTCCATTGACTGCCTGTTCATCTCTGGGACCAACTAAAGGTACTTTTACTTCTCTTTCAAGCTCCAAATGGCTCGGAAACGAAATTGCACCTCAACAGCACCTCTTCCCATATCAAACTGACTGTGCCTTGAGATCTTCTGCTGAAGCCCTTTTGGGTGCATCCTTTATTGGAAGTGGGGTATTCAACACCAAGATAAAAGGCTTGGAACATCTTCCTTAGAGTTTCCCGCCAATATTGCAATCCCCTTGGCACCAGGCAAAACCATTTTTGTTTACCAGCCATTGTACTCTGTTGTAAATTGATTTTATGTATTTTATGTTTTGCCATTGTATTTTTGTTTGATTGTATACCACCCTGAAATCCCGAAAAAGCATGAAGGTCAGTATAAAACTGTTTTAAATAAATATGGGCAAACTTCTCTAAAGATGGGTGTAAGCCTCCAAACTTGGAGGCTCACGCTCATCCAGTGTGGAGCAGGACGAGGAACAGATGTGATTTTTGACTCCTTGCTCCTCCTGCTCTGCATTTTCACTAGTCAGCCATTTTTGGCCATCTAGCAACAGCATTTCAGAAGGAGAGGGAAGGAGGCTGGAGCATCTTCAGAATACATTGTATCCTGGCTGCTCCAGTCTCCTCTTCTCTCTCCCCAAATGCCCCCTTTAAGCCCTCTTTGAGGTCACTTTCCTGACCTTGGAAAGCAGCTTGTGTGGTTATTTTCACACATGGGGCAGAGCTCAGATTTCCAGCTCTGAAGTCGGAGTGCTGTCTCTGACCATGAAAGTGGGAGTCTGAACTATCCTATGTGCCCTCAGACAATATCTAGTAGCCATAGGATTGTTCCTAAGTCAATTTTGTGCAAGCTTACATTGTGCAGTGTTTCTTAATCCAGATCGATCCAGGCCAATTGGAAGTGTATGCAATTTCAGTAAAGAGTATACATTATTTTTTTCCATTGCTAAATGGGTGCCAAATGTGCATATCCGCCTCCCTTACAGTCACTGAATTAGAGTTCACTTTGGGAAATGTATAAACCAGTCAATTTCATTCTCAGGGTTGATAGTTGCTGTCAACCTAATTGCACAATAGCATTTACAATTATTTTAAGATGAACACTGTCAGAAGCTCTCCACAGAACAGTTTATCGGATTTAATACTTAAGTGGAATCTATGCGGTGAAGTTTTCACTCCAGTAGTGCTAGTGCTCTATTACTGACTGCCGCTCCTTCTAAAATAAACTTGTAACTCTTTCTGCTGAATATTGCTCCAAAAATGTCCACAGTAAGCAAATATGGAATGCAGAAATTGCTAGACTATGATCTGGACGCAGGAACACAACTGAAAAGGGAGCAGCTATTCACCTGATTCTCTCAAGCAGGGGTGTTGAACCTAAGTCCTGTGGCCAAAAATCTAGTGCACTTGGGGTCCCAGTACAGCCCTTTGTGGTGGCCATACCTAGGGATGTGTGAGGAATCCATTTGGGGGGGTGGAAATCCATCAGATTTCCTCAGTTCAGCCCCCCACCCAGATTCCAGCTTGCTGCCCTCACGCTGGCAATGCGAGTCGAGCCAGCTCATGGACTTCTATCTGTAAGACGGACCACGATTTGCATATTTTTTTCAAACCACTGATGAAATTTGTGCAAAACGGTGCAGGGAAAGAATGTGGTTTTAATGCGACTTGCACAATTTGCACAAATGGTGTTAGAGTCACATGGTTTGGGGTCCATGGAAAAAACTCAACTCAGCCGGCTTCTGATTGTTGGATCGGAAGTGGGCAGGAAATCCAGCAAGCTCAAATGAGCCAAATTTCCCTGTTTCAGTACATCACTAGGCCCATACCCTCTTCTCCTGGCTGCACTTTTCCCTGACCACTGCTTCTTTGGTGGCTTCCTGGCATTTGGACAGGGTTTTTCCCATTCTAAAAGGTTGAAATGCCTTTCCTAAGGCTAAGTTACTGGCAGTAAGAGCTTTAAATTACAATATGCTGGTATGTTTGGCCATGCCCCATTTTGCCTTCAGTCCCGCCCTCCACTGGGATGCAGCAGCTAAGAGGCTTTCCAAAAGTGAATTTAGCCCTTGGGCTGAAAGAAGTTTGACTTCCCTACTCTTAAGAGAACTCATCACAATGTAAGCTTCAAAGAATATCCAGTGAAATCAGTGTCAAGGTTTCCCCACCACCACTCTATGTTGAAGAGAATAACTATTATGATGATCATGAGCTTCCAACTCCAAAGCTACCCCTTGTTAGAAGAAGAAAAAAAAAATCTCATCCAGGAGACAGGATGTCAGAGAAATCCACAATGGATTCAAATGAGTTCAGATTTTTATGAACCCAACCTGCAGTTTCTGCTGCAGACTGACTTTCCCCAAGTTGCACAGATTCTGTGGACTTGCAGACCAGCTTTTTACATTCTGGAATTTGGGTTTTCCTGATCTTTGACAGTTTCTTTTTTTGTTTTTTTTGTTTAAGTTCACACACAGAATGCGGATTACAGCATTGCTGTAATTAATTGATTAGCAATTCTATTGGCACATATCCACCAAGCCGCACTCCTGCATCCTGTGTGAGTGGAATGGGGGGGGGGGGAAGCAGCTGCTGATAAACCTCCTGCATATCCTCTTCAAACCCACCCTGCTGCTTCCATGACAAATGCTTGGTGATTCTGCAGGATGTTCACTTTAAACTGAAGCTCTCCCAACTGAGCATTGGTCAGCCAGACCAGCTCTTCCCCCATGCCTGGTTTTTGCTGAAATAACTACCGTAAGCATGAAAATCTGAACAGCCCTGAACATTTCTCCTAAAAGATGTATTTTTGTTTGCTGAAATAACAGCCCTGAACAGCCCAATCTCATCTGATCTTGGAAGCTAAGCAGGATCGGGCCTAGTTAGTACTTGGATGGGTGACCGCCTTGGAATACCAGGTGCTGTAGGGAGGGACCGCAGCTCAGTGTGACAGAGCACATGCTTTGCCTGCAGAAGGTCCCAGGTTGGGCCTCCAGGTAGGGCTTGGAAAGAATCCTGCCTGAAACCCTGGAGAGCCGCTGCCAGTCAGTGTCGACAATACTGGGCTAGATGGACCAGTGGTTTGTTTGACTCAGTATGAGGCAGCTTCCTATGTTCCTAATTAATAGTGACTGGACCAAGGTTACTTAGTAAGCCTTATGGATTCTCTCTCTCTCTCTCTCTCTCTCTCTCTCTCACACACACACACACACTCACTCATCATCATCATCATCATCATCATCATCATCATCATCATCATCATCATCATCATCAATGCTTTTAAAGGGATAACAATATCGTTCTTACTGTCTATGTATTTTTCATACATGATGGTGCATGGTGGTGTTGGTAGTGGCGATACCATCTCAGATAATATAAAGGCAAAGGCCCTGAGTGAAATAAATATTAATTTATCATTTCCTCCAAACTTTGAGGTCTTCTGAACATTGAAAGCTTTACACCCCACTGTTTCCAATGCTACTGAGTATAATTAAGAGCAATGTGATTTATACACCTGAAGATAAAAGCCATAAAAGAATCTCATTATCAAGCCAATGTATCTTGTAATTAATTTCATTTTTAGCTCAATAATTAATTAGCTCATGTAACTAATGCTGGGGTGGCAATCAGGGTCCCACTATGGGAGTGAATGTTGCAAGGGAGATAATGGAATGTAAATCTGAGAGGAATTATTTCAAAATCTCTGTGTTGAGATTTGTACATGGCAAGGAAGAATACTATACACACACACACACACACACACACTCCACCTAACATGTCTTCTTAGGCAGCAACCCTATACCTACTTACCTGGAAGTAAGCCCCATTGAACTCAATGAGACTTACTTTTGAATAGGTATGTATAGGATTGTGCTGGTAGTGTGTGTTCATCTAAGTCAAAGAGGACACTAATGTTTGAGATGAAAAGTTGGAGGAGGTTTGGATGTATTTTGTGGATGAAAAAAAAGACAAAAGTGTATATTAGTAGCACCATTTGAAAAGAACAAGATTCCAAGCATTGGTAGCTACAGATTTTCTGGTGAGGGACTGTGTCACCTCTACATTTTCTATACAGCACCTTACATATCACTAGTGTTAAATATGTCTTTGTCTGTTCAGAATCAGTTCAGTACTTCAGAAAGCACTACTCAGGGCCAGCAGATACTGAGGGGTGCAGTGCAGAGTGGGCAGAGCTGTGTGCACCACATGACCTGCTCTTTCCCTCTAAAGCTAGTCTGCAGTGCTGTTCTCAGGTGCAGTAGGGAATGGTGTCCCATCTGTATTGTTGAAGGAAGATGCAGTTGCTGAGCCAGTTGGCTGTTGCACAGGAAATGGGGAAGGAACAATCTTGTCATTTGCCTCAGGCAGAAAAAAATATCTTGGGCCAGCCCTGGTACTGCTTAATAGAGGCTCCGTGCTGGAGGGTATATGGGTGTATGTGTATGCACACTTAGAATTCTTAGAATTCTTAGAATCTTAGATTCTTAGAATCTTTAGAATTTCCTCCTTTTATCCCGGAAGACAATCTTACTCGGTCACGAGTGATCGCCTGATGATGATGACACTTAGGGATGTATAAGCGATCTTTAGAAATTGGAACTTAGGTGTCCATTGGATTTTTGAGTTTGTTTCTATTTTTTTATCCCTTCCCCAGAAAAAGAAGTCCACTTTGCAAAATAATAATAATAACAACAACCACAACAACCCTTCAATATTCTTCATTATTTGGGGGAGTGTGGTTGCCATCACACACACACACCCATGATGCCCTGGAGAATGGCCAGGCTGCCAACACAGTTGCTAACGCTGCCACTTATACAGTGGCAGCAAAACAGAGGGTGGGGATCTTACGAAAAAAATAAAGAAGCTGTGTTACTGTCACTGCTCATGGTGAGTCCCACTCCTAAGATATTTACTTTTTATATAATAGCTCAGTCAGGAGTGGGACAGTAATAAGTTATAATAATTATGCACCCGAGGAATGAAGTTTAAAATCTCTTTGCAACATTTCCTCCCTTTTTGTTTGTTTTTCAGTAACAACATCCCAATTTTAGGGAAGATTATCTCTGAGCCATTTGAACTGGATCTGTGAGAGTTGTGACTTCAAGTGAAAGTTAAGTCCATGCAGAGTTGCATTTAGACTCCCCAGAGGAGAGAGAGCTCTGCTGGATGAATACGGGGTGGGGATCTTAGAGGTTATGCTATAAAAGAGCCTACACAATGTTCTGAATTTCAGCAGGGAAGTTAAGTAAGAATCGCTTAAAGGATTTCTAAGAGGTTTTTAAAAAAAATAAAATAAAATAAAATAAAATAAAAATCTGATGAAGTGGAAGACTAGCCAGTCAAAATACGAGAGTCGAAATAACATCCCCATTTAAAGAGTACACCTGCTACTCTAATTGTACGGGGCAACGTGGGTCAATCTACCTGCCAAAACCCTTTGGAACTGTCAGTAGCCTAAAAAGCTTGTTAGCTGCACTCTAACAGCTAACACAGCTGTTAGAGTGCATAACTGTCCAGATCCAATTCTTTCACCGATATTATTCTACGAATAACTATTATTTCGACTACAGGCTCATATAAAGAACTGTACTTCCTAAGAGCATTTAATTTGGGACCTGCTCTTCTGGAACCTCGGGTGACCTTTTGAGCCTGTGCGGCATTTAAAATTCTTTAATATATATTTTTTTAATTACCAGGTTCACGACTAAGAGTTGCAGAATGGTTAAAAAAAAGAAAAGAAAAACTGCTATGATCAAGCAGATATTATTATTATTATTATTATTATTATTATTATTATTATTATTGCCATTTCACATTTTCTGCTTAGTATATCTAAAGAGGTAGGCTATTGTAAGGTTATGACCTACTAGGTCCATTAGCAAATCCATCTTTAGCCTCACTTTCATGGCTGATTTAGGCCACTGAATGTCAGAAATCACTTTGTGAGTCGCATCAAAAGGAGACAGTGCAACATTTTATGGCTCCTTTTCAGTGCTCTGGGTTTCCTGGGAAAGCTCAGAATTAAAGCTCGCTGACCCACAGACTACCGATGACCTCTGCCTTTCTAGCAAAAGCAGCTTTTTAGCTGAGGTCAGGTTCAAGTCATTTTGCTATGTAAGGAAAAGATGAATCCAGCTACCCTCTCCAATTGCAGCTTGTTATATATATATGGAGGCAATTCCATTTCTGCGTTGATGGTTTCACTTCTGCAGCCTCCTCTCCTTATTCCATACAACTGAATGGAGAGAAGGGAAGATACTAAATGCAAGAACACTGGGAGGGTGCCCTACACACTACGAACCTTTGAGGTAATAGGGTCAGGAGGAAGGGAAGAAGGGTGCCTCCATTTCGCCTAACTGTAGCCACCTTCCCCCACTCCACACAACTTCATAGACACACAACTTGTTCCATTTATGTGGAGCAAGGAAAATAGGAATCGATTTGGGAGGGGGGGAAACTGAGTGGGGGCATATCTTGTTATATGTCCCACCAGCTAGAGTTGAAAGGTTGGTGGGTACTCAAAACAGGGCCTTTCCTGTAGCAGCACCCCAATTTTGGAACTCCCTCCATAGAGAGGTTAAATTGGCTCCCTCTCTATTACCTTTCAGTGGGCAATGAAAACTGTCCTGTTTCATCAGACTATTCATGGTGTTTAATTGTTGTGCACTTCATTGTCACTCTTTCCAAAGTGCCAAATTGGGGTCTGAGTTGAATCTTGCAGTTGGTGCACCCTTCCAATAGAGGCAGTGCACACCCTTAATTCATTGGTGCTGTTGGTTCACACTTCTGATTCATACATAAATGCATACAAGCAGTATCTATTGAACAGGGCTGGTGCTACCATTAGGCCAACTAGGCAGCTGCCTAGGGCGCAGGGCTAAAAGGGGCGCCAGAAACGCCTTGAAAAAAAATACAGCGCTCTCAAGTGGGAAGGGGGGGGGAGCTAAATATCTGATCTTAGGGCACCAAACTGCCTTGCACCGGTCCTGCTATTGAATGCAGTCCTGCAAAAGAAAAGAAAGAAAAGAAAAGTGCCTTGATAACCTATTGATTTAGAATATTCATTGCATAATTTAATTTCTTGAAAAATATGCCAAGATAGCAAGCTCCCCTGCTACTGTACACTTAATAAGTCAAAGCAGCTCGCCCTGTTTCAAAACAGATTGGCTGAAAAAGAAGCTAAACTGCTCCCCACACACATCTGCCAAATCAGAAAATAGCTCAGATCATTTCCTAATCAATCTGAATTCCAGTTTGAACCCATCCATGCCGTCATCCAACTTCTCCTGCCCCAGGTAACTTGGGAGGTCCCTTGGGGCAGACAGGGAAAAGGTGAGCTGGAGTGCTCTCAAGCTGTGGTGGGTTAAGCGGAGTCTGGCACCTCCCCACACCAGTAATCAAACAGGTGAGCTCACTTTTATGAGCTGCCCTTTGCAATTATTTGTACCATCCCTACTTGTTTCCAGTGTTTTATACAATCACATCAGTATTGTGTGGGGAAGGAAATGATACAAAGAGAAACTAAAGGGATGCAGCAAACTTCACGTACTCCAGTCCAGTTCTGGAATTAATTTGAGAGAGTCTCCTAGGTGTCCAGCATAGAGAAACCAGGTAATTAAGTACAGAGCAACCAAGTTATGTACCTGCATGTGTGAATCTAGATGTACTTCCTAGGAATTGAGTTACTCATGTATTTGCCATGTTGCTGTTATACCACTAGTGGATGAACTCGAGGGGAAAAAACTGAATCAATCGAATGAGAAAAATACTCTTATCCCTGGTTCTCAATGGTACATATGGACTGGAGCTTTTGCAAGTAACTCTGTATTCTTTTCTTCCCATAAGCTCTATTTGCACCTTAGGGGCACACGACTGGCTGGGGAATGCTGGGAGTTGTAGGACTTCCTTTCTGTTTAAACATGCATAGGATTGCACCCTAACAGGAGCACATGGAGAGCAACATCTGGGGTAACAGGTGTAATCCTCCTTCCATGCTCTACGGGGATGTGTTGAAAGGACTGGGACAATATATATGCAAGTGTAGACCATGTCTATGGGATGGCTTGCATGTGTAAGTGGTTCCATGTTGTAGGGGGAGACATGGTAGTTCTTACTGTCCTCTCTACACACACCAGTGCAAATATAATGAATTTTGATGGCATCTTCCATACAGTCAGCTGCCAGTTATCCAGCATTTAGTAATTAAATACAGAGAAACTAAGTGATATACATGTAAGGATGTACGACACGAGAACTTTGTTTCTGTTCAGAAATCATGCAAACATGTCCCATTCACAATCCTGAACACAAACATGAGCAGAAACATTTTTTTTTTTTAGAAGTGTTTATAAATGCCTGAATTTGTGCCTTTGTTTGAAAAAAATGTATATATATTTAAAATGCACACACTTCAAAATGCATGGGTTTCTTTGGGAGAAATGCATTTTCAGTCTTTAGGTAATGCACATGCACATAAATTCTCACTTTTCCTATTCAAAATGCATACTTTTTGTATTTGAAGAAGGAGAAAAATGGGTCAAAAATGAAAATGAAGTGAGCTTCAAAGTGAATTTCAAATATTTTTTACAAGCACAAAAAATCACTGGTTCTCCCATCTGTTTATGCATGCACTTGTGAACCTTGACATACTTCCTAGGAATTCAGTTGCTCATGTACCTGCCATGCTCTTTTGTCATTTTTTTTAACCTGGTCCTTAAGTGATCCAAAACAAATACCTAGGATAGGAAGAAATAATGCATGTTGCCACAATCAATAAGGACTTCCAAAGCCATTTGTCTTTATTTTGACATGGGGATTGAGAAGTCTGGCATTTCATTAGTGGAGCCAATAGAAATGCTAATGAGTTAAGTTATCTTGTTTGAGAAATGGAATTGTTCAATACTGTGACCATGACTTGCCAATGGAAAATAATTGCTTTATGGACCTCCTGCACAGTTGGAAGAGGACTAATAAATGACAAGCCTTCTGTTGAGACCCAACAAATGAGCTTTCTGGCTAAAAAACAAAAACATCACACTTTTCTTTAAAACACACACGCACACACCTATAAACAATACTGACTTTAAAAAAAAACTTTCATGAAGCTGCAGATCCTTAAGAATGAAAGTTTTAAAATGTATCGCTATTGTGAAGAAATGGAATATTTAACAAATACAATAAAATAAATCAAAAGGTGACAGAATGTGCTAGCCCAGGGGTGGAGAACCGGAGAACTTCCAGCAGTTGTTGGACTCCAGCTCCCATTAACTCTGAACATTGGCCATGATGTCTGGGGCTGATGGGACCTGGAGTCTGGAAGGTCTCAGGTTCTCCATCATAGATCTGGCTACTAATGCCTATTTTGGCTTTAGAACATTGGACAGTGAGTCAGCTCACTGGCCCATCTAACAAGCCAGTGTGGCGTAGTGGCGAGAGTGCTGGACTGGGACTCGGGCGATCCGGGTTCAAATCCCCAATCGGCCATGAAACTCACTGGGTGACTTTGGGCCAGTCACTGACTCTCAGCCTAACCTACCTCACAGGGTTGTTGTGAGGATAAAATGGAGAGGAGGATGAGGATTATGTAAGCCGCCTTGAGTTCCTTGTAGGAAAAAAGGCGGGGTATAAATGTAATAAATAAATAATAAATAAACAATCCTGTCTACCCTGAGTGGCAGTAGATCTCCAAGGTATCAGACAGGAGTCTTCCTCCATTCATACTTGGATATTCTACCAGGGCTTGAACCTTGGACCTTCTGCATGTAAATCACACACTGCATGAGTGAGCTACAGCCGTTCCCCTATGGACCTTTCCATGTGATATGGGCAGTTTTGACACTGTGGCCTGAAACCATAGGATTGATCAGGACTATCTTGAACTAAGAACCTTCTGAATTGTGTGCTGATGCCTCTTAGATTAGGCCATGGGCAGCACAATCCTATGGCCACTAGGCGCTTGTGCGTGTAAAGGCGAGATAAAGAAGAGGCAGACACAGGGTATATGGTTTCAAATCAGGCCCACATTTATTGAATTGAAGATCTGTGAAGGGTGAAGTGCATTCTAACCTAGCCTGGCCCTTGGCCGGGAAAAAAGACCAATATTTGGCGAATGCATCCTAACTGAACTGGAGGCGGGATGGCCTGCCACCGCCCAGTTGCCCTCCATGTGGAGCTGGAGGGCCTTACCATCGTCACCTTACTTTGGCGCCTCCAGGCTCCCAAAGTAGGTGAGAAAGGTAAAACCCCAAAGCCGTCCCAATCTCCCTCGTGCCAAGCATCATGGCATTGGCGAGGGCAGCCTTGGGTAAACGTCAGTCACCTTGAAAGGTGCCACTGGATGATCACCATAACCCTAATTGTTCCTGCCTAAACCCGCACTTCCCGCCACAGGGAGAGACAAGCTATCGCTTAGTTGAATCCCCCCCACCTGCACGATAAAATAGCGAGCAGTGTGCCTCCTCTCTCCTCCCCCACTGCGCAAGCCTTCTCCCCGGCCCCAGGTGAGGGGCCATTGGAAGTTCTATCTCTAGATGTTTTCAGATTCCCAGCTACAAGGTCAGAAAATTGCTCTGATCTCATAGCTAGGGATCTGCACACAGATCCCCCTCTCCCCTTGTAGCTGGTGCAGAAAGAACTGCACTGACTGCTTCTCCGAGGTTATAAAAGCAACCTTGGAGAAAGGGTTTAGGGGGTGTTCTGGGAGGGGAGGAAACTGGCATCACCAAGATCCTAGTGGTGCATCAGCCTCCTTTCTTCCCACTCTGAAGTGCCACAATTAGATAGCCAAAACTGGCCATCTAAGTCCTTTGCAGAGAGAGAGGAGCATGGAGGTAACCTTCCAAATCTTCCCACCCTCCATAGGATGCCCATAATCCTCCAAGTTCAGAAGGGTACAGGCATTCCCATAGGATTGCACCCTAAGGCAACTGTCAGTGCTGGGATGATGATGATTATGATGATGATGATGATGATGATGATGATGTTGATTTACACTATTTGTATCCTGCTCCACATCAAACAGATTCCAGAGTGGTGAACAATAAAAGGACAAAAACAGATAAAAGAAACAAAAGTAATACATTTGAAAACAGAATAAGTTACATTGCTGGTTGAAGAGCAAAGGCTTCCCAGAACAAGGAGATCTTCAGCAGGCGCTGAGGCAGGCGCAGAGTGAAAGTCAGGAGTTCGGTACAGTAGATATTGTTGTAACCCAGGAAAAATCCCAGCTTGATTGAGAAGCCTTGATTGCCCTTTCAGGTCAAGGAGAACCAATGGCAGGCCTGGGTGTGATGAATCACTGGTTGTATTACCAACTTTATTGTATGCCTGCCTGCGAAACATGGACTATCTATAAACGTCATTTCCACCTCCTTGACAGATTTCATCAACGTTGCCTCCGGAAAATCCTGCGAATTACTTGGGAAGATAGGCGAACAAATGTCAGTGTACTGGAAGAAGCAAAGACTACTAGCGTTGAAAAAATGATCCTTCAACGCCAACTTCAATGGACCGGTCATGTTGTTCGAATGTCTGACTGCCGTCTCCCAAAGCAGTTACTTTATTCCCAACAAGGATGGAAAGCGTAATATCGGTGGTCAGCATAAGAGGTTTAAAGATGTTCTTAAGGCTAATCTAAAAAAATGCAATATAAACATCGAAAACTGGGAAGCTCTGGCCCATGAACGATCTAACTGGAGGCTGGCCTTTCACAAAGGTTCTATGGACTTTGAAGAAGCCCGAATGCAAGGTGAAAGGGAGAAACGTGCTAAGCGAAAAGCACGTCAAACGAATTCTTTACAGGACCATCTTCCATCTGGTAACCTGTGTCCTCACTGTGGGAAGCTGTGTGGATCTAGAATTGGCCTCCACAGTTACTTACAGAACCATCGCTAGAGTCTACACAATATTTTTCTTTAGAATTTCCTCCTTTTAAAATTTTATTTTTGTAATTTTTATCCTGGAAGACAATCTTACTCAGTCACAAGTGATCGCCTACTACTACTAGCATGTGATGAATCACTGGAGCCTTGCAGCACAGGGAACATGCTAACCTGTAAATCCTGGAAGCTCACCACCCAAGCACATAGTTCAATGAGTAGGGACAGGCAACCCGCCCAGCACTCAACTCACACCATGCTGAGGTGCTTGCTGGACTTCCAGGTCCCTGGCTCTATGTTGTTTATGTAGAAGATAGCATAAAATACATTTAAAATGGCCACAATTTGAGTATGCATGTATTTCGAGCCTTACAGTGGCTCGATGTTCTCCGTGGTAGGGATGTAACATTGAGCCTCGCGTGGGCAGAATGGGGCCGAAATCGGCCCCGCTCATGCCACGCGAGGCCTTACCTTCTCTTCGGGGTGGCTCGCCTCTCTGCGGCGAGCCGCCCGCGCGGCCCGCTCCAGTCCAATAGCGTCACTTCCAGCACCGGAAATGACGCGACGGGACCCTGCGCAGGCGTGCTGGACCCCCATGCTGCGTACTGTGCCTGCACAGGGTCCCGTCGCATCATTTCCGGTGCCGGAAGTGATGCGACGGGACCGGAAAGGATGGGTCGAGTGGCGCGGAGAACTGCTCCGCACCGCTCAGAAGATCAAAGCAGGGGGGCCGCCCCTGCGGAGAGTTGAGGCGGGGGTGAGGCGGAAGCCCCCCCAGGTTCGATTTCATTGCTACTCTGCGGCTCGTTCCTGCGTGGTGGCGGCGGCCTGATCTCACTCTTCTGAGCAGCGTGGAGTGTTTTCCGTGCCGCCGGAGCCGCCACCGCCAGAGCCACCGGAGCCACCGCCACAGGAGCCGCTGGAGCCGCCACCGGAGCCGCTGCCAGAACTGCCGCTGCCACCACATCCTTCTGCTCCGGCGCGCTGCTGGTTTCCCCCACCAAAAACATAGCGTGGGGATTCCAGCACGCTGGAGCAGGGTCCCATTGCGTCACTTCTGCCGTGCCTTAAGTGACGCGACAGGACCAGCACGGGTGGCGCGGAAAGCTCTCCATGGACGGCGAGGAGAAAGGTAGGCCTGCACTCGCCACGGAGAGCCCGCACGGGCACGAGCAGGCCGAGTTCGGCCTCACTCATGCCCACGCGGGCAAAAGTAACATCCCTAAATTTGAGCAAATTGTGGGCATTTTTAACATATCTTATGCCATTTTCTAAGTAAACGATGTAGTGCCAGAAGTTGCTTTCCCAGCTTGGCTCTCGAGAACATGAGTTGAGCCAGGCAAAAGGTAGGGTGAGCGGAGCTCAGGGGGTTGAGCCTGTCAAGTTTGGTGGACTTCCACCCCCCTATCGAGCTCCGCGCACATCCCTATGAGTTCCTGGTCAGTGGTGACAGTTCTGGTAGTTCCTGCTGCCTATAGAGTGGAGGATAAAAGAGACAATACTTTATCTCCTTGGGCTCCAGCATGGCATAACCCCATTGATGCTTTCTGAGCCAATTTAGATGTACATTCTTCCAGATTAGGTGTACGTATTCTAGGGATGGGAGAACCAGGAATGCTCAAGGTCACTGAGTTTCTCCAAACTCTAATGGGAAGATCAGTTGGCTCCACTCCCATTTTTGTTTGCAACTTGTTTTACTTTTCATTCCAGTGGGGAAAGTGCACATTTTGAACAGGGAAAGAATGGATTTCCATGCACATTTTGCAGTAGTGCACATTGACCAAAACATGAAAATGAATATGGGGGGGGGGGGAATGCACATTTTAAAGTGCACATTTTTCAAAACATACACGTTTTTTCAAATGTGATCACAAGTTCAGTATTGTGTGAGCATTCCCCCCCAAATATGCTCCCATTTGATCTCACCCCAAGGATTTCTGACTTGATAACACCCATACCTGAAAAGAACATGTAGAATTTGGTCCTTAGGCAACTCATGAACTCCGTGTACCTCCCCAATAGCAGGTGTTCTGGAATAGTGCTTTTTTTCAAAAGAGGTAATGATTAACTGATAGCCTGAATGAATTTTGTTCAAATGATAATATATTACAGTGCATACCTAAAAGTACGTGCAGATTGTCATTGTTGCTGCATGGGGCACAGCCAACTGTCCCTAGCCACCTAAACCACTAGATGGCAGTGTTCCACTAGAAACAACAAGAGCAAGCCTGTTAAGTGTTAATAGCATATAGACATTTTAGTATAAGGAAATGATAGAATTTGGAGGAACCAAATATGTTGTTAAATTAAGGGATGCAGCTTTAGTAGAGAGGTTAGAAGAATCAGCTGATAGCTTTGAATTTTACAGTCTGACTTGATGAAACTGTGTTTCAACTTTAGTCTTAACTGTTGCACTAGGGCTTTTAACAGTGGTCCATCTTCAGGGTGCAGTCATTTCTGAATCAATCATTGCTCTTTAAAGTTTTAGGATAGGTAAAACAGGGGTGTTCCTCTTTTTATATTAATGGGTATTGCTGTGCCATCTTGTAGCAGTCTGGCTGAGTCCCACAGAGTGAATGAATTATCTGAACAGTGATAAATTAGCAGAGTGTGGAAGTAATTGAAATAGAAGGCAGCAAATGGCATGTATCAGTTAGCAGGAGATTAACGGCAGGGCCTTCAGCACCTAGGAGAGCTCCCAGCAAGCAGAGAAGTTGCTCCAACAAGAGCTAGAGCTTAACTGGGTTCATAAGTACTTGATAGCCTGATGGTTGCCTCGCCTGAGCCTCACACTTCAGCCATGAGCTCGGAGTTGGTGGGATCTTAATGGGAAATAATGCTAGATTTGAATGGTTGTTATTTTGATAGAAACATGGTTCCTATCAAAATAACGCTATCATGTTATGAACTGGAGATGCCCAAATCTCTGTCCTCAAATCAGATATCACAAACAATACCTTTAAAAGCTGCAATACCTCTCAGAAAAGCTGTACAGTTTCCCCATTCCCCATACTCAAGCCTGTCTTACTGACCACCTCTTCCATTAATTCTCCAGCTTAATCTTTCACACCCCAAGTTTGGACTGATGGTTATCATGTTAATGAACTAGAAGGGATCCCTTGCAGGCTAGCACAGCAAACCCCCTACAAGCATAGGAATCATCTGACTGGGGGGATTGCTGAAAGGATGTCATTTAAGAGATTTGCAGGGGTGGCATAGGGATTCAGAAAGAAGGGAGACCTGCATTAATAGTAAAAGTAAATACTCAGCACCACATGGATGCCAAAGATCATGGGATCTTCTGGACAACATGTTTATTCTTTCCTTCCAAGCAACCATCACTATGCTCATTTGCGCCATCATTCAGTTCTATTGATGAAGACAAGGGAGCCTGCATTGCAATCATTTGCCCCTCATCCAGACCTTGGTGACAACAAAATCAAGGGAAATGCACAGTTCAAACTGATTAGAACTTTGCACAAAATCCTGTTGATGTGCATGGAAAATCAATCAACTCCTTGCTTAGCTGTTTTCCCCTTTGCCACGATAACAGGAGAACAAAACAGTAAAGACTTAATTCATTCACTCACATCAGCAGCTGTTCCTGTGAATATACTAAAAGAAATCAATGGGAGCAATTGATAGCAGCAAGGATAAACACAGACATGAGTTGAGAAAGGTGTCAATTTAAAGTAGCTGCTTTGCTTTTGGTGAAGGCTGTTCCCTCCAAGAAGCTTTTGTTTGTGCATGGTGGTAATAATGCTTATGAAACTGTGTGTTTCCTGACAGCTAGTGAAAGAAACAGCATGGAAGATCCACATACATCTAATCAGTGATGGGCAAAGCTCTCATTGTTATGACATTGGAATTTCCCAGGTATTTTATTCATTGTAGCTGGGGCTGAATTAATGTTCCGCACCATAGCTCAGTGGTGGCAAACATGATTTACATGCAGAAGGGCTCATGTTCTATCCCAGGCAGCGGCATGTTAAAAAAAAAAGGAGCAGGGAGCAGGTGATGGGACAGACCTCTGCCCAAGAATCTGGAAAGCCACTGCCACAGTAGTCAATACTGGAATAGATGGACAAATACTCTTACCTTTTATAAGTCGACTCCCTGTGCTCCTATGCTTCTACAGCAGAGGTGGTAACCTCACTTGGGGGAAGGGGGGGCAGCTGACACCCCTGCTGACCAATGCAGTAGCCAGATGATGTCAGGGAGCAGGGCCACACACACTGACAGTATTTAGGTCCCCAGTCAAAGCACCTGATGGAGGTGGTCCAGGCAGCACTTCAGTCGGGGGCCCAGCTTCTGTGTCCACTGGGCATCAGTCTTTTCCCTGGGCTACCTCTTCCAACAATGAGTCAGAGACTCACAACTTTTCCCTTGTCCTTTGCTCATTTTCCTAAATCCTCAGGGCTTTTACTGAAGTTCTCTGAATTCCATCTCAAAGCTCACTCTGATTCGAGTCCATCTCAGATTGTGAGCTTCCCCCCCCACACCACTTTTTTGCATGAAAATCCATGTGCATTTCCATGTGTATTTTTCCAAATGTATATCAATTGTGCACATCCTTGAAATGTATGCATTCTTCTCCCATGTATTAAAGAGTATTTCTACGTATTTTTCAAAAGTATGCATTTTTTCATGGATATTTTTCAAATGTACGCATGCTGTTGAAGACATTTTTTAGGTCCACAAATCATACTGCAAGCTCAGAAATGTATGTACTTTGACCGCGGATTGTGTCTGAGTCTGCGTTCAATCTGGAAGGTGCAAACTGTGTAAATCCTGATCAAAAATGAACTGAAACTAATGTCTCACACATACCTACCTTGAGGACTGATCATAATGGCTGTATGCACTCTCCAGTTTCAGTGCTAGAATGCTTCCAATTCCCAGTTGCTTCTGGACTTCCCAGAAGCATCTGCTTGGCCATTGTGGAAAATAGGATGCTAGACTAGACTGTGGCTTATGCTGGCTCAGCTTGTCTGAGCGTGGAAAGCTAAGCAGGGTCAGGCCTGGTTATTACTTGGATGGGAGACCCCTCCTCCAGTTTCCTGCATTAAGCAGGGGGTTGGACTCGATAGCCTTGTAGGCTCCTTCCAACTCTATATCCTATGATATCCTGTGATATGATATCCTATCACCTTTGGGCTCATCCAGAAGGGCTCTTCTTATGTTCTAACCTTATAGAGCTATTGCCAGAATTATTTAGTCCAGTATTGTTCTCATTTTACAAACTGGGTGGGTGACTGGCTGTCTCCGAATAATGGCTTGTCTAAATGAGTTCATGGCTGTGTCAAGCCTGTAACAAAGAACTTCTCAACTAAAAGTCTATTTTAAAGGACTATTACTATATGCTCTCCAGAAATGCACCACTACCACCACCACCATCTTTGCCTGCAGTATATGAAACTGGTCATAACATTAAAAAAAATGCAAGGATATTTAATAGAATGTCTAGTCTCAGAATGGACATGGTTGTATTTATTGTGGGATATCTGCAGTTCAAACACCTTGACCAGCATTTGCCATCAGGATAGGCAGTTATGGTGAGAAATGGGGATCCCTGTTGTGTGCATTTTCATGCAGGCACATTATAGTCAAGATTCAAGCAAGGTGCTGGTTATTAGCTTTAAAGCCCTAAACAGGTTGGGACTAGGCCACTTGAAGGACCATCTCCTCCCATGTGAATCTGTTCATCCTTTAAGGTGTGTCATTGTATTCTGAGGCACAATTGGTGGCAATCCATAAGAATGCTTTCTAGGTGGCAGCACCCCATAAGTAGAATTCCCTGCGCCATAAGAACAGGTTATCTTCCTCTCTATCTATCTGTGTTCTGCTGGCAATTGAAAATATTTCTTTTTTTGTAAAACAAACAAGCAAACACCCATTTAATTTGGTCATTGCATGATTTAATTTATTGAATGTAAGTTTTGGCCCTTTGTGATTTTTGTCTTGATGCTGCCTACAATTTGGTAATTGTGTTTTAATGATGGATTCCTGTTATTTTTATCTCTGTGTTCTATATTTTGTAAGCCACTTCAAGCAACTCCTTTTTGAACAGGAAAAGTGGAATATATGTTTTTGTATAAACAAACTACACCTTATGCAGAGGTTTAGCTGAAGATGTGGGAGAGTGCTCAAACTGAAGAACTCAGGTGTATTGGTATCTCAGGTGTTAATGCACAATATTAACATTTTAAATGGCAAAAATAGGGACAGGGTTGGATCCAGACTTAATAGATCCATTCAAATTAATGGGACTTAAGTGAGTCTTGACCAATTTGTCTCATTGATTTCAATAGCTCTATTCTAAGCATGACTGTGACTGGATCCAAACCACAGTTTTTACTAGGGACAGTCACCAGAAAATAGGGACAGTTTGACTTTATGCTATGATAACTTTTCTGCGTCTGATGTAGAATAAATGGTGTTTTTTTGTGCCATCCCACCTGTCTTTATCTGTCAAAAGTCATCTTCCTCTTCTTCTTTTAATGCTGTTGTCTCAGTCCATACCAAGAAGTTGCCTCATGGCAGGAAAGGCGGTTAATACATTATTCTAATAACTGAATAAAACAATTAATCAATCATGCACCCTTTTCAGTCATTCAGTTCAGGAGTAATGAAGATGTTTGGGGCTGAAAGAATTTATCTTCATAGCACATTCGACATCTAATCTACATCCATTCATTATAACATGTGAAGATCGTCCCTATGTGTATAGCGGTATGTGCCAAGAGTTCTCTCCACACCAGTTGTGCAGTTCACATGTTCATTATTTGCAAGCTGAATGGCTGCAAAGGGTTATTTCAGTATAAAAGAACAATCCTTTCTTAGAGAGGAGTAAGCAAATAATAAGGCAGAAATACAAGAAAAGAAAGAGGGATGATACGAACCTTTAAGAAAGAGAAACACAAAAAATAGAACACGAACACAGAAATAACAAAGTTTCTCCTGAAGGCACAATAACACAACTTATCTTCCTTATAGATTGGGGTGGGCAACTCTGAGGGGCCACACCATGCGCCGTCACACCCACCCACCATCAAAATTGCCTAGCTGCCAAATTTCCACTGAATTTCAGTGGCTTGGCAGTGGTGGCAGAAAAAAAAGCTGTTTTCTGTTTACAACAAAGCATGTGGGGAGTTGTGTCATCTAGTGACAGCACCCAAAAGGTGCAGTTCTAAAGAACAAAACAATATCAAATGGAAATGCTGAGATATGTTCACATTGGGCAGGGGAGATAGGCCCAAGCCTATCAAAATGAGAATTGTTAGTACAATTTATGAACAAGAAAAAAAGTAATTCTGCACCTACATCCAACCAGCAGCAATACTATGAAAAATTGGATGGCAACAAAAGATCTATGCTTTTGCAGGGAATCTGAATGGAGATGAGGGATAAATGGGTGAAGGAATTCCCTATGGCATTCCTTCTTTATTTTTGTATTTAATCTCTCTCTCTCCCTCCTCTCTCTCTCTCTCTCTCTCTCTCTTTTAATCCAATGTACTGATATATAGATGCATGAGCCATTTCATAATAAAACAGCAATCAAGACCATATCAAGTCAACAATAAAGGTAAACTAGACACACATCATAATAGCAATATCAATTCAAGATACTTACTGAGAGAGGAGGTTATCCCCAAAGACCTGCCAGAAGCCTTGGTTTGTTTCCTAGGGACCATCAAGGAGCTTATCCTTTGGATTTACTGGGGAAGAGCATTCCGTAATCCAGGTACCCCAGCAGGTACCTCACTCAGAATGGACATCAATTTATTCATAAACAGTGGAACAGGGCCTCACTGGGGGGGGGGGAGTGAGGAGGATCAAATGGGAAGATGGATAAGAACCTACACCAATGGCTTTAAAAAGGATTAGACAAATTAATGGAAGATATGACTAACAGCCAGTGATAGACCTATTAGCTAAACTGAACTTCCATTTGCAGGAGGCAATATACCTCCCATTCAGAGATGCCTGGGGAAAACAACCACAAATGGCTATTATCACCGGCTGTATGCCTATGTATTTGGCTGACCATGGTTCATCATCTGGCTGACCATGGTTGGAGACGGAATTCTGGACTAAGTGGACATTTGGTTTGATCCAGCATGGCAATTCATGTATTCTTCAATTTGTCAAGCAATTTAATCTAGAAGTAGCAGTGAGAGATGTGACTTTCCTCACTTGGAAATACAGGTCTGACAGGGTCATGATGCTTGCCCCAAGTATGAGGAGAAACTTACAACTCCATAATTCTTCTCTGGCTCAGATTTTAATTTGACATGGAAATGAATTCTATTGTTCTCTCCACACATTCAGTTGCTCCTCCAAGTCTCACTGAATTGCTCTCCCTCCTACCCTAAGCACTAGATTGACTCTTAACAGGCCAAGGTATTTTCCAATGGGGAAGATAGCTAGGTTTGATCTGAGCCAATCCATTCCAAGGCTGCTGGAACTTACCCAGCACTAATTTAATCAGAACAGGCTTGTGTTTACCCAAGGGTCTCCTTATTCCAGTAAAGAGATGAATTAAAATTTTTGGCTCATGCCCTCTCTCACCTTGTGATTTATTTTTAAATGGATTGTAATAAAGAATGTGACCTTTGCATATATGCTCATGTTTCCCCAGGTATAACCAGAAAAAAAATGTATTGACTTAGAAACCAAGGCAAGAATGGGAGAACATTGATGTACCAGCAACATGCTGTGCATTAGAATAAGACAGACATTGAAAAGTAAATATCAGACATATCAATTTATTGCCATTGTGTTAGAGTGTGCGTATTTTGAAGGGATAGGTGAACAAGCTATGTGTGAGATCACTAGGATTCTCCAAACATCGTATCACCACGTGGGGCATCGTATCTCGTGTTCAATTCCTGTTCATGCTTGCAATTGCTGCTCACTGTGCACAAACAGGAAAATTGAGCAGTGATTGAACAGGAGATTTACATGAATCTCCTCAACTTTGGGCAAAGTTCCTCCACAAATTAAAACAGGGCTGATTCAGTCCACTGAGGAAATTTGTGCAAAATATGAAATCTGTGCAAACCAAACTGGGAATCTGGAATGAGATAAACATGAGCAGGTGCTTGACAACTTGGAATATCTTTTTCGGTGGACACGTGCTCATGCTTGGAGCTTCAAATGGGGCATGCTGTCATATTGTTTTTGCAAGCAAAAACAATATTCCCATACATCCCTACGTTTTGTAGTCCTGCTCAGTAGGGTAGTCTATAGTAAAGAAGTAGTATCGAATATCGTTGTAACCTTCCCCTCCCCACTGAGATGATAATGGTCTAGAACAGGAGTACAGAACCTTTTTCAGTCCAAGGGCCAAATTCTATTTCAGAAAAGCTCTTAAAGGCCACATTCCAGTGGTGGGCAGGGCAGATGGAAAAGGGGGGTAGCACCAAAACCCCCAAATACCAGCATATTTTATGTAGCTAAAAACTCTTATTACCAGTAACTAAGGAGAGGTTTTTTCAACCTTTTGGAATGGGGGGGGACCTGCACAAAAGTCAAGAAACCACCAAATTGTTCTGCTCTAATCTGAGTCCTGGACTCCTGGCTCATTGCTAAGGAAACAGAGGGATGCATACGAGTAGTCAATTGAGCAGGCAAATGATCAAGCACAGTTTTACCAAACATGTAGGGGTTTTTTCCCCCCAGAGTGAGGTCCCATCTGAGGCACAGCCAAGAGCAAAAGCCAGGAGATCAATCAAGTAAAAATGCAGCCTGAAAGCAGAGTCAGGTAGAAGTCCAGAAGTCCACAATGGGAGGTCCAAGTACATGGCAAGGTCAGGGAGAAAATAAGATACAGAGACTAGAACTGAAGTTCAGATGTTGTTTCCGGTAGCTCCCAAGTTACAAGTGAGAAATGGTGTAGCTAGAGTTTCTAGAGCCCCAACCAGTGCTCAGCTCCATCACATTAGCGGCTTGTCAGATGTCCTCCTCATGAGAAGAGCCCAACTCCTGAATTGTCCTCTTCAGTAATTGAGCACTCCTTTGCCTTGCCACTGTCTTACCATGGATTTTAAGGTGCTGGCATTCTCAGCGACTAGGTGGTAGTCCAGCATACCCCTCTGTTTCAGAAGCTGAGCTCTCTGCCTCTCCAGGAAGCATATTCAAAGGCATCACACCTGAGGGTCCTGGACTGTCTTGAGTAGTAACAGGGTCTTCTGAGGGACCAACTGGCTCTGAAGGTTTTGGCTTCTCCTCTGAAGATGTCTCCAGTGGTGGCATGGCACCTGGCAGGGCCGGTGCAAGGCAGTTTGGTGCCCTAGGCAAGATCAGATATTTAGCGCCCCCCCTTCCCACTTGAGCCCTCCCTCCCTCCCTCCCTCCCTCCCTCCAGCCCTATGCCAATTATGAAATAAATTTCCCTCCCTGGGAACTGCCCAGCCCCATAGAAAAACTTTGTAGACTTTAAGACTTTTCCTTTGTGTTCACGCGGAAAGCAAAGAGGCAACATCAGTCCAGCTATGCCAGGAACTCCCAAGGGCCTTTTCCTACTCCATATATACGTAAAAGCCTGTCTCCTCCTGTGGGTAGCACAAGGGATATGAAAAAAGGATGTGAGAGAGGTGTGGTGGCGCTACCTGTGAGGAACAGAGACAAAAGGACGTCTTGCAGCCTGTCCTACCTCGCAGGGTGGAGGTGCAGAGACACCGGTTTGACTCATACACCTTCTGGGTTGCGGGGGGGGGATACATGTAGTAGAAACATAGCAAAGAGAGAGCCCGTGGATCATCTGGTTCAAATTTCTGCTTCCCCTCCTCTCTCTATCACTTTGTTGCAATATTTCTTTATCAGAATAATGTATATTATCCTGTCTTTCCCTTTACCAGCCTAGTGCTCAAGGCAGACAACAATATTCAAAGTACAGTAAAGCAAACATCAACAGCTCAGGGCACAATCCTAAACACGTTGAGGCAGAAAAAAGCCCCGCAACTCCCAGCATTCCCCAGCCAGCACGGCTGGCTGTTGGAATGCTGGGAGTTGCGGGGCTTTTTTCTGCCTCAACGTGCATGTGTAAGATTGCGCATGGCTGGCTGGGGAATGCTGGGAGTTATAGGACTCCCCCCCCATCCAAACACGTGTAGAATTGCATCCCAAAAGCATTTAAAACCAAAACACAGAAACAGCATGGTAAATAATTAAAACATTGGAGCCCCAGCTAGCTTAAAATACCTTTCCCTCCCTCCCTGGTTGCTGGAAATAACTGCTTTCAGGGGATGTTGAGCTGAGGAACCTGAGGCGCGCACCGGAGGGAGGGAAGGCGAAGGAGGTGTTTGCAGGTGCATCCTTCCCGCCACCCACCAGCCTCCCATCATTGGCCCCTGCCCGCCTCTGCCTCCTCCAGCCTGTCGCCTTCTCTGCCTCTTTTGATGCTGGTTGTGAGGAGGAGCCTGCCTGAAGCTTCAGCGGCACCAGCTTGGAGACCGAGCCCTGAGGTGGAGGAGAGAGAGGGAGGGGCACGCTTCTTTCACCTCCCCTTCCCCACCACAGGACATGATTGGTAAAACAAACTTGGTAAAATACGCATTTTAGCGCTGTATTTTTTCCCCAAGGCGTTTCTGACGCCCCCTTTAGCCCGGCGCCCTAGGCAGTTGCCTAGTTCGCCTAATGGTAGCACCGGTCCTGGCACCTGGAACCATGGCACAAATGAATGGTAGTTGTGAGAAAGGGGTAGTCCAGGAAAAGGGGACATGGCCTTCTGGGGAAACCCAGACATCCGAATTTGGATGCCGGACCTGAGGTTCCTCTCCCCTGGTCTAGGAAGTGGGAAAAGCAACAATAGACACACTTTTCATGCATGCCAAATGGGGACACACACTTCGGCTCTGGCCCTTCCATCCCAACCTCTCCATGTCGACAAGGAAAGTCTGCAGTAACAACATTGCAGTGCTTCACATGATTGGGGACCCTGCATAGTCAGGCTTGCAGCAGCCCTTCTGTAACAACACAGGGGAATTGGAGATAGAGGAGGTGGGGCCAGAGTGAGCATCCTCTAACACCTGGAAAGGGTATTCCTGTTAAAATGTAGATTAGTGACTGCTAAATTCTTACACTTTCAAAGATAACGCTTCAAAGAGTTTGGTAGAAGTTTCCCTGACAGTGTAATCCTACTCAGAAGAAAGTTGCATTGACTCCAATGGGGATTTCTTCCAGGTAAGTGGGTATAGGATTGCAGCTGAACTTTGTCAAACTCTCACAATAGCAGCTGAGATGAGAAAGAGCTTCATAATGTGGAGCATTTCTTTTCTTGGATATTTTAGATTCTGTGTATTGACAGTGGTTTAAGCTTTTGACATTTGCTGGTTTCAGCACATGTGATTTGCATATTATCCATTGTGTTGGTACTTCTGTCATTCAGATATCCACGATCCACCAGATGTTTGGACTGGATTTTTGGAACCCCACTGGTCGGGTACAACCCAGTACCTAAGAGTCAGTGAGGTATCGTCTGATTATGCAGCTAGTACCTAGTAGTGCTACTCTTTGAAACTGTTCTATTGTGATCTTATCAATACTAATTGCACTCAAGTGTTTTTTCAACCCTTTTGGGATTGCCCCTAACATTCCTATCACTACTGGAATCACTGTTGTTCTTTTCTCCCAGAGACGCTGTACTTCAATTTTCAAATCCTGATATTCCATGGTCTTTTCAATATCATCATCATCATCATCATCATCATCATCATCATCATCATCATCATCATCATTTTGTGCTGAATTTTAGGGTTTCTTTTTAAGATTTGTAAGCTGGATTTTCATTGCATTATTGTGATGTCTTACCAGTCTTACCATATGTGTAATGCCTAGAGAATTTGTTTGATAAAGCATCTAATAAACATAATAAATAAATAAATACATCCATAGCTCATCCAAAAGCAACTGTACATTTCTGTTGTTGTTGTTGTTGTTGTTGTTGTTCATGAAGGTTCATTGAGGTGTCCCACTTCATGACCTGCTTCTGGCAGGTGGGATAAGGCTAGGCAGCAAAATCAACAGCAAGAAGGAAGGAGTTGTCTGGTTGCCAACATCAAAATCATTGTGAATTTTGTTTGTGGTTTTGTGAGTTTTGTGAACTGTTGTGAACTGGCCAGACGGCTTCAGATATTGGGTTGTATAGAAATAAAATTTTTTTTTAAAAAAGGTTGAGAATCCTTTTACATATGGGAAGGCCATGTGACCTTCTCTTTCATTATTGGTTAAAAGAGGGGAGGGGGACACATTCTTTTTCTGCAGTTGTCTACCTCAAACAGGTTTCTGTTTTGATGCCCATGCTCAATCTTGACCTGAGAAACCAAAGTTCAAGTCCCACTGGTGGACTGAATCTTGATCATTATGTTGTTCTTACTATATTAAACAAGTTTGTATAGTAGATATTTAAGACTTTGCAGAAGCAAGAAAGCTTTCTTACCCACACTGAGAGTGCATGGTCAGAGTTCAGTTCTATCAACAGCTATTAGTCCTGATGGCTTAAGTGTCCAAAGGCAGTTGTCTCCAATTACCAGATATTCAAGACAAACTACAGGGGATGGGCAGAACCTTCACAGTCCTGTGAACTTATGTACTTCCAGAACCATTAGCTGGCTGTTGCTGGAAATGGAACAACAGGGACCTTTGGTTTGATCTAGCATGTCAAAATGGAGACATCATTTTTCACTGAACCATAGATGGTAACTTTCAGTGGCCATTTCAGACCAACACAGGTTCATGTTTCTGCAGAGATAAAGCTGTAAGAAAAGGTGGGGAAAATATACAGACAAATTTGCGAGGTCACCAATCACTTGGTTAAAAGAAAGCGTACAGTGGGTGGATACCTCTTTATCCAGTGCTGTTTGTACAGCTGTTTCCATTACAATTAGTTATATTACCTTTACACGCCTGTTTCAAGCATCATTGTAGACAAGACTGATGGGGCCATCTTAAAACAATGCAAATATCCCTGATTTGAAATATTCCCTGAGATTTATTTATGACTCTAACAGAAAGACAAACATGGATGCTGAATACATTCCAGATAGAAGGTCTGCTACCTGGAGATACATTCAAGCACGGCAAATAATAAATTTCTTGGTTTTAGCTCTTGGTACACCAGGGGTTATGCCCATGTTGGTATCTCAGAAAGTAAGATATAGTGTGCATTTTAAGAACAGCAACAATGACACAACCTTGTAATAACAGCCTAATGCTTGAAGGCACTGAGTTTTTAACCTTCTGAGGTTCACCAGGAATGTTTATACAGTGCTAACCATCACTGCTTAGTTTCTATCCTATGGGGATGCCCGTAAACCCCCAAACTTGGAGGGTTACAGGCATCCAATGCAGAGCAGGAGGAGTGGTGGAGGTGATCCTCCTCCTCATTTTTGCTAGACAGACATTTTTGGCCATCTAGCAATGATGCTTCAGAGGGGGAGGGAAGGAGGCTGGAGCAGCTTCAGAATACCTTGTATCCAGACTGCTCTGGTCTCCTCCCCTTGCTATCCCCCCCCTTTAACCCCATTCCGAGGAAGGTTTCCCAACCTCAGAGAGCAGCCGGCACTGGAAACCCAAACTATCCTATGTCCTCGCCCCCCAGACAATGTCTAGGGGCCATAGGATCATTCCTGAATAGCGATAGTCAAACTCACCCTACGTTGAATATGGTTCTCTCAAGCTGACATCTTCTCCCACCAAAAATATTAGGCAATAGATTGGATTAGCATGGATTAAGTCAAATTGATAAAAACACCCTCCAGATCCAGTCTGCCCCCTTATAACACTCAGCACCCCTCACCCATTCCTCCATGCCACTTACCTAGTCGCTGCTTCAGCTCAGAGGTGCTGGCAAGTGGGAGGAACGGATGCCTCCTCCCCTGATCTCTCCTCAGGTATGCCACTCACAGGTAAAGCTTGGAGAATGTCATTTTCCCAAGGCCAACTAGTGGCATTCTAGGGATGGGCAAACATGCAATGTTCGAGCTTGCTGAGCTTCTTCAAATTCCTTCTCAACGTTTGGTAAGCCTCATTCGTATACCTAAATGCAAACATTTATTTTCTTTTTGCTTTTTTCCTTTTCAGGACAGATGTGCATGTTGGAATATATGATGAGGAGATGCCAACTCTGAAAAGAGAGTTTTAAGTCAATTGCCCATTAAAGGGTTAAGGAAGACTATGTATAGTCTGACTGAAGGGCAAAGGGAGGAACCAAGCTTCTCTGACTAGTCAGGGGGCAGGGTTCAGTGGACTGAACCACTTGATTGAATCAGGGGAGGGAATACTGGACGTTGCCTAGCAACAGGTTTGAAGTTCCATTCTAACACTCATCTGACAGAGAGGACTAGTCTAGGGTTAACTGATTTAACTGATGCTTGCTAGAGCTTAGCAAGGAGGATTGACCTGTGTGTTTTCCTTACCTCAAAGCACTTCTGTAACCATCAAGCGTTAGTACCTGAGTAATCATGTGTTACAGTTATTTATCTTTTAAAAGGATCTATTTGCAAACAAGTCCTGTGTGTGCATCTGTTTGTCTGGGAGAAGTCTGCTGCTGCATTTTGCACTCTGCCATCAGTGCATTAGCAAACAGGAAAAACATGCAATTTTTAAAAGCATGCACCCAAAATGCACACATTCCCCCATAGGCTAAAACATGAAAATTCAGAATGGGGGTGGTGGTAAATGTGCATTTGCACAAGTGCACACTTGCACAAGTGTGTGTGTTTTTGGAAGCTTTTCAATGCAAACCCAAGTTCAGGAAATTGCCAATAAATAAATAAATAAATAAATCCTGAGAAGTGCACTCCTGCTCATGCTTGCATTCATGGTTGCAAACAGGGCATGCTCAACTGAGGAGATAATTTTACTGAATTTCTCTAATGGGAGGAGAAATTCTCCCACAATTTCTCACAGGCAGGGCTCGCCATTGGCGAGGGTTGCAGCACAGTTTACCACTGCAAGTGGCAACAGCAGCAACTATGTGGCCAGCCTGACCCCCATTCTCCACAATGCTCCATGCCTAGCATTGCTCTGGGGCATTGGGTGTGAGAGGGGAGAAGGAAGGAGAACGAGAAATCCATCCAAAAATGAGGAAGAAAATCTGGGCAACTTCGTCAATGTGGCCTTTTCTTTCTAGTGGGTGAGACCAAAAAAAAAACAAAAAAAAAAACCCTCAGGACATTTCTTAGAAAAATGTCTTCAGAACCATTTTGGCTCAGCACTAGTTGTCATTCTTCAGGGTTCAGCGCCTTTCCCAGGATTTTCCAAATGAATAAAATTTCTGAGGGGTTATTGTGGATACATCTTGTCTCTAATGCAGGTGCAGAGGGATTATTGTACAGTGAAAGATGGGACACCTGTGCACAGTCCTCGGCCACCTTATCAGTAAGGTAAGCACAAGAACCCTGAACCCAACCCATGGGAATTTACCTGAAATTTCTTCTCCTTTGAATTTCTTTTCAAAAGCCATTACTTTTGTATCAAATTGAATGATAATGGTCAAAAAAGATGTGGGAGATTTTTTTCAGCACAGCACTATGAATAAGTTTTTGTATAAGGCAGATCCATATTAACTCTAATATTGCCCTCTTTCTTGCTTGCTTTCGTTTTTTTTGTTTGTTCCTTTCTTCCTTTCCCTTTCCCAAAATTTAGATTGTAGACTCCTCAAGGCAGGGACCCATTTGTTTCATTTTGCTTTGCTTTGCTTTGCTTATTCTGTAAACTGCAATATTCTTTGATGGCTCCATATATATAAAACAAATACATTAATACATAGGAGAAATTTGTCCGCTACCCAGCAAAGGAAATACTTCCACACCAGCCTTCACACACTTTAATTATAATTAGGGCCTGGTAATAGGATGGCCACAGAGAAAAGACAACTGCAATACATGCTGGTGGCCCTAATGATGAAGTGTGGAAGGCAAATTAGACTTATATATCAATTAAGCCCATTAATATCACACCAATCTACTATGCCTTCCAGCCTATAGAAAATCAAACTGAAAGAATCACAGGGACACATTCAAAGCTTTATGTGCTCATGCAGGAAGGCCGAGAAGGAGAAAAATTGTCAAATGAGATGTTAATTTAATGAATTGCAAGCTCTTCTTCTGAAGACAGACCAAGGCAGTATCTGAGGAGCTGTGTGTGTGTGTGTGTGTGTGTGTGTGTGTGTGTGAGAGAGAGAGAGAGAGAGAGAGCGAGAGAGAGAGAGAGAGAGAGAGCACCACTGAACCTCTGTGTAACAGTAAAGGGCTTCCTTGAACAATCCTCAGCTATTTTGCATGAGTCTGAGCCTCCAAATGCTAATGTAGGCAAAATCCACAGGCTACTCCATTGTGTATTGCAAAGGCCTGACTTACTATCACCCTATTTACAGAAATGGCCTGGCTACAGTTAACAATGCTATGGAAACCTCTTGTTTGGATTACTGCAATGTGTTACGTGTGGAACTGCCTTTGAAAATGGACTGGAAACAGTCAATTTCTGGGCCTGATTCAAATTGCTTGTATTAACTTTTAAAGCCCTAAACAGTTTGGGGCCAGGTTAACTGAAGGATAATGTCCTCCCATATGTACCTGGCTAGACAATAAGATCATCTTCAGAGTTCCTCTTCCGGGTGCTCCTGCCAAATGAGGTAAGGCAGGTGGCTACTAAGAAGAGGGCCTTTTCAGTGGTGGGACCCCAGTTGTGAAATGCCCTCCCCAGAGAGGCTTACCTGATGCCTACATTGTGGTATTTTGGGCACCAGGTGAAAACCTCCCCACCCCCCGCAGCTTTTTAGTTCTTCAGTTTGTTTTTCAATGTGCATACTTGTGTTTTTCCCCTACTGGTGGTTTTTACTCAAGATTTATTATATTTTAAACTGTTTAAGGTTTTGTATTATGTTTTATCATGTTGTATTTTAGAGTTTTAAGTTTTGTGAACCTCCCAGGGAGCTTTGGCTACTAGGTAGTATAGAAATGTAATAGATAAATAAATATTCTCAAACAGCTGTAAGGTGTGTGTGCTAAGTTGATTGTGCATCACCAACAGTTGCAGTTATGTGATACACACTTGCAGTTGCAGTTATGTGATACACACTTAGGTGGTTTATTCACATCAAATAATGGCAGAATCTCAGAAAAGTATGTATATGTGCTGAGATAAGAAGGGGGGAAAATCAGCTTTTCTCTCTAGATTTTTAATAAAGTTAGGTGCAGTCAAGCGAAACATTTCATATCCTTTGCTAAAAAAATTTTAAAAAACCAAACACCTAGAACTAGCACACTTTTTCAAGACTTATCAAAACACTGTCATGCATGCTGTGTAGACAGCTTACAGTTTCAGCTCTGATTTAAGGTGTGTGTGTGTGTGTGTGTGTGTTTAATCTGAATACTCAAGCCTATGATACACCCTAAAAGAACAAATGTATGGTTTCTTATTTGTATGCTATTCCTCAAAAAGCAATACTTGGTCTAATTTAATATTGAAGCATGTTGCTTATACATTTTGCCATTTTGTTATGGAAGTAATAACTGTTTTATTTATACAGAGCCCCCATGCCAATTGATGCTTGAGGCAATTTACATTAACACACCACATTAAATTTTCAGGCCAATCTTAACAAGGGAGAAACAGGAGGAAAAGGGGGAGGGGGAAATGCAGTTAGGGCATCCATCAAGGGACTTAAAAATAAAAATTAAAGTCTATATATATATATATAGCAACGTGGGGGAAATAAACCTAACGGACTCATTAAATGCATTTCTTTGTCAGTTTGACCGCAGATAAGGTTTTTGGGGCCCTTGGGTCTCAGCCTCCGCTCCAACCTCTCATCTTCACTACCCATTTACTTGCCTCTTCCAATGGGCCCAATCAGAGAGAGAACAAGCAGGGTTGAACACGTTGCTGTTTGAAGCAACGGAACAAAATGGTGTCTCCATCCCATGTACAGAAGGGCAGGCAATAGATTTATTTCAGCACTGGTGGTGACAAGGCAGTAAATAGCTTAGGGGTAGGCTATATGGCACACACAGGTCTGTCCCCCACCCCCTCACCATGCTCCCTGCCCTACAGCATCCACCGCCTGAGGCAGCGACTTCACTCTGCCTATTGAAAGGACCAGCCCTGAGAACAAGCCATGATGGTGGTTAATTATTGCTCCTTCTCTTGGCTCCTCTTGCCAGCGCTCCCCAGAGTTGTAGGACTTTTATTTATTTATTTAATACATTTTTATACCGCCCAATAGCCAAAGCTCTCTGGGCGGTTTACAACAGTTAAAATCATAAAATAAAATATAAAATTTTTAACCACAGATTAAAAACAAACAGCAGAGCTAGCAGCAGCAGTTACAATAATGGAATTAAAAACAACTACAAGATTAAAATGATTAAAATGATTAAAATGCCTGGGAGAACAAAAAGGCGAGGGAAAGAATACAAAGTAGGTGCCAGGCGAACCTCTTTGGGGAGCTCATTCCATAACCGGGGTGCCACAGCAGAAAAGGCCCTCCTCCTGGTAGCCACCTGCGTCACTTCCTTTGGCAGGGGCTCTCGGAGAAGGACCGCTGAGGAAGATCTTTGTGTCCGGGCAGGTACATATGGGAGGAGACGATCCTTTAAATGTTAGCACCAGCACTTTGAATCGGGCCCGGAAACAGCCTGGCAGCCAGTGCAGATGAGAAAGCACTGGCATAATATGTTCTCTTCAGCCAGTCCTGGTTAATAATCTTGCTGCCCTGTTTTGGACCAGCTGAAGTTTCCGGACCATTTTCAAAGGCAGCCCCACATATAACGCATTGCAGTAATCCAAATGAGAGGTTACCAGAGCATGGATAACTGTAGCTAGGCTATCTCTGTCCAGATAGGGACGTAGTTGGTATATCAGCCTAAGCTGATAAAAGGTGCTCCGTGCCACAGAATTGACCTATGCCTCGAGTGACAGTTGGGGATCCAAGAGCACCCCCAAACTACGAACCTGATCCTTCAGGGGGAGTGCAACCCCATCCAGAACTTAGCCGGGCAGACGAACCACCCACTAACAGTACCTCCGTCTTATCTGGATTGAGTCTCAGTTTATTAGCCCTCATCCAGTCCATTACTGTGTCCAGGCACTGATTCAGAACAGCCACTGCCTCACCTAGATTAGATGAAAAGGAGAGATAGAGCTGGGTGTCATCTGCATATTGATGACACCGCAGCCCACACCTCCAGATAACCTCTCCCAGTGGTTTCATGTAGATGTTAAACAGCATGGGGGATAAAATAGAGCCCTGTGGCACCCCATGGCATAACTGCCAAGGGACAGAGCAGTAATCCCCCAGCACCACCTTCTGGAATTGGCCACCCAAGTAGGATCAGAACCACTGGAGTGCAGTGCCTCCAACTCCCAACCCAGACAACCTATCCAGAAGGATACCATGGTTGATGGTATCGAAAGCCACTGAGAGGTCCAAGAGAATCAACAGGGTTGCGCTCCCCCTGTCCCTCTCCCGGCAGAGGTCATCCCACAGGACGACCAAGGCAGTTTCCATTCCAAAACCAGGCCTGAATCCAGATTGAAATGGATCTAGATAGTCCGTTTCATCCAAGAGTGCCTGGAGTTGACCAGCAACCACCCGCTCAAGCACCTTGCCCAGGAATGGGATATTAGCTACCGGCCTGTAGTTATTAACATCATCCGGGTCCAGGTTAGGCTTTTTGAGGAGTGGCCTAATCACCGCCTCCTTCAAAGAGGCCGGCACCACTCCCTCTCTCAAGGAGGCGTTTACAACCTTTTTTCTGTCTAAACCTAGGAACACAAGAAGCTGCCTTATTGGTCCATCTAGTCTAGTATTGTTGACATCTGACTGGCAGCAGCTCTCTAGGGTTTCAGGAAGGATTCTTTCCAAGCCCTACCTGGAGATGCCGGCGATCGAACCTGGGACCTTCTGCATGCAAAGCAGGTGCTCTAGTCACACTGAGCTATGGTCCCTCCCTACAGCACCGCCACCTGGTATTCCAAGGCAGTCACCCATCCAAGTACTAACCAGGCCCGAGCCTGCTTAGCTTCCGAGACGAGATCCGGCTGTTCATGGCTGTTCAGATGTTCTCAGGGCTGTTCAGATGTATTGGGCCCTGCATAGTATTGTGCCTTGAATCTATTGAATCAGGTAGCAAAGCAGCACCAGTTACACAGGCAGGAGCATAAGCCTGTCTATGCCACAGCCAGTGCCATAGTCCATTCTGGTCCTGTCTACATGTGCCACAAACTCCTGCTCTGTGTGCCACAAGAGCTGGCACACAACTGCCCTGAACAAAACCAGCCATGCAGAAATTCATGGCTTGCTCTCATTCAGGACCCCAAATATTTTTTGAGAATCATTTCATAGAAACCTCCTCACCACCCAGATTTCACTGAGCATCCTAGTAGGTGGATGCATTTCTCCACAGGCCTAAACCCTTTTTCTCTATCCATACACATTAGACTTTCTTCAGATTGGCTTACTTGCCTGACAGCCCTATCGGAAGGCAAACAGGTGAATTCTCCTGAGTAATCAAAAGGCAGACAGAGGATCAGGAAAGGAGATGGCATCAGCAAGCACAGTAGGAAAAAGGGAGAGATAGCAATTATGTATATTTCTGTAAGCCATCGTTTGTATTGCACACAGAGAGAAAATTGGAGGGGCTACTTCGGTTCCCTTAAAATATGCAAGCAAAGGAAAGCAAATAGAGAGGGCAGGCGGCTATTGATTGCCAGACAGCACTTTGCTGGATTTGGAGATTACCAGGATGTGCCTGCACTGCCTGATAGGAGGCTGTGAGCAGAGAGCAGCTCAAAAATTGATGATCTACAAACAACAGACTGAAGGGGCTTCAGGCAGGAAGAACTAAAGACACACACACATACCTGAGTAATCCCTGGAAAAGTTGTACACCTAAGAAAGATGACAAAGACTTTGGGAGAAGTTTGAATGTCTACCTACCCCCTCCCTCCCAGAACTGAAGTGGTAATGGAAATGATCAAAGCTCTAAATGGACAGGAAATCATACCCTCTGGCTTAGGGAAGCCTGCCTCCAGATACAGTAGAAGCTGCTCATGGAGAAGGAAAATTGCCCTGGTCAGGCTCTGAGGCACTGTCCTTTATCATTATTAGAACTTCAATGTTCCAAAGTTGTATGCCTCTGACCACAAGATGCTTGGAAGTCTATACACTTATCAGGATAGGTAGCTGCGTATACCAAGTCAGATGACTGTGGAGTAGTCTAAGGGCCTGGGGCCATTGCAAATGAGAATCAGGATGCAGAATTAGCATAGGAGACACAACTTAAGCATCCAAACTTTCCCTGCATACAGTACCACAACCCTTGACCTTCCTTCTAAAATCCCCTCTGTCCTCTCCAGGCTCATCTGTGTCCTGGGCTGGGACAAACCAGTGCAGCCTTCCCCAACCTGGTGCCCTCCATATGTTTTGGATCAAAACTCTCAGCCCTCCTGACGATTGGCCATGCTGGCTGAGATGTTGGGAACTGAAGCCCAAACACCTGGAGGGTGCTAGGCCGGGCAAGGCTGGGTTAGTCTAACCCAGGACATAGAATAGCCTGGAGAGAGGATAGAAAGGGTTCTAGAAAGGAGATCCAGAGTTTGGCAGTTGCTGCATGGAAAAGGCAAGGAAGCAATAATAATGGAAGGGGCCATAGTTCAGTAGGAGATAACATGTTTTGCATGCGGTTAGGTCCCAAGTCCCATTCCTGGCACCCTCAGTTACCAAAGGCTCTCAGATGGTAGGGGAGGGGGGAGGCAAGATGGTGACAGAAGAGGCTGCTTAAATTGCGGGAGCTCTGCGGGAGCTCTTCCAGTCCCCATCAAATATATTTGTAACCTACTCATGAGGAGAAAACATGGCCTGGTGGTTCAGGGCCCTACTGATAAGCCAGGAAGTGGTGGAGCAGGAAGATCACCTATAAAGTGGCTCAGCTGGAGTCTAGCCTTTGCTGAAATGATCATGATCAGTAGGGAGCCTCAGTGGCCTCTGCATGATCAGTAGGGAGAAGAGGCCACTGTGGCTTATTTTTTTCACCGTCCCATGCATGCCGGTCACGTACCGCACAATTTGCATAATTACCCACACAGTGTGCCGCTTCCCATGTCATCCAAACATAGCAAGATGGGCGGCAGGGGGTGGCTTCAAATCCACCCCTGTTGTGCACCTCGCTGGGTGTGGGCAACATGGAAATTATGCAAATCATGCGGTGCACGACCTGCACATGCAGGGTGGAGAAAAGAAGCCACATTGCCTTCTTTTCCCTGCTGATCATGCAAACCCAGCCATTATCTGTCTTACTATATTCCTTGCTGGACACCTCCCCTGCTAACCTGAACATCCTTATTATGGACTCACAGGGCTACTCCTGGTAAGGCAGGATTTTTGAACCCCATGGCAAAAGTGGCAGGAATAGGACACTTGCTTAAGTGATGGCTAAAAGTGGGAATGTGGCCATGCATGCAAGCTTGCCCCCCAACATCCCTGCCCTGCCTGCTCAATCACTGGCATTCCTCTGTTAAGGGAAAAGGTTTGAAGGGTGCTTCTTTTATTCATATTCAGTTAAACATGAGTAGAAGGCTCTGCATGATTGGGAAGGGACTCCATTGTCAGCAATGCAGAAATGAAAAACAAGTGAGAAATGAAAGAGGGAAATGAAAGGGAAACAGAACAAAAGAGACATTCATGAATGGAAAACAAACAAAAATAAACATGACTGCCAGGGAAGGCTGGTGACTCCTATTTTGGTGGGGCCACTTTTCCATTGCAGGTTTTGCGACTTTTATTTGGAGCTTCATTGGAGCTATCCATGGTGCTGAACTCCATCCCGAAAATAGGTTCAGCACCAGTGGAGCACCATGGATATCTCCTATGAAGCTCCAAAAAGAAGCTGCAAAACCTGTAATGGAAAAGGAGCCCCATCAAAATAGGAGTTAACCAGCCTCCTCTGATGGCTGTTATAAATGAAACAACATGAAATGAAAATGTTTCAAGTGCACATCCCATCCTTAGTGTTGTCTACTCTGAGCAGCTCTCCAAGCACTTAGTCCTGCCACCCACCCATGGCCCTTGTAAATAAGGAAGATGGGGATTGAAACTGGGACTTATGCACACAGATGATATGGTCCACCATTGCACTATGGCTTTCCCCCAAGATACGGAATGAACAGAATGGAATTGCTATTGCCTTCATGGTTCACTTGTGACATTTCCAGAGGCAGCTGGCAGTCTACAGATGGAAATATAGCATTGCTGGAATAGATGGAACTTTGGTCTTCTAGTACATTGTCAAGGTTCATAATTCCTTATTTCAGAATACAAACCTCAGTGACTAATACTGCTCACCTCCAATTGAAGAAAAAAAAAAAAGTACAAGCCCATAATCTTTCTCTGGTTCAAATTGTAATCCACTTGCCTAGCTTTGGCAGCATGCCTGGAATGCTGTGATACCAGTATCCTAAATGTTCAGGGAAATGTAGACAGGGTGAAATGTCCTTGGTAGGATGAGGAGGTCTTAAATGGGCTCAGAAATAACTTATTTCTGACTATTACGGGGGGGTGTGTGTCACTCAGCTAGCTGAGCCCAATTACAAAACGAGACCAGAGGTTTTCCCAGTAATATTTTGGTCCAATGCAGCAGGTTACTCTTCCATATACCAAGATATAATTTAATTACAAATTAAACACTGGTGTCCTTCAAATGCATGTGTATGTAAATTCTGGATCTAGATATCTAACTAAGTATGAAAGGCAAGGCAATTTGACTCTCTTTCATACATTACAAAGAAAGTATCTATCAAGCAGAATGATTGTTTCCCATTTCTCTCCTCTTTTTAACATGGACATCTAGTGTTCAGCTCAATTTGCCAGGGATTATTAGATGTATTTTTAAGGAATTCAGTCACCTTCCTTGCACAAAAGCCCTGAAGGAAAATAAAATTCATATTATTACATATTAAAGTGATGACTGCTGTTATGCACAGATTGGAACATAATGTGCTATAGGAAAGAATTCATCCAGGTGCCCTGCAGTCCTTGTGTTGGAACAAGATGATCTACAATTAAAATAGAGACAGACTGGGATAGTTAAGGCATTTAACTGCATTTTCACAAGCACACGCATATATATATATATATAGATAGATAGATATAGATATAGATATATATTCTCGCACTTAGCCTTATGCAAAGTGCTTTTGCAATTCTTGTCCCATTCAGTTGTTTGGTCATTTGCCCTTTTCAGACAACAGTGTACAGTGATTGAACACTTAGCAGGGTCTCACAGTAGCTAGTACTATCTGGCCTTTGCACATCTAGTTTGTATAGACCCAACATAACCATAGATTCCTTCTGTTTGGCAGGAGGAAACATGAAAACACTAGGAATATGGGAGAAATTCATTTTATTTCAGTTTGTTTGTTTGTTTTTTAATCAGGATTTACCCAGTTCACAGTTTCCAGACCAAACACAGACTCAGATGTAATCTGCAGTCAAAGTCCATACATTTCTGAGCTTGTAATGTGATTCATGGATAAAAAAAAGAAAAGAAAAGAAATACATTTGACAGAATGTGTACATTTGGAAAATATGCATGAAAAAATGTGTACCATTGAAAAATGTGCACAAACACTTTAATTAATGGGAGAAGAATGCATATGTTTGAAAGATGCATACAACTGATACATACTTTTGGGGAAATATGCATGAAAATACACATAGGTTTTCATGCAAAAAGAAAAAAAAGAAAAGCTTGCAATCTAATATGAACTCGAGTCAGGAATGAGCTTCAATATCAAATTCGGATAACTTTGTCAAGCTTGAGTTTTACTGCTTCACACATCCCTCGCAAACACAGGGCTCAACCTGTTGGGTGCCACTTCCATCCCCCTCTATAGGCAAGCAAGTTTCAATCAATTAGCTTTTATTATGCAAAAGTTACAGACAACCCAGCATTGCTTCAGGGTACAGAGCAGATCTTTTTGCTGTCAACAGAGGGGGCGGGGATTCAAGCAGACTTTACATAGTACAAGATCAGTTCCCTAAGTTACAGCGGCATGAAGGAGAGTTGATAAGAAACTCTTAGGGGTGGCTACGACTCTCCCAGTTCAAACCAAGTGGGATACCATGCCCCACCCTCAAGGCAGGTCTTTCTACTGGGTGGCCTCAGGTCTTTGAACACCAGGTTACATTGTGTGGCACCTCCTTTTTCTTCTGACACCTAACCCATGGACCTCTGATTCCCACCTCCTCCTCCTCTTCACTAGGAGCCTGCTTTCCCATGGTTTCAGAGGGACCTCTTTGGCTGGCCTTCAGCAGATTAGGCACCAGCTGGTTGGCCGCCTCTCTATCACAGTTATTCCTCCCTCTCTCTCCTGCGCCTTTGATGCCTCAGCAAGATCTTCCCCATCCACCTTCCAGTCAGACTCAGAATCAGTTCCCAGGTCTTCTTGAGTCACATCTGCAGAGGTGTTGAGCCTAATTCCTAAATCACTATAGTTTGATGTTTCATCTGGTTCAGTAATTGGGAGTGGGGATTAACTCATCAAAAGACACCCAGGGCTTGTTCCAGATTTGAGTCCATCCCTAATTAAGTGCTATCTGGTGGGTCCCGTCCTGCACCAGTGAGGCCTCCTCACAGGCTTACTTGTTGGTGGCCATGACAGGATGCAGATGATGTACAATCTGTATACCCCACCATTCTGATTACTTGCTGTGGTCCTGATATAGCAGCACCACAGGGCACTGCAGGAAAGCAAAATGGTAGGCAGCTTCCAGGCCCAGTGGCCAGCATAGGGAGCTCAGGGCCCACATGAGCAGTGGGCCCTGCTGAAGCCATGACAACTGCCTGGGAATACTCAGATGGTTGACAGGGCTCTGAATGCTCATGTTGTGGTGGGTCAATTGATACAGTATGCTAGCCGGTCAGTCCATAACCACTATTTATCCAACTGCAAATTGTAACTAAGGCTGAAATGCCTAAAACTTAAACAACGGATGTCAGTATTATACCATTATTCCTAAACACCTCAAGAGAGTAAGCCTATTCACAGTGGAACTACTCTGAAAACAGCACGGGTTGCACTGTGTGAATCCAGCTTCAGTAAATATTACTTATTTTACATATAAGTGTTATTCCAGGAGAACTAAGTTCAGACATTTCTGCATTTCCCCATGGTTCTAATCCAGACACAAAAGGAGGGAAGAACAAATTTAGACTGTTGAGGATTTAATTATGCTATGGACAGAGAAGAATGAATCTCATGTCAGCAGGTTACTGAACCATGGGCATCAGAAACAATGAAGATTAACAGAGTCTTTTAAACGACTTGTGTCATTCTGTTGACTACCTAATGAAGAATAAATGTTAAATGCCATAACACTGGCATGTTATAAAAAAAAAACAAAGAGACTTCTAACCAATTCAACAGGCTTGATTTTAATGCAGAATCAACAATTGTAAAAAAGAGAGAAAAATATGCAACACAAACAAATATTCACAAATTCCCTTCCCCTCTCTCATTTTGCCTTTGCTTATACTTTGTTTACTGTAGTTTTACTTATTGTTACTGACCTACCTACTTTTTGCGTTATATTTTTCATCAATTGTTGATTGGCTGTGTTTGTTTATATTATATATTTTGGCACATGTTTGCAGCATTCTGGTGTCTTCATTATTAGTTGTTACTACTATGTACCATATCTCATGTTGATTATCACAACATGTTTTTTCACTGTTAGTTATTTACATATATATTTGTTTATTCCTTGTCATGGTTAGTTGACACATATCTCTTTCTGAGGGGCTACCGTGATAATTTTTGATAATATATTTTCTTTCTGTGCAGTTGTGTGCTCCGTGGCACTTTTGTTTACATATCCTCATCAATACAGGCCTGTGGCTCACACCGGCTCAGCTTGTCTGAGTGTGGAAAGCTAAGCAGGGTCAGGCCTGGTTATTACTTGGATGGGAGACCCCTCCTCTAGTTTCCTGTGTTGAGCAGGGGGTTGGACTCGATGGCCTTGTAGGCTCCTTCCAACTCTATGATCTATGAATCTATGAAACTGGTATACAGAAGCATACTGCCTCTTAAACTGGAGGTAATATATAGCCATTATTATTATTATTATTATCATCATCATCATCATCATCATCATCATCATAAAAAACAACAACATCACATTACATTTATACCACACCTTTTTTCTCCTCTTGCAAGGAGCCGAAGGCAGCCTACAACAAGGTTCTCCTCCTCTCCATTTTATCCTCACAACAACCCTATGAGGTAGGTTAGGCTGAGAGTGGCTGGCCCAAAGTCACCCAGGGAGCTTCATGGCCGAGCAGGGAGTAGACCCCAGATCTCCCAAGTCCCAATTCAACACTCTAACCACTACACCACACTGGCTCTCCATGACTTGTAGCCCATGATGCCCTCCATGAATTAGAATAATTCCCTTTTAGAGCTATCCAAGTTGGTGGCCATCACTACATCTTGTGCTAGTGAATTCCATAATGTAACTGTGCACTGTGTTGTGAAGTAATACTTCTTTTTATCTGTCCTGAATCTCTCACCATTCAGCTTAATTGAAGGACCATGAGTTGTAGTATTCTAGAAATTACATGACTCCTTCTGTTGCTCATTATAGATCAGCATCACATTTCATTCATATCATGGGCAAGAGACAAGTCAATTCCTGTAAGGAAATATTTCAAGTTTGATTTTAAAAAATAATAATAAAATAATCAGCATGTCAAGTTGAAGGTTTCATAGTACTTATTGCTGACAATTAATTGTAACAGTTTCAGATGTAGTAGATTAATCTGCCCTGCTGTACAAATTATCAGCATAATGTGCATTATATTTATATTTTCTCAGGCAAATCAGAAGAGAAACCATTGGTTCATGGTGCCAAACTGGTTACTGAATTCTTATTAGGCTAAGCCAGGGCACTTCCAAATGCAGCTGAACCTGAACTGGAACCAAGCCCCAAAATGTAATGGTTTGAGTCCCTGTTCTTGAGGCAGAGCAATTGGCCAGCTGAGCTGTGGTTTATCAATGGCTTGTAAAAATTCATAGTCGCAAATGAGCTTTAGAGCAAACTGTGGATTTACAAATCAACTTCAAAGGGTCATTGCAACCCTAGTTTGTTGGCCCCAAGCAAACCATGATTTGTGGATGAGCTCAGGTTCAGACTAGTGGCCAAAGTGTGTGTTGGAAGGAAACGGGATGGCTTCAATGTGGGGGGAAAGGGAAGAGGGATGCAGCCCCGGCCCAAGGTCTCTCACCATCCGAGACAAGAAAACACACTGCCGCGTCCTTGCTCCCCTTCCCCCACAACTGCCTCTGTCACCTTGAGCCCCTTCTCCCCTGTTGCCCTACAGCCTTTCCTGCTTCTGGGGCTCTCACAAGAGCTCAGCCAGCTGGATCTTGTGAGGGTTCAGCTGGCCAGACAGAGCCCCACAGCAGCAATGCTAAGGGGAAGGTAGGCATGCCATGAGGGGAACAGCCTAGGTGGATGCTCCAGAGAGTCCTGGCAGCCAATCTCCCGCTGTGCCAAATGCCAAGGCAGGAGACAGCAACTGGCAGGGCTCTCCAGAGCACCTGCTGGAGGCAGCAGCAGCCTTCTTGGTAGGGGCGGAGGCACAGTGATGGAATTCACTCCTCCTCCTCCAGCTCTGCCACCTTATGTGGGTGCTTCAGCCTACTTCATGATAAGGCCAGCCCTGGTGGGAGGGATAGGCCAGACTCAATTATGTTCAACTGAAAAGAAATGGGAAGGCATTCTACTGTTAGGTTTTGCATGGTGGGCAGAATGAGATTGTCACCTGACATGGAGGATGTCTCCTGAGGTGAAGTACACAAGGTGGCGTGCAAATAGTCACCAGACATAATGTCAAGGTCTATGACTCAGAATCATGTGGACAATTGTAGTAAACATGTTGTGAAAAACAGGTTATATAATAGGTGAGTAATATCCTATTTATAGATACTATAAATGGGGTCTTACTATATAAGTTGGGGTAAGCACACATCCCCTCACTTGAGGTTCTGGACTTCTACTTCAGGTCAGTCACTTCACTGCATCTCAGCCTTGCCACTGTGGTCTTGGACTTGAATCTGCAATCATGTAGTGAGAGAGAGTCATATCTTCTGCGTAAGAGAGAAGTTTGCATTGCTTGCCTTAATCCCATGTAATTGGGTCTTACAAATAAACTCTTCAATCTTTATTAACTGCTGTTATCTCCTCCTTCCGTCTGCGTGACTGTGACTGAAGGTCATGGCTAAGTAAGCTTTTGAACCCGGGTCAGTCCAGCTCTCACATCTACCTGGGGGGGGGGGATCCACCCCCCGCCCGACTCTCAGCATGCTTGGCGAATGCTGCCACTGCACGAGCCAAGCTGGGCCAAAGCTGAGGTGCTCGCCAGACTTCCAGGTTCCCTGCGCTATGTTGTTTATGTAGAAAATGGTGTCAGATATTATAAAAGCGGCCACGATTTGTGTAACTTGCTCAAATCACGGCCGTTTTTAGCATACGGTATCTTACGCCATTTTCTATGTAGAGCCGGGAACGCCAGAAGTCACTTCCCCAGTTCGGCCCGCGAGAACGCAAGTCGAGCTGGGGAAGCAGGCAGGTCGGGCAGAGCTCGATGGGTCGAGCCCGGCGAGTTCACCGGACTTCCACCCCCCCAACTGAGCTCCGCACACATCCCTAAAATGTCTACCCCAATCCCCTAGCCCACTTAGAGCACTGGTTCAGATATTAATGAAACTATGGTTTAGCTAAACAAGACCTTGTTTCTTATTATGTCTGTATCACACCAATGTCACAGAGAAAGCAAGATGGAGGCAATAAATAATTTCCTTGAAAAAAGCATAATCAGGCAGTCCAGCAATTTGCCTGAGAATATATTGAATACACTGCCGCAGCATTTCTTTATTAAATCAGATTCAAAATTAGTATGATTTTTTAAAAAAATATATGCAAAAAATGCTTCCTTCACTGCTTTTTAAAATGTCTCTGGTAATGATTAACAATAAGTTATTACCATGTATGCTCCCTACACAGAGATGTCTTTATGCTAAGCACAGCACTTGGATTTTAAAAGATTGTGAAATTAAGAAGCTTCTGAAGTGAACACAATTGGCAAATTTGAGAAAATTGAGCAATTCTGAGATGTTCTCAAATGCAGAAAGAAAGAAAGAAAGAAGAAACCTAACTACCAGAAGGATAATATTAAAAGGTATTCTCTACAGGAAGCAGATTGCAACAATTAAGGAACAATAAATGGGATATCTGTTGAAGGAATGGACTTTACCAATTGTTCTGTTTTCTGAAGGCTTACCAGATAGGAAGCTGCCTTACACCTTGTCGCCCTGTAAAACTATTTCTCCTTGTCGCCCTGTATTATCTACCTTGACTGACAGTGACAGTGGCTTTCCACTGGGGATTTCCCCCCATTGCATGCTATCTGATCCTTGTAAACTGCATACCCTTCCACCCCATCTCCTGTTTTAGCCTTCACACATTCAGACTAATGACTAAACAGGACAAAGCACCATCCTAAACCTGTTGACTCAGAAGGAAGGGCTTGAGGTCAATAGGGCATACTCCCAGGTAACTACAAACAGGATTGCATCCTGAATTAATTCCATTTATTTCATTTATTGCATTTTTACACTGCCAATAGCTGAAGCTCTCTGGGCAGTTTACAAAGGTTAAAACCTTAAATATACATTATAAAAACCATATGCATATAAGCATATAAACATACAACACAAAGAGAGAGATACACATATACAGTATATCTAAAAACCATTTTAAACAAAAAAAAACACCTCAAGAAAAAATCAAGACCTGATTAAAATCCTTATCGTATGAATTTCTGAAGCAGGCCAAAGTGTACTGCAAGCAAATGTAGAGAAGTTGTGATACATATCCATTTGTGAACCCAGTCATATTTGAGAACAGAAATACTCCAATCAAATAGATTTTTTAAAAAAGTACTACAGACTACAGAGGTAGCTCCAGCAAAACATCTCAGGGAGAGGAGGAACCACAAAAATTAATATAGTAATAGAGACCACTACCGTATTTTTCTGTGTATAAGATAAGATGATACTTTCCCCTTAAATTGGTAGTTGAAAAATTGAGGGTCGTCTTATACATGGAAGTACGGTATGAGCTGGCGGAGGAAGGGGAGAAGGGGAGGAGCGGCTGAGTCGGTGGAGAAAGGGGAGAAGGGGAGGAGCGGCTGAGCCGGCGAAATGATATTATTATTATTATTTTATTATTATTATTATTATTATTATTATTATTATTATTATTTACATTTATTAATCGCCCATCTGGCCAGCAACCAGATGTTCGAAAGTAATAGTGATGCATAATATCATAGTACTGGTCTGTAAATGTTGCCTAATTACTAAATAAAAATGTGTTCTGTTTTATGTTTAAAATATTGATTTCTGAATTTTGGGTTAGAAAAGTGGGGGGGCGTCTTATACACGGAAAAATACGGTATTTCAGAATTGTTTGTTTGAACTGAAGCTAAAATAAGCACAGTTATTACAACCATACTTTTACAATTACTCTCCCCTTTCCATCTATTAACAGCTTTCTAGCATTCCTTCCACTGCTAGCTTTTCTCTCTCAGAATCTACAAAGAACCTCTAAAAGCACCAACCATAACATGTCTACTGTCTTATCATTTACACTTCAATGGCATGAAGCTGTGAGTAAAGCTGTTGGATTTAGCTAGGATGGACTCATCTGGTTCTGCTCTAGACACATACTGACTGGGGGGGGGGGGACACAATATCTCTCAAACTTCCCAGGCTGGGGCATGGTGGGGAGGTGTTTTGTTTTGTTCCCCCCCCCCATCTAAACATGAATAGGATTGTAATACAGGAAGGACTAGAAAACTATTTTCAGTGTTTAATCGCTGCATATGTAGCCAGGGGTGATGCATACAAGACAAAATATTTTCTATCCGTGACAACATGCACATAGATATGCTGACAAAGTGCTGACTGTATTATAATTCAGCGCACATCTGCATTTCCAAAACACTTTTAACATGTTTTCCAATGAATTAGTTAACAATTAGTGAACACAATGTGGCATCGCAACACACTGTGCTGCATACTCAATGGGGTAGGGAAGCCTGCTTGTCTTTTAACTAGTGTTTCATACCTTCCAATAATATTGCACAGTTAAAAATAAGGATGCTGCTGTGTACTTGTAACACCTGATCCTCACACCACTGCCTCAGCATCCCTTTGCCAATATTATTAAACATTGCTACCTACAGGCTCTTTCCTGCAGCGCATTTTCCTTATGATGGCCTGTCTTACATCAAGAGGTCCAAGTCCTTTTGCTTAAGGATATGCTACAAAACAGCATGGCCCTATAAATGAACCTCACCAGCGGAGCTGTCTGTCAGAACATAAAGACAGATAATTTAGTATGGTTAAAGTGGTCACCTGTGTGTCAATACTCTAGAGGGTTCCTCCTCTAGCAATACAGTAAGCCCCAGATGCTTCATAAGGCAATGCACTTGGGAGGTGGAGTGATGTGTGGGGGAATCCCTGGTGTTATCTCCAGTTTCAGATGGGGAAAAAACAGCGGGGATTCCTTCAGGGGGCAGGGCTTAGAGACCAAGCCCCACCCCCCAGAGGAGCACGAGGTTTTGCATCCCTGCAACTACCAGACCAGGACAATGGGTGGCATCTTTGCTGGTCCCCAAGCACCCCGTCATCCATCTTGATTTGGACCAAGGACAAGCAGAGGGCAAACACAACTGGTGAAACTACACAATATAATTACTGATCATGGGACTTACTACATACTACACCAATTCTGTACCAGATGCACAATGTGTTTAAAGGCCTGATTCAAAGTGCTGGCCTTCAGCCTTCGAAGCCCTAAACATTTGGGGGCAAGGTTATTAGAAAGACCGCAACCACCCATATGAAGCTAATGTTCTCTAGTTTGTTCTCTTTTGTTGGTGATTCGTGTCCTCTTTATTGGTGATGTGAAAGTGGCCACCCTAAGGGGGCAGCCAGAAGTAACCCTTAGTTGTATGAGGAAGTGCATCCAGTTACACAATACAAGTATCTGAGAACCTTCCCCCCCTTATTTTTCTTTTTGCAGGTCGTGGTCATCATCATCATCATCATCATCATCATCATCATCATCATCATCAGGCGATCACTCGTGACTGAGTAAGATTGTCTTCCAGGATCAAAATTTACAAAAAGGAGATTTTAAAAGGAGGAAATTTTAAAGAAAATTGTGTACGTAGACTCTAGCGATGGACCCGTAAGTGACTGTGGAGGCCAATTCTAGATCCACACAGCTTCCCACAGTGAGGACACAGGTTACCAGATGGAAGATGGTCCTGTAAAGGATTCGTTTGACGTGCTTTTCGCTTAGCACGTTTCTCCCTTTTGCCTTGCACTCGGGCTTCTTCAAAGTCCATGGATCCTTTGTGAAAGGCCGACCTCCAGTTAGATCGTTCATGTGCCAGAGCTTCCCAGTTTTCAATGTTTATATTGCATTTTTTTTTAGATTAGCCTTATGAACATCTTTAAACCTCTTATATTGATCACCGATATTCTGCTTTCCATCCTTGACACCCGATCCTCACACCACTGCCTCAGCATCCCTTTGCCAATATTATTAAACACTGCTACCTACAGGCTCTTTCCTGCAGCGCATTTTCCTTATGATGGCCTGTCTTACATCAAGAGGTCCTTTTGCTTAAGGATATGCTACAAAACAGCATGGCCCTATAAATGAACCTCACCAGTTTTGCAGGTATGCCATGTATGTTAGGCCACTTTTCTTAGGGCACAATCCTATGGCCACTAGATGCTGTCTAGGTGGCCATACCCATAGGAAAAGTCATAGTTCCAGCTCTGACCTCAGAAACACATTCCAGGGTGCGGGGAGGGGAGAAGTGAGGCTCCACTGTGATACAATGTATTCCAGTGGCACCTCAGTCCCTCCTCCTTATGAGCAGGGGCAAAACTTTTAGATGGCCAAAGTGCACCATCTACGTGATTTGTGGGGTGGAAGAAGCATGGAGGAGTTCTTTGCCTCCGCTCTCCTTCCATCTTCAATTGGATCGTAGGGATGTAACTGCTCGCCTCGGGGGGGGGTGTAGCGGGCCATAATCGGCCCCGCTCACACCCGCCCAAGACTCGCAGGCCTTACCGGGTCCTGGCCCCGCTCGCCTCTCTGCGACAAGCTGCCTGCGCCGGCCGTGACTGGTCCCGTCGCATCACTTCCGGCCGTGACGGGACCCTGCACCAGTGCGACGGGACCCCGCGCTGTGTCTTTTCTGTAGAAACCAGGGCAACAGGGCTTAAAACGGCCAGTTTTAAGCCCTGTTGCCCTGGTTTCTACAGAAAAGATGCAGCACGGGGTCCCGTTGCACCGGCGCAGGGTCCCATCGCAGCGGGTGCGAGTGGCTCGAGCGGCGCGGAGAATCACTCCACGCCGCTGAGAATCAAGTGGTGGTGGGGCAGCGCAGAGAGGCGAGGCGCCCCCCCCTGGTACGTTAACATCTCTAATTGGATGTCCATAATCCTCCAAGTTCAGAGGGTTACTGGCAGCCATATTTGATTGTGCTGCCCATGGTTTTGACTTTCAATTTTTTTTCCTGTGTATTAATCCATCGCACCCTACTTCAAGCACTGATTCTCCCTAAACAACCAAAAAGTTTGCAATTTCAATCTATCAATGTTCACTGTAGGATAAATTACCATTGTTCTGTAGCAGTTAAAAGAACAACAACTTTCGGTGCAATAAAAAAGAGACTAATTAACCAATTTATCACAAAACACCAAACAGGCCAATGATTTTTATAATTATCAAAACAACTCAATTTTTTGCTTTGGTACGCAAGCTTGTTTGAGCAACTGAATTGAAAATCATCAAAATTACTTACAATATACTGGCTACTAAAGCATGACAAAATTAGAATGTTACAAGCAATTAATTGAACTTAATAAAGCTTTTAAATTATTTTTTTTGTTTATTAGAATTTCCATGGGGTTAATGATGTAGTCCTCCTCTGGCTAGGAGGGACAATTAAAAATACCAAAAAAACCCTACAAAAAACAACCCACCAAAATTTAAAGCAAATTACATTTGGCATATATTAGGAAGTCCAATAAGACTTCATAATAGGTAAATAATAACTCATTTGTGAGAGCTATCCCTTAGCAGCATTAAATTTACTCACACATTTCATAATAAATCAGAGTTTTAGATACTAGATAAGAGACCAAGGATTGTTAGAAATCCATTTTCAGGTTCATGTTTTAGAAAATGTATCCTGCCCTCCCCCCATAAAGCTTAAAATTGTATTTTAGCTTCACACAACAGTCCTGTGATGTAGATTAGACCAGTGCTCAAGTTATGGGGGAGGGGGAGGTAGAGGGGTCCTTAATGAAGTTTACAAGCCCCATCCCCTATTTTTAGCCAAATCATGGCCCGTAGCCTTCTAAAAACACTAGCTAAAGGGAGGTGTCACAAAAAGTACGGTGACACAGGGCGCCTTTAGCTACTTGCAATTGTAGCTGAAGTAAGATAGTGACTTGGTCAAATCTGCAACATCATAGTTGTTCCACTGCTGGCTCTCAGTTCAGATGCTGATCAGCTCAAGTTTCAAGAAGCATGGAAAGGAGCAGGCAGAGCGATCCTATGGTCCCTAGACAGTGTCTAGAGAGGCCAAAGCTTTCTTTAGATTTCCAGGTGCAAGGTCAGAAAAGAGCTCGGACCTCGGAGCTAGGGATCTGCATTTGGGATCTGCTAGGAATCTGCATTTGGGTCGACTTCCCCCCACACAGCTAGTGCAGAAAGACCCATACTGGTTGCTTCTCCGAGGTCATAAGAGCCACCTTGGAGAAGGGGTAAAGGGCCTGGGAGTGGAAGAGACTGGACCTGCCAGTATGCAATGTGTCCTTCCCATCCAAAGCGCCTCAACTAGATGGCTGAAATGGCTGTCTGTCTAGCTGACTTGCTGGGTATGAGGAGCAGCGAGGATAAGATCGCTTTCATGCTTCCTCCCGTTCGGCATGGGATGTTAATCCTCCAAGTTCGGAGACTTATGGGCATCCCCATTGGATTGCACTTTTAGAGTCTAATCATAAGGGACAAACCTTTAATGAAACCAGGGCTTTACTTTGGAGAGTCTGATCACAACAATATATGACAGTTTCAAAGTGTTAACTTGAGACAAGTAGAATTGATCAGAAACACTCGTTAGAGTACTTCACTTTGTACGTAAACTAAAAAAAAATGTACATGTAAACAAATGATCTGAATATGATCCCACACTGTTATTCTGTATAGTTCTGTTTTAGGTGGGGGGGGGAATCAATACAATGATTATGATTATTAATAGTGCTTGTGGACAACTTCACAGTAAGAAATTGCAGCAAATCACTGAAGCCATTTGAAGTATACATTACCAATATCCACAAAAAATTAGGAAGAAAGATGCCAATTGCCTTTAATATATATATATATATATATATATATATGTATATGTTATAAGCAGCAGCTGCAAAGATTAAGCTGTTTAATTTCTTGCAAGACAATACAGTCAACTACCTTATCGCTGAAACAGCTCATAGCTTTCCCACTAGCAAGTTTGCCTTAAATATGGCAAAATAAAGCCAGTCCAGATCTATATACCATCAATTTTCCCCAAACCATAGAGCAATTTATGCTGATCTTAAATTGATTCTCCCTACACCCCCCCCATACACATATGGACAGAACTTCTTGATTCAAATATGGAAATAGTTTGGCAGAACCAGATTTTTCAGCCATACAGGTGTGAACCAGCCGTAAGAAATGGAGCACAATATAGTGAGTTTTCCATCAAGTTCTTGGCCTGTGAATAAGTGTGCTCCTGTGAGATAGGGACTAAGAATGAGATTCTAGAAAGTGATGCTAATAGGAAGTAAACTACCTATTCCGTCTTTCTTTAAAAATAATAATTAGTGGGCCATAAAGGCATCTGGTTAGATATTTCCATTAGTAAATAACTTCATTTCTCTGGCATATTTAAAATTGGAAGCTTTATTTATTTGTTTATTTATTAAAAAAACAAAGACATGAAGCTTTTTGGTATTGGATAAAATAATTGAAAGATACTATTTAGAATGCACTGAGGCTGCTTGTGGGAAATGAAAGGAATTCAGTTTTTAGATATACTTTAACATTTCATTTCCTGTACTTGGTTGACTATAATACTTCAACGGTATAACAATATGCTCGAGAAATTATTTTGCAATGCACAAGTTTAAATGTGTGTGTTTGTGTGTGGAGGGGTGTGTGTATGGAAATCAGGGTAACTGGATAGCAAATGAAAATTGGCCTAACTTTTGGCTTGTCCCAACTCATTTGCCAAGGGGAAAAAAATGGAACAGGACGTCTGCAATGACTTATTGATTGTCACTGTCATTATCACCGGGTACAAATCAAATGAGTTTGCTGATTGTAATCTCTGACACCTCAGATCCTTGCCTGTTTTGTGAAATGACTCCACCGTTTGGTAGGAATGATTGATAAGAATGTTTGGCACACCAGGTGGGAGCTGACAAGTATTCTGAAACATTTTTACAGTTTATCTGCTCGTACTATGTGTAACTGCAAACATGATTTTACACTTTTGTAGGGGACACACACGCACATGGCTCTTGCCCACTATCGACATCTTCCCCCCCCCTAAAATGGCTGTCCACATTTCTGAACGTACAATAGCCAGCCTTGCAGAACCGTCAGTAGGTAGAAGCTGCTTCTAACATACATGGGCTTGATGAGTTAGCTCTGCCTTGCTAACTATTCAGATGGCAGCATTTTTGGTCCATCAGGGTGTGGTGCTTCAACGTGCACATGGAACACATGTGTTGAAAAGCTCCTCCATTGAACAGTGGAGATGATGATGAGTGTTCCACTATTTCATTCCAAACCCTTGGAGTTAGGGACACAAATCACCTTGTATCCATTTTCTGATTCTGAACAATGGAAGTCATGACCTTGGAGAAACTTCACTTGGCCATAGCTTTGTTCCATGTAGGTGTGGGAGCGACAAGATTCCTGTCAATGCAGGAAAGGTATTATGTTAAAGGTTGGTTAGCCAAGGCTACAGTCAGACATTTTGATGAAATGCTAGAACTAACATTCAAAGGATATATATGTCCTGCTTACAGTGCTTCAGGGACAGAGCTCCAGGGATTTAGCCAAGATCATATTCAAAGGCAAGGCGAGTAGATAGTTCAAGGTTCAAACACAGGGCTGTGCACAGAACAGCAAAGGCAAGGTTAGTAGGGAATCTGAAGACCAAACACAGGGCGGTCCAGAAAAGAACAAGATTAGCAGCAAGAAAAGAAAAGAAACAAAACAGGAGACTGAAAGCTGGTGTACAGACATTGATCCAGATTAGAGAAGTCTATTCCCCAGCTTGGGCTAAAGGCTCTGGGTGGCCACGTCTTTGCTGGCTGGCCAGAGGAAGCGATGGAGCCACATCAGAGGAAGCGATGGAGCCACATCTGGTAAGCATGCAACCAGACTAAGCTGGCATCTGGGGTGGGCAGAGTGCCTTAAATAAGGTCTGCCTCACTCCTCTTTCATCCTTCTGCTCCCCACCCTTCCTCCCATTCTCTATGTGGGTTTAGTTGGTAGCCTTCTTGGGAACCGAGCAGGAATTTAGGCTCACTAAATGATTGGCTTAGGTTTGTGTGGTTCCCCCCCCCACGTCTGCTTTGCATGAATATAGTGGGGGATCGATGGCTTTGAATTGTTAATGTTGTCACTGGATAGGAAGATTGATTTGGTCACATTTGGTTGAGATGTGCAGTTTGGGTTAGGAGAGGGATACACTACACATAAGTAAGCACCCTGAGGCACCATTAAGGTGAATTGGCCATGCCCTAGATCTGTCGCTCTAGGGCTGGAGGACCTGGGGGCAGGGCACGCATGGCCTTTGGGGCTAATCTGTCTTATTCACTTGGAGTTGTAAGGCACCAGGTGGGAATGATTCAGAAAAGGCCACTCTCTACACATTTGTCCTCCCTGCAGATCCTGCTTGGAAGCAATAAATGTTACCCTGTTTAAACCCTGCTATTGGTATCTTGACTCTTTCTTCTGGTTTAGTCCGCAATGCATTTTTATTTATTATATCAGAAGTGAAGTCTTTTAAGCCTGAGCTTTCATATCCCCATACAGAGCACAGGACATCAGTGCCACCTGAGGGATGCTCTGCTCCCAAGTAGATCCTTGTTCATGAGTATACCTTTACTCATGTGGAGTCCTTATTCCTCAGGCAGGCACGCTTTCATCTAGTAGCCAGCCAAGCCTTCACCTTTAGACACCTGGGCTCTGTGGAGCTAGGTGGTCACTCAGTGTTTGCCTCGAGGTCTGAGAGTGGGCTAAGTTGTCTTGAGGGGAAGGTATGGCAGCCGTCTCCCTCAAGGGCCCATGGTCCTCCTGATCTTCCTGAAGATTCCTCAGCACAGGCAGCTGCTCTGCAATTTTCAGCTCAGGGGACTCCAGGTCATTCTCTGAAGAGGAGGCCTGGCAATATGTATAATGTACACCACAGACTGTTTAATAGTTGCTTCTTCTCCCTTGGATAGTAATGTGAGGAGGGAATAAGAGCCTTTAACAGAAAACACACCATCACAAAAGTACAGTTCCCAGAATTCTTTGAAGAAATCCATGGCACTTACTAGTATGAAACTTTAGAATGACAAGTGCTGTGTTCAGTGTAAGGTGCACATATGCGATACGCCACAATACTTCACAAGAATCCAAGAGATCAGCAGGCACTAGGTACCAGAAACTGACCAATGGTCCTCCAGTGGATGACAATCAACCTTCTGACCAGCTCTGTTTTAAATGAGCAGTCTGCCATCAAGGACACCGAGTGAGAAAGGTTCTGAATAAATTTCTTTATACTTTAAATTTCAAATTGGTGAAATGTCAATTGGTGTTTCATTGTCACCTTGCATAAAAATATAGGTTGGCATAAAAAGGGCACTTCCATGCTTGACTGGGGTGGTTGAGATTCTTCCAACCCCTATCTCCCTATGAGGTCCAAAACATCAGGACACACTCCAGAGCAGCCTTCCCCCACCTGGTGCCCTCCAGATACTTTGGACTTCAATACCTATCAGTCCCAGCCGGCATGGGATTAGTCAGGAATGCTTGAAGTTGTCATCCAAAACATCTGGAGGGCACCAGGTAGGGGGAGGCTGCTCCAGAACATCATCCAATGAAGCATGAGGAGCTACAACCATAAAGGAAATGGCAGAAGCCAGAGCATATGCACATAAACACTTGGTTATGTACATGGGGACTTTGAATCCTGCCCATATTCTTTCAGCCCAATGTACTGATTCCTTACAGAAGCAGAAGTGGTGATGTGTGTTCCCCCACCTGTAACCACTGGCACAGTCATTCACTGGAGGTGTGTGTGTGAAGCTCTACATATGAAAGAAGTACGTATAAAAAGCTGCCCTTGAATTACAGATTCTGTTATTTGGCTTCCCACAGCCCCAGTTTGTTAATGCATATCTATAACAGGATTGTCTAATTTCATACAATACAGCTGAACACCTTTGAGCCAGTAATTAAAAAAAAAAAAAAAAAAAAAAAGAATGAGAAAACAGACTGCTGAAATATTAATCCCATCCTTCAAAGCCGCTACAATTAATCAGCTATGCATACACCTTCCTATAGCGCCAATCTATTTGCACAGCAAGTCCTTGTTATGTGTTTTTCCTACCAGAAATTCTGCACACATCCTGGTGTTTTATAATGCTCTGAAGGAAGGCTGTCGTGACTGCTGCTTGAGTAAATATTTTGCTGGCCTAGAACATTATGTGCACTGTCTAATCCATGTTGAGGAATATTGATTTCCTGTACGAAACAGGAGCGAGTCACATTGAGAGTTGAACATGGGCGGAAAAAGATAAATAAATAAATAAATGCAAAACCAAACCAGCAAGGGAGGGAGAGTTGAGGAATGGGTCTTCAAAATTTCATGGTGCTCTATGATGTATGGCCTAGATCAGTCATTTCTTTACTGTCTTCCATGGAGCCCTGGGTTCCTTCAAAGTTTAACAGCATTCCTTGATGGTATCAGTAGTAGCAGACAAGTCTAGAGATCCACAAGAATTTTGTTTCTGTTTTCAAATCATGAGAACTTCCCCATTTGCAACCCTTTTCTGTGGTGGCCCGCATACTGTGGAACTCTCTCCCTAGTGACCTCCGCCATGCCCCCTCTCTGCTGAGCTTCTGCTGCTCACTAAAAACATGGCTGTTCAGGAGGGAATATGGGGTGGGCTAAGATTTTAAAATTTTATACTGTTTTAAATGTATTTTATTCTGTATTTTATCGTGTTGTACATTGACCAGAGTGGCCGGTTCGCCGGCCAGATGGGCGATCCATAAATGTAACAAATAAATAAATAAATAAATCCCTGAATGTGAATACAAATGCGAACACATTTTCCAAAAAAAGCTTGTACATTTCCGAACTTGCGTTTCACCTGGAGTCCCATTTGGTCCAAGGTGAGCCCTGCACGTACACTGGTACTATGCATTACCTTAAATGCATGTTTGCTGTTGTAAACAGCTTCTTCATGGCTAGTTACCACTCTCTCACCATCATGTCTGATTAGGGAAATGTGACATCATTACACCACCAAGTTCTGTCTTCCCTGGTTCCTCATTATTGGCTGCTACTGGGTGTGCATGTGTGAGGAAATGCAGGATGTGATCATGTCAGAGCATGTATTTCCTTCAGTAGGCAATGCCATGAGAGGAGGAGAAAGTAGACATACAAATCACATTCTCAGTGGCAAGCACATGTTGAAGGTAGCATTTACTTTGAGCCTGTGACAGACTTGATGTTGAGTGTAAAAATAGCAGCAGAAACATCTCTTCACCATTACAGCACATTAGCTTATATAGTTTTTTCCCCTCCCATTCTTACATGGAACTAAAAGAGTTGAGGAGACATCTGATCTTCTGGAAAAGGCACCAGGTGTTGACACCGATATCATAAAAGAGGCCTGGAAAGCTACTTCCTAGGAACCAGTTTGCCATGGAAGGCTTAGAGGTAGGGTCAGCATCAAGGGTAAGCATGGTTGGGCACTTGCTGAGGTCCCACAACCAAGCAGGGCCCCATGAACAAGAGCCTCCTGGAGTTACTCTTCACCATTTGCAACCTCTTCACCATTGCAGCTTTCTTGTTCAACTGCCTCTTGCTCTGGCCTTGACAATGATGGTGGTAAAAAGGAAGAGCAGGCGCCATGGCCTATTTGCACACTGGCTCTTTGCCTGTCAAGCAAGCAAGTGGTAGCATTCATAAGAAAGAGGATGAGGAGCAATAGCAGATGGTGACAATGGTGTTGAGAAGGTAGATGCACTGAGGGAGGCAGCCCATTGAGGGTGTCTTGCCCAAGTGCCCTCAAAAACCTGGAGATGTCACTGTTCAGTCAGGATGCTAGATACAAACTTCATTGTCTCTCTCCAAAAAGAAGAGAACAGCAAAAGGAAACTCCTGATTCCACCCAGATACAACTAAGACCAGTGCCATTGAGTGACTAAGCCATATTATGACACTATCCACACACAACATGAAATCACAACAATTGGCTGAAAACAACTTAGTGGAGTGGAGATGTCTGCAATGAATGCTAGCTGTAGAGAGCAAACAAAAGACATTCCTGATTTCCTTGAAAAGTCTAGCAGACTTCATCTCAGGAAATTAGTTGGGAGTGTTTGTTTTTCCCTCTGGAAGATTTATATCCCTGCTGCATCTCCTTCTAGAAGCTTGGCTCTCTGTTTCAGAGGAACAGCTGAACATTAAGACTCAAAGGGAATAAATCCACTACAGGAGCTTCCAGCTGGCTCCAAGGAGTTGTGTGGGAGCTGGGAGGTTACACAACATGTCTCCAAGATGTATCACTTCAGAGTAATAACTCACCCTACCCCGCACTATCTGTTCTCTCCTTTCTTTTCAGATGCTTCCAAAAGGCCCAAAAGCTGTCTAGACACCTTTACTCCCACACCAGGGAAACATTTTCACCAAAGGATCATCCTCCCTCTACATCTCATGCAAACTGGACTCCAAGTTATATCTGTCCCTCCTTCCTATTACTTTTCTTTGTAATTAGGGGTGCAACCCTACTCACATTTGGACAGGGGGGGATCCCATAATTTCCAGCATTACATGACTTAGGGTGCATGCAATTGTATTTCTTAGCACCATTATGACTAATGATGTTGTACGTAAAGAAGAGGAGTGTCAAAGAATGAGATAGCCTTAACTCTGGTCTTTTAAACTGGCAAGTTCTTTTATCATTGCATTTTGTTGTTGTTGTTGTTGTTTTGAAAAGGAAATATCTCTGCAGTGTATTCACTTTTAGATTTGCCACTCTGGACACTCAATGAGCCACTGTACATCACTGACTGACTGTAAGAGTTCAAAGTTTCTGCATGACACCCCTAAAGTGCTGTATTGATTATTTGTGTGCAAGTTTAAAGAGTCTAGATTTCATGGTGTTGGAGCTATGGAACTGACAGACACACTTCTTTTATTATTATGCATGCAGTCAATTATTGGTCTTTTAAACCACACACCCTGGGGGGTAGGGACAAATATGCACACACACTTGGGGGTGAGGAGACAGACACATACACTAGCATGCATTGGGTAGAGACACTGACATGCACGAGGAGGCCAGGGACACACACACACGCACACAGTGGGGGTGGGGAGAGACACATACACACACAAAGGGGTTATGGAGACACACAAACACACAGCAAGCACACATACTGGGGGCAGGGTGGGAGAACAGAATATAAAAACCTATCATGGGATCCAGTCTGTTTCAGGGTGGGGGGACTCCAGTTGTCATGGGGTGGCAGGTGATCAGGGCTATCTGGGGAGGAGGGGGGATTCTGGGCTGCCAGGGGGATGGCTGGAGAAGGGAGCAGGCATGAACTGATCACTGCTTCAGTGTTGCTATATGAGTAGCATGGAAGCAGTAACCAGACTCCTTCAGAGGGGGGCCTTGTGCAAGGCCCCTTCCCTGGCCAACCCAAATGGATCACTGCTTCAGCACCACCACGAGGGTTGCTGCCTGTGGCTCACGCTGGCTCAGCTTGTCTGAGTGTGGAAAGCTAAGCAGGGTCAGGCCTGGTTATTACTTGGATGGGAGACCCCTCCTCTAGTTTCCTACATTGAGCAGGGGGTTGGACTTGATAGCCTTGTAGGCTCCTTCCAACTCTATGATCTATGAAATCTATGAAGTGGCGATCCATGAGGCCTTGGTGGGGACGGGTGGTGGTGGCCAAAGATGTAAAGGGGCTGCTACCAGGGTGAAGGAGGTGGAGGAGGCCCTCCTGCCCAGGCCCACCTTACCACAGACACAGGCTTGGCAGGCTGAGGTGGGCTTCGGCAACATCCCTTCCTTCTCTGTGCCCAGTAAGCATCGCAGTGTCTTCCCCCCACCACAGATGCAGACAACATTCTAATCAGCTGTGAGGCAGAGTGAGGCAGAGACACTTTCTGCAGCTGTGCATTGTCAGGAGAGACCCACAGACTCTCATTACATATTAAAAGGGTAATTTTTTAAATTGTTTTTGAAAAAAGAAATAGCATTCCATCAACTGTAATACAAGAGGTATAGGAAATCATCAAGGTTTTCAGTGTATAGCCTTTATTTTTATTTTTATTCAGAAATAGTGAGCAAAAAAGGTCACCAATCTCTTTCTCAGTGTCCCTTTGGACTGATCAAGGGTTGTTGTTGTTGCTTTTTTGATTTTTCTCTTTAAACTGCTCTTTCTCCCTCAAACTTTCACCAGTCTTCCTGAAATTTTGAGTATGTAAAACCAACATGTTTTTCTGGCTCATGTAAATTTTAGAAAGATTTTATAAAGGTTAAAACAACACACACACCCCAATCACCATTTAACATGGTGGAACTCTCCCCCCCCCTTTTAACTCCTTGCCTAAACTATAGCCACCACAACAGTGGCAAATTTATTATTATTATTATTATTATTATTATTATTATTATTATTATTATTATTATTTCCATCATTGTAACAATTTTCCATTGGTGGCCAAGTAGTGAAAGGGGATATCATCATAATGCTACATAGCTATCACATTTCCTTAGGTAAGGACATCTCTGAGAGAGACAAAGCTACAAGAGAGAGGGCAATGCTTCCTAGCAGGTCACATGATGGGTGATCCCAGTCAATCAGGCATTACAACACAATATACTGGGCTATCCCTGCCCACATCCCTCTGAAATTTTTATTTATTTATTTATTTATTATTAATATTTATTTATCGCCCATCTGGCCGGCAACCGCACCCTGGGCGATGTACACAGAATAAAATACATAAATGCAATAAAATACATTTAAACAATATAAAAATTTTAAAAATCTTAACCCTACCCCATATTCCTGCCTGAACAACCAGGTTTTTAATGAGCGACGGAAGCTCATCAGAGAGGGGCATGGCGAGGTCACTCGTGAGAGATTCCACATACGGGGGCCGCCACAGAAGAAGGCCCCTTCCTCGTCCCCACCAGTCTACTGCTCTGGCTGAAGGGACAAGGGAAGGCCATCCGTGGCAGATCTTTGTTGAGCGGCCCACTTGGTGTTGCTGAGACGCTCCTTGAGATAAACTGGACCAGAGCCGTATAGGGTTTTAAAGTCAAAACCAACACCTTGAAGTCAGCTCGCAAGCAACTGGTAGCCAGTGCAAATTCCTTCAGCACTGGCGGTATGTGATCCGCCGGCGGCCTGCCTTAACCAGGCGGCCGCCCGCGTTCGTGTACCAGCTGTAAGCTTCCCGAACAGTCTCAAGGGTAAACCCCACGGTTAGAGCGCATTACATTAGTTCTAGCAGGAGGAGAACCAAGGCCATGAACCGGGACTGATGGGAGCAGGTGATTAGGAAGGTATGAGAATTTAATATCATTCTCTCAGGACTAGTGACAGTAGAGGAAGAGGGGGGAAATGGAAGTAGAGATATACAAAGGAAGAATATACATGCATTTTAGTTATACTGGAACATGAGGACTAGATAGACAGAAATGCTGGCTTCAGGCTATGCAAAGGCTTGACTATTAATTCAATGTGCCCATCAAAATGGTTTTTAAGGCTAGTGGAGATCTATGTACCAATGAAGGCAAGTTATTGATTTCTAGTGACTATAATGAGATATAATGTAGGCAATTTGTTTCTTCCAGAAATGTGAGGCATATTGAGGAGGTCCATTGCAGACTTGTACCAAACTTTTTCAAGTTCTAAATCAATAACATTCTATTGTTTCATTGCATTTCATTAAGTATAAATGATCACCTGAAATATCACCATGCGGGAAACTGCTGAGGCTGATACCCAAAGTAATTTCAATTATCCCTTTCCTTCAGACATTTTGACTGCTAAGTTATTCTTTCTGATTGTATTAAGATGTTATTGCCTCTTTATTGCCAGTAAAACAGTATGTTTTCCAAGGCTCTTTATTATAATCTGCCATATTCTATCTGAATATGGAACAAGCAGTTTAGCGCTTCCCCAAGAGACTTTTGAATAGTGCTGAGCCTGGTAAAATTCAACACATCTGTACATGAAAACATAAAATGTTTGGGGCAGCATGTACAGCTGTGCAGCCTTATAATGTAGCTATAATTATTCATCTCCTCCATACAATAATCATGTATTTCAAGGACCTAAAGCCATATATTTCAAGATACTTTAAATAATGGTTGGTTGCTTAACAAATAAATAAATAAAAATAGAGTAATGATGTCATGACCCCAACTATGAGCAGTGACCTGCACAGTAGTAGTTGGCAGACCTCCTGATACTAATATTGGATTTAAAATAAACTGAGCTACTTTTCCCCAGTAGGGGAGATAAAATAGGTCAGCCTTCCCCAATATGTTCACCTCCAGATGTTTTGGACTTCAACTCTCTTCAGGTCCAGCTAGGATGGCCAATTGTCAGGAATGCTGGGAGTTGTAGTCAAAAACAACTGCAGAACATCAGATTGGGGAAAGCTGACTTAGGTTATTTCCAAGCCAAGTCAACTTTGGATACATCACCTAGCCCCTGAAGGTATTATTTCCAGCTGGATATCACAGAATATTGCAGGGCTCTACAATCCTAATAGCAAATGATAGCCCCATGTTGAAGGAGTGGTCCTGCCAGTGGATCTCTGCTCGACTGCCTACTTCACACTTTAAGTGGCATGGAACAGGGGAGGCTCAACACTGACAAAAGTTAGAATATTACATCAGGCAGCAATTCTGGGGTGGGGGTAGCTAATTGCATCTCTTCTATTCTTTCCCACCTTGCAGGCCATATCCCACACTTCTTGTTCCCTGTTCATTTTCTGCTCACTGTGAAGCATTTTACAGCATATGATAAGGTTTGTAATGGGTACTGGGTTATCTGTTGATGGTTTAAAATTGTTTTATTTTTGTACATTGGTTTTATGTTATATATTGTATTTTAAGGGTTTTAATCTTTGTAAACCGACCAGAGAGCTTTGACTACTGGGTAGTATAGAAATTGAATGAATGAATGAATGAATGAATAAATAATAAATATCCAAAATGGCACTACCAGTGTCCTAGAATTGACAATAAGGAAGAAAATGTTGCCCTGGCTGTCCATTTGCCATTTAAGAGCAAATTCTATCAGGGCTTTTTATCTCTACACAGAGGTATGCATATAAAAGAGTTGGGTCATGTTGCCAAGAAGAATATCCAGATTCCTGGTCTAGTTCCCATAGATAAACATGTATTAGGGATGGCTTGTTGACACTCTGGGCAGAAGAGCAGATTAATGTCACAATTTCCTTCTCCTGGTGTATTCAGCAACTTATAATAAATTATCTAGGGGGTGGGGAAGCTTTTCAAAGAAGAAAGCAGTGCTAAGAGGGTCATAGCAGTCTAGCCAACCAGTCCTCCCATTTCAATTACATTGTGGCAGTTTGATGAGGGAGTGGGAGAGAAGCTGCAGGAATACTTAACTGTGTCCGTGCATGTGTGTGTGTTGCTCATAATTACAAAAGGTTTCCTTGCATTTATTCGATGGAAGTATTTATTGGGATGACAAGTTGTCATGCCCCAGGGAGAAATGTGCTGTAATGGCCTTTCTTTCATCATTCCACTAAAGTTACACAACATTGGGTTTTCTTTAAAATCAGAAGCCAAGACTGCAGATGTGTGCTTCACTTGTGGAGAAAGTCTGGAGTTCCACAATAGTTGTGATGGATGGTAGAAGTGGCCTTTTCTGTCCTGAATACTTTGGGTTCATGGACTCCCCTTTATTTCTGCCTTTCTAAAAGAACTGCTTGCTGATAGAAATCCTTTCTATTTCTTACAAATTTCGAAAATAAGCAGATTTTCCCAGAGATATCGTAGCCGACATATAAAGAAGCCTCTCAAAATGCCCCAACTGTTTTCTTGACCAAAACAATGCTTCTCCAATTTCCTCCTTGCAGTGTGCTGGACACTGCTAAGCACAATCCTCCAATACCTGAGAGTGACGTTTTAGGTGGCCCAGGTACTGTGACAGAATGAAGGTTCATGTGGAGAAATTCCCCCCTACAGATCCTGATCCTACAATCATCTGAGACTATCCTACAAAGGAAAATGACCCATTACTGTTGATTATTCATGAGATTACTATGTGTCTCTGACATGCTCCAAGTGTTCCTCTGCCCTGATGGATAAGGGTTCATCCAGTGTGTCCCTGAGATTAGCCAAAACAAATATTCTCCATTAGTGGTCTATTTGTAGGGTTTTACTCTGATGCAGGAGCTAAAAAGTCTAAAAAGAGCTTTGTCCGACCTGCTTTCCCTTGCTCAGGGGTTATTCTTGTTGTTTGCTTCTTCTTTCTGCTTGTTTTTTAATTGTAGGACAGCTTAGACAAGACTGAGGAGAATTTTGTACCATCCACCTAGCTTACTTCCTTGATTGCCTCAAGGACCAACATAACCTGAGGTCCACATCCCAGCGGGAGGCATGCAGAAATTCCTTTAGGCTCCTTGACAACTCCTGGCTCTATCGAGGCTACCTGCAGAAATCAAACTAGAAAGTTGTGTAAATCGAATGCGAGCACATGTTTGGCAATTTGCAAAGAATTTCAGTGGACACGTGCTCACACTCGTGATCGTATTTAGGGCTTTTTTGATCAGGGCATGCTCACATGTTTTGCAAGCAAAACCAAAACTCTCATACATCCCTACGAATGTCTAACCCAAGCCACACAGGCTCATATCACCCTCAATTCCTTCATAGGAAGGAAGGAAGAAATTAGGAAGTCTTTTAACATTCATAGGTTTCAAGTTTACATATAACCTCTCTCTCTCTCTTTTTCTGTGTGTATACTATGCTTTTGACAGATTGCCATATAAACCTTATTGAGACCTTCACCATGTGAAATTTGTCAGTGAAACCTAGATTTTAAATTACTAGAAAAGTTCACAAATGCATTTTAATAAAGTCTGCATGCATCCGTTCCTTCTTTGCTGCATAGCTTTAGAATGTCATTACATTCTACAAGCATTTGTAAAATTAACAACCTCCACTAGACTGTAATCTTGGTTACAAGGTTTCATAGCCTCTTGCAATTTAAAGGCCATGATACTACATAAAACCCTATAAAAACATAGTGCATAACATAAAAATAGCTTTAGAAGGTCAAACATTGATTTGTGATGGGTTGTTTCATCATGAGTGATGCTGTGAGAGCCACGCAACCGTTTTTCAAATATACTAATAGAAGCAATGACGACTATATTTAGAGTTATCCTGAATCATTGTAACTTTTTTTAAATCTTGCCACTTGAGAATTGCTGCTGAAATCCATTGTGCCTGTACAAGACAATTGCACAGATTATCAGATGCACAGAGTCCATTTTTGTTTTACACTGGCTACATGGTTCTGCTACTAACACAAGCCACATGTGCTCTTTCCTTACTATCTGGGAGATAACATATGCAAAAAGACTGCCCTAAATGGGCATCTGTGATTTTCATAACTTCACAAGAACAGCTTCTGATAAAGTTGGGAGTCCATGCAACATTTAGATGCACATGACATATTTGAGACACAGAGAAATTTCATGTGTCTCTTGGCTTCCATTCCAAATTCTTTAGATGTGCAACCTGAAGTAGAACTAGGAGAAATGCAAACAAAAACGCATACAATAGGGGGACTGCATACAGGGAAGAGCCATAGCCCCATGGCAGAGCACATGATTTGCATGCAGAAGGTCCCAGGTTCAATCCCCGGCATTGCCAGGCAGGGCTGGAAAATTCCTGCCTGAAACCTAGAGAGTTGCTGCCAGTCAATGTCAACAATTCTGAGTTATATGGGACAATAGTCTCTCTTGGATACAAGGCAGCTTCCTATGTACTGATGCATGCAATTTACCCCCAATTTTTGTACAATTCTTCCCATATGTATGCATTTTTGTGTGCAATTTTTGAGCAGAGAACCACATCACAAAATTGAGAGAAGTGTGAAACCTGAAGGATGACTGTATTCTGGTTCACATGTTAGTATTGGAACTGTGATTAAGGGATGCAATCCAATGCATGTTCAGATAGTGAAAAGGCCTACAACTCTTAGCGTGGGGCATGCTGGGAGTTGTAGGCCCTTCCCTCTGTCTAAACATGCATAGGACTGTGCTTTTAAGTTGTTTTTGTTAAAACGTGAACCAAATGAATTTCTCCCCCATCCTTAGGAAGTGGTGGTAAGGTGCTGCTGGAAGAACCGTGTGTACCATGTGACATGACCTGCCATGTGCTCCATGTGGTAGCCCTATTCCCTCAGGAGTAGTTGAGGATGCTCTCCCATTGCCAATGTTGAAGAAAGATTCAACTCTCATTCCAGGTGGCTTCTGTACATGGAAGTGGGCAGCAAAATGCCTTGTGGGATGCCTCCCCACACACACATACCAAACCTGACATATACTCTTCTGGCTTTCCTCAATTCCTCAGATGTTTTATCTGAAGACCCTCCAAATTCAATTTGAACTTTATGTAGTCTAAATTTCAATGACAAGTCCAAACACCACCACTGTATAAGGTAAGTACAGGCCCATATAAACTGATGAGTGTTACTTCAACAGAATATTTTAAGACCTGCATGGTGTGTGTGTGTGTGTGTGTGTTTAAACAATACTACTGCTACTATTATCATTTCTGTCACTGACTCTCAGCCTAACCTACCTCACAGGGTTGTTGTGAAGGATAAAATGGAGAGGAGGAGGAGGATTATGTAAGCTGCTTTGTGTTCCTTTCAGGAAAAAAGGTGGAGTATAAATATAATAAATAAATAAAAATAAATTACTACTACTACTAACAATATATTTAGTTATATCCTACTCTCCTATATCTATACTCAGAGCTACTTACAACAGGTAATCTATTAAACAACAACAACAACAACAACAAAGAATAAAAGGACATTTAAGCAGAGATGCCAGAAAAGCTATTCAGTATGTCAATTGTTGGCGTTAGGGTTACAGGTAGGATCAGGGATCCAGAGAGTCTCTCGCATGAGTGGAAGAAGGCACTTCAACTTATCCAAGGGGAGACCTCTGTTTTCTACTTACTCTCCCTTCAATCTGTAGTCCCTTGTACCACATCCCATGCAGTTATGGAGGCTCCCTCAACCCTCAAGGGTGACTTTTGGGGGAAGGCACAAGAGGTTGCAATGAGAAGGAGGCAGGAGAGCCCCATTCCATGAATGAAACTCTATTCACAGTTCTCTGGATCTGGCCTTATGTTATGCTATATCTACTGCACTTGAGATGTTGCAACATATAATAACTTGAAGTTCCCACTCAGCTCCAAAGGCCTGCCGAGCAGCCCGCAGACACGAGTGAGGCCTGAACTGGGCCTGCTCGTGTCCGCGCAGGCTCTCTGCCCCCCCCTGTGGGCTTTACCTGGGCTCTCCTGCTGAGCGGAGAGACTTCTTTCCCTGTCCAACGGGTCCCGTTGCGTCACTTCCAGCAGTGGAGGAAGTGATGCGACGGGACCCTGCTCCGTCGCGCTGGACCCCCGCACTCTGTTTTTGGCTGGGGAAGCCAGGGCAACAGGGCTGTTTAAGCCCTGTTGCCCTGGTTCCTCCTGCCAAAACAGAGCGCGGACGTAGGGATGTGCTAATTTAACTCGAAGGCTTTTTTTGCATCGAGATAGGTCTGTTCTGTTCACTCAGCATACTTAACGATTTTTGCGAGCATAAAAAGGTGCTCTCTCAGACATCTGCATTACAAACCCGAGCAAGAGCTGTTGTTCTCAAATTAGCATTTCTCTTAAACAGGTTTTACCTGTGTTTTAGCACCTGCTGTGAACCTGCTGTGACTTAGGTTTTGCATTAGGTTTTGCATTTCAATCACTGTTACTACATTTCTTTGTGTGAGAACTTCTTGCTGAAGGACATGGGGAGCTAGCTAGGGTTTATAATATTCAGAGTTAGAAGGGAGCTATCTCTCTAGCCTCGAGCAAAAGGATCTTGCTGATTCGCAGCTCAATTGTGTTCGCGTGTCAGGTCTGTGGAAGGGGGAGAATGAAAATTGACTAGCTCGAAGAATTAGTTTAGGCAGCCGCTGCAAGGCTCACTCCCACTTCTACCGGCGGGCGGGGGTCCAGCGCGACGGAGCAGTGGTTCCGGCGGTGGCGGCACACAGGAGTGGCACGCAGGACCAGTTAGGTGGTGGTGGGGTCCTGGCAGCAGCAGCGGGGGGTTTTCTCCGGTGGCAGCGGCGAGGGGGTTTCTCCGCTGGCGGTGCGAGCAACGCTCTGCGCCGCTCTGAATACCGGGATCAGGCCGCCGCCACACTCAGGGGGCCCAAGCCCATAGCGAGCCTCCAACCGACTCCAGCTCAGCCCCACCACTACTTTGAATCCACTCTTCAGCTTCTATTACTCACCTCATACCCATGTAGTACATGAGTCTGCAAGCTACTTCATTTGAATACTTTGGAAGAGAATGTGGCGTAACCCCACAATTCCCCACGAGGTTCCCCAGGACTCCACGGGGTTTTCCCCTTTTGAACTGATGCTAGGGAAGAATGTGCGAGGTCCCCTTAGTATTCTTAAGAAGAGCTGGGAAGGGGAAGGGGAAGAAGAGAAGGAGCCAGTCATCAATTATATGCTCAACCTGCAAAATGACATGCACGAAGTCATGGATCTAGCTCACTCCAATTTAGCCAAAGGCCAACAAAGACAGAAGAGCTGGTGGTACGACAAAGGGGTCAGAGCTAGAACATTTGAGATTGGAGACAAGGTCATGGTGTTTTTGCCCAAGAAATCTAAAAGACTGGAGGCTGGTTGGGAAGGACCATATATTGTTCAGGATAAATCGGACCCAACCACATATCACATTGAGTTGCCTGTCACTGATGCATCAGCAGTCGGAATCGGGGCTGTCCTAATGCAAACCAGAGATGGTGTCAAGCATCCGGTGGCCTACTTTGGTCGGAGGTTGTTGGATCGGGAGCGAAACTACTCATCGGTGCAAAAGGAGTGTCTGGTGATTGTATGGGCCTTGGACAAGATCAGACCGTATGTGTGGGGACAACGATTCATCCTACAGACTGATCATAAAGCACTGTTGTGGCTGCAGACAATGCAAAACCACAACCAACTTTTGCAACGGTGGTCGTGGCGATTACAAAAATTTCATGTGGAGATCTAGCATGTGGCCAGTCGAGAGAACATTGTTGCTGATGGACTATCTCGCAGGGAGTCTTCGAGCACGGCTGCAAAGTGAGACTTTTATCTTGGAGCTTTATATTGTTCTCCTGGACTAAAATTAGAGCCAATAATTTTGATTTTGGGACATTACCCATTAACTTGTTTTTACTTTACAGGTGGTTTGTATTTGCATGTAAGTTGATATTATTGTTGTTATTTATGATTGTTTACCCTGTTATCTTCCCAAAACCCTGCGTTAAGGACTAAGTATTTAACCAGTTCCCTACTCGGGTTTTCAAAGAAAGGGGGGGAATATGTGGCGTAACCCCACAATTCAGTTCCCTGGTGTATGTCTGCATTAGTATGTTTAGTGAGTATAGAATGTTGAACTAAGTGGGTGTGGTTTGTGATGTCTTGGAAAGGGTGGGGGAGGAGTATATAAGCAGTGTTTGAGTGATGTCAGAGTTAGTAGTGTGTTGGGGAGTTAGGTTAGATGGGTTATTCGTGTCTTGTCTGTCAGGAGTTTTGAGAGAAATCAGTGCTTGTCTGAGGAGTGAAAGTGTTTAGAGTTATAGGGACTTAGGTTAATTACAAAGTGTTTGGTATAGGCAGGTTTAAAGTTATTTTCTGGAACTAAGATTTTGAGAATTAAAATAAACTTATTTTTATTTTGTTTGCTACCCAAATCCTACATGTCAGCTTGGCGTTATTAACCTGCATTACTTGTAAATCTACACACACACCTTTGTACCCACAGTATCATAAATTTAAAATAGATCCTTTATAACCTGTATTAATCCTTTCCCTCATTGGTAGGGGAAAGGTTTCATTTGACCCTCCTCTCAGGTTTTTAACTGTTGGTGCTTAGCCTGAGAAGGGTTTATGCGCCTGGTCCTAAAGTGTAAGGGCTGTGTCATCGCAGAGACCTAGAAGTTAAAAAAAATGGAAGTAATTTAGGACTTCCCTAGGCAAGTAACGAGCACCTACCTCCTCAAGAAGGCAAGCATCTCAGAATGCCTGGGGAAAGAGAAGTGTTTGGAGGAAGGTCCAAAGGGTCATTATGGAGCTTTAAGCACTCAGTATCTGAGTGTTGGCAGGATCAAGCTCCAATGGCTGGATAAGCTCTCAATAACAAGATGCAGAGATGTTGAGCCCGAAAATGTAGTTTGCAGCTCAAACACATGAAATCCATTATTGCAATGCCTGTGGTTAAAAGGCATGGCAGCATACAGTAATGTCATACAGGCTGGGAAACAAGCAGTATTTAAGTGACAGCTGCATGAAAACTGTCCAGAAGGATGTAAGGATATCCTTTAGATTCCTGAGCAATGAGCTTCCCTAGGGAGGCCTTGGAGATATGTAGCATGGAATGGCATGTGATTGGTTCCCCTATATCGCCTGACCTACAGGATTGGGACGATGCAGCTCCTGACCCTTCAGCTCCTGACACTCTTACCATTCTGGTACCCTATATAGCTATGCTGCCCTATATACCGTATTTTTCCATCTATAAGACGCCCCCATGTATAAGACGCCCCCCACTGGGCAGTTTCACAACCACGCGGTTCTCTCCTCGGCTTACTTCCGTGTATAAGACGACCCTCAATTTTTAGTCTAACAATTTTAGGAAAAAGTATAGTCTTATACATGGAAAAATACTGTAGTTGGGTTCTACAAGGTCAACCCTGTCTTCAGCTTTCCCATACCAATTATGTGTGTTTTGAATGGGTGGTTGAAGTTCTCAAGCCAAAACCCAGAAATGTGCAAAAGAAAGTTTTGTTGATTCTTTTAAAACTTACCTAAAAATGTATGTCTTCATAACCCTCAACATGTCCTTCTAATTTTGCTTTGGGCAATATTCAGTGGTAACTTAAAGATGTTTGTAAACCCACTAGTGAAACGCTGGGAAATGCAAGCTGGACAAACTTATGCTATGCCTAGATTCCACATTTCAAAGTCAAAACATACAGAGTTTTAATTGGCCAATAATGTAGAATACTTTTAAGTGTTAATTTGTAACACAAAACATCAATTATGTGTAGCATCTGTGCTTACTGCTTATTTTGCAATTGGATTTAAAAGAACACCCAATACTTTGTAAATAAGGCATTAAAAACAAACACCTGTATAATTTTAGACCATGTAAAAGGTACATATCATATTATGAAAGAGGAGCTTTCCCATTCCTGACATGTCAGATTTGATATGTCTGAATAAAGCAGATGGTATTTCACCTAGAAAGGATTAAAAAAAAAAAGTTTAGTTGGCCAGCAGCATGCTATGCATCAAATTTCCAAAAATGCTATGTTGTTGTAACTCTTCCAACACTCTATAACCAGCCTGTGGCTAGTAAATAGCTCATGCTTAATTAATTCCTTCTAATTTTTGTTTCCCTAACAAACAGCTCAAAGGAGCATTTCTTTTACAAAAAAATAAAATAAAAAAGAAGGATTTTAATTTAGGAACTCATGCAAGTTTGCCTGTAATTCTGCCATGGATCAGTTATCTGCCAGACCCTGTAATGGTATCTTGTATGCCACACTGTAGCATGAAAAATCAGTTTTATGACTCCCCACTCCTCACCAGCTTCGTAAATGAAAACTTCTCAAGCCAAAATTACTTACAGGGGCCTATTGTTAACTTTCTCCATGGATTCTTTCACCACCACCCCTTTCTATCTCTCTTTCTCTTCCCACCACTGCTCTAAGTATGTTGCAATTATGAGAAACCTAAGTGGTGCTCTCAAGATGCTGCCTCCTAGGTGGATATTCTAACATGTACTTCTTCTCATTTCCCATTTAATACTTAAGACAGAACTAATCTGTGCTATGCAATTCTGATTATGCACTCTTGCTTAAGAACCTCGGAAGTACCTTGCTGGTCCACATAGCCCAGCATTCCCCCGCCCCTGAGAAATCCAGTATCCAGCAAATGCTAGGTGGTCCTCTGGAAACCAGTGGTTCACCAGTGGACCACAGTTTACCTTTCTGCCTATTCTTGTTATAGAATAGGACCCCAATAATGGAGTTAGCTTGCTGGTGCCATGTCTCCAGATTTGGACTCTCATGACACAGATGATGGGGAAAGCTCGAGGCAGGAGCTGCTTCCACAGAAAGTGCTAGAAATTAAATCCTGACAGAGGCTCACCCAGCAGCAGAGTGCCTGCTTTGCCAGAAGAGGTTGCTCTACTCCTTCTTTGACACTGAGGATGACTCACCTCTGAACCATCCATGGTTGCAGAAAGACACACTGCCTGCCCAACAACCAGGAGCAGCAGAAATCTGCCCTGCCCTACCCGAGCCATTGCCTAAGAAATAAGGTCACAGCTCCTTTAAGTGCTGCAGGCTTCCTCAGAGGAGGCAGAGCTAGAGACAATTACTTGTCTGCAGAACTACTGAAGGCCACAGTTGGCTCCAGACAATTGCTAGAGCAACATCCTAGTATTGCTCTGAGTGGCTGGCATCTAGTCTCAGATCCCGGCTCTGCAGGGAGCTGACCAGGGTCCTAAAGTCCTGCAACCAGCCTGCCTTGTTGCCAGGTCTTGTCAGTACCCCTCTGGGGGCCCAGCCTGGAACTATACAGCTTGTTACAGACCCAGTGCCAAGTTTCTTTAATTGTCAGGCTGTGGATGGCAGGTGAATCCTTTGGGAAGGTTTCTTGCCACCATTATTTGATACTAGCTAGCTAAGAACTAAGTGCAGCCTCCCTTTTTCCCCCCTGAAAGGCTCAGCTGATTTACACCCTATATAATTTAGAAACCCACGACAAATACACAATCCTTAAACACAGACTTTTCCAATCCTTTAACCACACATGCCAAATGTTAATGTCAACCATCAGAGAAGTGAAAGGGACTTGGCTGGCATTGCCCTGGCTTCGTCCAACCTGTCTCCTTCCCCCATTGCAGGAATGAGGTAGGGCAGGCAAAGCTGAGTTGGCCATGTCCCCATTGCTCCTCCCCTGATGGCCAGCTCTGCCTCATCTTTGCCCTGCCTGCCCCCTTCATACATTGGGGGAAGGAGGCAGGGCAGGGAAAGCTGAGCTGGCTGGTCTCCTTCGCTCCTCCACTGGGAAGGGAGACATCATCTAGAGTGGAGCTAGGGGGCCATGCTGCAGGTCTATCCAGGTCCTCCTCTGCAGAGGGGCCCAGCGTGGCTTCTCCTGAGATGCTGGGGTTCACCATCTTTGCTTGGCGAGCCATGCCCCACTCAGAGGGCCTTTGGCCTCTGCAATGTGTGAATCATCATCAGAGGTTTCCAGGTTCAGGCTTGGGTAAGACATATAGGAGCCTCATTCCTAGAACATCCTGGGACATCCAAGGAAGCAGTGCTTGAGGCTCCTGCCAGCTTCCTAGGATGCTCTAGTAATGGGGCTTCTATGGCAGAAACCATAAAGCCTGTCTCTAGAGTGCCCCCCTTTATCTGTTTTCATTTTCTTTTCCTGAAAACATTCCAGGTGTGAGATGTCAGGATCCTTCAGCAAGACAGTGGATTTGAGGAGGGAGAAGAGCTAGGATTCCTGGATGCCTGGGTGGTTTGAGAACCGAGCTTTCTTGGAGGAGTGCTGGTTTTAGCTGATCAAACCAGGCACCAGGCCTCTGAAATGCACTTGGATCTGCGTGCATGTATATTCTTTGTGAGAGAGTTGTATGTTGTGTGTGAGCTGTATGTGAATGTGTGCATATGTGCACATGCACAGACATGCACACACACGCACATGTGAGTTCCACCCCCAACCCCATCAGACACCTGATACAGCCCTCGATAGTGTACCCCTGATCTATGATGTCAGAGCAATTAAGCCAATAGCAAACAACGAGTCCATAATATCTGTATGCCTCTCAATACTTACTGTGACATCAAGTAAATCAATCAATGGCATTCAAATAAATGGAAAGAGGTCAGAGGTCAAACAGGAGATTTACTGGTTTAAGAACAAAGAAGGATGCAGGATGTAATAGATATGCGCTTTCTCCATATTCCTGTCAGAAATTATTCTGAAGCTAATCTTGCCAAGAACATAATAGCTTGTCAGTTAGACTAGTATGCCATTGATCTTCCATCTCTTAGACCCTTTACTTTTCAAATTTATTTTCTCCTTTAATTGAGAGTCACCTAACTTCCCATAGCAAATGACAAAGAAATCATTGCCCATGCTGTCAGTTTAGAAAAAAGGATGGGTTGGGAAGACAATCTGTTGTCATAATCCAATATTCTGAAGCTTTTTGAAACATTAAGGATGCCAGCTGCACAGATTGATGGTCCCAATTACCCATGATCTTCATGTTAGCCAAGGCTGGGATGCCATGTGACATACATTGCTCATTGACAGAACAGGTTTACATTAAGATTTTGGTGAATATTTTCTTAAGAACTTTTTTGTCTTATGATAGAAATGGGCTAATAGTACTGGCTGAGGCAAGAGTTCACTCACACACACATGTAGATACATGATCAAAGACCCTGCATAATCACTGGATTTCTCTCTTTCAGTAATGTCCAGTTTCTGTAGCATTGATAAATAAACATGAATAATGTTTGAAAAATTCATTTGGGTTGCTGATTAGATTAAATTTGGAATCAAAGCAGGGTTTTGTTTAGGTTTGTTAGGATAAACTCTACTCTCCAGACAGTTTCACAAATACTTTTAACATTTGATTGTGAGTGTGACCCTCAGTTATTGCTTCATGGGGTCTTCATAAATATTTCAGATGTCTGTGAAATAAGTATTTATATCAGCCATGTTAAAAAAAACAACATGCTGCTTGTAAGTAGAAAGTTAAATCTGGCAAGCGAGTAAGACTGACTAGCTGCAGTTTCACATGGAGGTCTGCTGGGTGCTCACCCAGCCCGACATCACTGTGTCGCACAAGTGAGGTGACATTGGCTAATGAAATAGAGTAGGCTATCTGTTCTGCTGTTCTGCATTGATTTGACTTCTCCCACCCTTTGGCCGTCTACCCCCAGAATTCTGGCTATTGACCTATAGGCTAAACATCACATGTCATTACCTCCACCCCATGTGAGTGCGCGCGCACGCGCACGCGCGCGCGCACACACACACACACACACACATCAAGGCTACTCACAGAGTAAAACAACATGAAGGTGGTAATGTTCCTAGATGTGTTACCACTACAACTTTAAATGAGTATGTGATTATTGATCATCCTACCACTCACCTGGAAAGGTCTGAGGCTTGAAAAGCTGTGAGATCCCACAGCCATTTCCACTGCCTCCCCAAGGCAAAACAACAAACAAACAAAAAACAAAGCAAGGAACCCACAAAGAAACAAACAAAAACCCCGAACACACACACACACACACACACACTTTTGTGAAGAGAAGGGGAAGACAGTGGTGAGACAGCAGTCGCAGGTGCTCACAGGGCCTCAGAGGAATGAAGGTTGCAGTCCTATTTGTAGCAGCAGACTAACAATACCAACCTCAATTCTGGTTGTGAGAATGCAAGAAGGGGCACTTACTTATAAGGACAACTTTGCTTTGAATTCTCATCATATGCCTAGATGTGTGAAGTTGTAAGGTGTGTAACTTTGCTGCTAGTGCATGCCAGCTGCATTACAGAGGCTTAACTCAGCTGTCAGCACACTGACTAGAAACTTACTGGAATGTTCTTGTACAGCTTCACTGAAACTGGCACCACATTGGCAATATTGGCAAGAGATCATGGAATCTCCTAACTGCTTAGCTAGGACAGGCTGGGCAATATGGGTCCCAATATTTATCACAAGACGGCTGATAATTTAGTCCTATCTAGGGTTTTGACATCTGTGAGATCCAAAGGGCCTATTGAGAATGGATGGGCTAGAGTTCTCACTAAACTAGGGATGGGTGATAATTTTTTTGTTTGCTTTCGATAAGAATTTACTAAAATTTGCAAATCTCACCCTGTCTGGGACAAAAATAACTTGAGATTAAAATATTCAGATGTGGGAGAAAGCAAAACTGACAGATTCATCCATCCAGGCCAGGGTTTTGAGTCCGTTGCTCTCAAAAGTCTGTGTTTCAATCCCTGTGTATTCAACTGTGTTAGTGTTGAATTAGGGTTGCCACCTCTCTCTTTTTTCTGACAGGCTCCTCATATTTAACAGCTTCATGGCAAGTGGGTACAACATGGTCTTCTCTATGCTAGGAATAGTTGTACCTATTGAATTAGGCTGATGCAGATGGGTGAGAATTTTGTTTGGGTTCGCTTCTGATAAGAATTTACCAAAAATCATGAAGTTCAGGAGAGATATTCAGGAGAGAAATATCTTGAGTGTGTGTGTATATATATATATATATATATATATATATATATGAGAATGAATGCAGGAGAAAGTGAAATACACATATTTGCCCATTCCTACACTAGACACTGAGACACACTGTTCATGCCCCTTGGCTGATGCACATTTGGTGTCAGTATGAAGGGAGTTGTATGTACACATGCAGGGCTTCCTATATGACCTCAAAACAGAAGCCATCCATCAGGGTTTTGCAAGAATAGAAGGATGGGTGTAGAGAACTATGGAGAATCTAGAGGTTGCTAGCCAGTGTATGGGAGGTGCATGGGACTATAACAATTTACTCTGCCCTACACTAACCCCTATTCAAACCTGCTCGGTGTTCACCCTTCTGCTGTTTGGGAATACGTAAAAAGAGAATTGTTGTTACTGGGCGGACTAAAAATATATAGCCTCCTTAGTTCCAGAGTCCAAGAATACAGTGTAATGGGTGACGGGTAATTGGACAAAACAAGAATGGTCAGCCCCATAAACTGATCAGGCAAAATAAAGAAGGGGAAATCATGAATATATAATTTGTTATGTGGTTGAAATGTAAATATGATTGTGAAGGTCTAGAGATTAACTGTGTTGTATTTATCACAAGTCTTAACATAATGAGCAGGCAGGCACCCTTTGAATCTGCTCCATGTTGTCTCACCCCCCACCCCACCCCACTCCCAGCATTTAAAGCATAACTTCTTATTAGTTGATCTGTTAATCTTTGAAGTACATTGGGGCTAATTACATGAAAAAATGTTAACTCACTGGAAAATGAGCTATTGAAGTCAGCAGTTATTCTTTTCTTTTTCTTTTACCCCCCCCCCCCCATACTCCCAGCACACCCGAGGTTGGCATCTCTTGAGGAGCAATTAGCTGTGCCAGGACAATGACAGTCAAACACATAGCAATGCCATTTCTTCTACATTAAGTATTATAATTTATAAAGACATCATGGCAAGTTGTCAGAGGCTATTCAGTTACTGCACTAGCATCCTATTCCATCAAAATGTTCAGGAGAAAGATTTCACATTTTCGAAAGATGCTATGTGATCGCATGACAATGTTAGGGTGCAATCCTGTGTTTGGGGGAACCATAGGATTGGGCATAGGAGCCCCTGAGACCTCAAAAATCTCTTCCGAGTTTGCAGTGCCATGGAGCAACCCCCAACCTCATAGCTGGCGCAGAACATGGAAGGCCATGTTTGGTTCCTCTGTGGGGTGGCATTCCTGGGGTGGGGAGGGGAGAAGCAAGGCACTGCTGGATTCTGAGGAATCAGGTGCTGTCTCAGTCTCGCCCACTCACGAGGAGAGGTAAAGCTTCTAGATGGCGAAATCAGCCATCTCCATGTTTTGAGGGGAAGGGGAGCATGGTGGATATCTTATCTGCTGCGCTCCTCCCACCCTCAAGTTTGGAGGATTACGGGAAGCCTCACTGGATCGCACTGCCTATGTGATAAGGTGGGCTGATTTGTCCAGATGTTTGTTTTTCCTCCTCCAACTGGCGATTGAGAAATTTGTCTGTTTTGCTTTCTCCCACATTCATTAAAACAAAACAAACAAAACAAAACAAAAGACTAAAACCATGCTCTTTCTGTCCCAAATATGAAGAAATTTGTGAATATTTTCATTTCATTTCATTTATTTCATTTATATACTGCCCAGGGATGGGGACTCGGACTCGAGGACTCGACTCGTGAGTCGGACTGAGTCCCCCCTCTGACTTGACTCGGACTCGAGTCCCAATATTTTTAATGGGACTCGAGACTCGACTCGGGACTCCAGACCAAGGACTCTTCAACATCCCTGGGCTGTGCCAGAAGGAGTGGAGAGGAACGTGACTGCCGGCGAAGAGTGCATGGAAATGAGGTGTGCCGCTGCTCGGCCACTATGGACGGCTACCAGGAGTGCAGCCCCAACAGTGTGTCAAGATTTATTTTGATTGATGTGTTGCGTACTTGGGAGAGGCAGAAGAAGGACCTGAGATTACTCTGTGTGGCTGCTTTGAGTGTGTTTCTGGTTCCAGCAAGTTCATCACCAGTGGAGCAGGTGTTCAGTGAGGGTGGAATTGTGATGAGATCTCACCGTTCCAGAATGGGGGCCAAACATTTAGAAAAAATCATGTTCCTCAAATGCAACATGGATAAGTTTTAGGAAGTACAGCAAGTTTATTTTTTAAAATCATTTTTTCTAAAATGCAACCTTTCAGACATTTTGGGTTTGGCTGCCTCTGCCTGCCTGTCTGGGGTTCCCAGCCTCCACTGCCTGCCTGGTCTCTTCTTGACCAGTTCAACAGTTGAATTGTCCAAGACAAAGGCCTCTGCCTGCCTGCTTTGGGGTTCCCTGCCTCCTCTGCCTGCCTGGTTATTTTGGGTTTTTCTGCCTGGTCTGTTCTTGCCAAAATCAGTTGCAGAGTTTTGAAATAAAAAGGCACACTTGTTGTGCCTAGAATTTATTTAAACTACACATCTGAAGTAGCCTTATTTTGTAGGAAAAAACCCCCATTGATTTTAATAAGGACTCGTGGAGTCAGCTTTGGGAGTGACTTGTGACTCGTGAGTCACCATTTTGGACCAAGGACTCGGACTCGGACTCGAGACTCGGGTCCAAAGACTCGTGACTCGACTCGTGACTCGAGACCAAGGACTCTTCAACATCCCTGATACTGCCCCACAGCCGAAGCTCTCTGGGTGGTTCACAATTGTTGATAAGAATATGGTAAATTCTTATCAACAACAACAACAACAATAACAACCTGAAATGAAATTCTCACTGACCTGCACCAGCAAAATCCAACAGCTATTCCCAGCATGGAGAGGACCATGCGGTATCTACTGCCATATAACTGTTAAAGATGAGGAGACTGTCAGAAAAAAAGAGGTGGGAACCCTAATTCAGCACTAACATGTCTGAATACAAAATGATTCGAACCCAGTCTTTTAAGAGGCAAACATGCAAAGCCCCAGGCCTGTGCGGACAAATCTGTCCGTTGTGGTTTCCCCATATTTGACTATATGTGTATATATGTATATATACATATATACATACATATGTATGTGTATGTATGTATATTTATGTGTATATATATATATATATATTGCCCGTGGCTTCGCTCGTGTGGGCTGGGTGCTGGCAGCAGAAATCTTTTCTGACAGAAATATCTGACCTTAAAGAAAAATCAGGTTAATCCTGAGAGTCTACAGGTGATGAAGAGTGACTGTGCCAAGTTTCGGGTAGATCCGTCAAAACGTGATGGAGCCTATGCGGCGATGCCCCCACCCACAACAGTCATTTAGTCAGTCAGTCAGTCTTTTAAAAAGTTTCCCTCCCTTTTCACCACCTTAGAGAACATTCTAAATAGCCTAGGGGAGATTTGCATACCCACTCCTATTGGCCCTTGCAGGAATTCATAGGAACATTCTAAGTGTCGTATGGGCTATTTGCATAACTGCTCCTATTGGCTCCTGCAGCAATTATGAGGTGAGGCCGATTTGCATAACTGCTCCCCTGTTGTTTTGCCCATAGGAGATATGAGAGTGGGGTGATTTCCGCCCCTTCCCCCCCCCTTAGGGATGGAATTTCCAAAAATCCTTCCTTAGTGGGTGTCTATGTCACAAAAACAATGTTCCTTCAAAATTTCATGTTCCTAGATTAAACAGTTTGAGCTGGGCATTGATGAGTCAGTCAGTCAGTACTTCTTATATATATATATATATATATATATAGTTATATATAGATATAGATATATCCCAATTATGAAGAACTTTGTGAATTTTGTTAAATTCTTATCAAACATAAACTGAAATGAAATCCTCACCCATCCCTCCTCTCAGCTCAGTTCGGTTGAAAAATCTGTTCCATTTGATACAAGCCTGGTAGAACGCCTTCAATATAATGTTTATGATGGGGGTGGAGAGTCACCTGGTAACAGTTTTACCGGATGAGTCAGTCAGAAGTGTGGGCATGAACAAAAATGAGACAAGAATATAAGCTTAAGACACCAAAGGTACTACAGACAATTTACTTGAGAAAAGGGGTTAATGATACCTTTTTGAACCTAAACAGAAAGTAAGAAGGGGGGGGGGACCAGAGGGAGAAAAAAAAAGTCACCTCCTTAAAAATCTATCTTGTTAAGCTCTTTCTTCCCTTTGTTTCAGAGCAAAGCCAGCCTTGTCAATCCTAGACAGACCAACACACTTCAAATATTAACTAGGAGAGTAAGGTGAAGAGAACAAGATGAGGGAACAGGATTTTCATTTTCAAGTGTGCGTACTAAGAGTTCAGAGGGAGCAGAACTCAATGGAAACTGCATTTATGCAATACCATTTGTACTCCCAGATAATTCAATAGTAAATATATTTCAATTGCCCAAGTCATTACCACTACTAATAAAACTTTTACAATGAAGTTTTCTTCTGTTAATATGATCTTGAATACAAGATCAGAGCAGAATTAAGCACTGTATTTGAGAGGAGTTTTAAAATATTTATGTCAAACCTCTCTTTCTCTCCTATCTCTGATGTCATCTTGTAATGTAAACTACAGTCATAAAATCATGAATATTTATGTATTGCTCAGCTGGGAAAATTGATGTAAATTAAACAACTTTAAACACTGGCAATATTTGCTTAAAGGCCATCTCTTTCTAAAACTGCCCTTATTATGATGTTATTTTCAGGAGTCCATAAGAAAGCAGCAATGGCACTTTCACCCACCACAAAGCAAAAAGGTTGATGCTTTGACATATGAAGCCTGGCATCTCATTTACATGCATGCTGCAAAGAAGAATGGTCACCTTAAAAAGTGATTAAAAATTAGGATTGGCAGATATGGCAATGTAAGCCTCTTTGCTGATCAATATGCAGTCCAGGGCAGGGACTAATTCTTCCCCTCTTTGGATTACATTTTGTATTGAATGAGCTCTAGTTCACGTGGAACTTTTCATTAATCAGTGAAGGCCAGACACCAGTCTCAAAATGTAGTGAATTCAAAGGTTGCAACAATAACAGCAGAACCCTATGCATGTCAACTCAGAAGTAAGTCCATTGAGTTCAGTAGGACTTCCTCTGAGGTAAGTATGTATTAGGATTTTAGCCTAAGGTGTTATATTGGGGGGGGAGGTATTTTTAAAATATATTTATTTATTTATTTATTTATATTTATACCCCGCCTTTTTTCCTGAAAGGAACCCAAGGCGGCTTACATAATCCTCCTCCTCCCCATTTTATCCTCACAACAACCCTGTGAGGTAGGTTAGGCTGAGAGTCAGTGACTGGCCCAAAGTCACCCAGTGAGTTCCATGGCTGAGCGGGGACTAGAACCCGGATCTCCCGAGTCCCAGTCCAACACTCTAACCATTTTAAATTATCAAAGTGAAATATTAATGCATTATAACCTGAGGTGTGTATATTAGGGATGTTTCAGGAATTTCAGTCTCTGCAAATTCTGGTATCAACTAATCTGATGCAGTCCTCCTGGACTAATGTGTGGATTGCAACTTAATTATTCACTGGAGTTTGCACTGCCCAAATATTGCAATGCAGTTCTTGGCTGGGGCGGGGGGGGGGGACATAACAAAATACATTTTGAAATATATTTTGAAATATATATATATATATATATATATATATATAATATTAAAAGAAAATGTGCTCAAAATATGTATTTAAATGGACTTTTTGTTGTGGATTAAAAAAAGAAATCACCATAATCACAGATTAATATGGAAACACGATAGAATGCACACTCACCATGTTGCACTTTTTACCGATTCTTGTGAAAAACTTTTATTGAGCCACTCCTTTGAAACATCCCAGGATGTTCAGATGTCTCTTGCACCATACTACTTCTTTCTGATCAATCTCCCACAACTACCTTCCAAGTAGCCAAATTTTGTGCTGCTGACTGATTCGCCAGCAAGTGATCTTAGCATGTCCTTAACAACCTATGTATGATTTTTTTGTATTTTGTTTATATTTGTAATCTATGCTGATCATTGACCATAATAAACAAAACTGAAACTGATAGAATGGATGGATGGATGCACACATGTGAAAGTTATATGGACCTATATGGAACTGGTGTGTGTGTGTCGCATGTTTGTTCATTGCCACTTAATTTACAAAATATTCAGAAGGTGGTTCCTTCTCCCAGATTTTCTCAACAGCTGCAAAGGTATCCCAAAATCATAAATTGCATGAAGGGTTTTATATTTGAAGTTAACAATGCTTTGCCTTCTAAAGGCAGTAGATATTTATTTGCTGCTGTCAGAAGCTCCTGCTAAATAGACAATGCAATTTCTCTTTATACAGCATGTCAGTAATGCTCTGTCATCTCAAAAGAGCTTTCTCTGGAAGTTGAGTGCAATTTATATGCCACAAACCAAGTTGTGGGCAGCCTTGGGAACAAGTGACAAAAAACTCAAGAGTTGTCCAGGGGAAACTTAAGGCTGTGTATAATCTTAAAAGTTGTGTCATTTATAGAAAAGATTCAACCACAATATCATTTATTGGATTAGAGAAGGCAGTTCATTCACTAATGTATAAACTCACTGTGAAATTTTAGAGCATGTTTACAGTTGAGATAGCAACTGGGGATCTAGTAGGTCCTGACCTGCTTTCAGATCCATCCCATGCCCCAAACCAGGTAAAAAATCCACCAGGAAAGAATATCTCCCCACTTTTGGCCCCACCATGTACTGGAACTAAGGGAAACGGATGTTCTTTGATAGGTAGCCTGAGGCTGTCATCCTAGAATGTGCCCCATCTGGGGAGTCTGCAGAGTCAAGGAATCTCCCTGCAGAATCATGAAATGCCCCCGGACTGCTCACCCCCCCGACTCTAGATCCTCCACCCCACCTCACCCCAAGACTTCAGGAAGAGCACTCCTCAAGCTGAAGACCAGAAGGCACAGTGCAGCGTGCAGCATGTAGCATTCTGTCTCCAACCCCTAAGGAGGAGGAGGAGGAGGAGAATGAATCTCTTCAGTAGTCAAGGCCCTACTAATGCTCCAGGAGCAGCAAGGCCAGCCGTAAATGCTCTCACTTGCTGCCTGGCTGCTGCTTGTGCAAGACCTCCTTCTGCTCTGCCCAGCAACTTGTGCTCTCGTTCTGACTCTTTAGCTGGACAGCTCCTGGTGCTCCTTCAGCATGCCTTGTCAAGTTACCGCTCCACGCCCTGCTATGCCGCTTCCCAACCTCACTAGTACTGATGGGGAAATACAAGCCTCCCCATTCAGGTTTGGAACACACCTCCTCACCCCCGTTATAGGCCCAATTCCAAGGGCCCTTGCCCAGTTGCATACTCTGAAGCCTCTTCCCTCCAGCAGAGCTGCTTTGACAGAATTCCTCCATTAGTATTCAACCCTGCCTTTCATTTTCAGGCCTCTACACATGCAGAAGAATAAGATGACAGATAGAGTGACTAGTGTCACACCAGACTGCAGGTGGTGGTGGGTGTGAAGGAAGGCTGATCTTACGCCAACCCCGCAGGGCAGGCCACAGTCCCAAAATTCCCGGGACTGGCACACACCTCCCAAGGTCCCATACACCAAACTGGTGTAGCAGCCCCAACCTTTCAAAAAGGAACACACACCAAGATTAAGTTGGAGACTTTATTAAAAGTAAGAATAACAAATTAGTCAGTGTAGGGTCTCCAAGTGTCCAATATAAGTAAAATAATCCCTTATAAAAAGGGGCTAAAAGAAGGTAAAGGGGAAAAGGGGGTGAGGTAGTTGTTGTGAGGAAAAGGGGATGGGAATAAAAAGGGACTCTAAAAGAACATAAAAACAAACCTCAAGAGTCTGCAGAAACAAAGTAAGTCAAACCAGGCCTAGCTTTTCCTAGCTACCCTGTCAGAATGGCATACCTGCCCAGATGGAACTTCCCAGCATCCACGCCCCAATGGAAGAACACTGAAGCTTTTCCCCCTAGCTCCTTTATTGTCACTAGGGTCCAGTTTCCCGCCCAGCGTTCACCAATCCTATCTCCCTAACTGTCGAAGGAGGGGCCCCCGCCCTTTCTCAGCTGTAAACACTTTCTCATAACTTCATCCCAATTAACGCCTGACCTTGCTTCTCAGCTCTGCAACTCACCCTTATCTCCCAGGTGCTCCCAATACATTCCAAAGACTACAGTAAAAATCCGTTAGCTAAACAGCAATGGGGGGGGAAGGGAAGGGACATCTAACAGGGTTTCTTCTAAAGTCCCAGCCACTACAAGTCCCATCTTCACATCCCCCCTTTTAAGGAGATGAGACTGGGAGGGAATTCCTGCCAGACTTCATCTTCTAATTATTCTTCAGTGTGAATCCGAGACAAGCTTCTCGGGGGATTGCTGCAAACCTTGGCGTCGCTGTAGGGGCAAAGTTAAAGGCCAGGGTATTTCCTCTATCCCCCTTTTCTGTTGACATCCTCTTAACAGATCCAAAGGCCTAGCCAACTCTTCGGGCCTCGGCTGAAGGGGAAACACAAAATCTTTCCGGTCCACATACCGCTTGAGCATATTGACATGAAAAACCTTCGGCAAACGCGAGGTCTCTGCATACTGCAACAAATAATTGACTTCCCCCAGCCGCTCTTTCACAGTCAAAGGCCCTTCCCATTTAAGGGTTAACTTGTCGGGTTTAACCGGTTTGAGAACAAGAACCTGATCTCCGGGCTGAAACACTCGGACTCGGGCAGTTTGATCATACCACGCCTTCTGCGTGCCTTGAGCGTGGGCTAAATGCTCCTGCGCCACTTGTTGTACCTCTCTCAGAGTATTCTGTAGCATTTGCATAAAACTTATAACATCCTGAGAGGAACTAGCCACCTTTTGCTCCCACTCTTCTCTAAGCATAGTCAGAGGGCCTCTGAGCTCCCGGCCAAACATTAGCTCATTCGGGGAAAACCCCAAACTTTCTTGAGGGGCATCCCGATACGCAAATAGGAGCATAGGAAGCCCTTGATCCCAGTCTTTAGGGTGGTTTGTCACATAGGCTCGAATCATCTTTCCCAGGGTCTGGTTGAACCTCTCCACTAGCCCATTTGTCTGATGATGATAGGGTACAGAGAAACATTGCTCCACCCCTCCCAGTTCCCACATCTTTTGCATTAGTTGCGACACAAATCCCGGTCCCCGGTCTGAAAGTACTACTTTGGGCATACCCAGCCGGGCACAAATAGCTAATAAAGTCTTAGCCAAAGTAGAGGCAGTGATTGATGTTAACGGTACAGCTTCGGCATAGCGAGTTGCGAAATCCACAACCGTGAGAATGAATTTTTTGCCTGTCTTGGTGGGCGTCTGGAAAGGCCCCAATATATCCACAGCAATCTTTTCAAAGGGAGTCTCTATTCGGGGGAGGGGCTGCAAAGGGGCTTTAGGGTGATCCTTATTGAACCCCACTCTTTGGCAGGTGTCACAAGAGCGGCAATAGTTTTTCACGGCTTCCGCCACCGAAGGCCAATAAAATTCATTGGACACCTTGTGCAAAGTCCGTTTCCTCCCCAAATGCCCCCCCCACGCCGTAGCATGGGCCAGCTGTAAGACCGGCTCTCGGAACCCTTGTGGGACCACTAACTGGCGATAAACCTTCCACCTTTGTCCAACTCCTTTCGGTGCAAACTCTCGATATAGGACTCCTGCTTCCCAAAAAAACCGAACAGGATGTTGAGGCGTCACAGTAGCCACCTGGTTCCCAGCCGCCTCCCTGCACTCCTGCAAGGACGGATCTTGGGTTTGAGCCTCCACAAAGGCAGTGGAGCGAAGATTCTCTGAAAGGATTTCTTCTCTCTCCGCCACATCTTCTTCGCCTGCCGGCAATAAATCTTTCCCCTGCTGTTTAGCTGACTCTGGCTCTGCTGGGTCTCCATACCCCTCCCCTGCCCGTCTGTCCGTAGCTGTCGCCTCTCCCCCAGCCGGGGGGCAAGATTCTACTATCGGGGCAGGGAATGCGGGGTCTGGGGAGGCCTGTTTCTTCTTAATTGTCTGACTCCGAGTCACCGCTAAAACAGGGGCTTGACTGGCCAAGAAAGCCAGATCATTTCCAATAAGAAACGTAGTAAATTCAGTTTCATGCACTAACAAGTCCAATTCTCCTTTCCAATTTTTGTATTCTAACGGTATTCTAGCCAAAGGCATGGCAATGGGGGAAGAGTTGTAAGGAGTGATGGTTAAAAATTGTCCCTCTAGCATCTGTCCTGGCTTCACCAGACTCCGGTCAATAGCGGAAAGGGCAGCCCCACTGTCTCTCCAACCCTGTCCCCATTGCCCATTAATTTTAAGAGACTCACAGAATTGTAGCTGGCTCCACTTGACTTGTCCCGGTTGAACCAAAGCCATCGCCGGCCCCTTTCCCTTCCATGACGGTGAATGCCGGGCCGCTACTCCATTTCCCGGGATCCGTGGGGCTGGATCTTCTCCCTCTCCCTCGCTGGCCTCACTCCAATCTGAGGCTCCTCCGGGGGAGACATCGAGAGGCACCGGTCTCACAGCACCCACTTTAGTAGCTGTTTCTTTTTGCAACTTGGCCTTTAATCTAGGGCAGTCCCGACGCAGATGCCCTTCCAATCTACAATAGAAGCACCCGGTCGTCGTCGGGGTGGAAGTAGCTTTGGGCCCGATTCCTCCTCCAGTTGGATTGGATGTTTCACTCTTCCCGCCGCCTCCCGCCGGCTTGGCTGGGGTGGTTCGATGGCTGCTTCCCCCCTTCCTATAAACTCCCATCTGATCCGCAAGCAGCGCCGCTTGCCGGAGATTGGTGGGCCGCTGGTCACTCACCAGCGCTGCCCTTCCTTCGGGGAGAACGGCATAAAACTGTTCTAAGGCCACCAGCTCTCGCAAATCTCGAAAGGAGACAGCTTGAGCCGTCTCCAGCCATAAACCCAGGGTCCTCCGCAGCCTCGTTGCCGTGGAGACAAAACCCTCACCGGGCTCAACTTTAATCTCTCTGAAACGTTGCCGACACCTCTCGGCCGAAAGGCAAAAAGTTTGTCTGACCAGTTCTTTAAACTGTCCATAATTATGCGTATCCTCTCGCGGGACGCTGTACAACAGTTGAGCCAGACAGCCTGAGGCTCGTGATCGAAGGGCCGACATCCAGTTGCCACGGGGAATACGCTCATCTTCGCAGGCAATTTCAAACAAGCCCAAATATTCCAGCGGATCCTGCCCCTCATGGAAACGAGGCAGGTCCTTGAAGTTTGGCTTCTCAGGACGAACAGCTCCAGCGTGTTTTGCCAACTGGTTCTGCAGAAGGTCAACTTGCTTTTGTAATTCTCTTTCTCTGGATGTAGGCCTGAGGCGAGACAGGTCGTTTCGTCTCTCTCTCTCCTTGGAAGTAGATCTGGGACGAGACAGATTCGGGATCCTCCGGGTCCGCCGGAGGAGAACCGCTGTCGCTCCCTCCTCCTCTCCCTGGTCACTGCCACTGCCCGTGCTCCACCTCCGAGACCTGGAGATCTCCCCTCGGCCCCTAGGTTCCACCATCCAGGCTGCCAAGCGAGATGGGATCGACACCCTTCTCTCTTCGCCCTCCGCGCCTTCCCAATCGACAGTCACTTCAATAGGAGGGGCAACTCGAGGAGCCTCAACTGGTAAAATGTCCTCCCGGTCCAACACCGGCAGATCGTCTGCCGCCTCTGCTCCCAGCAGGGGTCGGTCCTGATCCAACAGAGCAGACTCCATTTCTGCCCTAGCAACTTTTCCCTGTCTGGAAAATAACAAACTTTTGCCTGGTTTGACAAACAAATGTTCCTCAGGTGGGCTGCAAAATCCCACCGCTGCCACCATGTGAAGGAAGGCTGATCTTACGCCAACCCCGCAGGGCAGGCCACAGTCCCAAAATTCCCGGGACTGGCACACACCTCCCAAGGTCCCATACACCAAACTGGTGTAGCAGCCCCAACCTTTCAAAAAGGAACACACACCAAGATTAAGTTGGAGACTTTATTAAAAGTAAGAATAACAAATTAGTCAGTGTAGGGTCTCCAAGTGTCCAATATAAGTAAAATAATCCCTTATAAAAAGGGGCTAAAAGAAGGTAAAGGGGAAAAGGGGGTGAGGTAGTTGTTGTGAGGAAAAGGGGATGAGAATAAAAAGGGACTCTAAAAGAACATAAAAACAAACCTCAAGAGTCTGCAGAAACAAAGTAAGTCAAACCAGGCCTAGCTTTTCCTAGCTACCCTGTCAGAATGGCATACCTGCCCAGATGGAACTTCCCAGCATCCACGCCCCAATGGAAGAACACTGAAGCTTTTCCCCCTAGCTCCTTTATTGTCACTAGGGTCCAGTTTCCCGCCCAGCGTTCACCAATCCTATCTCCCTAACTGTCGAAGGAGGGGCCCCCGCCCTTTCTCAGCTGTAAACACTTTCTCATAACTTCATCCCAATTAACGCCTGACCTTGCTTCTCAGCTCTGCAACTCACCCTTATCTCCCAGGTGCTCCCAATACATTCCAAAGACTACAGTAAAAATCCGTTAGCTAAACAGCAATGGGGGGGGGAAGGGAAGGGACATCTAACAGGGTTTCTTCTAAAGTCCCAGCCACTACAAGTCCCATCTTCACAGTGGGGTATCATTTTTTAATGCCCCCCACATGTATAAATAACCAATCAGAAAGACCTTACTACAAGGGGGGGGGCAGTGACTAACAAATCAGGAAAGAAGGTTTTAGACTAGCTCCCTTTCCGGGGTGTTAGTTTTCTACTACCAAAGAGTTAGTAACATTACATTAGGTGAGATTCAAAAATCGAATCTTCCACCTGGATTCTGAACTGGTATTGTCCATTCTGTCTCCTGATTCCCACCTCATTCTGCTGCATGTGAAAAAGAACAGGCCCCAGTCAGAATCAAAAGGATGTTTAGCACACATGGGGGGGGGAATTCTGTGTGGCTACAGAGGCTTATCCCTGGGTATAAGCCAAAATACAGGTGAAATCAAAGTGAATAGCTGAAGACCATAATTCCAGCAGAGCCCTTCACCTGTGAATTTTGCTCACATGGGAGTGCATCTGATGATTATACTTAGTTGTAGAGCCCATGCTTTGCATGCAGAAGATCCCAGGTTCAACAATTGGGAACTCTTAGTTAGAGGGATCTGGTTGAAGGTGATTGGAAAGTCCTCTGCCTATGACCTGGGGAGAGCCACTGCTGGTCTGAGTAAGCAATCCTGGCTAGGTGAATGAATAGTCTGATCTGCTATAGGGCAGGTGCTCGCTTTGGCAGCCCATATACCAAAAACAATTACTATAGGCCAACTTCCTATGTTACTTGTTAAATTCAGAAGCTGGCCTCATTTAATAATTATCATATTTTCCAGTCAAGGTCTGAGAGACTGCATATGAGAGACTGCATTTACATAGACAGTGGAAACATCTTTCTTAGTGCTAATTGTATTTTAACCATCTGTTATTTATATTTTATTATTTTGGTGTACTCTTTTTCTCCTTGTGTTCTAAGCTGCTCTGTGTACCATAGTAGAAGATATCATTAAACATAAGTAACCAACAACAATCATTTATCCTCACTACCATCAGCATCATTGTAGGGATTGGGGGCATTGCTCCTGCAGAAATGCCTTCAAGGGATCTGGGAACTGATTCTGACACAGAGGAGGAGGGAATGGAAACCACAGCTGAATGTCCAAGGCCAGGGGACTCAGTGCTAAGCTCAGAGGAGGTATTGGTGAGGGAAGCAACTTCAGTCTCCCTGGGAAACCAAACTGATCATGTTAATGAGGAGGAGGGTGGATCAGGTATCATTAGTCCTATGATGCAGCATCAGTTAAAGAAGGTGGATCAGCTGAGAAGTGTCAGACTTTCCAAGTGATTGGCCCTGAAGCAAGAGGATCTGCCTTAGAGGCGGAGTGTGGATGATTTGAGCTTGAAAGAGAGGAAGGGAATTCAGATTGGAATCAACTTCTTATTTATAGGACACTTTTCTTTAATGGCTAGTATCCTAACTAAGCTTGTTTCTTTTGTTATTGACTACTACAATACACTTCATTTGTATTTGTAAGTCAGTCTGACTGGTCGGTGGCATTACATAATAAAGCTTTAGTTGAGAAGTCATTGTAGGTATCTGCCTGGAAGGAGTGAGAGAGAGAGGATTGTTGGCACTCAACAATCATCATCATCACCACTACCACCCAAAAACCAGAGTACCATTTCTTATCAAAGTACTATTTTGCTACTATAGCCCTCCACCAACTCTAATAGCAAGAAGTCTTGTAAGTGCCAAAACAAAAAGGCATACTCATGTGGCATCACATTTGATTTACCTGCTTTTCTAGTCACCAGATGCATAAAACACACACATTTTGTTAATGTGAAACCTGTGAATCATGAAAGGAATCATACTGTTGGTTGCAACATGAAAATAGTGCTCTCTCTCTTTTTTTTTTCCAGAGGGGAAAATTGGCAAAAGTTTTGGTTCATCCTGGATTTGGCTCTTCCCTACCCTAATGCATTTCTTTCAAAAACCGATGACATTTGATAATGGAATGTGCCAAAAAGGCAAGTGACAAGAGCACTTTCAAAATGATCAGTCCCAGCTGTTCAAGGATTCAAATGAGGAAGCACAGAAATACAGATTCAGAAAGTCAACACAATGTTGTCATTTTAAAAAAATGTGGAAAAAAACAAAAACAAAAAACCCTCCATGGTCTAAATAGGAAAGATAACTGCACAGAGTGAATGGAAATGGAAATCCCTTTTTACCACTGTGGCCATGCTTTAGATCTGCAGCCTTCAAACAGTAAACATCTAATATATTCTTATAAACAGATGTTATTGTCAGTTTTTTATTTGGAAATGTTTGCAAGGGAACATCAATATTCTCAGTTTTTTGCTCAAAATCCTCTGGTATGGGAGAACCAAGGATGCTTGAGCATACTGGAATTCTAACTTTACTTCAAAGCTCACTTTTTCTCACTCCCATTCTACTTTGCAACCTGTTTTTTCAGTTTGTCTGAATAGGGAAAGTTGTGCATTTTTCAAAAAATTGTGCATATTGAGAAATTTGTGCCTTTTTAAGTGCACATTTGTGAATATGAATGCATGTTCAGAAATTTGCAAACATTTTTGGAGAACATGCATTCTTTCGCATCTGGGCTTGCAAACAGGGCATTTTTGAGGGATTTGTGAACCAAAACAAAATTCTCATACATCCCTTCACATCAGTTGCTGCTGGCATGGAATGAACCTGCCCCAAGGTTTGTAATTCCCCCTTTCTATTGGCTTTCTGGAAGCCAATAAAGCACATCTCCCTTCAAGTTGGCCATTTGCTCCACTGGATAGCCCTGCCTCCCCTTTTATTGCTGCCATTTCTCCATTTTGGTAGGTTTTATAAAAAATAAATAATTTGTTTTCATAGAATCATAGAAAAGTAGAGTTGGAAGGGGCCTACAAGGCCATCGAGTCCAACCCCCTGCTCAATACAGGAATCCAAGTCAAAGCATCCCTGATAGATGGCCGTCCAGCTGCACCTTGAATGCCTCCAGAGTGGGAGAGCACACCACCTCCCTAGGTAATCGGTTCCATTACCGGGATGATCGAGAAGAGATTCTGGCCCTCCTCTGTGTGCTAGTGGTGGGGCCGAGCCTGGAGTTGGCTGGAGGCTCGCTCCAGGCTCGGCCCCCCGCGAGCGGCCTGTGGCCCGATCTTGCTCTTCAGAGCGGCACGGAGCGTTTTCCGCGCCGCTCACGCTGCTCGAGCCGCTGCCGCTGCCAGACCCCCCGCGCACGGCCCCCTGCTGCCGCTGCCTCCCCCCGCCGCTGCTGCCAGGACCCCCCGCCGCCTACCTGGTCCTGCGCGCCACCTCTGCCACCGCCGGAGCCACTGCTCCAGCGCGCTGGACCCCCGCCCGTGCTCTGTTTTGGCGGGAGAAACCAGGGCAACAGGGTTGCTTAAGCCCTGTTGCCCTGGTTTCCCGCACCAAAAACAGAGCACGGGGGTCCAGTGCGATGGAGCAGGGTCCCGTCATGTCACTTCCTCCATGCCGGAAGTGATGTGACGGGACCAGCAGACGGGGAGGCAGGCTCTCCGCAGAGCCGGAGAGCCTGCAGGTAAGCCCACGCGGGTGGCCGAGTAGCCCAACGGACATGAGCAGGCCCAGTTCGGGCCCTTGCTCCTGTCTGCCGGACTACTCGGGTACATCCTAGGACAACCCTTCAAGTACTGGAAGAGTGCTATCATATCTCCCCTCAGTCTCCTCTTTTGAAGGCTAAACATGCCCAGTTCTTTCAGTCTCCCCATAGGGCCTTGTTTCCGGTCCCTTAATCATCTTTGTTGCCCTCCTCTGAACCCTCTCCAGTTTGTCTACATCCTTCTTAAAGTGTGGTGCCCAGAACTGGACGCAGTACTCAAAATGAGGCCTAACCACTGCTGAGTAATTATGCAAGTAGGTTTGGATGAGGCTATTTCCACTCTGTCATTTTGCATGAATTCATTAATAAGTTTCTTCTGTCCCATTTTGGCATCTGTGTGTGATTTTTAAAAATGAAACAAAACATACAAATTTCATTTTCATGTTGTTTGGGTTGTTGTGTGTGCAAAATATGCATTAGTGTGCGTAGAGGAGAAATACTGACTCAGACACAGTTGTAGGGTACAAATTGTGGTAAAAGTAATGGGCCACATTTATTGAATCATCAATTGGAGATCTACGAAGGGAAAAAGTGCAGGTACTAATTACACCGGCTGTCAGCCGGTTGCCATTGCCATAGGGCGAAACATCCAGCAAAGGAGGGTGACGGCATCCAAGTCATCCCCTCCTTGCTTAACACCACATGGTGCTGGAAGGTCTTTCCTGCAGTCAGCCTCGACCGGACCGTGAGGTAACTGACAGGTGAGGTAGGAAGACCTCAGAGACATGCCTTATCTCCCCAAAACCGAGCTGTGAGGCATCAGCGGCGGGAGCCTCAGGCATGCCTCTCACACCTGAAAGGTGCCATAAGATGATCACCGAGCCCCTAAAACTGCCTAATCCAGCATTAACTGCCAATGTGCCCGAACTGAAAAAATGCCACTAAGCACCCAAATCCTGAAATAGCATTTTTGTATACATTGTGCTCTAAAATGCACAGTTTTGAACACGTTAACCTAAAATACACATTTTATGTGCATTTTGGTACTGTTTTGAGCTGAGAAGTGTTGCAACATTAGAAGAAATGCAAAAACTGAAGGATATTCTGATTTGAGTATTAGTCTGGGAGGGACAAATTAAGTTGGCTTGCTTAAAAATGCAGACAGAACAAAATTGGCAAGCATCCCTAGAAGGCCCTGCTTCTCACTATGACATTTCTTACTTCGTGTTGAGTTAGCACTTGAGGTCAGGCCTGAGAAGATGGTCAGAAATGGTGTGCAGGACAGGATAATGTGCAAAATGTCATCATTCTGGTCTGACCAAGTTTCAGCATGTTATTGCTTCTACTATTCTCTTCTTCTGGAGTTGTTCTGAGGAGGGGAGATTAAGTGCAATTGCAATTAGGGCCATCTGCATTGCCGCAGTAGGCTTCTTCTTTTCTTTTCTTTTTTTAAAAAAACTCTAATTGAAGAAAAGAGTTGTTTAGCTTTCATAGTGCCATCTTGTGTCTGAAATAGAAATAACTTTTTTTTAAAAAAAGTTCAGCAAAAGCAAACTACTGGTTAACAAGGCAATAATTACTAGAATGTTGCCAAAGGCTAATTTGCATGTAGGCAATTTGTTTGTTTGCTTGAGCTGCAAGTGTGATGAAATTTACTACTGCAACTTCAGGTAGCTCAATGTGTGGCAATGTTGTACACATTATGTAACCCCCCCCCGTCTCTCCATCTCCATCTTTTTCTTTCCTACCTTCTCTCTGCAGATCTCCTTGACCACTTCTCCAAACACACCCACCTCTTCAGCCACTATCACTTCTAACCTACCTCTTGCTTATTTGGCTGGGGTGGCTGCAGCATGGGGAAGGGGGTTCCACTGAAACACCCCACCCCCCTGGAGCTGCTATTTGCCCACAAAACTGCTGTTTTCTGTAATCAATGCTCTAGAGGCAAATAGCTGCTTCACATGGGGAGGGAGTTTAGCAGGAAGATGCCTTTTTTGTGCTCTGATTAAATCGGTGTGCATGTACACACTGAGAACTGTGGCAAAATGTTAATGCACAATGTTGTCCAGTGAACTCAGAAGGCAGGGGAGCGATATACAGGGGCAGACCAAATGCACTGAATCATAACTGGAAGGAAGGAGCAGGGGAGATCTGCTTACTCGTACTTACAATCCAGTTAGTCACCTCCATAACCCTCTTCAGAAATGGTGCTCTCCTGAAATCCATCTTGAATCCAAATGTTTTTGTAGGTCATTCTGTTTGACCCACCCTTGGATTTTAAATGTGAGCTCTCTAGCCAGGGCTGGTGGGAAGGGAAGGGCATGTATCACAGGTCTTGCACGTTTCCCTCCTTTATAAGCAGTGACCGGAATCCAAAGCTGTGTTCCACGGGGACCTGTGCATAAAACATCTTGCTGGCCCTGACCATCTGTAGACCTTTGTGTAGACTTGTGCCAACATATTTAGTTTTTCTTGAAGCTTAGATGCTACATGCTCCAGGAGATTACTTTTTTTGAGACGATAGAGTTACCGGCTCAGTTCCCAATGGGGTTTGTTCACAAGAACATCTTGGAATATAAGAGTAATCTCCTCTTTTAAAGGGCCTTGATAGAAATTTGCAATGCAATTCTGGATCCTAGTGTTCCTTTAACAAAGAGGATGTGCACTTTATTTTCATCGTAGAGTAGATGAATTGCAGCTTCACAGTTAAGAGGGGTGGTCACCTGGGGCCAGCTTAGACACTTGGCTGTAGAGCCAAAGCTGGATTGCCTCTGAACATGTTCTGTTTTTGTTTTTATATTTCTAAATTTTGTACAGACCACTGAAGAGAGCATTGGCAGTTTGCTACTTCTGTGTGTGTGTGTGTGTGTGTGTGTGCATGTGCGGGGAGGGGGCTTTATAGTGCAATAGTTCTGATATCCACATACACTTTGATCAAATACTGGGGGGAAACAAAACAAAAAGCAAAGTGTCAGTGCAGTCCTATACATGCTATACTCAGAAGTAAGATCCACTGAGTTCAAAGGGCCTTACTCCCAGGCAAGTGGGTATAGGATTGCAGCGTTGATGTGATCATATCATACATGGGATTGCATCAAGATTCTTCATGTTCTCTTGTACATAGAGGGGCAAAAAGGTCCAAGTGAAATGACTGAACAGAAAGCTGCAGCAATTTGTACATACTCCAGTTATGGAATGTACCGGTATTCATTTTTAAATCCACTTAGAGCAAGCAAGAAAAAGAGAGAATTCAGGAATGGAACACAGGACAAGCTAAACCTGCAAAATATTCATGAAACAGGAGAGATCCTTTTATACATACTAAAAAGCTGCTGAAGGAACAGTGCAATATTGAAAGGAGAAATGGTAAATGAAGGGAAAGGTGCTTAACACTTCCACTGCTTGTTACTTCTTCCCTACAATCTCTCACTAAGCAGGGATTCTCACATCCATGTTTGCTGTGGCTGGGAGAAAAGCTGTTGGGGAGATGAAGTTAGGAAGAAGTGGCAGACAAAACTTGTCTTCCCATCTACCATGCCCACCTCCACTGTAAACCACCCTGTGCCCCCTCCACATTTTAGTTCCACTTTATTTATTTATTGGGGGGGGAGGGGGACAATTCACATTCAATTTGATAGTAAAGGAAATGCTTTTCAAAAGAAATTCAAAGAAGAATAAATTTTAGGGTAGATTATCATGGGCTGGGTTCAGTGTTCTGGTGCTTACCTTACTTATGAGATGACTGAGGAATGTGTGAGATTGTCCTGTCTTTCATTGTAAACTCATCTCTCTGGCAGTCTGTAGCCTCCTCAGCTTCCTGCACTTCAATTAAGGCCCAGGGGAAGGCATCATTATGTTTTTATTTATTATATTTATACCCCGCCTTTTTTCCTGAAAGGAACCCAAGGTGGCTTACATAATCCTCCTCCTCCTCTCCATGTTATCCTCACAACAACCCTCCCTGTGAGGTAGGTTAGGCTGAGAGTCAATGACTGGCCCAAAGTCACCCAGTGAGTTTCGTGGCCAAGCGGGGATTTGAACCCAGATCTCCCAAGTCCCAGTCCAACACTCTCACCACTACGCCACACTGGCTCTCATCATAAATACATCATTATGTATTTATTTTGTATTTATTTATTATATTTATACCCCGCCTTTTTTCCTGCAAAGAACCCAAGGCGGCTTACATGATCCTCCTCCTCCTCCTCCTCTCCATTTTATCCTCACAACAACCCTGTGAGGTAGGTTAGGCTGAGAGTCAGTGGCTGGCCCAAAGTCACCCAGGGAGCTTCATGGCCGAGTGGGGACTAGAACCCGGATCTCCCGAGTCCCAGTCCAACACTCTCACCACTACGCCACGCTGGCTCTCCCATAGGTTTTTTCAGCTCAGGAAGTGCAGGCAGCCTGGGAAGCCACAAAGCAATGGGGAGATGTGCATTAGAAAGAAAAACAAAACACACGCAGCACTCTTGGCCAATGCCAAACGTTCTCCACCATTTTCGGGTTGCGCTCCACACCACACCACCGCAGACACAATGCCCTTGAATGGCCCTAGGTATGGGAGATAGTGAAGGGTGCAAAATAGCGACCACACTGCCAACCCATTTGCTTCTGTTGCTACTTGCCGTGGCAGCATAAACACACGCACACACAGAAACCCTGAGGGAAAAAGAAAGAAGCTGTGCTGCTACAACCACTGCTAATGGTGAGCTTCACCTTCAAGAAACTATCTGAGAATTTCTCCTTCCTCTGGAGAAATTCAGTTAAATTGTTTTCCTCCCCAGCCCAATTCATCTGGCCACAAATAGTGTAGAAAATTTCAAGAGGCCATTTGCTCACAAAGTTTGAGTTTTAGATGTTCTATAGGAACCCAGGTTTCTTGACCATGATCTTCTTTTGAATCTCTAGTTTGGCCATCAGTGATATTCCCATGGCTTTCCCCCGCTTTTAAAAAAAATGTATAATAACTCCACACTGGGCTTCACAAATGGCTTTTAAAACACCTGCAGTATTTCACAGGTAGCTTATCCTAAGTCTGGAGGGTTTGTGTATCTGCATGTGTACCTACTGTGTCTGAGAGGTGAGTGGAGGTGAGGGGAGAGAACTCAGAAGCCATGCTGGGCATGCAGGGTTACAACTACATCACATATTGCCAGAAAGCAGCAACAGGATTTGCAAACAATTCCTCACTTGCAGTTATGTGACGGGGCAAATATGTGAAGGGCTAACTCACCCATTTCCTCCATTACCACTTACTGGCAAATTGCAAATCCCATTCTTAGAGATATAAGCTGTTGACTTATACAGGCGGAAGAATTGCGTTAACAGTGGCACTCTGCTACATCAGTCCGCAGGTGAGGGACAAAATATTATTTTGAATGTTTTTGCACAGACAATTAAAGTCTATGAACATAGTCAGTTAGAACATAGGGGAGAAGACTTGACTGAAATCTTTCCCTCTGAGGTGCTTGTTTTCTTTTCTGTGCAGGGAGTTGTTTGGTTTTTGTAAGGAACCGTGCAAACATACGATCTTCCACTACAGTTTTATTATATAGACCAGAAAAAACAGCAGGCCCTGAAACCATATGATCCTTCTGCATGCATGTGCTGTTAGTACTTGTCAGCACAATCAATAATCATGTGTGCTTAATTATCATTACTAAGAGTCCAATTCTATGGTCCCTGGGAAGGCATCCCAGGGGTCAGAGGATGATCTCCCTCTCCACCCAGAATGAGGAAGGTCCACAGATAGAGAAGGAGGTCCATCCTTGCAAGCATCTCCATTGCAGGTGCAGAGAAACCACCATCGCTCTTCTACCAGTTCTTTGGTAGTGACAGTAAAAAGTGGATGTGGGGGCACATTGGGGAAGGAAATGGATCTGCCGGATTCAAACATCTCCCATTCCCCTGACGTGCTGCTGAAATGGGGAAAAAGTGCACCACCCCTGGGACTGATGTGGGGAGAACTGGGGATCTGGGAAAAAAAACCACAGCCCACCTTCTGCCATGCCGGGCTTGCTAGCAGGACAGAAAGTGGATTTGAATTCGGCAATTCCTCTACCACCAATACTTGCTCTCCCACCTCCACTGGATTGCCCTGGAAATAGTTTTTAAAGATGTATTTTGAGATTAAGGGTTCAAAAGAGCATAAGAATTGCCTCTCCCCCCCTCCATTTTCATTTTTGTTTTTGTGTCAGAGGGCAACATTTTTAGTTCAGCAGTTCTTGATTAATCTTGAAAATCTCTTTGATATCAGAAAACAGGTGTATCTAGTTAAGTGCCTAAACAAAATGGCCTTAAAGTTAACTAAAATGCCATGTTAGTGCCTATTTTAATTTTATACTTTCACTGTTTGGGTTCGGCACAGTTCCTGAAACATTAAAGTGTATGTGTATGTGCGTGTTAATGTGCTCTATTGCCAAAAGATGGCAGCAGATGATTACAGTCCAAAAGCAGTGGACAATATTTGAACAAGTAATTATGCGTCAAGCAGCAATTAGGTATCACAGAAGGCATGTTGCTTTCATTCCTCCAGTATGAAATGAATCTTTAAAGGACACATTCTTAAAGTTAAGAACCATCTTAAGCGGGGGGGAAATGTTATTCCTGCAGAGATTGTTTCTTACTCTCCCTATTGTTGGTAATATCGCTGCTTCATTCTCTTTGTGTCTATTCCACAAGTTCCTTGTCTATAGTCAAATTTTAAAATGCCACCTAAATTGGCAAAGTGCAATTAAGTCGTGCACACCAGGATGATAAGTATTTAGTCTAGACTAGGTTTAGTCTAGATAAAAGCAGCTAAAGCTATAGCTGGTGTTTAACTGATGAGTCAAATCTAATGAGCTCAAATATGTCTGGAGACAGTCACCACCCTTTAGAAAATAGTATTCCTTATTTTCTCATTGCACTTATTAATATTTGGCCATGAAGAAGCAGCACACTGCACCTGCTCAGGAGACTTGCATCATCTTCTTGTGCTGCAGGATTTTGTCCTGGAAATGAAAACAGATTGAAAATGCAGCATTCTTTCACCTTTTCATCTAAGAACCAGAAAGCTGTTCTTGGAGGTGGGAGTGTGTGAGGAATCTGATAGCAGGGTGAAAAGCCAATGAATTTTCTCACCTTGGTCCTGTGGATTCCATTCCAGTCAGCCCTGCGCTGGTGCTGACTCGATCTGATGTGAGTCAAGCCAGCGGGCAGACTTCCATTTTTAAAGTGGGCCACAATTTGCACACGCACACACACACACACACACACACACACAAGAGCTGGGAAAATTTGCGCAAAATTTGGGCCTCTGCTCTTCAAGTTTGCACAAATGTGAAATTAACCATCAGAAAATTCAAGGAGAGTGATCATATGGAGTGAGAGGAAGATTCTTCCATACGTCTCATGCTAAATGCTACAAGAAGAAAAACAACAAGAAGAACAATTTGAATCTACCGAGTCAGCCCCAATTTGCACAAATTGTGATGCACAGTTCTCAGCTCCAAATTTCCGCAAATAGTTTGAGCAATTTTGCAGAAGCTGAACTCCCCCTGACTTAGCTCGCTTTTGGCCGTTGGGTCAGCAAAATGTGTTGAAAGTCCATCAAGCTCAAAAGGAATGGGTTTTGTGTATGTAAAGGGGGAAATAACCTAACCTACCTCACAGGGTTGTCTAACCTACCTCACAGGGTTGTGGTGAGGATAAAATGGAGAGGAGGAGGAGGAAGAAGAGGAGGAGGAGGAGGAGGAGGAGGAGGAGGAGGAGGAGGAGGAGGAGGAGGAGGATTATGTAAGCCGTCTTGAGTTCCTTGTAGGAAAAAAGGCGGGGTATAAATGTAATAAATAAATAAATTAAAGAAAGAAAGAAAGAGTCGAGACACAGAATATGGTGGAAAATTAAAATCCAACTAATACTTGAAAAACTGAACTAACAAACAGGCACCCAAAAGCCATATGGTTTACCTAAATCATGTGCTTTATGGGTGCTAGTTTGCACAAATTCCATTGACGGTTAAAAACAACAACAGCGCAAATTGCAGTCCACCTTTCAGACGGAAGTCCGCAGGGGGGAAAAAAACTCAACTCGGCCAGCTTCTGATAATCGGACCAGAAGCAGGCAGGAAATCTGTCAAGCTCAAATGAACCAGATTTCGACAGATCCAGACTGGACTATTGCAATGCACTCTACATGGGGCTACTTTTGAAGAGTCTGTGGAAGCTTCAGTTGTTCCAGAATGCAGCAGCAAGGATCTTAGTGGGTGTTTTGCCCATGAGACCATGTTACACCTACCCACATTGCCTGAAATGCTTGCCAATTTGTTTCTGGGTGTAATTCAAAGTGTTAGTGATGATTATCTTTCAAGCTTTCAATGGTAAAGGATCCCTAAAGGATCACCTCTTCTATACCAGCATGCACAGTCCATAAGATCTGGTGGCAAGCCCCATCTTGGTATCTTGCCTATGGTGGATGAGCAGTTGACAGGGCCTAGGGAGAATGTCTTCTCTGTGGTAGCACCCACGTTGTAAATCCGCTTAACCCATTGAAATTTTGCCGATCCCTCTCTTGCTGTTTTCTGCTGGCTCTTGAAGAACTTTATTTTGCCTTGCTCGGTAGATAATAATATTTTGATCTGAATTTATATTTCCTGTCATGCTTGGTTCTATTGAATGTATCGATGTGTTGTTGTTTTTTGTTATTGTAATTAATGTAAGCCACACAGAGTGATGCACAGGCATCGTAAAGGTAGGATAAAAGATAAATCAAATAAAGCAACAAATAATAGCGTTGAGAGGCAATTTAGGGGGAAAAAATCTAAAAAATAATTCCTGTATTGTAGTTATGAGGCAAACAGTTTGCCACAGCTTCAATTCATTTGCATCTTTCCCCTCTCTACACACATACTCCATTGAGTATGTGTGTATTAATAAAACACCACAAAATCTTGATTAGGCTGTTTTTTTCTATGACTGTATCAAGATGTTTTTTGTATGTGGTGTTTTACTGATGTGCACTTGTAGTTCTGCATATTGGAAAATGTAGTACAACCAATTGTCCGATCACATTAAGATTGCTTTTCTGCTGTGTCTTATCAATACATATGTGTGCATCAATGATTAAGTCTCATCAGACTCAGTGGGACTTATTTCTGCCTTTACATATGCATTGGATTATGTTGCTATGTGTAGGGAAAACATAATGATGATAGAGGACGAGGTATATAACACTATGCATAATGTGGAGAAAGTGTATACAGATTCAGAATATCCCTCCCCCCCTGTACTGTACTGTAGGCGATCACTCATGACCGAGTAAGATTGTATTCCAGGATTTTAAAAAAAAAAAATTACAAAAAGAAAATTTTAAAAGGAGGAAATTCTAAAGAAAAATATTGTGTAGACTCTAGCGATAGGTCAGTAAGTGACTGTGGAGGCCAATTCTAGATCCACACAGCTTTCCACAGTGAGGACACAGGTTACCAGATGGAAGATCTGGTAACCAAAACATAAAGTCCTCAACGGCAGAACAGGCGGAAGATAATTAAACCAAAATTACAACGGCTGTGAAGGCGGATGAAGGCTGCAGCAGAGAATGGTTTTCCAATCGTCATGGTAACCATGCCATTGGATCATTGCCGTACTCTGTCAAGTTTGTGTGGTGATTCGTTGTGCACTGATTTCCCCACATAAAACAGTTTCACACACAGGCATCTTCCAACCCAAGCAATCAATCAAACAAACAAAAAAGTCCCATGGCGACTGGCGACTGGCGGCGGGGGCAGGACTGTGAACCCCCCCACACACACACACACACAACAACAACAACAACAGAATTTGGAGTCTTCCAATGAAATTGATTGGCAGTAGATTCAGGAGAGACAAAAGAAAGCAATAGTTCACACAGCACATAACTATCTTAGTGGTGGGGCCGAGCCTTGAGTCGGCTGGAGGCTCGCTCTGGGCTCGGCCCTCCTTGAGCGGCGACGGGCCGATCCCGCTCTTCAGAGCGGCATGGAGCGTTCTCCGCACTGCTTGAGCCGTTTGAGCCGCCGCCGGAGAAACCCCCCACACACGCCCCCTGCCACCGCTGGCAGCGGCGGACCCCTCCCGCCCCCCGCCACTGCCGCCCGGACCCCCCCGCCGCCTACCTGGTCCTGGGTGCCGCCTCCACTGCCGGAGCCACTGCTCCATCGCACTGGACCCTCGCCCGCGCTCTGTTTTGGCGGGAGGAACCAGGGCAACAGGGCTTAAACAGCCCTGTTGCCCTGGTTTCCCGCGCCAAAAACAGAGCACGGGGGTCCAGTGCGACGGAGCAGGGTCCCGTCGCATCAATTCCTCTGCTCCGGAAGTGATGCGACGGGACCCATCGGACAGCTGAGGAAGGCTCTCCGCTCTGCGAAGAGCCCAGGTAAAGCCCGTGCGGGTGGCTGAGAGCCCGTGCGGACATGAGCAGGCCCAGTTCAGGCCTTGCTCCTGTCCGCACGGGCTGCTCGGCTACATCCCTATATGGAATTCACTCTTACAAGAAATGGTGATGGGCATAGCTTTGACCAAGGGTGAGCAGACCTCGGGCTTGCGGGGTCCACTTAGTTCACTAGGACCCACAGATCCACCAACCTGGTACAAAAGACACACACTTAGAATTAAAGAATGCTGAGCACAGAAATCTGTTTGAAACAGCAGAACTGAACCGAAGAGCCCACAATCCTTCCACACTCAAAAATGCACTCCTGGTTACTGAAACATTCTTCATTTCAGCAGTATGATAGGGTTGTAATGGTGGGGAATTGTTTTGTTTCTGCTATTCTTAAAAAGTTGGGAATTGGAGAGCCTTGCTGGACTACTGCAAATTACTGAGAGATCTACCAGCAGATCCAGATCTACCTGCCTGCCTTCCCTCTCCCCTTCCTGTTTCAATAGAGGGTTGGTCACCTCATTTTCTGCATCCTGGGTGGTGCGCAATGGTAAATTTTGAAGTGCATGTTGTGCTCGTCCTGACGGTCCCCCCTAGCCGTGCCCCCAAGCAGAGTTCAAACATTCAGGCATCTGTGTTGATCCATATCAACAAAAAACAGTTCTAGCAGATTTCATCACTACCAGCAAAAGGTCTTTTGGGAAGCTAATGGGTCTTAATTGCCCATTTGAGACCACATCACCCCAAAATACTTTGCATCACAACAGGGAACAATATGTTGTTGTTGCTCAGAAAATTCACTTCTGGTTATTACTTGGATGGGAGACCCCTCCTCTAGTTTCCTGCATTGAGCAGGGGGTTAGTCTCGATAGCCTTATAGGCTCCTTCCAACTCTATGAAATCTATGAAATCAACTGTGAGGAATGCAGCTAAGCTCAGCAGGAACAGGGAACTCTGGGCATGGAGCCAGCAGGCATGAACCTACCCTCTCACATTTTTTTTCTTGTTTGTTGAATGCATTAGGACATTTATGTAAAGTCTCCTAAAAAAAAAAACAGATTTAGTGATGGTTAAGTAAGGCAAAGTGTGACATGGGACAGAGGACTTACTGTGCCATACTTTATAGATGATCCCTCAGCTCAGTGTATTTCCTATGTTAAAGATCTCTTGACTGCTTAAGCAGGATTGTCTGTCACCAGCAATGAGCAGTTTAAACGTGGGGGGAGGGGGAGAGATGTTCTGCAGCTGAACTTGGGTGAAGCTACTTTTCCACCCACTACTCCATGCATATTTTAACGTGTTGCATATTCACGTCGGGATCTATCTCATCAGGCAAATCCTAAATCCTTTTATGTATTTCAAGATTTTGAGAACTCTGTAGCTCATTAAGAAGAGAGAGAAGGATGCCTAGGATAAGCCAGATATCGAAAGTGGTCCCTAAGGGAATCTGGGGGCTGGGGGTGGATTTGCGGTATTAGCATTTCTAACTGGATTTTATTTTATTTTTTCCTCCAAAACTCTGTTGAGAGGGCTGTGAGGGCTTGGATGTTTTCATGAGCTATTCAATCAACTGCTGAACACCACTGTTCATTGCTCTTTTGCAATGTGAGAGCAGTGGTCCCAGAGTGATGCCAATTTTTTTTTGTAGTTGGACATCCCCCTGTCTTTAAGGTTGTTGTTGTGGATGCTCAAGACCACAACTCTTAACATACAGGAAAATCAGTGGCGTTTGAGTTCACCAACATTCTCCAAACTTCACTTTGAATCTCGGTTTGGTTCACACCCTTTTTAATTTCTGACATGTTTTTCAGTCCGTTCAAATGGGAAAAGTGCACATTTCAAACATGAAAGTGTGCATTTCTGTGTACAGTTTTCAAAGTGCTCACTTCCCTGCATTAACTACAGTGTGAAAATTTGTATTTTTGGGGAAATGTACATTTCAAAGAACACATTTAAAAAAACAAACGCTTCTTTTGAACTCAATCACAAGCTTGGCTGTGTGTGTGTGTGTGTGTGTGTGTGTGTGTATAATGCACTCCTGTTCATGTTCAGGATTGTGAGCAGGGCAAATCTGGATGATTTGCAAACTGCAACAAATTCTTGTACATGCCTAGCAGTTTGTTGTTTTTTGGGCTCATTTGCAGTTTCTAGTTTTAACTATTGCTGAGCAACATAGAACAGTTCTGGTGTACAATTGTTCTTGAACTCTGACAGCTTCTTCTGGTTTAATTCTGATTGGAAATGCTGATCCTGATTATCTAATTGTGTGTGTGTGTATCTATATATAATTCATATATATATATATATATATATATATATATATACACACACACAGTGTGTGAGAGAGAGAGAGAGAGAGAGAGAGAGAGAGAGAGAGAGAGAGAGATCCCTGTGATGTTGTGTAAATATCTTGTGCAAGTATTTGGGCTTTTGCCATAGTTTTTTGTTTGTTGGTTTGTGGGAAGAAAGGCGTTGTTCAGACTTGGCTTTTCATGAAATCTTAAAGAGAAATTTGAAAGAACAGCTTCTTTTAACACCCACCCTCCACTTGAGCGGTTTACTTTGACAAACTGTGAAATGGTAAAATTAGAACAATTTTTCAAATAAAAAACAATTGGGAAAAACTGAACTAACAATTGTTTCGGTTTTTTGTTTTTGTTTTGTTTTGTTGTTGTTTTAAGAGTCATGTACCCTGTGCTTTCAAAATGATAGAGGGAAAAAAATTCCTGAGAAAAAATGCTGAAATTCACCTTCAGAATCCAACCATTTTTCATTTGTATGGAGTTGCAAAATCTGGGACAGTATTTATTTATTTATTTATTATATTTATTAATCGCCCATCTGGCCGGCCACCCGGCCACCCTGGGCGATGTACAATTAAAATACAGTAAAACAACACAATAAAATATAATAATTAAAACAATATAAAAAATTCTTATTAAAAACCTAACCCACCCCATATTCCTGCCTGAACAGCCATGTTTTTAATGCACGGCAGAAGCTCATCACGGAGGGGGCATGGTGAAGGTCACTAGGGAGGGAGTTCCATAATGTGGGGGCCGCCACAGAGAAGGCCCTCTTCCTAGTCCCCAGCAGCCTGGCTGCTCTGGCTGATGGGATAAGGAGAAGGCCGTCCGTGGCAGACCTTGTTGAGCGGCCTACTTGATGTTGCTGGAGGCGCTCCTTGAGATAAGCTGGGCCGGAGCCGTGTAGGGTTTTAAAGGTCAAAACCAACACCTTGAATTCGGCTCGGCAAGCAACTGGTAGCCAGTGCAACTCATTAAGCACTGGCGTGATGTGATCACACCAGCGGCTGCCCTTAATCAGGCGAGCCGCCGCGTTCTGTACCAGCTGAAGCTTCCGGACTGTCTTCAAGGGTAACCCCACGTAGAGCACATTACAGTAGTCTAGGTGAGAGGAGTATCCAATTGAGATGCTTCTGTTACCTTACCGTCCCTAGTTGCAACATTTAAAGCCCTAAATGACTTAGGTGGAGAGTATCTTAAGGATCTCCTCTCCTGCCACTCCCAACATCTTCTACTTAAAATACTGTTCCAGGTCCCCTTACCACTTGAATTATGACAGGTGAGCATAAGGGACAGGATCATCAGTGCTTGCCTTCCTTTGTGGCAGTGCACAGAACATCTTCAATAGGTTCAGTCCAATCCTAGACGCATCAAAAGGATACGTGATAGGGATTGTGACTCTGCATGGGCTCGCACGCACTGCTATGCCCACTGGTTGTGTCCCCTGCCAGCCATGTGTCTGGTGACATATGTGCATACCAAAGTACAAATATAGAGATCCTCTGTGTGAGGTTGGATGCTGGGTGAAACAGGATTTCCCCCCCCCTCTCCCCATGGAGCTGCTAAATGAGCAAATCCAGATTTGCACTTTGGGACACTTCTTGAGGATAGACAAATCAGTATTTCCAGTATTTCAGTTTCACAAGTATTCAGTCCTATGTCTGTCCCATGTAATGTCCACATCAGTCTTTACTCATACAGTAATACCTTGGATTGCAAGCAACTTGGTTTGAGAGCATTTTGCAAGACAAGCAAATTTTTAAATATTTATTTAATTTTTTTTTACTTGATATACAAGTGACGTCTTGCAATACAAGTACTGTAGTACGGCTTAAATTAAAAATCTCTATACAAATATTTTTTGGGGGATTTCGTTTTGATATAAGAGTGTTTTGGATTACAAGCACGTTTCCGGAACGAATTATGCTCTCAATCCAAGGCATGACTGTATATCCAAAATGGTTTGCTTTAGGATGGGGAGAACCTAAGGCCTGTGGCCCTCATCTGGCCTGCCTGGGGTCCTAATTTGGTCTTCTAAGGTTCCCCAGATGCATTTTTGTCTTCATTCTAAAACAGGGCTCTCCAACTTTGGGTCCCCAGATGTTACTGTCCTACAGTTCCCAGCATACCCAGTCAGCATGGCTAATGGCAAGGGATTCTGGAAGCTGTAGTCCAGCAACATCTGGGGACCCAAGGTTGGAGAGCCCTGTTCTAAAAGCTAGGTTACTGGCAGTAAGAGCTTTAATACAAAATAAAATATGTGTTCGACAGAATGCATACATTTAAAAAATGAGTGGTTGTTTTTTTTAAAGCACACAATTGATGTATATATTTGAAAAAATACGCACAGAAATATTCATGGATTCTCATGCAAAAAGAAAAAAAAGCAAAGCTTGCAATCTGATACGGGCTTCATTCAGAATGAGCTTTAAGACAGAATTTGGAGAACTTGAGTTTTAGTGATTTGCACATCCCTATTTATTGGGCTTACAGAGGGCTTAAATGTTTAATGAATTTCTTTCTCACAATACACAAGGAATTTTCTCATTGCGTGGAGTTTGAGGAATTACTGATCTATAGCAAATTATCCACATAAGCCTAACACAGGGTGATGAGTGTCTTCCTGCAAACACACAGTAAACCTTTATGACATGTTAAGTATAGTTGCTTGGGAACCTGTGACTGCTGAGTTGTTGAATAGAAATAATGGTCCATTCATTCTCGCCCTCCTCATATTCCACTGACATACACAACAAAAACCAGTCCTTGAAAAACGTATTTTAATAGCCTCACCTTTTTATAACACAATTCCTCCTTCCCCCACCTTACTGTAAACTGCATGCTTCGTTACCTTTGCGGGCCATCACTAAAAGTGACTTAGGAAAGGTTAAATTGAAAAACATTTCATTAAAAAAATGTTACAAATAAGGGAAGAAAAGAGGTTGCTGCTAATATGTACAAGCTACAGTAAGTATGCAAGTGTATAGTGCAGTTGATTATTAATGCCATTGGTGGAGTATCTGGGCTTTCCAGTTTGGAAAGGAAATACAGCCTTTCACTAGGCTATATTAGAGCCTTTAATCAGAGATGGTTGCAGTGCAAAAGGCATTTAGAAGATGTAGTGACAAGTTTACCTAGTCACTGCCATTTCCTATGAGAAGAGTGCATTCCGGAGTACTTTCATTTATGCCTATATGCATCGCTAGTCTTAAACACATTTACCTGAAAATAAATTGAGGACTTTGTTTTTTCCACATTTAAAATAATAAAGAAAATAACAGCACAATCCAATGGGGATGCCCATAAGCCTCCAAACTTGAAGGATTGTGTGCATTCTATGCAGGGCGGGAGGACCATGGAGGTGAACTTCACCTCCGTGCTCCTCACAAGTCAGCTAGACAGCCAGTTTCAACCATCTAGCAGAGGTGCTTCAGATGGGAATGCATATTCTGTAGCAGGAGTGTTGAACTTCTTTCAGCCTGGGGGCTCAATTCAATTTTGGAGACGTTCTTGGGGGACGCATTTCAGTGGTGGGTGGGGCTGGAGCACTGGAGCAAAAAAGGGGGTGGACCAAAGGCAAAGCGGCGGGCCAAAATGCGAACCATACCAGCATATTTCAGCTTACAGCTCTTACTGCCAGAAACAACTAACCACTAGGTACTCCTAGATCCATCATTGTTGCTGGAGTCACAAGTGACGGCGGCAGCTCGGAGTGCCTTTTACCATATTAGATTGGTTCACCAGTTGTGGCCTCTCCTGGACAGGGATAGCTTGGCCACAGTGACACAGGTGCTAGTAACCTTGAGACTGGATTACTGCAAGGTGCTCTATGTGGGGCTGCCCTTAAGGCTGCTCCGGAAGCTGGAGCTACTGCAGAATGCAGCAGCCTGGCTTTTGTTGGGATCTGCCCCTTTTCAGCATTTCAACTCCTTTGCTGAAGGAACTGCACTGGCTGCCTATTCACTACCGGGTCAGGTTTAAGGTTCTGGTACTTGTGTACAAAGCCCAAAACAACTTGGGACCAGGTTACCTGAGAGAGCGCCTCCTCCCACACCAACCTGCCCGGTCACTGTGGTCATCAGATGGCATGCTCCTGGTGGTTCCTCATGGACCTTTGGCCCTATTGGAGTCCACCAGGAGAAGAGTCTTCAGTGTGGAGGGTCCATTTCTGTGGAACTCGCTGCCTCTGGAGGTCAGGCAGGCTCCGACACTGTGCTGCTTTCAGCACCTGCTGAAGACCTGCTTGTTCCGGGAAGCCTTCTCTGCTCTTCAACCACCAGTGTAATTTTAGTTTGTTTTCAATATATTGTTTTTTTGTTTTTTTTAATCTGTTTTTGTCTTTTTATTGTTTACTGCTCTGGATTCTGCTTGATGTGGAGCGGCATACAAATACTGTAAATAATAACAATAATAACAACAACAAGAAGAAGCCGACGACGACGACGAAGCAGCAGCAGCAGCAGCAGCAGCAGCAGCCTCAGAATGGGGGGGGGAGGACCTCCACTGCTCCACAAAATCCCGAAAACCATCAAACAACTAGTGGCTGGGGGTAAAGGGGGTGCCATTGGGAGGGGGCCTGGAGGGATGTGGCTGGATTTTGTTCCCAGGCCTGAGGTTCTGCCCCCCTGCTTTGTAGCCATGGCAACTGTGTTGTTAATGTCTTTGATGTCTGAGTGGGCACATCCTTCGATCCACCTCCTTGCTTCGTAGGCATGGACAAAAGTGCTATGATAAAACTGAGGACAGAAAGGTAGGAGAACCAGTGTTGCGTAGTGGTGAGAGTGTTGGACTGGGACTCAGGAGATCTGGGTTCTAGTCCCAGCTCAGCCATGAAGCTCCCTGGGTGGCATTGGGCCAGTCGCTGACTCTCAGCCTAAGCTACCTCACAGGGTTGTTGTGAAGATAAAATGGAGAGGAGTGGAACCTTGTAAGCCACCTTTGGTTCCTTGCAAGAAGGAAATAGATGATAAATAAATGTAATGTTATCATTAATATTAATAATAATAGACTCTGCTTGGGAACCTGTTACCATGCGCGAGGCAGTACATCATCTCCATAGAAAAAGCATTAAAGAAAATGTTATTTTAATGACAAGTGAAGGGCCATTGTGGCAGCAGAAGCTGGTAAACCGATCCTCTGCCTCCTGTTTGCATATCTGAAAATGAGGCTCTAAATGGAAAGAAGACCATATTGCAGAATTCAAGTGCTCCAACAATGTACTAGGCATTTTGCTAGTATTTAAGTCCTGGATTCAGAGAGAGACATGAGGAGAATGGAGCTGTGTTGTGCTCTGCAAGATTCCTCAAGTGTGTAATAGAGGCCTTTGGAAAATTGGTTGATAAGTGTCATTGAACAAAACAAAATCAAGATGAATATCTGTATTGAACAATGTCCTTTCAAGTTTCACCCTGATGCTGTAGATAGCGAATAACAGAGAGCTGGGTTTTTTTCTGTCTCTTTCCCTCTGAGATATTAAGAAGTTTCCCAGAAAATGAAAATGAAGAGCCAGGTAAGTACTGGAAATGAAAGCACCAACCCTGAGGCATGAAGCCCTATTGGAGAGGAACTGAGAAACATACAAGAATAAACGGGTTAGAGTTGATAAAGTTTGAGAGCTCCCATTTTGGTGCTTCACCTTGTAGTTACAGAAATATTTCAGAGTGTATCTCCCAGTTGTACAGAAAGCCTTTTGAGTGAGCTGGAATAATATTGCAATTTGTCTCATCCCCCAAACTTGGAGGTCATTGCAATATGCAGATAGAGAACTGTACGTACACAACCCCTTCCGCACCCCCCACCCCCACCCTCAAATGAAGGCAGAGGCAGATATATATCAGAAAGAGGCTAGGGGTTGGACTCTGTAACAGCAAAACAAACTGTAAAAGCTCTTGTGCTGTAGCCACTTCATAACTGATAAGCCAGTTTGGAGGGCACACACACACAAAAAAGCATTAGCTGTAACCTGCAGCTAGCTAATCCCATGCTGCATCTCAATGGAGGGGAGGGGGTGTTACCTCTTGGAGAAGTCTCTTGACAGTTCAGTGGGCAGAGCTGGTCTTTATAGCTTCTTGCTAGCTGGCTCTTATTGTCCCACCCTTTTCTAGGCTTACAGATGTTTGCTGCCATCTTTTCCCTGGAAGGAGAGGTAGGGCATACCTACCTATACACATAGATTTCCGTGCAATTTTGAATCCTTTGTGATTGGGGTTCCAAACCATGTGGACTCATGTGAATGCCTCCTTGCTGTAGGTTTCATGTTTGTGCTGTATTTATGTATGCGTATGGGAGGGGCTTCATTACAATATGACATCGCGGGGAGGGCAGAACTACTTGGCATGGCCCCGTTCCTGCTCACCTGGTGAGTTTCACCACTTAAACACGATGGGATAGAGCTGCTGCTAGGAGGCAGAAGTAGGAATGTGAGAGGTTCTCTGAATTCCACCTTGAAGCTCATTCTTCTGTCTCATGAACTTATCGGATTATACTCTTTGTTTTTTGTTTTTCCTTTTTGCGTGAAAATTTGTGTGTGTTTTCGTGCACATTCCCCCCCCCAAACATATGCTTCAATTAATTGTTAACATTTTTTTAAAACAAAATGTACACATTCTGCTCCCATTGGTAAAAGTGTGTTTGTGTGCATTTTTCAAAAGTTCACATTTTTTCTTGCACATTTTTCAAATATGTGCACTTTTCCAGCACATTTTTGGGGAATCTGTGAATTGCACCGCAAGCTCAGAAATGTATGGACTTTGACTGCAGATTGCATTTGGGTCTGGGAGGTGCAAATTGCATGCATTCTGGTCAAAAACCATCTGAAACAAATTTCTCATATATCCCTAGGCAGAAGATTACTGTATACCATTCATTCTCAAGTAGCCAGACAGTTTGGCTTACAGTTTACTACAGTATACTATACTATAGTATACTATAGAAGATCAGTTGACTTTCTATTCCATGCCAGCTCGTTGATGTTTTGATGGCTGATGGTCTTAATACACATGCTAGGAAGGATAGCTTGCTCTGTGGGGTGCCATATCCCATGAACTTGTTTGCCATTTGGAATTCTTCTTGACTTTCAGAAGAACCCCAAAATCTTCTGGCTGTAAACATAATGCCTTTCCTACCTTCCAAATGACTCCTGTATTATAGCATTACTATGATTGCATGTAAGCAGAAGAAGGTGGTAATTGTGAGGGAAGCTTTTGTTAAATGTTTATCAGTAGGAAAGCAGAAATGCCTGATGCTTTTAATTGCACAGTGATTTTATTATTCAAATGATGGAATTTGCCAAGAACAGCTGCATTTTGTAATCTAACCAGCTCTTTAATAGTGTTTCTGATTTGTGGGTATTATATTATTTGACTGCAGAAGGCTAACTGCACTCAAATTCTTGTGTGCATAGTAAGATTTTAAATTGGGGAGCTTGGCGATCAATACTGCAGCGTGTTTTTGAAAGAGGCCTTTGTGAAATTTAATGACCACAACTGTATTTAGAAAACCAATTCCCAGCATTAAATCAAGCTTAATGTTTTACTCTTTCAGTGTGTAAGAATAGTGAGGCTTATCGTGAAATTAGTTATAGCTTCAGTATACCTTTTAAAAAGAACATTCCTCCTCACCCTACTGTCTTGCCATTCAGAAGGTATGGGAATGCAGTCCTGCAATGAATGCTCATGCCGAATTAATTAACCACCTCCTAAAGAGAGAGAGAGAGAGAGACAGAGAGAGAGAGAGCAAATAAGGGAGAATGATAGGAAGAAATGAAAAGCAATAACTACCATCATACTGAAAACATTTAATTCAGTTAGGATAGGGTAATACTCTGTAACAGTGGTCCAGTCCCCTTGACCCTGCTTGTGTCCCAATCCAGCCCTCTGGGGCTCCCCTACCCAACCACCAATCATTTTGTGGTTTCCCAGCTTTGTACAGCCTTTCCCCCCACCCCGTTTTGCCAAGAGGCAACAGCTCTTTTAAGGATTCAGTAGCAATAACAACACACGTGGATAGAAATCAAGACTATGTATTAAAGGGCAGGCAAGATAATACAGAATAACAAAACAGCACCGCTGAGCAAGATAGCTTACATCTCCTTTCTGTTGTCGGGAACCCCTGGTGAACAGCAATGAAGAGACCCCAGTTGAATGGCCAGCAAGCAGCACCTCTGCGGTCCAGGTCTGCATCAAAGTTCCATTTGGTGACTGCACCTTGGGGACTTATATATCTAAGATCCCTGGTGGCTACATGCAGTTTGGGACAGCACCCTAATTAATTAGTCACACCTGTGGCGATGTTCTGATTTTTTAGGTCGCATTATGTTTATGAATTCTAGTACCACTCAACAGATAAGCTGAAAGCAAGTGGACAGTAGCTAACATAACCTTGAACAAGTCATGCCAGGAGGCTTGGAGGCCCTTAAGGGGGCCTGGTCCTTAAGCTTCATCAGAAGATTCAGGGCAGGCATGGATGGATCAGTATGTGCAACGTCATCCTGACTCCTCGAAATACAATGGCCTTCCAGTGTATTTCCTCGACACACACACCCAACACACACACAGGCACACACTTAGTTAATTCCTGGCAGTAATAAGCCAGTATTTTTTTCTGATATATATACGTGTGTGTGTGTGTGTGTGTGTGTGTGTGTGTGTGATTTTGGCCCCACCCCTTTTGCCTTTGGCCCTGCTTGCCCCTAGAATGTGGTACCACCAAAAACTTCTCTGAAATGGAATTTGGCCCTTGGGCTGGAAGAGGTTCAATGCCCCTTCCATAGATTCATTGATCATAGAGTTGGAAGGAGCCTACAAGGCTATCGAGTCCAACCCCCTGCTCAATACAGGAAACTAGAGGAGGGGTCTCCCATCCAAGTAACAACCAGGCTTGACCCTGCTTAGCTTTCCACGCTCAGACAAGCTGAGCCAGCGTAAGCCACAGGCCTGTATAAGAAGGCACTACATGATTGCTTCAGGGGGATGCCCTGACCATGAGTATGAACCCATGACATGGGCACAGAGGGGGCCCTGAATTAGGCACAGGCAGGCAAGCGGGAGTTGTAGAATGGCAGGTGGGAATTATTGGACACTTCCAAGTTAACAAATTCCTCCGACAAGAGCCCCTTTCAGAAATCCCTTCCCTATTAGATTTAATAAGCCATGAAGGGCAAGGGTCAAGTACACAGGTGGTTGACTGGACTTGGCCAAGTACCTTGTCCACATCCTCAGCCCTCAGCTATTGTAACTCATCCCATAAACTTAAACCAGATGGTACTCTGGACACCTTTACTAACGGAACTGCATTAAATGTGGTGTTCAAGTCATGATGGATTTGATTGACCTTATCTTTTCAGTGTAATGCAAACTTGTCACAGCATGCTACCAAGGGTTCCACCATCTCTCTCCTTGGCCCAGACTGAAGCAGGCCATGAACCATTCAGACAAGCTCCACTAGATGACACTGAGAAGATGCAAAGGTGGTGGGAAAGAACACCCTATTTGCCACCATCACACAGTAGGCTCAATGAGAGCTAACCTGTGTTCAGTCAGACTTCGCATAAGTACTCCTCCACCTGCATTCTAGTTATCTTTCCTCTTGCTTCATTGGCCTCAGCTCAGGTGTATACCAAGGAGCTGCCTGGGCTTGTGTCAACTGCCCGAGTCATCTCTGCATTCCACAGAGTGTCCAGGGCTTTGATGGGAGCATCAGCCATAGCAGCAGGAAAATCCCCCAGTGTTCTCTAGAATCCATTGGAATCCATTAGCCTCTGTTGGTGGGCTATTTCAATAGTTCCTCCATCCTTACAGAGGGGAAAGGCCACTGAAAGTCTAAACCTCAATAGAAAGTGATCAGACCGTGACAATGGGATAGATGGCAACTCCCCCCACTTTCAGATCACCATCCTTTCACCCAGCTGAGAAAACCAAATCATTGTGTGTCCTCCTTCACGTGTGGGGCCAATGACATGTTGGGACAGCACCATAACTGTAACGGTGGCCCTGAAACAAGCTAATTTCAAACAAGCAAACTGTGAGCTTTTTGGTGCTCTGTAGCCACAGGGGATACCATTTTTCCCCTGTACCCACAGGTGTGTGTGTGTGTGTGTGTGTAGTCTGGTGGAGGGGGGGGCAAAAATTCCCCCTGGACCTCCCAGTTGCTCACCCCACCTAAGAGAAATATGAAATGAACTCAGTTTTAAAAGTAGCATAAAAGCAACCAGGCGAATTTCAGATTGTGCAGATGAGGACAATTTGAGCCTCTGAAATTCATGGCATCCCTGGGTCACTTGGCCCATCTGTTTGTGTCCTGCTCAACCTAGTATAAGGTATGGAAATAAAGAGTGTCTATTTGCAACTATACGTTTTTACAGTTAGAGCAAGATAACACACTTCAGGTTCTCTTTTTTAATTAGAATGCTCTAATTACACAAATATTTTCTTGTACAGGCAAAAAGTAATCAATTTGACATTAATTGGCTCTCCCGCCATTCTCCTTTGGCAGCCAGGCCCTGTAAATGCAATCCAATGCAATGCAATGCTCATCAGCTGATCTGATGGTTAAAATGATAATTGGTATGAAAAGAATAGAGCAGCACTTGTGGGTAGGAGGCCACCCTGGGGAATGTGAAGCCAAAGCAGAACAATGATTTAACATTTTTCCTTTTGTTGAGTTTTCTTTGTCTATGTGAGGTGCATATAAGAAAAAGCAGCAAGAGAGCACAGAAACGCAAACACTCGTTTTGTTCATCTCAGGGAGAAAAATGTGCCAAATAGAGGACTGCAAATTTGCCAGCTGTATAAGTTATTACAATTCTCACTGTGCAGAAAAGAATAATTGACAACTGTAAGGTACCTGGGCTCTCGAACCAGGCACTCCAGAAATCATTCTCAGGCCATAACTGTCTGAAATACCATGGTGGCTTTCCAGAACATGAATTTGCTGTCTTGCTCTCTATGAGTCTTAGCTGCCTTCAATACAGCTCTCAACTTCATTAGCAGTTTTCAGGTGACATATGGGGAACAATGGGAACATAGGGTGCTGTCTTATACCTTCTGAGACTATTTGTCCATCTAGCTAAGGATACTCTGACTACCAGTGGGGTCTCCAGTAGAAGTTTTTCACATCAGCTACTACTTGAATCCTTTCCCCTGTAGATTCCAGGGATTGAACCTGGAACCTTCTACATGTCCCTGAGTATGACCCCTACCCAGCAGATCCCTCTCAGGCAGGGGTCCTTCCCCTTACCTGCTACTTGATATTTTTACCTGGAAATACCAGCCTGGCCTTGAACCTTGGACCTTCTTCATGGAAATCAGCTACAACTGAGGTATGGTCCCTGCCGTAAGTAGATGCTACCTGCCCCTGCAAAGCCTCAGGTTCCTGATTGGCTCCTCACCAAGAGCAACTTGCCACTTGAGAGTCCAAGCTCCTCTCAAGATAATCTATGATTGGTATGAACTAGGAATGTGGTGAGTATTTGCAAACAGGGAGGGGGGGAATGCAACCTTCCTCCTCTCAAGTAAGGCAAACCTGAAGATCATGGAGAAGCTTTACTTGGCTGAGCAGAGCATTATGTAGGGATGTGTGAGGAATCCAATAGGGGGCTGAAAATCTGATGGATATGGATTTTCTCAATTCAACCCCACAGTTTCTGTTCTGTCAACCCTGCACTAGCACCAACTCGATCTGACATGAGTTGAACCAGCATGTGGACTTCCATTTTTAAAATGGGCTGTGATACATGTATGTTTTAAAAAAAAAAAAGCCAGGGACAAAATTTGGGCCTCTGCTCTGAATTATAAATTCCTTCATCATCATAGGAGCATCATAGGAAGCTGCCTAGTACTGAGTCAGACCATCAGTCCATCTAGCCCTGTATTGCTGACACGCAGACTGACAGTGGCTCTCCAGGGTTTCAGGCAGGAGTTTTCCCAGAACTACATGGAGATCCCAGGGATTGGATCTGGAACCTCTTGCATGCAAAGTGCAGTCATGCCTTGGATTGAGAGCATAATCCATTCTGGAAACATGCTTGTAATCCAAAACACTCTTATATCAAAGCAAGTCTCTGGCAGGCATGAGCGGGGCCAATTTCGGCCCGCTACGCCCGCTTGAGGTGAGCAGTTACATCCCTACGACTTGTCTTGCAAGACCTTGCTCAAAACTTAAAAAAAAAAATTGCTTGTCTTGCAAAACACTCTCAGACCGAGTTGTTGTTGTTGTTGTTGTTGTTGTTGTTATTATTACTATTATTATTATTATTATTATTATTATTATTATTATTTATATTTATTAATCACCCATCTGGCCAGCAACCGGCCACCCTGAGCGATGTACTTAGGCTAAAAACAAGATAAAATACAATTGAAACATTATAATTTTTTTTAAAAAAATCTTAACCCACCCTATATTCCCACCTGAACAGCTGGGTTTTTAATGAATGGCGGAAGTTACTTGTAATCCAAGGTATTACTGTAGGTGCTGTACCATTGAGCCACAGCTCTCACTCCATCATCATCATCATCATCATCATCATCATCATCATCAGTTTGTGGGGGAAAGTGAAAAAAATGGTGTCCACCAATGGGAGGGAGCATGATGGCTGCTGCTGGTAAGTGGGTGCATGCTATCCCACTGTTTCACAATATTCCCCACAAAATTGCCCAAAGGTCTTTCTCACAGGGTGGGGAAGTTGGAGAGGAGGCATTTGTGCTCAGTCCTATTAAAAAATGGTTTGCCGTTAGCCATGGAAGATTCTTTTTGAGAAACACAAGACCAAAGCCCTGTTGGGCACAAAGGGTTAGTTTCTCGTTCTTTGGATTAGACCCATTATCTAATTGTGGGGTGATTTTATTTCTGAGGACTTCGGAAAACAGTGTAATCTATGAGCTGAGTGCTGTGGAAATTTTGTACAGTTCATCTGGATATCTCCCATGAACAAAGTCAGTTTGCAAGGTCACTCAAAAATTACTGTGGTCTGTGGGTTTATTTGAGCTAGGGATGGGGCATCAATTTGTCTGGTTCACACTTCAATGGAAACTTCCCTAATTTGTACTTGATAACAAACCAATAAATAAACTGAAAGTCACTTATTGTTTGAAATTTGCGCTTGTCTCAATTTTTCAGTGAAGTTCTCCAATCAAGAAATGCATACAAAAATTAGTATACTAGGGGAAAGTGCACACAAAAATGTGTATATTAGTGAAAACAATGTTCAAAACTTATTCTGTTAGGAGGATTGCTTGCAAAATATGGGGTGGGTTAGGATTTTAAAGCTGTAATGGTATTTTGTAATTTGTTTTATTGTATTTTTTATATATATTGTACATCGTCCAGAGTGGCCAGGTTGCTGGCCAGATGGGTGATTCAGAAATATAATAAATAAATAATATGTATATTAGTCAAAACTGCATACAAAAATGCATGTGCTGGGAGAAAAGCATACAAAAGTGCATAGACATTTTAATGAGAATCCTTAAAAAAATTCTCAAAGTTCAGGATGATTCACATTTAAGATTGGGAAAAAACGAAATAAAGAGAAACCAAAAATTGACAGATTTGTCCACCCCTTATCCTAGCTAATTATTGATCTGAAAAAGCTAAGGTCCCATTCATGCTTTAATTTTCACGTGGTGAGTCTTTCTTCTGAACACATCTCCATAATAAGATCTGATATTAGCCACAACCTGTGACACATTGCCTTCACTCTGATTCAGCTTCATGATAGTGTCGCGTCTGTGTTTTATGTACACCACCCTGAAATCCTTTTTGGGATGAAGGAATGGTGTGTGTGTGTGTGTGTGTGTGTGTGTGTGCATGAGATAAATAGTCATTGAGATTTGGCTACATGATGACCTCTGAAGCCAAATAAGGGTGAAGACACTACTTTCTTGTTTTCATTCTGATCTGACTTAGCTTAGATCACCCTGACCTGACAGCTAGCTTGGCCCTGAGCACATCCAGAGAACCTCAGGCCTCCGCTTCCCCACCCTCCTGCCTGCCGCCGCCGCGCCTCCCCCCGCCTGCCCGCTCGCTCGCTCACCGCTGCGCCTCCCCCCGCCCACCCACCCACCCCGCCCGCTCGCTCGCTCGCCGCTGCGCCTCCCCCCACCCACCCGCTCGCTGCCGCTGCACCTCCCACCACCATCGCCACCCCCCGTCACCCCCCCAACCCCCCCGTCACCTACCTTCGTCGCGTCACTTCCGGAGCCCCGCTCGCGTTGTTTTGGCGGGAGGAACCAGGGCAGAAGGGCTTAAACAGCCCTGTTGCCATGGTTTCCCCCCCGGCAAAAAACAGCGCGGGAGTCCCGTTGCGTCGCTTCAGGAGGAGGAGGAGGAGGCAGCAGCAGCAGCCGCCGCCGCAGCCAGGGCGGGGGGGAAGGTAGGTTGGTGGTGGCGGCGCAGGTTTTTTTTTTTTCTGCTTTGGAGGGGGGGGCGCTAAATATTTTTTCGCCTGGGCCCCAAACTGCCCTGTCCAGAGGAAACATCTTGATGACAAAAATTATGAGTACAAACCCAGTGGTGACTTTAACCACATGATAGTTGGCCTAAGCTTGCATTGATTTTTGTTTTGCTGTTGACAACCCTGTCCTTGATGGCATGATCACATGATTTAGATTGCTCAAATGTAAGGTTGTTCTGAATCATTTGAGGCGCAATCCTATCAGCGTGTTTAGACAGAAAAAGTCCTACAACTCCCAGGATTCTCCAGCCAGCTCTGCTGGGAGTTGTAGGACTTTTCCCCTCCTGTCTAAACATGCATAGGATTGCACCCTTGGCATATTTTTTAACACATGTTACAGTGCTCACTAGAAAGCAAACAAAAAATAAACTTCAAGGTGGGTTCCAAGTGATCATTATGAGCATTCATAAGCAATCCATATGCTATTTCCCCCTGAAATTAAAATCTATTATATTGCTTAAGTGGAATAATAATGCTATAAAAAACCCTAAATTTATCCCAGGTGCCCCAGCAGGTTTATTCTTGATTATCCATTAATCGTTCATGGCATTGTTCCATTACTGCAGTGTCTGCCAGGTTCTACCAACCTCGGCTTTCTGAACTGATGTTCTAGCTTTAAAAAGAGACATTAATTGAACTGAAAAACAAGACATTTTATTTGAAGCAATAATCCAAATAAAGAAATAATTCTGCCCTACTGCAGGGAGGTAAGCCTATGGTCTGACTTTGCTGAGTAGTGCCACCATGTACTTCAGCTATGCTGAGTATTGGGCGGCGATAAATAACCCAACCGCTGGGAAAGCCATAGGCTTTGGGTGGAGGAGCTTGACCAGGAGGCTTGTGGAGCCTTGAGGAATTAAATTGCTTCTAAATTCCACCTGGCCTTGGGCAGCAGCAGTGTCAATAACGATTGGAGACCAAGGCAAGGAATGCCGATAGGGCTTTGATGTGGAAAAGTGCAGGCAAGATGGTAGCCATGGTAACCAGCTGTAGCACTGCGATGTGGAAGGCAATGGAAAACCACCACATTATATTTCCCAAGGATACTCATCATGGCTCGACAATCTAGCCATTATGATGTCCAACCTCCGGTAGAGGAGGAGTGGGGGGGAGAAGAAGAAATCTGCCCAGATTGGATTGCCTATATGAAGAACAAAAATGTTTTGAAAAAGATGTCCCTCTTCTACATATATATATATATATATATATATATAATATATATTATATATATATATATAATAATTATAATAATAATAATAATTATTATTATTTTCAAAGCCTGGCTTGCTGATTTGATCAGAGGAAATGTAGGTCCTATTCACACATGCAAGCAATTGCAGTAGAAGGGGACAGCAGCAGAAATGGTAACTAACTGCAAGTCAAGAGGAAAGCCTCACTGCCAGTTGAGTCAGAGCTCTGGCAGATGACTCGGCAATCTCAGGAGAATGGATAAAGCTCTAGCAATGTATAAAGGGCATAGATGGCTCCAGGAAACAGAATTTGGGGGCGGGGGAATCCAGGCACACTAGTGGAGCTCAAATGTCTGAGATGGTCTTATAAAAATAATTATGTTGTCCTCCTTGCACCAGAAATAGCAGGCACAGTGGATCACAACCATGGCATGTGGGGAGAAATAAATGCCCCACTCCACACTGCTATATTTGGCTTGAGGGGAAAGCTCTCACTGGTGCAATGAGAGCTTCACTCCCAAGCAAAATAACAGGTGTGTGTGTGTGTGTGTGTGTAATATTTGCCAGGAATGTGGCATAGGTGGAAAGGATTAAGCCCTTCACCAAGTGTCATGGTCCCAATCCTTATTCCTCCCCTGCACCCCCCCTTCCATGTACCTGCTATCTCCTGCTGAGGGGAAAACACACAGACTTGCAGAACTTCTAGTGATGCAGTTAGTGTTTCATGTAGTTTGACCCTGTGAAAATGATTTTTTTTTAAATTACCTTGTGGCTAACTTTCCAGGTGAAAAATTGAAAGCATGAATAAGTACTTTAATCTAGCTCAGGTAGACTCATGTGAAATTTGAATTTGGTTAGGTCAGTTGGGTTTTAGAGAGGATTAGCATGACCGAGTACCAAGAGGAACTGCAGTAGGAAGAGAACATAATTGGAAATTGGAAATGGAAATTCTATGTATAATGTCATGCCTTGTGGCATGTGTTCAAAATGGGGATGTTTAAAAAAAAAAACTTTTGTGTGTGTGCTTCCATTCCAATATATATTTGCTCAATAAGGTAATTACATCCCGAAGTGTATGCTTTTCTGTTTTCAACAAAAGGTGTCTACAGAAAGTATTTAAGCCTGCAATAAACTCCCTTTCCAGTAATGAAACTTTTAATAAATATTCAAGTTGAGTATAAGGGAAGTGGAGAATTAATAATGAATTTCTGACTTATTAAAATCTATTATTATGGGGGAAAAAAACTTGAAAAGAACAAGTGTTTAATATAAGGAAAAGAGTGCCAAGCTGTCTACACTCAGCTTTCCCCTTGTGTTTTACTTCTATATTAGAATAAATTATGAGGGGGAGACAATAAAACAACTGACAAATTAAAACTATATATATATATATATATATATATATATGCACGCGCACACACACACACACATATGAGAAGTGTCACCACTTTGCATATAGTTTCCACATAACAAAGAAAATTATTTCATTTTCTAGTTGTATTCCAGAATTTATAGAAAGCTGAAAGATTAGAATTAGAAAGCAGAGACTACTGTATGTAACACTTCCATTTTTCTAAATCCAAGCAGATCTGTGACTGTATAATAAACTTTGATATATGCAAACACTGTGTTTTGGCAGATGAGCAGAGCAATCTTAAATCTGTGATGGAGGCTGCCTGAGGGGGTTTAGGATGGGCTGGACGAGCCCTCCCCCGGCAATGCTGGCACTTTGGCCAGTTCCACCCCTAGGTCTCCAGTACACCCGTGGAAAGCCCTGTGGGTGAAGAAGAACTGGTGGGGCTAAATTGGGGTTTTCTGGAGAAGGAATGAGGGTGGCTTGGATATGATGACTGTGACCCCTCACTCCCTTGGAGCAGGTCCCGTGCCTTGACAGGTCTCACCATCATATTTACCCTCTAGTAGCTAGGGATGGGCACCCTGCCTGGCACCTGACTCACAGGGCACTCAGAGAATGCGCGCACCATGTGAGCCAAGTGTGAGCCTGCAAGGGGACACATCTCGTTGGATACCCATCAACTTGGAGATTATTTCCCATTTATTCTTTAAGGGACTAATTCCCTAAATAAGTGGCAGGTTTTGTCCAGAAAAATCCATAAATCAGCCATTACAGTTAGGTTATTTATGATTAGGCAAAGGGTCATCCATCAGTTTCAGTGTCTGAAACAACCCTTATTTTTCAGCAGTGTCTGTCACAAGGCAACAGATAGGTCTGGAAAGGAATAATGCTGATGTCGAAGTAGAGCCTGGACATTTTGACTACAGTGAATAATGGCATTGACTCTGCACTTAATGGACATAATGACCACGTTTCTGTTAATGCACTGGAAAGGTAAAAAAAAAAACTGTTCATATCAGATGTTACTCAACCTTCAAAACATAATGTTCATCTGAGATGGGAACAGAAAGATTCCTCTAAGGGCTACTTCACATATGTGGAATGATTCAGAAAAGCATGTTCATCACTTGGTGAATGCAACTTTAAGTGACAACTCAGAATTTGTGAATGAGTTGAAATGGTTGGAACCACATGTCTCCTCAAACACAACAGGTTGTATCCAACCTTGACCATCCACCAGTGCAATCAAAACTGCTGGTTGAGCAAGTTTTCCATCCCCACTGCATCCCCCTGTGTGAGCTCCCCCAGGTCTGCTTTGAAGGTTTAGGGGCCCTCCAGAGCAAATTTGGAAAACTCAAATGGGGCTGCAGGGGGGAGGAGAACAAGGGGAACCCATGTTGTGTGAATGGATATCCACTCACATGATGTAGGATTTAAGTCAGTGCTTTTTAGTGGAGTCAGTTTACACATTGGCCTCTAGCTCTCTGTATCAGAGCAAAAGTCCATCTAGCACAGCACCCCATTTCAAGTGACCAACCACATGTCTCTAGGAAGTCCACAAGAAGAACATGAAGGCAATAAACATCTTGTGTCCTTGTTCTTGTTCCCCCGCAACTAGTATTTAGTGTTATACTGCCTTGAAACATGAAGATTTCATATAGCCATCAAAACGAGTAATCATTTATGATCTTCCATGAATTTGTCTACTAAGCCATCTGAGTTATTGACCACCATCATATCTTGTCCCAGGAAGTTCCATAAAGTAATTATGCACTATGTGATGATGAAGTGCTTTTCTCCTGAATGTCCTGTGAACTGGTTTCACTGGATGAGTACCAGGTCTGTTATTATCATGTGCCCCCTCAGTTGCTTTTTTTAATTAATTAAGATGCCCCAATCATTGTAGCCTTTATTTGCAGGGAAGATGCTTCAGCCTCCTGCATTTTGAGATGATATCAGGTGATGAAAGCTCTCCATCCATGGTGATTTATTGTGGATTGCTGTTTCTCACTTGCAGAGTATCACTTGAGGCATCTGCACATTTGAATCCCCACTCCCAAAATTTATTCAAATATATTGACATTTGAACCTATATATTTTAACTTCCTCTAAGGCTGGAAATGTGTATTCATTTTGTGGTGCTAAAGTCACCATAACAACTTTTACCTGGAACCTTCACATGATATTAGTAGTTATGGGTTAGATCCAAGGGTGTCATTCCACCAGTGGGAGGGAACCACTGGCAGAGTGGATTTTCCCCTCCCTACTGCAGCCGTCCATGACCCCACCCAAATCTGCACTGGAAGGTTAGGGGACCCTCCAGAACAGATTTGCAGTGTGTGCAGAAGGCTTCAGGGGAGGGAGAGGATCTGGAAGTCCAATCACATGAGCTATATTCCTCCTGTTGTGTTAGAAAGCACTAGTTTTCCATTGTGCAACTGTTGGTGTCTGCTAGTGCAACATCATATCATTAGAGCTAGCGGAATGCCGCTGTTGGATACTGTCCCATAATAGCACCGGGTCATGGGATGAATACAGACTTAGGCATTCTTAATGTAGACCCATTGAAATCAATGAGACTTAAGTTAGCCATATCTAGCTTAAGTCTTGTTAATTTCAATGGGTCTACTCTAAGCATGGCTAAGTCTTGATCCAACTCATGTTCTGGTGCTATCGTGTCTACTAACATCATGTGAAATGCCAATAAATGCGTAATGCTTGATAGGGTTTCTGAATAAGAGAAGACACAAACCCTTCCAGCTAGGAAAGGTATCTGGGAGTTCTCATCTCTTAATATAAGCCCATAAGCCCCTTCATATGACAGTTGCATGTGCCATAGGATGTAGTGATGGGCAATATCTTAGGTGGCTTTAAAAAGGGATTAGACAGATTCTTGGAGGAGAAGGCTATCAGTGGCTACTTATCAAGATGGCAATATGCACTCCTAAAGGCAGTAAACCTCTGGAACAAATAGCAGCTGCTGTGGAACAATAGTGGAAGAAGGCCATTGTGCTCATGTGCTGCTTGTGGACTTGCCAGAAGCATCTGGTTGGCCACTGTGAGAAACAAGATAAAGGATGAGTGGAATGGGCCAGTTCTATTCTGTAATTGTTTGGGGATTCTGATACCAAGTTAGGCCTACCTCAGTTTAATTTTGGTCACAAATTCAAATTCCAGAATGTAGGGATTTGACTTTTCATGATATCTTAAAAGATAATTTGAAAGAACAGTTTGCACAATGGTGTAATGGTAGAAGGTACAAGGGTTAAATTTTTATTTCTGCACCATTTCATCATGCCCCCGTTGTACCATTGCACAATTTTACTCACACACACAGCAGTGAAAAAAAACAAAATGTTCTTTTAAAATTTTAGCAATTTTGTTTCTCACTGGAAAAAAAATCAGAACCCTTCTCTGGAATATAATTGGATTCCACCCTGCCAAGTTACAATCTGGAAGTACAGAACTGCATAATCTGGGCAGAAACTAAGGCATATTTTATTACCATCTCTCAAATGGATGCTGGACTAAATAGGTCTTTGAACTGATCCAGCAGGATTCTTCTTATGTTAAGGCTTCATTTAGAAATACAGCAATACCCCAACAACCACAATCTATATCTTCCATGGGATACCACCACCACTAGCACCATCTTCATAATGTCTGTTCCTCTTGATGGCCTGATTGTCCCTTAATACTCCCTTTGACCCACTCTTAGCTCTTTACATCCCAGAATATAGTACTAATTCTCCTTGCCACTGCCTCCTTTCCATAGACCAGTGCTTGAAGGGTTCCATTTGCCATTTTATTCTCCTATACCCTCCCACTAAGTCACTTGATATGGTGGCAATAGCAGGTTCTACAGAGAAATGAAAGGTTGAAAGATTTCCAGCACAGCAGCAGATAATCTGTTCCTATCATGGCAGTGGGGGGCAGGGGGTGTCACTGCAAATAATCTTACACTCAGTGGGTGACTGTTTATTTTCAGCCTTCTTGAAGGTGGGTATATTTATCATCCTAAGCATGCCTCCATCACAGCAGTGTTCCATTATTGCTCTCTGAGATCCCTGTCCTGTCTTGAAATAAATCATGCATAATAAAGAGATTGTCCAGATTCCATTGCAAAAGTACCATTCTTGAACCATCCTTTGCCCTCACCATTTTACATACAATAGATGCAGGAGATTTGGAAGCTATAAAACCTACAATCTTGTCAGAAGTCGATTGGGGAATTTATGGAACATCTCTCTAGCAGACATGCAATCTCTGTTTTAGAGTCTTTTAACTTCAGAGAAACTCTTCTTTCTGTACAGAGTTTGTAATGTTGAGTAAATCAATGCATTTTTTTACACATCATTAGTTTGTTCAACAATCAATAGATAGAGATTTATGCAGCAGCTTTTAGCTTGTATCAATGCAAATAGGCATTGACTTAAAATACCACAAAAAATAATATACATGCCCCCACAAACACTAATATGATAGTATTTTCTACATCTAGCAATGCATGCAGCCAAACACCCTATTTTTACTTTTATTTTTTTGCCTAACCCTTTTCCATGCTAACCAGTAGATTTGAAAGATCAACTGACATTGACATTGATCTGTTGTGAAGCTGTGGATACTGGATGACCCAAAACCATTCTGTAGCCACCAAGAGCAGGCCTTCTGGCTGCTCACACCATCATGCAAACCTGGCCCTATAATCTTTTATAGGGGTCAAGGAGTATCACCTGACCTACTCTGACCTATAGGTGTTAGGCTGCTTCCCTATTGAGCCTAAGCTTCTTGGAGTCCTCCCCCCTGACTCTTTTGGCCAGAGTTGGCAGCAGAACACAGGCTAAATCCTCACCTCACCCCACTAAACTCACCAGTTGGACCCACTGCAGGCTTGACCCCTGAAGCAATGTGGTTGTAGAGTAATAAGCTCACAGTCGCTAATACTCATGAAAAGGTAATGCTTTTGCAGGACCTTTTACAAGTTGCTGTTTTCAGCTGCTGGAGTTCTTTTCTTGCTTAGCTTCAGCTGCCAAACAGGTAGCATTTCTATGCTTTATTTATTTATTTAACAATGTATTTTATACCACCTGTCACATACAACATATTCAGGCAGTTTACAATGATAAAACTATGGTGCAAATATAAATTAGGCTAAAACTGTCAATTATACAATAAAACCAGCGGCCATGAATTAAAAAGAACAACAACATGTAAGACAGGTGTTATAAATCAACAAATGCTGAGACAAAGCAGTCTTCACTTCGTGCCTAAACTATAACAGGGACAGCACATTGTTTTATTTCTGGAGTGGCAGGAAGGATATTCAAGAGAGTGAGTGCCACCATGGGGTGTGTGTGTTCTTCCTAGAAGTCACCAGATAAGAACATAATTTTGGCCAAAAGAACAAATGCCCGGTTGGCTTTAAATCAATGGAGGTTATGCCAAGAAGAGCCATGCTGGATCAGACCAAGGGTCTACCTAGTCCAGCATTCTGTTCACACAGTGGCTAACCAACTGTGTGAAAACAGATATCTGCAAGCTATGGCACAACCAGGAGTGCCTCTCATTATGAAGTGGTCAGTTGGATCCTGTAGGGGATGTGCGCAGTCAAAACCTCATGCCATGTATAGGTGCATGATGTAACTGGGACCACAGAGTTGTGCCTCCTAGAGCAGACACTCCGTGGAAATTACCCAGACGTCCTCCGGGGCAGGATGTGGGCGTAGCCAGTGCCTTCTCTTTCTGCCCGGGAACAGTCTGAGCCATGAACTTGTAACAGTAGCATGTTTGAAGATGTAGCCGAGAGTAGCATGTCTGAACTTTTCCCAAGATCAGAACACATCGACTACCAAATGCTGTATCCAATCTGCAGGATCTGAGTGAGTAAACTCTGTTTTTAACCTCCAAAAGACTGTTTGTCTTATTTGGTAGTATAAGGGGGAAGCCAGGTAAAGATCCAGTCTGCCAAAAGGGCAGTCTGTACCCACTAAATGCTGATTCTGCTCTAACCAGCAGCTCCGCACGCTCACTTTTTTCACTGTAGTTGGGGTCTGCTCTGCTGTGCTTGCAAACGCAAGAGGGGAGAGATAATATCTCATAATATCCTCTCCCAGCTCTTTTAGCAATCCCCAACAGATCCATATGGGAGAAGGTGTTCTCTCAGATAACCTGGTCCCAAGTTTTTTTTAGAGCTTTATAGGTTAATATCTATGTCTATTCTGGAGACATAGAAGAGACCCAGGTGATTTTTTCTTTATTTTTTTTTTAAAAACCTGACAAAGAATGGCCTCCAGTTTGGATGGCTTTAACATATGGTTATTCATTGTGGATAAGGATGTTAATGACTGCTAGCCCTGATCACTGTATGCTAACTTCAGTATCAGAGGTAGTATGCCTATGTACATCAGTTTCTGGGAAGCCGAACCAGGAGGGTGCTATTGCGCTCATGTCCAATGGGCTCCCCACAGGAAGCTTTCCAGCCACTGTGGGAATGGAATGCTGGACTAGATGGGCCTTGGTCTGATCTAGGATGGCTCTTCTCGTGTTCTTATGTTCATCCGTTCTACCACTAAGTTATGACCCCTCCATTCGCATATTGGGAAAGTTTTGGGGAAGCTTTCAGTTTCAGACAACTTGCTAACTTTTTAAATAAATAAATAAATAAATAAAAATGCTGAGGTGTTGATTATCAAGGGTAGAATTTAACTGAAATATATATTAAATCAACTCTTGCTTTCTTCAGTATTCATAGGTTTCTAGTAAAATGGAATTGCAGATAATACTAATAGAATAATGTTCTTCTGTCTTCAAAGTAAGGAGACTTATTTTCAGGCAGGAAGGTGGTTGATAATACATGAACATCTGTCTGTTTTTCTACCTTGGATATTACTTAGGGTGGAATTAGCTCTACAGGTCTTTTTGTAATACAGATGGAGGAATGAAGCATATGCACAGGGTTGCAAGAGACCTATTTCCATTATTTTGTCACTGTGTTTTGCATACTTACATTTTCCCCTCTGTATTTGAGCAAATACAGTGTTCTCACACGTCTGTAGGCCTTTGCGCTCACTTTCATCTGTTCTGTGCTCATTACTATTCTGTGCTCACTTGAACATCTGCTATCTTCCACCCCAGAGGGAGATGCATTTCTTTGCAGTGGGCAAAATGATCCTCACACATTTACACCTAGGCCTCCAAACACTCCACCAGTGCAAGGCACATCTTGCACTGTAGAATTTGTGATGATGAAAGTTCACTGAGGATCAGGCTGCTATCTTGCAAGGTGCATAGGGAATCGTGTAAGGAAGAAAGATTTGCGCTGAAGATATATATAACATAATCATTAATAATTGCTTGCAACTGAAGCAATCATTACCCTGTAAATGTGCTTAGCCCCTGAAGTACATTTTGATTTTATCTGTACTGCAGTAGGAGTTTGAACCAGACCATAGACTCCCCCTCCCATAATTGTGTTTGCTTACCTTATTGCATTACTGCTTTGATAAACATCCTCTAAAAGGGAACAGTGGTGTGAAGCATCTCTTTATTGTTGGGGGATCCCTTTGTATTCTGCTGATTGAGGGGGTAGCTGGAATCACAGAATTCTGAATTATAAGGGACCTTGGAGGTCATCTAGTCAAGTCCCCTGCTCAAGGCAGGATCTACAATGGAGGATGCAGCTACTGCAGCCTTCCCCAGCCAGGTGCTCTCCAGATGTTTCCCATCAGCCCCAGACAGTAAGGCCAATGATCAGTAACGCTGGGGGTTATAGTCCAAAGCATCTGGGGGACACCAGGTTGGGGAAGGCTAAACTTCAGCCACTGTCCAGCATCTGCTTAAATACCTCCAGTGAAAAGGGGGCCACCACCTCCCAAGGCAGCCTGTCCCACTGTCAAATAGCTCTTAATATTAGGAGGTTTCCCCTAATATTTAGCGATAATCTACTTCCCTGCATTTCTCACTGGCTGTTGATTCTAGTTCTTCGCTCTGAAACAACAGAGAACAACTCTGCTCCATCTTCATCACCACAACAGTAGCTATCATCTCACGTTAGCAATTTATCTTTTACTATCCCCCCCCTTTGGTGTTATTTTGTTTGTTTAACATTCTGTCTTATCGCTTATGGTCTCAAGGCAGCTTGCAATAAGAAAAAGTAAAAGCAGCCATAAACAACAAAAGGTAATTCAAAAGGTCTCATTCATTATTAAAAGCCATATTCCTACCTGAGCCCTAAGGTAGTTATCAGAGGCCCTGCTCCTCCAAGTGCCCTCGCAGGTTGAGGTATGGTAGGTGGTTATCCTTTTTAAAAGGATTAGACAAAGGTATATGTCTCATCAAGTTGAATATAGCAACATACAAGAGGCAATGAAGTGAAACTGAATGTTCAGGTCTTGATGCTAAGCCTTATCCTCTTTCTCATAATCACTACCACTTGCTTGCTTGACAGGCAGAGAGCCAGTGAGCAGGATATGCAATGCAGCGGCATGTGCTGCTGCTGCTTCTTTTCTTCACCACCATTGTCTGGGCCAGAGCAATAAGTAAGTGAACAAGGAGGTTGCAATGGCGAAGAGGAGAAGCAATTCAACTCTTCTCAGTGGGCTCCTGCTCGGGTGTGTGGGCCCTTAGCAGGTGCCCAACCTTGCCTTCTCTCAATGTCAGCCCTGGAACCTAGCAATGAACGCAGACATACATCAACTGCATATTTGTAAAGTTGGGTGGGACTTCTCTGGGTGATAAATAATATTCTGCATGGTGCTTTTATTTCAGTATGTGAGATTGTCAGCTACTGTTCTTTCTACTGTGACCCCTCTTTTAATCTCTGCTCTCTTCTAATAATGATTCCTCACCTTCAAAATCTATGGCTCCCATTGCACACTGTTGCTTAGATACAACGGATGGTTAGAAGTGGACTGAATGGAGAGAAAAAGACTTGACTTTTTCTTTTCTTCTTTCTTTTATCCAACAAGGAGAGCACTCAGTACGAAGTCCAGCTTGCACACAAAATTCTCTCTCTTCATCCCTGGTACCCGGCTTTCAATTTAATAAGTTCCCTTTGTGTGACAGCAGGTCAATTTTCTAGTGTTGAGTGTGTGAACAACGATATCGATGAGTACAGAATTTCTGAAGAGATTCCTTCTTTTTTAAAAAACAACAGCAACACAACATGTCAGACTCTAGAGAAACTGATAACTGAATGCAAAGGAGAGAAAGAATGTCCATTTCTATTTTCAATTTACTGAAAGGTATCTCTCCAGATCAGGCTATTGCAGCTTGTGACCAACCAAGTTAAATGCAGCCCACCAGCTAAGTACCGTGGCCCACCAGGACCAATTTCCTATAGCTGCTTTTGCAACCTCCCTGCCTCAGACTGCAAAATTAGGCATATTGCAACATGCTGTTCCACCTGTCATACCTCCTCAGGCATACCACATGTGGCTGTTTAGCTCACTGGGTCACAATTTGAGTACGTCTGTTCTAGAGACCTACACCTGGATAGGGAAGAATTATCTTGTGTTCAATGTTCGTCTACCCAAATTTAGCAGAACAGAGATTCGGGCACTTTAAAAAGTCATGAGAGTTTGAAAATCACATGAAATAGCTCTTCTTCTTCTTCCACCACTCCTCCTAGTAAAATTGAGTGCTAAACATGGAAGTTGTTTTCGGAAAACCATCGTGGAATGAGATAAGTAGTTTTGGTTCAGCACCTGTTAGGGATGGGGAAGTAATTTGTTTCGTTCACATTTTCATGGAAACTTGCCTAACTTCACACTTTCATACCAACGTGTGAACCAAAACTGAGTTAAACAAAGTTTGCACTTCTCTGCATTTTGCAATGGAGTTCCCCAATCAAAAATAGCATACAGAATGTGAATATTAGGGAGAAGTGCACACAAAAATGTGTATATTAGTGAAAATAACATTAAAATGCATTTTATTAGAATACTGCTTGCAAAAATATATATATTCGGTGCAATTTGTGCACAAAATGCATGTTCTCAAAGTTTGGGATGCACTGAACTCAGGACTGGAAAAATGAGAAACTGAGAGAAACCAAAACTGACAGATATATCCATTCCTAATATAATAATATCAAACAATTACCTAATATAATTGTGTAACTAATAATAGATGAAAGTGATAAAGAAACCAGTGCAAGAGCCCCATGTATGTGATACATCAGTGAAAGTAGTACTGTTTACCAAGGGTCCCCAACTGTGGTAGTTTTGTAAGGGCAAAATCCTATGGGGATGACCATAACCCTCTGAACCTGGAGGATTACGGGCATGCTATGCAGGGCAGGAGGAGCGCGGAGGTGAAGGTGGCCTCTGCACACTCCTCTATCCTTTCAAAACAACTAGACGGTTGATTTTGACTGTCTATCTGCTGCACTTCAGATTGGGAAGGAAGGAGGCTGAGGTGCCACCAGGATACGTTGTACCTTGGCAGTACCTGTCTCCTCCACCACCCCACAGAACGCCCACTAAACCCCTTCTCTGAGGTCACTTTTGCAACCTTGGAGAAGCAGCTGGTGCACCTCTTTGTGCACCGGCTGCGAAGAGGGGGGAATCCAAGTGTGGATCCCCAGCTCTGAGGTCAGAGTGATTTTATGACCTCGGAGCTGGAGATCTGAACAATCCGATGGCCAGTGGAGGCTGGTGACTCCTATTTTGGTGGGGCTCCTAATCCATTGCAGCTTTTATTTGCAGCTTTTTAAAAGCTATCCATGGTGGTGAATCTATTTTAGGAATTGAGTTCAGCACCATGGATAGCTCCTATAAAGCGCCTCCAAATAAAAGCTGCAATGGATTAGGAGCCCCACCGAAATACATGCAAAGATCTATAACACAGCCTGATGTACAGAGGCATTGAGGGGTAGGAGCTCACATACTCTTTCTGGTTTAGGTCTACTTATGTTGCAGGTGAACAGCTACATAGCTCTCAACTCTGGATCCAATACAGAATCACCAAAGGACTGTCAGTTCCCATATGATCCTGGTTGGCGAATTGGAGTTTTCCAAATTGAAGTTTTCAATGGAGTAGTGCTGGCAGAAAATGATGAGGTTTGGTTTCTTATGCCAGACTTGAGACAACAGGAATAATTTAACCACCCAAAGAACTTTGGCTGTTGGGTGGTACAGAAATGTAATTAATTGATAGATTAAATACATACATACATAAATACATAAATAAATAAATAAATATCAATTAATTACTTGGGCTTATGCACAAACCTACACTGAATTCAGGCAGTTGCCTTGAGCTGAGCTAAATGTAGGGCTGAATTTAAAATTGTTCCAAAATTCTTTTTCATGAATCACATGTTTTGGTACAAAATATGAACCCAATGAAATATAAATAAATATCAGCATGCCATGAACTCAAATTTAGTATTTTATCATCACTTTATCCCACCCTGCCTGCACCAACGTGTGTGGAAAGATGTAAATCTTTTCCAGAAACCTATATGGAGCAAATTCCCCACACAGCCCTAGTAGTGCCTGCCTAAATCTGGATGGATCATCAAGCCCAAATATAAAACAAGAATATATATCTACACACACACACACACACACACACACAAAAGTTTTATATTATGCTGGAATCAATGTTCACTTTGGATCCTTTAATATTATTTCAGAGTTTCATCTGTATTTGTTTTGTTTTGTTATACTTGTGTATCTTTCTGTAGTTTTTAACACAGATGTGCTTTGTTTATTAAACCTCAAATTGCAACTTCTGCAGTCCTATTACAGCTTGGTTTATACACATTTGTTATTATTATTAGTGTTCAAATCTCAGAACTCATGACTGATTCAGATAATTTGTCTCTGGTCTGCAATTAATTTATGGATATGAAATGCACAGGCATTCTGATAACTTCCCCTATTCTAAGTTACTCCATGGCTAAACCCACTTAACAACACAGAAGGTAACTGTTGGATAGGATATTATGACTTCTACAAACTAAATGGTTTGTGATGGTGGATTTTCCATGCCCTGGCTGAAATATACATAGGAGTAGTTACTGCATGAATCAGAGACATTGGGCCAGTTCAATGTCACAATAAGGTACAGTGATAATAAGGCATGGTGGGTTGATTGATGGATTGCCAACACATGTTACTCCTGACAGACAATCAGGTTCATGGCTTGCCATGGCTTGTTTTCCCCTTAAGTCTTCCTGTCCTCTCCTGGCATGTATCCCATGGGCCTTTGAGGCACAACCTCAGCAGCCTACTCTGCTATTTGGCTAATAAGCGCAGACATGCACCATTGCTCCTGCAAAAGTGCCTTCAAGGGATCTGTGGAAACTGATTCCAAGTGAGAGGAGGAAGAGGGGTTGGAAACCACAGCTGAGATGCCAAGGCCAGGGGACTCGGAGCCTGGCAGTGTTTGGGAGTGAAGCAACTCCAGACACCATTGGAAGGCAAACTGAACATGCTAATGAGGAGGAGGGTGAATCAGGCAGGCATCACTAATCCCTGGGTGTGGCATCAGCTAAAGTGGGCGGACCAGCTGAAAAGTGTCAGATGTTCCATGTGATTGGCCCTTAAGCTAGAGGATCCTCCGTGGAGGCAGTGTGTGGGTGATTTGAGTTTGGAAGAGAGGAGGGGAATTCAGTTTGGAAACAACTTCTTTCCTATAGCTCACGCTTCTTTAACAGTTAGTATTCTAACAATGCTTGTTCCTTTTGTTATTGACTTCTGCAATATGCTTCATTTGTACTTTTAATTCAGTCCTGACTGAATGGCATTAACATAATAAAGCTTAAGTTAAGAGGTCATTGTCTGTATCTGCCTGGAAGGAGTGAGAGGACTGGCCTTCCACAGAGTAGAGGTTGTTCTGTAGAATCCCCCCCCCCCACCTTCGGGGAGATTTGCACATATTTAATGTTATTTCCCCCCATCTTTGGGGACATTTGTGCAAATTCTGAAAAGCACAGTAGTTACTGCAAATAAGTGCAGTAACTACTGAGAATAAGTGCAATAGTTACGGCCAATTTTCACATATCTCCCTGAAAGTTAAAAAAAAGAAAAGTTAAATTTGCACAAATCTCCCCAAAGGTGGGGGGCGGGAGAATATTAAATTAGTGCAAATCTCCCTGAAGGTGAAAAAAAAGTGTCACAGTCTAAGGAGGCGAGAAAGTAGAAGAGTAAATTGACAAGAGTCATTTCTTATCAATATATCAGAGGAGGGGAGGATGGTCAGTCAGCCAGCCAGTTTATTATGGTCGTAGACCAGCGGGAGGTGAGGATGGTGAAGGAGGGAGGGAGGGAGGCAGTGGCACTAGTGAGATCGTGAGGAGCTAGGGATGTACAAGGATTTCATTTGGGGGTGGAAATCCGGCGCACTAGCCAGGCTTGATCCCCCAAACCCTGACCCGCTTACCTCTTCCCTGGCTCGACTCACGTTCTCCTGAGGAAAGTGACTTCTGAGTTCCCCCAGCAGGCCACTGTTTACATAGAAAATGCCTTAAGTTACGCCTAAAGTGGCCGCAGTTTGCGCAACTTGTGCAAACTGCAGCAGCTTTTGACATATCTTAAGGTATTTTCTATGTAAACAGCAGCCTTCCAGGAACCCAGAAGTCCAGCAAGTGGCGTGGCCCACGCGCACTTTCAGCCCGGCTCAGCAGGCACAGCAGCGGCAGTCCGCTGAGCCGGAGATGGATTTGGTGTGCAGGCCTGAGGTTCCTAATGTCTAGCTAGCCCAGCATCCTGTTTCCCACTGCAACCGGTCAGATGCATCTGGGAATCTCATCAGGAAGTTACGAAGGCAATAGTCCTACTACCCTCTGGTTTACTACCCAGTAGAGATTTATAGGAAATTCATTTCAGTTCATTTTTGATCAGGATTTACCCACTTCACACCCTTCACACCAAACATGGACTCGGACATAATCTGCAGTCAAAGTCCGTACATTTCCGAGCTTACAATGTGTTTCATGGGCCAAAATGTTTGTGTTCAACAACATGTACATTTAAAAATTGTGCATGAAAAATGTGTGCTTTTGAAAAAAATGTTCACAAATGAACTTTAATCACTTGGACTAGAATGTGTACATTTCAAATATATGCACAATTGATGTCTACATTTGAAAACGGGCACGGACATTTGCACAGATTTTCATGCAAAAAACAAAGAAAGCTCGCAATCTGCTACACACTCAAGTCGGAACAAGCTTTGAGATGGAATTCAGACAACTTTGGTGAGCTCAATCTTTGCAAATTTGCACATCCCTATGCCTGCTTCCCAGCAACTGGTATTCAGCGACTGATTTTAGTACACAGAGGTTGAATTTCCCAACACAAAAAACATGTGAAAATTTGGCCTGAACTGCTGTCAGATTGCTTTTCCTTGATCTCATCGGCCTGTGACTTAAGCATATTAATTCAGAATGATATTTCCCTGCCATGTTGTTTATCTCCCTGCATCCTCTGGCTGTTAGTGGAAAAAAATACAAATAAAATAAAAATCAATGTCTTTGATTTGACAAACCCTCACTGAGTTCTTTCTTATAATTCTAGATTGAAGCTTTAATTGACATAGGGCATTGTGGCCAAATAAAATATAATGAAATTATTGATAGAAATGGTTAGGTGGAGGTTATTAGCATCCGGTTTAAAATCTTAATTGAGCTGGCAGGAGGCCTGATAAAATGAGGGAGCGGGAGGAGAGGGAAAATGTGGTTTGAAATGTTCAAGTGGCAGATGTAGCTATAATGGATAACTTTAGTAAGACAGCCATGCTAATTTTCTCCTTGAGTGAAAGGCTAGTGTTTTCAAGAAGCGAGTGTTGCTGCAGCAATAAAAGTTCTAAACCTCATGGGATGAATATTTCCTTTGCTAATGAAGACATGTTAGATCACTCAATGGCAAAATGAATGCTTTACTATAATGCAGGAAAATATATATAAAGTGTGACAGGATCTATGCATGGGTTGCAGCCTTGTTCATCTGAATATGGGGAAGATTTGTTCCCAGACCACCTAGAGCAGGGCTCTCCAACCTGGTGCTTGGTAGACCAGATGTTGCTGGTCTACAGCTCCTAGCATACCCAGCCAGCATGACTAATGGCAAGGGATTCTGGGAGCTGTAGTCCAGCAACATCTGGGGACCCAAGGTTGGAGAGCCCTGACCTAGAGTGATGGGCAAAACTTAATCTAGCCCTGATATCTGATGGAGAATTGTTGGACCTTCTCTCAGAAAACTAGCTACTAACAGCAGCTCAGGACTAATTTCCCCTCCTGATTTTCCTGGGAAAGTCAACACTGTAATGCTGCTATTATTATTATTATTATTATTATTATTATTATTATTATTATTATTATTACTACTACTACTACTATTACTACTACTACTACTACTACTACTTTATATACCACCTTTCATAATATATATCCAAGGTTGGTTGATAATAATGATGATGATATCATAGGACCTCTGTGCATGGTGCCTCAGCAAAATACAAATGTCATGGAGCAGGACTATGACCCCTCATCTTCCGAAGAAGAGGCTCCAGAATTAACAGTTCAAGGAGAAGGTCCCATTATAAAAAGGTGCCATGAGGCTTCCACCTCTGCAGGACGTAGTTCCCAAGGAGGACCTCAGAAACCTGCCCTCCTGCATCCAGAAGAGATTGGATTGCCATCCTTGAACTCCAGCCATGTAGCATGCCACAACCACTCCTGCATTGTCACAGCTGGCGGCTCTTAAAACAGACCAGGCCCCTTTAAGAGAAAGGCTTCAGTTTGTGTGGCTGCAAGGCCAACCAGTCTGAAGGAAGTCCAACCTCTACTTTAAACTCAGTTTCAATCTGCTCCTTGCTGGAAAAGCATATAGACCAGAGCTCTCCAACCTTGGGTCCCCAGATGTTGCTGGCCTACAGCTCCCAGCATACCCAGCCAGCATGGCTAATGGCAAGGGATTCTGGGAGCTGTAGTCCAGCAACATCTGGGGACCCAAGGTTGGAAAGCCTTGATATAGACAAACCTGTCTGACTTCCAGCCCCAACACCACTTGGAGCTCTCCAAGGTGCTGTCCTGGTTCTGCCACCCAGGAAAACCTGCCTTATTTATTTATTTATTTATTATATTTCTATCCCGCCTTTTTTTCTTGCAAGGGACCCAAGGCGGCTTACATAAAGCCTTACCCAAAGCTTTGCTAAATACCCAACCCAACAGAGTCCAAACAGAACAAGCTGATAGTTCCCTGACCTAAACAGCAATCTATAATTAAAAACATAATTAATAAACAACAAAGGAAGGGGAGAGAGATGGACACAAGTGTAAACAGATGAAGAATATGTATTCATTGCTGTTGCATGTTCTTAAGATTAACTACACTGGGGTATATGAGAACTAGGGAGATGTGACAAAAGCTTTACAGAAAATGTGTGGGTATTTCTTTATTTTTTAAGAAAGGGATTGATGAAAGCAAGAAAGGAAACATCAAAATGTTCAGTTTTTATGCGGAGAGGTACTCAAGACTAATAGTTCTTAAGGAAGGATTGGATGGGTATAGATTCAAATGTTCTGGAAATCAAGTTCTTTTACTGAACCGTGTGTGTGTGTGTGTGTGTGTGTGAGAGAGAGAGAGAGAGAGAGAGAGAGAGAATAAAACAAGGAGTGTTAGTGGCAGACTTCAGAATCAATAACAAAAACAGTGGGTGTGTTGGACAATAGATCTATTTTAGAATACAACACAAACTCTGGGATCTCCGGTCTTGTTACAGATGGACTGAGCAGTCTATTTCCTGTCAATGTCAATTTTGCATGTGTTCATGGAAGTCAGTTCCATGCTGTTTCTACATCATTCTGTGATTTTTATTTTTATTTTAAACAAACATACACACCCAACATTTTAATGCCCCCACCAAAAAAACAACAACCCTGACACATTTTTGGTATGCATTTTACCCTAAGACATCCTTTGTTATATGCATTTTGGTATGGGTTTCTCCATTTTACTAAATAGATTAGCTTTTCCAAAACTGCTGCAGTGATTTAGAATGGGAACTGGCTCTACTGAGATTCTGAAAATACTGGGCCTAATGCATTCTGTTATTTTAGATATGTGTGGACAAATACTGATCAACAGAACATTTAAACATCACACACACACCCAGCTCTTTGGAGCATGCTGCTGCTTTATTTATTCATAAAACAATGACAATTCTGTTGTGATGATCCTTGGTTTCCGGGACATCTTGCTGACAGTCCTTGTCTTGTAGTCTCTCCCCCCATCTTTTCTCTCGTTGACAAGTTGCTTCAACCTTTTAAAATTATTTCTTGACAACTTAAATACATCCCTTTAATAAAAGACAAATATGTTTTAGCTAAGAAATATTGGCAAACCTGCACAGGTTTCATAATGAATCGATATCAGTTCATTTTAGGCTTTGGCTATTTCAGTGGTTGGGAATATGTGGATTCCACTGTTTCCTCTTCCAGGATGTGTGCCAGGACCTCATGGGTACATACCACATACATATGCACACAAAGAGGAGGGTAATGTGAGTCTTTTTGTAGGCCTAGTCAGAACTTTGGAGTCCCATCTTGCAAAGGTTTCAATAGCTTCTTTCTGAGCACCTGCAGAATACTGCCTTGGCAGGTATGCACAAAGGTGGGAGAAAAAGGAGGTGTTAACAAAACAATACTGGGGTTCAGTAGCTTCACTCACACCAGGGGAAAGAGAAATGTCTGTGGTTGGAGAGGTGTCATTCATATAGCTGTTTCTTCAATAACCATGGCTAGGAGCCCCCGCCCCTTGCTGCTAGGATGAGTTGCAGAGATTGATGAATATGTCAATTTCAGTTTCTCTCAGTTTCTCATTTCTACAGTCTTAAGTTTGGTTCATCCCAAATGTCGAGATTTTATTTCTAAAGATCACCTGAAAATTCACAAGCATTTTTTTTTACATTCACATTTCTCCAAATATATACTTTTTTTTCCTCCCATGGATGATTGCTTAATATATACATCTTTGTGAGCAACTTTCCTAATATAATGCATGTTTGAACATTATTTCCCAAACATTATAACATTTTTGTATGCATTTAAAAAATATATAAATGAGAACTCCGTTGCAAAATTCAGAGAAGCACAGATTTGAAGGATAATTGAGTTTCACTTCACCTAGTGGTTCAAATGCACAAAATTAGGCAAGTTCCTCCCTGATTTGTATCGCAGAGCCTGGGCCTTGTGCATTCTCTTGTCCCTCTCCCTTCTGTCTGTTTGTCTCTTTCTCTCTCTCTCCACTTATCCTCTTTCCTCTGCATTGCTCTCAGACACCAAATGGAAAAAAAAGATGCATCCTCAGTGGTTGGAGGCCCAGCCCCTCCTGACGAGTCCCCCTTCTAGTGTTTTATTTTGATTCCAGAGGGGCATGGCCACTGCAGGGCAATCGCTTTCCCTCTTGGTGGCATGGGCTGTGGTCAAAGAACAAGCCCCAAACCATGTCCATGTTATACCAGCCAGGGCAGGGAGGTTCTGCCACTAGAGATGTTACCGCAAATATTGGTGGGCTGAAAGGAGGTTGAAATCGGCCCCGCTTGCACCCCCCCCGATATTCGCGGGCCTTATCTGGCTGCCCTCTCACCCCTCCGCTTGAGCCGCCGCGCCAGCAGCGCCGTTGCATCATTTCCAGCCGCCAGTAAGTGATGCGACGAGACCCTGCGCCGACGAGACAGAACCGCGTTTTTGGCATAGAAACCAGGGCAACATGGCTTAAAATGGCCAAAGAACAAGCCCCAAACCATGTTACACCAGCCAGGGCAGGGAGGGTCTGCCACCGGCATGAGGTCAGAGCCAGCTGATGGCTACATTTCCTCATTCTGAGAATGGGTTCTTCTTCTTCCGTTATCCCAGTGGCCCATGTCAGCAGCAACACTCTTCCTGCCTGCACTGCTGGAAGTGGAGGGTGGTGACTCCAATGTCAGCGGGGCTGCATATCCACTCCAGCATTTACTCCAAACTTTTAAGGAGCTATCCATGGTGCCAAACCTATTTTGTGGATAGGGTTCAGCACCATGAATAGCCCCTTTAAAGTTCAGAATAAATTCCGGAATGAGTATGTGGCCCCGCTGACAGTGGAGCCACCAGCCTTCACTGACTGCTGGGGTAATATAAGGAAGCTTGGACCATTGGCCTGTCGCTGCAGTCTTTTCTCATCAATGCTGGCTCTACTAGCATCTCAGAGGTCCTGTGGCAAGGGAATGGGGATGTGGATCCCTAAGTGGGTCCACATCTTCCTTGCCACTATTGGAACTGTTGATTTGGTTGCCTTCTCCTGCTAGGTCCAGTTTCGATCATTGTCCATAGGAAGAGTATAGACCAACTTGGGGCTGCTGCCTTGTCTCTTTGCTCTTGTGCCTGCTTTCACGCTCACAGAGGGCAAGTAAGGAGGCAATTACAGCATAGAAGAGCAGCAGCAGGGGCGGGGCTTCAGGGTTGGCAGTGCCCCCCTGCTGTGGGGTGTGTGACGATAACGTGGCCGGTTATTTAATTTTATTTCTCTCACTACCACCTGGCTGTTAGTTCACCTTCTTCACTAACCCAGTGGCTGAGATATGGTAGCTCCAGGGTACTAGTTCACCCTATTTTAAACTATCCCTGTTCCAACTCTGTCACAAGTCTTCACTCACTCCCAGACAAACTCGAGCGGACAATCTGTCTGTGGGAGATAAACTCTGTTAAAATACCATTGCTGGTTATTGTGGTGTTTATGCTGGGTAGATATTGATTATCTTGCTCTTAGCAGCTGTACCAAGTTTTAGGGTTGAGAGCTTCAGGATGGAACCAGTTACCAGACAGTCTCTTCAGTAACCCAACAAATAGTTCTTTATTTTCTTAAGTAAAACATTTCTTTAAACAGGAGCAACCTCTTTTCCATGAAGGCAATAGTTTATGTTGAATTCACTTTATGACTCTGATCTGACTGACTGACTAGAATCCCCCTAACTCACTTCCCGCCAACTCACTTCTCTCTCTAACACTAACACTCTAACTCTAACTCTGAGACTCTAACCTCTAACTCTAACCCTCTAACCCCTAAACTAAAACCCTCTCACACACACAGGCACATATATACAGAGCTCCCGCTCCCATCAGAATTTTCTACAGGCAAGCCCTGATAGGTTGCCGGGCGCATCCACTCTGCCTGGCAACGCTAGATATTAACCCTTTCATCACAGGGTGGGCCTTGGCAGGCACCCAACAACACCCACCCCTGGTGCCAGCTCCCCATGCCAATGTTAGCCGAGCTTCATACTGATGCTGGAGTAGGTTTGAGCTGAAGCATGACAACTTCCCACATGGAAGCTGTTCAGCTTGAAAAGGAATGGTCCTTCAAGTTCCTGTTGCTAAGAAAACATTAACATGTCACTGATTAATTTTCTCTAATGCAGTGCTAAGTATTATATGTGACAGTTCAATTTAAAATGAAAGTGGGTAACACACACACACACACACACACACACACCATGTACTAATGATGATACAGGTTGATGCAGTGATGATACAGAGACCCTGAGTGTATGTAGGACACATTCTATCACACTTTCATAACTAAGAGCCAAGCTGGATGTTGGTTCATTTTATCCACATATCTTCTCATTCACGTATAAAATGTGTGTGGGAGAGGGAAGGTTACCAAAACCCACCTCCCCCCTTATATTTTTACCTTGTTGTGCCCTGTTGCTTTAAGCAGTTTCATCCTGGCATCGATCACTTCCTAGCATGGCTGGGCAGGAAGAATTCTGCTTAAAATAAAGGTGTGGCAAAGTAAGGTGAGGTGGCATTTGCTGCCTCTGACATTCAGTTTTCGTATAAAGAATAGACCCCTTTCCAATTTTATATGTGAATGAGGCAGTCACGTAGATAACTGCCCCAATTATTTGGGAGAGTAGATGCAAAATGGGCAAAAGAAAAAAATATATTATTTTGTGAGAAGGCAAAGTTCATGGGAGGGGTGGCTTACCATTTTGAGCAGAGACAACAGAGGGTTTATATTTCTTCCTGTCCTTTAACCAAGAAATGTTTTGCTGCTGCTTCAAATGGTGGAAGAGCCACAATCAGCATCCCTGCAGCAGCATCGTAGAGAATGGTCCAATGGCAACAATGCAGCATCATAATGAAGTGTTGCTGGCAGGAACATTCTTGGGTGTGTGTGGAGAAGATGGCTGCCCCAATTGTCTCTTCCACCCATCTTCCAAAAATGTATAGATTTTCCCTTCCTCTCAGCAGAAGTCACCGAAAATGCCCATCCATTTCTGTGGCAGTCCAACAGGTGTCAGTCTATTAGTAATTCTCTGATCCTTCATTAATTGTTTTGAATTTCCTTTTCCCTCTGTCTTCACTTGATGTTTGGGCATAGATTGCCTAACTGTCTTTCCCTCCCTCTCCCCTATCTATCTATCTATCTATCTATCTTTGCATGGGTAAAGGGGGAAATGAAGAGACGAGACAACAGTTATGGTATAAAATCAGGGCCACATTTATTGAATCGAAGGTCTGCGAAGGGAGAAGTGCGGGATTAACTAAGGCCGGCCCAAAGGCCAGTGGAGCATGCCTGGGCGAAAGCATCCCAAACTCGAGGGCGGCGCGGTGACTCACCACCCTCGAATTCTGCACTCGGGGTGCTGGGGGATCTACCCAGGATCACCGTCCCCTGGTGCCACGGGACAACCGAGGAGGGTGAGATGGGAAGACCCCAAAGGCGACCCTACCTCTCACAAATTGAGCCACAAGGCATCGACATTTGTGAGGCTCGGGTTCTCGCCAATCACCTTAAAAGGTGCCATGGGATGCAGACCGCAACCCTAACCCCCACTGCCTATTCACCGCACTTACCGCCTACCTAAGGCCAATGTGACCGAATTAGCTGGTAACCCAAAATAATAAACCCACCACCGATTACACAGTATGGAGTAGGCGAAACACGCACGTTGCCCCGAGCCAATTAGGACAACGAGCCAAAATTCCTACTCGGCCCCATAAAAGGCGACCAGAGGAGCCCACACTGCTTCATCGGGAGTGGAGGGAGGGAGCTGCAAGAAGGAGGGGTGGGGTGGGGTCTCCTGTGCCTAAATACTGCCTCAGGGCCCCACCCCTTATGCCTCACCCCATCGGGCAAACAATTTACCCGGGCCCTGATTGGAGGTGAAATCACCTCATACTAGCCCTCGCTCTCCCCTCCCCCCCCCACAGGAGCGTGGGGTGCGAAGGGAAATCTATACACACACACACGCACACCCTTGAGGGAAGCCCTAAACTTTTCTTTTCCATCCCCCAGAAGGTAGTGTGTTAGGTTTGGAAACATGTCAGTCCAGCTTTTGGCAGCCTTTGCTGAAATTTATGACACTGCCATAGACTTTTATTCCTCTACAAGCTGGGTAAATCATCAAGTGCTGAAATGTCTTGTTAAAAATGGGGCATGGTTTATTCTTGGAGCCAGAGGGGAAATGATGCATGGTTTTGCAAATTCCATCCTCAGTGGCACTGTGTGGATCAAATCTACACTGCTTTTTTTGTTGGTTTAAAAAAGAAAAGTCTTCATGAAACTTACTCATTAAAACACATCTTAATGAAGAAAATGAATGACTAGGTACCTAACAGCCATTCAAAGGAGGAGAATATTGCTACTTGGAGGTATACTGAGCATGTGGGAGATCAGTGCAGTGTACCACAAAAAAATGTAAGTCACACAATGGGCATAAAAGTGTTCTTGCTAGCTAGTTATTCAAAACACTCAGTGAATATAAAGAGACTCAGTGACTAGACCTCCAGGCTGTGCAGCAGATGAAATATCACAGCAATGTAATGATACCAATTCCAGCAGCCCTTCTTTCCTGAGTTCTTGTATTTTAATTTGATGGTTATAAGGAACCCTCCCAATGTCCCCAAACTGTTGGTTCAGCAAAAGAAATGCATGACTGAATAACTACAGTGTAGTAGTGACATTGTGCTTCGTGCCAAGATTAGGTCCCAGGAGAACATTTGGTGTGGCATAGTGGTGAGAGTGTTGGACTGGGACTCAGGAGATCCGGGTTCTAGCCCTCGCTCGGCCATGAAACTCACTGGGTGACTTTGGGCCAGTCACTGACCCTCAGCCTAACCTACCTCACAGGGTTGTTGTGAGGATGAAATGGAGAAGAAGAGGAGGATAATGTAAGCCACTTTGGGTTCCTTGCAGGAAAAAAGGCGGGGTATAAATATAATAAAATAAAATTTGAATCTCTTTGGAAGTTTCCCATATGGTCACCACTGACAGAGGGTCTGTTGTGAGAAGAAGAGGCAGGGCCTTGTGTATTGTGGCACCCAACTTATGGAATGACATCCCCAGATAATTGCCTATCCCCCCTCTCTTTGTTTACTTTTAAGAGGATACTCAAGACAGCTCTGATTCAGTGGGCATCTTAGTCAAGGCCTCCCAGATTGGTTCTTTTATCGCTTTCTGTCTGCTTTACATCATTTTAATTATCAGCTTTTTAGTATTTTTTAAAAAGAATTGTTAATATCATATTGTTTTATTTTGGCTTGTATCTAAGGCAGGATACATATGTTATAATACATGCATTCAGGTAGTTTCACAGTTTCCAGTATTCCAAAGTCTAGCCTGATCGATACATTACCAGAATGCTACAGCTTCCTTTCATGCCCTTCTGGTAATATATGATGGGAAGAAGCATCATGTAGAAAACCAACTGATTATGTCCCACACCAGCATCAATCAACCCTGGGAGCCAGTGACGCTGGCATGGGATGATATTTGTTCATCCTTGAGATTATTTCCCTTCAGATGGTTACCAGAACATCATGGAAATAATGTACACTCCAGTAGCTCTTACATTGTTATGGTACTGTATGAAGCAGGTCTTCTTACAGGATCTCTGAGTGGTGCACATAGAAAAAAACAGGGCCTTCTGCCATTTTGCTGGGTTATTCCAATTGGTCCTCATAATAATCCTGTGGTTGTGTTGAGCTACAGTAACCTACCCAAGCAAGGGCATCCAGTAAGCGAAGCAAGAATTTCAACCAGGTCCCTGGTCCAAGTCCAGCACTCTTTCCCCCATACCACACTTAAAAATGATCTTCAAGTGTGTTGAGAATTCCATTCAACTGGGATGAAGTGAGTTGCAATTTGCACATCAGTTAGTAAGCATTCCCACACCATGCAAGATATTCCACATTCATTTGGTATGATAGTTTTGAGAGCCGACTCTATTTGAGATTCTGCATCTTTCAGTATTCTGCATATTTACTGGATTAGGCAAGTCCCTTCATGTGTGCATGACTGTGACGTATCCATTAATTTGATCAACATTACTGAATTTAAGTACAATTACAGTGCGATCCTATGAGGCTGCCCGTAACCCAAACCCAGAGGATTATGGGCATCCTATTGAGGGCAGGAGAAGCGCAGTGGATAGGATATCCTCCATCCTCCCCTCACCCTCAAAAACATATAGACAGCTGATTTTGGTTGCCTAGATGTTTTACCTCTCCTTGCAAGGTTCCCTGCTGGTGCAGAAAGAGCTGCACCAGATACAAGGCAAGGGTGGGTGGGCGGGCACTGTGCAGTGCTGCAACCTTGGAAGGGATTTCCAAGGTCGCAGCACCTTCCAGGCTCAACCCTATGCCCCCCAGACAAAGTTGGAGAGACATTGGATTGCACCCTTAATGTATTAGCTCCATTCTTACATGTGGGGCACAGTGTGTCTTCCTTCTCCCATGTTGTTCTGGTAACATAAGAACTCCTAGATCATATGAGGCCATTGACATGATTATTTCCATGCCAGTGTTGTCTCACATCCTGGGTAGGATGCCGGTGGTGGTTAGAAGAAGTTGTGTCATTGTTTTTGATATGATTTCTTTGATTCTTATTTATTGTTGGTTTTGCTTGCTTGCTTGCTTGTTTGTTTACTTGCAGCATTTTTACCCTGATCTTCAGGCAAAAAGGCTCCCAAGGAGACTTACATATGGTCAATAAAAACAAATCCTTGCCCACAGGCTTGCAGTTTTAAAGACATGACACACAAAGGGGGGGGGGAGGAGGGGGGAGGAAAACAAGTGAACTCAGGCAATAATTCTCCTGAATTCTTAAACTTAAGTAGTAGTTCTTATAATGCCTAGATGGAATGGAAACAGTTCATGGAAATGGAGGCACCAAATATACAGTAGTCAGTCTTAGTTTCAGCAGAGCCCATGGAATGGCTCTCCTTCCCATCTTCCCCGCTGCTGCAGCCTGATGGATTGGCTATCACACCCTTCTTCAATAAAGCTGAAGGTGGTGTACATGGGATCCCCAGATAGTTTTCAGTCCAGGCACTGACCAACCCCAAACCTACTTAACTTAAGCAAAGTCACTGCATCCCATACCCTTGCACCATACTCTTGGTATCTATCAGCATCATCATCGGAGTGGTTTGGGAGGATGCCATGCTCCAGTGACTCACATGCCACTGAGTTAGCTGAACAACAGGCTTTTAGTCTTCAATCCTAAACACATTTACCTGGGAGTGAGTACCATTGAACTAAATGGGACTTATGTCTGAGTACATATGCACAGGATTGTGCTGTCAGTATGTGTGGGGACTGTAATTGAGCACTGTGAATGACTGGAAATTAAGGCTTAGAGTGGCCTCCAAACAATATAATTTCCCAGCTTCATTTCCACTATCCACTGTGTCAAGTTACTGATTTGCTTATTAGCCTGATAAATGTATTGACAAAATGGCAACATGTTATTTACTGGTATAAAGTGAAATAATGAGGCTAATTAAAGATACAAACGTAGTATGATAGCACATATATCAGACTCACATGTATAATAATTTCAGATGATGAGTCATATTTCTTTGTTTCAGGAATGGTTAAAGTCACCTTTATGTGTGAAAAGGAATCCTTTCTATGCCTTGGTGACTTCACTTCTGTGTTCATATAGAGCTGTGTGCAAATGGTCTCTTGAATCCCACGACCCAATTTGTGGACAGAAAAATGGGGGGAAAGCATTTCAGCAAATGCTGAAATGGGGGAGGAGGAGACATTATTCAAGAGTTTCTCAGGGGTGAGAGAATGGTGTGGGCTCACCATCAGCAGTGGCACTAGTAAAGCTTCTTTCATTTTTGGCTGCCACAGCAGGTGATGGCAGCAGTAGCTGTTTTGGCAGCCTGTCCACCATTTTGTATCCTCCATAATGCTCTGGACCTAGCATTGGCCTAGGGCATTAATGGCAACTGCCACACAATGTGGAGGAGAATATTTGGATAAAATCCTGCAATATTGTCTTCTTTTTTTCTATGGGGAATGGGCTGGTGAAAAAAGAAACATGTCTTAAATGTTCTCAGGGGGAAAAGAAAGTATTCTAAAACATTTCAGCTCAACTCTAGTTCATATATATATATATATATATATATATATATGAAATATATACTGAAATAAAACACATGGCGTCGAAGGAATTAGAAAAGAGGTAAAGTATGCTGAAAGAGTACACTTGATAACAGATGGGTAAAGTGGTGAAGAAAACAAATGATCATAGTCCCAGACTATGTAAGGGGGGGGGGTGATGTGGAAATTTTAGAGAAAGTAGCCACCTTTGAGCACTCACCCTGTAGAGTGAAAGATGTGGAGTGAAAGTATGTGAAGGATTGTGGTAAATGAGATAAGAGTCTAAGTCAGAATGTCTGTAGAACAATTGACAACCTAATATCATTCCGAAGCACTCCCTTATAAGGATGAATCATCATGTGTTGACATGATGATCTCGTACTATCTCTCTCTGTGTGTGTGTGTGTGTGTGTGTGACCAGATACCCCAAATAAGGTTACTGGTTTCTTCCAGGAACAGATCCCTTCTTTGCATGAGTATATGCCCCCTCCCATAAAAGCCCCAGAGCTGCATCTCCGAATTGGCACTTTCCTTGTATCTGTGCCAGGAATTTACCTCTGATCAGACCAACAATAAAGTACTTGATTTGCTAAAGGCAGATTTGTTTTTCTTTCCAGTGGCCCTCCAGACCGGACAAGAGAGAATTACATGACAGTTTCTCTATCTCTATCTCTATCTATCTATGGAATTAGGCTTAGCTTACTATGTCAAGTCAGTAGCGCACTTCTTCTTTTCTCTCTGCATCTTGTAATGCCCAAGTCCACTGCTAGGAGGATCACTATGATGGACAAGTGTATCATGTACAAGTCAGAAATTACAGTAATCTTCCATAGAACTATAGGGATGGTGGATGAATTTCTTTAGCTTGCATTTAATGCAAACTTACATAATTTTGCACTTTCTAACCAATATGCTAATTAAGACTCTCCGTTATCCTTCAAAATTTACACTTCTCCAAATTTTGCAATGGAGTTCTCCAATAAAAAAAAATATGTAGTGGTCGAAGAAGTGGAAAAGGAAAACTGAGTATGAGAGAGATTTAACTAAATTTGAAAAGATTGTTATGTCTATAGATGGCCTACAAGGCAATGCGTCAACAAGAGGTATAACAGGGGATTTATATAGATTGATTCAAAAAGCAGAAGAACAAGATGACCAGCTAAAGACAGTATGGGATAATGAATTTGAAGAGGTGACCTTGAAGGTGGGTTAGAACAACATATGGGATAGACGGATTGTGAAAGTTATGTCAACTAGGATAAAGGAGAATTTCTATAAACTAATTTGGAGATGGTACTTAACTCCATTAAGATTAAATAGAATAGATAATAATTGCTCCACATTTTGTTGGAGAGGATGTCAGGAAAAAGGGACATATGCTCATATGTGGTGGAGTTGTAAAAATGTACTGGTTTTTTGGCAAGAGGGTTTTACAAAAATATCGGAAATTATTGGTATTAACTTAGCAGTCTGTCCAAAACTAGCATTGTTATGAATAACGGAGAAACTTATTTGTGACCAAAAATACGAAGGAATTAATTGTAAACTTGTTAACTGCAGCTAGGCTAATGATAGTGAGAAAATGGAAAGTACAACATGTTTTCCTAATAACTTATTGGTATAAGGAAGTTTGGGATATAGCCCTAAATGATAAGCTAACTTGTAGTATCAAGTGCAGAAAAGGACAGTTAAAGAGAAGAATAATTTTATGGATATATCGAATCAATTATTAGACTATGTATTAATAAAGGGGAAGGGGAGTATGTCTTGTCAGGATATGTTATATTTTTGGAATTTGGAATTCATTTGATTAAGGGGATGGAAGTATATAAATTGGTCCCTAGGCAGGTGGGGGGTGCACTTTATGATTTATTGTATGTAGTTTAAGTTCAATTTTTGTGTTATTATTGTATTTTGTTATATTTTGTTTTGAAAAGTAAATTTAAAAAAATTTAAAAAGAAAAAAAATGTATACAAAAATGTGTCCTTTAGGAAAAATGCACACAAATGCATATATTAGCAAAAATATTCACACATGCATTACCTATATTATGTAAAGTGCTGACAAAAATGTGTGTATTAGGAAAAATGCATGTGTTAGACAAAATTCACACAAACATGTGTACAAATATTTATGCAGAACTTTCAAAATATTTCTCAAAGTTTGGGATGAACCAAGCTGAAGATTGGGGAAAAAATGAGAAACCAAGAGAAACCCAAATTTACAGATCCCTCCCTCCCTATGAAACTATTGACAAAACAACATTATGTGGAGCCTTAAACTCAAGTGTGTATATCACAGGATAGGTTTTTGACTGTGTGTATATCACAGGATAGGTTTTTGACTCATCTTCACCCCCAGCCCCACACACACTTCATCAACATTTTATCTTGTTGTTTGTAAGATTATTTTTTTTACTGTATCTTCAACACAGCTGGACCCATCTTTTAGAAGTGATTATGTGGGCTAAACTTCTCTGTGGTGCATTTAGCAATTATGTGCCCAATACACATAGTGATTCATGGGAGTAATTTCCGTAGCATGCTATGCACCTTGCTGAAAATTTACACCTCACTGTCATTTCAACAAAGTGTTGGTGATGGGTGAGTCTTTCCAGCTATGCACATGATGCTTTGTTAAATTAAATTTTGCTTTTCAGCATGAAGTTAATTGGCACATACTGACACTAAAGACCAATTACTAGCATGGTTCCTGTTGTGGTGTTAGTTTCTTATCAGGCTTCCAGAAAGTAACAGAATTTGCAATTAGTTTTGTAAATGGCATAGTCCATTTCTAAGCCTGATCAGTCAGAAACAAGAAAACAAATTAAGCATAAAAAGCTACTAAATTAAGCAGAAGAAAACACACACACACACACACACACACACACGGGGGTAAGTGCAATATAAGATATAAGACTGCTGTGTTCTCTCGGGTTGGCAGTAAGTGGCACTATTGTGTAAAACTGCATCCCTGTTGTTAGGTCGGTCACCTCAAATTAATATTCTAATCCAAAGGTGGGCAAATGAGACAGATAAGTGCTTCCATAACAGTGATAAACAATAATAATGCACATGACCTCTTGTAGACCTACTCTTGGGGATGCTCAGACACTTGCCATTACTATAATTTGCTGACTAAGTGCCAACATAATATTTTGAAGGGAGTTAATTTGTACTGTCATGTTAGGAATGCACATGTGAATGGAATTCTCAATCAGGTGCCAATGTAAAATGAATTTGAGTCCTTGTGGTTTACATGACCCCAATTCTCATTGTTGCTGCCGCCGCCTCTGTACTAGCTTCCGCATCCTCCAGCGAGCATAAATATCTTCCACCCACATGAGCCTTATTCAGATGTTCTGAACCTAAATAGGGCAAACACATGAGAAGGAGCACTCCAGCCCTGCCCCTCTCTCTTGTTGTGTTTGTCACCATGTGCTCTTGGAGGGTGACTGTCTGAAGAGGAAAGCCTCTTGCACCCATGGAGGCTGTCCGCAAAAGCCAGAACACAGATTTTTCAACCTTTTGGCCTCACATGGAGAGCCTCCACAAACACAGGAGGCTCTCCTCTTCAGACTGTCACCATCCATGAGCTGAGGGTGACAAATGTGAGAAAGGAGAAGGGAGGGGCTGGAGTGTTCCTTCTCTTCACACATGTGTCTTATCCAGGTTCAAAGCACCTGCAGAGGGTTACGGAGTCAGTGGTTATGTGTTGTGCTGGCAATGTGCATCCCATGAGGGGGTGGATGTCAGCAGTGTGGTATAAAAACACAGTTGCATGTGTTCGTCATGTGCTAGGGCACATGAAGAGGTGTCCTTGGATATTGCCCCGCAACTCTAGGGGCAATATACTTTCCTATTGTGATACCTCAAAGCCTAAGCATTAATGGCAGCGGGGGGCGCTTGCAAGCGACAATCTCTTAGAGCAAGCTTTTCATGGTAGTGATTAAACACACATGAATCATTTTGAATTCAATTTAGCATACAGCATTTTGCATTCCAACAGCACTATTCTGTGCATGTCTTCCAAGATGTAAGTCCCACTGTATTCAATGGGGCTTACTCCCAGTGTGCATATGATTGCAGTCTCATATCACAATCCTGTGCAGGCAGGAGAAGAAGTATCTCAGGTGGAGGAACTTTAAAATTCAAAGCACTGCCAAGTTCATGTCAGCAGGTTAGAAACTGGGGGAGGGGTTGTTTGTTTTTTTACTCCCCCCCCTTCTTTTTTGGGCCAGTTTCCCTCCTCTCTTGATTTTACCTCTCATTGGTCTTAATAGATGGGAAAATATGTACTTCCAGCTCCAGGGCTGCTGCAGTTTTCCCCATTCTGGGGGCATGTTGGGGGAATGAAGGGCATTAGATTTTGGTGTATCCAAAGCCTGCCTGATCTGGCCCTGGAACCCCCCTGGAATGCACCCCTTTTTGCCATTACCATGATCAGAGCACTGATAGTGAAGTGGCAGAGTTGTGTACACCCACACTGGGGAGGCTTGTGTTGTGAGGGCAGAGTTCCTTCTCTGCCTGCAGACCTCCATCTTCACAGGCGGAGAGGGAAATGTGCACTATCCTATAGTCCCTGGGATGCCCCCCAGGCCTGTGGCTCAGCTGGCTCAGCTTGTCTGAGTGTGGAAAGTTAAGCAGGGTCAGGCCTGGTTATTACTTGGATGGGAGACCCCCCTCCTCTAGTTTCCTGCATTGAGCAGGGAGTTGGACTCGATGGCCTTGTAGGCCCCGTCCAACTCTATGATCTATGAATCTATGAAAGCAGCATAGAACTACAGCCTGTGTATTATCTAACTGATTTGATCAGGAGGTTGATTTTAGTGGCTCCACCAATTCAACCCCTTTAGATTAGAAAGTGCAGGGTTACTTGAGACACTGATTAAACCTACATATACAGGAATACATAGGAATGGGTGGAAGAGTAGGTCTCACAAATCAATAGTAAAGGCTGAATGTGAGCCAGGTTAATGCATTACAAATGTGTGCATGATTTATTCAATTTTCCTCTTTGGGCTGGGGGGGGGGCCTGGGGGGGGCTGGGAAGGAAGAATCAGAGAAATCTGATTGATTACATTATGCACATTTGCATGTGTGAATGCCCTCTCTCTGCAATTTCCAATTTGCAGTATATATACAAAAGTGAAATCTTGACAGATGTATCCCAATCTGTTTCATCACTGACATATTTTGATTTTGTTTTGAATGTATTTAGTTGGGCTTTGAATGTATTTAGTTGGTATTACATAGGAAGATGCATACAAATGAAACAGAACTTAGTTTATGATTGTAAAACCTACCAATTGACATCTGAGGGGGTTGTGGATTATGTCTCTGTGGTGGCAATGATTTACAATGTAATAAGATTATGATTATTTTTAGTCAAATGGGAGAATTGGGCTCTAGGCAAAATTGGAATAAATATAATGGGGGAAAAAACAGCACCACAAGGTCCTCTGAGCCATGTCTATCAGAACATTCTTGTGTTGTCCAGCAATGCTCATTATTGGTTTGCTATCCTTTTGCCAATACCTCCCTTTGCCAGTGAGTCAATAGTGCCAGTCATTCTTCAAACACATTTCTGAGACGGAACAGCATTGTAGGTTGGAGAGGGAAAGTGAAGAAAAAAGAATTATGCCAGTGTAGCAGGCCAATCAATCAGAATGTTAATGATGGATCATGAAACACATTTGTTGACAAATAAAACATAGGGTGTTATGCCAGCAGAACCAACTGTGCCTTTTGCTCTCTCCAGTTGCCAGCTGTGAGCCATTGCTTCCAACCTGGGATTTATGGATTGTGACAGGATGACGTCTGCCCTGCATCAGACATCTGTTTTGCAGCAGGTGTGTTTTGCTAGCCACCACGTGTAGCTCCAGATGATGTGATCCCATTTAATCTGTAATCCATTTTAGTGTCCTATTCCTTTATGCTTCCTGGTCCAGTTCCTACCATTCATAGAGCAGTCTGCTTCACACAGCTCAGGAACTTATTGGTTTTTATTGTTTTTCCCAAGAATAATAGATCCAGAGTAGTGGTACACTTCCCTCACCAAGGGCCAGTACTCATGTTCATCTTTATACTGATACCAGTTTTGTAAGTTGTGTCTGTGTCATGTTCCTGCTTTGTCAACCAGGTTGTTAAGAGTTCTGATTTGTGGGGAATGGTGCTATGTAATGTCAGACATGGGGCTACCACAGACACAATAGAGTTTCCCCCAGTAACTCATCAGTTGATGGAAGCCACACCCAGTGTATGATGAAACCAGATTCACAATATGGGAGTGGTGAGATTAACTGAGATATCTGGTGGAAACAGTAAGCAGTGCAGGAAGTACCAGAGAGTCCAGAGCAGGATAGTCCGATCTGGAAGATGAAAGCATGGATGGAGGTATGAACATATCCGAAGACTGAGATATGTCTGAAGCAATGATGGAACTAAGGTACATAGCGGCAACTAATAGGTGTGGTGCCCTTTAAAAAAGCATAGATAAGATCTGAAGAAAATATACTAGAAGACAGTGATGACTATTGACCTATCAGATGCTTGTGAGTGGAGTTGAGTTGAGGCATGTCAGTGAACTCTTTCGGGCCTCAGATCATCTTTTCAAATGTCATGAAGTCCTTGGCCAGATGGGCAAGTCTCTGGCTCTACACCAAGAAGAACAGGATCATATCTAGCAGCCACCAGTGACTGACTGACTGACTATGTAATCCATGGAACTCTCTTAAATGCTATTAATGTGATTTTTTCTCAAAATACACAATTCTAAATATATTTTATCTCAAAATACACACTTGTAGATACATTTTGACACCCTTTAAAGACCGTGTAAAAGTTGATGAATAACTACATTCTGAACCACACAGTAGTCCAGAGGATCTGGATCAGGTTAGTTGGTATCAGAGTTTGCAAAGATTGAAATTGATCAAGCATCCCTAATATATACACTCACCTCTGATTAAAATGTATTTATACTTTCTCTTTGATTATATGCGTTGCAACCTTTGCATTCACTCCATTTTGAGACTGGTGTTTGGACTTCACTGATTATAGAAAATGTCCAACTGTAGTAGAGCTCATTCAATGCAAAATTCAAACCAAAGCGGTAAAGAATTAGACCCAGCCTTGGACTTCATACTGATCAGCAAAGGGGCATACTTTGACTGTTTAGTACTCTGGGCGAGTTAGCCAGCCATATTTTCAGTTGAGTACATATCACAGAAGTTCCTCTAGAGTTTAGATAAGGTTAAGAGTACCAATTTATATTGCAAAAAACCCACACCTCTAGTTGTTTCTGATCTCTCCTTTCCAAACTGTGCACCCGGTCCCAGTCCATTTAAAACATAACATTTTCATCACTTTACTCTAGTCCAAACATGACTTGGCTGAATTACATGAAATTTTCTCCAACCATTCTCCTCTGGCCTTAAATTAAACATGACATTTTCAGGCCAAAGCATGAGAACAGCCTTTTTCCTCTTTTTTTAATTTTTTTTAATGTTTTGAACAAAATTTAGATGGAGTTTGATCTGGCACAGATGAGTAGGCCCCAGTGTTGACCTTGCATGTGGAGCCAATGACGAAGATTCCAGGTTGTTGTTTAATTTTTATTTGTTTTGCCCTGTAGGTCTCTGTCTTATATGTCAGAAGCGGATATAATGAGGGTGAGATGATGGCTGATCTGTGAATGTAATATTAGAGCCTTCCAGGCAATGTTGATGAGATGAGGGGCTTTGGAATGTGGCTGAACAAAAGTCCCCATGCAGTTGTCCTAGTTCAGTAGCTGCCCGGACTGTTGTCCTAATACCCACCTGCTCCCTGTCATTGGTATGTTTCCCTTGTGCCTTGGACACACATTCATGCTCAGCTTTAATGTATGCTTTGCACAGGGTGCCCCATCTTGCAGTTGAAAATACACAGTCAGCTCCTCGCTCTCATTTAGAGGCTCATAAACACAATTCAGCAGCATCTACTCGCATAAACAGGCTGGGGAAACGATTCAGAAATGGAAGCCAAATAAAACAATAACTCGCAGGAAGCAAACAGGCAGCTTGACAATGTATTCCGTCCAGCACCAGAAGCTCATCCAAGATCTGAGATATTCCGTTGTTTATTATGCATAAAGCTGCTAAGCACAGAAGGTTTGTGTTGGTGGTGTTTTTTCCTCTAGTCCTCTCAAGAAAGGACCTCTCTTGTCTTTTGCCAGTGTCTTGGGTGTGAAGGATGAGTATGGGAGATAGGATGTAGCTGGTATACTGAGTTTTTCATGAGGACAATCTTAAAGGTGTTGCTGGTCATCAAGTAGAAGCCCTACATTACAGTGTCAGTGTGGTCAACAGGATTCAATCAAATAATACCTGCCCTGATATTTCCAATATGTATGATTCTGTCTGTTGCTCCTAGTCCACACACTCAGGGCATGTGACATCTGTATGAGACCTACACACATAGTCCCAGGTTATCTGTTGATTCCTAGATTTTATCTGTGTGATTTTATCTGTGTAGATCCTGTAAATGTTACAGCCCTGTGGATATTGGAGCTGGGGCAGGCATAATAGTGTAACTGTGTAATTACAAACTAATTAAAACACTGAATCATTTTATGTTTTAGCACCCACTTTTTTATTGATTTGCAGCCTCCCAAAGCAAACCCAAATGAAATAGAAAGATCTCACAATGCCATGAAATTACAGCATGCCCCATTCTAGGCAACCCTTAACTAGGGATGGACAATTTGTATATGACCATAAGTCCACTGCATCCCATTTCTGCACAAATCTGCCATATTAGGGGTGCGGGGAGTGTATGAAAAATGAAATTAAAATACATATTTTAATGGTTTTTTATAATAAAAGATGCATTACAGATATTTTATCCTAAAATACACATTTGTATCAGAGTTCGCAAAGATTGAATTTGATCAAGCATCCCTAATTATCTACACACACCTCTGGTTAAAATGTATTTATATTTTTACATTTATTTTGGTACTTTTTGCTGAACTGAGAACTGCATCACAAAATCTGGAGAAGTCCGAAATCTGAAGGGTAGCTGCAGTCTGGTCTGCGTGTCAGTCTGTGAAGTGTGGATAAGGCCAGTTTATATGAGAGTGAACACATAATGAATTCCTCAAGCATCCCTACCTAACAAATAGCTTGCACTGAAACTTGAAGAGCTATGATCATGGTGCGCACAGGGGAATTTACAAGACAGACAGCCCTCCCCCACTCCCCATGACAACTCTCATGAGCATAATAGGCTCACTGTTAGAGCTGTACCAAAGTTATTTATGATTTAGGTTCAAAAAGGTGAATTAAATTATCATGTTTAAGACATGGGCTGTGATCTAAAGATCCTCCTAGGAATGTTTAGGTGCTATCAAAGTTGCAGTGTGTATTTTCTCACTCCCCACACTCCCCTTTGACTGCACCTCCTTCTGATGCATTGGAACTAACAAATGTTCCCTGAAATTCATGAGTCAGAAAAAAGGACCTCAGAGAAGCCCCTTTGGTTCTTGTGCATCCCTTGGAATCTTGGCTGTCGCTGTGGTCTAGCCAAACCATTCATTTGTTGGATCTCGAATCTGCCTTCAGCAAGAGGAAGGGGCCTTTCACAAGAGGAAGTGTTCTGCTTGTGTAAGATAACTCCACTCGATTTGGGGGGATCCTCCCTCCCCCCACATCACAACTCACCCCATTCAGCAGGGTCTCTTGACTTCCGCCAGCACAGTGAATCCAGAATAAATCTGGATCCAACCCATTATGTGGCGAAAGTCTTCCTTTATATTATTTCAGGCTACAGTTGTGTGTGTGTGGGGGGGCAGGTTTGCGTGGCTAAACGCGTCTCCACATTAAACCAACAAATGACCCCCACACAGTGCAAGGTAGAATGTTAAGGGAAAGTTTTTGGCCTACCCTTCTGAAGGACATGCAGGGTTTCTACATGAAGTGATATAAACAAAACAAAGTAGGGAGACATTCAGTCATTCAGTCTGATGTGGTAGACTGAAGGAACAGTTTTACTGTGTAACAATCTGTTTGTTTAGATTGGGGCCCACTCTGCTAATATTTGTTTCACTGCTGTACAATGAATCATTGATAAAATGGACCTGAGTCAGGGTGGGGCAGCGGTGAGGGATTCCTTTTGAGAACTGAAGTTCTTCCTCACAAAGAGAAAGCAAAAACCCTCATTGCAGCATAACTCTGTGTCTGAAGAGAGTTTGCTCACTCCAGAGCCCCAAGCTGCAACACCTGGGTTGCACCAATAGATCTACAAAAATGTTCACTTATTAAAAGCTTGCTTTTCTTTGTCAGACAGTACCGGTACTTGCAATTTCCAAAAGGCAATTGAAAGCTGGAAGCAGGAGGGTGGGGTGCTTAGCAACATCTGCTTCTGTAGTACACAACTGGTCCATTACAAAGAAAATATAAATAAATAGATTTTTTTGAAAAAATCTTTTCTTTTTTGAATGGCAGTCTTCACAATTCATTATCAGTTTCGTTGCTTTCGGGCAAGATCACAGGCTGTTTTCTATCCCGCAGTCAAAGCCAATGAATGTCTCAAGCCCTTGTTTAATCGGTGGCCCATCTCCCCCTGGAATTGCCCAATCTGTGGTCTTTTTCTGTGTGACACTTTATATCAGTTGGTTTGGAGGGAGACAGTCCTTCATGCCTCTGTAATTGAGCTGACAGTGATGGCATTTGTACCACAAGCAACGTACCAGAAGGATGGCACTGCTAGAGGATTATCAAGGGAGTCCGAGTTTGCCAGCTCACAGTTTTTAGTGCTAAACAGGCAACACTGAGCCAGGTCATTGCAATGATACTCATGCAATTAGCTAAGTAGACAGAGAGAAAAAGCTGACCAGCAAAAGATAGATTGTCCATATGAAATTGGCTTGTCAGCTTGCTTGACAACGAAGACTGGCAGCGTGGAAAAAAAATGCCAAGGGGGTTATCTCATACTCCTCCCACAATTATTTAAACCCCCCTTACACACACACACACACACACACACATTCACTGAAAACAGTGTGCAAAATATTAAGGACCAAGATAGATTTGAGGTTACATGCATCTATATTTAGCATGCTGAGTTTCCCCTCTCCTTCCCCCCCCCTTATTTATTTATTTATTTATTTTTGGTTCTGCAAATAGCATCAGCTGGGGTGCTGATTATTACTGGGATTGGATCAAGTTTCATAGAAGAATTTAACTCTTTCCTTCCCTGCTGCAGTCCTAAAATTATGATGATGATGATGATGATGATGATGATGATGATGATGATGATGATGATGATGATATCATCTCTCCTTTGATGCTGCTGTTTGCATTGTGAGGACATTCCCCATTGGCAGCAATGGGGGATTCACGTACACCCCAAGTAAATACTTGTCTCTGAAATGGGTGTGGTTGTTGTGATATGTATCACTTCACCAGCTGTAGCACACTGTTTACACATGGAAAGAACAGAATGGCTGTAAACAAGTTTATTATGTCTTTCTGGGTTCTCGTGTTTTTCGCATGGGAAGCCTAGACCGTGGGAGCATTATGAGCTAGTCACATGGTTTGTATGTTCTGATGACGTGCTAACTTGTTTTCTGTCTGAAGCCATCTTAGAGAGAAGCAGGACTGCTTTCTCTCTTCTTCTTTGTTCTTCTTGCTGGACTTCTGTTACTGCAACAATGTAACGCCTTTGCTGAGGTGGAGTGAAGCTCAACTTACTCCACTGGATGTAATGCTTGCTATGCATTTATACTCTGCACATGGACTGTAACTAGGAAATGTATACTCTGTAGAACTTTACTTGCTAAGTGAATAAACAGGTAGAATTAGACCTGTGGTGTTACAGAGTGTTTCCTGACTCCATGGATTAATCTGCAAACAGGGAAGCTGGAAGCAAGTTGGATTACAGGCAGGCTGGGCTGGCATCTTCACAACACGCTGCACGCTGCGAAAAGGGGGGAGCTGAGATCTGGAAGATCTGTGTGTGGAATAACAGGCCTCTGCTAGCACACAGACAGGATTTTAAATCTCCCATGCGCACACGCACTGTGCTGCTCACGCACACACGCACCAACAGTGGTTTGGAAGGTATGCAGTCCCCCCCCCCCAAAAAAAAGTTTCCTGGGCTGTCTGCAGGTGCCAGTGCAGTCTCCTCCCAGCTTTAAAAATATTTTAGCACCACCAGGTGGCAGTGATGGAGCCTCTCTTGGACAACAGTTTCCCCTCAGGAATGCCCAAATGGCAGCTGCCAGCCAGTGGCTTCTAACAGGAGCTCCATCGCCTGACACCGGCAGCAGTGCTAAACTTAAGTCTCTCTCTTAGATGCCACCTGCGGCTGAATAAATACATGGATATTTGGTCTGCTTTTTCTGAAGTTTATGCAGAACTATTTTTATGAATAATTGTATTACTACATACTTTTTGATACTTATGGATATATATTTCATACATATTTACTGTAAGGGATCCCTTTAAAATACTGTAAGAAAATTGTGGTTTTTGTTCTCCCCCCCCCCCACACACACACACTCTTCTTTTTTATGGGTTTTGTTTTGTCTTGGTGTAATTCACATTTAAAAACTAATAAAAAACAAAACAAAAAAAAAACCCTTAAGTCTCTCTCTCTCTCTCTCTCTCCCTCTCTCTCTCTCTCATGATGAAGAAGACTGCTCCACTACCACATTTACCTGCACTGAGGTGGGGGGAAGAGAATCATGCCCCCTCCAATTTGCTATCTACAAACAGGATAGCAGATGGGAGGATTTTTCTCTAGCCCCTATCTGTATGAACTGTACACATATGATACGGGACCCTGCTTTTGTCAGGGTTCTGAGATGTACACTGAGAGCTCACCTGTGTACAATGTGTACACATTTAGGCTCTGTTCACACCTTGGAGTGGATACGTTGAAGGTTCGGATCAGGGAGAGCACAAGTGACCCTGCCAATCATGTTCATGGGCAGAGCAAGCCCCAAACCTGGGGAGAGGGAATCCATGGCAGATGAATCTGCAAATCTAAAGCCCTAATGGGCTTGTTCAGGCAAGGTAGAAGAGGAGGATAGACTAGTATTTTTCCTTCTGTTGTCCATTCCCCCCAACTTCCCCTTCCCCTAGATTTCACCCTCTTATTGGTTTTAATGGCTGGGGAAATATGTACATCAGCCATAGGGCCGGCATATACCAGGACAGTGAGAGGGCTTTGGATCCAATGGAACAAAAGCTTCCCCTGATCCACCCATGGCAGAACTCTGGAATCACCGCCGCCACCCCTGTTTCCCCCCTCTGCATTAAAATACTGTTGGCGGAAGAGCAACGGCAGTGGACCTTCCTGTGGCCACTGGGAGGAGGCTTCTCAGGGCAGACCTTCCCCTCAGAAGGTGGATCTTCTCTGCCCACTGAGAGTGTGGTCTGCATATGGGTGTAGTGGGAGATCCAGCGTGGTGCAGTGGTTAGAGTGTTGGACTGGGACTCAGGAGAGATGGGTTCTAGTCCTTACTCAGCCATGAAGCTCGCTGGGTGACTTTGGGCCAGTCACGGACTCTCAGCCTAACCTACCTCACAGGGTTGTTGTGTGGGGATAAAATGGAAAGGAGGAGGATTATGTCAGCCGCCTTGGGTCCCTTGCAAGAAAAAGGGCTGGGTATAAATATAATAAAGAAATGTGCACCTTATATGTTTGAAAGGGATTAAACTACAGTAATACCTTGGATTGAGAGCATAATTTGTTCCGGAAACGTGCTTGTAATCCAAAACACTCTTATATCAAAGCGAGTCTCTGGCAGGCATGAGTGGGGCCGATTTTGGCCCGCTACGCCTGCTCGAGGCAAGCGATTACATCCCTAAAGACCTTGCTTGTTGATCAAGTCAAATTTTTAAAAAATGTTTTGCTTGTCTTGCAAAACGCTCTCAGACCAAGTTACTTCCAATCCAAGGTATTTCTGTATTTGATTTCATCACAACAACGAGGTTATGCATTATTCATCTTCCCCCCCCCTCCCAGTTGGTGCTTAAGCTGGACAATCTTGGCCCCTTAGATCTGCTTCTGACTGTACAGAATGTAGAACTGGTACAGGCACAGGCCGGAGCATTTTGAATGGATGTGTCTGACAGTTAAGACTTGGGCAGAGGGGGAAAGAGAGGGCTATGAAAAGTGCACCAATAAGGTAATGTATGGATGTGTGCAATGCTCCCGAGAAATTCGACAGCTCTCTACAACCCACACTTTTTGCTGCACTCCCTAAACTGGAACCTCCATGCTCACCTCACCATTTGATTTGGGTGAAACTTGGTGTGCCCTAAGGCACTATGGGATTCCCACTCCATGCCCCCCACCCCCACCCCACTGATATGATTTCCTTATTGTTTGTGCTTCCCTCTAATTTGTGCAAATTTCCTTAGTGTTTAAAAGAAAAAATGTGCGAACTGTGGCCCATCTCAGAGATGGAAGGTCCATGGCGAAAAAACCAACTCAGCCCACTGTGGATCATTGGATCGGAAGCAGGCAGGAAGTCCGTCAAGCTCAAATGAGCCAGACTTCCCAGTGTCTGCACATCCCTACTTTCCTCAGATATTTTTTCACAAGCATGGAAACCTCAAGTGTCACTTTGAAATGTCAGTTTAGGTGACATTCATTGACAACTCTAAAGCTGCAAATCTATGCAGTGTAAGTGTAAACTCCATTGAGACTTACTTCCGTATAGTATTGTAATGTAATTCTCCTATGGTTCAAAGGGTGCTTTTTAAAAGGTGCATACATACATACAGTTTTTGAGCTTTTAAGAAAATCTTCTAAATGTTTGCTACTTGTTTCCGAACTCTCCAAGATTCATGTAAAATATTGGGCCAGTAATCCGTCTTGAACTTGTATGGAAATTTTTGAAGAAATCAGACCAAAAAAAAGGTTCTACTTTTGTCAGGTCTGGCCTTGGAAGGATCAAATGAGATTTTCCTCTAGGTCTCTCTGTGTGGTTGCCGTTTTGTAGACACTGCATGTTAATGATATGCAGAGATAAGCTCTTTCCGCATGCAAATGATACATAATGTACTAGTAGAAATGCAAGACAGGGATGAAATTCTTCAAATTGACTTTGACAGCATTCAAGGTTGGTTCAAGGGAAAAAAAGCCTCCTTTTGAATGTTAAACAATGTATTTTCAAAACATGGGAAGACGGAATGTAATGATAATGATCACTGTTGATTGTGCTGTGCAGGAAACAGATGATTGATTTAAGTGTCTGGAGTTGGGACTTTATTTCTGCTATTTTGTGAACTGTGTGGGTTTATATTGAGTAGGTAACTTCTTTTGACGACTGGTGCAAAAACCATATTTTCTCTATGATGATACAGTTTGGGCTAAGCATGGAACACATTTCACTAGCTATGATATTACAGTAGGATAATCATCAGTCATCAGAACATCATCTTGGTTCTTGGTGGTGCTTATCTGCAACACTTCACATATCATCATCCATTTATTTTGTGGATGCTAGTTTTGAACAGGTGAGATGTGGGGAATCACAAACAGTGCTTCAAGGTGGTCTGAGTGACATCATTAGTAATAGTCACTGTATTAATAATTTCTGTTATGCTTTAGAGTATAACAACAAGTGCCTTCCATGTGGTTTGCTTGTAGATCTTATCCCTTAAACAGCAATAGAGTACAGTAGGTTTACAGAAAGAGGGAAAGAGGGAAGGAAAGTCCTTGTGCAAGCTTACATTTGTAATGTATTATTACCACTGCTTTTCTCTCTGTCTTACCATTGTTGTGTAAGATGGGGCCAAGGCTGAATTATATGACAATAGACTGGGATTGCAACATTGTAGATGTTTTTGCTCTGTTCATTAGACTGAAGTGTTGTTGAATAATGTAACCTATTGTTACCGAACTTGAGCCCTTGTGATAGGCGAGAGCTATGTATTGAAATAAAACGAATGTCCAGATTATAGCATGACCTTTGTGGTTTAACTGATATTTTGAAGATGTGTTGTGTTGCTATTTCAGCCAAAGTCCAACTCATTTTCTGAAAGCATACCAGAAAACAAACACCTCAATTTATCTATTGCTTTCCCTAGGAACTGAAATTAGGGGGAGGGGTATTTGAATTTTATGGGGGCTGAGGGGTGAGATCCTTTGATTCCCTTTGGTGAATGTGGCCTCATGTTGTATGTCACAAACAACATGGCTATTTCCCTAGATGTAACTTGTACAATTAAAGTTAGCTACATTGATATCCTTCTTGGGTTTTGTTTGTTTGCTTATTTGTTTGTAATTTTGCACAAATCTGTTACAGTGAAATCCTATGCATGTGTATTCAGAAGTAAGACCCATTGAGTTCAGCAGGTCTCACTCCCAGTTAAGTGTGTAAAGTATTGCAGCCTTAATTATCTTTTTGAAGGCAGTCTGTTCATTTTCAGTGACTTCCCATGTGTGTGGCAGTTCTGGCCCTTCAACTGATATACTTATTATATCAGAAGGTGACTTTTTCAGCACATAAAATTTTATTCAGTGATGAAAAAGTACGCTGAAGTGTAGTTGTGTTTGGATGTAGCCAGAGATGAACCTCTACTGTATTCACTCCAGGGCACATAGCAGCAAGATTGGGTCCACATGTTTTTGTTTGTTTGTTTGCTTGCTGCTGCTGCTGCTGCTACTACTACTACTACTACTACAATGTTGTATCTGAGAAGTTATTTTCTGGGGGGGGGGAAGTATTGAAACAGTTCATGATCTGAGAATTCCCTGGTGACGTCACATGCATTTTTGAATCAGACCACATATATTCAGTGTACTGGTAGAATGGGGTATGGAGTAGTTCTGGTATGACACTCCTTCCTCTCCAGTCACCTCCATAAGGATGAACGGAAGTATGTTAAAATAATTGCATTCTTTCTGCGATTGTCTGATTTTTAGGCTTTAAGTCATCTATTCCTTTTCTGCATAAGTTGCAAGGTTCTTCTTCTTCTTCTTCTTCTTCTTCTTCTTCTTCTTCTTCTTCTTCTTCTTCTTCTTCTTCTTCTCCTCCTCCTCCTCCTCCTCCTCCTCCTCCTCCTCCTCCTCCTCCTCCTCCTCCTCCTCCTCCTCCTCAGAAATGCATGCTTTTTGTGCACATTCTTTTTTCCAAATATACATATGCCTCTGCACATTTTTTCAAACATACACATTTTTCCATTGATGTAAATCAGTTTTGTGCACACTTTTCTAACGTATACAATTCCTGCATGCTTTCCACTAATATGTATATGTTGTGAACATCCCCCCACCCCAAGAACTGCATCACCAAGCCCAGAAAAGGGTGGATTCAGTGCACAACTCTGTCTCAGCTTGCTGATTGGCTCAGGAGGTAAGACTTTGGTAAATTTGTATTAAAAAATCTTGACAGCATGAATTTCTTACTTATCTTCTCTACACACCTCCAGGTTGGACATTCTGTCCAACTGAGACTTGGACAGAACATTCACATGTGAAGGCCTGTCAGCTTATGCCAAGAGCCTCCATTGATCATCTTCATTCCCATTAAGTGGGTGTGGGGAGGCAGTGGAGGTTGGCAGTTCCAACATCAGGGGGGGCAGTGTATCCACTCTGGGCTTTAGTCTGAACTTTTAATGAGCCATCCATGGATCTGAACCCTACCCCCAAGCCAGGTTTAGCACTGTGAAAAGCTCTGTTAAAGCTCAGGCTGAAACCCCAAGTGGATACACCACTACCCCACTGACATTGGAGCTACCAGCCACTGCTTTGGGGAGGGCTCTGTTCCCCAATGGCCTAGGAAAAAAATAGGCACGGTGTTTCTTGAATGGCCTTGGTTGAATGCAAAGAATCTGGAATGCAGAGCAAGAAGCAGTGTGCGTGTGTGCGTGTGCGTGTGCGTGTGCGTGTGCGTGTTTGTGTGTGTGTCTGTGTTTGTGTGTGCGCGCATGGGGTGGGCTCCCCTCTACACCCTGCTCCACAAGCATACAGGGAGGGTACAGGATTGTGGGCCCTGATCAGTAGATTTTATCATCTTTAATAGTTATTTATTTCATTTTTGTCTACCCTGCCTTTTAGGAATGGGGTAGTACAGCTTCTTTATGGCTACATGGCAAGGTCTTCATTAGTTGTAGGGGTTTGCTTGTTTGTTTAATAGGACTGATGGGGATCAGAGTTCACTACATGGACAATAGCTTCAAGGAGTACTCTGAATGTTTCTCACTGAAATGATCTTGTCCGTGAGATTAGTTCAGCTGTCACAGCTGCCATGGTAAATTAATGACAAAATAAATGAAGGATAAATGATATCCTAGCGAAATCATTTCAGTTGCTTTCCTCTCATTTATCATTGACCTGTTCTCAATCTTAATAACTCTCTTCCTTCTGTAACAGCATTATATACAATGTTAATATATCTCACCCTTCTGATCTTCTTCTTCTTCTTCTTCTTCTTCTTCTTCTTCTTCTTCTTCTTCTTCTTCTTCAAAGGACATATATTTTCACATATGCTTTAAAAATTCTATTAAAACTATTTAAGGCTAGTGAATTAATTTCCCTACATATATTTTCTTTTGCCTGAAAAATCTCTACATTTTTTAGGAAAGTACCAGAAGTACAGCAATTTTCCACTGTCTTTATTAAAGGAACCATCTGCTTGTGACCTTTATAAAAAGCAGGCCTTTGATTTCCAATTAATACTTTATTGGAAGTTATTATGAATTCATGAAACAGGTAAAGGTAGAGTAGCATTTCAGATTGCCTCTTTCTATCATTCTGGCTATGTGTGTGGTGTTCTTTTAAAAAAAACAACAAAAGAAAACACCACAATCTCTTCTCTCTGTTCTGCTCCATTGAATGTATTGAGTAGAACTTAGCTTTATGTATGTTACGTATTAATGATTTCACTTCAGTTCCTGGAAATGATGAGTAGTAAAGAGTTATGCTGAAATTTAAGCATATTTAACAGGAAGTGAAGTCCTGTTGAACTGAGCTGGACTACCTTTTCATGGTTAGGATTCAGCTGTAGGACAGATTCATTGCAGACACCGTGGGAAATAAGGGAAGCTTTGAGATGACAAGGGCCACAACTATATTAAGTATCTAAAACTGGTTCTGCAAGTAGGGATGTGTGCGGAGCTTGATTGGGGGGTGGAAGCCCAGTGAACTCGCCAGGCTCGACCCCCCCCCCCTGAGCTCCGCTCGCCGTACCTGCTTGCCTGGCTTGACTCGCACTCTCGTTCCAGGTGCTACGTTGTTTATGTAGAAAATGGCATGAGATACATTAAAAATGGCTGCAATTTGCGCAAGTTACGCAAATTGTGGCCGCTTTTAATGTATCTTACGCCATTTTCTACGGAAACAACATAGCGCCTGGAACCTGGAAGTTTGGTGAGCGCCTGGGCTGGTACTCACTTTTGGCCTGGCTCTGCAGGCATGGTGGCAGCACTTGCTGAGCGCACCACGTTGGGTGGTGGGCGGATCGCCCACCCCTATCTGCAAGATAATAAACCTAGTCATACTATTTATTTATTCATTTTATTTATACCCTGCCTTTTTTCCTGCAAGGAACCCAAGGCAGCTTACATAATCCTCATCTTCCTCTCCATTTTTATCCTCACAACAACCCTGTGAGGTAGGTTAGGCTGAGAGTCCGTGACTGGCCCAAAGTCACCCAGTGAGTTTCATGGCCGAGTGGGGACTAGAACCCGGATCTCCTGAGTCCCAGTCCAACACTCCTACCACTACGCCACACTGGCTCCCTACTAGGGATGTATGGATTTTGTTAACTGTTTTGCATGCACTGTCAGGCGTCTTTCATTCCGTTGTCCTCTCATTGATGGAATCAGGTTTTATTTGGGGGGGGGAGTTACAAGAATTTTCTTCCTGTTTGCAAATGCACATTTGTGCTAATTGCTAATGTGCACTTGCACAAGTGTCCATTTGTGCTAATATGCACATGCTCCAAGGAACATGGATTGCACACTTGCACAACCCTCCCCCAAAGTAAAAACAAACAAATAAAAACAGTTCAAAACTGCAACCAGTCTGCTGTGGAATCCACAGGTTGGATTCATAGAACGCTGAACTCATTTGAATCCATTGCAGATTTCTCTGACATTGCTATACTAAGCTCACAATACTGGTACTCTCTTATGAAGGTGTTGTGGTATCTATGCTAATGTCAGCCTAGCCATGGATCAGAAGCAGTTGGATTTAGAGCTCAGGTGTTAATGTGATTGCCATCCCTCTCAAAATTTGCACACACACACACACACACACACACACACACACCATTTACATTTGGTAAGTTTTGGATAGTGGTATTTCTGGTGCTTTCTCAGGGAGGGCAAGATATATATATATATATATATATATAAAGTAGGAGTAAGAGAGAGGAAGCCAACAGGGTGACCTCTCACCCTGAAATATATCAGTCCCTCCCCTGAAATCATGCTTCAGTTTCAGGGGGTCCAGAACTGACACTTTGGGAGTATATCACAATAACCCTTATTGTGTTGCTAATGCTCCTGTCTCAAAATAACCTCACACTTCATGGTGTGTTGAAGGAAGTTTTGTGTTGAAGTTACTCTCCCAAGACAATTGGCTTCTTCTGAACTGAAACCTTATGGCTTGGCAAGATTGTGTGTGTGTCCGGGGGGGGGAGTGCCTTGGGGGGAATAGAAGCCTATTTGGCCCTAGGGTGGTCATATGCCCTACTTTACAGAAGACAGTCCTCTATTTGAAGGGATCCTCTGTTTGAAAGGCTGTCTCATCCAAGTCCAGACCCCAAGCAGAAAGAGCAATGAGAACTGGGATCTCCCCCCCCCCCTATAATTAGTCTGTTTTGGACATTTCACCCATGGGCACAGACACAGTATATCATGGGATTTCACTACATTTAGTAAACACTCTAACCTGAACCTAGCATCACTGAATCTGGTGCTGTGTCCACCCCAGCATACCAGCTCTCAAGCTTGCTCAAGATGATCTGGAAAATGAAAACTGAAAATTGTATCTCCCGGCTTTTGAATCTCCTGAACACTTGCAGTCTCCTTGACTCTTTCTCCTGGAGGCCCAGCATTGACCAATCCATCTTCACTCTTGCTCTTGTTCCTATTAAAGAGGAGTCTCTTCTTTATTGCCCTCATTTGTAATAATTTATCTTTACACTTTACAACATTATTGATTTATTAAATTGATCATTAAAGATACAAGAATCTAAATCATTCAGTTGGACACCTGGAATTAAGTGACATATATCTCTTTGCACTCATTGGCTGTGGAATCGAGTGGCACCAAATAATGAAAATCAATCCCTATTTTATTCAAGGAAATAAAAAAATATAATTAAATAGTAAGTCATTTTCTTTCTTCATTAAGGTCCACAGCATTAAAGAAGTACAAATCATTAACATAAAATTGCAAAAAGGACCTTTACACACTGTATCCAGCATGACTGCATACTGTTATTGTACTATACCCTTGCATTGGACAATTCATGGAGGATAAGGCTACCAATGGCTACTAGTCATGGTGTCCCCAGTACCAGAGGCAGTGTGCCTCTGTATGCCAGTTGCTGGGGAACATGAGCGAAAGCGTGCTATTGTGCTCATGTCCTGCTTGTGGGATTCCCATGGGCATGTGGATAGCCACTGTGCAAGCAGAATTCTGGACTAGACAGGGCTCCAGCATAGCTCTTCATGTGTTCTATTATGCTCTTACTGTATGTTCTAAATCAGAGATTTAGTGTCAAGGGCTAGTCTGGTTCTCCAGTCTAATCTCTCCAAATGGTTAGTACCCTTAAGGTTTCACCCTTTATCAGTTAGGTTTAGGAGCTGGGAGTGGCGAGCTTCATTAATAAAGTTGGATCACATAGTAGGAACTAAGGACTTCAAAGTTATGGTGTACATGTGCTCAGGCAAAACATTACATACACATATGTACATTAACATATTACATACAAAATCAAAGGCAGGGCTCTAACATTAAACATTAACTCACTTAAAGCAGAACAGCAGTTAGTTGCCCTGAGTCTTGGTTCCTAACCAGTGTTGAAAGAGCTCCAAGACCCTTGGGACAGCAGCTTGTTGGGAGCTGCCAAAGGGTGATGTTTAAGGGTTCCAAACCTTTGAGGACATGCAACTATGTTTAGGAATAGTTCTTTGCAGCTGAGAGGATAATGTCAGTGGAGGCTGGTGACTCATATTTCAGTGGGGCTCCTAATCCATTGCAAGTTTTATTTGGAGCTTTAAAGGAGCTATCCATGGTGCTCCATGGTGGTGAACCTATTTTGGGGATGGAGTCCAGCACCATGGGTAGTTCCTATAAAGCTCCAAATAACACCTGCAATGGATTAGGAGCTCCACCAAAATAGGAGTTACCAGCCTCTCCTGGATAATGGTGTGGGTTTTCTTCAGTCAGTTACAAAATGTTGGAGAAGGATAGAATATTGGAGAGAGCATGGAACCCAGCAGAACACGGGAATTTGAATTATACCAAATCAGACCATTGGTTCATCTGGTTCAGTATTACGTCTATGTTGATTGGAAGTGGCTCTCAATAGTTTCTCTCAGGAGTCTTTCCAGCCCTACAGTAAGGCCATAAGTACTCTCCAGGCAGAAGGAGTAGCTGGAGAAGGAAATAGTGTGAAGACATTGGGACCACCTTCCATTCAGCTGTTGTGCTTACCTCCCCCCACCCATTACCACATTTGGGTAGCCCAGGCTCCTTTCACACCCTCCCAGACACATACTGGCTTATAAATGTTTTCTAACCTAACCTCAATAAGAACTCCACAATCCATTACTCATTTAAAAATTCTCCTGCTTCATGGAGGAGAAGGCCATCAGTGGCTACTAGTCCTGATTGCCTATGTGCTTCCTCCAGTATCAGAGGCAGTATGCCTATGTACACCAGTTGCTGGGGAACACTGGCGTGGGAAGGTCCTGTTGCACTCATGTCCTGCTTGTGGAATCTAGTGGGCAGCTGTTTGGCTACTGTGTGAACAAAATGCTGGACTAGATGGACCCTTGGTCTGATCCAGCATGGCTCTTCTTATGTTCTTACATTCTTATTCTATCCCAGTCAGCAGTTGGTCTGTTTATATACCGTCATCCCCTCACTCTGCTGCTCTAGCAGTTAAAACTGGGGCAGGGACTATCCTGGATGCTCAGTTTAAAGACCTTTGCTGTCATGCCTCATTCAGATTGCTCAACACGGGTCCGGCACCAATCTCCTGAGGTCCAGATGTATACCTCAGTCTGTGAGCCACAGACTAAGAGCCAAAGCCCAAAAGCTCCTGCCCTTTGGGTCATGTGTCAACAGTTTGTGACTCTGTCAAGGCCATTGCCTTAATTACATGGAGGGTAAGAGAGGAGCTACAGGTGGAATCATATCATCATCACCAAAAGGATGCATTTATTTACTATTGAGTATTCAAAAGCATGTCATATATATCTTATCTTCTTGTAAGCCTTACAACAATCCTATAAAGTGGGGGGGGGATCTTGGACCACCAGATGTTGCTGCACTGCAACTCCCATTATCCCTGTCCATTGACTATGCTTTCTGGGGCTGATGGGAGTTGGTATCCCCATTCAAGCCAAATTCATCCCACTGCTTTAGACAACACTGCATCTTCTTAAACTTTCTAGTGTGGCCGTAATTTCCTTCACACACCATATTAACTTGACTTCTTAAGTTCATTTCATAATTTTTAATAAAGAAGAAAGTACTGGAGGAAGAGGATCTCTCCCACAGGGCACCCTTGAATCAACCCTCAAGCTGATTCCGTTCAGTGATTCCAGATTTCGCCCTCTTAAAAATGACCTTAATGCATGTTGCGAAATCAAGTCTTCTTGACATTTGCTCGCGGTATGAGGTCCCCGCGTTTCTCTGATCATGACCTGTTCTAGCCAGCAGATGTGTTGCATGCTTCAGGATGTCAAGACACACCTTGAGCTAGCAACCCCCCACAACAACATTCCCCCCCCCCCCATTCTCACTCCAATATGTTGTCATGCTGAATAAGAGGGCTGTTGCCTCAGTGTCATTGCTGAAACAGCATGGGATCTTTTGAGTTGGAAGAGGAGCATAGAGCTACCTCAGGGGGTATCGGTTGGAGTAGCTGTTATCTGATTACTTCAGCACCATTATGTCCTTACACTTCTAGCAGCGATGCTGTGGGGTTCTTGCTATTTCAAAAGAGTTCAGCCAAGCAAGATTTCACACCACTCTGTCTATGTCTAGGGGAAACACACACACGCACACCTTTGCTGAGAAGCATAAAAGAGTTACAAAGAGATTTAAAATAAAGTAAAATCCTTAACTGCTTACAGAAAAATCCTCCAAACCTAAGAATGTCAACATACTGTACCATTACCTGGCAGTGAAGAACTGCAGTGCAGGGACTCTTTGCGGCATGTGTGGCATCTACATACCTTGACTTTCTCCTGTTATCCATTCAGGCTGTTCTTGTTGCATTTCCCAATTTTATGCTCTTTCCTGTTTCAGCTGGAGGGTGAATTCTCCCACCCACCCCCTACCCACCCCTCTGTGTGTGTGTGTATGAAATAACAAAAGGCAAACAGCATTTTAACCTTTCAAAACTGAACAGTTTCACAAATGCCAGACTGTCACCTTGCTTATAGAACAGTAGTGCCAATCCTTCTAGTGGAAAGGAAAAAAGGTACCCAAGCTAAATAAAATGCAAACGTTTGGTATGGCAAGCTCACTGGCAGCCATCAGTGCCAGACACTAATTCTTTTTCCTGCTGGCAGGAGGAAGTGGGGGAGTAAGACAATGCCATTGACTGTTCAAATTAAAATCACAGCCACAACACAACAAAAGGGGGGGGGCATGCCAAGCAAAACAAATTGACACAGCTTTTCAAGTTCTTTATGCCAAGCTAGGAGGGTAAGGAAGGAGGGCAGGAAACAGAACACAGTGACCATCATCAACTAGTAAAGAAGACCGTTAATCTTTAAAAATGGAGAAGAGAAACAAAGAGTGAGAACAGAAGAAGAGCCAGGCTGGATCAGACCAAGGGTCCATCTAGTTCAGCATTCTGTTCACACAGTGGCCAACCAGCGACTTGTGGGAAACCCACCTAGTAGGACACGAGTGCAATAGCACACTCCCGTTCATGTTCCCCAGCAACTGCTTTAAAGGGCATACTGCCTCTGATATTGGAGGTAGCATATAGCCATCAGAACTGGTAGCCATTGATAACCGTCGATAACCTAGCCATCAATTAGAATTTGTCTAATCCCCTTTTTAAATTCATCCAAATGGGTGGCCATCACTACATCTTGTGGTAGCAACTTCCATAGTTAAACTATGTACCAGGACCGGTGCAGGGCAGTTTGGCGCCCTAGGCTAAATTATATTTAGCGCCCCCCGCTCTCGTGCTGTGGGGGGGGCCTCCGGAAAGCAGCCCTGCTCTGCAACCTCCCGCCGCCGCCGCCACCGGACCCCCCCCGCACGCTGCCACTGCCGCCCCCCACCTACCTTCCCACGCCTCCTCCGAAAAGGGACACCCGCGCTCTGTTTTTGGCCGGGGGAAAACCAGAGCAACAGGGCTGTTTAAGCCCTGTTGCCCTGGTTCCTCCCGCCAAAACAGAGCGCGGGCGGGGCTCCGGAAACAGCGCGGAGAAGGTAGGTGTCGGGAGGGAGGCGGCGCGGAGGCGAGGCGAGGTGGGGGGGAGGCGGCGCGTGGGGGAGGCGGGGCAGAGGCGAGGCGAGGCGAGGTGGGGAGGAGGCAGCGCGGAGGCGAGGCAAGGTGGGGGGGAGGCGCCCAGGCTCGGCCCCACCACTACTCCGGGTGCAATCCCCCACACTGACCTGGCTTTCTCGGTGAGGCGGGCATGCGGGCAAGGCAGGAGCGCGCCGGCAGCGAAGAGGAGCGCAGCGTTCTGCGCCCTCTTCCGCTACGTGCCCTAGGCAACAGCCTAGTTGGCCTAGCGGTAGCGCCAGCCCTGCTATGTACTATGTAAAGAAGTACTTCCTTCTATCTGCTCTGAATCTTCCAGCTTCATGGGAAGACCCAAGGTTTGTGTATTATGAGATGGGGAGAAAATAGACACTTTTCTACACAATACGTAGACACTTTGTCTACACAATACGTAATTCTGTAGCCCTCTGTCATGTCCAGGGCTTTTTTTCTGGTGGAACTCACCGGAACTGAGTTCCAGCACCTTTTCTTTATTAAGTGCATTACAATTTAATCCACATCTACTCCAGAGGAAAGGTAATCAAGAGTTACGTCCTTTTCTCCAGAAAAAAAGCAATGGTAATGTCTCTCTTACTTGCCTTTTTTCTAAGCTAAACAGTTCCAGGTGTAACTTTCCTCGTCAGGGAGCTGCACCAGCTCCTTGATCATTTTAGTTGCCCTTTTCTGCAACTAAAGATAGAGGGGGAAATATCAAAAAAACTTTGAGGGCATTTTCAAATTCTCTGAATATTTCTATGGAAATCGGACTGTATCTGACCCAAACTCTAACCAGGCCCAGATTGCCATTGGAGCTATGTAAGCATGACACTCTTGTTGGTCAGTCCCAGACCTACCACATTAGGCAAGGCTCCAGTCCAGTTCTCTTTTCTTGCCAGGTTCAGTTTTCTTTACTTCTATCCATTACTTCTGAATTGCCTTTATTCCTACTCCTAACCATTCTGAAATTTGTGTTGATACCATGGCTAGGGATGCTTTTGAATCCACTTCTGCAAGATTTTCTATGACATTTTGAGGTTTCGCTTTACTAGATATGTTTATCATAGCAGAACTCAACATGCTGTAAACCATTATCATCCCAGTGATATATTTCTAGAAATGTGGAAGTCATGTGAGGGTGGGGGGAATTCCTGCTCCAATTTCTCTTTCTAGTTAACCATATACCAAATGTACACTAAACAAAAAAGTCACACAAAATCATTTTCTTATGTTTATTGAACAGTACTGTTTTAAAAAAACTGGAATTGATGTTCCTTTAGATCAGGGCTCTTCAACCTTGGGTCCCCAGATGTTGCTGGCCTACAGCTCCCAGCATACCCAGCCAGCATGGCTAATGGCAAGGGATTCTGGGAGCTGTAGGCCAGCAACATCTGGGGACCCAAGGTTGGAGGAGAGCCCTGCTTTAGATCCTATGTCTGTTTAGACAGAAAACAAATCCTACAACTCCCAGTATTTCCCAGAGAACTTTTTTTCCCTGTCAAAACATGCATCAGATTGCACCGTTATTTCCACCCTGCACACAGGAGCACAAATGGTGGCATTTTTGTTGTTGTTTTCAAAATCTGTTACCAACATCATGTAAACTGGAATTCAAGTGCAATGGAAGCAGAGGGATAATGGAATGTCAGAACAATAATAGAATAGAATCCCTTTCATGCATTTCAGATCTGGCCATGGTGCTACATGCCTTAATTACATCTTGTTCGCACAATTGTAACATGACCTACACGGGGCTCCCTTTGAAAAGTGTTCAGAAACATTAGCTGGTTCTTAATTCTGCAGCCAGATGATTGACAGTGTTTAGTTATAGAAGGCACCTGACTCCTTTGTTACAACGGATCCACTGGTTACTTACTGGTCTGTTTCTGGGCACAAATGTTGGTTATGAAATACTACAAGTGCTACTATTGTCTTCATGCTAGAGCCCATGTATGAGTAGTCAAGGAGAAGGGACAAACAGTCATTCTCTTAATGACTCAATGTCTGGATCCTTTTTATGACCTTGACTAATGTTGAATGTTTGTGCTTCATAATGCAATGACTACAGACCCAGATCTAAATTCTTATCACAGACCCAGAATATCAGTCTCTCTCTTTCTGTCTGTCTGTCTGTCTGTCTCTCTCTCTCTCTTTCTTTCTTTCTGTTTAGTAGAATCAGGATTTATACAGAGGAGCTTCCAAAATCCTGCTGCTGCATAGAAATAAATCCCCTTTTAACTATCAGTTGATGAATGTCCCCTTTTATTTCTCATAAGACAGATGAACAAAAAGTTTTTCTTTTTCCTTTTGCGCTATCAGATTATTATCCTGGGGGCAAGGAAAAATAGGTGCTAGATATTTTGTTTTTCTTTATCTTTAAAATTCTAGTCTCCATACCTAAAATCTATTTGTCAGTTATAAGGACTTCTTGAAATGGTTTGGTGCTGTGACTTCCGATACAGAATTATTTCTTTGTTCCTCTTTCACCAGCTACTGCTTCCTTCCCCCTCCCCTCCCCTTTACAAATAGTAAGTTGAACTGGAAATCAAAATCACATCATCATCAGAGAAGAAACACATATCTGGTTGATAATAACTTATATGGGCAGCCCAGCCTGCTAATAATAGCAGACTGAAAACATTACAAATAAACTTTTGTAGTAGTTTAAAAATACGGTATTCATTCTGTCTGCCCCTCCCATAAGAAAAGACAAGAACTTTAGGCTACATTATCCATACCAATTTTGCTAGCATTCCAATTAGGTAGTTATTTCAACAGGTACGTTGTTCCCACGGCCTTCTTAGTGGCCACTCCTAGGCTGTGGGGCACCTACTGAGGGAGGCTAGGTTCACTCCCTTTCTGCTGTCCTCCCACTGGTAGGCAGAGACCTTTTTATTCAAGCAGGCCTTTCGCATGTAAGAGGGTCTGTTGTGTTGGATGCTGTTTTTATTTTGTCATTGTGGTGTTTATAATCGTGTTCTTATGCATTTGTTTTATTATTGTTCTAATCAAGTTTTATTTATGATTGTAAGCCAGCTTGAGTGCCACTTTTCTCGGCAGAAAGATGGAGTACAAATCAAATCAAACCAAACCATAAATAAGAAGGTAAGAAAGAAAAAGAAAGAAAAAAACCCCCACACACCTTTGCCTGGAAGTTGGCATTCTCAGGTTGCATCTGGACCATATGTTCCCACCCTACCCTTATTGCAGTGGTAGTGGACACGGCTAGGGGCTAATTCATATATCCAGTTGTCACTTGATCAATTAGTGTCTTGGTAGGGATGTGCGTGGAGCTCAATTGTGGGGGTGGAAGTCCGGCAAACTCACCGGGCTCAACCCCCCCCCCCAAACTCTGCTCGCCCTACCTTTTCCCCAGCTCGACTTGCATTCTTGCAAGCCAAGCCATGGAAGTGATTTCCGGGTTCCGGTGCTACATTGTTTATGTAGAAAATGGCATAAGATAAATTAAAAATGGCCACGATTTGCATAATTTGCACAACGTATTTAACGTTCTTAACGTATTTTATGCCATTTTCTATGTAAACAATGTCGTGCCAGGGACCCAGAAGTCTGGTGAGCGCCTTAGCTGGCACTCACATTTGGCTCGCACTTGGCTTGCGCCTCAGTTGGTACTTGCACTTGGCTTGCGCAGCAGCAGTACTCAGCTGGTGCGCCATGAGTCAAGTGCTGGGGGGATCGCCCACCCCTAGACTGTGGAGGGACAAACAAAAACAGATGAATGCATTAGCGTGTGTGAAATGCCCTTGATCACTTTTCAACTCCCTAGCCATTTTCTCCACACCCGGCTGCATACTTTTTTTACACCTCTATCATGTCTCCCTTTACTTGCCTTTTTTTCTAAGCTGAACAGTCCCAGACATTGTAACCTTTCCTTGTAGGGGAGTTGCTCTAGCCCCTTGATCATTTTGGTTGCACTTTCCTGCACCTTTTCTAATTCTACAGTATTGCATTTGAGGTATGGTAACCAGGATTCTACGCAGTATTCCAAGTGTGGTCACACCATGTGGTTGCACCAATATCATAAGGGCAATATGTTATTGGCATAGTAGTGGTAGTGATGGACACCAATTTCGATGGCTTTAAAAGGGGATTGGATAAATTCATGGAGGAGAAGGCTATCAATGGCTCATAGTCCTGATGGCTATATACTTCCTCCAGTATCAGTATTATTTTCGATTCCTTTTCCTAATTATGCCCAAGCGGAATTTTCTTTTTTCACAGCAGCCACACACTGGGCCAACATTCTCATTGAGCTATCCAGCATAACTCCAAGATTGCTTTTTTGGTCAGTCATCACCAGCTTGGATCCCATCGGTGTATATGTGAAGCTGGAATGTTTTACCCTACTAGTCATTACTTTACAATTACTTACATAGAACTGTATTTGCCATTTTAATGCCCATTCCCCTAGTCCGGAGGGTTCCTTTTTGAACTCTTTGAAATGCGCTTTCATTTTAACCACCCTAAATAACATATCAAGAGAACATTTATGAACAAGTTAAGAAGCACTGGTCCCAATACAGACCCATGTGGGACCCTACTGCTTACAACCCTCCATTGCAAGAACTGATCATTTATTCCTACCCTCTGCTTTCTGATCCTTAACCAGTTACTGATAAATAAGTAGACCACTTCTCTGATTCCATGATGACTGCTGAGTTTGCTCAGGAGTCTTTGATGAGGGACTCTGTCAAAAGCCTTGTGGAAGTTTAAGGGCAGTATGCAACAGTGTCATTTTGCAAACTCAAATTGTGCTCATGGAGTTCAGTTGAATCTTTCCTTTTCACAAGCTTGAACAATCACTTGCACAAATATAACATTAGTTGGATTCTCCTCTTGCACATACTTTGGAGTCTAGTTTCCACTAGTGCAACATGATTTGTGATAGTCGAATGACACAGTTGGATACCACTCTAAGTACGCAATGTCTACCAGAGCACTCCTGTCCACATGTTTATTGACATTCGCAAAGAACTCTAAATGGTTAGTGAGACAGATCATACCTTTGCTGAAGACATGTTGTTAATTCTTTTTCAGCATGAGCCATACTTTATGCTTGATAATTTTATCTTTAATAATGCTTTCCACCAATTTACCTGTAATAGATGTTAAGCTAAGTGGCCCATAATTACCCAGGACCCCCCCCCCCTTAAATGGTGTTCCACTGGCCTTTTTCTAGTCCTCTGGCAAAGAGGCATGTAACATAATTTTGTTAGAAGATCAGCAATTTCACATTTGAATTCCATAGGAACTCTAGGATGGTTACCATATGGACCCAATGCTTTGTTATTCAATTTGTTAATAATAATCACTATTTGCCTCAGTTCCTCAGACTTAGAAAATGCCATGTAAAGCATGGGTATCTGTCCGGTGTCTGCCATCTGCTTAGAAATCCTATTTAGACTTGTAAAGAATGCATATAAAAGGGCTTTTCACTTTTCACTCTCACTTTTCTTTTCCAAGCTCCCTGCCAAGAAATGTTTTCGTTCAACAGAAGTGTCAGGAGCTACTGATGCTGCATGGGAACATAGGAAACTGCCTTATGCTGAGTCAGACCATTGGTCCATCTAGCCCAGTATTGTCAACTTTGACTGGCACTGGCTTTTCAGGGTGTCATGCAGGATTTTTTCTAGCCCTACCTGGAGATAACAGGGATTGAACTAGGGACCAGAAGGTCCCAAGAACATGCAATACCAGTGCTGTTTCACTGAGCCATGGCTCTTCCCCCAAATGAATCTGGCTCAGCTCCGATCAACATTTTTGTTTATAATTCTTCATTTTTGAACAATATTATTTTCATAACCATAAAAAAGGAAGAAACATACAGACAATATTGTTCCAGAAAGATGGTTCCTGAGGTTACAGCTGGGGGGCAAGGGGAGTATACAAGTTTAAGTATTTCTTGGAAAGCTCCTTCATATGATTGAAGTTTGTTTCACTACACTAAGAAGGTCTCCAGCTGTTCATGTGTACAGATTCTCTCTTTTCTCAGAATCTGTTGTAAAGAGTTTTTTTTTTTTTTTTATCATCACCAAGGTTTGTCAAGCACTTCAAAACCAGTTGTCCACAGTAAGTAAGTTTGGTTTCTTCCAGTATTTTGTTGACAGAATGTATAAATGGTAAGCCTATGAAAAGTCAGTGATTTTTCATATCAAAACTAGGGATGAGTGGATTCTCTTGTTCCACTCCAGTATTGTCCTGTTGTTTCACATAGCCCAGTTTTACACTCAGCCTTCCTTCCAATTTAACATAAAGTATTTCTAAACTTAATTCCAGAACTGCCACATGCAGGGTTTGCAGTAGCTTTAGTTTTCTTCCATTTGTTGACATGTTTTCCTCTTACCATACCGATGTGCACAAGTGATCATTGATGAAGCACAGCATGTATGAGCAGATGATCATTTCATGATTTCTTTTTGCCTTGTGTTTCATCAATGCACACACCAGCACTTCCATGCATCACTAAAGTAGAGGAGGAAAATTTGAGAACAAATGGATGGACATTAAAGCAAATGTAGGTGTGTACTGGTCTCTACAAAATCCAGAAATCAAAATGGAAAAATGGAAGATTCCCAAGGCATTGGTGTTCCTTCACAAAGAAGCCCAGGCCATTCAGAGGCCTGAAATTGAACAGAGTAGAATTGGATATAGAAGGTCCCAAGTAAATATCCAGAATCTCTGCTTAAAATATTATGGATAGTACTACTGCTTGAACCAGGATAAGACAGCTTCCTCTGTTCAAAGCAAAGGAACTTCTAGTCTACTAGCTATCACATTGACTCAACAGAGGCTCTCTGAAATGAAATGTCATTTCTCCTCCTACCTGGAACTGAAACAAACAGTTCTTGATAAACATGGCAGGTAGGTTACGTTTGGCTTAGTGGATCACAATGTTTGCAGGCCTGATTTAAGCTCAACAAACTGGAAGTGGCACCTGAGGGCTGAAATGGTGGAGGAAGCAGAGCTTAGCAAAATAAAGAAAATACATACAGATTTCTTGTGTAGTTTCATACAACATAAGAACAAAATGAGTACAACAGAAAAGCCTATTTAAAGAATGGGCCATGAATGTTTTAGTGTTGTTCTCTTCTAACTATTAATATCCAGCATTAGTCTTCCCACCCCCCTCCACCATGCCCCATTATGTGAAAGTAATATACTCTTTAATACACCTTGGGCTGAATACGTATATGTCTTTCTGTAACCATGTGAATCAAACAAACACAGGTAATGCAGCAATGCCATTGCTTTGTATACAGCATGGCAATGCAAAGCCATCAGACCAATTAACATCCTGTAGTCCCATTCCATTCTCTTATGGGAAATGTGGCTTTATACAACGAGTACTTCAGATTGAGACATTATTAATCTAGACAAGTAGTGCAGTAAAGCATACTTTTCCTTTCCAAGTAACTGAAGGAATACAAATGCCACATGGGGAATAATACAGTATACAAGGTTGGTGGTACTTTTTTCATCAAAGCACCAACCTTTATGCAGCGAATTTCAGACCATATGCAGGTTGTAATAAACCAGTTTCCAACCATTTGTTTTCTGATTTTTATTTAACCAATTTGGACTGCACTTTTTAAAAAATATTACTAATTTTAATTTTTTTCTAGACAGGGATTAAAAGTGTGTGTGTGTGTGTGTGTGGCGGCGGGTGGTATTCAAGACTAGAAGTAAGGATTAAGGGTATTTTTGAAACTATCATTATGGGGTTTCCCCTTCAAAGTTTGGTGCTTGGAATTATTTGCTTTCATTTTCGCAGTTCTCTCCTTCCCAGCTCTCTCAAACCCTTTTGTTTGTAAAAGGAGCACCCCCAGCATTTGGAAAAAGCCTTTGCTTGCCTCCCATGCAGAGAGGTAGGCAGGCAATTTTCAGCAGGACATGATGGTTCTGAGCATGCTCAGAACTATCAGGAAAAGGTCTCTAGACTAGAATGTGTCAACTTTATCAACATGGACAGAGCTGTGTGCTAATGGCCTTTTGAAATTCTCCACCTTGTTTGTGGGCAGAGGAATTGGGTGGACCATTCCACCAAATTTGTCCAGTGGGAGGAGAATTCCCCCAACAGTTTCTCAAGTGGGGAGCTCACCATTAGCATCAGCACAGCTTCTTCCTTTCCCCCCTAAATATTTGGTTTTGTTTGTTTGTTTGCTTGCTTGCTGCTAGCAGCTGCAGCAGCAACTATGTTGGAAGTCTGGCTATCATTTTGCATCCTCCACAATACCTCAAGAGTAGACTTGTTCTGTGGTATTGTGAGGGGGATTGGCATCTACTACAAAAATGGTGGAGAATATTCAAAGAAAGTTCTGCAAAGTGGCCTTTTTGTAGGGATGTGTGTGGAGGCCATGTGGGGGCACATCAAATCCACCATCCTCAAGGAAGACAAAACATGAACAGTTTATATAATATTATTTAAGTATGCCCTCTTTATGTCATAGGGCCAAGGATATTTACAACATTTTAGTGCAGACTTTAAGGCCCCGAGATTTTCATGTTTCACCCTGAGGTGGTAGAACAGGTAAGTGGCTTTGGTCATCTGTCCCAAGGGGTCATTAAGTTCCTTCTTGGCTTGATTCCTTTCAGGATTTCATGGAAATTGGAGATCTGCACTGAACTCTTTCGGCCACTCTTGGCCTATGAACCACCTCCTTTCCAAGACATGTTCAACACTCTCTGCTGAACTGATCACATTTGGCAAGCTAGACCACCAGATAGGCTGCCCTGGAAACCTTCTTCTTTCCTCCTCTTTTTTCCTTCCTCTCTTGACTGATCTGGTCCTCCTTCCTTAGCTGGGACTATCGTTATCCGCTTCCATTCTGTCCCAGCCAACTTTTTCCTCTTCTCTCCTTCCCCCATCTTCCCTTCTGCCTTCTCCCCTCCTGGGTTCTCCTTGGATGCCAACTTCTTTCTCTCTCCAAGAACTTCCAAAGCCTCCCTCCCTTACTTCACTTTGTCTATCTCTTTTCTTTTATTCTTCACTCAGTGTTCTATGCTGTCCAGATTCCCCGCTCTTACTTCCACCTCTCTCACTTTCCTCCACTCTCCATCTCATCTCCCCCCCCACTCTATCTTCCCAGAGCCACTTAAATGGCCCAGAATCTGCTGAAGTCCCTCCCCCATTCCCTGAACAGCCACACCTGTGGCTTCCATTGGGCAGGAGCTGAGGCAGTGAGCCTGTGTGACACCCAGTTCTTACTCATCACCATATGCCACTTCCTATATCCAGCCTGGCTCAACCTCACTGTGATGTGATCAGGATGGAAGTGGTCAGTGTGCTGACTCATAGTGGTCCACCACGCACACACACACACTGGGTGTAGAATTTCATTTCAGTTCTACTACAAAGTAACAAATGGTAGAGTTTCTTCATACAAATCAGGGTATGTAACACCCTGTAACTACTCTTTAAGAAGTCTCTTTGGTCTTGCTCAGTATGCTGTTAATTCTGTAGTTAATCACATTTGTATTGTATTTCCTTTTTTCAGGAAATACAATACATTTTGTCATTTAAATTTCCTATTATAGATTATTTCAAGTTCCTTCTGCTGTTTGATTTTTTAAATTATCAGGTAAGTGTCATTCATTCATTTATATTTTTTGTTTGGGTTTTGCATCTTCCAGTTGAACCGTATGGTATTATAAAGTGCAACTAAATTGTAGTATTGTTCAGGTCTATCATTTTCTGGAACCTTTTCGATGAAGTTCAAAAAGGCAGCCATATTTCTACAAAGTGATCTGTTTTCCCTCTACCACACACTGTGCATAATTGATGCACTGTGCATCATTTCCATTAACACAGTGCCCCAAATTTTAGAACTCTGTTGTGCCCAAGAGGGGGGAAATCTCTAAAGGCCTTTTTTAGGTAACATTGGAAGCGGCCAGATACTCTCCTGTAGATGATTATTTTGATAAGTGCTCTCTCTCTCTCTCTCTTCCTGTGTGTGTGTGTGTGTGAGAGAGAGAGAGACAGAGAGAGAGACAGAGGGAGAGAGAGAGACTTATCGTGGATAATTTTATTGTGCTAAAGGTGTAATACTGTGTCCTTCTATATTGCAGTTTGGAAATAATTTCAGAATTTTCAAGATTATCACCAGGACTACCACTATCACACAGAAGACACACTTCCATTATCTCATTCAAGGTTTTTCATTTTTCATTGCTGGGAAGGAAATAGGCAGGCATTACAACTGGCAATGCTCTGTAACTATTGCGGTCATCTCCTGGTGTTGCAGCAGTCCAATGGTGAGACAGTTATCCAAACTACACAGTAATTTTCTAGATGAATTGAATCCTGCCTCCTGAAAGTGGGAGCAACGTTGCTTGAATTAACAGTTCAACCAAAAGCCTGTAAAACACATCAGTGTTGGAATAGCACATGTCTGGGAAAATATCCTCCATGTTAACTCCTTATAGGAATCACTCTTCAGCACTCTATATGTATATCATTGTTGTTGGGTAATATAGATAACCGAATGATGGGAGGGGGAATGCAAAATTATAAGCACCTACAATTAGTGTAAAGAAAAACTTTATACAAGATCGAAGAATTATATGATGAAGTGTAGTGTAGCCAGGGCAACAACAACATATATATTCTGTATTTAAGTTACATTGGATTAGAAGAAATGGGCCAAGCCTATTGCTTCCTTCAATAATTAAAATACATTGAGATGGATCCACATTTGTGTTCATCATTCTTTACCCTAGAGATGTTGAAATGGCCATTTCACCAAATATTTGAGTGGGGGATGCGATGGAATCCAACAGTAGCCTGAAAAAGGACATTCTCGGATAGTTAGTGAATAATATTTTCTGGGAAATTTTGACACAGCCAAACCAGAATGCCAGTCAAATCTGAGGGTCTACTTTCACACATATGGTCCACAAGGAGATTTTCCTCTTGTCATTTAAAACAATATATTGTCATAAAAATGCAAAATGATCAACATATAAGCTTAAATAACTAAAGAACAGTACGGCAAAATAAAGCACAGTACAACCAAAGACAGCGTAAAACAGTGTAGCTCAGCTGATCAAATGTCATTTAATGCCTAGTCAAGAAGAACAGCTTTCAGCTGGTGCCTAAACCCTTTCAGAAGGGAGGCATGATCTACAAATGGGAAGCAAGCAAGGTCCTCTCCCTGGAGTTAACCTTACCCCCTTGCATGGGGGCATCCAGAGAAAAGTGAAGATCTTTATCATTAGTTTGGATGTGCAAACCAGCAATACTTGAGCTGAATTCCAATTCAAAGCTTGTTCTGACTCAGGTCCATATCAGATTGTGATCTTTGTTTTTGCTTTTGCATGAAAAGCCATGCATATATTTCCATGCACATTTTTCCAAATGTATGCATCAACTGTGTGCATTTTTGAAATGTGCACATTCTTCCTTCTTCCATGATTAAAGCATATTTGTGCACATTTTTGAAAGGTACTTGTTTTGAAATGTATGCATTTTTTAAATATAGGCATTCTTCTCCCATGATTAAAAGGTGTTTCTGCACATTTTTGAAATGTATCATTTTGAAATACAGCATTTTTAAAAATGTATGCATGCTGTTGAATGATTTTTTGGGCGGGGTGTGTCCACAAATCACATTTTGAGCTTGGAAATGTTCAAACTTCAACCACAGATTGTGTCCAAGACTATGTTTGGTCTGGAAGGTGTGAACTGGGTAAAAACTTTATCAAAAAATGAACTGAAACTACAATCCTAATTAGGCAGGTTCATATGGTAGCAGGTGGTTCATCAGAAACACAGGTCCTAGAACTCTTAGGACACAGCTACGCTGGCTGGGGCATGCTGGGAGTTGTAGGCCAAAAACATATGGGGACTCAAGGTTGGAGAACACTGTCTTAGGACTATATAGAGCAAGAGCAGGACTCGGGATTGTATGTGGAAACAAAGAGGCAGCCAGTGAGTGAAGATCTTTATGCACTTATGAAATTTGGCTGATTCTTCTGTCTGTCCCATTAAGCAGCCTAGCTATTCTATTTTGGACCAGCTAAGTAGGGATACATGAGAATTCCCTTTTGGGGGTGGAATCTCAACAGATTTTACCAGTTTGGCCTGGTGGATTTCATTCTATCCCCCCACCCCACTGACGTTGGCTCAATCTATCGTGAGTCGAATACATAGATTTTGGATATTTTTAATGGTGGTAGCAATTTGCACAAATGGGATCTTTTTTTTTTTCTGGGGTCCCATGATTTGCACAAATGGGATCAGTTTTTAAATTGTTATTGCTGTTGTTGTTGTCTTTTAATGTGCATAAATGGGAGGTTTGCATGTGGGGGGTTAATATTTTTTTGAGTCTTTAAATTTGCACAGATGGGATTGAGAGGCTTTTAAAAATATTTTTTATCAGTTTTGTCCAAAAAAATCGTCAATTTCACCCTCCAGTTTGGCACTCCTCCCTCTGCCCACTACACTCAGGAAGAAGCACAGAGAAATGAGGTTGAAATTGACAAGCGCAGAATATGGCTCCTCTGGGGTAAAGGAAGTAGTGTGTGGAGAGAATGAAACTGACAAGGATATTTAAAATGGGAATACATAGTAGATAGGTGGACTTGCATAAGACCTCCCATTTGCACATATTTAAAGACCCATCATCATCATCATCATCATCATCATCATCATCATCATCCCAATTTGTGCAAATTACAGGACTTGAAGACAAATGCATCTATTTATTTAATATGTGCAAAAAAATGTGAACATTTCCGGAAGGGGGGGGGTCCTGCTACAGTCCGCTGCCACTTATTGGAACAGAAACACTGTACAATCCTGTTGAGCTTAAATGGAATGGAATTCCCAGCATCACACATTTATTATTTCTTTATTTCTTTATTTATTATATTTATGAATCACCCATCTGGCCAGGCATCCGGCCACTCTGAGCGATTTACAATCCAATAAAATACAAGGGGGGGGGGAACACACACACACAGTATAAAACACAATTAAAAACAGAACAAAACTTTAAAATCCTAACCCACCCCATATTCCCGCCTGAAAAGCCACGTTTTTAATGCACAGCAGAAGCTAATCAAGAAAGGGGCATGGCAGAGGTCACTGGGGAGGGAGTTCCATAAATTGGGGGCTGCCACAGAAAAGGCCCTCCTCCTAGTCCCCACCAGCCTGGTTTCTCTGGCTGATGGGACAGGGAGAAGGCCATCCGTGGCGGATATTGTTGAGCGGCCTACTTGGTGTTGTGGAGGCACTCCTTGAGATAAACTGGACCGGAGCCGTACAGGGTTTTAAAGGTCAACACCAACACCTTGAATTCGTCTCGGCAAACAACTGGTAGCCAGTGCAACTCTTTGAGCACCGGAGTGATGTGATCACGCCGGCGGCAGCCTTTAATCAGGCAAGCGGCTACATTCTGTACCAGCTGCAACTTCCGAACCGTCTTCCAGGGTAACCCCATGTAGAGCGCATTACAGTAGTCTAGGCGAGAGGAGACCAAGGCATGAACCACTGATGGGAGTGTTGTGATATGTATCACATTACCAGCTGCAGCACACTGTTTACACATGGAAGGGACAGAATGGCGAGGTAAACAGGTTTGTTATGTCTTTCTGGATTCTCGTGTTTTCGCATGAGAAGCTAGACCGTGAGAGCAATATGAGCTGGTCACATGGTTTGTATGTTCTGATGACGTGCTAACTTGTTTTTCTGTCTGAAGCCATCTTAGAGAGAAGCTGGATTGCTTTCTCACTTCTTCTTGGTTCTTCTTGCTGGACTTTGTTACTGCAACAATGTAACATCTTTGCTGAGGTGGAGTGAAGCTCAACTTACTCCACTGGATGTAATGCTTGCTATGCATTTATACTCTGCACATGGACTGTAACTAGGAAATGTATACTCTGTAGAACTTTACTTGCTAAGTGAATAAACAGGTAGAATTAGACCTGTGGTGTTACAGAGTGTTTCCTGACTTCATGGATTAATCTGCAACAGGGAAGCTGGAGGCTGTCTGACAACAAGGCAGACTGGGATGGTTCACTGGCACAACACGCTGCACGCTGCACGGGGGAAGGTGAGATCTGGAAGATCTGTGTGTGGAATTTCAGGCATCTGCTGGCACACAGATAGGATCTATAAATCTCCCAACACACACACACTCTGCTCACGCACCAACAGGGAGCAGATGATTAGGAAGGTAGGGGCGCAACTGTCTTATCAGATGGAGCTGATACAGCGCCGCCCAGCTCACAGCTGACACCTGAGCCTCCATGGACAGCTGGGAGTCTAGAATGACCCCCAAGCTGCGGACCTGGTCCTTCAGGGATAGATGTACCCCATTCAGCACCAGGTCAACATCCCCTAACCTTCCCTTGTCTCCCACCAGAAGTACCTCGGTCTTGTCGGGGTTCAGTTTCAGCATGTTCCCTCCCATCCAGCCACCCACTGCCTCCAGGCACTTGGACAGGGTTTCAATAGCCAACCTTGGTGAGGACTTGAAGGAGAGGTAGAGCTGTGTGTCATCCGCATATTGATGACAGCACACCCCAAACCTCCTGATGATAGCTCCCAGCAGCTTCAGGTAGATGTTAAATAACATCGGGGAGAGGATGGAACCCTGTGGCACCCCACAAGTGAGCGGCCGAGGATCCGAAGCCTCCTCTCCAAGAACTACCCTCTGGTACCTTCCAGAGAGGAAAGACCGGAACCACTGCAATACAGTGCCTCCCACGCCCAACCTCTCCAGGCGGTTCAGGAGGATACCGTGGTCAACGGTTTCAAAAGCCGCTGAGAGATCGAGGAGGACTAGAAAAGAGCATTCGCCCCTATCCAAAGCCCTCCTCATATCATCCACTAAGGCGACCAAGGCCGTTTCCGTCCCATGTCCAGGCCTGAAGCCCGACTGGCATGGATCTAAATAATCGGCTTCATCCAAATGTGCCTTCAACTGAGCCCCCACCACTCGCTCAATCAGCTTGCCCAGAAATGGCAAATTGGAGACTGGGCAAAAGTTGTTCAAATCTTGGGGATCTAAGGAGGGCTTCTTTAGAAGCGGTCTTATTACTGCCTCCTTAAGGGCTGATGGCAACACTCCCTCCTCGAGGGAGGCATTCACTACCGCCCTGATCTCCCCACCCAGTTTTTCCCTGCAGCTCATAACAAGCCAGGACGGGCAAGGATCAAGCAAGCAGGTGGTCAGCTTAACAGAAGAAAGCACCTTGTCCACTTCACCAGAAGGAAGAAGCTGGAATCGATTCCACAAAACCGGACTGCCACTGGCCTCCTCCCGTTCACCCACTGTGTCCATGACGCACGGAATCCCACTCCTAATCCGATCAATTTTATCTGTAAAGTGCTTCGCTAAAGCCTCACAGGAAGCTTTTAGACTGTTGCAATGGATCCGGAGCAACTGGACCGACCAGGCTCCGGACCACTTGGAACAGCCTCCTGGGGCAGCACTCCGCAGATGCGATGGAGGCAGCATAGAAATTCTTCTTTGCTGCCTTCACTGCCACATGGTAGGCAGAAGATGCAGCTCTGACCTGTGTCTGATTGTCTTCAGAGTGGGATTTACGCCATCGGCGCTCTAGCCTTCTCACCTCCCGCTTCAGAGCTCGCAGCGATGGAGTAAACCAAGGCGCTGTGCGAGCTCTGTTCAGGCGAAGAGGGCGCTTCGTGGCAACTCGGTCTAATGCCCTGGTGATTGCAGCATTCCAGTCATCCACAGGGTCTCGACCGAGCTACCATTTGCGTGCTCCAGTTCCCCAACCGCATCTCTAAGCTAAAGCTTCTGAATGAATTTCATAGGCAATCCAATGCATCGCACATTGCAATACAGCTTGCTTTTCTATTGCTGTAATGCTACTATAAAGATATACAGGGTGTTGTACTGATCTAACAGAAGATTTCATCTTGTGTGTGTGTTTTTGTACAACCATGGTGTGAGAATCTCACCCTCTGAACATTTCTTACACCTTTCATCAATGACAAACATAAAGTGTGCTGAAAGTTCTTAAAATGGTGGGCTTATTGTTTTTCTACCTCTCTTTAATATGTAATTGCAGAGAAACAAACACCATGTGCTGTTAACTATTATTTGTGGGAAATTTGTTGCTTTGGGGTGCATGTACTCTTCCTGCACCTGTTGGGACAAATCAAAACTCAATTTTGCTGATTTCTCCAGTTGGTGATATGTAGAGTGCCAATTACTGATCATACCCCGCTACAGGCTGAAGTACATGGATTCTTTGCACCCAGCTGTGCTATCTCTTGTTTATTTGTCTCTCTTGTGTTATGAGTCTCATCCTAGTTTTTGTTTGTTTGTTTGTTTGTTTTAAATCTGGGCTGCTGCTTGCAGAGAAACCATCCCATTATTCTAAGAACATATGCTCATGATGAGTACAAGTCATGAACATTTGAACAGGCTCCATCTGGTTCTGATCAACCCAGTAATATGATACATGAAAAGTGTTAAAACAGAAAACAAACAAACAAAGCATTATCGAGGATCACAGGATCTAACCATTATTTACAGTTTGTAGAAATATGTTTCCATGTTTCAAGATTGCCATGTTCACTGTGGGTTGAGTTAGCCTCTTTCTCTTTTGAATAAATGTGCCTAATTTTAATGTTTCTTTTAATGCTGCATAGGTGCCAGGTATGTCCTTAGCAGATTACCATCCAGATCATTGAGAGAGAGAGAGTGCTTCAGTGTGAGCTATTTCTTTTTGTTTAAATGGGTATCCCTCTCCAGGGCTGGGGCAGAAGCATCAGCTTGAAGAAGGGGATGGGTAGCAGTCCATGTGAACGGCACACTTTATAGGGATGGGTGAGAAATTAATCTCACTTCTTTTCACAATGCAGCCTCCTCACCCGGAGGGATGTGTGAGATTGAGATGTTTCAGTTCATTTTTGATCAGGATTTACCCATTTCACACATTCTGGACCAAACATGGACTCAGATGCAATCTGCAGCCTAATTCTGTACACTTTGAGGCTGACAATGTGTTTCACGGACCATTCAACAGCATGCATACCTTTGAAAAATGTGCATGGAAAAAAAAGTGTACCTTTGAAACTATGCACAAATACTTCAATCAAGGGGTAGAGCAATGCATCCATTTTAAAGATGCACACAATTGATGTGTACATTTGGACAAATATGCTTGAAAATATGCATGGATTTTCATGTGAAAAAAAAAAAAGCAAAGCTGCTCATATAATCTGAAATGGAGTTGAGTTCGAATGAGCTTCGAGATGACATCTGGAGAACTTTGGTGAGCTTGAGTTTTGCTGATTCATACAATAAAATAAAATCAGACCTGAGCAGCCTTAGTTTACAACCTAGTTTTCACCAACAGTAGATTAGCTGGTAAACCTGTGTCTCAGCTGCATGGTTGCAAATGTACAGCTCACATGAAGGAATGCTTCCACCCCAAAAGATTTCTACACATGCGGAAAACTACCATACAAGGGGGTCCTTGGCAACTTGCCCCCTGGTGGACCCCCTCCTATGTGGCAGGGCCTGGGAGGCTTACCTTATACAGCATCGGTGTGGAAGGGGGGCTACACTACACACATACATCTGTATACGTCTGGGGCCCCTTTCACACTGACCCAAACACATAGCTGCGGCAGAGGTGATGGTCAGCAGCAATGTCACTGTCAAACAAGGATGGGGAGAAGTTTCATTTGTTTGGTTTGCTTTTCAATGTGAACTTACCTAATGTTGCTCTTTTGTACCAAGTCAGTTATGCTTCAAAATCCACACTTCTCTGAATTTTGCAGTGAAGTTCTCCAATGAGGATGATGATAAAATAATAATAATAATAATAATAATAATAATAATAATAATAATAATAATAATAATATCATACAAAACTGGGTATGTCAGGTGAAAGTTGCATACAAAAATTGGTATATTGGAAAAAAAATAGCATTAAAGAATACACCCTGTTAGGAAAAGTGCTTGCAAAAATGTTGTATATTAAGCACAAATGGATACAAGAATGCATGTATTAGGGAAAATGCACACAGATGTGCACACTTTTTAATTTGATCTTTAAAAACAATTCTCAAAGTGTGGGATGAACTGAATTTAAGATTGGAAAACAAAAAACAAAACATAGAAACCAAGAGAACTCGAACAGATCCCTTTATCCTTACTGTCAGAGAGGTGTTGCTTACCCCTCAAGTGTTGACTGAACATGAGGGTCTTGCTCTGAAGAGTTGTCCTGTCCCCTAGCTTTCCATGTGCAGGAATTTGACTGGAGTGTGGAGGACTTTTCCATCATGGGGGTCCCAGCTCTTAGCCTGAAGTCATCCCCTTGCTACGACTCATAAATTGATTAGGATTAATGTACAAAATCAAGAGCCCTGCTGGGCTAGTCTAGTCCAGCATCCTGGCCAGCCAAATACCTATGGGATACCTATGGGAAGCCCACACACAGGACATGAGTGCCATAGCACCCTTCTGCTAGAATTCTCCAGCACCTGCTATTGAGAGGCATCCTCCAGTTTGTGAGAACTAGGCTTAGAACTTCCCTCATTCTCCCATTGGAACAAGGAGTAACATAGATCACAGTGTTGATAACAAAGCATCAGTGCTGCGTCCAGTTTCCCCTTCTATCCCCATAACGTGTGTCCCCTCCCTGAAATCCTCAGTGACACCTGATAATGTGGATAACGGGTAGGGAAATGCTTGATGTCATATCATATCACATTTTGTTTACAAACGACACCCACTATGGGGAGCAAAGCAGGAACTGGAGATGGGGATTTCTTTCTGGAACCAGCACCTTGTTTCATTCTTCTTTCTGTTTCCATTCTGCTTGCTGAAAATGGTTCAGGCAAACAAAATGAGGGGCTGTAATCTGGTTGAAGCATACAGGAAAGTGCTCCCTCTCCCCTGTTTCTGACAAGCCCTGTATCAACATTCTACTGGAGGATGCATTTAGGTGCTCTCTTCATTAAGCAGTTGTTGCAGTAAGTCCGCAGAGAATCAGTGCTGGCTTCCAGTACAAAAAAAGAAGAAAAAATAGTGAAGCGTGGAGAATTTTCTTAATTTGGATACGCTGGATGCCTGAGATGCTTAGAAATGGTCATTAACAGCCAATATCAAATATTAAAAATTCTCTTTCAACTCTCTCAAAACCCAATTGTGCATATAGATGATATGGAAAGAGCAGCATTCTGCTGGGGAGACCTTAGTAAAGGAATTGTAGTTTTATTTAGAGCTGGGTTGAAATGGGGAATATATTTTGTTGCTGAAACTTTAAGCAGCTTCAACAAGTGCCCTCCCCACCCCCGGGAGACATTTTTGCGGGGAGGAGAGGCTGCAGACAGGGGCGACAATGTATTCACAACATTCTGAGAGATGGCAAGAAGCATTGCCCATACTCTGAACTGACTTTTTGACAACATAATATAGCCAAATTGTATTGGCTACTTGGCATCATTGCAATGTCATCATGCTGGAAAAAGTTCCATTAAAATACTAAAAATAAAGCACAAGCAGCTGCTGATTAGATAGCAAACAGTGTGCTAAACACAGTGAAGTGAGTGAGCAATCTCCACCTTATTATTTAAAAGATTCTGTGCAAAATTCAGTGCTCTAGTTTGTCTCTGCTATGATGAGTGGGGACAGTTTGCCCCTTAGTGCCTCTTGTAGGAAGATGTGTTCTACAATACATCATGCATGCATGCTCTAAAAAAATAAATAAAAATGAAGCAAGTTTTCTTTCTTTCTTCTTTCTTTCTTTCTTTCTTCAGAGCTTTTACTTTTAGGCTTACACGAATGCAAGCACATGTAGTCAATTAATTGGCTAAAACTCATAGCATTCCTCAAATTATATATATATATATATATATATATATATAAACAGATGACACGGCCCTGGATAAAGTGCATGCTTTTGCCCTGTATTTATCACCTACAAATAATCTTGGATCCCCTATATTCCATGATTCTGTTGCTTTGTTGTCCATCTACATTATTTATTTAAAATATTGCTAGCCCAACATTAAGGGCAAAAACCCTCTCAAGGCAGCCTACAAAACAGAATAGGATACAATAAAATCCCATACCATGATAAAACACCAAAAAACATAACACCAACCTGATGTTGATGGGTTGACCAACCTGGCCCATCCATTAGCCAGAGAAGGAGCAGTTGCAGCAGGGAGCTTGCTTCCTCTTCCCTACAGAAAGAAGACTCTACTCCAACTGATGGTTACCTTATGACTGGAGTCCAAAAGGCAAGCACATTCTGGCTTCTGCCATCAACTAGGGGACCGAGGGCCACTAGGAAGCTGCACCGCTACTTCCAGGGAGTAATATCAAGCCAAGTGAGTGATGAACCTGTTCCATCCATCAACCAGAGAAGGAGCAATTGCAAGGAGTTAGCTTCCTCCTTCCTGCCAGAAAGAAAACTCAGCTCCAACTGCCTATAGCCCTTGGACTGCAAAAGTAAGGGCAAGATCACCCTAACCCCATCCATCAGCCAAACAGCCACCAATTCCTATTCAAGGAAGAACACCAGCAAGTGAAGATTAGCCTGGCCAATAGCACATTGAAATGCCCAGTTATAGCTCTACCTTGTCGTGGCTTTGAAAAATTGGCCCCACTCATCTTCCTTTTTCCCTCCACTCCCCTTCTCTTGTGTGTATTGTCTTTTTAGTTTGTAAGCCCCATGGCAGGGTGTGTCTCAAGCCCTGTCTGTCTTTCTAATTGAGGAGAGCAATAAAAAAAAATCTAACCCAGATGGTACTAAAATCTAAAACAAAATTGTAGCTAAAACCCACTGAAACATACTCAAGAGAAGGTTGGGGGCTGGGGAGTCTTCAGGGCCTTTCTTAAAGCTTGCAATGATGGAGCCTGATGGAGCCCAGATGACAACCCATTCCAGAGATGATGTGCCACTGTGGAAAAGGCCCTCTCTTGTGTACTTGGCCACTTAACTGTCCTCAAAGGTGGACTTGCTAACCTAAAGGTGAGTTAGCAGGACCTAGCAAATCTCACCTTTTATTTGAGAAAGCATGATGGGGCATTAGCTCTTCAAATTTCAGAATCCCGATTATAGTTCAGCAGCAGGGTTTTAGCATCACAGACATTCTCTTGGACCCATTCTCTTGGAATCCTAGCAACCCTATAAGTTTGATCATTATTGACCTTATATTGCTGCTGCTGGTGGTGGTGGTGGTGGTGGTGAGGCTGCCTGAAGCTCCCTAGTGAATTCATGGCAGATGTGAGATTCAGATCAGGGATCTTTTCATTTGTAGATCAATCTCTTAGCCACTATACTATACCAGTTGTGCTAACTGTTAATAGCTTATGCCTGCAGATTCAAATCCCATTTTCTCCATGTTGGGCGTCAGTATTGTCTCCTACTTTAAATGTGAAGGCCGTGAATGTAGCTTTAATTACCACATACTGAGGACAAACAGCAGGGGAGGACTTTGTACCCTCCTTGTGGACTTCCAATACACAATTTTGGTGAATAGCATTGCTATCCACTTGGGAAACGGGAACAGTGTTCAAAGTTACATTTTTGAATGCATTTCTGACCTAACTCATAACACACTCATTACATGGTGGAAAATATTAATAATACCTACATTGGATTGTTGTATTTTGAGGTTTCTCTAAATAATGGCAGAAAACAAAGATTGGCTCTATATGGTAATATATTACACATTGAATACCACACAGTGTTATCACTTGTAGAACATTGTATCCATCATGAGCCATGCTCATGTCCTCCATGACATGTTTAGATTGCCCTGTTTTAAATACATAAAAATGATGGATATAAGGAATGCAATTTCTCATGTAACATTCCTTTCTCCTAAAGGCAATATATTGCTGTCTTGTGAAGGGCTCATCAAGTTAGGCACTTGTTTTGTGCAGGAATAAGTTACCCAATTGCATTTGAAGTTATTATTGCTAAAACAAGAAACTATCTGATGAAGCCAATATAATTCAAATAACAGGGACAGGTTTGGTTTTTTTGTTTGCTTCTTTGTTGTTGTTGGTTTTAGTTTATGAAAAGGTGGCTCTAAATGAGAAATATGTTGCACTGGTTCTGAATGTGTGGGGTGGGGGTGGGAGAAGTTCTGGAACAATGTACCATGGTCATATTGTTAATACCAAGGCTTCTGCACAACAGGCTGAGAGACTTCTTCATATGTAATGCACATTGCCCGGTTCACCAAATCACTCATAATCTTCAAGACCAGGATGCCAATGAGATACAAACATAGCAAGTAGTCTTATACCAGCTTGAAAGATTTGTCCATGCAAAACAGATGCCTTAGGGGAGGAATTGCAGCACAGTGCTAAAACCCATCCAGAAGTCCTTACAAATGTGGCATTTACATGTGTTCTGATGTGCCATGGGGTTGCTTCAAGCAGCTCTCCCACAACACTCTAGCCATGTTCAGGAGTTCACCTGAACACGTGAAGACTCAACGTGCACACTGCCCCTGCCTGTACATCTCTGGAAGTGATGATCCTGGCCCCCTCTCAGTCCAGACCTTGCCATATTGAATTAGCAATGTCTGAACGGTTCTACTTGCATTAGCTTGAACACAAGTAGAACTCTCTGCATGATCTTGATCCCTGCCTTATCAGGGTTCCCAGTAGCGCAGACAGGTGTTTTTTTTCCCCCCACATTCAAGAAAGCATGAGCAGAGTTCCCTTTCAGACCTTGCTGATTTCGACACCACAAGGTCTGAACTGAGGCGAGTGGCCAGCATGCCCGGAGATGTAGCGGCCAGGCCAGCTCACTCACTCTTCCCACTTTAAGCCCTTCTGTGTGCAGGTGGTGTACGCCTGAACAAGGCGTGTGTGTGTGTGTGTGTGTGTGCACGCACACACATTTGTGTGAGAATGTGGCCTCCTTTATTTTGATTTCTCTTTAATGTAAGTCGAGTCCTCTCTCAGCAAACTATATCATATACAATATCGGGCCACAACAAATCACAGCACAGGCTACAACAACTGTGTCACAGACGGAAATCTGGTGCCACGCACACTCTTCTGCTTCTGGCCCTCCTCCTGTCCAGTATGCACGTATGAACACATGCCCTAAGGAATGAACATTTAAAACAATAAAGCATTAAATCAATCAACCAACAGAGACAGCAAAATCACGTCAGCAACACAGCCTCAGACCTAAAAACCTAACCAGGTCAGGTGCCTCCAGCAGCCAATCGTGCATTTGTGGGTGAGTGCTTTGCAGAGTTGGCGTTTGTGGATTTTGGGGGAAGTGAGTTGTTGTTTACTTTTGAGGGGTGGGTGTTTTGTCTGTGTGTTTTTTCTCTGAGCATCACCAGTTTATCTTATGTGGAATTGGCATTTTGTTGTGCTTTATGAGGGAAACTATGTAGTTTGTGGAATTTGGGGTCAGACCCCTCCCACCATCTTGTTCAGGTTCCTGGGCAAGCAACTTGTCTTTTACCGTCATCAGTTTGCCTTTCTGTGAAATGAGTGTGTTACACTGAAGCAGAAAGTGGTGGTTTTGCGCTTCGCCTTTCTGTGAAATAGGACTTTTTGCTGCAGTAGTGAATTTTCTGATTGGCCACAACAACTATTTTGTGACGGCACTTCTCAAAATTCTGAAAGTGCCCACAGGCCCGAAAAAAGTTGGAGACCTCTGAACCCTCACCAGATCCCGGTTAAACATAAGATGGGATAATTCCCTTTACACTACCCTGGAGTGCTTATGTGGTAGATAGATAAATAAAAGGTAGATCAACAGCTGTTTAAATCCATCAGAACTCTCAAGCCAGCCACGCTGATAAATAAATAAAAAGACTGAGAAAATATATCGGCCACTTTTGACACATGTCCATTCCATTGCTTCTTTGTGTTCAAGAATTAAGACCTACCTCAATCTATTTAAGAGTCATTTTGCTTAAAGGACACATTTGCAGCCACCACTAATGCCCCATGCGTCCTAATGGAACTAGTCACTACCATTATCTGCTGTAGTAATCTCATTACTGACTGCAAGCCAAGCAGCTGATGTTGGCAGAAAACAGCTCTCCAAGTTGAGTAAATGGGATTTAGCAAATTGGATTTACTCAGGTAATGTTGTGTCTTAATTTTTTTCCCTTCTTCTTTAGCATTTTAAAACTCATCTGCTTGTTACATTAGCAGAAAACATACTGCGAATCTTGAAATGCCTCTCTTAATCTTCGAGCAACAAGGAATCATGCCGATAGAGTGGGGTATTTTGTACCTGTTATTGATTCTACCATATCTTTCACATTAAAGTGCGGTTATTGTCAGAACGGAGGATAGATTTCACTTACCTACTCATCCTATCTTTGAATCAGAAAGGACATTTGTGTGTGTCAGGAACTGCTGATCACTGTCCCGTGTGGCGAATCATGTCACTACAGCTTAGAAATGGCATGGAAATTTGTTTGGTTCACATTTTAAAGTGAACGTGCCTAATTTCGGACTTATGAACCAATATTCAAGATGAAATTCAGTAGTTATTGTTCAAAATTTGCATTTCTCCAAATTTTGCAATGGAGTTCCTGAGACGGCCGTCACTGGTCTAGGAGGACTGTTGGGGCAGCCCCTCCCCCACCTTCTCTGAGGCTATTTGGGACCTGTGTGCCCTGAAGGAAAGCAGAAGAGAAGCCCAGGATGGTGAGCTCATGCCATCAGCTCCTGAAACGACCATCACTGGCCTGAGAGGACTGTTGGGGAAGCCCCTCCCCTACCTTCCCTGGGGCTACAGAGGGAATGAAAAAGAGAAGCCCAGGCCAGGGAGCTTGTACCATCAGCTCCTGAAGAAACCTTCAGCTGGCCTGAGATAACTGTTTTTTTGGGGGAAGGGGTTGTAACGTTTGTTTGTTTGTTTGTTTCAGTATTAGGCAAGATTATGTACAAAAATGAAAATGTATGTATTAGGAGAAATGCACAAACAAAATGTATTGATTTTCATGCAAACTTCTTTTTAAAGTTCTCAATGTTTGGACTGAACTAAACCGAAGACTGGAAAAATGAGAAACTGTGAGGAAACTGAAATTGACAGATTCATCCATCTGGTCTATAGCTTCTCAGTGAAGAACCTCCTCACTGAACCCAAGCTGGCTATTGGCTTCTCCTGGGTAGGGAGGTGTATAAGAGGGCTTCCTATTTGAGTGGAACCTTGCTTGAAGAAAAAGCCGGCCTACCTGAACTCTGGTGTATTCCTTGTCTTGTTCTTCAGTCTGACTCCTGGCTTGTTTTCCAGGCTTACCTTTTGATCCAGATTGCTCTTTGGTCTCGACTCCTGGCTTGCTCTGCATTCCTGCCTTCTGGTCTGCCCACTGATCCTACTTCTGGCACCAGACTCATTGCTGACTGCTGCCCACAGCACAGTACTGACATTGTGTTATGTTTTTTTTGAAGATCCCCATTTAGGAGGATATCAGTCTCTGGCAATCGTTTCCAAGGTTCCTGTTGCAGAAACACATCCCACACAGATCCTTGGTGCAAACAGGCCAAAGAGGGGTGGTGGTGGAAAATGCTGCAAGAATTAACAATGCATATGACAACTTAATAAGGCAGAATTATTGTAGTGCCTCCTTGTTTTATTTTCTATCTTCATCCTACCTGAGATAAGGTGTCCAGGGTTTATACAATCCTGCAATAAGAAAATAGGCATCTTTCTCTCTGGGTTGTATGGCAGCTCCACCAGCCACCTGACAAAATAATAATACACAAACCTAAATAATAAAAAGAGGCCCTAAAAACAAAGAAAATTTTCTGAATATATGCAACTCCAGGGAGCCCCAGTCTCCTCCTTCCTCCACCCCACCCCAGAATGTCCCCTTTAACCCCTCTCTGAGGTTGAGTTCCCAACCTCGGAGAGACAGCTTGCACAGTTCTTTCTGTGCCAGTTGTGGGGCAGGGGAGAGGGATTGGTGTGCTGATTCCTAGCTCTGAGGTCAGAGCCCTGTTTCCGACCTTGGATCCAGGAATCTGAATTATCCTATGGCCCCACAGACAATGTCTAGGAGCCATAGGATCACTCTCTGAAACATACAAACTATAAAACAGCTAAAAACAATGTGCAATGAAATACCAAAATATAATAAAATGACTAAAACATCAGCATGGACCATAACCAAAACAACTGATGTATCAAAAGCCCATTATATGCCTTCACATGCCTGGGAGTAGAGGAAAGTCTTCACAGTGGTGCCAAAAAAGATGACAATGTTGGCACCAAGTAGGCCTCACTGGGGAGAGCATTCCACAGTCTGGGGTGGGGGGCCACTGAAAAGGCCCTCTCCCTTGTCGCCAGACCTCTGAACCTCCAGTGCAGTTTTCAGCTTTAAAAAGTATCCAGATACATTTAGAAATGCATAGTTTGACAGAATATATGATTTAAAATGTGAATTCAAGTATTTAAAACTTATTTTCTTCCCCCCCCCCACACACACTTTTTAAAAAATGGAGGTTAATGCAGAAACTGGACAGAATGGACTTATGGGTGAAGATGCAAAACTGACATAGACCAGAAATAGACTGATTCTACCATCCTATTACCATTAATGTATGCCCTCGAAGATCATCTGAAGCGTCAACTCCTGCAGAACGCAACTGCAACACCCTGCCAGGTATAGGGAGGCATCTTCTTATTCAACCTGTTCTGGTTAGCACTCCAGTTTGCATCTGGGTTCAATTCAAGGTGCTGGTTTTAACCAAACAGAGGGGCAGGGCTAGGCAAGTGTGGTCCCCACAGTCTCACTTCCCCTCCTTGCATGATTTGAATTGTGACTGAATGTCTGAATAAGACTACTGATTAATGGCATAATCCTATGCATGTTTAGACAGAAAAAAGTCCTACAACTCCCATCATTCCCCACCCAACTTTTTTCTGTCTAAACATGCATAGGATTGCACCCTAATACACTTCTTCAGATGTTCAAGAGTAAGAAGTTGACCTCAGCGTTAGGAAGAACCATGAAGGTGAAGGTAGAGGGCTATCATAAGGGTTTAATACAGTGCCCATCTTGTTCAGAAGCTGAAAAATGAACACTCCTCGCTTATCATGCATCTTCCCATCTCTGCAGAGTATACAAAGTCAGCTTTCTGTTGTTTTAATATAATAACAATCCTGAGATTTAGCTAAAAAATATTTGAGTTGTCAATAGAGCTGTAATGAGCCACCTGAAGCTGCAATAGAGAAACTGCTTACTTTACTAGTCAGGCTTGTAACTGCCAGGAAAATGTTCTTTCCTCTATATTTATGTAGAGCATCCAGATGCCAGTTTGCTAAATCACAGCCGTATATTCTCTTGAGAGATTTTAATGCTTGTTCCCAGCTAAATGCTACAGCCGGTGGTAATCAGGATTCTGACTTGGTTATTGACTCTTCAGAAGTTTGCTATGCATTTTTCTGTGTGTCCCCATGCCCTAATGCTTTATGTTAGGTGACCACATAAATATGTGTATAAATATCAAGCATACTCAACAGAAATGCACAATAACAGTGTAATCCTATGGATGCAGACTCAGAAGTAAGTACTATTGGGTTCAGTGGTGAATATTCCCAGGTAAGTGAGTATAGGATTGCAGCCTAACAGTGTGATCCTGTGCATGCTTACACTGAAGTAAGCCCTATTGAGTCCAATGGGGTATGCTCCCAGGCAAAGATGCATAGAATTATGGCCTAAATAACTAATCTGACAGGATCTTTTGCATGCTGGATTATTTTAATTACATCATGAACGGGGCTTGTTTGTTTCAGTTTCCAGCTCTGCAGATATTAAAAGGGTAAATAATGAACTGTTCTCTGTAAAATACTGATGAAAGGGCTTTCAATGTTTAAACAAATGAATAGGAAACACAGCCAAACCTAAGACTTAATAGAGCAAATCAATTTGAAACTGTTAGGCTTTATTTAATCCTATTGAAAGATCCTATTCCTGCTACACATCAGCTACTGAGTTGGCCCTAATATTTACATGGGGAGAGATGATAGAACTGCTAATGGCTGCTAATATGAGAATATTCCTTAAAAATAGTAAAACATCAGATCAGTGAAGTAGCTTCATTAATGAGGTGTCAAGGTAAAGGTTCATCTCAAACTTATATCAATTTACATTGCAGGAGGAGCTGCTGCTAAACCTGCAACTGAGACCCAATCTAAACAATCTCTGGTCTGGATATATGTACAGTTGGCATGCTAATAATGCCACATAATAGGCTGGCAATGTCAGCCTGACACACATGGAAAGAGCATCAAATGAGATAGTGGCACGGCCACCACATTATATTGGCAGGGAGAGCTGAAGATGAGAGGGTCTGTAGTAGCCCTTGAATAAGGTTCATTTCATTTCATAGATAGAGTTGGAAGGAGCCTACAAGGCTATCGAGTCCAACCCCTTGCTCAATGCAGGAAACTAGAGGAGGGGTCTCCGTTTCAGATTCTGGCTTGTTCCATAGTTGGTAACCATAGATTCCCATTCTGTCCAAACCAGGAAACCATGGTTCACCGGAGATCTCTGCACCTCATCGAGGCATACCGTAAAGGGATGACAGAAGGGGCTGCGTGCATTGACAAAATGCTCATTGAAAACTCAGCGTATTAAGCTGAAATGTAATTTCACCGCCTCCATGCAGCAGTGGCTCTCCAGGGTGTCAGACACAGACTTTTTTCATGTAAAATGTGTACTCTCCCCACCTGTGTTCTACAGGGAAATGCTTATATAAATATACTATAAGTTGGTTCCTGGCATCTTAGGCAAGAAGGGAGGTGAAAGCTCATTAATGCTAATGTCCCACAACCCTGAGTGGGGGCATGGTCTCTGTGCACATGATGCAGCTGCATTACTGAAGCTAAGCAGGTCTGGATATGGTCAGTGCCTGGATGGGAGACCACCTGAGAACCACGTGTATACTGCCTTGAGTTCTATGATGGAAGAAAGGTATGATATAAATGTAAAAATAAATGAATGAGTAATGCCAAACAATGGTGAAAGGTAATGGCAGGGGATGGGGTAACAGAGAGCATCTAGGGCCTTCTCCCAATATGTTAACGATGGTTAAAATATGGGTAGTATTATGTTAGCACTGGGCCCTTCCCATTAAAAGAGACTGAGTACACTGGACTACTACACATGTAGTAGAATGAGGTGGTAGAACATTCAGGTTGTAGAGTGGACTGTACCATTGCTGTTGAAGGGAAATACATTTTTGAATACTCCTATATATAAAAAAATATCCTTGAAAGTGTAAATGCTACCATGTCAAAGAGAAATATTCCAGCTCAGTTTGCTCTACTGGTCTAGCTATATACTTACAGGAAGCTTTTTCTAGAGGAGCATTCAAAAGTGAGATCCATTTTCCTACACTCTGATCTGATGTGGTACAGTCCATTCTGCTCCCTCACTCTGCTGCATATATAGATAGATCAGGCCAGAGAGCTGATCTTCTCTGAGGTGAAACCAGCCTTTTCATCTCCAATTTAGAGCAACTTTCACTGATAACAAAGGTCTTCTGTCCCCTGCACTAAAATTCCACCAGACTTTATATTAGGGTTGTCAGTTGGCAAAGTCGCTCTAGCGTATTAGTAGGGAGAAGGGAGAAGTTCTAAATGTTTAGCCAGGACAAAATCACATCCTTCATGCTTATTTCCATGACTCAAGATGAATTCCGTGTAGTTGTCTTTCACAATGTCCATTAGTTGTTCTTAAACTGTATGAATTAGTCATTTCCAACTGATTTATTATTAAGCTCCTGACAAGTTCAGAGGATTCCTTTGTTTCCAGGAGATGCAGCAGTGGCTGTTCTTGCTAATTAGTAAAGTCCAGAACATTCACTATTTATGACCAAACAATTTTGAAATGCCCCAAAGACTGACTTGCCACTGGCTAGTGGGATAATTCAAACTGTGTTAGATGCAACATGGATATTTTTACAACACCAAAGATGGCTGGAAGCAAACTATTTGACGAGGCCTGTGAATTTTGAATGAGTGTGAATGTTGATATTTCAACAAACTGGGAAGTATGGCTGCAGAAATAGTGGGATTACATTATGTGGCAGAAATGTACTAGCTTTTAACTGGACTGTAACCTAATGGGTATTTCAGGTCAAAGTTCTTATTTTTGGTTTCCTAGTTGGTCAACACATTAAAATTGACATTGAGCCATAAAAGAAACTGTGTACAAAGTGTCTGTAGCTCAGAAGGGAATGAAGTTAATTTATCTGTTAATTTAGGGAGTAATTCTTTATTTGCATCAGCCACTGGCCTTAGCAGAATTTAGGGAGTAATCCTATGGCCCCTAGACACCGCTATGGTTCAATTGCTTCTAATGCAATCAAACCATCAAAGGGACTCCCCTTACTTTGGCACCCAGAGCCCCGTTGAAGAAGATTATGCCCAAACACACTGCTGCTACCGGTGAACACATTAACATTCTTCAGCATTCATAAAGGTTAGGGATCTCCGTCCAAGGCTTTCACATGATACTCCCCTTGTGTTGTGCTCCACACTTTTTTACACAAAGCACCCATGGCAAGAAAGCTTAGATCTAAATTACATCTTGTTTTGACCCTTTGGAAAACAAAAAACAAAAAAAACACCAAATCCTCCCATCAACTAAGATATTTTAAATTTTATATTTTTCACCCAGTAAAGTGATTCAGTCCTCATTCCCCCTTCAAGGGAATTTAGGGGCTTTTCTACATGAGGCATTTATTGTGTACTCAAGATCCCTCACTAACGGAGGTTTGCTGGACCTTTTCATGACCTCGTCAGCTTCCAGGGCCTCTCCCATGCTTTCCAGCCATTTCTGTGGCTTTTTTTTTTAGACCGAGGAAACTCAGCTATTAAATTTTAAGCCGGAACAAAGACCTTGTGTACAGCCGAAAATCCAGTAGTATACTGCAGCTATACCACAGCTCCACCTTGTGCTTCGTTAATAGAATATATAGAGATGCAGAGAAAGAAACTCCCCCTGGAAAACCACTAATGTACCCATGGGACAAGTCATTTACTTTACTGTTCTCTCCTCTCCCAAGCCTGGCATGGACAACAAGGTCCAATTAATCTGGCTCCCATCACCATCTCATGCCCTTATTAGGAAGCCACTTCCTTCCTTCTGAAACACTCCCATGCCACTCAGTTATCTCCCGCTTTCTCTCTTACCCACCCCAAAGATTCTCCATCAGTTTAACTGATTACCTGCCAATCCTCTCTGCATTTTGCACATTACCTCTTCAAATTTCTGTAATAAATGTGTATTTAATTATTCTAATCTCTGGTTCTTATCTCATTGCTAATTCCCCATCCTGAAGAAAAAGACCAGACTAGATTCTAGTGCTTGTTCCCCACTCAGACATGCCACTGCACACCATGATTCTTGGCTAAAGACCCCTGTATCACTCAGTAACATGTGCATTATTAGACACATGTAGACCAGGACATGTGGTAACAAAAGCCTGCAGAACACATACTGTTGAAGTATAGCACAGCAAGATAGATGTTTATTATCAAGCTTGGTGAGTGTAGGTATTTTTCAAGACAGAGAGAAGAGCAGCAAATCATATTGGTGGGTGTTGCATATGCCGATGGTGATTGATTCCTTGTCCAGTTCGGTGGCTATCATAGAGTATTTTAAATCTTTTCTGTGCCATTAACCCAGGAGGACCTTCCCCTTTTGGGTTGGTGGGCACATTTGAAATTTTGGGAGAGTGCTGTGGGCACTCTCACAAAATTTCTGCCATGGTGGTCATGGCCTGTCAGAAAACACTCATTAACAGAAGGAAAACTGGACAGACTAAAAGAAAAGTAACCCACCCAAGAAAAGAAATAAGTACAAGGCTGTCATGCCTCTCCTGGAAGTCTCCTCTTCAGAAGAGGAGGAGGACTTACCTCTGGATCAGGACTCTGGTTCAGCAGATGGAGAGGACCTTCTTTGGCTCAGAAGCCTCCCCCCCCCCATGGAGTTAGAGGGAGAAGTCCAAGACACAGCTGGCCAGATATCTACAGTGGAACCAGGACCCTCCCAGCAGACACTCAACATTTCTCCCCCACTGCAGGAGAGCATGCAGTCAGAGCTTGTTCTCCAAGCCCTAGAGAACAACACAGGCTCAAGCGGAAGGCCCACACTCCGTCAAAGGAGGAGTGCTCACCTGCAAGCCAAAGCTCCAGTAGAATAAAGAGCTCTACTCAGGAGCAGGGTGTTGCAAGCAACCTCAGACTGTCTGCAGCTGTGGAGTAAGGGTGTGGCTCAACCAAGCCGGCATAAAAGCCTGCTTTAAAGGACAAACTGATGCTGGGAAACAATGATGTCACAACTTCTGGTTGTGGCATGCTTGTGGTATCTCTGAAATGTTTGGCTCCTGCTTCATCCTTGCCTTTTGACAACAGATTTATGCCATTTGACCTCAGCTCCTTCACAGTATATGCTTCTCCTCTTATCTTGGCTCTTGATTTATGACCTCCCAGTAACTGACTATGGACTGTTTAAACAATTGCTCTTTGCTTTCACCCTTTGAACTAGGATAAAGGCAAAGCTAAGGTCTGTGCTCCAAAACACAAAACCACTCTGTTGAACCCACATAGAGATGGTGTTGGAGGGCAGCACTTTGCTTTGCAGCATGGAAACCTCCCAATAAAAATAAATTAAGGAACTTAAATAAAATTAAAATTGGGAGGGGCAGAGAATGTGGTGAGCACCAAGAGAGGTGTCTGTGGGCACATTACAGAGCACAGCATTAAACCATAGGCTGCAGAAGGCACCAGCCTTCTGCATTCATCATAACATTAACAACAACAGAGGCCTACCAGGCCAAATCCTGCTACCATCAAACAACAGATACTTATCTTGCCCTAATTCTTCAAACCACATGTCCTTTTATCCATGGTTAGGGATCAGATTATCTGGCATGCAAGTTGCCAAGAGTAATGCCCCCATTCAGGGATAATCTCCTGTGGATTCTGAAGGCAGACAGACCAGTAGATAGTTACTTAATAATGACAGATGCTTGAATATCCATCTATCTCAGCTTGGGCCCAGGTGCTTTAACAGAAAACGGAACATCTGTCAGTGCTAAATAACAGTTTTTTAAATAATAACAGCAGTTTTAATAGCACCACCACAAACTTGCTGTGCATCTGCAATTGTGAAGATCAGCATGTCTATTAATGGGGAACTCTAACATGTTCTGAAGAGGAGACATATATCCATTGATATATTTTTTTTCCTGGAGTATGTTCTTTAGAAAACTATTTAATTAGCCCTGTGTTTTATTTTCCTTGATTGTTGTTTTTTTTTTAAGTCTTGAAAAAGATAGCATGGATTGATAAAGCTGTACTAAAGTGATAGGTCACGTCAAATGAATAAAAAATCAATTGCAAAAGAGGGTGAGAGAGAAGTCTTTACAATTTCATTGCCTGGATCAATAAGACCAGAAAATTAAGATGTCTTCGCAAAGTACGGTTTAATCTGATTTACAGGCAAATTGTGATCATCTTTGTTCCATACTTTTTATCCATAAATATAGACTATTGTCCTCTCCTATCCTCTTTCCTTTGCGTCCCAATCCTACCAGGAATAAAGCTTCTTTGGAGTGAAATAGGGCCACAATCTCATCCTAAGTAAAAGACGTTTTCCATGATTTTGACGTTATGCCACTGTGGTACATTCTGAGGCTGTTTACACACACTAGATTCCAGTGCTAGGTCCAGATGTCGGGTGGACTTAGTAAAGTGCTCCTAGTGGACCATTGCCCGCAACTCATCCTGTCCCTCTGGGTTCAATTCCTACTGTTTCCAGGAAGGAAAGGGCAAGCGAGTGAGCAGTATGAAAGGGCAGCTGTTCATTCTTGCTCCTGTTATGACTCTAGCCCAAACAGACATTACTTTTAAAAAAATGTAGCTAGCAGCTACATCGTCCCTCAATTTTTACTGTAGAGTAGGTGCAGGCTCCCTGATATAGATTAGGACCCTAACATTGGGAGTAGGGGGCTTTAGCCATCCCCCCACTGTGGGGATGATCAGCACTGAGGGGCATGCCTGCAATTTCTATTGCAATATAGCAATCCGTTTGTTTTATAGATCACTATATTGCAATTGTAATTACACGCACCAGTGGTGGGGGAGTGGGATCCACATTGGGCGTATAGCAGGGGGGAAAGGGGGAAAGCCACCTACCCTCCCCATGCTAAATTACCAATCTGGATCAGCACCCCTGCACCTATGCTTGAGTAAGTGTAAAAAAAAAAAAAAGATGGGTCAAAACATCCCAACTTCAGGTAAGCTGATGGGATTTGAGACAGCAGTGACTGACCAAAAAAAGAGAGATCTTGTTGGGGTTCTGGTGGACAGCTTGATGCAAATGTAGACCCAGTGTGCAGCTGCTGTGAAAAAAAGAAAATTCAATGGCATAATTAGGAACAGAATCAAAAATAAAACTGCCAATATCATACTGCCCATATGCAATTCTGTTGTGCAACAAACACTTGGAATGCTGTGTACAGTTCTGGTTACCACACTTAAACAGGGATATTCCAGAGGTGAAAAAAAGTGCAGAAAAGGCAACTAAAATGATAAAGGGGCTGGGGCAACTCCCATATAAGGAAAAGTTACAAAGTCTGGGACTGTTTAGCCTGGGGGAAAAAGTGAGTAAGGGGAGGCATGATAAAGGTAGGAATGTCTGTTAAACCTGTCCCATGTTTCACAGATTGTCATTCTGTCTGCTCATTGACAGAATCAGATATATTTTTTTAGAGATTTATCTTTCCTGTTTGCAAATGCATATTTGTGCTAATGTGTTATGTTTTTTTTTAATGGTCCATAAGTCTGAGGAATCCATGTGACTCAGGAAAAGCTGATCCGTTGTGGATCAACCGGATCAGGTTGAATTCATAGAAATCCGAACTCATTTGCACATGATATCTTTCTTTGACATCCCAAGATAGAGGTATACAAAATTACACAACATGTGCAGAAAGTGGATAGAGATATATTTTTCTCCCTCTCTCATAATACTAGAACCTGGGGTCATCCCATGAAGCTGATTGGTGGAGATTCAGGATAGATAAAAGGAAGTACTTCTTCACGCAATGCATAGTTAAACTTTGGAATTCACTACCACAAGATGTAGCAATGGCCACCAATTTAGATGGCTTAAAAATTTCATGGAGTTTCATGGAGGAGAAGGCAATCAATGGCTACTAATCATGATGGATATATGGTACCTCCAGTATCAGAGATGGTACAGCAGTTGCTGGGAAACATGAGTGGTGTGTGCTATTACACACTCATGTCCTGCTGGTGGATTTTGCACAGGCAGATGGTTGACCACTGTGTGAACAGAGTTCTGGACTAGATGGACCCGTGGTGTGATCCAGCATGGCTCTTCTTATGTCCTTAGCAGCTAACTGCATCTGTAAAGTAATGCCTGTTTTGGCCCTTAGTAACTCATCTGCTTTCTTTCTCACTGTAGTCCAGAGAAGAGTGGGTGATCAGGCAGCAACTGCAAGAATATCAGAACCATGGGGGAGGGGGGTCTCTCTTGGTGAGCAGACTCAGCAGAGCAATCCCAGCTGATGCCTGGCCCCTGGCAGATACTCACTGATGCCAATTTGTTCCATGTCAACTATCCCATAAGCAGATCTATGTGAAAGAAGTTACATCTGACTTGCAAATAATATCTTGCACTGAATAATGCTATAGAAATTTTGTTCCTTCCCCTCAAACCCTGTAGCGGGTGCCAAGGGGGACTCAGTGGCTAGCTTCAGCTGGGAGTCAGGGCACTTGTGTGGATGCATGCACAGTTATAGGGATGTGGCACTGATGGGTTATTTAAAGCTTTTTCTGTGCACACCCAAATGGCCAGTTGGAGTTTTCTTTGTGACAACTCTCCCACTCTGTTTGCAGTACAGGCATAGGTGTAGGGTGATCCCCCCACCTACTCTGAGCTGCTTTGCCTGGAGTAAATTGACAGTTAGCACAGGTTGTAGTGAAGTTAAATATCATTTGGTCACAACATTGGGTCAGTATGAGAATAAATTGTAGGGTATAATTTGTTGAGTACCTCTAGACACCATGGAGATGAAAGGAAATTTCTGAGATCTGTCACTCAGGGCTGTGATAGATAGGGCGGGGCAAGGGGTTCTTTTGCTGTTTGATTGGGTCACACACCCAAAATTATCAGGGTGTTTCTCCAGCTAGCAGGATTTTGAATTTCATGCCTATTATATCTCTATTACTCAATAATTCTCTGGCTTCCCCCAACCCCAGAAATATCAACTGTAGATTCTGTTTGAGGTCTCAATAATAGAAAAATACAGATCGGCATTTACAGTGCTTTAAGCATTTTGATAAACAGGCACTTGACCAAGTAAATAAAATGCCAGATACAGTATGTTCCACTCCTATTTATAATATCTGGAAGAGAAAAAAAACATAAACATTGAATCTCTCTTAATCTTTACCATCTCATAAATTATGCCTATCTAGCTATCTGCAGGCATTTCTCTCTACAAGTTCCTTATCCTCAGTGAAAGTTTGGATGAAAGTATTGTAACAGAAATCACTCAAGCTGCAGAAACCCTGTTCAAAACCCATCAAATAGAATGCGCTTAGAAGTGCCCGAGGACTCATTTTCTCCTACCAAATGTTTATGCAAATTCACCCTGCAGAAGTGAACATATTACATCAACCGAATTTCCCACTCAAGCTTAACATATCGCTTTATCAGCTTGTCATTAAAAAAATAGCCGGTTGCAAATTAGCAATGCTAACCGGCACTCTAATAAATCTGTAAAGCAACTGTAGGGTTCAGAATTACTTTCAGTAGCATTTAATAATGACAATCTTACACATTTATCTAGCATCCCCAGATAAAAGGAGCTAATCATTACACAGAATCTAAACTAGAGATTGGCAGATATAAATCAGGCAAGGGAGAGAGAGAATTCCTGCTAATATCCCACCCCTCTCCCCACAAATGGTGGCATTCTAATTGTCTCCTGTTTGCTCAACAGGAAAGTGCAGAATCTTGTTTTGAAATGATTGATTTTGCAGCTCTGCACTGAGACTGGGTTTTTAGTTCATGGAAGGGTGTTTACAGACCTGCCAATGCTCTCCATTTTGAACAGGGAAAATTGATGAAACACTGATTCTCTTCCCACTTAGAATCTAATCTCCAGGCTTTGCCTAATGCTTTGATCAGCTTTCTGTTCCTTCAAGTTTCCTAAATAAAGTTATTGACAAGAATCGATAAATGCCCCCGTCCCCCATCAAGTTGTAAACCCAAAGGCAGAAAAGGCATGGAAAAATAAAGCCTGTGGCAAAGGAATTTGCTAGCTCACACTTGCTTCTGAAAGTTGCTTTCCAGGAAAACAAGAACTAGTTGCTCGCTGGGTGGGACATTAGGGTCAACTTTGGAAGGGCTGAACTTGATAGATCCTTAGAATCTCTTTCCTTGTGAGACCAGTTAAATAAAGCCCTGTAAAACCTGAACTGCTGGGGAAAGTAAAAGCTCTCACAGAGACTCAGGAGCTTAGTTTCATCATGGTTGAGTATCTTCTTTCTCACACACTTCCCCCAATATTAAAATCTAGTGGGGGTGACCTCTTGATGGTGTTGCATTTGCCTGGTGTTCAAGGCACTACAAGGCGAGAAAATGTTCTTGATCCAGGCACCTCAACCGTGGAACTCCCTCCGCCCTCATATACAGCAAGCACTGAGTCTTATAAGCTTTCAGCAACAACTAAAGATCTATTTGTTCACCCGGATTTTTGATTGCATATCTGTGTCTTGTAAACGGTTATTTATTAGTGTTTCTGTTCACTCCTGTTTTACTGTTTTGTCGGTTGATGTCTGTATAATTTCATTGTACTTTATTGATTTTGTATTCCACTTCAGGATTGTTTTATAATGAAAAGTGGGCAATAATCTTTGCACGTAAATAAATAAATTTGGTAAAAGAACTAAGGTAAACTTTGCTAAACCTAGACTGGTACCAAACTGTAGACTTTGTAGGAGATGTGTTAGAAAGAATTTATACAGAGAGTATAATAGGAAACATTAATCAAGAGTTGAACATGAATACAATGTGAACCATTTTGATGCTGTTGCATTTACTATATATGACAGTGTAAATCATTTGTGTCTTAGGGGACCACCTCCCTGTTTCACTGATCAAGGTGTAGGATGGCCATGTGTCAGGACAGTCCTCTATTGAAGGGGTATCCGGTCCAAGTCCAATTTAAAGATAAAGAACCATCAGAAGGAAGAGCTGGGCCTTGGAGTGGAGTGGCCTATCAACAGTTGCTCTGGTCAGCAGATTGAGCAAGGCACACAGGTCACTGGGTCATAGTCTTTCACACTATGGTGAGAGATACTGTATTTCTATTTTAATTATCATAATCATTTCTAAATTTGCAAGCATATATATACATTTGGATATGCACATTTTATGCAAATGGTGCCCTTCTTTTGGCCTCTTTTCTGGCCGTTCATAAGTGGCCATCCTATCAAAGTGGATATATATGAATTTACTACAGGATCATCTATCAGGATGGCCCTTTCATTTTGCACAGGGAATACAAATAATGAGTATCCCAGCATATAGCTTCTTCAGCCCTAGTTTCCTCACTGTGTGGGTATTAACAAAACTATGATTTGTCTCTGGATTAAGTAACAACAGAAATATACTCTTGGCTGGGTTGATTATTTATTTGATTCATAGATTCATAGATCATAGAGTAGGAAGGGGCCTACAAGGGCATCAAGTCCAACCCCCTGCTCAATGCAGGAAACTAGAGGAGGGAGGGTCTCCCATCCAAGTAACAACCAGGCCTGACCCTGCTTAGCTTTCCACACTCACAGGCCTGTATTTCATTTCATTTTATTTCTATACCACACAATAGTTAAAGCTCTCTGGGCGCGTTACAAAAAATATATAATAGCCTTTTATTCAATCCCTATTACTTTAAAGGGTCAGGTTATACAGCTGTCCTGATTAGGTGGGGCTGGAGTGAGGGGTCCACCACAGGGAAAGATGCTGCCCATTGACTCTACCCCTAGCTTGGAAACATGGCGCAGCTATAAGCAGAGGCCAGTCCAAAACTATCCAGCAGACAAGTGATTGTTCATCCGCTGCTTCTGGCTACTTCTGTGTCTATTCTGTTTTCTCCAGCCCTGTCCTTTGGAAAGGGGGAGATGCTATGCTGGCATTTCTGGTGGCCTGTTCACCAGGCTCTCCCACTTCCTCCATTCTGGTCTGAAATGCCCCCAAGTCCTCCTCCTTCGATTGTTGTTGCTAAGGAAGGGGAGGCCCATGGGAGATGCTGTTCCTGGCTGCTGACAGGCCTAGTCCTGTGGCTACTTGCTTCCCAGAGGAGTGAGTGTCAGTGTTGGGCTGTACTAATAGGGCTGTTAGAGAAATCTGCAATAGACTCAAATGAGTTCGAATTTCTAAGAATCCAACCTACAGATTCCACAGGAGAAGACTGGCTTTTTCTGAGTCCCATGGACTTGCAGACTGATTTTTTTAAGTGTGTGTGTGTGTGTAATTAATTAATTTTAGGCAAATTTAATCATAAAAATACACAAAATAATGATAGAAACACACACAAAAAAACCACTGACCAAAACTGTGCATTTCCTATAGGCTAAAGTGTGAACATATTCATTGTTTCAGGGATTTGCATATTTTGGGGGTATTGAGCATTTTTGGGAGTGTGAATTTGCACTACCCTGGATTTGCACAAATGTGTATGAACGCATTTCTGTTAAATCCAATTCCGTCAATGAGCAGACAACAGAACAAAAGGTGCCTGACAATCCACGAAATATAAACAGAACGGATTTTACACCATCTGTGCATTCATAAGCTAGGGATGTGTCAATGCTGAGCTGGCGGCAGAGGGATGGGTGAGAATCTAGTTTCAGTTTGGTTTTGTGACGAATTTACCAAAATTCTCAACGTTCTCCATATTCAGGACAAAAAGAATTTGAGTGTTTTTTAAAAAACACAAATGAATGTGGAAGAAACCAAAACTGATAGATTCATCCACCCAAGCCCAGGGTTTTGAGTGCTTTGCTTTTAAAAGTCTAGGTTTGAATCCCCGTGTATTCAACCATGTACATGCTTAATTAGGGTTGCCCGCCTATTTTTTTTTTTTTTAGTGGGGACAGGCTCCTCATCTTTAAGAACTATCCAGCAGGCAAGTGCATCATAGCCCTCTCCATGCTGGGAATAGCTCTACCTATTGAATTTGGCTGGTGCAGATAGGTGAGAATTTAGTTTCAGTTAGTTTTTCATAAGAATTTCTCAAAATTCAAGAAATTCTTTATATTTATGAGAGAGAGAAAATGAGAGAAATAAATCATAAAATAAATGATTTATTTTAATTTCTTAAAAACCTGAATGCCAGAGAAAGCAAAACGGACAGTTTCGCACATCCCTAAAGTCTGCGGTAACTAGCATCCCAGCCTGGGCAGCAAAGTGGCTGCAGACCTGAATCAATGTGAATCATGTAACATCTACTGCGGCATTCTTGCATGACGGATCAAGTAGTGGACCTTCTGGATCTGGAGCTGAACCTAAATATACCTGATGTGTCCCAGACTCTTGGCAGCTCCTTGTGAAATAACTGAGCTGGGAATGCAGCTTGGAACGACATCTGCCTCTTGCTGCTCGCTTCTCTGTTGGTTAATGCAACACATTTCATCCTCCCTGACATTATCTGAGACATTATAATCTTCTATTACTGCAGGGGAATGGCCTGCTATCAGTAACGAGCTCGGCTTTGGAAGATTCAATATCAAAAGCCATTTTGCTTCTGTGGAGTTGTGGCAGCAGCATGTGCGGGGGTGGGGGGCAGTGGAAAGACTGGCGTCTGGAGCCTCACTACATTTCTGACTAGTTAGAAGGCCACCATGTTCAACAGCAGTAGCATCTTCGATAGCTCATTTATATAGGCAGGTTTTATGTCTGACACCCTAAAAGCTGCCAGGTCCAATACATTATTGAGAATCCATTATTTTGCTACTGACTATTTATTTCTGTGCATCTATAATCATAAGTACCCTGCATTATTCTGTCACCTTTCAGCCTTGCCATATAAAATATTCAGCATGCCACACACCCCTCACAGAGAGAAGCTCATTGACCTTGATGCCTTCAATGCTTACAGGAGAAATATACAAAAGTGCAGAAAGTAAAAGACCAATCTCTGATCTGCGCTGATAGGGGGCAACAAGTACAGCTCTAAAACTTTAATAGGCCAGGGTGGGTTTGATCAGAAAGGGGCAGAGTGATACTGAAGATAAATTGGTAGAAAGTAGGTACCTCAGTTTTATAGATAAAAATAAATGTACGATTTCTACCAGTGTCTCATGATCAGTTTATGAATATACTGGAAGGAAAGGTAGTGCATCCTAAGAAAGAAAGAAAGAAAGGGGGGGCAAAAACAAAACAAACAAACAAACAAAAAGCAAGCCCCAAAAGGAAAGTGGGGCGAAAACAAGGTCATTGGTTCACCATGGACTGGTAGAGCCCATCCCGGTAAATAAGGACACTTGGAGGATAAGAAGATGCCAGAGGTCTCAAACTGAAGCTTCTACTAGTGGCATCCAGGAGGTCTTACTCTCTGTGCCATCACACTAGCTCAACAAGGGAGGGAGCTTCTGGCATGCTCACTGCTGTGCTTCAGCACTGCTGCTTTGGATGGTCAGTATTGCAGCTACCATTTTGAGAGGGATCAGGTGACACTACTGACTACCGCTTGGATATATAGCAGTGCTGATGGTGAGACTGAGACTTAAAGAGACAGGTCAGAATTGGCAGCCACAGTGCTCTGAGCCTGCCTGCCCGTATTCTGGCTTGACTAATGAGTCCCCTCTAGACCACCAGCCCTGACAGTGACAAACAGTTGGATGAAAGCATGTATATCATATAGGTATTGTCAGCCGGTGGTCCTGCCAGTGCCAGACCATGGGGCACAGGTCCAGGACCTGCCATTGAGGGGACAAGGCCAATGAGGGCACAAGAGTGGCAAAAAATATCACCCCCTCACCTCTCCTGTGCCCTCATTGGCCATATCCCCCTCAAAGAAAGTGTCTGATTGGTTCAGCTTGCTGCTATTCAAAGTTAAGGAAGGGAAGATCCTTTAAAATGGAGCACCACAGGGCTGCATCTTTGACCAACCAGCTGCTGTAGGACTTGCTTTTACTAGTGGATTGAGAGGAGGATAAGCTGTCACTGTGCCATACCCTCCTGCAAAAAAAAATAGATCAGGGGCTGGCAGGGCAGTATGCTGGGGAGAAAACTACTTGGCTTGCTCAGTCCCCCTGAAAACCTAATGGTGCCTCTGAGAACCAGGGTTAGCTGCAGGACTCCCTCAGTACACTCAGTGAAAAACCCTGGTTTGTCACGGTATGCTGTGTGCATAAGACTTACAACACAGGAGTGACATAGCCATGCATATAATGTGCCCCATGTGAGGTATAGATGGACATATCTGCAGAATCACATCTTCTATTCTATTCTATCCACTCCTTTCTATTATATTATTTTTCTGTAGAAGATCATTCTCATGGAGATTTTAAAAAAAACAAACCCTTAATGAATAATCATCCTCACACATTTCCAAATTACATCTGATAATTTAGGCACACGTGATGCTGTAGCTCACAGGGGAATATACAGTTTGAGGAAATTGTCAACATAAATTTGTTTGATAAGGTCATAGTGATGCTTTTGACAAGAAAATGAGATTGTGCCTGTGTGTGTGTGTGTGTGTGTGTGTATGTGTGAGGATTTATTACCACTGACTTTAGCTCTGCATTAAAGGATGTTCACACACAGTGGGGTGTGTGTGTGTGTGTGTGTGTGTGTGTGTGTGTTTTAAAGAACAAAACATGATGTTTCCTTATATTGGAACAGAAAAGAAGAGAAAAGCAGGACTGCCAGAAAGGACCCTAGTCACATGTAGGAAAACTGTAGATGTTGTGCCCCAGATAATTGTGGGTAATTCCTACACTTGAGCACCTTGAAAAGGACTGAGGGGGATTGAGCTCCATTTTGACAATAAAATGCAGAGTTGTGCCCTGTACCAATATATAGTACACACCAATCTTCATTCCAATATTGCAGTCTCCAAGACAGATAGCAGATTACAACACAATTCTTTTTGCATTTTCCTGGTGCAAAAAAGATGGTATAGAGAGTAGAATACATGTTTAAACTTCTAATTTTAAAATATGGTTTAAATGTAGACACCATATTCCATTGAGATTCCACAGTATTCAAGTCAGCTATTGAATTGCATTCTGTCTTACATTCTTCCGATCCAGCTGTTAAATGGAAGGATGGAGGATACAGCTATTAATGGTTACTAGTCATGATGAGCAAATGTTACCTCCAGTATCAGAGGCAGTATGCTTCTCAATACCTCTTGCTGGGGAACATGGGCAGGAGCGTGCTATTGCATTCATGTGGGCTTCCCATAGGCACTGAAGGAAGTGAGTAGCTAGGCCTTGAGTCTGATTCTGCACATCTTGACTCTTCCTATGTTCTTATGAATGTGAAATGCAGAATACTGAATGTATGTACCAAATTCTATGTCAATATCTCAATAGTGTGTTTGTATGTTACATTTTATAAATGCCACTATGTGGGATTGGGGTGGGGCGGTATTCTAGCTTGTGCCCTGCATGTGTATACCGAATTGAATTCGAATATGTCAACAGAGTTATTACATTACAACATGCAAACTTACAGTCAAATGGAATGCCAAATGTGTGTGAAACTGAAGACTTCATTTCATGTGGCTAATTTTTTTATTTATTTATTTATTATATTTATACCCCACCTTTTTTCCTGCAAGGAACCCAAGGTGGCTTACATAATCCTCCTCCTCCTCTCCACTTTATCCTCACAACAACCCTGTGAGGTAGGTTAGGCTGAGAGTCCGTGACTGGCCCAAAGTCATCCAGTGAGTTTCATGGCCGAGCGGGGACTAGAACCCGGATCTCCCGAGTCCCAGTCCAACACTCTCACCACTACGCCACACTGGCTCTCAATTCCTGGAGAGCAGGTCTAGGCCTGTGGCTTACGCTGGCTCAGCTTGTCTAAGCTTGGAAAGCTAAGCATGGTCAGGCCTGGTTATTACTTGGATGGGAGACCCTTCCTCTAGTTTCCTGCATTGAGCAGGGGGTTGGACTTGATAGCCTTGTAGGCTCCTTCCAACTCTATGATCTATGAAATCTATGAAAGCTAAATAGAACCTCTGTGTTCAGAGAAGAGATAGTTGTATATCTCTGAATACCACTGAATAACAGATGTTCATATTATTCCAGAATGTTCATATGATTTGGTTCTTCCCAGATTTTTTTAAAAAACTGGAACGTATCAAGACGTAAATAAATAGATCAAGACGTATCTGTTTTCCAAGGCCTTTCCTAATTTGCTGAGATTTTATCTTTGCATTTCTATTCCTTCATTGCCTTTCTTTAACCTCCTTCTTCCTTCTCTGTCTGCTTATTTATTTATTTATTTTTATTTTAAGTATTTTTATACTGCCTTTAAGGACTCTTCTGCCCTCTCAAGGTGGCCTACACTCTAAAATCATCACAAGATAACAAAAATACAAAAATCAGGAACAATCCACAAATCATTCCATCTAAAACCAAAGAGTAAAAATAATAACTGCAGCAATAGTTAACAAAAGAATTCCATTAAGAGCCTGGAACAACTTAAAATAAATTGGGTAAAAGAAGATGTGAACAACCAGGTCTTTAAAACCCATTTAATAACAAATCTGGCCTGCCTGTGGTCCCAGACCAGCTCTCTGGGCTTCCCAGATGGCCGCCCCACTTTCTCCTGGTCCAACCTGGAAAGCCCTCTGAGCAACCTGGGCAAGTAGCAAAGCTCCCAGTGTGGTTCAGCAGCACCACCAAAATGGAAGTTGGGTGCTTCACAAGGGCTGAAACTCTCTGTGTGCAGCAGAGGCAACCATGTAACCTGAGCAAAGAGGGAGATGCTTGGCTATTCCCAGAGTGAAGAATAGTGCTAGAAGCAGGTCATGAGCTGCAGTCAGAATCCCAAGCAGACTCTGGGAAGATCACAGGTCAGCAGCACAACAGAGCATCTGTATGAGTGATCACACTAGGGGGGCTGGGCTCCAGGGCAATTAGAGGGATACCTGTAAGGACGCAGAGGGGGAAATGGCTTTGGGTGCACATGGTCTGTCTGGGTCAGGCAAAATATCTGATAGCTTGGGCCCCAGAGTGAATAGAAGCTTCCCTCAGATTTCTGGCCTAATGATTGGAATTTGGGTAGAGCAATGTATGCGTCACCAAACAGTGCGTCCAACGCAGGTGCTGGTGGAAGAGGACACCTGGACTGAAGTATTTCAATTGGATAAATATTATCCATCGTGCTCCAATTAACAGGAATGAACTTGGGTGCTTGGTTGAGTTGGGCTGGGCACTAGAAAAAAGTTTTTCATGTTTGTAGGAAGTGGTTATATACTATCTGGCTGATTGTTTAATATTCTACCAAGTCTGTTGCCTGCTTACTCATCCACAGGAATTTCCACCCATAATCCTCAGAGGTACAGGACTGCAGGTATTACGTTTAACAATTTCCTCTCCTTTCTTGCCAGTTCAGGCTCAAGCACCTAGTCAACTCCAAATCGGGGCTGCTTGACAAAATACTCTTAATACTCCTAATACTCTTTAACTCTGTAGGTGGTGGCAGTTGTTACTTCTTTGGGGAGTTTAGGCTAGCTTTCTCCAGATGTGGTTGAGTCAAGTTCCTATTATCCCTAGTTGGCAAGGCCAATCTGGAGCAACTAGACCAGCCTTCCCCAGACTGGTGCCCTCCAGATGTTTCCTACTACAACTCCGAGTATTCCTAGCCATTGGCCATAATGGCTGTGGCTAAACTCCAGAACATTTGGAGTGCACCAGGTTGTGGAAGGCTGCACTAGATATTGATCTAATTAGGCTCATCTAGTGACAACCTGGTGTGTTAAGTTAAGGGGCAAGATAAGAGACATTGTAAGGTTGAAGAATTTTGTGAGAGTTTTGATAACTCCAGTGAAGTTTCTCACAAAGGTGATGGGAGACAAGCGTACCTTCTTAAGTTGTTACCAATCTACTGTGAAATCTAAAGTGGATTTTGGGTTTGTTTTTCAGGTAAAATATGTGAGAACCTTTGAGTAAGAAAGACTTGTGTTCTTTCTTAAGAGGAACTAACACCATGAGATGGAATACTACTGTTCCTGGGGATCAGATGGTTCATGAGAGCTAATTGTGTACCACCAACTGCTATATAAGGCAATACAGGACTCCCTCAAACCACTAGGATCCTCCTCTGTGCAACCAGGAAGAGGACCTGATTTCTGAGTTAGAGGATTTAATGTACTGTTGTTTGTATGGAGGAGCAGTGGAAGGGTGGGGGGATTGACTAGAGAAACTCTGTCCAAAAAGTAACTTGTAGAGCGATTACCTGCCACTTAATAATAGCTCAGGGCCTTTTCGGCACTAGAAGATTGAATGATACTGTTTCGGTTTGGATTACTGTGATGTATACACTATCTGGCTGTCAGTTCTACTATCACAGGTATTTATCACTTTGTATTTGTGATTTATGTTTGAAGGTGTTTTGTTCGCATGCCTCAGATTATGTCTCTTGGCTTGACTCATTCCCCACCCCTATGAATCCCTTTTACTTTAACAATTTTTATCTTCATTAAACCTATTTTTCTTCCACAGTCCACTTCCCCCTTCTGCCTTGTAAAATAAATAATAATAATAATAATAATAATAATAATAATAATAATAATATATTATTATTATTATTATTATTATTATTATTATTATTATTATTATTATTATTTGTTAAACTGATCATTTGAATAGTCAACCTGTATACTTATGGTGCAAGGAGAGACTTCTGGAGTAGCAGCTGATCACAGCAAATAGCTGACCAATTGTTTCAGGACAACCATGGGGCCTAATGATAGTCTCCTTCTGCATTTGTTTCTTCATTTAAGAATGAAGATCACACTTGAAAAAAAATGATGCATTGCATACATACATATTGGGCTTTAGAAAAATTAGCCTGAGTGCTAGCCTACTCAAAAGCAGTGTAGGTATTCCATACTCAGCAGCAGAGTTCATCCCCAGCACAGCAGCTCTCCTTAGTCTTCCAGTAGCTCCCATTCCAGGAATCAGAAACCACTCTGTAGACCAAAACAGTTCTAATTCTAACTGTTTATTTCCTTATAACAAAGTATAACTAAAGGTCTACATTCTATATACAGAGTTCATGTACAGAGTGTCATTTCTTCCAGCTCAGTTCAGCAAAGACAAAAAACCAGCAGAGGCAACTGCACACAACTGAGCAGTAGTACATCATTAGAACAGCAAAAGTTCATATGCTGCAGCCTGGCCACTTGTTATCAGCTTAATTGCAACACATGACAATCCTCACACCTAGCAAGGCTAAAAGTAAGATTAATTTTCAGTGAGCGCAGACAGAATACACACTGGCTCTTTCTGTCTGGAAACATTACAAAATTAAAGGCCACAGCACTTTAACAATAAAACGACACAGCTAGTTGTTTTAGTTCTAGTTCATACACTAACAATACATTTTGAATAGGAATAAGGGTAAGGTTATGAGCAGAGGATGGTTTTAACATCTGTGTTAGTGAAACCAATAGAGTTATGGCTAGAAGATGGCTAGAGGAATGGTGCATTTGACTCAGGGGTGGGCAACTTATGGCCCTCCAGATATTTTGGCCTACAGTTCTCATCAGCCCTAGCCAGTATAGCCAAGGATTAGAACTAATGTGAATTGTAGGCCAAAACATCTGGAGGGCAACAAGTTGCCCACTCCTGTTGTAATTGAATCCCCCCCCCCTTGATATTTTGATATTTTCTACCCTGGACGTAACTCCGACAGGACTCTAGGTCCAAAATGAATTGCCATGCAATAATTGAATTTGATTCCTTGGGGAATCAAAAACCTCTCTAAGGCAGGGGTGGGCACAAAGTATATCTACAGATGGTTTGGACTTCAACTCCCCAAAGCTAGTGTCAGCATGCCCAATAGTGAGGGATGCTGGGATTTGAAGTCCCAAACATCTGGAGATCAATTTCTACACACCCCTGCTGCTCAAAGAGAGAAATCCTAGCCTCCCAGGGAAGGTGACTGAGGGGCCAATGAATGTTTTGGATCTTCTTCTCCCCAGGAGACAGGTAAGTCCATCCCATGATGCCTCCTTGTTTCTGCAGCAGAAAGCTCTGCTGCCTTCACTGCCCTAATGTTGGTAAGGGCTGAAAGGGGGGATTGTTGGGTAGACTGGGGAGACATAGAGCTGGCATAGTAATTCCCCTTGCTATTGAAACTAATGGGAAGGGGGAAATGAGAAAGAAAAGTCTGCTGCTCTACAAAAATGGAGAAAGGGTCAAGTTCTGCCTTGACCAGTGTGACTCCAGCAAAGCTTAGGAAATTGTAGTTCTTCCACCATGGATTGTCCTTCCCCTGCCAGCAAAGGATTGGTCTGTAAACCTATGATAGTCATAGCATGCTTACACATTATGGGAGAGACAAAAGAGCCATGATTATGTTACACTCTCCTTTTGGATCTTAGTAAAAATCACTCTCTCTGTGGTATTCTTCCTGCTCTGGCCATAACTTTTATGATGACTTCAGACAAAGGTAGATGCCATTGTACTCGTAGGGATAGGCAAACAAGCAATTTTCGCAGTTGCCAATATTCTCTGACCCCCACCTTGAAGCTCAGCTTGCCTTATTTCCCACAATTTATTATGTTCTGTTTTCATTGCATTCAAATGGAAAATGTATGTAATTCAAACAGATAAAATTGACTTTTTTAAAAGAGTGTACCCAGATGCACACGTTTGCCCCATAGAGTAAAGTGTGAAAATGCACATTAAAAAAAAAAATTGAAGTGTGCATTTTTCAAATGTGAATTCGATTTCAGGAAAATGTGACCCACCCACCCACCCCCCAAAAGCCCTCACTCCTGCTTGTGTTCGTTTGGGATGCGAATGAAACATGTTCACATGATTTGTGAACATAAACTAAAATCTCATATCCTATGCATCTTTCAAACATCCTAAATGGCTGATGCTTGTGGATAGTGTGGTATGAGGTCTGCCTATATATCTATGATGGTGGCAATTGACATGGTAATAAGGACATGCAAAATGGTCCTGATAAAATTTGTTAGCCTTATCAAAATGCTTTCAGCTTTCCATGAATTCCCAAGATGTTGGTTTATCAGGAAGCTCAAAATCTGCTTTGAGTTTTGTTTTATTTTTAGGTGAAATCCAGTGTCAACCTAAGGATGGATGAAACAACCCTAATTAATTTGCCTAGTTTAGTTACCGGTATATGTGTGGGGTTATTTTTAATTTCATCAAAATTTCTCAGATATTGGTTTTAGGCAAAATTTGATGTGTGTGTGAGGGAACCCTGTCAAGAAGTCCTAAATACTTCAGCCAGGTTAGGCTTTTTCAGCATCATTCCTATGTTGAGTGTAGCATGTAATGTCAGTCCTACAGCTTGGGGGGACAGGGTTGTGTTGGTATAAAGAAAATCATTTTGACTTATCTCATATGAAAACAGCAGAGTCACATATCCAGTGTGTGTGTGTGTGTGTGTGTGTTCCTTTCTTTTATTTCCTCAACAATTTTTGGATGCATTTCCAAAGAAAGAATTCCCAAATTTCCCTCAAAATTTAACTCGAGGCAAAATTTAGTGGTATCTCTAATAAATATTTGAATGCATTTTACAATAAATTATGCAGTACGCTCCTATGAAGGGACATATTTTATAGCCCTCAGTGGCTTGTTGGAATATCATCATCCTAGTTAGGCCAGGTTTGATAATATGAAGGGGAGTCGTAAAATTCAACATCTTTTGAGTAAAAACTAAAAAGCTCCACAAAACTGGGGATATCAAACCAACTGGGGACTGGATGATTTATATCTTATTATATTTCTGCTGGCCAAGCTATTGCATCTCATTATTCGAAAAAGTCTTTTTGTCTCCGAATTCCCTTGGAGATCCTGGCAGCTTAAGAGACCTTGTAATGTAGATGAGGAACATCAATGATTTGTCTCCTCTGAGAATACAAAATAGTAACCTAGATTTGTGGATGCATTGCAAATTGACAAAGAACCATGCAGAGTCCTACTCAGGCATTTATTACCAAATGAATGAAGGTGCCAGCAGGAATGTGTGAGGCTAGCATCAAATCAACCCCCTCAATGACCCAGCTAATGTATGCCTGACTCAGTCTAAAGGGAGAAGCTTCAATGCTGGAGTGGCGGCATTGTTGTTCGTTTGTTTTTGTTTTTCCTCCATGGGATTGGGAACCCTGTCCAATCAGGGATCCCATCCTTGTGGAAGAAACAACTGCAATGACTGACTCAATCAGGGGTGCAGAGCAGTGTGAGCAGGATCGACCTCCCACTTTGGAAGCACACAAGAGTCTGGGTGTTCTCTCAGGCATTGAGCAGGAGCAGTCCCCTGACAAATAGGGACTTAGTAGTTAGGCCCAAGTCTAGCTAACAAAGGATCCCTCAAGGATCCCTTGATAGGGATGGGCAAACATGCAATGTTCAAGTTCATTGAAGTTCTCTAAATTGTTCCTTGAAGCTTGTTTCGCCTCATTTGCATTAAAGGAGGTACCCTGAGAGACTAGCCTTGAGTAGCTGTGGACAGGAAAGTTAAGCCCCAACACAGACACTTTGTTCTTGTGGTGGTAGCTTGGGGATAGCTCAGTAGGCATTCCTTGGTGAGCAACCTGAGATACGTTTATGGTGAAGAGGGATTTCCTGGAATTGTCTTTTGAGGCCTGCCTGAGCAAGCATACAGAGTCATGAGGCTTGGGGGAGGATTGTGAGTCAGGAAGGCCTCCCTCATCCGAGGGAGCTTAAGGGCAGGGGTGGGCTTGTCCAGAATATTAGGAGGAGGAGGATAAGGAGGCCTTTTCATGACCCCTGCCTTGTTCCATTGCCACAAAGTTGGTTTGCCTTGCTGAAATTCTTACTGTAAACAGTGAAAGTGTTGTCCCTAGTTCACTCAATGCCTGTGTCTTTCTTCTGGGTGGGTGCTCAAAATATGTGCGTAGCAGAATAGAGGGCTGTGTGTGCTTGCATCTCCAACATGTGAAGAAGATTGCTCGTGCTAGAGGTCTATGCAGGCATTCTCCTGCACACAAGGCATGGGAGTACATGCAAGTCCTACCCCCAAACATCCCCACACTTCTGGCTGCCATTGAGACCTTCTTGCATTTAGCACAAATATCTGAAGCAGCTGAACACACTTACAAAGCTCTCATGATTGGACACCCTCATAAGGCAGGGTTCACGACTATGGGAGCTTTGTAAGCGTGTTCAGCCAAACACACACAGCCCTCTTCAGACCTTTGCACTCAGTGCACAAAGGACTCAATGGCAGCCAGGTGTGTGGCCATGGGGACATACATGCACGCCCACATCCCTCTCCCCACTTAGCCCTACATATAGATTCATAGATTTCACAGATCATAGAGTTGGAAGGAGCCTACAAAGCTATCGAGTCCAACCCCCTGCTCAATGCAGGAAACTAGAGGAGGGGTCTCCCATCCAAATAATAACCAGGCCTGACCCTGCTTAGCATTCCACGCTCAGACAAGCTGAGCCAGCATGAGCCACAGGCCTGATATATGTGCAAGTGAACCCCTGCATTCTAAGGTGTGTGTAAATTCAGGAAATTTGGAAAGGAAACTTGAAATTGGCTGCTGTTACATAGTTTGTTGCTGTTTTGGAACTATTAGCTTTATTTTTTGTATGTTTTGCATTTGATTGTAACAAGTGGGATCTGCAACATACTGTCGTAAAATATCCCCTATGAGGAGATAGGCTGGAAATGGAACCTTGTACTATTGTTCATGCCTCAGAAGAGGGAAGGGTAAAGGATACTTTCCCTTTCCCAGGCCTTTTCCTGTTGCACTACATAGTACTAGAGAGCCCCAAATCTGAGGTGGTGGTGATTGGTGGCGGTGTGTTGTTGTTGTTGTCATTGTCGTTGTCGTCGTCGTCATCATCATCATCATCATCATCATCATCCCACTTCTCAGACAAAAAAGGCTCCAGGATAGGCTTAAATCAATCAGTAAAATAAGGCCTGCAATAATGAATGAATGAATGAATAAATAAAATACTTATGAAAAGGGGATGAGGAGGGGAAAGGGGGGAGACAAGTAAATTTTCAGCAGCACTAGTGGAATGGCCCCGCTTTGCATCTCATGTTCTCTGGGGTGGGCAGTCCAAATGGAGAATGCCCTGTCCATCTTTGCCTGCACCTGTCTCAAGGGGCAGTATCCAATGGTGTCTTTCCGCAAACTCAAATAGCACTAGTGGAGCGCCACCAAATACTTGTGTTGCACAAGCAGCAGCACATTACAATTGTATAATGCACAACCAGTTGCACAAGGGGTTCAATGGGTTGTGCAAGTGTAATGCACAGTGGGTTGTGCAACTGCTTGCACCACCACACTTGTGCAAATGCAACTTCCATTGGATTCTCCGCTTGTGCATTGCTCAGAACCTAGTGCAAATGTCATTTGTGCTAGCAGAATGACACAGTTGGATGCTCCCCAAACACTTCTTCTCCCGCTCCCCACAGGACAGTTGATATCAGTTAGTCCTTTGGCAGGGGGGAGTGTCCCAATGGAGCGGGCTCTGATGTTTCATCTGCCTGATCCTGTCTCCTTCATTACAGAGAGCTACATAGCAGGGAGAGTAGAAAACCATGGAGGGGAAATTGGTTCTTTTTTCTTTCTTTCCACCTGTAACCTGCCTGTATAGTGTGGCAGGAGTTCAGTTTAACATGCATGCTCTCAACCCTATCCCCTTTCAGAAGACTTTACTATAAGCTATCAGAGGTCTGAGCAAGCTAGTTTTGTCTCTCTCTTTCTCTCCCTGCCTTTCACTTTCCTTTGTTTTTCAAGTGATCAACTGCTCAACCATTTACTTCACTGATAAGACTCATATAGTGTGCCTGACTTCTGGTTCCTTCAGACCTTTGCCCCACTCACTCTCTGTAGGCTCAACTGCCATCAGCATGACATACGCACGCTACAAGTTCTTGTCAGGCAATTTTTGCATTTTCTTAATATATATATATATATATATATATATACACAAAAGCACTTTAAAAAATTGCACACTTACGGTATCTCCATTGGTGCACCTAGGACTTTCCCTGAATAACGAATCCACTCCCTTTATTTTGTATGGACCTGTTTTGCTTTCAGACCCATTGGCACTTGACCCACCTGAGCACACTTTTAGAGAGAATGATGTTAATTAGTTGTGATGCAGATTTTAATTTTTTTTTTTTAAAAAAAAAAAGGGGGAAATATTGCATACAATTTCTAGGAAATAAATAGCTGTGCACAAGAATCTCTGAAGAACTGCCGTATGCCCTGCACCTTGCATGTAAAATGGTTGACTTAGGATGAGTTCTCTCCTCTCCCTTCCCTTGCTTTCTCTCTTGCTTCATGAAATTTCAAAAAAGGACATTGCCAGTTTCTGTACTGAAGGGGAAATCTGCCAAGTCCTCTAATTTTAATTAAAAGCTTCTCGTAACAAGATGGAGAAGTAAAAGTTGGAGCTGGCTTATATCCAGAAGCTCATGAATTAACAGCCAAATCAAAATTAGCTGGTCAGGAAAGAGAAACCCCATGGGGAATCTTCACTATTAACTAGGCTTGTTCTGTGAAGAAACACCTATGCTTAGAATAGTTAGAGTCTTCAAACCTTTCATCAGACAGCCCCTATCCTTTAATTGGATGTGTAACAAATCTCTCTCCCCATAATCTATTTTCTACCGTTTCTCCTCCATGAAACATAATCTGTGGATTCTGTGGTGTTGTATCATGGGAGATATGATGCAAACCTTTGGAACTGAATTAATCAATCTCACTGATTATTTACACACACCCTGCACAGTGACTGTGCACAGGGATGGGGGTTTTCTTTCGGCCCACATTTTTAAGTAGGCTGACCTAATTTGCACTTCACAGATTGCAACACAATCCTTCAGACTGCACACATCATCTTCAAATTTTGGCTCAAAAACTGCACACAAACAACATGCATACATTAGGGAAAGATGCATACGTGTTGTGCATGTTGTTGAAAGTTGTGTGTGGAAATAAATGTAAATTTGTTTGCAGACTGATGCAGAATGGGCTTATGATTGAATACATGTGAGACTGACATGAACCGGATATTGACTTATTTATCAATCTAATACACACACGCACACGCGCGCGCACGCACACGCACACGCACACACAAGAATCCCTGACAAATTTATTTCAGTTTGTTTTTGACCCAAATTTACCTAGTTCACATATCCCAGATCCGAGTGTGAACCTGAATGTAATCTGCAGTCAAAGTCATTTCTGAGCTTCTGATATGATTCATGGAACAACAACAGCAGCAACAAAAACATGTTCAAAAATTGTGTATGTTTAAAAAATGTGAACTTTTGAAAAATGCACACAAATGCACTCTAATCTGTGGGAGAAAAATGTGAACATTTCAAAAATGCAGACGATTCATACATTTGCACATGAAAATATGCACCAAGTTTTGTGCCAAAAGAAGCAAACAAAACTCACAATCTGATACAGGCACAAGTTGGAACCAGTTGGACAACTTTGATGAACTCAAGTTTTGCTGATTTGCACATCCCTACGGACACACACACACACACACACACACACAAATCTGTATAAAAATGTACCAGCATGAATTCCTACATAGTGTTACTAAAACTAATTTTGCCTCCCTCATAATTCCTAGGATGTTTCCTCTGAGTAGGAAATTCCTCTACATCTTGATGTAGCAACACTGCTATTGCTATTTTGGGTTGGGATGACAGATTGCAGCCAACGGCATCATATTTCTCCACAAGACAGGGAAAGAGTTCTTTGAACACTTGGTCAATTTTAAACAACAACAATAACTGGAAAGGTAGGTAGCACCACCTCAAAATGTTTTGATTATTCCATCCCCCCAAACATCCTCCCTATTTCGACAGCTGCTTTGGTGTACCCCTAATGCATACTTACTACTCATTTAGCTGAATGTTCAAATCAGGTTCTAGCCAATGAATGCTTAAGTCATTTCAAGGCTGCAATCTTGTTAGGGAAGTGTGAGAATTTCATTTCAATCTGAGATAGATAGATAGATAGATAGATCAACATTTGCACATTTCTTCATATTGGAGATGGAAAGAACTTGAAAAAAAAAAATCTGAATGTGGCAGAAACCAAAACTAACAGATTCAGTTCTTACTGCAAGGTAAGCTACTAACTGAGCATACGCAAATGAGAGTCTTTCCCCTTCTCCGATAAAAACATAAGAAGAGACATGCCGGATCAGACTGAGGGTCCATCTAGTCCAGCATTCTGTTCACACAGTGGCCAACCAGCCTGCCCACAGGAAACACAAAAGCAGGACATGGGCACAACAGAACCCTTCCACCCATGTTCCCCAGCAACTGGTGTACATAGATATACTGCCTCTGATATTGGAGGTAGCATATAGCCATAAGGACTAGTATCCATTGAATGCCTCCTCCTCCATGAATTTGTCCAATTCTCTTTTAAAGCTGTCCAAATTGGTGGCCATCACTACTTCTTATGAAATGAATTCCATAGTTTAACTCTGTGAAGAAGTACTTCTTTTTATCTGTCCTGAATCACCCACCATTCAGCTTCTTGGGATGACCCCTTTGGGTTCTAGTATTATGAGAGAGGGAAATGTCTTCCTATCCACTTTCTGTGCACACCATGCATAATCTTGTACACTTCTATCACGTCTCCCCTTACCTGCCTTTTTTCTAAGCTATCCTCCTTTAGTACTCCTTTAACTCCGCTTCCTATACCCACTATCCTATCAGCTGCTGGGTTTAAGAGGGTTGAACATTTCTATTAGTTATGGGCTTTGCATCATTTCAGTATATTTGTGCTTCTTATCTCTTCAATTTTTTTCCCAGATGAAATTGCAAAATTCTTCTCTCTCTCTCTCTCTCCTCTCTCTCTCTCTCTCTCTGCATGAAGTGTTAGGAGATGAATCATACGGATTGTACTAAAGGTCTTTTGTTCATTAACAGTTTTCTAATAATTGAGAATAAGGTCCATTAACTCCACATTTCTGTAGTTGATCTAAAGATCTTCAGTAGGACTTCTGTCATTGTTCTTTGGGGGGCTAGCGGGAGTAATTTTCATTATTTTGATTTAACATCTGAAAAAAATGAAAAGATAATACCATTATTTATTTATTTGACAATGGACATATGACTCTTCCTCAGTGATATGTTTTTTATTCCAAATACATGTATGTTCAAGAAACTGAAGACACTTTGAAGAAATGTATGTTCTGCACTGAGGTATGGATCAGTGCTTAGCTCATGTTACACTTGCCATGGCAGGGAGTTGAAAGATGTGTGTTCATATATGTTAACTAGCTGTTGCCCGCGGCTTCGCTCACAAATCAGGTTAATCATGGGAGTCTACAGGTGATGAAGAGTGACCGTGCCAAGTGAAATCCAGCATCGTCTGAGCTCCGCAAGTGCCGCGTTTTCTCAAATGAAACATAGAGTGTTCGAGGATTGGGATATTTGTAAGAAGACCAAAACACTGGTTTATGAAGCCATTGTATTACCAACTTTATTGTATGCCTGCGAAACATGGACTATCTATAAACGTCACCTCCAACTCCTTGAAAGATTTCATCAACGTAGCCTCCGGAAAATCCTGCGTATTACTTGGGAAGATAGGCGAACAAATGTCAGTGTACTGGAAGAAGCAAAGACTACTAGCATTGAAAAAATGATCCTTCAACGCCAACTTCAATGGACCGGTCATGTTGTTCGAATGCCTGACTGCCGTCTCCCAAAGCAGTTACTTTATTCCCAACTCAAGGATGGAAAGCGGAATATCGGTGGTCAATATAAGAGGTTTAAAGATGTTCTTAAGGCTAATCTAAAAAAATGCAATATAAACATCGAAAACTGGGACGCTCTGGCCCATGAACGATCTAACTGGAGGTTGGCCTTTCACAAAGGTTCTATGGACTTCGAAGAAGCCCGAGTGCAAGGTGAAAGGGAGAAACGTGCTAAGCGAAAAGCACGTCAAATGAATCCTTTACAGGACCATCTTCCATCTGGTAACCTTTGTCCTCATGGTGGGAAGCTGTGTGGATCTAGAATTGGCCTCCACAGTCACTTATGGACCCATCGCTAGAGTCTACACAATTTTCTTTAGAATTCTCCTCCTTTTAAAATCTCCTTTTTGTAAATTCTCTTTTTTATCCTGGAAGACAATCTTACTCGGTCACGAGTGATCGCCTGACTGACTGAGATCCGTCAAAACGTGATGGAGCCTATGCAACGACGCCCCACACACTACAGTCATTCAGTCAGCCATTTAAAAAGTTTCCCTCCCTTTTCACCCCCTTAGAGTACATTCTCAATGGTCTAGGGGAGATTTGCATACCCACTCCTATTGGCCCCTGCAGGATTTCATACGAACATTCTGAGTGTCGTATGGGCTATTTGCACAACTGCTCCTATTGGCTCCTGCAGCAATTATGAGGTGAGGCCAATTTGCATAGCTGCTCCCCTGTTGTTTTGCCCATAGGAGATATGAGAGTGGGGTGATTTCCCCCCTTTTTCCCATCCCCTTAGGGACATAATTTCCAAATATCCTTCCTTAGTGGGTGTCTACGTCATAAAAGCAATGTTCCTTCAAAATTTCATGTTCCTAGATTAAATGGTTTGAGTTGGGCATTGATGAGTCAGTCAGTCAGTCAGGACTTCTTCTTTTATATATATAGATAGAGATAGATAGACTTTCCTATATTGACCACCACCATTCTATGGCAGGTATAGAAAAGCTATGGGTAATAGAAGGGGCATAGCTCAGTAGTAAAGCACATGTTTTGCATGCAGATAGTCCTTGACTCACTTCCTAGCAGAGTGTAGCAGGTATGGGAGAGACCTCTGCCTGATGCCTGGTAGCACTGCTACCAGTAAGATTATATAGTACTGGCTGCTGGGGGTCTGGCTTGGCCACAGGTCTGTTCATTCATGCGGAGTGTCTCCACATCCATGTTCCCCTCCCATGCCTTAGTGGATCTAGAACTGGGCAATCCCATCCTGGCTTGGGGAGTCATGTCAAGCAGGAGCCGAGCTGGGCTTTCATCACCTGCCCACTATGACAGTGGGCTGAGGAGGCCCCTGACCACTTCAGCTCATCCCCTCTGATCAGTGTTGGATGGTCTAGAGGCCTAAAGGGTCCAGGAGCTGCTCCCTTCCTTCCATTCTCTTGTGCTGGGTGGGGATGAGAAGTAGGATGGGCTAGTGAACCTTCACTTCCCAGGTGCCCCAGGCCCATCCAGGGTAGATTATTTATCTCACAGGAAGTCTGCATTACCCTCCAAATTTGACCAAAGTAGAACAAGACAATTAGTTGGATTACAACCAGCAAGGCATCTCAACAGTGCAAAGCAGGCAAAAAAGATGCCAATTAAGACACACACAAAAATTCCTACTCAGCACCTGGAACAGAAGACTAACTAGTTTCACACCAGTGTTTCCTCTGCACCCGATGCAAGCATTAGAGGAGTGATATTCTTCACTCAGGCACAGAGATCGTTCTGTAAACGGCTTGAAGTTTTCCTATTCCATTTCAGCAGTGACTGAATGAATCAGTACTTCATTTCACTTGTTATGACTAAATGGGGGAAGAGCTGTAGCTCAGTGGCAGAGCACGTGCTTTGCATGTAGCAGGTGCCAGGTTCAATCCCTGGCTTCTCCACATAAGGTGGGGAAGAACTCCTGTCTCAATCCCTGGAGAGCTGCTGGCAGGCAGTGCCCACAGTGCTGAGCTTGATGGACCAGTGATCTAACTAGGTATAAGATAGTTTCCTACTGTCCTATATGACACTGTGACACATGGGTTGCTGCCAGCTACAGAATGGTGCACTTGGTTATATGCATCTACAGTGATAGAAATATATAATCCAATCTCAGAGGAGTTTGCTGAGGACATATTTTTTTTAGGTACAGTATGCAGCAGATAATTGAAGATAATGAAGGTATGGAATTTCATACTGGGCCAATAAAGTAAAGCACTTCCTGTTTGCAACTGGAATCCTCTCAGGAGAAAATATTATGTATTGAAGAAACTGAGTCAACTATCCATTATCCCCCCCACCCCTACAACCAGTGCCCACTAATGTGCATAGTTAACTGATAATTACAGTAATTGCATAATTCTCTGCAAAATCCCTTCTAAGCCAGCAGCCATACAAATGCTGCAAAAACTTCAAAACCAAGGGGGGGGGGGGAGAGTGGGATTCTTGGAGATTTCTCCTACTGTTTGGGGACAACATTATTTCCTTGACAGTTGGTGAAGGGAAGAGTTTCACAAGTCTCAGCAACTGTTTTCCTGGTGGAAACATCTAAGTGAAATGATTGGAACATCTGGCAAAGCCCATAAATAAAACAGTACTTTGGAAGAGTAACGATTCATTGTATCCCAGGCTTCTATATCAATGACATTAGAACTATTAATATTCAAAACATGCTTAATTATAATTATGCTACACAGATGTTCGAGGGGAGAAAAAAAGAAATGGGGTGATTTCAGGTTGAGCTCTCATGCAGACAAACTAATTTCATAGGGTTACCCCACCCCTTCTTCTTCTTCACCTTGCTGCTGCAAAGAAATACTGAATTTATGACAAAGTCAGCAGAAATAAAGAGGGAATTAAGAACAGCATTAATATTCTGTATGAATGCTGGAACTTTATTTCCCTGTGATCCACACCTTTCATTTGTTAATTATATGTTTATCCAAGCTTTCCTCTAATGAGCTCAAGTGGTGTACATATTCCTTTATCCACACAACAATCCTGTGAGGTAGGTTATGTTGACAAATGCCCAAGGGTGCTTGATAAGTGACTGTTTGGGTTGTGAACCCCAGTATCTCCAGTCTACATCCATCACTTTAGCCACCACACTGTCTCTCTGGAATGGACTGAAATGACTAAAAGCATATTGAAAATGCTGTGTATATAAAAATGCATGTGCACAGCCCTTCAACGGTTATACTTTTCCATGTGCAAGAAAGGAGCCAATGGAAGGGAAGTTGCAACACTGGAATCTTGTGTATAGCATGAAGAGGAAAGAAATCATCAGGGGGTCATATTATCTCCATGGATCAACAGCTAAACATACCTATCTAGAAGCAGGGCTTACTTCCAAGTTTTTTTGTTTTTTTTTTAAATGGTTTAGAGCAGGGGTGGGTAGCATGTGACTCCCATATGTTGTTGGACTATAATTCCCATCATTCCTGATGCTTGCTGGAGCTGAAGGGAGTTGGTGTTGAACAACTTCTGGAGGGCCACAAGTACCCCATATCTGATTTAGACGGTGCCGGGTCTAATACCAACTTTGAGCTACCTGCTGGAGCCCATGTTGATGTAAATCAGTGTTTGTGTATCCAGGCAGATGCTTGGCATGGTAATGGGAAGGAGTGTAGCTGCATTGTGCCCAAAGTAAACTTTTGAAGTTTTGAAGGTTCCTGCTAGATCAAAAGATCTCATAAATTTCCTGAAAAGTTACAACTTACAAGTGTAGACTCAAATTACTATGTTGCTACTGAGTTTCACATAAAGATAAATTTCAGGAAGATTGTGAAGTTTCTTGCCTGAGATGATGGGCAGTTGACCGACCAACATGGTGGTATAGTTCTTTTACAGTGCTCCTCGGGTCTATAGACACTTAAAACTTGGCATTTGGGGTTGGTGTGAGGGCTTCCAAATGATTGCAAGCTAGCTTTTAATATTGAAGCCCTTATTGGAAATATGGAGAGGGAGGCAGAGCCCAGAGGAAGAGCTTTGCATGTTGAAGGTTCCAGGTTCAGCAGCATCTTTAGCCAAAAGGATCTCAGGAAGAAGGTTGGAGAAAGACATTTTCCCTGAGATCTTTGAGAGCTATGAGCGGGTCAAAGCAGACAAGACTGAGCTAGATGAACAAATACCCCCCAATACAGTAAAAGGCAGGTTCATATGTTCAGCATCTGCTTAATCCTTGGAGATATATAGATATATAGCTTCTTTATCTGTTTCCCATCTGGTGGTGACATGAAACTTTTGAAAACTGCAAGATCTTCTACCTTTATATTTTACTACTTGTTTATTATATGAATGTAATGTAAACATATATTAAATGGAAAAAAAGAGGTTTGGACTAATCAAATGACATTTCTTACCATTCATGAAATCTTGGCTCTTTATTTTATTTTATATTGAACTCCTTCAACAACTTGATGCCAATTAGGCATTACTTATTAAATGTCACCAATCTGCTATAATCAAGTCCTAGGCAAAGTACAAAAATATTCTCATTGAACAATCATATCCTATCAAAAGAGCAACCAAACATCAAAGACCAAGGAACTGTCAGGATCTGCTCAGCCAGCACAGTGCCACAGCTCTGGTGGCCACTTTTCATAAAGCAGCCTGGCCTACACTGCTGTACTTGCCGGGTTTGGCCCCAGACCTCCAGGTCCTCCCAGGCTTGCTAATGCGGACCAGCTGGGAATGGCAGGAAGCCCTACATAAGGGCTTCCTTTTCCCTCAAGCCTTCACCACAGCAACATGAGTCATTGTGGTGTTTGTAGCTGGTTCCTGATACAGTACTAGTGGCCAACTCTGATCCCTGCCCTGCACTGCATCTGCCCTGCCCTGCCCTGCATCTGCCCTGCCCTGCCCTGCATCTGCCTGTGACCTTTGCTTCTTGCCTCTGGCCCCACCTTGCCTGATCTGTGCCTGACCTCTACTCATTCTTGGACTTCACTTCTTGCCTCTGGCTCCACCTTGCCTGGTACATGTCTGACCTCTGCCTGTTCTTGGACTTTGCTTCTTGCCTCTGGCCCCATTCTCATGTGCATGTGCTTGATCTTTGCTTGCTCTGGACTCTGCTTTGGCTCTGGCCTTCCTCTGCCTCCATCACTTCTGACCCCGACATTCTGGCCTATGACCCTTGCCGCTCACGCCCTGGACCTGACAGGAACAATAACTTAATTCTGCTGTGTTGATCCCTAAAATGAACAAGAACCTGGCTGGCTCATTTTTTCACTCCAATCCAAATAAATAACCTCTTCCAGGCATCCTCCAAAATACCCTTCCCTTTGCTGGTAATCTATGATGCCAGTCAGAGCAGCAGCAGCAGTGGCATGCAGGGAGAGGAGAGAAATAAATTATGCCCCTTCTCTCCTTCCCTGCCACCCTCTTTGCCTACCAAGGATTTGCCTCCTACCTAGGGATGTATAAGAAATTTGTTTAAACTCCATTTTGATCATGATTTACCCAGTTTGCACCATTTGGACTGAGCACGGACTTGGACACAATCTGCAGTTGAAGTCCTTACATTTATGAGTATGTAATGTGATCAACAGACACAAACAAACAAACAAACAGAGAGAGAGAGAGAGAGAGAGAGAGAGAAGTGTTCAACACCATGTGTACATTTGAAAAAATGTGCATGAAAAAATGTGTACTTTTGAAAAATGTGCACAAATACATTTTAATCAATACATTTGGAAAAATATGCAAGAAAACATGGATGGATTTTCATGCAAAAAAGAAAAACAACAACAAAGTGTGCAATCTATACAGCCTTGAGTCAGAACGAGCTTCAAGATGGAATTTGGAGAACTTCAGCAAGCTTGGGTATTGCTGACTTGCCCCTCCCTACTCCTACCTCCAGTTTTCCCAGGGGCAGCTGTTAAATAGATGAAACAAGTTTGTTAATAACATTTGGATAGGAGAAGCCAGAAATCCAAACTGCAGAAGAATGGAGGAACATATAAAGTTCACCTCTCAAGGAGGTTTTAAATGAGGTCCTGAAGTTCTTTTCTCAATCTAGCTCACGAGAGAAGGATGCCAGCATCTTTTATATCTATATTCATATCTATATCTGAGAGATAGTGTGTGCTTTTATAAAAAACAAAACACACAACACACAACACTTGCTCTTCAAATAGACAGGAAAATTACAGTATGAACATGAGAATAAAGCATTGCACATTTAATCGCCATTCTGTTTTGGCCTTAGAATATTGTGTGCCATGGCACATTTATATTAAAAAGAACTACTGTCATTCCCCACAAAAATTTGTGCTATGGCACAAGGCTTCTAAATAATATGTTTTCAAAGTGTATCACTTTTACCAAATCCTATAATAAACCTCCCCAATCCCCACTACCCAATCCCCATTTGAGATTTGCAACGGTGATGACAATTAGCCATATGCTTCACAATCATTCATAATGGTCAAATTATTAATGAAGAAGAAGATGATGATTTAGTTCTAGAGAGATGCCTCTCTGAGTACCATGCAGAAATCTTGACTCTAGTCAGGCAAAGGAGTATCCTCACCAGGGAGGTGCATTAGCATATCCATATTCTGCAGCAAATGTTCAGAGGCTGCCAAGTTGCTGCGCATAAAATGAGGCTCACACTGTGCTGGTGTTTATTAGCCTCCATCTTCCAAGCTGCTGCAGTCCCTCTTGAATAAATGTATATTTAAAAATCTTTATAAGCCAGGAAGAAAGAAAAGGTCCCCCCCCCACTTCAAATGGTAGAATATGTGGCCCATTTCTGATGGATAAAAAGAGTGAAATGAATAGTCCCTACTTGACAATTTATTTATCTTTCTACATTAAAAACAAACAAAAAAACAAAAAGGAGTTACTTTTACATATCAGTTACCTGGAGGGCTGCTACTGCCTTAGAGCAAAGAAGCTGTGCATTTTCAAAGATTTTGTGGTTCCTACTGAATTGATGTGTGGACAAAATTCAAAAAGGTATTCAAACTGGTAGACAGTTACTGCAGAAAGAGAGATCCAGACCTCTTCTTTAAGTTCCTTCTTCTAGAAACCCTGCTTTGCTGAGGCTGTGTGGTATTGTTTTGTTTTGCTTGTTTTTGTCATGCAGAGTTGGAATTTAATTGTATAGGTGTTGTTTTTTTTTGTTTCGGGTTTTGCTTTTTAAAATTTTTTAAATTGTTATGAACTCTCCAGAGTTTCTAGAATGGGGCAAAGGGAATAAAAGTTAAGGAAATTGTGAGGTAAAGAGTTAAAGGGTGATTTTAAGAGATGTCTATTTGCAAAGGGTATAAAGATCCAGAGGCACAATTCAGCCAAAATTAAGCACTTTTAGGTCCCATTGATTTCAATGTGAATGCTTCATTTATTTATTTAGTTACTTAGAGAGCAACCCTATAGTTCCTGGGTGAGCATTCCAGGGACCATAGGACTATTTGGATTTCCCCTTCTGAGGTTGGAGACAGTGGTCCAACCAGGGGGAGTCAGAGATCTGATCCCCCCGCCCCCACCCTTTCCCAGCCGGCATGGAAAGAACCACATTGGCTGTCCTCTGAGGTCAGAAAAGCTACCTCGGACTCGGGCTCGGAGAAGAAGAAAAAGGGGCATTCCAGTGGGTGGGGAGGGAATGAGACTGGAGTGGACAGGATATCAGTTATCCTGAGCTTCTTCCAGCCTCCTTCTCTCCCCCTCTGAAGCATTCGCACTAGATGGGCAACTCTGGTATAAATACATCAGAGGAAAGCCAATTTGGTATAGCAGATGGACTGTTCAGTTTGGCAGTCATAAGAATGGCCCAGCTGGATGAGACCAAAGCCCTATCAAGTCCAACACCCTATTTTCCACAGTGGATATCCAGATGCCTATAGGAAGCCCAAAAGCAGGACACTAGGTCAGTTACCATCTCCCACTATTAGAACATAAGAAAAGCCATGCTGTATCAGACCAAGGGTCCATCTGGTCCTGAATTCTGTTCACACAATGGCCAACCAGCTGTCTGGGAAAGCCACAAGGGATGTCAGAGAAATCTGCAAAGGATGCGATTGAGTTTGGATTTCTATAAATCCAACCTGTGTTCCACAGCAGACTAGCTGTTTCCAAGCTGCACAGATTCCATGGACTTGCGGACCATTTTTTTAAAAAGACAAACAAACATTGTGTTTGTGTGTGTGTGTGCGTGTGCAGGGGAGACTTTGCACAAATTTGCACTTGCACTAATAAACATTAGCACTAATGCATACTTGTGCTAATGTGCACTAGCGGAAGTGGAACAAAATTATTACACTTCCCTAATTAAAAAAAAACAATAACCAACAGACTCCATCAATGAGCGGAAGACAGAACAAAAGATGCCTGACAATTTGTGAAACACAGGCAGAATGGATTTAACAAAATCCATACATCCCTATCGCAAGTAGGATATGAGTCCAACAACACCCTCCCACCCATGTTCCCCACCAACTACTATATACATAGACATAACGCCTTTGAGATTAGAGGCAGCATATAGCCATCTTGACTAGTAGCCATTGAATGCTTTATCTTCCATGAATTTGTCTAATTCCTTTCAAAGCTTTCCAAATGGGTAGCCGTTACTAAATTTTGTGGTAGCAAATTCCATAGTTTAATGACATGCTGTGTGAAGAAGTACTTCCTTCATCTGAGTCTTCAACCAATCAACTTCATGAGATGACCCAGAGTTCTAGTATTATGAGAAAGGGAAAAAACAAGTCTCCCTATCCATTTCTCCACAAAATGTATAATTTTGTACACCTATAGCATGTGCCCTTACTTTCCTTTTTTTCTGAGATAAACAATCCCAGATGTTGTAACCTTTCCTCATATGAGTGTTGCTCCAGTCCCTTGACCATTTTAGTTGCCTTTTTTCTGCACTTTTTCCAAGTCAACAATATCCTTTTAAGGTGTAGTGGCAGAACTGTATCCAGTATTCCCAAAGTAATCACACAATAGATTTGCAAAAGGGGAGTATGATCTTGGCAGTTCTGTTTTTGATTCCTTTCCAAATTATGCCTAAAATGGCATTTACCTTTTCCACAGCAGCTGCACACTGTTTTGGTATTTTCATTGATCTGGTCACCACAACTCCAAGATCTCTTTCTTGGTCAATCACCCTTTCTTGGTTGGATCCTACCAGTGTATAAGGGAAGCTGGGATTTTTTTTTTCTCCAACGTGCATTACTTTACATTCCTGAGCACTTAATGTTCCCCAGCAACTGGTATTCAGAGGCATACTGCCTCTGATCCTGGAGGTAACATATAGCTATCATGACTATAGCCACTGATAGCCTTATGCTCCATGAATTTGTCCAACCACCTTTTGAAGCCATCTAGGTTGGTGGTTGTGAATGATGGACAGCTGGAGTTCCGCCTCTCCCTTCCTGAGGGTGCAGAGACAGTCACAGCTCTCAGAATGTTGGCAAGGGGCAGAAAGCTGTACCAGGCTGTTTAACAGTCATTCTGGGTTGAGGGTGGAATTGAGAGACATCTGGAGAAGCACTCAGAATCATTGGTGGAGGCTAGAGGAGTTACCTCAGCCTGGAGTGGAAATATTGTTACTGCAATGAGCTAAGCCAGCACCTAAATGTATCTTATGTTTCCCTCTGTAAAAATAAAAAATAAATAAATAAACTTTTTTTTTTTATTGTTTACCCTTGGTGTGGGAGTGACTAAGGGGAGGAACACACACATGTTAGAGAGTAGTCTCTGTGGAGGAAGAAGAAAGGTAGCAGCGAGGGAAATAACTGTGTTCATGTCATTCCCTTAGTTAGCCTGTGGCTGTTGGAGCCGAAGGCTTGTGGGGAGAGGGGAGTGTCCCAGGCAACTGTGTCTCTGAGGGATTGGGACAGGGAGCTTGAGAGAAAGAGGCTGAGCATCTTCCATGGGAGGAAGCAGGATACCTGAGGAGAACATGGTGACCTGGATGTGGGGCCTGAGTATAAAGGCCCATACCTTGAGTAAGGAAGCTGTATAAAATGAAAGAGTAAGGTGGCTGAAGCACCCGACAAACACACTACTGAGGGCTTCCAAGAGTGCTGTTCAAAGATGTACTGCTTTTTGCCGGTCCTGCTGCATTCCCTGACATTCAGTTTCATTGGACACTCTCTCTGGTATAATGGGACGGGCAGAAAAACTTCTACCTACTTTCTTCATACCATGCATCATTTATAAGCATCTATTATGTTTCCATTTAATTATCTCCCCCACCCTAACTAAAAAGTCCCAATCAGTCATTGTAAGCTCATCATCATGGAAGAGTTGCTCCAGATCCCTGATCATTGTGGTCACCCTTTTCTGCACCTTTTCCAGCTCTACAATATACTTTCTGAGATGTGGCAACCAAAAGTGAACAGGTTATTACAACTGTGGTTGCACTATAGATATCTATAAAGGCATTACATTATTGGCAGTTTTATTTTTTGTTCTCTTTTCTAATGATCCCTAGCATGGAATTCACTGCTTTCACAGCTGCTGCACACTGGGTTGACTAGCAGCCAGTGTATATATTGTGTAGAAGTTGGAAATGCAGACAAATGAGTCATTTTGTTTCCCCCCCTGCCTTTCTGGCATTATTGAACATTGAACTTTCATTTCCTCCTCTGCTTCTCTGGCATTACTGAATATGAAATGCTTATATGTTGTTGGTTATGGGAGTTATGGGATCCTGTAGTGAGGTCTGTGAGTTCAGCTTTATATGCAGGAAAGAAGGAATTCAGGACACAAGAAGTGCAAATTGTACATCTGTGATTCCTATCACTACTTCCTTGAAACATCTGAGCTTGAGCTCACATTCAAATCCTTATAAAGGCATGAAACCAAAAGGCACCCTCTTGAGCACACTGCTATGAGCTGGTTCACAATTCATGAATTCCATGGATGACCATTGATTTGTCTACACTTGACCAATGTATGCTTTATGGCTGGCAGCTCTGTGTGTGAGTTGATTTTATTGAAAGCATTGTATTTGAGGTCATATGAAAGTTCTGTCTGGTGTTCAGTCTGTGATGGGCTGTTCTCACATGACAACCATTACTTGATGCTACAGTCAGCATGTGATAAATATGCATGTGTAAACCTAGCCCTATATCTCTTGGAGCTTCCAGAGAAGGCTCTTTTTGTGCCATCATCTGGCCTCATTCCTCGTAATTTTGCAGGAGTTCCAGATGATAACTCATAACCCTCCATGGTTTTCCCATTAGTTCTTCCATCTTTTTTTTTCTTCTTACCATGGAAAATCTGCAAAGGAAAAAAAGTTGGGATATCTACACACAGCCTTCTAAATAGTAGCACCAGGAGACCTCCATCTGAAACCACTTCAGTCCTAGCCTTCCTCACAAGTTAGGCCATGATGTCATAAAGATAACATGCACCACCACTCTGATTCTACCCACATTCATTTAGATTTCTTGGAAAGAAATTTAAATTAATATTAAAATACTTTATTCCAATAATAGCTGTTGAGTTTGATCACTGGAAATCTGACAAAAAAATATTGTAATTTTTACCACCACCCCCAGTATTATAAGACATTTGGGTGGGGTGGAGTATCAGTGGAAGGCGTTTTGTCTTTCTTGTTTGCTTATATGACAACATGGAATGATCATTAAAAAATTATTTATAAGCATGATGGAGAATGACATTGGATGGATAAGGCAGGATCTGCTATTCAGTTGGTGGCATAGAGCCAGTGTGGCGTAGTGGTGAGAGTGCTAGACTGGGACTCCGGAGATCCGGGTTCTAGTCCCCACTCGGCCATGAAACTCACTGGGTGACTTTGGGCCAGTCACTGACTCTCCGCCTAACCTACCTCACAGGGTTGTTGTGAGGATAAGATGGAGTGGAGGAGGAGGAGGATTATGTAAGCTGCCTTGGGTTCCTTGCAGGAAAGGTGGGGTATAAATATAATAAATAAATAAATAAATAAATAAATAAATAAATTAGAGCAGAAGTACAAAACCATTGGCCTGTTATACTTTTCTTCCTCTCTTCAATTGTCAGGGACTTTTGAATCATCATCTAGCATCTTGAGAATGACATTAGAGGACACGGGTGCAGGTGGGCCTTGTTTCTTTCTTGATTTAGATGACAGCGGATTATGGAATGTTCGAGGCAGAGAAAACCCATCTCACCAACTTTGTTAGCAACAAGAAGACCATTCTGTTCCCATTACTTTCACCTTATTTGCACATCCAGAGAAGTTAACAGCAGCAGCATACAAAGCCGTACAACAGCAATGGGCACATTTCAAATGCTCTAGGAAATATTTTCTCTGACAAAACTTTGTTAAGAGCTTTCCTTGAAGTGCCTGATTAATTTGGATTACATGCTAAAAAAAGTTCCATGTAATGTCAACTCACTGCCCCTTCCAACCGCCCCCCTCCATTACGCACTGTTGTCCCAGTTTCTCATTTAGAGAACTATCTTATGTCATGAATTTTGTACATGTCCCTGACTATGTCCCTCATGTCACGGAGCTTGTTAAGTCAGTGACGCTGAACCCAGTACATAGAAAATCAATTTCTGTTTGCATTTGGCTGTCACAGAGATGGGATATTATTCATACATTAGGCCTTTCAAAGTGGAGATAGAAAGTACCTTGCATTTTCTTATTTTACAATTGTATCTGCATCTTCATATTATCTGTGGTTCAGTAACCTTTAGTGGAAGACCAGAAGATGTCTCCAGAGGCTACACGTTGCTCATCACAACTGATTTATACTTCTAACATCTGTCAGCTTCTCCCTGGGATCTAGTTGTGCCAGGATATACATGTCATCTCTTCTAATGACTTATCAAAGAAAAAAAAAAAGCCAACTGTGGAAAAGCGGAGCACCATGGGAAGCATTTGGATGCTGTTGCTTGCCATTTTCCCAGGGAATACTGTTCAAATGCATCTATTGGTATGCAACATCTCCACCCAGACTGCTCTCTTTTAACATGTATTATGCCCCACTGAGTGAAGCATACGCATTTCTGAGAAATGGAGTTACAATGCATGTGATTGTAGTGGCAGGGAAGGGACCAAAGGATGCCAGACTCCAATAATAATAATAATAATAATAATAATAATAATAATAATAATAATAATAATAATAATAATTTTATTATATTTATACCCCGCCTTTTTTCCTGCAAGGAACCCAAGGCGGCTTACATAATGCTCCTCCTCCTCTCCATTTTAGCCTCACAACAACCCTGTGAAGGTAGGTTAGGCTGAGAGTCAGTGACTGGCCCAAAGTCACCCAGTGAGCTTCATGGCAGAGAGGGGACTAGAACCCGGATCTCCTGAGTCCCAGTCCAACACTCTCACCACTACGCCACACTGGCAATAATAATAATAATAATAATAATAATAATAATAATAATAATAATGAAAAATTGCTCCTGAAGCCTACAAAACCACAGAATGAATAATGAGTAATGAGAATTTCTAAGGGCAGCTCTACCAGGCTTGATTTTCTTTGACTGAGAGAGGAAACTGTATTGATAAATATATCAGCAAAGCATAAATGGAAATGAATAGACAGAGCCAATGTCAAGAGTCGGCATGGTTGGGCAGCGGCTAGGGGTCCACAACCCAGCAGGGGGCCACTGACAAGAGCCCCCTGCAGTTGCTGCTCCTCTTCACCATTGTAACCTGCTAGTTCATCAGCTTCTACTCTAGTCCAAACAACAGAGGTGGTAAGAAGGGGAAACAGCAGATGCTGCTACCTACCTGCTCACTAGTTCTCTTCCTGTCAAGCAAGCAAGCAATTAATAAATAAATAAATGGTGGCAATGAGGAAAAAGAGGATAGAGAGCATTAGCAGCTGGTGACAATGGCAGTGGGAAGATAGACTTGCTGAAGGAAGGGGGTGTCTTGCCCATTGAGGGTGTCTGGTCCAAGGGCCCTCCAAAACCTGGAACTGGGACTGTAAATAGGCTCTCCTAATGACACCAGATCTGTTCCCCCATATCTGATCCCCAGAGAGAAATCCTGCACCCCCAAGGTGCTTCAATTCTAGATTGTCCTCCTTAGGCCCATTACAGTAGCCACAGGCTTACATAGATTCTAGCTGAGCAGAGAAAGAACCACAGAACACCCACTCAAGAGTTTACGGATTAACACATTTAACACTAAGAAGCTAATAAAAAGCACACACACAATACATATTATGTTTTCTATCTAGATTGCATGTTGCCCTTTTGGGATAGATAGGCCATTCATCGAGAAGAAAGGCCAAACCAAAAACTTTAAACCACTTTCCAGTACTCCACATTTCCCCCCCCCACACACACAACTTTTCCCAGCTGATACAGTTCCTGGAATGCCTACAGGAAAGTGTTACATCATAACGTTCTCCCATATGTAGTTTAGGTAGGGTTGTATGGATTTGGTTTACGTAACCCATTCTGTCTTTGTTTCATGGATTTTTGGCAACTTTTGTCATCTCATCCACTCATTGATGGATTCAGATTTTTCCCCTTCAGAAAAGTATGCAGAAAATGTCCACAGTAATTTATGGACCTTTTGCTTGCACATCAACATGCAATCAATAGGCAGAATGCACAAAGAAGATTGCTACACAGCAGAGGCTGAAGAAAGATCAGAGATGTATAAAACATTGTGAGTGCATCTCTCCATGTGTGTGTTGGCTGCATGTGCATTCATGTGTGGGGGTTCAGTGTCAGTAAGACAGTGGGCCTTCTAGTTCATAGTCAGAAACTGGTCAGCAGTAGTTTGGAAGAGTTCGGGGCCTAGTCAGTCTGTGGAATGTCAAGACCAGTGTGAGCTTATCACTGTCACAGTTCTTAGGAGAAAACAGGCAGAACTCTAGTCGTCTCCCCCACCTAGCTGCATCTTCAACTTTGAAGAGATAGGAGCTGGCAGTCTGATGATCTTGCTTTGGACCCTTATTGTCAAGAGGCCTGGATGCACAGTACCCAGAGGGGGCAACCAAAGTGGCAGGGTTGGTCTTGACCTCTGTGGAGGTGTGCATGCTGGTTCAGGTCCTCTTCTAGAATTCCTTCCCATGAGTAATAGTGCTCCGATCCTTCCCCTGTTGGAAGAGCAGCTAGGAGTTGCTCAGATCCTAAGGCTAAGAGTTACAGCACCTTGGAGGTTCCAACTCAGTGGCAAGGTTGGTTCAGCTTTCTATGGGGATGTGTGGGTAAGTCAGACCTGGTTCTAGGATCCCTTTCCTTGTCGCAGAGCATCTGGTATTGGCTCCGATCCTTTCCTTGAACCCTGATTGTGGAATGTCTAGAGGAGACATTTGAGTCGGTTTCCTTGGTGTGAGATGTCTGGAAGATGATCCCCAAAAGACATTAGAATCCCTTCCCCTGAATGTGGGATGTCTAAAGGAGACATTTGAATCCCTTTCCTTGGTGTGAGATGTCAGGGGAAATCATCTACAAAGATATAGATTCATAGAATATAGAGTTGGAAGGGGCCTACAAGGCCATTGAGTCCAACCCCCTGCTCAATCTGGAACCCTTTCCTTGGTGTTGAATGTCAGGGAATTTGGTCCCTAAGAGATGTTCCAGTCTCCTACCTTGATGTGGAACAAATTCAAAAGCCTTTAGTAAAATGCCATCAGTTATATGATTTCTGAAGACTGTAACCATTAAGCTTATGCTGTGGGATTTGCTGTAATAAAGGAACTCACTGATTTGGAATCTCCAGTGTCAGAGTGCTAGAATGCATGATTGCAGGACTGGGCCCCCGATATAATGTATTTTCCAGCTTCTTCTTTTTTTCTTTTTTTAGTTTTGTACAAATACAAAATCCATTTGTGTACAATTTTGGAAAGTAAGAAAAAAACAACAAACAAACAGTCTGCAAGTCCATGGAATCTGTGTGACTCAGGAGTCAGGAGATGCCAGCCTGCTGTGGAATCCATTGATTGGATTCATAGAAATCTGAAGTCGTTTGAATCCATTTCGGATTTCACTTACATTCCTAGTTTTAAGAAGTGAGGCTGCCTGTGGAGAGCCAGTCTGTGCCATAATTTTATTTTTTAAGTTAAAAGGTTCCTTTAGCCATTTTCCTTCTCTCGGACCTTCTGACACGGCATTCTGATTAAATTCTTCATAGCCACCTAGATTTGGGGAACCTGCTCCAGCCCGTTGATTTAATGACCCTGTAATAGTTCCTTTAACCAACTCAAAGTTCTCCAACTCCCTTTCCCTCCATGACTCTTCAAAACTGACAGATGCTGTTTCTTGCACACAAGATGCTTTGAACACCATATAGAAGTGCCCACCCATGTAGGTGAATCATCCACACCTACATGCCATACATCCATGCATCACTTTATCAAACCATAATGATAGATGCTATTATAGCAATCATGATTCACAGTGATAAGGAGTAGAGTTCTATGCAAATGGACTTTCAAAATTCTCTCAACCTGATTTGTGGGCAGAGAAATTGGGCAAGGGATCATTCTACCAAATTTCTCCAGGTGGAGGAGAAATTCTTCAATCGTTTCTCAGTGGTGAGGTTCGCCCAGTGGTAGGCAGTAGCAGGACCCCCCCCCCATTTGTTCTAAGGCAGTGTTCTCCAACCTTGGCTCCCCAGATGTTTTTGGCCTACAACTCCCAGCATGCCCCAGCCAGCACAGCTGGCTGGGGCATGCTGGGAGTTGTAGACCAAAAACATCTGGGGAGCCAAGATTGGAGAACACTGTTCTAAGGTTTTTGTTTGTTTGTAAGCTGTTGCAGGTGGAAAGCTGCAACAGTGTTGGCAGCTTGTCCTCCATTCCGCATCCTCCACAATGCCCCAGACCTACCATCGTTCTGGGACATTATGAGGAATAATGGTATCCACAGAATATTTGGATAATATTTGGAGAAACTTCTGCCAAGTAGCCTTATTTTTCTAACAGCTGAGGGGGGAAAATCTCAGGAATTTTCTCAGAAGAAATAGCTTCTGAGAAATTTTTGACTTAGCTCTAATAATGGGTAATTCCATTACAATGCAGTCATCCACCAGTGCTTTTTAATTTATGCTGACAACATAACCCAGTCTAAGAGTGGACTTCTGAATTGTGAATAATGTATGTTCCTGAATCTGTCCCTGTTTGTATCTTCCCTCCAACTGGATCTGATTCTACAACCTAGTTCCAACAGCAAGGAATTTGAAATTTTACCTCTGGCCATTTCTCTACCTTTTGCCTGTCTTACCTGAAAGTTCCTTGAGGAAACTTTTTGTTTTGTTTTGCCATCTCTCCTTGCTTTTTAAGATACATAGAGATCAGTTAGGCACACCAAAGAGTGAATATCTCTGAGTTATTGTCCACTTGGCAATAACTTTCAAAATAAAGAGAGAGAGAATTCTACTTACTGGGGGGAAAACACACCCTTGCTTTCATGGCACCTATGAGTATGACACCTCACCCTCAGGGAGCAAGAGGTCTATTATTGGTATTCCCAGCCAGTTGCCACCACTTGAAGAATTTTCTTCTGTTACCCTGTACAAAGGTAACTTTGTTGCTGCTGTGAAAGCTGTCAGCTCTGATCACATGGGAATTGACTTAATCCAAACCACACTGGATATCTCACAGTGTATAGAATTTTCCTTTGAAATAGCAAAACAAACAAACAAACAAACAAAACCTTTTTATTTTTCTCACAATGTTAATTAAATAATCAAGTCAGGAAAGGCTTTTTCCTTCCTCTCTTCTCAAATGGCAGCTTCAGACCATCCTAGCTGTTTGTTTCCTTCAACTGTCAACTGCCTACAGAACCCCACTGTCCAATCTCATCTCAGGAACAAAGCCCATCCACAGCCAATCAAATCAGTATATTTTCTTCCTTCTTTCAAAATATCCAACATATCACTCCTATGTCAGTGGGGCTCCTTATCCATTGCAGCTTTTTATTTGAGCTTTATAGGAGTTATCCATGATGCTGAAATCCTTCCCCAAAATAGGCTCACCACCATGGAGCCCCATGGCTAGCTCCTATAAAACTCAAAATAAAGAATGCAATGGATAAGGAGCCCCACTGACACAGTAATCACCAGCCTCCCCTGCGTATCACTCTTTTGATATTTTGCTAAATGCCTTCCATGTGTGTTTCACAGATTTGTTTATTATTTATTTATTATATTTATACCCCACCTTTTTTTCCTGCAAAGAACCCAAGGCAACTTACATAATAATCCTCCTCTCCATTTTATCCTCACAACAACCCTGTGAGGTAGGTCAGGCTGAGAGTCAGTGACTGGCCCAAAGTCACCCAGTGAGCTTCATGGCCGAGTGGGGACAAGGACCCGAATCTCCTGAGTCCCAGTCCAAGTTCTAGGGATGTGTAACTGCTCGCCTCGAGCAGGCGTAGCGGAGCCGAAATCAGCTCCGCTCATGCCCGCAAGAGGCGAGTGGGCCTTACTGGGTCCCAGTGCCCGCTTGCCTCTCCGCGGCGAGCCGCCCGCGCCAGGTACGTGAACATCCCTAACCAACACTCTAACCACTATGCCACTCTGGCTCTCAAAAATATAAATACCCACCCAACTTTAATCCCCCCCCAATACACAAGTATTTATTTATTTATTTATTTGACCTGAAGTATTTGAGGGGGGAAATTAAAGCACACAATTGATTTAAATGTTATATGACGTTGAATTTTTTATTGGAATACTTGTAAAAAATCTGAGGGAAATAGTATGTATTTCACTTACTAATGTTTAAATTTAAGGGGGGAAAATAAAGGTAAAACTATTGACACAGTAATAAATTGTCAGAGATTTTTTGTTCCTTCATCCACTCATTGAAATAATAGGATTTTGTATGATATTTTCATTCCTGTGTTCAAATGCAAAGTTGCACGGATCCTTCCCCCCAAAGTATAAAACTGGTCCACAAAACAATTTCTGGATGAGGCAGATTATCTAGATGTATTTAAATCTGGCATCAGGGCTGTTTATGGGCCATAGAGTGTTTTGGTTGCCTTGATGGATGATCTATGCTGGGAACTGGATAGGGGAAGTGTGTCCCTGCTAGTTTTTCTGGCTCTCTCAGCAGCTTTCAATACCAATAACTATAGTAAGCTTCTGAGGCACCTATCTGAGATGGGACTGGGAAGAACTGCTCTGGTCCCTCTTGGAGATCCTCTGGTCCTTCAGAAGGTGGTTCTGGGGGATTCCTGTTCAATGCTATGGCTGTTGGCCTCAGGGTTCCATGTTATCCTCTATGCTATTTAACATATACATGATACTTCTGGGGGATATTGTCCAGTGTCTTGGCTTTTGGTGCTACCAGTATGCTGAAGAAAGCCAACTCTATTGTCCTATTCAGTCATTCTGTACATGAATAGAGCCAACATGTGAAAAGAAGGATCACTCCAGCCCCACCCCTCTCCATCATTGCATTCATCTCCCTCTACTTGTGGAGGGTGACTGTCTGAAGAGGAGAGCCTCCTGTCTCCATGGAGGCTCTGCATGTGAGTGGGAACACCGATTTTCCAGAGTTCTGGCTTGCATGGCAAGCTTCCATGGATACAGTAGGCTCTCCTCTTCAGATAGTCAATCACTACAAGTAGAGGGTGATGAATGTGATGGTATATAAATATAACTAATAAATAAATAAATAGGTTGTTTTGGACAGACACCTATGGCGTAGCAAGGTGGAAAGAAGCATTTGACCAGCATCCTTCTCTATCACCCATCTTCCCCTCACACACCAGCGAGTACTTCAAATGTTCAGTCTTTGTCTCTTTAAACCAGAGTTCCCTACTACGTCCAAAATGGGGAACTCCGGCTTCATCTTGGTTTACTAATCAGAGTTCCATGATATGTCAAAAATGGGGAACTCTGGGTTCCTTGCTTTAAGATCCTAGTTAGTAAACCCGAATGAAGGCAGGGACATAATTATTCTGGACATAATAGGGAACTCTTGTCTAAAGAGACCAGAATTGAAACATTGAAGATGGTGCACAATTGGGAAAGGTAAAGGAAGTAAGGGAAGGGGTGAGATAAGAGCAAGAAGGCTTGACCATTGTTCCTGGCTTCGTAAACCATTATTTAAAAAGTTGGGATTATTACGTTCAAAGTGGCCTGTAGTGTTTGCAGAGGACTTTGTGCATATCAGACATCCTGTTACTACTGGGGCTCTGACATTTAAATGCTGAATGTTCAGCATTTGCAAAGGGATGTGGGGGAGTCAGGCAGAATGTGATATTATTCAAAATAAATAACATAGGAGAGGTGGCCTGCCACTTACGTTTCTTCCTTAATTTCTAGTTTAGTGGCAAGCTCCCAGTAGGGAAAATTGTATTGAATTATACATGTCTCATGGACTTATTTCAGGCTCTGAATTAATCATCTGATTACATTGTACCATTGTCAATGGTAGCCTTTCTTCCTAAATCAGAATAGGTGAGTAAGAAGCCTAGAATACGCTCATTTTTAGGTTGCATGAAAGTCAGTATTGTTATATAATATATGGCTATAATTCCACTATTTTTTTTGTGATAAATGTTGTCCAAAATTAGACTCTGTTCTTTCCAAGGCCAACCCATGCAATCACTTTCTTTTCCCCCCCCATTACTTGAATGTTTGGATCTCACCATGACATTATTACAATTTTAGGCTGGTGGGCAAGGTGCATTTGACTCCTCCCCATTTCCCCAGGACTAGCAATGTACATTTGGTAATTCCATGCAGTAAGTCTTGGGTACAGTGTACAGTTAAAAGGATCAGTGCCAGTTCATGGGAAAGATTTCTGCTGGAGACCATAGGGAATGGTTTCCAGTCACAATAGACAGTGTGGGATGCAGCTTGGAGGCCTAGGTTTGGGATAGGCTGCCATGGGGCCTGAACCTAATACAGCCAGAGAAAGGAGATATACTCAAGGATATGCTGGTAGTCAGGCAACCAATCAGGCAAACAGGAAACAAGAGACAAAGGCAGAAGGCATGGTCATAGATGGCGTGGAGGCCTTATGATATACCAGATCAGGCAAACATGAACCAACGTCCTGAGTCAGCATATGTGATTATGGACAGGCTGGAGGTCAGATACCATATTAGGCAGGCAAGGCAAAGCAATGCTAGAGAGTTTATGTTCCTACTCAGGACAAGTTGCTTAGACTAAAGAACTGGTGTGGCTGCAAAGATTTTATTAGGTGCGATGTTTCTCCACTGGCATCAGGCTCTGAGGTCAGTTGGCAGTACTCAGACCAATAATGCCGCCTAAAGGGCTTACAGTGCCTAGTGAGTATTTAAACATTACTGAGGAAGAGTGGGCTATAATTAATACATATTTCTTTCTTTAAATTGTTTCCAGACCATTTCATAGATTTCATAGATCATAGAGTTGGAAGGGGCCTACAAGGCCATCAAGTCCAACCCCCTGCTCAATGCAGGAAACTAGAGGAGGGGTCTCCCATCCAAGTAATAACCAGGCCTGACCCTGCTTAGCTTTCCACACTCAGACAAGCTGAGCCAGCGTGAGCCACAGGCCTATATCTGTCATCCCAGGATTTCCAGGCAGTGTACATGAAAACACATACAATACAATATAAAAACCAATATATATATAAAGTATAAAACAATATATACCTTTAAAACATTTCAACAAATGCAGTAAACAGAGCAGTGTCATGATTGGCTACAAGTCAGGGAAACCCTGAGTGAACAGATGCATTTGCAAGAGGCATTTGAAGCTGGCCACACTTTCTGCCTTTCAAACCACATGTAGTAGAGTGTTCTGGAGGGTGAGTGCCTCTACCAAGAGGGCCCGTCATTACCTGATGACACACTGTTGGTCATGGAATGGCCAATTTATTTATTTATTTATTTATTATATTTATGAATCGCCCATCTGGCCAGACATCTGGCCACTCTGAGCGATGTACAGTCCAATAAAATACAGGGACACACACACACACAGTATAAAATACAATTAAAAACAGTACAAAACTTTAAAATCTTAAAAACCCTAACCCACCCCATATTCCCACCTGAAAAGCCACGTTTTTAATGCCCGGCGGAAGCTAATCAAAGAAGGGGCATGGCGGAGGTCACTGGGGAGAGAGTTCCATAAATTGGGGGCTGCCACAGAAAAGGCCCTACTCCTAATCCCCACCAGCCTGGTTTCTCTGGTTGATGGGACAGGGAGAAGGCCGTCCATGGCAGATCTTGTTGAGCGGCCTACATGATGTTTCTGGAGGCACTCCTTGAGATAAACTGGACCGGAGCCGTACAGGGTTTTAAAGGTCAACGCCAACACCTTGGATTCAGCTCGGCAAACAACTGGTAGTCAGTGAAACTCTTTCAGCACTGGAGTGATGTGATCACGCCGGCGGCAGGCTTTAACCAGACGAGCTACTGCATTCTGTACCAGCTGCAACTTCCGAACCGTCTTCCAGGGCAACCCCACGTAGAGCGCATTACAGTAGTCTAGGAGAGAGGAGACCAAGGCATGAATTACTGATGGGAGCAGATGATTAGGAAGGTAGGGGCGCAACTGCCGCATCAGATGGAACTGATACAGTGCCGCCCGGCTCACAGCTGACACTTGAGCCTCCATGGACAGCTGGGAGTCTAGAATGACTCCCAAGCTGCGGACCTGGTCCTTCAGGGGTAGATGTACCCCATTCAGCATCAGGTCAACATCCCCTAACCTTCCCTTGTCTCCCACCAGAGGTACCTGGAGTGACGTAGTGGTAAGAGTGTGGGACTGGAACTCAGGAGATCCAAGTTCTAGTCCCCGCTCAGCCATGAAACCCACTGAGTGACTTTGGGCCAATCACTGACTCTCAGCCTCACCTACCTCACAGGGTTGTTGTGAGGATAAAATGGAGAGGAGGAGGAGGAGGAGGAGGATTATGTAAGCCGTCATGGGTTCCTTGCAGGAAAAAAGACGGCGTATAAATATAATAAAATAAATAAAATAAAATAAATAAATAAATACCTCGGTCTTGTTGGGGTTCAGAAGATCTCAGAGGTCCATTTGGTATACATATAGGGGAAAGTGCTCAGCTAGATATCCTGGCCCTGAGTTGTTTAGGACTTTGAATGTCAACAACAAAACCTTGAGCATGACTAGGTAGCTACTAGGCAGAAAGTTCAAAAACATCTAAATGTTCTTGTTAGCATCCTGACAATCTTAGCTAAAATATGATATGGTCTCTTTTCTTGCATTTGAAAACATGGCACCAAGAACTGCAAAAGGATTGCAACCCCCCCCCCCCAGAAGACGGCAAATGGAAAGGTGATGGAATTTATCTCTCTCAAAATCTGTGTTTTTGAAGTCCGTGAATCAAAAATGTAAAGGGTCTGACTCAAGGCTTCTCACATTTAAAAGGTACCAGAATTTTGTGAAAAGATAGGACAAAATGTTTCTAATATGTAGTTTAGCATCTGCCAGATTTACAGAAATGCTGTGCAAATGTTGTTAATTATGGGCAACTCAGTAGGCAATTAGCTGTGTTACTCTGGCTCATGATGAATTTCCAACATGGCTTTGCTGCTGATCAAGATGTCCATCCCTCTGTTACGATGCTCCATATGTCCCTGCATTTAGGAAAACAGTTGGTGACTATTTATATCAATTACTTCTGTCATTAATTTATTTATGATCCTGATCTATACACATTGTATCTGTCACAGCCACATCCCCTAAGCTATAAGGATATCAAGAATCTCACCCCATCCTCCCATCCTGTGTTCTAGAGATCAGTCTGGGATTCCATTGTCACCACCAGAATTATTATCCCCAGGCATTCTAGTAATGCAAGAATGACAGAGTAACCCCATGCTTTCTGAAGGGGCGCTCTGATGTTGGAGCACTCCAAATACCCAATGCTCTGCCAGCAGATACACGGCAAATACCTGACAGAGCAGAAGGAGTGACAGAGGCAATCTTTGCCTCCCCAGCATCCTTTCTGTTCCTTTCTTCACTAGATGCACTTTTGAGCATGTCTCCTAGAGTCACAGAGACAGGAGCTGGGAGGCTTCAGGATGTTGTGGATCCTCTCGGACCATCCCCTTCACTCGAGCTCTGTCCTCGGGTGAAGAAGCCACACATGGTGCTTTCCACAGAAGCTTAAAGGGACAGGGGGAAACAATTCTCATTTTGATTTCCCCTCCAGAGGATGTAGCACAAGTTTATGGCCTTAGAGGGGGAAGTCTGAAATATCTCTCATGGTCCCTGGGATGCTCTCCCTGGGATCGTAGGATTGTTCCCTTAAATTATCTCAAGATTTCAGAATCTGCATTGACTGAATATTTTTGTTCAAACTTTGCTTTTCTCAACTTTGACTTTTGCTCATTTCTCTAATTTTGTTTGACTACATTTTTATTACAATGAAATATTTTTTAAAAATCTTCAAACAATTATTTGGTCCAACAAAAAATGATTCACACCTTCTAATTAAATCCTTGATCAACTATGGAGCACTATCACACCTTATCAATGTCAGTCTGGCAATCTCAATAATCCGTGAATCATTTAAAAGCATAAATAACTCATCAGCTCATCTCCAGTTAGTTTAAAGAAGGGATGTGCAAACTAGCAACACCTGAGTTATCGGGGTTCTCCAGATTCCATCTTAAAGCATGGTCCAACTCATGTCCATATCAGATTGGAAACTTTATTTCTTTCTTTTCGAATGAAAATTTCTGCATATGTTTATACATATTCTTATAGATGTATGCATCAATTGTGTGTACTTTTTAAATGTATGTATTATTCCCCCATTGATTAAAGAATCTATGTGACAATTGTTTTAAAGTACATATTTTTCCATATGCATTTTTAAAATGTAAGCATGTTGTTAAACTCTCCCCCCCCCCCTTTGGTCTGCCAATCACATTGCATGGACTTTGACTGAAGATTGTGTTTGAGTCTGCATTCAAGTCTGGGAGGTGTGAGTTGGGTAATTTCTTGTCAAAAAAGAATCATAGAATCATAGAATCGTAAAAAAGTAGAGTTGGAAGGCGCCTACAAGGCCATCGAGTCCAACTCCCTGCTCAATGCAGGAATCCAGATCAAAGCATCCCTCACAGATGGCTGTCCAGCTGCACCTTGAATGCCTCCGGAGTGGGAGAGCCCACCACCTCCCTAGGTAGTTGGTTCCATTGTCTTATTGCTCTAACAGTCAGGAAATTTTTCCTGATGTTCAGGTGGAATCTGGGTTCCTGTAACTTGAGCCCATTATTCCGTGTCCTGCAAACTGGGATGATCGAGAAGAGATCCTGGCCCTCCTCTGTGTGACAACCTTTCAAGTCTGGAAGAGTGCGATCATATCTCCTCTCAGTCTCCTCTTCTGAAGGCTAAACATGCCCAGTTCTTTCAGTTTCTCCTCATAGGGCCTTGTTTCCAGTCCCTTTATCATCCTTGTTGCCCTCCTCTGAACCCTCTCCAGTTTGTCTATGTCCTTCTTAAAGTGTGGTGCCCAGAACTGGATGCAGTACTCAAGATGAGGCCTAACCAGTGCCGAGTAAAGGGGAATTATCACCACGCGATTTGGAAGCTATACTTCTATTAATGCAGCCCAAAATAGCATTTGCCTTCTTTGCAGCCACATCACATTGCTGGCTCATATTCAGTTTGTGATCTACAACAATTCCAAGATCCTTCTCACTTGTAGTATTGTTGAGCCAAGTGTCCCCCATTCTGTAACTGTGCATTTGGTTTCCTTTCCCTAGGTGCAGCACTTGGCATTTATCCCTATTAAATTTAATTCTGTTCTTTTCGGCCCAGCGCTCCAGCCTATCGAGATTGCTTTGAATTTTGTTTCTGTCTTTGAGTATTAGCTGTTCCACCCAACTTTGTGTCATCTGCAAATTTGATAAGCATTCCCTGCACCTCCTCATCCAAGTCATTAATAAAAATGATGAAGAGCACTGGGCCCAGGACTTAGCCCTGCAGTACCCCGCTCGTTACTTCTCCCCAGTTTGAGAAGGAACCATTGATAAGCACTCTTTGAGTCTGATTCTGTAGCCAATTGTGGATCCACCTGATAGTTGTTCCATCTAGCCCACTTTTAGCTAGCTTGCTAATCAGGATATCAGAATTGAAACACATTTCTCATGCATCCCTACTTTAAAGTTTCTACTACAATTTATATAATTCAATTCATTTTTTTCCACACCATTTACTCCTCCCTTCTCTAACTTTAATCCAATAAGTAAATTTGAATTGAATCCAAATTTGGCTGATTCAATGCCACCATGAAAAGTACCCCAGAATACCCCAGATATGGTGACAGAAGATGCCTCCAGCATTCCATTGGTGATGATGCACCATAGCTAAAAGGAGGGCAATGTCATGGGTGACAGGGGATCAGCACATTTATGATGTATCCTATACCCCATGTATCCATAAATGGTGCAGCTGAACACCAGCCCTGACCTGGTGTCATTAAAAAAACAAAAAAACTAAAAACTAAAAAATAATCCCTTGAGTGAAAATATAAATAGCTGCCACCTCTGCCATGGTCATATTGCCACATCAAAGCATAGGATATGTTGCAGTTCATAGCACACCATCAATAGCGACCCAATAACAATCCAATCTCCCATAGCAACCCAAATGTACCACATTTATTTATTTTATTTATTTATTTGTTGTATTTCTGAATCGCCCATCTGGCCGGCGAACCGGCCACTCTGGGCGATGTACAACATGATAAAATACATTTAAAATACATGATATAAAATACATTTAAAACAGTATAAAACAGTATAACTTTTAAAATCTTAACCCACCCCATATTGCCGCCTGAATAACCATGTTTTTAATGAGCGGCGGAAGCTCAACAGATGGGCCCACAATAGATAAATCCTCCACAGAGAGATCACAACTCAAATGATAGTGCATGCAGCATGGGGCTATTTCTCTCTGGTTTCATGTCACGCACCACATGTAGAGCTCACAAGGTGGAACTTTGGTGATGGGGATGCATGGGAAAGGGGCAATTTGCACAAAACAGGCTAGACTCGCAACATGCATGGGAACTTGAGCACATTGCTAACACTTCTCTGCCTAGCATCCAAACAGGCACTTTGCCATGGGACTCCAGACACAAACACCCAACACCAACAGCACCCACTCCAACAACTAGGTCTAAGATAGAGCACCACACAGGTAAACAAGGGAAGGGGAAACACTTGTTGTTAAGTATAACTGCAGTGACTGTCTCCCAGACAAGACTGATACTGTGTCTTCTCTGAACTGTATTGTTGTAACTCTCTCACCCCTAACAGTGGGGGACAGTGTATCTTACACACAGGGAGTAACTCATCCTCAACACACAAGTGAACTCCTTATTGGCAAACGCCAGGTACTCCACCCCAACCAATGCCATTAGCCAAAAGTTATGAGCACTTTTACCCTGCAGGATCAGAGCCCAGATGCATGAACAAATTGTCACTGCACCCAGAAAGTTCCACTGCAACCACCAAGGGTGGAGGGGTACATATGCACACAGCTGATGCAGTCTCCCTTTCATCTGTGTGGGGAAGAATGATGCTACATGTGTACTGGCTGATCATTCAGGTGGCACCATTCATGTTCCTGTCCTACTGCCTTAGAAACACCTACTGTAAATCCAGGTTCAGGGACTATGTGCTTCAGTTGCTTCGCACTGCTCATTGTTCTCTGTCCATGCCTCCCCTTGCTCTCCACAGGATGCTCTCACACAGTTACAGGATCCATCCCACACTCTGTTCCATACAGACCAGGAAGGTGCCCCATCCCATGATCAGAAGAAGTGATCTGGATGCTCTTGGATATTCCTCCAAGCAGGTTCTTGTGCCCTTGCAAGCTCCAAAACATGCATTAATGCAACAGTGTTCCCGCTGGCATAGTCTAGTCTAGAGCCATCAGGGACACACTACACATGCTACCTGTCATGGCCCAGGACCAAGAGCCCTCTAAGACTGAGGTTTCTTGTGGCAGCAACTCTGAGGAACAATCAGATCCAATCCCTGAACCTTCACAAGTGAGACCTCCACCTTGGATCTCTTGATTCCCATGAGACACTACTGCCCTATGACTCTGAAGAATGGACCTTAGGCTCTTCCAGTGAGCAGTTCCTCAGCTTCCCAAATGAGATCCTCAAGCCTTCACCACCCAGAAGAAGCCAGCAACTACAGGAAAGGACACTGGCCCTTTGAAAAAACCAAAGGAAGTGGAGCTCCCAGAAGGACTCTCCTGGCCTGACTATAAACCCTGCCATTTGCTGTAAGCCAGTGTGCATATTCGAGCTGCAGAGCTGCTCTTATTGGTCCTGAACTCACTTGAGTCCTGGGGTAATACATGCAGTGTTGGCCATGGTGCTAAAATGACTCCTTTTGCAGTTGCCTGCCTGTCCCAAGTGTCCCGTGTTATGCCTCCCCGCCTGAGCTGTCACCCAGAACAGAAGATAGAATCCCAGATGAAGCAGGTCACTACCCTGGTGTCAATAGAGCCAGTGTCCAGCACACAGGAACCCTCTGTGGTTACTGGTTTGTAAACCCACACAATGTGTCTTTCCCTTTCAGGATCTATTCCATCCCAGGTGCTTATCAATAAAGGCTTTGACTATGCAGCATATGTTGTTTCTTAATTGCAAGGGAATGATAAATAAGAATCTCTTTCCCTCACCCTAATGGCCTCAGGATGGGACTTTGAGGGGGCAGGCAGGGAACTTGATGGGTTGATGGGCAGGGTCACCCCCTGTTTTTCACCCCACTACCTTGCACTGTGAGAGGGGAAGCCTCCCAGGGTGCACAAGTGAGATGGGCATGTGTGTGCGCGCGCATATATATATATATATATATATTCTGTTTTACCATCTTATATTTTTATTGTTTTCCTTTCAGCTACCTTGACCTCTGCACACTTGGAACTAAGCCAGATAATGGACACATGGATTATATTTTGTCATGAAGCATGTTTCCCCTGTAGAGTCTGATCTCTCCCTTTTGAATAACAGTCACTTGAATACTCAGCAAATATTTCATGCTAATTCTCTCTCTCCCCTGTATGGATGTGCCAGATAACATTCAAGAACTCCCCCCACCCCCTGACTCTGTAGGCTCTACACAGGTCTTTGCAGACTACCTCTAGTTGTTTCATATTGACAATAGGATTGTAAATCAAAGGCCTGCAGAAGGCTGACCATACATAAAATAATCACTGATGAAACTGCCCATCGATTAGCTGCTGGGTTTCCATTGATTGCTGAGTTATCTCCACCGTAGGATTTCAGGCTTTATTTGTGTGGTTCTACAAAATCATGAGAGCATCTTTTTTTTCTTCCTCTCTGTTGGAGAATTAGGATGAGCCAGTTTAAAAAGACAGAAACAAGGATAGAGAACTACTCTTTACTAAGTATCTTATATACTGTCACTGACAATGGACTTGTTGTTCTGAAACAAAAACATCCCCCCCTCAAAAAAAAAATATTTACAGTATAAAATGCTCTTTGGAGAGGGGGTAATGAAGAGACAGAAATGAAAAGATAGACATCAAATATGGAATTAAACAGGCCACAATTTATTAAACCACAATGACACAAACAACTACAATAAACAAAAAACCTGTGTTGAAGGGGGTTTCCAAACACTCAATAGCACTGCACAGTGGAATGAGCATGGCTAACTCAGCTGCAATGTCTTCCATCCCCACCCCACCCCAGCTTACGCCTGAGCCTTCTAGTAGACAGACCTACCTCTGCCTGCCAAATATTTGAGCAGGCCGATCTTCCCACAATAGCTGCTTAGCTCTTCTGTATTACACCTATCTTAACTATCCCACCCAGAAGGCAACCCAAATGAACAGCTTGGACCTGAGTAGAACTAACTCTCTGTGTGACTGGGAACCTACTTTATCAAGCAAACATGAATAGAAAGTCCTGTTCAGACTTTGTCGCTCCATGCAGGAAAGTCAGAATCGATGGGGAGGACTGGCATGTACTGGAATATAAGGGTTGGGGCTAGTGTGTGCAACACCCCCCCCCCAGCCTGCTCTTATTCTTGTGCTACTATACCTTGCTCAGGTTGAATGTCTGAACAGGGCTACTGCCGTGTCCAAAACAGAACTTCCAGGGGTAAGTTGCTTTGCAGAGTTCCTATGGAGGAATTTGTGGAGGTTGTTTACAGTTATGTATTGTGCGTGCTTGTGTGTTAGTGTGAAAGGTTATTAAAATGAATTATGACTTCAATTGCTCTTTCATCCAGTTTTTTTAAAGTCTCAAATTATTTGCATCCATTTATGTAGAAATTTGCAATTAAAAATTATTTTTTTTTAAAAAAAAACAAAACAATTAACAAAGAAACAAAAAACACCCTAATTCGAATGAAATCCCCAAGAGAGCTTTCAGCTTTTGGGTAGTATAGAAATGTAATAAATAAATAAATAAATAACCATGGCCATGCCAGATGTAAACCCACCCACTATTGCTCAAAGTATGATCCTATCTGTGCATGTATATTCATAAGTATAATTGGGTTAAATTGAGCTTGCTCCCAGTTCAGTATGTATAGGATCATAGTCTTAGCACAGCAAACAAAGGGTTAAACGTAACACTTGCACAAATCCAGTTTTTATTGGTGGGATTATTTTATTTCCCTCCCAACATGTTTATTTCATTTCATTTTATATTTATGTTTTAGTAATGCAACAGCAGGGAGGAAATAAATAGACACTGTGAGAAATATTATATATGGACCTTTCATTAGGTCTTGCAATGTTTTGACTTATTGGGATTTCATTGCCTTCTGTCAGCCCATAAAGCATACCAAGTGTTCCTACTTAAGGTGGATGGAATGATCACCTAGAGAATAGAGTGCTTAACAGTGGCACATTGTCAACTAAACTTAATACAGTCTGTCAGCATAATCAGGGCTTGGCTAGCTGCTAAATGCATATAACGATTACTTTTACGTATGAAATCTTCAATGCCAAACTTACACACACACCTTCTTTGAGTCTAAGGATCTTTATGACATCTGCAATGGTTTTAAGGCACAAAGCCTTATAGCATAAAGTTCTGTCCATGGCTTAGGACAGTAGCGTTTCTCAGTCTTCAGGAATCTATAGATAGATCTTTATCCTATAAGGCCCGGCCTGTACCACCATACCTTATACCCTTCAGTAGAACTCAAGGAGTCCACCTAGATCTTATCCAGTTCTGTTTGGTGGACTGTTTGATGGGCTGGTGGGGATGAGTCTGCTGGGAAATCAAAGTGGAATGAGAGTTTTCTGTTTTCCTCATGTGCCAGAATCACACTCCCCCACCACCATCCCATCTTTCCCAGAAGATTCAGCTCCCTCTCTAACCCCTCAAACAGTATCCTCTTTCTCCTTCTCAGCCACTAATGAGGTAAACTGCAATCCGCCCCCCCCCCCCAACATTCAAAATCAGCTGTGGTGGGGGAGGGAGAGAGAGAGTGTGCTACTGTTCATGCCCTGGCTTCACATTCATTCCATTGAATAGCATTACATGTTCAAAACTTATTTTAAAGACTAAATGAAAAGAAACTTCAGGGAGAAAATAGTTTTTCACCAACTCCAATAAAAGAAGAATTCCCTTCCCCCCAACCATGCGTAGCTGTGTGTGTGGAGAATTTTGTGCGGGGGGGGGGGAAGGAGAGTGAGTTTTTCACCAACTAGTTTTTCACCAACCCCAATAACAAAATAATTCCCTTCCCCCCCCTGATGAAATTTCAATTCTGGGCTGTAGCTAAGTCGGTCTTGTGGGCCTTGGGCCTTTCCAACTTGAGTTTTGGCACCCACTCTTTTCAGATTGGTGCTGCCTCTACGGCGGCCTGCTCTGGGTTTTCCCACAGGATAGGGTCCAGGTGGTTGGCCACTGGTGCTCTCAGGTGTATTGCTCTTATGTATGAAAATTGCCATGATTGGTGCTGCTGCTGCTGCTGCTGCTGCTGCTTATATTTCTCTTTCCAGATCCCCGGAGTGGAAGGAGGCCAGTTCGTGTGCACTGTGCAGGCACAGCATGATATTCTGGGCAGTGTGGAGAGCTGTTCAGTTGGGCTTTGGATCTCAACTCGAGATCGGTCGACTGGCTGACATCCAGTGATTGGGTCAGCACGGAATGCAATGGCAGAGCCTCCTACTGATGTTATTCTGGTCTGGCCTGGTTGGCCTGCCCCGGCAAGTGCTGGTGTTGCATTTGGGGGTAAATGATTTAGGCTTGCTGAAGGGCAAGTCCTTGATTCTGAAAGCATCTGCGGACCTTGTGTTTATATGGCAGTGTTGTCCGGGAGTCCAGATTCTCTGGTCTCATATTTTACCATGCTTCTGTTGGCGGGGCTGTGTAGACCTCTGATCCTTGAACAGAGCAGGCAGGAAAGTGAACAGAGAAATATGCAGGGGCCATGGAGGGATAGGTTTTGTGATTCCTCATCCCACAATATCCTTGGCCCAGAGGGAGCTGTACCAGCCGGATGGGGTGCATTTGTCCAATGCTGGGAATGACTTTTTCCCTCAAGGACCTGCAAAGGGCCCTGCTGGAATTTATTCCTTGCAGGTTGGGGAGAGGAGACTAAGCAGAGGCTTGTCCCTCTCTGTGGCAGGTAAGTGCGGGAATAGGCAGTGGGGTAGGATTCGGTGATCATCCAATGGCATCTTTTAGGTGACTGTTGAGATCCGAGGCTCCCGGTTGCTGGGTTTTGCGGCTCAGTTTATGGGAGATCAGGATCGCCTTTGAGGCCGACTCACCTCACCCACATCAGTGCTTTGCGGCCCCATGAGAAGGTGACACTGGGAAGGCCTCCCAGCACCATGGTGGTGTAAAACTGGAGGTTGGCGAGTTGCAATGCCACCCCTCGGGGTTGGATGTTTTTGTCCATGAACAGCTCCACTGGCCAATGGCCGGTTTAGTTACTACCCGCACTTCTTCCCTTCGCAGATCTTTGGCTATTCAATAAATGTGGCCCTAATTTTACACCATATCTTGTGTCTCAACTCTTTATTTCTCCCTTTACACATGCAATAGAAAGCCATCATTGCAGCTCTAGTCACAAAAGTGGACAAGTGAACTTGGCAAAGGGGCTGTTTTTGTTTCTATTGCTTAGATTACTATTTCCATCAGCCAAGCTTTCAACACCTCTGCATGAGACATTGCTTAACATCTTATGAGTTGGTACACATATGCTAATGCTTGCTTTTGTGCACCTGTTTACACCTTCCCTGCTGTTTAGACCTCTCACAACTAGCATGTTAGATCTGTTTATATTTTTCTCTGTGGTACTAAAGACCTCATCAGAATTACTTGCATGGACTGCCTTTTTACTTGAGGCATTTGCTCTTAGATCCTCATTGGCTCCATGAATAATCAAAAAATAGAGGTTGTCTTTTCGTTAAAAGAGAGAGAGAGAGTTCTACATAATTATGATAACACTGATTCTCCCATCCCTAATTCATTCTGGCAGAGGGCTGCCTAGTTTGATTCCTTATATAGTTAACAGAAGCATTTTAAGTTAATAACAAGCAACAGCATCGTATAAATCCAGGAAGGACTGATGGCTAAACTAAAGGGTCCAAGAAAAAGGTACAGCGAGAATAAGCTAGGAGTCTTACAGTGAAATCCTACACATAGAAATAACCCTATTGAGTTAAATGAGGTTACTCTCAGAAAAGTGCAGCCATGGCATGAAAAAAGTGATAGTGGAAGGAAGTGGAGGACAAACGTGTGCAGAGTTAAAGTTTGATGTTTTTACATATTACCAGGCAGAATGCCTATTGATGGACTCTCTTTTGGGAAGAATGAAGCCCACCGAAGGTAGCTAATGGTTAGAACATTCCCTATGTGGTTATTTTGTCATGGTAGCTATGTCAGAAGAATCAGACCCTGAAGTGAAACAGAGAGCTCTCTCATTGACTTGTCTGGGCCAAGCTTCCACTGGGTTCTCTTCCATCCCCAAACTGACTCAATCAGTGATTAGTAGCGTCAAAGCGAGGAGCCCAGTGGCTGCTAGAACCAGCCATGCTGATGGAGAAGGCCTAAGTAATTCCAGCCATGTTCATATCTTCAGTGAATGTAGGCTGAAGTTACTTACCTGGACGATCTTTAGAGTTTCTTTTGACCATTTTGCTTGATGGCTCAAATAGTTTAATCACTAAGGAAGTTGCAAAATTCTTGAATGTTGCTATTTTGACTAGGCCTTCTATGCTTGCCTGATTCGGTTTTATTGTATGTTTTTATTCTGAGTGTACAACTGAGAGCTGGTATATCTTGTTTGTATTGTGTATATATATATATATATATATATATATTGGTGTGGGTCGGTAGACCGTTAATATTAAAAAAACACACAACTTAGGCCTTCTCCATCAACATGGCTGTTTCTAGCAGCCACTGGGCTCCTCTCTTTGATGTTACTGATTACTGATTACATCAGTTGGGGAAGGAGGAATCCAATGGTACCTGGACCCAGATGCCTGCCCATGATGTCCACCCATTCAGCCAAAGTCCTGAACAGAGCTCTATGGGTTGTATTCAATATGTCTAAATTATGTCCCATTCATTTCAGTGGGTCTACTCTAAGTAGGACTAACACTGGATACAACCCTATTTATGTACAATAGCAGACTCTGCCTTTTGCAGGATTCCCAGTTACACAGAAGAGCTGATGCATGTAAAACTCTGTTTAGATCTTTGTGCAAAGATCATGGATGGGGACTCGGACTCGAGGACTCGACTCATGAGTCGGACTGAGTCCCCCCTCTGACTCGACTCGGACTTGAGTCCCAATATTTTTAATGGGACTCGAGACTCGACTCGGGACTCGAGACAAAGGACTCTTCAACATCCCTGGGCTGTGCCAGAAGGAGTGGAGAAGAGCATGATTGCCGGCGAAGAGCGCAGGGAAGTGAGGTGTACCGCTGCTCGGCCACTATGGACGGCTACCAGGAGTGCAGCCCCAACAGTGTGTCAAGATTTATTTTGATTGATGTGTTGCGTACTTGGGAGAGGCAGAAGAAGGACCTGAGATTACTCTGTGTGGCTGCTCTGAGTGTGTTTCTGGTTCCAGCAAGTTCATCACCAGTGGAGTGGGTGTTCAGTGAGGGTAGAATTGTGATGAGATCTCACCGTTCCAGAATGGGGGGGGCCAAACATTTAGAAAAAATCATGTTCCTCAAATGCAACATGGATAAGTTTTAGGAAGTACAGCAAGTTTATTTTTTAAACTCATTTTCCTAAAATTCAACCTTTCAGACATTTTGGGTTTGGCTGCCTCTGCCTGCCTGGTCTCTTCTTGACCAGTTCAACAGTTGAATTGTCCAAGACAAAGGCCTCTGCCTGCCTGCTTTGGGGTTCCCTGCCTCCTCTGCCTGCCTGGTTATTTTGGGTTTGTCTGCCTGGTCTGTTCTTGCCAAAATCAGTTGCAGAGTTTTGAAATAAAAAGGCACACTTGTGCCTAGAATTTATTTAAACCACACATCTGAAGTAGCCTTATTTTGTTGGGAAAAAACCCATTGATTTTAATAGGGACTTGTGGAGTCAGCTTAGGGAGTGACTCGTGACTCGTGACTCGTGAGTCACCATTTTGGACCAAGGACTTGGACTCGGACTCGAGACTCGGGTCCAAAGACTCGTGACTCGACTCGTGACTCGAGACCAAGGACTCTTCAACATCCCTGGCAAAGATCAAGGGCAGGGCTAGAGAATACCACCTTGCTGCCCCCTCCATGAATCCGTGCATGCATGCATGAATATCCCTCTTTTTCTCCAAGGGGCTCAAGGCAGCACACATGGATCTCCTCTCCATTTTGTCTGATTCAAGGTAAGAACAGGAATTATTTTGCCCTCTTGCCTTCAGGAGTTAACCGATGGAAGAACCATTAGTGGACTCAGATGTAGGAGACAGGAGCCCAATTCCAGTTGGTTCTTCCAAGGCCAATGGAGGGAACCTAGTTCTCTCTCCCACCCCTTCACTTTAGGGCTAGAGTTTACCAGTGCTGCTACCCTTGCCCATGGCATGTTGGCCACATGAGAAAGCATGCTAGTGATGGGCAAATGTACCCCAAGTGAGTCCATTATTTACTCAGAAAATAACAAACTCACCCATGTAGTCTCCAACAAGGGTCCTCCCTCAAAGTGAGCTCTCATTCCATGTAAAAGACCTTTTGCACATGCACAATATCAAAGTGCATCTTGGGAGCTGTAGTTTGGAATCATGTGCAACCCTATCTCATAGGGTTGTTGTGAGGATAAAATGGAGACGGGAAGGACTACATATGTAAGATGTCTTGGGTTCCTTGAAAGATTAAAAAAGGTGGGATATAAATGTAACAAATACATAAAAATAAATAAACTTAATAGTGAATTTGTAAACTGCCAGTCCAGGCTCATTAAAAAAGTGAGCATTATGAATGGGCAAGGTACAATTAGCCGGTGGAATTATGAAATTCAGTGGCATAACTACATGTGACTAGGTTTTTTAAAAATACTACAAACAGAAAGATGCATATGATTGTTTTGGCATTCATCTCTGCCCCACCCCCCAAAAAGTTGAAAAATAAACACTAAGGAACACAGCAGCTTTTTTTGTTGCTAATTACTATCATTACCTTTTAACTAAACATGGTGACTCAGCATCACTGCTTGGTGTCTCCTTAATTGCTTGAGTATATTTTGTAGCCCCAAGAGTTAGAGTAGGAATGAGATGATGATTAATTGTGATGGAAAACTAGAGGCCTGTATCCATCCAATGTTAATTGCTGAAGTCCTATTCATTTTCCAGAGTTTTATTTATTTAGCTTAGCTCTGATAACATGGGCTTGACAGCATTCAGCAGTCATGGCAACCCAATAATACTTTTGCATTCTTAGTTGTAGAGATGGACATTCCTTGGTGGGTCAGTCCATGGAACAGTTAAGTCTGAGATGGCCTCAAAGCAATGTCAGTTTAGGGGCAGGACCGGTGCAAGGCAGGATGTAGAATCAGCCAAGAAATTTGCTAGCTTTACCAAATTGCTTTTGACTTTCAAAATTCCTGAGATGTTCACCTTCTCAACTTATGCATTCATCACTACTAGGATAAGTTTCTAAAAGCTGAGATATTTGTATCCCATATTTCCTTCCCAAAAGGGAGCTTTGAGGCCACTCTCTCACACGCAAAAATATTAATCTAACGGTAAAAATAAGAGAAAAACTTATTTAAACACAACTACCAAATCCTGGTAAAACCCAATGAAAGGCAAATGAGAATCAATTTTAAATTTTTATGGAGAGCAGAGCACATTCAAGAAATAGTTGTTTGAACAACAGTGCTTTCAGTATTTTTATAGTATTTTATTGTATATTTATTGCCTATTTGTATATTTGTATGAGTTTTATTCTGTATGTCACCTTGAGAGGGTTTTACCCTTAAAGGTGGCCTAAAAATTATTATAAATAAATAAGAGAGCCATCCTATGGCCCCTAGACAGCGTCTGAGGGGGTCATAGGATATTTTAGATTCCCAGATCTGAGCTTGGAGATAGCGCTCTGAGCAGAGAGGGGGGAATCAGAGCTCCAACTCCCCTCCCCCTCGCAGCCGGCATGGAAGACCTGTGCCGGCTGCTCTCCAAGGTTGGGAATGCGACCTTGGAAAGGGGGGAAAGGGTGTGTTCCAGTGGGTGGGAAGGGAATGAGACTGGGAAGGCTAGGATATGAGGTATCCTTCAACCACTCCAGCCTTATTCCTTCCCCCTCTGGGATGTTCCAGATAGACAGGCGAAAAAGCCCATCTAGCGAAAATGAAGAGTGGGAGGATGGGGAAGTGAAGATCTAGTTTCCTGCATTGAGCAGGGGGTTGGACTCGATGGCCTTGTAGGCCCCTTCCAACTCTATGAATCTATGAATCACCTCTGCTGCTCCTCCCTCCCTGCATAGGATAACCATAAGCCTCTGAGTTTGGGGACTTGCAATAATTGCTATGGGATTGTGTCCTAAATTAAGTCATTGCTGGGGAGGGGGGGGAGTCAAAAAGGGATGCAACCTGCTGGGACATGGAGTACTCCCTTATAACTGAGTTCAGCTGGGCATGGGGCATAGATCAGGGCTTTCTTGGATGATCGAAGTTAAATCATGCAAGAGGAGGTGGTCTTTCAGACCTCCTTGTTCAAAGAATTGCTTTGATCATTGCTAGTGTCACTATCTGCATTGTTAATACTTTAACACACAGCATTTTTAAGATGCATCCACCATTGCTTTACAGTGTGTTGCCTCTGTTCTGTGCATATGCCTAACAAGGGAGCTGCACACCGATTAGGGTCAGTGTAAATTCTGCATATTTTCTCAAAAACTGGAGGAAGCCTATTAAGACATTATTTGCAACTAGTAGTTTCAAGGGACATGGGGAGAAGAGGATAGGGGGAAATGGCTTTTTGAAAGGGAATGAGAGAGAGTGCCAGATGGTTTCCATTAATGTCCACTCAGCTGAAGCACTAGTATTGCTCCATTAGGCAGTGAAACATGGGGGAAGTACAAATTCCTCCTGTTAAAACTTGTTTTAACTGTTGGAACATTAAGTGAGCATTTATTCTTGGTCTCACATAAGAAATGTTGGGGAAATGGCTGGAATCTTGGGACATTCCTATCTTATTTACTTAAATATAGAACCCACTACCAAAGACAAAAAAAGAAAGAAAAGAAAAGAAAGGCAAAAAAATAAAAGAAAGAAGGTTCCATCACTTTCACCTACAGGGAGTGCCATGCACTATCTCCCCCATGTGGTGAATCACTGAACTCCCAGTGGTGGACTTCTCTCAGTTACTGCACCCACCCAGGCTGGCCATTGGATCCTTTGGAGCAGGAAGGAGTATAAAGATCTTCCTGAACCCTGTCATGTTCCTTTATATCTGCTGATCTTTTGTTCCTCACTTCTGACTTATTTTCTGGTCCAGGCTGCTGGTTTGGCCCTTGGTACTGCCTCTGGGTTTGCTCTTCAGTCTTGTTTGGTCCTGGTGCCTGGCTTGGCTCATGGCTTCTGGCTCTCTACTCCTGTCTCATCTCACATTGCTGCCCATAGGGGGGGGGGGGAGGTACTTATTAAGATAAAGCTGTTCCGTTCCTCCTTATTCTTGGGAAATGCATTTTCTCAAGGGTACCTGAGTCCTTAATACGGGGTTAGATATGCTAGAAAATACACTTACCAGCGCTCCTGGCAAAGCAATTGCAAAATAATCTTTTATCTTCAAAGTACTGGTGTGGGTGGGGATTATGAATCTAGTGGCACTCTAACATTTAACACCCCCATGACATTTTTCTTCCATTCTGTCAGTAATAAGGCACCTAGTTGCAAGTAAGGAGTGGGGGGGAGGGAAGCCATCTTCTCTCTTGTAGCTTGTGATAAGGGTGCAAAAGGAGAGTTCCCAATGAATGTAATTGACTAATTTTTAATATCTGGGTGTAAGGGAGTTGCATTTTCATAACTTAATTACACTGTCAGCAGGTTGCCAATTAATTAATTCAAATTCTTTTTATTTTTTTTTTATTTTTTGTGTAGTCTCCAGCTGTATTTAATTAGTGAATGGCTGGGAGGAAAAGGTTTGTCTTCTGCCTAGTTAAATGAAGAAGGGGTTTTGTTTGTTTGCTTTTGTTTTGTTGCCTTGTACTATTCGCTGTATTTTGCTTCCCATTCTGAAGTTTGCCACCCTTAGGATTTTAGTTTGAGCAACGGGTCAGATTGTCCAAATTGGCATTACACAATAATCATATATTTCTTGGAACATCACATGTATAACTTTTTCTGAGATAAGAGAAATAATGTTCTGAAAAATGCCAGGAAGATGTTACAGATTACAGATATTCCTTTGGGACTAGCTGGTTTGTTATGCCTTGACATTTCATAAGTGTGTGTATGTGTGTCTCTCTGTGTATGTATGTATAAACACACAGCATAAAAGATCCCATGTTCTTAAGTTGACCTGTTTACCTCCTTCTGAACCATTTTTTTCTGCTTCTGCTGGGAGAGGCACCATTGGAAAGCTATGAAGGAGTAGAATAAAGATGGATGGAAATGTTTCTTTTTTTATCTAAAACTCCAGGCTGAATTCCAGAATATAGTGAATTCAAGAATGGGCCATCTCATAGTTGATTCCACTTTCTCTCATTTTCTCATTTTCAAATCTTAAATTTAATTCATCCTGAACTTTCAGAATTGTTGTTTTTTTAAGTTTGTATGAAAATCTACACATATTTTTGTGCACCTTTCTCCAAATTCATTCATTTTTGTATGTAATTTTGCACACAATGTGCACATTTTTGGCAAGCAATTTACCTGATATGCATGTTAAATATTATTTCACTAATATACACATTTTTGTGTGCACCTTCCCTAATATGCCCATATTACTACTATGCATAGTATGCATAGTTTCATTGGAAAACTCCATTGCAAAACTTGGGAGAAGTGTGAACTCTGAAGGATAATGGAGTTTTGGTTTGCATATTGGTTCAAAAGTGTTAAATTAGGTAAATTCACATTAAAGTGCAACCCAAACAAAATTCTTCCCCATGTCTATCAGAAGTGGAATTCACAATTGTCAGTTTGGAGAGGTTAAGTATCACTCTATGTTCAGAGGGAGTACACCACTGAATACCAGTAGCTGAAGAGGAACAGAAAGTGGGGGGAGGTATTGCTTGAAGTAGGGATGGGAAAGAAATTCATTTGGTTCACACTTTAATGTGAACTTTCCTGGTCACACTCTTTCATATAAACTATTTTCATATAAACTATTTTTTTTTTAAAAAAAAACTTCAAAGTTCAAGAGAAGCCAAACTTACGATTGGGGGGGGGGGAAATAATCAAAGTCCAGGATGAATCAATAATGAGATTGTCACACTTCTGAAAGTTCAGGGCAAACCAAACTTAAGACTGGAAAAACGAGAAACTGTGAGTAACTGAAAGTGACAGATTCATCCACCCCTTGCTGAAGGCATCTGTTTGTCCACTATGGGAAGTAAAATGCTGGACTGGGACAGTGTTGCATAGAGAGTTGGATGGGGACTGGAGAGGCCTGGGTTCAAAGCCTCACTCAGCCATGAAGCCCACTGGATGCCTTTAGTCCAGTCATGATGGGTGACCACTTACACATTGGCAAAACAGAGGAAATCCATCACTCAAAAAAGAAAAGGACATTGATTTGCATAACAATTGCATGTGTCAATTTATATATAGAGAGATGCAAATTTAGAAGTTGTTACTATATTTAAATAGAAATACAACACAGCTCACCATAAAGTGGAGAGACTGTGATCAGTGTCCCTGCTCAGTCTGCTGTCCAGGGTCTTACTATTGATGGGCAATTTCCAGGCCCAGCCTTCCCTTCTTATGAGTCTTTATCTTGAAAGCATACTTGGACTGAACCACCCTTCAAACAGAGGAGGTTTTCAAATAGAGGACTCTCCTCTATACAAGAGGATACATGGCCTCCCTGTCTGTCACTCTCTCTCAGCTTAACCTTCTTTACAGGGTTTGGGAAGAGTAAACTGGGGAGGGCGGAAAGAACCATGTATGTTATCCCCAGGGATGGGGACTCGGACTCGAGGACTCAACTCGTGAGTCAGACTGAGTCCCCCCTCTGACTCGACTCGGACTCGAGTCCCAATATTTTTAATGGGACTCGAGACTCAACTCAGGACTCAAGACCAAGGACTCTTCAACATCCCTGGGCTGTGCCAGAAGGAGTGGAGAGGAATGTGATTGCTGGCGAAGAGCGCATGGAAGCGAGGTGTGCCGTTGCTTGGCCACTATGGACGGCTACCAGGAGTGCAGCCCCAACAGTGTGTCAAGATTTATTTTGATTGATGTGTTGCGTACTTGGGAGAGGCAGAAGAAGGACCTGAGATTACTCTGTGTGGCTGCTCTGAGTGTGTTTCTGGTTCCATCAAGTTAATCACCAGTGGAGCGGGTGTTCAGTGAGGGTGGAATTGTGATGAGATCTCACCGTTCTAGAATGGGGGCCAAACATTTAGAAAAAACCATGTTCCTCAAATGCAACATGGATAAGTTTTAGGAAGTACAGCAAGTTTATTTTTTAAAATCATTTTTCTAAAATGCAACCTTTCAGACATTTTGGGTTTGGCTGCCTCTGCCTGCCTGTCTGGGGTTCCCAGCCTCCTCTGCCTGCCTGGTCTCTTCTTGACCAGTTCAACAGTTGGATTGTCCAAGACAAAGACCTCTGCCTGCCTGCTTTGGGGTTCCCTGCCTCCTCTGCCTGCCTGGTTATTTTGGGTTTTTCTGCCTGGTCAGTTCTTGCCAAAATCAGTTGCAGAGTTTTGAAATAAAAAGGCACACTTGTGCCTAGAATTTATTTAAACACACATCTGAAGTAGCCTTATTTTGTTGGGAAACCCCCCATTGATTTTAATAGGGACTCGTGGAGGCAGCTTTGGGAGTGACTTGTGACTCGTGACTCGTGAGTCACCATTTTGGACCAAGGACTCGGACTCGGACTTGAGACTCGGATCCAAAGACTTGTGACTCGACTCGTGACTCGAGACCAAGGACTCTTCAACATCCCTGGTTATCCCTGAGCTCCTTCATTCTTCTAACACATGTAAGAAGACTCCTGCTGGATCAGACCAAAGGCCCATCCACTCAGGTGGAATTGTGCCTGTGGTGGAACCAGGGTCATTGGAATCCATTGGTAGGTTCCGCTGAGCTCCAGAACTGAGCTAAGGTTTGCCACACACACATTGGAGAAGAATCAGTGTAAAGAAAGTCCTCCAAAAGCTCATCATAATCTATGGGTTTTTCTAGATGAAGCTTTTTAATCTCTTATATCAGCTTCTGGATTCTTTGTAGGATGAGGATCAGATCTCTACGCACACTTTTTCTTTCTTTCTTTCCTGCCTTTCAGTACATTCTGTTACATAACCTCTAGGTGGCACTGTGGTTGAGTAGAACAAAGCGAATGATGCAACTACACTTGTGGAAGGTTGCACTTTGTTTCGCAGTTTCCAAAAAGAAAAAAAGAAAAAGAGAAGAAAGAAAAGGGGTGGGGGGGAAGACTGAATGTCCCCTGCCCCCATACATAAGGGAAAGTGGTTGGAAAACACACAGGGGAGAAGCTGGAAGATGACAACATCATGGAAAGCACCTATAAAATACCATGTGTGAGGAATGGCAAGCACACAATAAAAGCCTTCTCTAGAATAGCCTATGAGATAGGCAGGAAAATATTCAATGTGAGAACAGAAGGCAAGCGCATTACATTTTGGGTATTGTTTTCCATGTAATAAGCTAATCACTAGATGCTAGATGATGGATACAGCAATATAAGTTTGTTTCAACTATGATTCATTTAGCAACCCCCCGCCCCCCTTTCTGGCCTTGAAAAGCTATTTAAAACTACTATTCACAAATTTTTAACAGTGGGAAATGTCCACTTGTAGCAGTTCCAGATGCTAGTTTTCATACAGAAGAACTACTGTTTAACTAGTATGTTTAACTTTAGGTTTACTGTCCATTAACTTCAGTGCTCAGTTCTCTAGAATGTGTTCAGTAAATGATCCAGCACACACAAAAAAAGATTTCTGGCATCCCAGCCAAGCTGGCAGATGTATTCACAGTTGTAAACTATTAACGTTCCACAGTGAAGGTTATCTAGGTGTCTTCATCACACTGTGATACTCAAAGGTGCTTAACTGTACCTTTAAATTTGCAAACAATGCAGATTACAATAGTCCCACTACTTTTTTGTACCAGTACAATCCAACAAACCTCTTACATGCATGTAAAACTGGGCTTAGGAACCTGTGCACTCCAAATGCTGTTGAACTCAAGTTCCCATCAGCCCCAGCCAGCCTGGCTAATGGTGAGGGATGTTGGGAGTTGCAGTTCAACAACATCTGGAGAGACACAGTCTGCCACCCCTGGCGTAATGTATGCACAAGCATATATGTGGCCATTTTCTGAATAGTAGCTCCAAATTGATTGTGGAATGACATAGAGTGTGCAGTCAATGAGATGTGTGTGGTGTGTGTTCGCTATTCTCAAATGGTTTCCACTCAGCAAGAATGTACACATTTATTCACATTAGAAGTGTATGTCTTGGGAGATGGCACAGGGAGACTACTTGGAAAGTGTTCCTTGAGCTTCTTTGGAGTTGGCCCAACAGGGGGAATGACTCTAGATCCCATCATCATTATTACCATCCCATCAGGCTTCAGCATAGGGAGATGGGAAGAAGGACCATCAGAACTAATGAAAGACCAGCTCTTCTTCCCCCTGAACTGTTTCCATTTCCAGCTGGTATTTATAAAAAATTACTACTACTGTAATTTGAAGAATTGGTGCTTGCATTTGTTTTCATTTTTTTTATTCTTCCCTCCCCTTGCCCCCCTCTTGCAGACAGCTTGTTTTGTTTTATTGATTGCATTCAAATCATTCTGGGAGCCCTTTGGATGAAGAGTGAATATATATATATATATATATATATATACAGACATGCCTTGGATTGAGAGCATAATTCGTTCCGGAATCGTGCTTGTAATCCAAAACACTCTTATATCAAAACGAAATCCCCCCCTAAAAAAATTGTACAGAGATTTTTAATTTAAGCCGTACTACAGTACTAGTATTGCAAGACGCTGCTTGTATATCAAGTAAAAAATAATAATAATAAATATTTAAAATTTGCTTGTCTTGCAAAACGCTCTCAAACCAAGTTACTTGCAATCCAAGGTATTACTATATGTGTGTGTGTGTTCCAGTTGAGGACAGATTCTTATCATTGCCCATGATATGGTATGGTATGGTAGCCAGAGCTCATGCTGAACTGAACTTATCTGCATTGCTCCAGCCCTTCTGCATATTCCAGTTCTGTTTCTTGGTGTGATGCTAACATAACACATGACAAATTCTTGGGATTGAATCCATTCTAAATTAGACACCCTTTCATCCCACTGAAATCAATGAGACTTAAGTTAGTCATTATTTCAATGGGGCTAAAGCCTGACTATCTTTGTCTAGATCTAACGTTTGGTATTTTAAGAGGATGAGGCTTTCTTAATAAGGCAATATGGTTTCATAGATCATAGAGTTGGAAGGAGCCTACAAGGCTATCGAGTCCAACCCCCTGCTCAATGCAGGAAACTAGAGGAGGGGTCTCCCATCCAAGTAATAACCAGGCCTGACCCTGCTTAGCTTTCCACGCTCAGACAAGCTGAGCCAGCATGAGCCTGAGGCATGAGGTGCATATACAATGAATGCATGAGGGTGGGTGTCCAATCAAGACCTCTCCTTCTGTCACCAGTATGTTCATCAGAACTTCTGAGCAGAGTCTAGTCAGTCTACACAATTGGTAGCCTACACTTTTGCATGGGATCATGTAGATGGATTTGTAGATGGATTGGCTCTGTACTCATGGATGTGACCCCACTCTGTTTCACTCATTGTATATATAATGTCATCTGGAACGGAAGAGAGAAAGAATTTTGGAAACTGACTGACACTTCTCATAAATCATCCTACAATATGTAAGTAATCCTTATAGGGTTGGGAGAATCAGTGAGGCTTGAGCTTATTGAGGTTCTCTGAGTTCCACCTCCAAGCTTGGTCTGAACTTGGTCCAAGCTTGGTCCAAACTTGGTTATTCTCATTCCTGAATACAAGATTTATTCTTGTCTAAAATGTTGTTTTTTAAACGGAAATGTGAACTGCAATGTGTACTTTCCCTCTATTGACTAATGTATGAAAATGGATTTTGATAAGGTATGCCAGGAGGCTGAAGGGATTGCAATGAGCCCCCCTCCCCCCACACAAAGGATCTCTTCAAAATGGGTGTTTAGACAATAACATAGCAAATGTGGTTCAATGTAAGTAATGTACACATTGGGGCAAAAAAACCAAAACCCTTAACTTCATGTATACCCTGATGGGGGCTGAGCTCACAGCAACTAATCAGGAAAAGGTCTTTGTGGTGTGCAGCAGCTGTCAAAAAGGTGGATTTCATGCTAGGAATCATTAGGAAAGAATCAAAAATAAAACTGCCAATATTGTACGCCAACCTATGATGCAGTCTCACATAGAACACCCTGTGAACTTTGGCTATTGGGCGGTATAGAAATGAAATAAATAAAATAATAATAATCTCAAAAAGGATATGGTAGAGCAGGAAAAGATACAGACAAGAGGCAACCAAAATGAACAGGGGCTGGAACAACTCCCCTATGAGGTTTGGAGCTGCTGCTGCTGCTGCTGCTTCATTTAGGAAACAAAAAGTTAAGTAACAGTGGGCATGATAGAGATTTTTTTTTAAAAAAAAAAATTAGGCATGGTGTGGAGAAAGTGGATAGAGATCCCCCCCTCCCCCCGGGTCTTATAATACTAGATTCATTGATTGATAGATTATAGAGTTGGAAGGGGCCTACAAGGGCATCGAGTCCAACCCCCTGCTCAATGCAGGAAACTAGAGGAGGGGTCTCCCATCCAAGTAACAACCAGGCCTGACCCTGCTTAGCTTTCCACACTCAGACAAGCTGAGCCAGCGTGAGCCACAGGCCTGTATTTATAGTACCCAATTTAGCTGAATGGTGGGAGTTACGGGACAGACAAAAGGAAGTTCTTTGTCCCATGGGTACATACTTAAATGTAAATTAGCATAACAGGATGTTGTGATGACCACCAATTTGGGTGGCTTTAAGGAAGAATTAGATAAATTCATGGAGGGTAAGGCTATCAATGGTTACTACTCATGCCAACTATATACTACCTCCTTCCAGGATCAGAAGCAGTGTGCCTCTGAACATCACTTTCTGGGAAACTACAGTGAAAGAGCACCAGACAGTGCCCTCACGTCCTGTCCTGCTTGTGGGCTTCCCACCAGCATCTGGACGATCACTTTGGGAAATAGGATGCTGTACTAATAGATACGTCTTTGGTCTGATCCAGCAGGGCTTTTCTTATGTTCTGTCAGGCAACAGTCCTCCCCTTTGCCCCCTCCTACCATTATTACACAATAAGTTTAGCTTATTACACAGAGATGACAGAAAACCCTTCTTCTTCACCCCCCTTTCATTTTCTTAGTGGCAGGGCACAATACAGAGGAAAACATTGGCCTGCAGCCACCCACCATATTCATTCCTTAAGAATGTCTCTGAGCTCCATGATCCCAGCTTCCAGTAAGTAAATGTATTTTTTTAAAAGTGTGTGTGGAGGGGGTGGGGGGCACCTCAATGGGTGCCAAGAAAGGTGCTTGGGGGTACACTGAGGCCCATGGACACCTAGTTGCCTACCCATGCATTACAGTTACACTATCATGCCATGTGATTTATGGTTAAACACTAGCATTAGAACATAAATATGTTCTGGGGCTAAGGTCTGGTCAGTCTTGGCCAAAGTTAACCTTGGGAATGTCCACAGAATTAACCTCAATTGATGATAGCATGAATTTAAGCTCCTCAAAGACAAAGAGGTATGTGAGATAGTTTTTGGTCTCTCTTTCAGATGGTATTATTGGATGGAACCTGGTGGGCAAAGGCGTTTAACAATGCCATGCTTATTTGAAACAAAAAGAGAAGTCTCTTTCGATTGCCACTTGATCTGTCGTTGACCGTCGGGTAGAAAAACAATATGATGAGCCTCACAGCATAGTCCTCCTGCCCCTTTCTGTCCTTGCCTGGAGTGGAGAAGTATGCATTATGATCGGCAGCTGTCACAATGACTGAGTTAAAGTTTATCTAATCGTTAATGCCTGAAAGCAGACCCTGTTCCACTTTCCTTGGAGGATTGTTAAATCGGTGACTCCTCTCTGACCTCCTCTTTCAACTGTGAAGGGATGTAGAAAGGCTAAGTTTGACACCTCTCAAGAGTTCATGCAGAGGCATGTGTAGCATTTACCTTTATTTTTTGATATTGAAGTTAAAGAAGAAACTTTTCGTATTAACTTGCAGGCAATGAAATTTCAATTCCACTCTACAGCCTAATTGTTCTGAGACAGACTTTGCACTGTGACCTGAAAAAGAAAAACAGGTCCTGAACAGAGCACAGAGAGAAGAACGGATGATGCATCTTTATATAAATCACTATAGTTTTAAACACCTTGAAATAGATTTGTTCTCTGGCTCCTGACTTGAGGTTACAGTTGCTTGCACACTGTGTACTAAAGGTGTGTGTGTGTGTGTGTGTGTGTGTGTATTCCACATTAGTTGTTTGCTCTACATTAGCAATCCAGAATCCCTCCCAATAAATGCTGCTATGCTTATTGAAACTCTTTCTCTTGCCATAAAATTACTTGAATGTTTTGCCCGAGCAGGCCAAATTCTCCTGAAAATTGTGCTTGAAGTGAAACTTTGCTGCAACTTGGACCTAGTTCTAGGGAAGGATGAATCTGTCAGTTTTGCCTTCTCCCACATTCATTAAAAAAAAAAAAAACCTTTAAAAAAACAAAACACCTCAAGTTCTTTCCATCCCAAATATGAAGAAACCTGCAATTTTTGGTAAATTCTTACCAAAAAATGAACTGTGGCCATTTGTATCAGCCAAATTCAATCAGTACAGCCAGCCATTCCCGGCACGGAGAGGACCATGTCTGTCACAGAGCTGTTAAAGATGAGGAGCCTGTCCGAAAAAGAAGAAGAAATGACAATCTTAATTCAGCACTATCATGGTTGAATACAGAGAAATTCAAAGAGAGACTTTTAAGACCTAAGCACTCAAAGCCCTGGACCTGGATGGATAGATCTGTCACTTTCATTTTAACCACCTTCATTAAAATAAACCAAAATACTAGTTATTTCCATCTTGTTTATGAAGAAATTGGTGAATTTTAGTAAGTTCTTATAATAAAATGTACTGAAGGAAATTCTCACCCAGCCCTAGCATGCAACAATACTGTGGTGGCTGAATACTGTTAAGAAGCAAGCTGGCCTCACCACGCAGTAATGCCAGCTTTTCTGCCACAGTGACCAACTTTAGAGATGGGGTCTCTCCCAAGGAAAAGTAAGTGTGGCAACAGACCCTGCACTGCATGCCTTCAACGGACTTTGCTGGAATATTTTCTTTGTCCCGAGACTTTAGCTGAGCAGTGAAAATACAGAGGTGTAACCAAGAACCGTCATCACTTTCTTGTCACAGCTGAAAGAATTTTACATTAAATGTTTTTTTTTTTAAAATGCACCTCTGATCCTTTGCAGCCTTGTCATCAAAGTCTCCAGAGCAGATAACTTGAATCGCACAGATCTTTTTTTCTTCCTCTGTAATATATCACCATTCGCATCAGACAACAAGAGTAGGTTCATAATCAACAGGAGTAAGTTGATTACAAGAGAAAAGAGAGAAGGCAAATATCTGGTGATAGCACTACATCAAGGAGATGATATTTTGGTCATGACTCGGTCCATGACTGGGGGGCAGGGATGGGGACTCGGACTCCAGGACTCGACTCATGAGTCGGACTGAGTCCCCCCTCTGACTCGAGTCGGACTCGAGTCCCAATATTTTTAATGGGACTCGAGACTCGACTCGGGACTTGAGACCAAGGACTCATGTTCCAGAATCATGTTCTTCAAATGCAACATGGATAGGTTTTAGGAAGTACAGCAAGTTTATTTTTTAAAATCATTTTCCTAAAATGCAACATTTCAGACATTTTGGGTTTGGCTGCCTCTGCCTGCCTGTTTGGGGTTCCCAGCCTCCTCTGCCTGCCTGGTCTCTTCTTAACCAGTTCCACAGTTTGAATTGTCCAAGACAAATGCCTCTGCCTGCCTGTTTTGGGGTTCCCTGCCTCCTCTGTCTGTCTGGTTATTTTGGGTTTGTCTGCCTGGTCTGTTCTTGCCAAAATCAGTGGCAGAGCTTTGAAATAAAAAGGCACACTTGTGCCTAGAATTTATTTAAACCACACATCTGAAATAGCCTTATTTTGTTGGGAAACCCCCCATTGATTTTAATAGGGACTCGTGGAGTCAGCTTTGGGAGTTACTCATGACTCGTGAGTCACCATTTTGGACCAAGGACTCGGACTCGGACTTGAGACTCGGGTCCAAAGACTCATGACTCGACTCGTGACTCGAAACCAAGGACTCTTCAACAGCCCTGCTGGGGGGGGGGGTCTAATTTCCCTTCCACAATTGGATTTATGTATCATGTCTTCTTGGGCCCTGTGTTGATAGCACTCAAGTCAAGACAGCTGTTCAGATGTTAGAATCTCTGTACACTGAATGTCTTCTCCAATGCATGTTTAGCATAACTTCTGAAATCCCCCCACCTCTGCATGCCCACCACTAGAGAAGAAGGCATGCAGGGATGACATTGTCCTCCACCCTCTTCCCCAGCACTATCAGGCTACCGCTGCCCACCCAACAGCATTTTGGGGGTCTTTCAGAAGCCCAAGGGCATGGGGATGACTCTCCTAATGCACCCTCTTTCCCAGCATCATCAGGTAATGATGCTGGGCAGGGATGGTGCATGAGGAGAGTCTTCCCCACATGCCTTGGCTCCTGATAGTCATTTACGGTATTTATTATTAGCATTTATGTACCACCTTACCTGCTAAAGCCATCAAGGCAGTGTACAGCATTTTTTTTTTAAAAAAAAACCCCATTAAAAATGATAAAAACACTAAAGCATTAACAATGCAGTCCAATGAGGCTGCCCATAACCCTTTGAACAGAGTTTCGGCTATTGGGTGGTACAGAAAATGAATGAATTATTATGGGCATCCTATGAATGGTGGGAGGAATGTGGAGGTGAAGGTCGCTTCCATGCTCCTCCCACCATACAAAACACTTAGACTGCTGTTTTCAGACATCTAAGTGTGGCACCTCGGAGCATGAAGAGATGATGAGGCACTGCCAGGATATTGTGTATGCTGGTGGAGCCTGTCTCTTCCCCTCCCCAACCCTTTCCCAATCCCCAAAACTCATCTCTGAAGTTGCTCTTGTGACCTCGGAGCTACAGCCAGTGTGGTTCTTTCCATGCTGGCTGTCAGGGTGTGGGGAGGGTGCTCCGACTTTGGAGTCCCAGCTCCAACCTCCAAATTTCCCAGGTTGCAGCTGGGATTCCAAATTATCTAGCGGCCATAGGATAGCACCCTGAACTGCACATATTCAAAGTCTAAATTGAAAATGCATCTTTTCTAAAGGCCAAGAGAGTGGTGGCCACTAGTTCTTGAGGGAGCACATTCCATAGTTGGAGAGCAATAGAGGACAATGCCATTTTATGTGTGCCTGACAATGGGCCTCTGTGTGTAATGGCATTCTCAGAAGACCTTGTCCTGCCCAAGTTCATAGCAAGACAGGTGGCTCCTTAGATAGCCATGTACTAAGCCATTTAAGGTGCAATCCTATGCAAGTTTAGACACACAAAAAAAGGCCTACAATTCCCAGCATGACCCAGCTAGGTATGGGCATGCTGGGAGTTGTAGGCCTATTTTTCTGTCTAAACTTGCATAGGATTGCACCTTTGGAGATTTAAAATTAAAACTAACATTTTGAATTGCCCCTGTAAAGCAACAGACAACCAGTGCAAGTCTTTCAGGACAGGTGTGATAAGGTCCCTATACCATGCACCAGTTAGCAGCCCAGTTGCTGCATTTCACACCAACTGGAGATTCTGGACTCTCTTCAGCAGTAGCCCCAAATAGAACAATAGTCTAAACTGCAACAGTCTAAACTGTTTGGTGGGCTGCCAGAACCTGATCGCTCTGGGAAAGAGGGTGTGCGGGAATGACTCTCCTTGTGCACCATCTTTCCCAACACTCAGTCAGGCTGTCATGAGCCCAATCCTGCTGGGAAAGAAGGCGAGTGGAGAGAGACATACCCACACACCACCTTTCCCAGCAGGATCACTAGGAGGTGGGCAAAGTTAACTCTCTCCTCCCATCAATCTGGATCAGGATGTGGGGGGTGTGTGTTTGTATTTTGTGTACGTGTGTACATGTAACTGCATGTAACTGTTCCCCCACCCCAGCTGTCCAACCCATCCTTCTATGAGCTGTGCTAGGTTTCTGCTTGTAAGAACCTCTTCTTCCTCCTCCTCCTCCCTTCTTTACACAGGACAGCATTTAAAAATGTTTTTTTCTCTGCCCACATGCAGCAGACAGAGAGGAGTTTGCCCACCCCTGGTCTAACCCATCTTTCTATGAGCTGTGGTAGGCTTCTGCTTGTACAAATATTATTGTTATTATTGTTGTTGATTATTATATTATTATTATTATTATTATTGTTGTTGTTGTTGTTGTTGTTATTATTTTATGCAGGAGAGCATTCAAAAATGTTTTTATCTCTACACATGCAGCCCAAAACTTCTATCCACCTCAAAACTTCTATCAGTTTTGTACTGTTTTTAATTGTGTTTTATACTGTGTGTGTCTGTGTTGGACTGTACATCGCTCAGAGTGGCCGGATGTCTGGCCAGATGGGTGATTCATAAATATAATAAATAATAAATATAATAATAAAAAATATCACCTCAAAACTTCTATCTGCCATTCTGCTACTTGAATGGATCCTTCACTCTATTGAAACATGCATGCATTTTGGATACACAACTATCACTGCTCTTAACCTGCAATTGATTGCAAACTGAATTACATTTCTAGCCAGGGAAGTCTTCCAAATTTGGCCTAGGTCCAGGAAGCAAAGACTTCAGAAGTGATTGTCATGTTCCTGCTAAATCAACTGGTTAAATTATGCAGAGTTAGTAAATCATCTTGTGCATTGTTAAAGCAGCATTCTCATTAGCATTTGTAGCTTGATAATTAGCAGTGTATTATTTCTCAGGAGTTACAGGACTAGTTGATACAAGAGTGATGTGGATCTGGAGGCTATTGTGATGGTTTCTGGTCCAATCTTTGCCTGTTTTGCATCAAATTAAAATCTTGCTAGAGACTTTACTGATCAGAGGTTTATATTCTAAGAAGACCTGAACCAGTGTGGATGGAGTCAAATTGGGGAAGGCTGTTGACCCAGTCTGGAGACTTGTCTTTAAATCCCCATTCATCCATGAAAGCCAGTATCCTTCTCATCCTAACATGTGGAGAAAGTGGATAAAGAGACATTTTTCTCCCTTTCTCATAATCGTAGAACTTGAGGTCATCCCATAAAGGTGATTGGTGGGAGATTCAGCACAGATAAAAGGAACTACTTCTTCCCACAGTGCATAGTTAAACTAGGAAATTCAGTTCCACACGATGTAGTGATGGCCACCAATTTGGATGGCTTTCAAAGGGGATTGGACTAATTCATGGAGGAGAAGGCTATCAATGGCTCCTAGTCCTGATGTCTTTAGGCTACTACCTCCAGCCAGTATCAGAAGCAGTATGCCTATGTAGACCAGTTGCTAGGGAACATGGGCAGGAGGGTGCTGTTACACTCATGTCATGCTTGTGGGATCCCTTGGGCAGCTGGTTGGCCACTGTGTGAACAGAATGCTGGACTAGATGGACCCTTGGTCTTATCCAGCATGGCTCATTTTATGTTCTTAACATACTTCTGTCAAGGTTCCGCTACTGCAGGGACCCCTTGATCTGCCTTTGGGAGATCTCTGCCTCTTCCCAAAGTCTCTCCCTCTCTAGGTTATCAAGTCCTTTGCCTGCTTCCAGTAACGTGGGTGTAGGCTCTAGACGTGGTGAATAAGTCACTCCAAACTCTCAGGGTAAACAACAGCACTTTACTTATAATATTAGGGTTTTTACTTAATAGAGTGGTTATAATCCAAAAGCAAGTATGATAAAATAACACAAACAAACAAACAATCCAATGTTCTCTAGTATAACTTCAGACTACCTATTTCCTATGCAACCAGTTTCTCTTTCTCTCTCTGCTGGTCTCTCTCTGCTGGTTCTCTGCTGCTGCTTCTGGCTCTCTCCCAGCACACACACTAACTGCTAGCTGACCACACCCCACATATATAGTCTTCCCAGGACTGGAAGGTTATAATCATGTGACCTTGAATAGGAGATCTGATTCTTAACTTCTATTGGGTAACTTAAAACTCTCAAACTCCCCCTCCCATCCAAGTGTTTGGGCCTTCAGGCTTCACTACTCGAGGGAAGTGTTTGGGCCTTCAGGCTTCAACAAACTGAAGCCTGTGTAGGCCTCAACAAACTCAATCCTGTGTAGGCCTCAATCCCTCACAACTTCACAGGGGTTGTTGTGAAGATACCATGGACTAATCCCTTATACATTGGTCCAAGCTCTTTGGGAGAAGGACACGACACAAATATATATATGAGAAGACTATGCTGAGAAAACTTTAATGTGGACACATGCAGTTACCTTCCCCCCCCCCCTCAATTCAGGGTTATTGCCACTGTTCCATTTCAGCCTGCAAGCGAGGGATCACAGATATCCATATTTCACTATTTAAAAACTCCTTGTTCACAAAAGACTAGCTTGACAGGGATAGATGCATCACCCCCTCCCTGACATGCCAGTTTTCTTTGTAAGAAATAATTTATTTACATGAGGGAGCGTTGGAACATTAAGGAAACAATTATGTGGCCCCCAGTCATCATCTGGGGGGCCATAGGGTCATTTGGATTCCCAGATCCAAGGTCAGAGAGAACGCTCCCAACCTCAGAGCTGTTGACTGGAGCTCTGATCCCACTCCCCCTCACAGCTGGAGAAGAAAGAACCACACCTGCTGCTCTCTGAGGTCAGGAAAGTGACCTCAGAGAGGGTTTAATGGGGGTGGGGCAGGGAGGGGAGAAGGCTGGAGTGGCCAGGATATGAGGTATCTTGAGGTCACTCTGGTCTCCTTCCCTCCCTCTCTGAAGTGAATATGATAGCACATCTCCCTTCAGGGCACAATTACATCTAATGGGCATAAGTCACTTGAGGGCAGATTTTTAAAATGTGGGGGATATCTTGATGGCAAAGGGCAATAGAACAAATTAGCTAGAGAGCAGAGATGGGGAATTTTGAGGGTCTGGGGGGCAATCTAAACCCACAGAACCCTATGGGAGCCATAGATTTATAGAGTTGGAAGGAGCCTACAAGGCTATCGAGTCCAACCCCCTGCTCAATGCAGGAAACTAGAGGAGGGGTCTCCCATCTAAGTAATAACCAGGCTTGACCCTGCTTAGCTTTCCACGCTCAGACAAGCTGAGCCAGCGTAATACATAGCCCCACCCTCACTGAAATCACTGCTGCCAGATTGTCACTGAAGACTTCCCCACAATTCTTTGATTCCATTATTCCTTTGCATTGTCTTTCCTTTGGGATTAATATGACAGCCCAGCCCTGTTGAAGTGTGCAGCAAATAGCATGCAGCCTTCATTACTATACTAATGTCTTTAGATGTTGGGCCTTTGACTTGAGCCAACAATACTTCCTAATACTAATAATGATGGGGAAGGAAGGAGCATGTATGTGAGGTCATGCTTGGGGTCAGGGAATGCATGTCAAAACATCCTTCTGCCTGCTGATTAATATCTCTCTCTCTCTCTCTCTCTCTCTCTCTAAATCACAGAATTAAATACAATTTTTTTGTCAATATTCTGGGCATTAACAAAAGGAAAGTAAATCTTGTGCTAAATACTTATTTGAATAAGAACCTGGAGTCCTAACATATAAACATGGGAGGAAGCCATAGGGTGCCTCTTGTACTTAGCTCTGCCAAGATTTGAATGAGTTTTTTTAAAAAAGTGAAAGCCTTTTTCTTCTATTAATGCTTAAAACTAATGAAATTAGGTGTAATAAAGGTATTGTCTTGCAAGGATCCCTTGGATAGAAATGAATTCATCATACTGGTATACTCACCCAACTTCCCATGGCAGAGAGAGGTCCTCGAGGCAGCACTATGAGGTTTAAGGTCCAATCTGATGCATGTTTAGGCAGAAAAAAAGTCCTATAACTCCCAGCATTCCCCAGCCAGCAAGGCTGGCTGGGGAATGCTGGGGAGTTGTAGGACTTTTTTCTGTATAAACATGCATAGGATTGTGCCCATACTTTCCTTTGGATGAGAGAGAGCACTGGGGACTTAAATCCTCTTTGCAATAGCTGCTTTATTTACAATTAGAAAAGCCTAGCACAAGTGGAAGCAAATGGACATTCCTGCAAGGTAAAAACACAAAGAATCCTGTGGCTCCTTAAAGGCTAACACATGTATTATGGTATGAGCCAGTGTGGCGTAGTAGTTAGAGTGTTGGATGGGGGTTCGGATGGCCCAGATTACCACTCAGCCATGAAGCTCACTGGATGATTTTGGGCCAGTCACTGGCTCTTTGCCTAACCTAACTTGCTGGGATATTGTGAGGATAAAATAGAGTAGAGGAGGATCATATACTCTTACTTGGTCTCCTTGGAGGAAAGGTGGGATATATAGAGACCCTTCTTATCTGCCCTCTTCCAAACATGGCTAGGCTGGTGAGTACAGGGAGAGGGCCTACTCTGTAGTGGTCCTGCACCTCTGGAATCAACTTCCATAGGGGGGTGGGGTCATCTTCTTTGCAGGTCTTCAGGCAAGCTCTGAAGACCTACCTGTTTTTGCTAGCCTTCCCTTAAGTTTTGTTTTCTTTTTTTAATAAGTTTCGTTTAAATTATTTTAATGGGCAATCTCTGTTTTTTAGGGATTTTATCGTAACATGTATTATGGACTTTTTATTGTATCCACTTGTGTGGTTTTTATCTTGTATGCCTTCTTGAGGGGGTTATACCCTTAAAGGTGGACTAGAAATAATTTCAGAGAGAGAGAGAGAAACACTACAAATAAATAACAAATATTTTTTGTTGACGAGAGTTCATTCCAAAAAAGCATACTGTATAATAAATGTGTTCATCTATAAGGTGTCACAAGGATCTTTGTTGGGTTTGCTGCAACAGACTAACACAACTACCCTTCTGGAAATACCTGTAAGACAGAAGAAACTCCACCTGACCCCAAGCTCAATTTGGGCAGCCTGAAGTCTGCACTTCCAGTTCCAGCTAACCCCAGCTAGAAACCATTGGTATACTTTCTCTCCACCCAGGAATTCCAATTGGAATGCAGCATTTCTCTGCACCAAAAAGACATGATAAGGTAGGTAACTACATGTTGGGAATTGTAGGCCTTTTTTCTGTATAAGCTTGGATAGGATTGTGCCTTTAAAGGCTAAATTAAAAAGATGTGTGGGGGCCAATCGTAGTTCTTGAGGGAGCCCATTCCATAGTTTCCTGCATTAAGCAGGGGGTTGGACTGGATGGCCTTGTAGGCCCCTTCCAACTCTATGATCTATGAATGAATGTGTGCCCCACACACAGGCATCTGTGGCTAATGGTGCCCTCAAATGGGCCACTCCTGCAGATCTTAATAGCCAGCCAAGTTCATAGTGAGACAGGTGATTCTTTAGATACCCACATACAGTACTAAGGGCTGGGGAATGCTGGGAATTGTAGGACTTTTTTCTGTCTAAACATGCATAGGATTGCACCCTAAGTTGTTTAGGGGTTCAAAGGTTAAAACCAACACCTTGAATTATGATACACAGTCTTATCCTTTTCTGTGCCTTACGAAGACTGTAAGGAATGGGCTATGGTTGCCAAGTCTCAGGCTTTGACCCTGAGACTCAGGTTTGGGTTTCATCCTCAGGGTTTCAGGGCAGCCCTGTAAATCTCAGGGCCATAAGAACAGAGGAGGTTGCCTTATATATGCCTGGCCCATTCACATATAAAGTAGGTGTAGTTTTGAATCAATAAATGACACAAAATTAAAAAATAAATTTCAAAAATATCTCAAAGTTCAGGATGAACTAAACATAACATTGAAAAATGAGAAATGGAGAGAATCTGAAATCAAGAGATTCATCTATCCCTAGGAGAGAAACCAAAACTGACAGATTCATCCATCCTTAGATTTTTGATGAGTCAAAAGACATTTTCCCAGTCACAACATTTCCCATCTTGTCTGGGTGATAAACTCGTCATGTCAATGCACTGTTCATAAAGGAATATTTCAGTAAGACACTATCTAACAAGCTAAATATTTAAGGGAGTTCACTCTGATCTGCTAGCATCATGTAGTCTCCCAGAGTGCCAAAGAGTAATTCAGCCATAAGAAAACTAAGAGAGACAGATTTGGTTTAGAGACCTGACTTTAAAGAATGTTGTTCCAGTTAGTCTTTCATGAGAGTGTGTGTGCAGAGCAATACTTGCAATGGATCATCATGACACAGACATGGTACTTAAGTACAACTGTTCATATAAATTATCAGCAGTGAGATGTAAAGCCCCATGCATTTTGTAGTCATTCACAGCTCCATTAAGCCTTTAATGCTTCTGTCACTCACTAAATAAGAACTAAAAGGAGAACAATATAATTAAGGAAGTGAAGTCCAAGTTTCATGGTACAGGATGCGTGAATGGCAACTGTGTTGTCAAGTGTGTTTCCTTTTACAAGGAAAAGTCTTTTTGGACAGGTATCGAGGATGGGCTGTGGGCAGATGTCTGAGATTTGCTGGGAGCCATGAAGCAGGGGTTGCTGGATGAATCCACTAGTCAGGACCAAAGAGTAAGTCAGGACTAATGGATAATCTCAGGATGCAGGATTGAGGAGCAAGGCAGTACTGAAGGACAAACCAGGAGGTAACCAGGAACCAGACAGCATAGACTGAAGCCAGTAATCAGATCAAAAAGGACAAACCAGTAGGCAGGATTGAGAAGCACCCCAAATGTCAGGACTGGAGATATGAAGGCCTGGGGGGGGGGAGGACCTCCCCTCCAAAAAATAAAAAAAAACATATTTCCCCCCCAATGAATATTTTTGTCCTTTGGGGGAAAAAAATGATTTCCCACCATTTTTTCCCCATTTCCCCCCAGTCTTTTTCTGGGCATTCACAGCTCTAGTCAGCACCAAACAGTGTGCAGAAATATTCCAGAGTTCAGGAAAATCTTGTTGTTCAAACACAACTTAATTGGAACAGGAAGAGGAGCTCCACAAGAGAATAGTAATGCATAAATTCTTGTCCCGTTCATTTCCACAAGCTCAGAGGAGAAGAACTTCACTTGTGCCCCATCTTAATCAGTGGGAAGAGGTTGCCTCTTATGTTTTCAGATTCAGTCACCAACAGCCATGATGGCCATGACTTGTGGGTACTGGACATTGTCAAATATGCTGCAATAAAAGCACAAAGGCCCTTGATTAAACATTTGAGGTATCCTTGCAAGACACATATACACAGCGCTATTGCTTTCTACACCCCGATCCAGCAATTTATCATGGCTGCTGGGGGCTGGAGCTGCCTGATCCACTTGGGCCTCCCCATTGACTTCAACAAAGGATGGGGGGAGTTGAGCATGAAAAGACACCCCCGTGGAAAGAAGCCATGGCTGGGGCATGCTGGTAGTTATAGGCCCCTTTTCTGTCTAAACTTGCATAGGATTGTACCCCAAAAAGGTAATAGGAGAAATACTTCATAATTTCCCCCCAAAGTATCCAAAGGATTTCACATTCATTATTACCTTCGTAATCCTACAAGTACCCTGTGAAGTAGGATGCTATCCATGTTAACTGATGGGCTCAGACTGAGTGACAATGATTTGGCTAAGACAGTGGTTTCAATTATTTTCATCATTTGGAAAACGCTTGTGAGCACAGCTGGACATAGTGTGTGTGTGTGTGTGTGTGACAGTGTATCAGAAAGCACATCACTGGGGGGGGGGATGTAATAATTGTGTTCCCTTGCCTTGTATAACACAAACCAATCAGAAATCAAGCTACACTTCCCACAATTCCACTGCTTAGTTCTAGGAAGCTTCTTGTGAGAAAATGCCCTTGTTTTGTTCCATTTGTCAATGAAAAGGTTTAGCTCTTTTATTGCACCAGTCATCCATTAGTGCTCTAAATACAAGAAAGAGATTTAAAAAAAAGAAGAAAAAGAAACCCAGTGACCTCCATAATTAAATAAAAAAAACATGTTTCCAAAAGTTACCATTTTGTGGCCAATTAGTCCTTAATGTAAACTAATTTCCTTTTGATGTGTGAAAGGTGTGTGTGTGTGTGTGTGTGTGTGTGTGTACAATATCAGAAAATATCAAATGTCTCTAATTGCACACAACACATGCCCAGTTTAATTTTACCTTCATGAAGTTTTGTGAGAGATTTTTTTTTACATTAGTAAACATCCGAATTACATAATTGCACATTATAATTACCAATTATATGTATTTACAGTAATTACATAATTAGATGCAATTACATTAATTATGCTAACAATGCAGCCTCTAAAGAAGTGTAGAAAAAAAAACAAGAGCAGTCCCACAAATTGAAAGGAATAAACTACTTTTCAGCTTAAAGGGAGTCGGGTGAGGGACCCAGAAATATGCCATTAGCATTAAAGCAGCAGTGCTGCGGCATGAGTCAAATTGATTGTGCTTTATCACTGTTTTGTGTGAAGTCTGAAAAGCGTACCTCCCACTCACCCAAGACCTCAAAAGATGCTTCGTTATGATGAACATGCTGGTCTTTGGAGATGGATATGCTCAGACTGAGGTGCCCAGAAACCTACCGTAAGTAAAACACAGGGAAGGAGTGAAGGAAATGTAAATGTATGAATGCTGGGCTGACTCCAGCATTGTGTGGTTTCTTTTTCTAAGCTAGAATCCCAACGGTCACTGTTCCATTTTAATCATACGAAGTGTGAATTCATACCCTGGATTTCTTAAGACAGAGGTACGGAACCTTAGGTCCTGATACATTTATATGTGCCTGTCAAAAAACAAACCAAAACCAAAACAAAAAACACCTGCTTATCCCCATCGAAAACGCTGTTTTAAAAGAAAGCCTTTCCTTTGATAGCTGTCAAAATCTCATTCCCTCTGAGAATGGGGTGATCTTGCACTTTTCCATTTTCCTGAGAACCTAGACGCTCTGGAAAGGGTGGAAAAAGCAGAGGACACTGAGAACTGTAAGGTCCACATATAAAAACTAGAGGATCTAGCCACAAAGGGATCACAAATCAAATTCAAAAGGGGTGTGTGTGTGTGTGTGTGTGTGTGGAAACTGAACACTATCCAGAAGGCCGAGCTGGAACTGGAAACTTCCATCAAATGTTGATCCCACAAAGAGAATTCTCATACATCCCTACGAGTTGAGGAAAAATGGCCTCCTGAAATTTGCACGCTATTTTACGCCGTGAAATTGGGAAATTGATGTTGTCAAATGTTCTCTGGGGAGGATATTTCCTCCACCCAACAGACTGAAAAAGAACAGCCTCAGAAAATATCTCAGATAATACTGAATGAAAGAGCTATGGTTAGTTCATAGTGGTGGATGAAGGCAGCAACTGGATAAGAAGCCAATCCAGGACACTGTACTGTGGCAGATGAGAGGTAGAACAGGGCCATTCCACCATACCCACTGAAATAATCAATTTTCTCCTCTTCCCTCCCCATTCCTTTTTCCTCATGTGTCATGTCTTTTTAGATTGTAACCCTGTGTCTTGTTTAATTGATTAAATGTAAGCTGCTCTGAGAGCCCTTTTGACTGAGGAGCAGTATAAAAATACATCACATAAATAAATAAGTGACTGAGGATGGTAGGGGACAAGTAGGAGACAAGTCCATTGCTTCTACCAACTATATTAACATGTTATTAGCTTGGGTCCATAGTTTTGCCTGAAACTTTCCATCCTCATTCTATTCATAGGTAGTGAGATTAGGAGGCATTTTGCTGAATATTCGTGGGGGGGGGATTCTCCAGTGGTTTTTTGGGGGGGGACCCGGGCCCCCCAAGAAAATAAAGGTCAGATGAGGTTTGGCTGACCTCTACTTTTCAGACACACTAAAAATATGCAGTGGTGTTCATGTACCTGTGGGGGGGCTCGCCTCTCCGCCGCCTCGATTCTCCGTGGTGACAGCACCCCTGCCTCGTTCTTCCGAGCGGTATGGAGCATTCTCCGCACCACTCGAGCTGCCGGCGATGGGCAGCGCTGGTCCCGTTGTGTCACTTCCGGCACGCTGGAACCCTGACGTGACGGGACCCTGCTCCGGAGCGCTGAACCCCCGCGCTATGTTTTTGGTGGGGAAAACCAGGGCAACAGGGCTGTTTAACAGGGCTCCGCGACGGAAGTGACGTGATGGGTACCAGTGCGGGCGGTGCGGCCCGCGACGGCCGGCTCTCTGCAGACAGTGAGGACGCAGCAGGTAGGCCCGCGCTCGCTGCGGAGAGCCCGCACAGACACGAGCGGGCCCAGTTTGGGCCTCACTCGTGCCTGCGCGGGCAAATGTTACATCCCTGCGAGTCGCAATAACAAATGTAAGGAAGTCAAGAACATAACTGGCTTTTGTAATCTCACTGTACCACCTGCACACCTATTTATTTATTTGTTTGTTTACTTAAATAAATTTGACCTCACTGTTCAAATAATTTTCCAAAGCAGCTAACACTCATATAAGAATAATGGTAATGTAATATAAAACAAGAACATGTATTTATGTATTAATTCATTCATTTATAATGTTCAAATGCAGCCTGATAACATAAAGGTCTTAGGGTGGCTGACAATAAATAACACAATAGAAATATGATTCAACATCTAAATTATTATAATTTGGGAGAAAATATAACTATCAAAGGGGTGTGTGGTGAGGATGTTCCAGTCTGGAATACTGGGACACCTTACAACAGTGTTCTCCAACCTTGGGTCCCCAGATGTTTTTGGCCTACAACTCCCAGCATGCCCCAGCCAGCTACACTGGCTGGGGCATGCTGGGAGTTGTAGGCCAAAAACATCTGGGGACCCAAGGTTGGAGAACACTACCTTACAAGCATGTCAAATGGAGAAGAACAAGATTTGAAAGTATGCATGAAGCTTACAGGAGTAGAGCTGAAGATGTTCACCCTCCAACCCATAGATAGTGGCAGGTTTGGTAATGGAAGTGCTAGTGACCTTTTCATAAATCTCCCTCATGCAATTCTAATTGTGTGGTGGATTTGGACACTCCAGTAGGGTTACTGTTGTAATCCAATCCATGCTGCTTCAGTCAATGAATTCAACATTTGTTATCAAATTTAACTTGAATTTAACATTCTGCTACATTCAATCCAGAGAGCTCAAAAGAAGTTGCTCTCTCCATTAGCTTTGAAGAACATCTGTTTCTCAATTCCTGTGGGCTGTGAAGAGAATTAAAATATTTAGCTCTTTATTATTAATAATATTGGCCCTAGCCCAATTCTTTTTTTTATACCACTTTACAAAACACCGACACTCAGCCTACCCTGAAGTGATGAAGGCACTTAAATTAAGTTTGGGTTTTCTGCTCATTTTTCCCCTTGTAAGTGGGTCAGTGCCTGAGGTAAACTCGTTATGAAACTGTCTTTGGAAAGAGTTGAGGCATGTCTCCAAAAGATTCTTGATGCATCCTTACAATGTACACAGTCACTGGTGAATGGCACATCCAGTCTTCTGTCAAAACCACTTTTTGTAATTAGAATTCCCCCCATCCTAGTTCTATGTATTAAATACATTGTGATTGGTGTGTGTGTGTGTGTGTGTGTGTAGTTCTTAAACTGAGAGATGTGTGGAGCCACACTGATGCATTTCATTAGGCTTAATTCCTTGGATGGTTCTATGTCAAAAAAAATTATCTTCAAATTTCACTTCAGCTGACATTCAGTAACAGCTAGGGGTGTTCAGATCAGCAAAACCTCAGTTCTCCAAAGTTCTCCAAATTCCATCTTGAACCTCATTCAAACTTGAGTCTATATCAGATTGAAAGCTTTGTATTTTTATTTGTTTTTTTGCCTGAAAATCGATGCGTATTTTCGTGCATATTTTTTCAAAATGTATGAGCGTTTCATTTGAAATGTACGCATTCTTCTCCCATTTATTAAAGCGTAGCATAGCATCATAGAGTTGGAAGGGGCCTACAAGGCCATCAATGCAGGAAACTAGAGGAGGGGTCTCCCATCCAAGTAATAACCAGGCCTGACCCTGCTTAGCTTTCCACACTCAGACAAGCTGAGCCAGCGTGAGTCACAGGCCTGTATATTTGTGCAGTTTTCAAAAGTATGCATTTTTCATGCACATTTTTCAAAGGTATACATGCTGTTGAACTGTTGTTTTGTTTTTTGGTACACAAATCATATTGCAGGCTCAGAAATGTATGGACGATGACTGCGGATTGAGTCCGAGTCCGTGTTCAGTCTGGAAGGTGAGAACTGGGTAAATCCTGATCAAAATAAAACTGAAACTAATTTCTTCTGCATCCCTAGAACTGTGGCTATTGGTTTTATCAGCTTTGACCATTGTGTGGGAAGTTTCTTCACCAACCTCACACTTTACAGCCAACATTCAATGATGGTAGAGGGAGATGCCACCCAAAATTTTACCACATATACATTCATATTTTCTTAAAGGTCACAGATAGGGATCTGTGTTCCGCTACACTGATCAGTGCCACTCATCTTATTGAAATTATTTCTGTTTCCCTTGAAATACTCCAAATTCAGCTTGAGATATCGTTGTAGGCAAAATGTGATGGCAACTCTTATTTAAAATCTTAGTATCCTATTATAAATTAATCAAGGGATATTTCCAGTTATGCAGAATAGAGCATATGATTTTCATGCAGAAAATCTCACATTCAATCTTATCTCTAGTTAAGGGAACAGAGATAGCACTGCTGGGAATGATTTCTGCCTAAGACCTTGGTGAGCAATTGCCAGTCAAAGCAGTTCATATAAGGCTAGAACCCTGTTCAGAAATTACAGCCACACACTCAGTCTGGATGAAACCAATTTAAATTATCTAGATCCATTATACTCCAGTTTTAGGCCCAGACTGTGGGCGAAGATAGTCTTGATCACCTTGGTGGGAACAGGGCAACAGCAGTGCATTCTGCTTGGTTCTGTGGGACCTCTTGGCAACTTTTGTTCTGTGGGACCTCTTAGCACTGGAATAGGACTTAAGGGCATAGTGCTACAGTGGGTCTGGTTCTTCTTGAAAGGACCATGTGGTTCAGGAGTACTCATGTTTGACATCTTAGTCAGTGGCTTATGGTGTCCCTCAGGCCTCTATTGTGTCCTCCATGCTCTTTAATGTCTACATGATTGTGGGAGGTAGTTTGCAGGGTGGAGGGTTGGTGTCATCAAATGCAAATGACACCTAACTCTGTGTCTCCTTTCCATCTCATTCCAGGGAGGCTGTCTAGTTCCTGAACAATTGCCTGGAGCTGATAATGGACTGGATGTGGACTAACAAATTGAAACTGAATCCACATAAGGCAGAGGTGATGTTGGTCAGCAGAGCTAACTTGGGAAGTGGGATTCAAACTGCACTGGATGTGGCAGTGCTTTGCTTGAAAATGCAGGTCCATAATTTAAGGTTTTTTTCTGGACCTGGCTTTGACCTTGATTGCCCAGGTCTAAGATGTGGCCAAGAGTGCATTTTCCCAGCTGATGCTGGTGTGCCAACTACACCCATTCCTAGAGAATGTGTTTTTAATTAATACCCTCTTAACTTCACAGTACATGCTTTCCCAGTTGACAGCTTCTGGCATCAAAACAAATGACCTTGAGGGAAAAGTCAGGCCTATTGACTTCTACACATGCTGTTTGACTTAGTGTACAAGTATTCCAAAAGAGCAGCTCGAAATAATGAAAGACAAGGTGCTGTCGAGCTATCTTAACTGACGGTGTCAGGTGGGTCGAAGCTATTGAACAGTTCCTATTAAATTAGCTTAGTTTCATCTTGGCTAGTTACAACTGGCAAGCTGACAAATTAGTTGCTTTTTGTATATAGAAGTAGAGAGTAGAGATGAGACAACAATTCACCAGCATGATGATAGCAGATAAGTCACGTCATAAAGTCAGTAAGAACCTGCCCATGAAACAACGACAAATGTTTTCCTTCTGTTCTCAATATGTTCACTATCAAGCTGTGAAATATTTATTCCTATGGCTGACATGTCCATCACTACTAATAGAGATCACTAGTTGATGAGGATGCTTCATCTTAAATTGCTTTTAAAATTCTACCTTTTAAGTTGGATTTTAAGTTGGGGCATTAAGTTGGGGCATTAAGTTGGGGCATTTCAACAATGTTTTGGAGTGCAGGCCATCATTCTTTGAACTATTAATGGAGTTGGTGCTTACCATTGGCAGCTGCAGTGGCTCAGCAGTCCTCACCCTCTTTTCTTTTTGTTTTGCTTAATTGTAGTGTGGCTGGCTATGGCGGGCGGCAGTGGTGGATCTTCCCTTGGCAACTGTCAGCCGCTGGCAGTGATTTCTGGTCTTCAGAATGCCCCGGAAAGATGGTATGCCTGGAGCATTCTTGGGGGAAATGGTGTCTGGGGCATTTTAGGAGGGAGAATGATGGCCTCAGTTGGCAACACCTGAGAGGAGGTTTACTATTGCCACTAAAATAAAATTGAAAACAAAGTTTTAGAAAACAACAACAACATCACACTGTTTTCACCACAAATATTAAGCCCCCAAATCATTTGAAGAACTTGGTCTTTGCTGGAATTAACATCCATTTTCAGAGCCCCCAACATTTCTGTCCCCAAATGTTGAACCAAAAGAAATTCCTTCTTTTCTTTAAAACAAATGAGGCAGAACTTGATGCATATATGTACAGAGGTGCATACGTGCATATAGGGGTTGATGTGGATGCAGAGACTGATGTATGAATCAGACCTTTGTTAGTAAAGTATGTGAATTTCGTTTTTGCTCACAAAACATGTGAGCATGCCCTCTCTTTGAAGCTCTAAACATCATGAGCACGAAAAAAAAAAAATCATAAATTCCCAGACACATCCTTGTGTTTGTCTCGTTCCCAATTCCCTGTTTGATTTGCAGAATTTTCCTAATATGCACAGATTTCTCTGTGGACTGAATCAGCCCCGCTTTAGTCTATGGAGGAAAGTTGTGCAAATTTGGAAAAACTTGTGCAAATCTCTCATTTGATCTCTGCTCGATTTCCGCGTGTTTCCCATTCACACAGAGTGAGCAGCTATCACAAACGTGAACACGGATCAGGCACGAAACAAGCGGTGAGATGATGTTTGGAAAATCCTGGCTATCTTGAACATCATTCATTTGCCATGCAAATCTATTGGACTGGGGTGTTTCTGTTTGTTTTCTACTAAATTCAGCACATCCTCATTCCAAGCTGGCACTTGTGCTATTGTGAGGTTAAATGGATTCCTCCCCTGTTTTGTCACCCTGTTCTCCTCCTTTTCAACTTTGATGTTTTCACTGTGGTGCCCTGACTGGCAGAGAGACTCCAGCACCGCTGCTGGCATATTCATCATTTCAGCCTCTTTGAATGGTAAAGCTTTGATCCTAAATATGTTTGCTGGCTAAAAGGCTGCAATTTTCCCATCTGGAAGGAATAATTTTTGGTAAGGACACGCTGCCCTTTCTCAGTGCTTTGCCTGCTCTGAGAGAAGCACACTGCTAATTATTGCCAAGTTAGCTGGTGCCTCTTTGAATGAAGTCACGATTCAAACAAGGGAAGGCGAAGGAAAATAGCTCTTGAATAAGCTTTCTTGCAGTGATTTTTCATGAGTACAAATGAGACCTACAACAAAACATTGCTAACATCTAAGAGGAGTGCCCCTGGTCAGGTTCCAGCCAGCCCTTCCCTCCAAGCATGGCATTCTACTCCAGGGATGTTCGAGAATTTCATCTCCATTTGTTTAAGACCAGAACTTGACCATGTTTGCACCACTGAAAACAAATGCAAGTGGATTTTGTGGGTGAAGCTTGCACATTCCCCAGCTTGTGATGCTAGTTCACAAAGTGCATCCTTTAGAAAAATGCATGCTTTGAAAAAGAAGATGAAAAAAGGCATTCCCATGTTTTATTCAATGTGTGTGGGAAGTACATATCTGGGTGCACACTAATGCACACCCAAATGTGTACTTTCACCATTCGACTGGGGGAAAGCTTACAACTGGGAGTGGGGACAAGGCAGACTAAGTTTCAAGGTGGAACTCGGAGAACTTCAAAAAGCTCGAGCTGTGCTGATTTCCCAGTCTTATTCCACTCTTCCCCCCAACTCCATGTTCTCCTGCTTTGTTTTCTTTTACAACTGTCACTCTACATTTGCGGCTACTGAACAAGTTCCATTCTCACTTAGTTTATTTATTTATTCATTATGTTGCTGTAAACTTCATGATCCACACACACACATGCTGATACCTCCTTCTTGTTTCTCAGTGGCCCTGTTTTGGCTACAATCCTGTCAGTGCTCATCACCTGAGTTTGCTATTAGAAAGAGAGATAACATTGTTGGAAGGGCCATGGCCAGGGTGGGGTTTATAGGGTTGTAAACGTGTGACATATGAAGCTGACACATGCCAAGTCCATCTAGCTGAGTATTGTTTACACTGATTGGCAGCAGTTCCCCCAAAATCTCAGACATAGGTCTTTCCTAGCCCTACCTGAAGATTCCAGGGATTGAACCTAGGACCCCCCGCATGAAAAGCATGGGCTCTATCACTCAGCTATGCCTGGTTCCTGAACATGGCAGCTTCCATTGAAAGATTTATTTATTTATTTATTTATTAAGGGAAATTTTCTGATTCAAAAATAATAGTGCCGTCAGTTCACCTGTCCTCCGATAAAGTAGAAGTGCTCCAACCTCCACCCACCTGGACAACCCCAGGTCTACTCCCTTCACCTACTTCAGCTAGTAAATTTCCTTTTAGCTACTATGAATATGGCAAGGAGCTTAATTTAAGGAAGCTACTATGTATTTAAGGGCAGTGTTAATTATAAGCAGGTTAAAACTGCAGAAGTTTAAAATAGCCTCCTAATGCTCACAATCCTTAAACGCTAGCCAAGATATGAAGTATGCTCTATGGTATGAAGTATGCTATGCTTTCCCCTTCCACAATTAGGGAACTGGAGAAGAACTAGTGATGCTCGAGCTCGCTGAGATTCTCCAAACTCCACCTGGAACCTTGGGTTGCCTCATTCCCATTTTAATTGGCAGCCTGTTTTTCTTTTCATTGAAACAGGAAAAGTACACATTTTAAAATGGGAAAAGTGCACATTTACATGTGCACTTTAAATGTGCATTTCCCCCCAAAATTGGCCACTTCCCCCCATTGACTAAAGTGCAATTTTTAAAGTGTATTTTAAAGTGCACATTTCCCAAGAAATACACTCCCCCCCATTTGATCACATGTTCAGGAATGTGAGAGCTTTTTCCAAAATACTGTGCTCCCATTCATATTTGCATTTGGGTTTGCAAACAGGGTAAGTTCTGATGATTTTCAAGCTGAAACAAAATTCTGTGCTCCCTATCCACAATTATAGAAGGAATGTCATTTTGGCTATGAATTGCGAAGTAAGCATATGCACTGAAGACAGACTCTGCTGGCGTATTTGTTTTTATTTAAGTCCCAATGTTGCATGATTAGTTGCATCAAAGTAGTAGTTTAACTACTTAGGAACTTATATTTAGGAATATTAAAGTAGTTTAATATTTAGGAACTGGGAATTTGGGAAAGCAGTCTGGCCGCATCACAATTCTGTTGGTAAAAACAAAACAAAACATGATCTCCTATTTAAATAAATAATCTGGAACACTAAGTGCACCTTGTGAGCAAAGAACTGACATACAGTTTTAATGTGAAGCTGCTTCAAGTTTCCTCAATAAACTAACTGCTCATCTTCTTATGAGTGGCTTGCAAGGAATGGAAAAATAAGAGGTGGTAAATATAATACTGTAGGCGTATTTTGCAAGTTTTATCTCTTTTGTCCAGTCAGTCTTCAAGAATAACAATTTCTACTTCTCACATTATCAAGGAAACATGGATGGTGTCTCACTGTTTCTAAATCTGGTTTGGATAAGCCAGATATATTTTTGAAATGTAAGTGATCATCTGGTTTATACCTCCATTTTGCTCTGCATCCAGTTGTGTCTTATTTGATCCTCCACAGTGATCTGTTTTTGTCAACAGACAGGTCTGCCTTTCTTGGCTTCATCCTGGAACAGGAGAAATACACATGTTGTGAATCTAAAAGAGCCCAAGTAAGCCCAAGACTCCAAGTAAGTGTTAGGGATGATGAGTATAATCCCACTGATAAATCCTTCTAGTTTCATACAAACTCTTTTTGCTTCTCAAGAAATTATTTGGGTGTTTTACCTGAGTGGAAACCTCAAAACACATCTCAATTTTCTTTTGGAAAAGGTGCAACTTGTTGGAAACACCAAGTAACATTTCCTGTCTTCTGTGCTTTTTATATCTCACTGTACCAGGTTGTAAAATATAAAATCCACAAGACGCCCCCTCTTATTTGATTGTAGCAGGACCAACAAAGAGCCCTGTGGCACTGGAAAAACTAATAAATGCATTGTGGCATGAGCTTTCATGGACTGGAGTCCAACTCATCAGTATATGTATTCATCATTACCCTCCTTTTCCTCTGAAGAACAGAACAAGTTATACTTGTTTCTTAAAAGTATCACAGAAGTGTAGAGGACCATAGCATCATGGCTTCATAGTAGAGCTAGAATTGAGCCAAAATGTGTGTGTGTGTGTGTGTGTGTGTGTGTGTGTGTGTGTTGAGGGGGTGAGGAGTTCCCTGTTAATGACACAGCTGGTTTGACAGTTGTGTTCTGTTGTGCTGGGACCGCTCCACCAGCTACGCAAAACTGCAGTCATTGGCTTCATTGTCATGGCAATTGGAATGCATTCTATCATACACACCCCACATTTATATAAACACCAAAATGATTGACTCCCATTGAAATGGTCATGTAAGGAAATCTGGTTGCCTATGTGGTGATGTCATATTCACAACAGAATCCCTGACTGGCTGGGATCATGTTGTGATGGAGAAATACATAATCCAGTAAATGACACCAAAGCACCACCGGACCATAAAAATAACAACTGTGCAATCTGTGTCCATGTGTGTGCGGGGGATAGTAGGGGTTTTCAAGGGATCTTGTCAGCTTTTTTTTAACCCCAGCAAATATTTGGCACAGCTCTAAGCAGAACTACATTATGTGCATTCAGAACAGGGGTGTGCTTTGCTCACAGATGTGGATCATGATTTGTCACGAAACATGATGAGGCTGCAGATGACTTAATAATTATGCTGGCTCAGCTTGTCTGAGTGTGGAAAGCTAAGCAGGGTCAGGCCTGGTTATTACTTGGATGGGAGACCCCCTCCTCTAGTTTCCTGCATTGAGCAGGGGGTTGGACTTGATAGCCTTGTAGGCTCCTTCCAACTCTATGATCTATGAATCTATGATAATATGTCCAGCTGAAATATTTTGAGAATGCTGGTATTCTGAGAAAATGCTAATCCCTGTTTGTGTGACACTGATTGATTCATAAGCAGATTTATCAAAAGCACAATAGATTTCAATATGGCCACTGACACCTTTTCATCAAGATTCTAAGAAACATAAGAAGTGCCCTGCTGCATCAGGCCAAGATTCATTAACTCCCACAGTGTGTCCCACTGTTTCCCACAGTGGCCAGACAGATACTTCTGCAGAACATGATGACAATAGCTATCTTCAATGGTTGTTCTCCTCCAAGTGCCATTCAGTGGCATCCTCTAAGTGCCTGCCTCTGACTGAACCAGGGGATTCCATATAAGCATCCTGACATATACATAGCAACAAAACTAGTGCTGTGCCAAAAAATTCTACAATTTTTCCCAACCATTCTAAAAAAAATTCAAAAAAATGCATTTATTTATTTTTTTTTAAAAAATGCCTTTGAAAAGAAAAGAAATGATGAAGAACATTTCCCAGAAATTCTCATGGGTTGGGTTTGGGTTTCTTGTACTTACCTTATTTAGGGGAAGGCTGAAGAATGTACTCAACTGTCTGTCTTTCATTGCACAATCATCTTCCCAGAAGACTGTAGCTTCCTCAGCTGCCCACACTTCAATTAAAGCCCAAAGCAAGGCATCATGGGTAATTCCTCCCATAGGGGTTTTCTCAGATCAGGAAGTGCAGGCAGCCTAGGAGGCTTCAGAAGAACATCTGTCTTTATCGGAGAGGTGGAGGCGTAGAATGAAAGTATATATTTATTTATTATATTTAATAATAAATTATATTTTATTTTATTATATAATTATATTTAATATATTATATTATATTATATTACATTATATTTATATATTAATATTATGTGTTATATAATTAAATTTAATATATTATATTTAATTATATAATATATAATATTAAATTTAATTTAATATATAATATATAATTAATATATATAATATATAATTAATATTATATATATAATTATATTAAATTTAATTATAAAATATTATATATTATATAATTAAATTTAATTTATTAAACATTATATATTTAATTTATTAAATATAATATATTTAATATATTACATTATATTTTATTATATTATAAAATACACACACAGGACTGTTGACTGCCTCACAATTATTAGGTAGGCTGACAAACACCACAAAAATATATTGTAAAGCACTCTGAGAATGAGGCAGTACAATGGAAGCCTCTTTCAAAGGGGACAAAAACTTTCATGAAATTGGTGAACAGATTTAGACGCAGCACTAGCTCCATCCCTTCCCTGGAGTTAGACACAATACTGCCCCCTCACACCTGCATTGTGGTGGATAAAAAATGGGGGCCAGCCTGCCAGCACAGTTGATGCTGTTGCTAATTAGGATGGCAGTGCATAAAACACAACCCCCCTTACCAAAAAATAAAGAAAGAAGCTGTGCTATAGCCCACACTAATAATGAGCCCTACCTGTGAGAAACTGTTGAGAATGTTTCCTCCCCCTGGAGAAAGTCGATAAGATTGTCTCTCCAATTTCTCTGCCCATAAATAGGGTTGAGAATTTCGAGAGATCATTTGCATACAGCTCTAAACAAAAGGGCAGTTTCAGATTGAATCTGAATCTGCTTTTCTTTTCTGCACTACAGTGGAAAGCCTAGACCTGTGGTTCAGAATATATGTATTCTCTCCATCACATTGAATCGTAGTTCAATGTGAATTCTGTGTGAAGGTTGAATTTTGCATTTCCTTCATCTCTAATGTGTGAGATCATTATTCAAAATGCCTCCCACTAAGCTGATACATGACCTATGTCAGGGACAACCATTTTTGCCAGTGACTTAATGTATCAGGAACGTGAGGCTTTAGACTAGGAATCATTTCACCTGAGATTGGGACCTAGCCTACTGCTTATTCAGGCAGAGAAGGGAATGTGGCTATGCATCATTGACACCAGTGATTGGCAGGAATAATGAAGCCTCTGGATTGGTAAGGACCCTCTACATTTTCCTCTTCTCTAGGATCCAGTTATGATGACCTATCCCAAGTTTGTAGTTTGGCCTTTGGATATTGTGGGGTTAAATCTTCTCTCTCTGTGTGTGTGTGTGTGTGTGTGTGTGTTTATTTATTTATTATATTTATGAATCGCCCATCTGGCCAGACATCCGGCCACTCTGAGCGATTTACAATCCAATAAAATACAAGGGGGGGGCGGACACACACACAGTATAAAACACAATTAAAAACAGAACAAAACAAAAATCCTAACCCACCCCATATTCCCGCCTGAAAATCCACGTTTTTAATGCACGGTGGAAGCTAATCAAGGAAGGGGCATGGCGGAGGTCACTGGGGAGAGAGTTCCATAAATTGAGGGCTGCCACAGAAAAGGCCCTCCTCCTAGTCCCCACCAGCCTGGTTTCTCTGGCTGATGGGGACAGGGAGAAGGCTGTCTGTGGCAGATCTTGTTGAGCGGCCTACTAGATGTTGCTGGATGCGCTCCTTGAGATATATTGGACCGGAGCCATACAGGGTAGGTGTTGGTAGGTTTTAGTCCAAAGGTCAAAAGTTTAGTTAGATTATATGTGTCAAGATGTCTGCCCAGGAAGCCAAAGGTTTGCAGGAGGCTCAAGTCAATAGTTTAGTTAGATTATAAAAGTCATGGCATCCGCTCAGGAAGAAGAGTTTGTAGGAGGTTCAACTGAAGGTCAGAGGAAGAACTTCAGAAAAGAAATGTAGGTTGCAAAGGAGAACCAAAAAAACCCCTACCCTCTTGATTAGTTGGAGATGGAAATAACTTATTTTAAGATTTAAAAGTGTAAGGCTGAAACAGAGAGAGAGAGAGAGAGAGAGACGGTTCATACGACCCAGGTGGCAAGCAGGGGAAGCATCATGGGGTCATCCACAGGTTCCAACAGGGCACCACAGATGACCTGCGCCCCGCGCGTGTGGGCGGACCCCGGTGGAGCCGGCAGTCCCCGCACCACAGTGCGGGCTTCCCGGCGCTAGGCGGCAGTAGATCGGGATGCCCAGAGGGGCCGTTTGCCCCTACAGGCCAGAGCGGACACAGCTCCAGCCGCTCTGGGCTGCTGCCTTTGTGCAGCCACGGAAGGCCCCTGTGGGACGGCCGCCCACTGTTCGCACAGCAAGGTGGCCACGCGTGGTAGGGGCTTACCCCTCTAGTACCACCCATGGTCACTTTGCGTGCTTCACGCACGCAGCCGTCCTGCGGGGATGCCCCTGGCCGGCATTCGCACGACACGGGAACTGCGGGGGGCTTCTGCTCCCCCGTGATTTCTGTATTGTGCGAACCAGCCCAGAGAGTGCAGGGATGTGTGTCTCTCTTTTCTTTTGGGTTACCCACTCCACATATAATAGCTATCCCTCCTCCACGCTATCTCTCTGGTTTCAACAACAAAACCATTCAGCCAATTAGTCATAGCCAAAAGTGGGAACAGAGAACCCAGAGATAATTAGGAGGGGTGGGAAGAGAAAAAGAGTAAGCATTCTCAAGTTGCCTGTTTAAGATTCTAAAATTCGTTTGGAGTTGGACTCTATCACGTATGTTTCTATGGGTTTTTTGTATTGAAAGCTGAACGTATTCACATTCCATAAGTCCAGAAATAAGCATTTGGGAAGCCTCCACTATTCCTTTTTTATTTTAATTTTATTTAATTTTCAAAAAATATATAACAAAATACAACAATAACACAAAGATTTAACTAAAACTACATACAATAAATCATAAAGTGCACCCCCAACCCTCCTAGGGACCAATTAATATGCTTCCATCCCCTGGATCAAATGAATTCCAAAAATATAACATATCCTGACAAGGCATACTCCCCTTCCCCTTTATTAATACATAGTCTAATAATTGATTCCATATATCCATCAAATTATTTTTCTTTAACTGTCCTTTTTTTGCATTTTATACTACAAGTTAGTTTATCGTTTAGGGCTATATCCCAAACTTCCTTATACCAATCAGTTACAGTCATGCCTTGGATTGAGAGCATAATTCGTTCCGGAAACGTGCTTGTAATCCAAAACACTCTTATATCAAAATGAAATCCCCCCCCAAAAAAATGTGTACAGAGATTTTTAATTTAAGCCGTACTACAGTACTTGTATTGCAAGACGTCGCTTGTATATCAAGTCAAATAAATAAATAAATAAATATTTAAAAATGTGCTTGTCTTGCAAAATGCTCTCAAACCAAGTTACTTGCAATCCAAGGTATTACTGTATTAGGAAAACATGTTGTACTTTTCATTTTCTCGCTATCATTAGCCTAGCCGCAGTTAACAAGTTTACAATTAATTCCTTCGTACTTTTGGTCGCAAATAACTTTCTCTGTTATTGATAACAACGCTAGTTTTGGACAGACCTCTAGGTTAATACCAATAATTTCTGATATTTCTGTAAATACCTCTCACCAAAAAAACAGTACATTTTTACAACTCCACCACATATGAGCATATGTCCCTTTTTCCTGACATCCACTCCAACAAAATGCGGAGCAATTATTATCTATTCTATTTAATCTTACTGGAGTTAAGTGCCATTTCCAAATTAGTTTATAGAAATTCTCCCTAGTTGACATAACTTTCACAATCCGTCTATCCCATATGTTGTTCCAGCCCACCTTCGAGGTCACCTCTTCAAATTCATTATCCCATACTGTCTTTAGCTGGTCATCTTGTTATTCTGCTTTTTGAATCAATCTATATAAATCCCTTGTTATACCTCTTGTTGACGCATTGCCTTGTAGGCCATATCTAGTTGTAACAATCTATTCAAATTTAGTTAAATCTCTCTCATACACAGTTTTCCTTTTCCACTTCTTTGACCATGTTCTAATGGTAATAAATTTAACCACAACACTCTTCTTCTCCCAACAAATTCCAGTATTTGTTCTCTAGTCCCCATCCTTTCCACCCATTCGGATAATCTAATAACCCTTTCTTCTCTTAGTATACCCTCCAAATCCAGTCTTAAATTTTTGGGAAAATCATTTAGAGCCACCACCAGAGTTAATGGAGAAATCCCTGGTATAAATATGTTCCTCATAGTACTCCAAATCTCTAACAAACTTATTGAAAAAGGGTTGTCTATGTTTTTTATCATTTTTTTTAAAAGAAAAAGTTTATTCTCCAAAGTATTTCATAATTCAGATGTTTCTAATTCCAACCACATTATTTCTTTGGGCCGTGCTATAATATCCACTCTATGTCTTAATTGATTAGCTATATAATACCATTTTGTGCCATCAATATCAAATATGAAAACCAGAAGTACAAAGAACGCCAAGATCACATGCAGCACATACTGAACATACAACACCAAGATGTTAGGAGTTGCAGTTGTATTGCCAAGCCCAAATCCACATACTGGCAGGGATGTTGAAGAGTCCTTGGTCTCGAGTCACGAGTCGAGTCACGAGTCTCTGGACCCAAGTCTCGAGTCCAAGTCCTTGGTCCAAAATGGTGACTCACAAGTCACGAGTCACTCCCAAAGCTGACTCCACGAGTCCCTATTAAAATCAATGGGGGGGTTTCCCAACAAAATAAGGCTACTTCAGATGTGTGGTTTAAATAAATTCTAGGCACAAGTGTGCCTTTTTATTTCAAAACTCTGCAACTGATTTTGGCAAGAACAGACCAGGCAGAAAAACCCAAAATAACCAGGCAGGCAGAGGAGGCAGGGAACCCCAAAGCAGGCAGGCAGAGGCCTTTGTCTTGGACAATTCAACTGCTGAACTGGTCAAGAAGAGACCAGGCAGACAGAGGAGGCTGGGAACCCCAGACAGGCAGGCAGAGGCAGCCAAACCCAAAATGTCTGAAAGGTTGCATTTTAGGAAAATGATTTTAAAAAATAAACTTGCTGTACTTCCTAAAACGTATCCATGTTGCATTTGAGGAACATGATTTTTTCTAAATGTTTGGCCCCCATTCTGGAACGGTGAGATCTCATCACAATTCCACCCTCACTGAACACCCGCTCCACTGGTGATGAACTTGATGGAACCAGAAACACACTCACAGCAGCCACACAGAGTAATCTCAGGTCCTTCTTCTGCCTCTCCCAAGTACGCAACACATCAATCAAAATAAATCTTGACACACTGTTGGGGCTGCACTCCTGGTAGCTGTCCATAGTGGCCGAGCAGCGGCACACCTCGCTTCCATGCACTCTTCGCCGGCAATCACTCTCCTCTCCACTCCTTCTGGCACAGCCCAGGGATGTTGAAGAGTCCTTGGTCTCGAGTCCCGAGTCGAGTCTCGAGTCCCATTAAAAATATTGGGACTCGAGTCCGAGTTGAGTCAGAGGGGGGACTCAGTCCGACTCACGAGTCGAGTCCTCGAGTCCGAGTCCCCATCCCTGCATACTGGTGTCAAATTCCAGAACTCAAGTTCTCCCATTGGGCTTTGCTGAAACTAGCATCCTACACAAAAGGTTTCTGGGGAACTGCCATGCATCAGGTGACATTTTAGCAGCTCCAGTCACCCAGTACTCAGCCAAGGTGAACAAAACAGAATTTTCTCTGAGCTCTGTTACCTGCTGAACTGTTGGTGTATTTCTTAAAGCCATCCTTCCAGCAAAGTTGCTTTGATAGCCATGTTTATCTTGCATAGCTTGGTATCATCACCCACAAAGTCATCTCCATTCATTCTGCAGTGAACCATCTTCCCTGCCACTGTCACTTCAAACTATGCTGTGACCTGAGGAGTCCCTTCACCACTGATGTCCAGCTTGCCTGGAAACTCCTTTTTGAGTTCTTTCTTGAGCCACTGATACTTGGGAGTGTATCCTCAGGCACCACAATAAATCACCTTGATTTTTAGAGGCATGATGCCAGCTTTGCCCCAAAACTACACTGGCTGCAAGCTATCCACTTCACATGTGCTGTCATAGGGATGGGTTAATTAGTTATATTCAAAATTCTAGGATTCTCCAAACATCGTCTCACTGTTCGTCCTGTGTCCGTTTCCCATTTGCGATCGCTGCTCGCTTTGTGAGAATGGGAAATGTGTGCAAATCAAGCAGCAATAGAATGGGAGATTTACGCTAATCAAGGTGGGAATCGGGAATGAAATGAACATGAGCATGTGTTCAACAATTTGCTAATATTTTTGGCAGACACATGCTCACATTTGGGGCTTCAAATAGAGCATGCTTGCATGTTTTGTGAGTAACAGAAAAATTCTCATACATCCCTACGTGCACTCAGAATGTTCAGGCTTCCAATTTTCTCCTCCACACTACCTGAGTGTAAAGTAGATACCTGAGACCTGGAGAGTTTAATGGCTGGTTTGGTGGAGGCAACAAGTGGGGGGGGAAATATATCTGTTTGATGGCAGAGGAAAAGGTCACAGAAAGGGCAGGGCAGGGCAAATAGGAATGAATACACTATTTTGTCTAGTTTCCCTTCCATTCATGGAACTGGGAGTTGCTGGTCTGAGACAGCTGCTCACCATGTTGTGAAATCGAAAGACTGATTGCTCAGACCAGGTCATGAAGGTGCTGAATAAAGGACCCTCTGAATTGATTCAGAAGGCGGAATAAGAAGTAATGTGTGGAAATTGCAAGAAAGCAGAGACTGGATGGGCATCTGTCAGGGATGCAATAGTTGCGTTCTGCAGTGAGCAAGAGGGTGGACTAATTGATCTCCAAGGTGCTTCCAAGTCCAACTCTAAAATTCTGTGACTGTGTGATTCTAGTTAGTGCACTCTATTTTACCAGTTTGATGAGGAGTTCAAGAGAACAAAAGGTCTCTGGGAGAAGTAACTGGCAAACAGGTGGGGAAACATTTTGCTTTTAACATATATGGATGGTGTTTTGGGATATGTAGCCAGCAGCAGCGACAGTCTGTTTGTGGTGGCCAGAGGTATGCTGCAGTTGTGCTTTGTTCACTTAGGGGAATGCTGGACATTATGCATTGGCTCTTTGTTTTGAAAACACTTCAGAAGAACTTCCGTTTCCATGGCAGCCATGAATCTGAATGAAACATCTCAGCCAAAGGACACAGACCTTAATAGGCTGCATGTTAGCTTTGGAAAGCTTTGGTGTAGAACATCAAATGACCAGCCTTCTGTCCCAGTAATAACTACTGCCAAGTGGATGTTCCTCATTGCTATCACCCCATATATATAAAATGTGGGATGTTTTGTGTGTGCTCTCTCTCTGCTTCTTATATGTTTTTGTTTGTTTGTTTGTTTTTGGAACTGTGAGTCATGGCACATGTTGACTGAACTGCAGCCCAGCAGTTGAGGCCATTGGTTGAAAAACCTGGTGCCATCGCTGTATCAAAGAAGCACAATAAGAATAGATGCCAGTAGAGGAATATCTGGGATTGAAGATTCTATCTTCTAAAATTGTAACAAAAGCCTCTGCCATGATCAACTGCTCCTTTCCAGATGTCTAGTCTCAACAATATGGCCCTGAATACCATTTTCTGGGGTTGTATGGAAGAAGGCCATTGCCTTCACAACCCGCTTGTGGGCTTCACAGAAGCATCTGGATAGCTACTGTGGGAAATAGGATGTTGGACTAGATGGATCAATTGGTGTGCTCCATCAGAGCTTTTCATGTGTCCTCATGAAGTCTTCTATGATTTCCTGCCTGCTGCCTGTCTGTCCTTATCTCATCCTGCCTAGTTTCTCCCTTGAACACTATTCTACCTCAGACCTGATCCTCCCAAGAACTACTTTCTCATTTTTATAGCTCTGATTGTATGAATTCCAGTCCAGGATGACAATAAGAAGATCACATCAAAATCCATCATGTCCAGCAGTACAGTCATGCCTTGGATTGAGAGCATAATTCATTCCGGAAACGTGCTTGTAATCCAAAACACTCTTATATCAAAACAAAATCCGCCCCAAAAAATTTGTACAGAGATTTTTAATTTAAGCCATACTACAGTACTTGTATTGCAAGACGTCGCTTGTATATCAAGTAAAAAAAATATTAAATAAATATTTAAAAATGTGCTTGTCTTGCAAAACGCTCTCAAACCAAATTTCTTGCAATCCAAGGTATTACTGTATTCTGTTTCCAGCAGCCAGCAGCCAGATACCTCTGGAAAGTGCATAAGCATATGTATTCTTCCTCCTGGTCTGACCAACCCGCTCCCTCCATGGAGAGCCAGTGTGGCGTAGTGGTGAGAGTGTTGGACTGGGACTTGGGAGATCCGGGTTCTAGTCCCCGCTCAGCCATGAAACTCACTGGGTGACTTTGGGCCAGTCACTGACTCTCAGCCTAACCTACCTCACAGGGTTGTTGTGAGGATAAAATGGAGAGGAGGAAGGAGGATTATGTAAGCCACCTTGGGTTCCTTGCAGGAAAAAAGGTGGGGTATAAATATAAATAAATAAATAAATAAATAAAGGCTACCCCAAGCCACTGGCCCCAAACCTTGCTTATCCAGCTGTCATAAGGGCTGGTGGTCACTTCATCCAAAGTTGGCCAGACTTTGGGGACTGTGGAATGGGCCCTGCAAGACAGGTGAATGCTGTGTGTGTGGGCTGGTGGTGGCCAGACCCACTATTTTCCTGGTGAGATGGTGTCTTCCCAATTAGGGGTCGGGGACCTGCCCAGCACTCGACTTGCAACGCATGAGCCGAGCATTCCAACCACACAAGCCGAGCGCGAGCACCAGCTGGACTTCGGGTCCCTGACTCTACATTGTTTACGTAGAAAATAGTGTAAAATACATTAGAAATGGCCTAATTTGCACAAATTAGGTCAAGATTTGTGCAAATTATGCAAATCGTGGCCATTTTCAACATATCTTATGCCATTTTCTACGTAAACAACATAGTGCCAGAAACTGGAAGTCGCTTTCCCGGCTCGGCTTGAGAGAACATGAGTCGAGCCAGGGAAAAGGTAGGGCGAGCAGAGCTCAGGGGGGGTCAAGCCCGACGAAATCGCTGGACTTCCATCCCCAATCGAGCTCCACGCACACCCCTATAAAGTGGGTGCTACCAGGTCTAATGTGGATGGTGCTATCTTTAATAACATTGTAGAACAAATCATTTAAAAAGTGAATGTTCATCACTAAATCTTTTGGCCTTGTGGAGATCACCTTTAGAGTAACAGGTGACACTTAGCCATGGATATCCATCTTTCATGTGCTATGTGTGTGTTCAAATGCTAGGATACTCATTTTTAAAAGAAATACTGCAACCGTAGAGGGAAGTAATTATGTGATACTCAATGTGAATGAAGGTTGTAATGAACCAATCTTTCTCTCGCCTCTCATTCCCCCCCCCCCACAATTTTCTATTGTGCATTCTTGCTTGGAGGAGACATGCCAGAGTGTGGAATTTTATTTGAGTCTGACGGTGACATTAATATCCCTAGACGCCTGATAGATTTCCAGTCTACTGTTTTATTCATTCCGTTGACCACCTTTGTGTGGTCTGACAGCAGCACACTTATTAAGCTAGGAATTATCTATAGGATTTTGTCCCAACTTCCACAACCATACAAAGGCAGTATATGGCTGCTAAAAAATAGGTCCGTGAGTGTGCTGCAGATTTTATGAGAGCAAGAAAAAATGTGCAGAATGTGTTCAACTTCCTGAGCTTTCCCTTTGTATTTAAGAGCACATTTCTTGCTACTATGGCTGTGAAGGTATGCCTGAAAACAGATCTGGCATCAGCACCTCAGGTAGTAGCCAGGGCCACCAGCAGGACTCAGAGACAGAGATAAATGCCTGTGAACCTTCAGGCCATCAAGCTGGTTCTTGGAAGCACAACCCCATCCAGAACAGGCTGACATTAGAGAAAGAATATGTCCTCAGCTTAGTAGGGTGTGGGGACCAAGAAAGGGTGATTTTTTTAAAAAAGTTTGTTTTTAATCAGAACTTACCAAAACTCACAAAGTACTCCATGATTTACATACTTTTTTATTTAAGAAAAGCTGGTGAAATTTGCACAAAATTTGAGCCTGTGCAACTTGCGTAAATTTGCGCAAATGGCACTAGAGATACACAGTTCTCAGCTCCAAATTTGCACAAATATTTCAAGCAATTTCAGAGAAGCCAACTCCCCCCCCACCCAAACCTGGCCCACTTTTGGCTGTAGGGTCAGAAATGTGTCGAAAGTCTGTTCAGCTCAAATGGAACTAGTTTTCCAGTGTCACATATCCCTAATATATAAAAATTATCAGTTTATTAAAATGAATGTGGGAGAAACCAAAACTGACAGATTCATGCATTGAGGCTCAGGGCTTTGAGTGCATTTCTCTCAAATGTCCAGGTTTGAATACCTGTGTATTCAACCATGTTAGCAATGAATCGGGGTTGCCATCTCTTTCTTCTTCTCCTCCTTCTCCTTCTCCTTCTCCTTCTCCTCCTTCTCCTTCTTCTTTACCTTTTAAGTTTCTCATCTTTAGCACTTGCATGGCTGGAGGTACATCATAGTCCTCTCCATACTGGTAATAGCTGTACCATTAATAAAGGCAGCCTAAAAATCATTTAAAATAAATAAATAGCATACATAAATAAAATACGTATTAAATTTGGCTGGTGCACATGGGTGAGAATGTTTTTGCCATTCATGTTTGATAAGAATTTACCAAAATTCACAAAATTCTTCATATTCTGGAGAAAAAGAACTTGAGATTAAAACAAACAAATGAACAAATAAAAAACTGTGAGCAAATAAAAAACTGTGAATGCAAAACCAACCGATTTCCCCAGCTCTAGTTGTGGCCAAGGATTCATGGGAAATGAGAGATTTGAAGGATAGAGCGAAAGAGGTCAGATCACAAATGTGATTTGGGAGGCAGTTCCATCTCTCAGCCTAAGCTGCATATATATAACAGCATTATTGGGATGATATGTAGGGACTTGGCATACTGCCCCTGAGCTATTTGGCACAGTAGTGGGTGAAGATGGTTCACTAGGCAAAATTACTGACAGCTGCTCCATGGAGATTGACATTGAACAGGAATTGGGAGTCCTTAGATTTAAACTGGCCTTCTCCAACCTGGAACAGTGATAGTACACTTTCTTCCCCTTGCAGGACCTCACTCTCCTTGGAGCTGGGAGGGTAGGATATTCTGAAAATGGCTCACTTGCAGGAGAAATCCCAAGCTGTTTTACAAATTGCAGCAGGGCCGAAGACGTGGTCTGATGATGTGCAAAGGGCGATACATTTGGTATTGCATTGGGGGTGATGGATTTTGTTGTCAGGGTTTATTTATTTATTTACAGCATTTTTACCCCGCTCTTCAGCCAGAAAGAAAAGGCTCCCAGAGTGGCTTACAAAGATTAATAATAAGACAGTCCCTGCCCTCAGGCTTATGATCTAAAAGACGTGACACAAAAGGATAAGGGAACTGGGAGGGTTCCGGGGTTAATGCACTCAACCGTAAACAATTTTAGTGCAATCAAAATTTGGCCCCAGGGAGTGCAGAAATATTTTTATTTGGAATTGGAATGTTAAAGTATGTATGTTGAATTGGTGGGATCAGTGTGGCTTTAATCAACAGTGGAGTTTGAGTTATATCCATCTTTGGATACTGGAAAAAGGAATTACCTGCATTATTAACTGAGGGCCACTGGGAAGCTGTGCCCCATGCCTCCCAGAATTAACATCACGGCAAGGAGACCAGCCTGACCCCATGCATCAGCCGGAGAGGGAGCAGCTAAAGGGAGCTTGTTTTGCCCTTCCCTGCAAGAAAAAATAAAAGAAAAAAAATATTTAAGAACCTTGTAACTAAGAACTGGTGCCTGAGTTTTGCTTTCTTCCTCCTCCCTCCCAATCCCTTTTCCTCTTGTGTCATGTCTTTTAGATTGTAAGCCTGAGGGGAGGGACTGTCTAATATTAATCTTTGTAAGCCACTCTGGGAGCCTTTTTTGGCTGAAGAACAGGGTAAAAATGCTGCCAATAAATAAATAAATAAATAATAATCCCTAAGTAACCCTGAGTCTTTTCAAAAACCAAAGAACCATTCAGACATTGCTGAATGATTTAAAACTCTCCATTCTTTATCATCAGTAGAGAGGACATTTTCTCCCTCCAGATGTTTTAGACTGAAACTCCCATCAGCCACAGCCAGCATAGCCAATGGGTAGGGATTATGGGAGTTGTAGTCCATAAAATCTGTAGGGTGCCAGGTTGAGGGAGGCTGCTTTAAACACTCAGAACTGAAGCAATAAGGAGCGCCCACTGCCAGTATCATGCATGCAAGCACAGGGCTAGAAGTCAGCAGCCTACATCCACACCAGAGTGACTGCAATGCTCTGGCACCCTTGCTCCATTGCTGCCTGCCATAACTCGAAGCAAGGGTGTCTCAATCCTTTTTCATGCTGAGGCCCAAGTTCAGTTTTGGAGATGGTCTCAAGGGCTGCTTTCCATTGGTGGGTAGGCCTGAAGGGAAAAAAGGGTTGGGGCAAAGGGAAAACATGGTGGGGCCAAAAATGAGCAGTGTTTGGGAAAGGGTGTGTGGCCCAGAGGTAACCCCAGAAGTCTGGATTGGGACCCCAGGCAGGCCAAATTTTGACCATGAGCCTGAAATTCAACATCCCTAGCTTAAGGAATTGGATTCACCTTGATTGCCACACATTGGCTTCCGGAAGTGTCATCGAACAAATCCCCACCAGTGCTTTGAAGGAACAACAGGATAAAGCCATGATAAAGAAACCCATGTGACCCCAGAGTTTTCTAAGTGAGAAACCCTATATATATATATATATATATATATATATGAAGGTAACGTATATACAAAAAATCTTTCTCTAAATTATACAGGATTACTAATCACCCTTACTAATCTTTTTTAGACTTTTATGTTTAATGAATCTATTGTAAAAGTAATGTAACACAACACTAATTAATTAGTTTCCTTATATATTTCTAGTGAGGGCAGAGTGTCACAGATTCATGGCAATTATAATCAAGTTTTAATTTTCCATTACCACTAATTAATGTTGACTCTTCATGTTTCATTAATACCGCTTCTGCTGACATGAAGATTTTTGAAGACTCTAGAATGATAAGAAGTTAAAATTCTCTGCTCAGGTGGAAAATCCCTTTCAAGATCTATACTCTTCTGGAGGTTTTATATATATATATATATATATATATATATATATATATATGGAGAAATGGCTCATTAGTATGACTGAAAAACTGAAAAGTAATTATTCTTCAATAATTTATGATGTGTGTGTGTGTGTGTGTGTGTGTGTGTGTGTGCATCCACGTGTGGGTGTGCGCATGCGTGCTCCACGGTGGTGCACCTATTTTAGGATGGAGTCCAGCACCACAGATAGTTCCTATAAACCTCAGAAGGAAAGCTGCAATGGATAAGGCGCCCCATGGACACAGGAGTCACCAGCCTCCCGTGGTTAAAAGTGGTGTTGGTGGGGGTGGTGACGAGAGGAAGCCACTGCTTCTTTGAAAAGTGGTTGCCAAATCTGGGCCAATGTAGCCCATCCACAGTCTAAACCATCCAGGAGTTTCATTGCCGTTCCAGCAACATTCCCCATAATCTACTGTATCTACGGTATGTTTCTAAGGGGTTGAAATGATCATTTCTTCAGAGAAACGTAATGGGTGTTTCATGATCCTTAATGGAAGCATTAGTAGGTACCACTCTTTCACTTGATCAGTCAAACTGCTTCTCTGATTGCCATCTTTTCTGTTGGAGTGACGAACAAAATTGACGCCTTGTGCTGCAGACATTATTAATGCATCTGCAAAGTATTGGAAATGCCTGTAGGTCAGATCATGAGGTCAGGGTTTCAGAAGCACTTCAAATAATGATCTTTTAATGCATGTCTAACTTGCCACACACAAGCTCTGGAGTGTACAGTTACATTCACGACCAAGCTTACAATAATCCTAAACACACACTTTCAAATAAACGTATGTTGGAATGATACAGAGTTGGCCAGGGCTGATCTTCTAACATCAGAAACCATGGTGGCCCTATTCAGGAAGATATTACGCCCCAATGGGGGGTATATTAATGCATGTAAGGGAAACAAAACTACTCATAAGCAGCAAAGGACTCCAGTCCCTGCCTTTGTACATTGAGGGGCGAGGTATGATGAATGACCTTCTACTCACATTCACTTGAAGCCTCTGTCCAATCAGGACCACTGATAAAGGAGAGTTCCCATTTGAATGGAGGTTTCTACTCAGGTGTAAGATGGGCACTGAGTAAGTGAGGTTGGAGGTGTTGGGGGAAAGGTTAGCATATGTGGCCATTCCCCTTACACATGCCAATATACCCAGTTGAGGTGTAACACCAATTATTGTGAAATTTAAGCTACACACACACACACACACACACACAAGCTTTTCCTGAGTATTTTTTTGTTGAGCGAGTATGCTGCTGGTTACTCTCTTAGATATGTATATGCTGAAATGGATGTTTTTCCAGTTTTACATTGCATTGTTTTGTGTTTTGAGATTGTCATCTTTGTATCGCACACCACTTTGCCAAATGTGTTTGTTAAGCAGTATAGAAATGCTTTGAATAAATCAAATAAATAATGGGGTTCATCTGTAAGCCAGAACAAAGTGTGGGTGGGTGGGGGAGGGGGGAAACCAAGAAACTTAAGAGAATGTTGTTGGGACTATTTTTGTTTGTTTTTTAAATAAAACAACCATGCACAGTTAATGGATAGGCAACTAATTCCAAAGCCTCTTCCAAAGGCTGTTGTGTTAATAACTGAACAATTAAATTTCACCTAATACAAAATTCAAAGGAAATTTGGATGGTTCCTCTTCATGAGTGTGTGTGTGTGTGTGTGTGGGCGTTATGGGGAGCATCATTACTACCACCTGTTGAGTAGGAAAGGGTCGTTAGACCAGTATACAATTTCCCCTCATTGTAGGATAAGAGGGTGTGGGTAGAGGACACTCTGTGGCCATGAATGGTTGTGTTCTTGGCTCGGCTCTTTTCATGGAGGAGCAAGTTGTGTGGGGGGAGGAGGGGGCATTGAGGATGTGGAGACCTTGTACTTGGAGGCATGGCCTCTGCAGAGTGACGTATGGGGATTCCATTTTGGGGGTGAAATGTTGACGGATTTTACCAGTTTGACCCTGGCAGATTTTGTTCTGCCTCCCCCCGCCCCCGGTGTCGACTTGATCAGTAGCGAGTCGATCCAATATGTGGATTCCATTTAGTTTCAGTTTTTTTAATGGCAGAAATTTGTGCAAATGGGATTTTTTTCCCCTTTCAGATCTTTAAATTTTCACAAATGGGGTCATAATTCTAAATACAGTATTTATATCAGGGGTCTTTTGCAAGTCTACCTGTCTGCTGTGTAGCCCCTCGGAACGCATATTCCCCATTTGTAAAAATACTTGTCAGTTTTATCCTCTCTACACACAACATCATTTAGCACAGCAGCGCCATATTACGTATTTGTCAAAGAACTTGTCAATTTCATCCTTTCTGTCATTAGCATCCCCGCTCGTAAGCATCCTAGTTCACTGGACATGGCTATAGAGTCATATAGCCAAATGGTGTACATCCTCCTTTAAGTTTTCTTTGTTCCCTGATTGGGTGTTATACCAGTGGTGATCTGCTATGACTGGCTGCTGAGTTAGTTGGAATCCTGTCCTCTATTGTAGCTGTTCAGATAGAGGAAGAAGAGTTGTGGGAAATCTTTGTGGGTCTTTCAATTGATTCATAGATTCATAGATCATAGAGTTGGAAGGAGCCTACAAGGCCATCGAGTCCAACCCCCTGCTCAGTGCAGGAAACTAGAGGAGGGGTCTCCCATCCAAGTAATAACAAGGTCTGACCCCTGTTTAGCTTTCCACACTCAGACAAGCTGAGCCAGCATGAGCCACAGGCCCAATGAGAGTGTTTCAACATTCTATGTCTATTTCAATCATAATGTTACACTGTTAGCATGGGTAGATCTAGTCCTTGATTGAGCGGAGGATTATGACCAAAGCCCACTTCTTCTCCATCATGTTTCCTTCTCATATTTTGTGCTGACATATTTTGTGTTTCACTACCGAATCACCCCCATCTGTGCAGAGGTATTGCTATGCCAGCCAGCATTAATTGTATTCCCCCCACTAATGTACCATTGTACTCTACCAGTGCAAGGGCATTTAGGACTGATCCTATCCTGTGCATGCAGGATATGATTGTTATGTTAGAAACTCCCCCAAAATATCCAACAGAAATGTGACTATAAACTGAAGCATGTTTGTTTTGTTTGGTTGCTTGTTTGCTTGGTTTATTGATGTTCAATATCCCCAAATAACATCTCAGAACAATCTGGGCTGAGGAGCCCATGCATCTACTTTCAGGAAGTGTATCCACTTACAGGAGGATAGATTTTGGTTGAACAGTAGGGGAAAAACATATTGATGGGAAGAGCAATTTCACAAGAGAATCGGTTACTGAAGGCACAAGCCTAGGCATGTTTACACAGAAACTAATACCTTTTCTTCTGTCTAAACATTCATAGGATTGAATCTTTAGAGGGAGAGAGGGCTCTCCCTCATTGGAGACCTTCAAGCAAAGACTGAACAGCTACCTGTGTATGATCCAGCTCTGGATTTCTTGCAAGAAGCAAGGAGTTGGATTAGATGTCCTACAAGGCACCCTCCAACTCTGATTTTTCGACATTCTCATTGTGTGTGTGTGTGTTGTATAAAGGTTGTATCCAATGTTAGTCCTACACAGAGTAGACTCATTGGAATGAATGGAACTTACATTAGATACAACCCTTGGTGTGCATGTATTACCCTTCTTTGTCAGCATTATGCTCTTTTGTGTTCATTTCTCCTCATGCCCAACTACTGTAGCATGATGCAACGCAACACAAATTAAGATGACAAAACACGCAGGAAATTAAAAACAAGTGCAGGTCTCATCTTGTTATATAAAGAGTTTCCAATTAAAAATGGAATAAGCTCAAGCAAATAGAAACAAAAGGCATAATGAAGTCTGCCCAGCCTTCTTGTTGAAGTAGACAACAAGCATCAGAGTTTTTAGAAAGTATGTAGTCTCCATGGAGACCTTGTATTTCTCTCCAGAAAGTTTGAACTTTTTTTTATAATAGATCTTTGTGGTTAATAAAACAATTCCCAGTGCACTAAACTCCTGTTACAATGCAGAATTGCCAAAAGAATAGATTTTAATGGAATACAATAATACTAAAAATTAAGCCTTCAACATCTGTTCCATGCTCATATTCTTGGGGAACATATTTCACAATTATAATCAATAAAATTAAGATAAAAGTGATTTATATCAATGCATATTTTGTTGTTGCACACTGCTGCCTGCATAGTCAATGTTTTCCAAGCCTCCAACAAATACGTTTTTTGTTCCCCCCAAAACTTACAGAATTTCTAATGTAATTTATGTTTCAAAGCGTTCTGCAGGAGTAGGAGCTTGAATCCTTAAAATGTTTAAAGCTGAGGTTAAATAGATCCCTCTTCCAACATGTGAGGATTTCATTGCTTACTTTATTAGCTCTTCTTTCCTCTGCAATTAAGTAAGGAATGGCTTCCTCCAGCTGCACTCAAATATGAGTATACTTGTGAGTAGGTCTATTGATTTTAGTGGGAATAATTAGAATATTTAAAGGCCAGTCTACAGAATCAAAAGATCTCGTGGTAAAACTGTTCTTGGCCTATAGTACTTCAGGCTTCTGTGCTTGATAGAAGCATGGCTTGCCCTACCATTAGGCAGAGTGAGATGGTCACCACAGGCAGCTGAGATTCTGGGGAAGGGCAATTGAATTGTGAATTTAGTAATTTATTTTTCTTCCTCCTCCTCCTCCTCCTCCTCCTCCCATGGAGAAACTTACAGGCTTTTCTGCCTCAGGTGCCAAAATAATTTTGCCAGTCTTTGGCACTATGTAACTTGACTTGCAGGGTGTGTGTGTCAGTAGCCTGTTCTATCTCAGGCAGTTAAATGTTCTGGTCTGGCCCTGATTGAATGACTGAGCCAAACATTCTTAGGGGAGAACGTTTTGCTCAAAATGGAGGGATGCAAAATTCAGAGTCTCTCTAATGGAGCATTTTCAGGAAGGCAAAATTCATTAGGACTTCTTTGCGGGAGGGTTATTATTTCACATGCAGCAGTTGTCCCTTTCTTTCTTTCTTTCATTTACTTTTACACACTCATTTCAGTGGCTGCCAGGTGGTGACCACTATCCCCCCTTCCCAGAATATCCCAGACTTAGCATAATTCTGGGACAGTCAGGAAGAACCCCGTTGCCAAATCTACCAGTTGTGTCCTATTTATATGGGGAAAGCCTATCATGAAATGAAACCGGTCCTTGAACATACCCAGATGCAACAGTGCAAAATAGTATTTAAAAAGAGCTCCCTTCCTGGGACCAATTTAGGAAAGGACCCGCTGGCGACCAGTTAAACCTGCACTGTCAGAGGACAGGCAATGAGTGGGGATGCCACTGTGAATGGAAACTGATCATTGGAGGAGGTACATTTAAACAGGTACACACCCATCCCTGATTGGCTAAGCTACCAAGGCAAGACAGCCAACCAAGCCTCATCCAGCCTCTAAAGGCTGGGGCGGAAATAACCCCCATATCTCTACATGAGACAAGCCAGAGATTGCTGTAATCATGGAGCTGCTACTCTACACACATGCACATACATGAACACAATCACACACACACACCGACTTAGCACAAGTGTCTGTTGCACAAGCATTTGAGCTGTAGTGGCCCTTCAGGGAACATACCTCACCGGTAGACGATAACAATATCTTTCTTAGATTTCCAGATAAATGGAAGAGTCTTGGGGACTTTTCTCCCCTGAAGCCCACACTGTTTTTTCTTCTGCTAGTGAATGTCTCTCTTTATATTTTCCAGAACATTACTCACTTGGATGTGTATTTCAAGCACTCCTTACTTCTTTCCGCAACAGAAAGCCAAACAAGGTTTTAAAACTTGGGACACTTATTACCATGTAGTGTCCTTCTTTTTTTTCCACACACACCTTTTATTGCTTTGTTCACAACTACCTAGGACTGTGCAATATTTTTTCTAAATGGCCATTACTCATGTGCATATCATTTCCAAAGCTTATAATTAATCACTTTTTTATATATATAAAAGTGCTCAGAAGCTTTGCTTTTATATTGGTCATTTTGCTGGTGGATTGCCCTTTAGTGAACAAAACATAAGAAGAGTCCTGCTGGAACAGACCAAAGGTTCAGTTCAGTATCCTGTTCCCCACAGTGGCCAACCAGAAGCCTATGGAAAGCCCACAAGCAGGACATGATGACAATAGCCATCTTCCACAGTTATTCCCCTGTAATTGGCATTCAGAGGGATGCTGCCTCTGAACCTGGAAGTAACATCTAGCCACCAGTAGTATCAGGACCTAGCAGCCATCAATAGCCTTATCCTCCATGTCTAATCCCCTGCCATCTAACTTGGCTTTACTGTTTTGAACCATGAGGAAAGATGGCCTCCTGCTACATGATTAGGCATCATTTATTGCTTTCTTTCTTTCTTTCCCTTTTACATTGACAGTGTTTAGAAAACCTCTCTGGCATTTAGTGAGAGTTCACGATGCTTCAGTAAAGAATGATTTCATGTCATGTCAAAATGAATCCTGGATCAAAGAAACAGCCAGCCCTGGTATCAGCACCCAGTGTATCCTGGCAGGGCCTACCAGCAATGGTGTCTGCACTGGTTCCTCTGTGCAGAGCAGCAGATGGCCAAAAGCTGCCATGTGAAATTTCCCACAATGCCCCAGAGTGCCTGACATAGAATTTCTCACATTGTGAGAAATTGAAAATAGTGTCTTTCCAGCTCCCTACTTCTACTGCCAGGTAAGTCTACAGACAAGGAAGGCACTGGCATAGGAGGGGGCGTCTATCAGATGGCACTTTGTGTGCAGGCTTCCTCAACCCTTGAACTGGCTTTGGACACCATATCTATTGTGTTTACAATAATGGGTCAACAGTCAAAGCCAGCACATGATCTTCCAAGTGAACATTAGGCTTTCAGGGCCCTCTTTCCCAGGGATGTTGAAGAGTCCTTAGTCTCGAGTCACGAGTCGAGTCACAAGTCTTTGGACCCGAGTCTCGAGTCCGAGTCCAAGTCCTTGGTCCAAAATGGTGAGTCACGAGTCACTCCCAAAGCTGACTCCACGAGTCCCTATTAAAATCAATGGGGGGTTTTCCCAACAAAATAAGGCTACTTCAGATGTGTGGCTTAAATAAATTCTAGGCACAAGTGTGCCTTTTTATTTCAAAACTCTGCAACTGATTTTGGCAAGAACAGACCAGGCAGACAAACCCAAAATAACCAGGCAGGCAGAGGAGGCAGGGAACCCCAAAGCAGGCAGGCAGAGGCCTTTGTCTTGGACAATTCAACTGTTGAACTGGTCAAGAAGAGTCCAGGCAGGCAGAGGAGGCTGGGAACCCCAGACAGGCAGGCAGAGGCAGCCAAACCCAAAATGTCTGAAAGGTTGCATTTTAGAAAAATGATTTTAAAAAATAAACTTGCTGTACTTCCTAAAACGTATCCATGTTGCATTTGAGGAACACTGATTTTTTCTAAATGTTTGGCCCCCATTCTGGAATGGTGAGATCTCATCACAATTCCACCCTCACTGAACACCCGCTCCACTGGTGATGAACTTGCTGGAACCAGAAACACACTCAGAGCAGCCACACAGAGTAATCTCAGGTCCTTCTTCTGCCTCTCCCAAGTACGCAACACATCAATCAAAATAAATCTTGACACACTGTTGGGGCTTCACTCCTGGTAGCCATCCATAGTGGCCGAGCAGCGGCACACCTCGCTTCCATGTGCTCTTCGCCGGGAATCACGCTCCTCTCCACTCCTTCTGGCACAGCCCAGGGATGTTGAAGAGTCCTTGGTCTCGAGTCCCGAGTCGAGTCTCGAGTCCCATTAAAAATATTGGGATTCGAGTCCGAGTCGAGTCAGAGGGGGGACTCAGTCCGACTCATGAGTCGAGTCCTTGAGTCCGAGTCCCCATCCCTGCTCTTTCCCTCAAAAGCCACATAAGAATATTGGGATACTCTACAGTGACATTTAACAGATTCACAGCAGCAGCCAGAAGAGGAAATAAGCATAGTCCACTGTACATAAACAAAACCTATGTGGGCATGTGCAAGATGCCATTTGGCTTCTGAACATGGTATGAGTGATGGTTAACTACCTGTGGAATTCTACCAGGAAGGACAGAAGGAAGATAGATAGCTAGATAGATAGATAGATAGATCCACAGATAGATCCATAGATAGATCAATATATAGTTTCCATGAAATGTGATGTTTCAGAAGTAGCAGTGTAGATCCTGTGGATGTGCAGAAAAAAATATGGATTTGGTTGCAATGTCATGCAATGTCATCTACCTCCAAAGAGAGAGAGGGAGGGAGAGAGATTCTCCCACACTGTGAAAGGTGAGCTACCAAAGTGCCATTGATGTCTAGATAGGCAAAGAGGGCATATTGTGAGTGAAAGGGGTGGGTGGTAAATGACCGAGACAGACACAGAACTTTGGTATAAACTTAGGCCACATTATTTAAAACAAATCTGGAAAGTATGGGGGACAGTGCAGGCTTCTATTCTCAACAGGCAACTAACCTGTAATAGTATTGGGCAAGACATCCTAGTCCTGTCAGATGGTGTCTGTCTGCTTGCTTGCCATCCCCCATGTCTACACCATCCTGGGGTAGGGAGGCTTTCCTGTGTCACGCCCTCCCAGAGCCTCAAAACTCCAACTGGGCAAGGTGAGTTAGCATCAAAGGCAATCCATATCTCCACACTAGGCAACAAAACCCTGACCGTGAAGCCTCAAGAATTGCCAATTACCAACCCTAACCCCCACTAAAATAGGCCCACACCTACCTGCCTAAAGGTGACCAAATCAACCTATCCACAGATTGACCTATGAAGAGCCTCTACCCATCCCCAATTACAGTGTGAAGTAGCTGAAAACAAAAAACAGCGCACAGTCAATCAGGCTGTCTGCCAAAAAATCCTACTCGGCCCCATAAAAGGTGACCAGGCAAGCCCACACTGCATACAGGAAGGAAGGGAGCAAGAAGATCAAAAGAGGGCAAGGGTGGGGCTCCACAGGCTAATATTGCCCATAAGCCTCACCCCTCACCTGACCTAATGTGGGTGCCTAGCATGCTTTTGGCCTGTCTGTTTCTCTTCCCCCCACCTGCAATATCCTCCTTCCCCACCCAGACAAGCTGGGTGGGTGTGAAGGTGTTTCTTTACTTATGTCAGTTCAAAGTATGAATAGGTTGATTCAGAACTGTTCCTTTGCCAATGAGTTATGTTACACTTTAATTTTCAAAGGCACTGAATCCAACGAAAAGGAATGTTGATTTTCATGCTCTGTATCATTGATTCATATTGGTGTTGAAGATTTCCATGGGTTACAAGAGTTGCTCCTAGCACGATATCCATACCCATCGTGTCCTCATATTTTGTCTATTTCTATGAAAATTGTATTGAAGATCCATTGTCTTCTCTCAAGTTAGTGTTCTATGAATTTGCAATCAGGCCTTCTTCTATTTAATCATATGACTATCGTTTCACTGTTCTCATCCATCAGTGTATAAGAAGTTCATTATGAGATATCAAGCATTTATCTCTCACCCCAATCAGCAACACAGATGCAGGGGTCTGTGGAGCCATGCAGTTGACTCTGTCCCCAAGGTCACATGACTCCTCCCAGCCCCTTTCACATGGCTCCTCCCAGCCCCTCACATGTTGAGGAATAACTTCTACAGTGGGGAGACTTTTCTATCCATGGAGGCTCCTTGCAGAATTTAGAACCCTGATTTTTCAGGGTTAGAAGTTGAGTGGAGAGCTTCAGCTAATGCAAAAGGCTCCCTACTGTGAAAGTGATATTTCAGCTCATGAGGGGCCTGTAGCACCCATGCAACTTCAGGATGGGGCTAAACATATGACCTTGCATTCCAACTGTATCTATGTTGCTGCTTGGGGTGAATAGTGCCTACATGATGACTCTCTCTCTCTCTCTCTCTCTCTCTCTCTCTCTCTCTCCATCCCCTCCCACATACACCATTATATGAAGCCCCAGTTGGGCTGCTCACATGAAGTGCAGGCACACATCATGAAAGTCACTATAGTCATACCCAGGGGAAGCTCCTGGTGACTCCTATTTCGGTGGGGCTCCTTATCCATTGTGGGCTTTTCAGTTTTTCTTTGGAGCTCTATAGGAACTGTCCATGGTGCTGAATTCCATCCCCAAACTAGGTTCACCACCATGGATAGCTCCTATGCAGCTCCAAATAATTGATGCAAAGCCTGCAATGGAAAAGGAGCCCCACCGAAATAGGAGTCATCAGCCTCCTCTGGACACACCTCAAGGAGAGGTCAAAATTATGGGCAGCTCTGTTGATACATATCAACAAACCAATTCTAGCGGTTTTAATCTCTACCTGGAGCAGGTCTTTTATAAAGCTGTTGGGTCTAAATTGCCTGTTAAAGACCAGGCCACCCCAACATACTTTGTGTGAACAGGGATAGCTCACAACTAGATATTGTTGATGAGAAAATTCACACACACACACACACACGGCAGCTACAGCGAGGATTCAGGTAAGCTCAAAGGAAACAGAGAATTCTGAAGGGAATGGCCGATGACATCAGCATCCCTGCTAATAAAGAAGCATTCCTGCTGCATTCTTGTGAGCCTTGGATCCACAACACCACTGGTTGTAAACCGACTTACATTCAGGGAACACTTTCTCCATTGACATGCATGAGAATGAACCCCTGAGCAGCTACCATGGAATGAATGCCTTCATCCATAGACTATTCTGGGAAGTCAGATGCTCAGTTCACTCAGGAAAGTGTCCTTTCCCCCTGTCGGCCATTGTGAACTGAGACTGTGTCCTAGTATACAATGAACTCTTTTGCATCTGCACATTGGCAGTGAAGATCAGTAGCAGCAGGGCAACCTGTCTTTCCTATTACTCATCTCCTTATTGAAGAAGAGCAGACTTAGTGGCAGCAGGTGACCCAGGCAACTGCCTGAAGCATGAGACTCAGGGGGTGGCCTGGAGCCATTGTTTGGGAAGACAGAAATCCCCATGAAGATAAATAGGAATATTTGTACCAACTGATTCTATTAAAGCACAGGATAGTAATCGTAACATGCTATAGCCTCTGTTAAAAATTAAAAATAAATAAATGCCCATCTATTTTTTATTTGTGATTAATTGTATTTAAGCAACAATGACCCCATTAGATAACCTATATTAAATAGTTTAGCTTAAATGCTCAACTTATCAACACGTGTCAAGGGCTCAGTTTGCAGAAGGTTACCAGAAGGCCTCTAATGTCCTACAACTGCCTTAGGCACAGAACTGTTCCTTATTGCAGTGACATTTGGCAATTAATTTGCCTCTCTGTTCAACTTGAAAGCCCACAAATGGAGAACATTCTTCCCTGCTCTTTTTCCTCCCTAACTCTGCTACCTACCAGGCAAGCCTGAGGGAAGAAAGGTCCGTAGTTCACCTCCTGGTTGAGTTTGACTGCCTACCAAAAGTCCATTTCTTTTATTCAATTTACTGTGGTCACTTTATGGAGCAGCTGGAAATGCAACCAGCCCCCCCCCCCACACACACAGATGTGACAGAGCAAATTATAGCACAGGAGGGGGTTAATGAAACTGTCTGCCAGAGGACTAAATAATTGAAGGGGCAGAGTTCTGGGGATTAGGTTGAAGACAGGCTCTGTGTCCTAAATTATAGCTTGTTAGAAGTAGGAGAGTTGTGCATTGTTTCTGTGAAAAATGATGACATCGACTTAGGGGGAGCAATGCTGACTGTATACCTGAATTTTTCCTCCATGCAGGTGATTTCATCCTGGAGGGCCCAACATGAATATAGCAATAGGGGTTCTAAAATTTGCACATTAGATAATAATAAATCTTAGCTGGTTGTACTTTCATACAGAGAGAGAGAGAGAGAGAGAGAGAGAGATTTTATTCTGCAATTCATCTACACCTGTGAATTTAGCTCAGTCACCTGGGAGCATTGCTCGGAAATTTTTTGGCTGCCATGAGTACCATTAACCAGTCAAACAAAGGAGAGCTGTTCACACAGGCCGGGGCTGAATCATAGAACTTTCTATTCTAAGGCGGGGAACTAGATGGTATAAGACCCGTGTGGTTGCTTGCCTCCATAAACAACAGTCTTACATCTTGAATTTCTCTAGGAATATAGAAACATGCATTGGTCCGGGGTTTTTTTATGCATACTGGGAGCCTGGCCTTCTACCTTTACAAGGCAGAGTAGCACCATCTGCTTCCCGTACTTCAGCTTCACCCAGTGTATTCTACATTTCTCCAGAATTCTGGTTTAAGAAGAATTTCTAGCCCAGAATATATATGCAATGTTGATGTGATCATACTACAATTGTACCAAGATTCATTTTGTATGATATTTCACTGGTCTGCACACCTGCTCTCCTGAACCCTGGTAAAATGCAATGCAAAATACAACCATATGTGAAATCACACCAAAATTGCTCTCTCTTTAATGCAGTGTTTTATTCATGTACAAATCCTCATCTATATATATATAAGAAGGTGTCCTGACTGACTGACTGACTGACTCATCAACACCCAGCTCAAACAGTTTAATCTAGGAACGTGAAATTTTGAAGGGACATTGCTTTTATGATGCAGACCAAATCCATCTAAGGAAGGATTTGGGGAAATTCTGTCCCTAAGGGGGTGAAAAAGGGGGCAAAATCACCCCACTCTCATATCTGCAGCTCTGCAAATAGGCCTCACCTCATAATTGCTGCAGGAGCCAACTTGCTGCAGGAGCCAATAGCAGCTGTTATGCAAATAGCCCATACGGCACTTAGAATGTTCATATGAATTCCTGCAAGGGCTAATAGGGCTGGGTATGCAAATCTCCCCTAGGCCATTTAGAATGTTCTCTGAGGGGGTGAAAAGGGAGGGAAACTTTTTACATGACTGGATGAAAAGGGAGGGAAACTTTTTCCATGACTGACTGACTGTTGTGTGGGGGGCATCGTCACATAGGCTCCATCACGTTTAGATGGATCTACCCCAAACTTGGCATGCTCACTCTTCATCACCTGTAGACTCTCACGATTAACCTGATTTTTCTTTAAGAACAGATATTTCTGTCACAAAAGATTTCTGCTGCCAGCACCCAGCCTAAACATTACACTTTCAGTCAGAGACACTGCATCTTTTCCATACACATTTCTTTTAAAAACGATTATACCAAATCCTAAAATCCACGCGAGCGCAGCTGCGGGCAACAGCTAGTCCATAATATACATTGGGAGAAACCTAGAGATAAACAAAAGCAACTTAATGCTTCTGCAATTGTACATGTTCAGCATTCTGTACAATTATTATTATTATTATTATTATTATTATTATTATTATTAGCTACAACAACAACAACAACAATAAGCATATATACTAATAACAAACTCAATTCTCTAAGTGCCTATTCTTCTGTAGCCAAAACAGCACCATCCACATGCATGATAGCAAAATTAGTTTCCCAAGAGCATACAAAACAATCCCATCCACACACAAGGGGGAGGTATCTGCAGGCTTAGGGAGCCCCAGTGTTTTCAGACATACCAAACAAGTTAGGGGGAATTAAAGGGGGGGGGATCAGTCCAATGAAGACTGAGTATGCTCAGTAGGCAAAGAATTCTGGCTGAGTCTTAGAGGTGAAGAAATGGAAAAGGGAAGGGGATGGAATACACCTTTCCCACAGGTCCCACTCATATAGATTCCTAATGCCTTGATTCCACTCAGGAAACAAGGTACCGGTACACAAGAAGCTAGACTATTGGTCCGTCTTGCTCAATATTGTCTATCATAGCAGTGACTCTCCAGGGTCTCAGGTGTTTCCCATCACTTGCTACCTAAGACCCTTTTAACTGGAGATGTGAGGGATCAATTCAATGAGCTCTACTACTGCACTATAGACTGACCCCAATGTTCAGAACGTTGAAGTCCAGGGAGTGATTTGGATTGGAAGATTATCAGAAGCATCCTTATAATGAGACCTACAATGCTGAGCAGGAGAACATGGACTCCAGGTGTATATTCAGGTATAGCCACCCATATCCTTAGACTGATTCTGACAGTTTGGTTGCTTGGCTAATTTACAGCCAATATTCACTACAGTTACCTTTTATGGTGCGTCCTTGGAGATGGTGTATGTCTCGGAATAAGCAGAGTGTTAGATGAGATAGGCTTTTGCAACATTCTGCCTGAATTTTATCAATTTGAAAGTTATATAAGGAAGGACCGAAAAGTTGGGAGTCAAGAAGAAGAAGAAGAAGAAGAAGAAGAAGAAGAAGAAGAAGTTGTTTTCACACATAGAAAAGTTAAGGCTATATAGTTTTCAACCAAGAAGCAGGGAAATTGTGATCTAAGCCTCAGAAGTCTTAACAGCTCAACCTCCCTAAGGAGACAGAGAGTGCAAGTGAAATTCTCATTCTGCCAATGCACATAAACCATGTGGGCAGGATGTAGAATATGATACACAGAGGTGACTGTGGGGTTGTGGAAAACTGATGATGAACAACTTAGGGCCACCTACTTCTGTTTTTGTTTAGAGCCGTCTTTGGCTAGGGATGTGCGACGAGGATTTTGTTCAAGGGCTAGAAATCTGGCGGACTAGATGGGATCGACCTCCTGAACTCCGTCCCGCTTACCTCTTCCCTGGCTCGACTCACATTCTCACAAGCTGAGTTGGGGAAGTGACTTCCAGGTTCCTGGCAGGCCAGTGCTTATGTAGAAAATGCCTTAAGATATGCCCATAGTGGCTGCAATTTGTGTGATTTGCACAACTTGTGGCCACTTCTGACAGCAGAAAGTCTGGTGAGTGGCCAGAGGCGAGTTGGGTCCCAACCTGGTGCCCTCCAGGCATTCACCTGCCTCATCCCAAACAGCTTATACAGAGATGGGACTACCATATTTCCCAGTTGAATTCCTGCCTGCACTTCCTGGAGACAACTGAAGTGGTTCCCGTTGCTATTGTTCCCCACCAACCCACCAATCAGTGTCATCTTATCTTACTCCTTCTCAGTGACAATAATATGAGGTAAACAGCGGTTTCCCCCCCCTCTCAACATTCTAAATCAGTTTATGATGTGGGAGGGAGAGAGAGAACTACTGAGCATGCCCGGGCTTATCCTTAGTCCTTTTGACTATCAGTTACATGCAAATGATAAAATAAAAACACTTAAAAAAACCTCATTTTAAAGAGTACGTAAATAAAATGGAACTTTGAAGAAATAAAAGTATTCCACTGACTCTAACACAAGAGGAATTGGAAACCATCAACTGTTTTAGTGGAAAAACTTTTGGTTTCTTCAGAAATTGTGGACAAATTGCCAATGTTTTGTTTGTTTTTTTGTTTGTTTGTTTCAAACTCATTTTTGACCAAGGAAGGTTTTGGGTTTTTTTGTTTTTATTTTGACTTTAAACTGCTCCTTCTCCCTTGGAATTTCACCAATTATCCTGAAATTTCCAATGTATGTGAAAAATAGTGCTTCCTTCTGGAATCTGAAATTTTAAGAAAGTTATAAAGCTTAGAACAACCCAACCCTAATCATCTTTTAATGTGGCAGAATGCTCAATTACCAATGGGCCTTAACATAATTGTTGCTGCTGTGATCGTGGTAATAACAACAACAACAAGGGTGGTTTTTTTGACAGAATCTCTCGAACAAGCAAAATCAAGGCTTTGGCTTCTCAAATATCACATCACATAAAGATAATAGATCAATTTCTGACCTTTCCTCTTTTTATTTTTGTTTTTGTTTTTGTGCTTGTCTTTTTCAAGCCCAAGTCCACTATTCCACTTCCCCAGAGCTCCAGCACTGCAGTTAACCCTGAAGTTTTTTTTTTTTTAATGCAGGTCTTTCCTACAATGGAATTAACTGTAATTGCTTTAGTTCCTGCTGACTGGTTATCTGTGGAACACATTAAGCACAGCCGGGGTTCTTGGGGGCTTGGGTTTAATAACAGCCAATTGTCTGGATCTTAGCTAACCATCACTCTCTTTGGATCAAGCTGGAAGATGCTACTATGCTTTAGTATTTGATGCACACCCCTAGCAGAATGGGATGCTGTCCGAAATGGAAGGAGAGGACTGCAGTGTGTTTTTGATGCTTGCATGATTTCAGGGTTTTATAAAATCCCACAGTGCTTAGCCACTTCAGCTGAGCTACCATTACATAGCTTAGCTGGCCCTAGTGAATCAACACAACATATCAACAGCTAACATCTGATTGTGTGTAGGCACCTCAGGCTATAGACTGGATTGCCAGCTTGAAAACCACCACAATTCCAGACAAATAGCTCTGAAATCTGGACACATCATAGAGGATGGCAGGGAAAGATGGGGGGGGGGGGAGAGTCGAATTTGGGAAGCAACAGAATCATGATTGCCATTTGCTAGGAGTGATATGTAATTTATCGGTTTTGGAGTTTAAAAAATAAAACCTAAATATAAACATCTGCAAAAGGAAACTTGTCTCAAGTGCATCTATTTTCAGGTCTCCCTAAATATTGATGGGTGGGGTGGAAGAGCCCGGATTGTATCCTGCGGCCTACTCATCATTCTTCAGGGATATAGCACATATTACCTAATGCTGAGGAACAGAGCAGCACTTATATTATTATCCCACGATTACAGGAGATACCAAGAAAGGTGATTACAGTTTTAAATCTGACAGTGGATGAGATAACTAGGGGAAGGGTGGAGTAGTAGGAAGGTGAAGCCTGGGGAACGAACAGATTAGGGAGGATTGGGACAGGCTGGGGTAGAAAGTGGCATTGAGTGGGGCTGGCCCCATCATCAGGCAGAGTGAGGAAGCTCCTCCCCTGCCACTGTTTCTTGGAGTCCCCTAACTACTCTTCCCAGCTCCGTACTGACTACAGGCCAAACTAAAGGTTTGGCTAATCACGCATAGTGGAGCTATGCGTGATAGTTTTATTTACCTTCATGCAAGCATGCGCAGCCCAGATTCAGATTGAGACCATGTACACATTTAGCAGTTTAATTGTGCAAGCACAGTAGAGCAGGGTGAGGGAGCAATGACTGCATGTAGGCTGAACTGGGTTACAAACAGCTACAACTGTTACTGGTTACAGCTCACAGAGTTTGGCAAGGCTCTGGGCATCATGCAGCCTAACTTCTGGCTAATTCAACCATCACAGCTGAGGTTCTGGGATAACATTTCCAGGAGTGCAGGGATCCCAGGCTCACCATGCCACAAGAACAGATACCCTGGGCCCATCCTGTGACCTGAGTGTGTGGCAGGCCTGCCAGCCTCTGCATGGATTGAGGCCTTGAAGTAACACTCCAACATCTTTTACAGGGACTTTGCATTGGGGAGGAGCTCACCCCACACTAACCCCTGCTATAGGTCTAACCACAATGCCTCTGTTGCCTGTAGCAAGGAATTGTGGTTGAAATCATAGTATCATAGAAAAGTAGAGTTGGAAGGGGCCTAATACAAGGCCATCGAGTCCAACCCCCTGCTCAATGCAGGAATGCAGGTCAAAGCATGCCTGACAGATGGCCGTCCAGCTGCACCTTGAATGCCTCCAGAGTGGGAGACCCCACCACCTCCCTAGGTAGTTGGTTCCATTGTCTTATTGCTCTAACCATCGGGAAATATGGAACAATGCAATTAAAAACAACTTAATAATTTTGCCAAGAAGATGGCAAAGTCCCTGTCTTGCTGAGTTTAGTTTCAAATGTGGGTAAAATTCCTTCCCAACCCTATCAACCATAGACAGCCTTTGTCCACAGCAAGGTAATGAGAGCTAAGACTATGGAGCAATGTTGAAGCCAAGCCTCCTATTTTTAGCCTAGGAGCAAGCCAGAGGGAAAAGGTTCACCTTCAGGTCTGCTTCAAAGCCCCGTGCTCGAAGACATTTGGAACAGCTATTGGCTCAGTGCCAGCGTCAAGGATTGGCATGGTTGGGCACCATGTGGGATGCCTACTGACAAGACCCCCCTGATCTGCTCCTCCTCGTTCCCATTGCAACCTGCTTCTTCACCCTCCTCTTGCTCTGGCCCAGACAACCATGGTGGCATGACGAGAATGAGGAGTAGTAGATGCCGCTGCCTACTTGCTCCCTGGCTCTCTGCCTGCCAAGCAAGCAAGTAGTAAGAATGATAAGAGGATGAGGAGCAATAGAAGGTGGTGACAATGGTGGTGAGAAGGTACATTCACTGAGGGAGGGGGCCCATTGAGGGTGTCTTGCCCAAGGGCCCTCAAAAATCTGGAGCCAGCACTGCATTTGGCTCCCAGGGTAGTGTCTGAGCAACAGCAATAAGCCATCAGAAGAATACCGTATATACTCAAATACAAGTCTAATTTTTCAGCACATTTTTTGTGCTGAAAAATGCCCCCCTCGACTTATAAGTGGGTCAGCGCTCCCCCAGGACCCCCGCTGCCACCGCCAGGCACCGCCAGGCACCCCCCTCCACCCCCAGGACCCCTGCCGCCACCCCCAGACACCCCCACGCCACGCTGTTCCTCTCCGCTCGCTCTTTAAAATTATTTTCCTCCCCCCCCATACCTTTGTCAGCGGCGGCTAGGCAGGGAAGCGGCGCAGCAGCGCGAGGCGCCCGTAGAGCGAGTGGCTGGGCTGCGTCTCCCTGGCAGGGAGACATGTGGAGCCACTCCGCTATTCCTCCGCTCGCTCTTTAACATTATTTTCCTCCCCCCCCATACCTTTGTCAGTGGCGGCTCGCTCTGCTGGCGCCTCGCGCGCTGCCATGCTGCTTCGTTCCCGGGAGCCGGCATGGCCAGGGACCCACATGGAGCTGCTCCGCCATTCCCCTACCTTTCTGTTTGTAAGCGGAGGCTCGCGGCGCTGCCGGTGCCGCCCTCGTCGCTTCTGGGCCGCGACGGGCATCACTTCCGGGGCCGCGACGGGCATCACTTCCTAGGAGCCGGCATGGCAGTGCGCAAGGCGCCAGCAGAGCGAGCCGCCGCTGACAAAGGTATGGGGGGGGAGGAAAATAATGTTAAAGAGCGAGCGGAGAGGAACAGCGTGGCATGGGGGTGTCTGGGGGTGGCGGCAGGGGTCCTGGGGGTGGAGGGGGGTGCCTGGCGGTGCCTGGCGGTGGCGGCGGGGGTCCTGGGGGGGCTTTGGCAGTGGTGGGGCTTCGGCGGCAGCGGGTGCAGGTACGGTGGCGGGGGGTGTCTGGGGGTGGCGGCGGGAGTCTCCCCTCATACATTTCCCACCCTAGACTTATACTGGGGGGCAATAAGTTTTCCCAGTTTTGGGGGGTGAAATTAGGGGCCACGACTTAAATTAGGGTTAACTTGTACTTGAGTATATACGGTATACGTATTATTTCCCCCCTTAAGTTACAGGCAGAAAAGAGACCACCAATAAGTAGCAGCAGGAACCCAGGACTTGTCGTCAATTTCTCGAAAAGTCAGTCCTGTAGCTTTGTGGAAACAGATAAAGTTTGATGGGTTAAGGTAAGCACTGGAATCAAATACAAGTTCATTTCCCCCCACCTCCATTTAGTGTATATTTTGGAAAGCCAGGAGGGAGACTCACATGGGGGAAGCTTAGCTTTACATTCTAATATCAGTTCTCTAAGATATTAGGAGCCCAGCCGAGCCAAGCACCAGCTGAGGCACTCGCTGGCCTTAATTTGCAGAAATTAGGCCATAATTTGTGCATATTAGGCCATTCTCTATGTAAACAATGTTGCACCAGAACCGGAAGTTGGTTTCCCCACCTTGGCTTGCAAGTACACAAGTCGAGCCAGGGACAAGGTAGGGCGAGCGGAGCTCGGGGGGTCGAGCCCAGCGAGTTCACCAGACTTCCACCCCCCCAATCAAGCTCCGTGCACATCATTAGGTGATATGCATAGCTGACACAATGATTGTAAGTGTATGCAATGTTAACTGGATGCGTGCAGTTGGCTTTTGAGACAAGCGGATTCTGGGAGGTTAGAAGGCAATGGATCATACTATATTCAAATGCTTCTGCAGCTGTAAATATTTGCTACTGAAACCCTGAATGTATCCAAATGTCTTTGACACCGCTTTCTGCTCCTCATTATTCCTTGAGACCTTTAAAAAATCACAACCGCCAGCAATAAAGACATTATGCCAAGACTTTCCCCCAAGGGTAAGTTGAATAAAAATTCTCTGGAGCCTATAAATCTATTTGAAGGAGTTAACCTAATCACTCGGATGCCTGTCAAACCGTAAGGAAATGTGATAAGTAAATCAGTAATTCCATGAAATATGGACTTTTACTTATCTGACTTGACCTTTCTTCCTGCTCTTTAGCCTTTCTGTCCTTCAAATCTCCAAACAGTGGTGTACAAAGACTAATGTGTAGCAAACAGCTACTTGGTAAACTGGTGGTGCTTGCAAGACAGTCAGTTGGTGTGTTTCACTTGCTCATTACTGGGAGTGTGTGTGTGTGTGTGTGTGTTTAGAGGTGTGCACTGAGGAAAAGATTCAACTCATATTCTAATTCAGTGCTTTGGTAAAGGGCCCAATACTGCTCGGACTGATTTAGAAGCTGTCCACTTTGACTTGAGTACCAAATTTGAGTCGAGATTCAGAAATCTGAAGCTTTGTGCCTCCCATTGACTATCATGGGTAATTTCAAATTGGCTATAACATTTGTATATTTTGACAGAAGCAGATAAAATTTGCAGGCACAGAAAGATAACCATATTGAAATGTATAATGAAATGGCTTGTTTGCATAAGCACACCTACTCTAATTCAGTCCAACGGAGAAGAGTTCTGTGGAAATCAAAGCTTCCATATCCCTTCACCACTAGAACTGATTCCAACAAACCTAGTTTATTCCTCTTATACTCAGAGACCAGCACAAAAGCAATCCTACAGACAGTGTTTTCAAACTCCCAGTCAACACCTGTGAGGCTACAAATTGCTAGCAATAAATGGCTGAGCAAATTTTAGTTACCATAAATACAAATGCTTTTGGCATCTCAAAGAACGACAAGGCTTTTCTCAGTCCAAACCGCCTGCAAGCCAGTTGGTCTCCAAACTCATCAGGCATTTTTAATCTTGCCTCCCATTAAAGGAAACCTCTTCCTAAATGTATATTGAAATGATTTAGCTCAATAAACCTATTTTCTAAGGTGACTCTTATCGAATTAAAGAAGAGAGCAGTTGTCGCATAGTTAATTTGCAGTTGGAATTCATGGTGATGGAGGGCATTTATCAACATTTTAGGCTATCTAAGCCACCCACCCAGATGGATGCTAATTTTTGCTGCCAAAAGAATGCTCTGGGAACAGATCTCTTCTTGAGCTAGCCTTGACATAGCAAACGGATTGTGGTTATGATTTTTCCCCAAAAACAAAAAATATTGTTAGTTCATCCAAATTCTTCATCAGTAGCAGCAGTGTTTGTGTGTGTGTGTGTGTGTATATATATATATATATATATATATATATATATATAGTTGAACTGTTAAATATAAAACAGGAACTGGTCCATTTGGGATTTTCAGTTTGAGTCCCATATTTGCCATGGACTATTGTCTAGCCTTGGGGAAGTGAACTCTTTCTCTTAGGTCCATCATTTATGGATCTACTATTGGGCTGAAAAAAAATGCCCCTCCCATTGCAAGTGGCAAAACTGAGTAGGCCATTCCATCAATTTTTTTGGGGGTGGAAATTTATCACAAAGTTTTCAGTTGAACTTTTGGTAGAAGTATATTTTCTTATTTTCTTAAAAAAAAAAAAACATTTGTGGGGTTGTGTGTGTGTGTGTGTGTGTGTTTTGTGGTGGGTTTTTTTCTTTTTTGGGGTGGGGTGGGGTTTCCTCCATGCTATCATGCCCTAATATTGTTCCTGGGTCATGGGCCAAATGTTAGCCACCTTCAGTGCTATTTTCATGGCAGAAAGGTGGGGTATAAATCAATCAAACAAACAAACCAATAAATGCATGTTCTTATGACAACTTGAATAAGAAAATGTATATGAAAACCCTTTACATTTCAGAGGCAAACTTGACCACACCACATGGGTGTACCACATGGGTTTCCCGTCACAGATCAGGAATTTTTTGCCACACACCACTGCAAATGGAGAGAGAGAGAGAGAGAGAGAGAGAGAGAGAGAGAGAGAGAGTTCTGTGGTGGTGTGGCAAAAAGTTCCTAATTTTATTTATTGATCACACTGCACATGAATGGCTTGCCATATTGCCACCACATGGGTCAATAAAGAGTCCTCCACAAACTCTTAAGGAGAATGATCTTTTGGGAACTTTCTCACACACAAGATCCCTCTCTCTGTAGGCAGGGCACAATTCACCTTGAAATAAGCTTCAGATTAATGTGGAAAAAAATATTGCTCTAGGTGAAATTCTGTGGTAATTCTGTGGTAACAGAATATACAGTAATACCTTGGATTGCAAGTAACTTGGTTTGAGAGCGTTTTGCAAGACAAGCAAATTTTTAAATATTTATTTATTTATTTTTTACTTGATATACAAGCGACGTCTTGCAATACAAGTACTGTAGTACGGCTTAAATTAAAAATCTCTGTACAAATTTTTTTGGGGGGGATTTCGTTTTGATATAAGAGTGTTTTGGATTACAAGCACGTTTCCGGAACGAATTATGCTCTCAATCCAAGGCATGACTGTATTTGGCCTTACCAAGGCCAACCTTGGTATGATCTAAAGACACATGATCCATTAACTGTGTTGAAGCTGAGATGGTCTGACAGTGAGTCCACCTGGGGACCCTACCTATGCTGCTTTGAGTTCTATGATGGAAGAAAGTTGGAATAATAAATGAAATAAATAATAAACAGTTTCTTCTTTGTCATGTTACTTCAGCTCTGCTTCACTGACTTGGCAGGAATCACTTCTGACACAATGGTTAATTGTAGACTATTTCATCTTATATTATATTTAGAGATGCTGGAAAAGTTCTCCTCAGCCAGGTTCAGAAAGGGAAAAAAAGCCCCATCAAGAACTCACTAAAGTTCACTTCTGTGTGTGTTGGCAGGAGGGCTTCCCTCACTATTGGTTTTCACCCCTGCATTGGTTCTCCCTACCATGCAAGATAATGGAGAGAAGCTACTCCTCCAGTTTTCATAAGAGCAGGGTTGGAGGGGAGGTAAGCCCCCAGATTGGCTCAGAAAAATGGCTCAACGCTGAAGCTCTTCTAATGTTTGTTTTTTTTAGTGCTGGCTGAGGAATGCTGGGAATTGTAGGACATCTTTCTGTATAAACATGCATAGAATTGCACCTTGAATGAAGGTTCTGAGGCATTACTTGCAGGGGCCGAGATTCAGGGATGATCCACACTCTAAAAGTAATGTTCCACCTTCCAGCTTCTTGTTTTAGTGGATTATTAAAATGTTTTCTGCAGTTCTACTCCCATCTAGATGATGATGATGATGATGATGATGATGATGATGATGATGATGATTTGGCTTTTCATTCAGGCTTTAACAAAAAAAAAAAGGTTACTGTACATGCACCCCTTTATGAAGAAGTGGGTTTCTCTCCCTTATTTTAATACAAAGAAAGGGTGTCAGGGCAGTCTTGTTAGATCTGTGAAATAATATTATTATTTGGACATTTCAATTTGTACCTCAGTAGCTCCAGGTTCAATCCTAGCATCTCCAATTACAAATGCTAAACTAAAATAAGGTAGGAAGTGATGGGGAAAAAAATAACTCTCTTTTCCCAAGACCCTGGAGAACTTTTGCCAGTCAAAGTAGATGCTATTGGCCAAGAGGGACAAGTAGCTGACCTATGCTCCTATGATGTAATTACCATATCCTGTAAGTATTGATATTTTAACATTTGTTTTTCACATTTGCCTTACCCCCACTTCCTAAAGACCTCAGGACATACCTGGGTTACTCCCATTTAATCCTCACAACAATCCTGTGAAGAAGTTTGGACTAGAAAGTAGATTTGCCCACAGTGACCCAGTGAGTATCACGGCCAAGCAGAGATTTAAACCCAGGTCATTCCAGTCCAATATCCCATACACCACATTACCTCTCTCAGGCTATTTGCCTTATATTTTATAATTGTGCATTACAGTAATACACAGTGCAATCAAGTGAACATTATTTTCTCAAGAAGGACCTCTAATTCAGAAGATCCAAGCAGGCACCTTCACACATGAATGCATGGCGTTGTGGAACCACATAGGCTAGCCATGATCCTGCCAGTGATGTACATGGTATCCATGTGCCCCTGCCAACTGTGCAACTGGTCAGCATGAGGAAGGGCCCTAGTTGCATACCAAGGTATGCACATAGAAGAGAGGGGATCATTAGAAGAGAGGGGATCATGCATGCAAAAGCTCTGTACTCTGGTATGCATGTAGGACAGCCTTCCCCAACGTGGTGCATTCCAGATATTTTGGACTACAATTCTCAGTAGCCCCAGCCAGCATGGCCAATGGTCAGGGATGGGAGGAGCTATAGTCCATCACATCTGGATTTTGGTGAAGGCTGATGTATGGTATAGTTTTGGATGATGATGATGATGATGATGATGATGATGATGATGATGATGATGATTGATGATTGAAAATTATTGGTTTCTAGGGCTGAGCTGCCCTGTTATCAGGCTATAACAGCCCCTCCCTGGTAACTTTTTGGGTGGTGCAGATATAATTTGCCCCACTTATTATCCCTCTGGCTACTGGTCTCCATTATTTATTCCCCCCCCCCCACAACACAACATGAAACCAGAGTGAGGACAGGAAGCATTGCCCTCACTCTTATTTGGCTTCAGAACTCATCATGTGGGTAAATCTCATTGGCTATATGGTGTCATGATGAAGCCGAATTTGAGTGACAGCATTGCTTCCTGTTCTCAGTCTGATTTGGCTTCATGAATGATGACATCAGTTAGTTAAAATGGAGTGAGGGCAATGCTTCCTTTCCTACGTCTGGCTTCCTGTTGTATAATAAGTAAACAGAAATGGCGCCCAGCAGTACAATCATTACTCCTGTCAAGACCATGAACAGGTAGCAAAAAAATATATATGAGGGGAGGGCTTTCATGAAACCTTTGCTCACTCCCCCCAACACCTTTTGAACTGAAAGAGCTTACTAGCAAACATCTGGCTCACTCCTGTTGGCTTCATACATCTGGGAGACTAATTTCAGTGGTGAAAGTCTGACTTTGTGAATCAAATCTGGATGTTAGGGTTTGGAGATGAAAGTTTCCAAAAAAATAACTCCTGGATTTCTAAAGTGAGGGGTAATAAAAGTCATTTTGCCAGGAAACAAGAGGCTGAAATCCTGTCTCTCTAATCCCAGATAGGTAGTGTCTAGCTGTACTCAGTGATGAAGAGTAAGATACATTTCATTCTTTTAATTATTTATTCCAAAAGTTGAATCACTGGGCCCTGATTTTGGTGGGGGGCATATTCCAGGGATAGCTACAGATCGCCCCCAGCCACCCACCCAAAAATCTGGGATCACATCTAAAACTTTGTGGCAAAATGCTGAAAGTGAAAAGGTCAGTATTAAAAATGACTCCTCTTTCATAAGAACATAAGAGCCCTGCTGGCTAAGACCAAAGGTCTACCTAGGCCAGGATTCTGTTCCCACAGTGCCCAACCAGATGCTCACAAGCAGAACATGAGTGCAATAGTGCACCCTCCTCCATGAGTGCACCCTCCTGTTTTTGTTTCATTGCAACTGGTATTCAGGGATGTATTGCCTCTGATACTGGAGATGGTATGATATAGCCATCCTGACTAGTAACCATTGATAGCTTCATCATCCTCCATTAATTTGTCAAATTGTTTCAAAGTGGGGTTTGAAACAATCCCCATTGTTCATTAAAAAAATGAAAAATGAAAAAAAAAGAAAAATTGTGTCATTTGCATTCCCAGTGTTTAATCTTTGGTTGCATTAAGCTGAGCTCTGGCTTTTATCTGCTTATTATCACTAGGGAAATCAGATCCTTTTCATTGCCATTAGTATGCTGGGCCTTGAGAGCAGGCTGGGTACATGTATTGCTGTGGCACTTCTGGAATTTATAGCTCAGTTCAGCATGGAGGAAGACTTGCCTGAGGAATCTTAAGCAGTGAGTTAAGTTTCATGGTCTTCAGCACGTCTTCTGGTGCACACTGGTTTCAGCTGCTGTAAAATGAAATTGATTTCCATATGTATTTATTTATGTATTCTTCTTTAAAACAATAGTCTCTCCAAAAGTACCAGGGATGGACAAATCTGTCAGTTTCATTTTCTCCCATATTGAAATGGTCTTTTTTAAAGACCTAAAGCTTCCTCTGGAGGATCTACCAATCTAAATTTAGCTAGGGAGTGTTAATTAGGGGTTTCCACATGGTTCCCCCCCTCTTGTATTTTATTGGATTGTACATCACTCAGAGTGGCCGGATGCCTGGCCAGATGGGCGATTCATAAATATAATAAATAAATAAACAAATAAATAGTTGAGGTTTCAACCCCCCATTGTTCTGATTGGCTAAAGAAATCCAGCATTGCCAACATGTGTAAAAGTTCTTGTCAATTGTATTATTGTGCATGGCCCTTCTAGTAAGGCAATATCCCAAAGTCTCCTTTCCCAGCTTTCAACTGATGGTCCACATGCAGATTTCCAGACTGATGTGATTTCAGTTCTTGCTGTAGTCCAGAAGAACAACGTTAATAAATCCTTATGCAGTAGGTGCTTATTCTCCCCCACAAAGAGGGACAGTAGTCCCAGTTCCTCTTTTTTACATATGTCCTGATCTGTAACTTTTCTTGCCTAATGAAATATCTCTACCCAGAATCTCTCCATGACTTTGCAATCCCACCACATATGTTTATAAGTGCTTTTTTGTCCTTTTTATGGAGAAATTTGTGAATCTTGGTAAGATCTTATCAAACAGCAAGCGAAACAATATTCTCACCCATCTGCACCAACCAAATTCAATAGGTACAGCTATTCTTAGCATGGAGAGGACCATGACGCACCTGCCATGTAACTGTTAAAGATGAGGAATGAACAGGAGCACATTCCCACACACCCCAAAAAACGGCTTGCGCACATTTCAAAAACTTGCATTGTGTTTGAAAAATGTTTTGTTGTTGTTGTTTTAAATGCGCATTTACCCCCAAATGCACATTTTTACACTTTAGCCAATGGGAGGAAGTACACACCTTTGAAACATGTGCACAGAAATGCACATTTTTCCCAGTCGAAATCCACACTTTTCAAATGAACCAAAAACAGGTCACAAATGAAACTGGGAGTGAACTGAACTTAGTTTTGAAGTAAAGTTTGGAGAATGTTGGTGAACTTGAACATCCTGGTTTTCCCATCCCAGAGGACACCTGTATGACAGCTATAAAACATGACAGACCAAGAACATTTCCTCTTCCTCTGTGCCTGCAGAATATACCTTCTTGATCAGACCTAACATCCACCTAGTCCAGCTTCTTGGTTGCTAGGATGACCAGCCAGATGTGTCTTGGAAGCCAACAAAGAAAGCTTGCAATCAGTGGCCTTCCTGATGTTTGTCTCTCCCAGGATCTGCTATTATGAGGCTTGTGAGCTATGCTTCTTCCGGACTTGGAGGTTTAGGCACTATGACTAATGCATTATGCTAGCCAGCGATAGACCAATCCTCCTTCGTGAATTTGGTAATAAGTTAAGGACCCTGCCCTGCTACACACACACACACACACACACACACAGTGACACAGAATATTCTATTTTGGGTAAAACAATTTCTATTATGCAGTCCAGTGTGGCTGAGTAGGGACTAGAACCCGGATCTCCTGAGTCCCAGTCCAAGTTGCAAAAAGAAAAGAAAAAAATTACATAAGGATTGTTTGACCCACAGTCTCGGTGCAGCAAGCTTGAAGTGAATTGACAAAACCTCAGATTTTGCACCTGAAGCAGGTGGGAAATGCTGCCTATATCGGTATCAGCTACTTATCAATCAATCAGCAGCAGAGATGCAATGGTTTTGTCAAACTGAAAGCAAAATTTAACGTCGCTTTTTTGTATGACAAAACCAAGGCCTGCAAATACTTTTTTTTTTTTTTTACTCTTTCTGCAGGTTTCCCCAGTGCAGCTGGATATCTCCTCTTCCTCCTGTAGTCCAATATATATTTAAATTGTAATGTTTAAGAGAGGCCATAAAACTGACAAAGCAGAAAGCACAAGTAGTTTAAAGTGCTCCTTGGCAGCATACAAAAAGTCATGATACTGAAACATTGCATTTACCAACTTGGAAGCTTATGCAAAATATGTACTTAACATGCCTGAGAGCTTTCACTGAACATCATTCCATGAAGTGCTATCATATCGGTAAGGCATACAAAAAGCATGCCATGGACTACTTTTTGCAGTAGAAGTCGAATACAACAAGGCAGGTAGATAGTGGATTTTGAGCTACTTTCGCTCATCCAAATTTCTGCCCTAGTTTTGCACTGCATGTGTAGTTGAGTGTAGGGGTGGGAGAAATTTTTTAAATGAGAAATTACCTAATTTTGCATTTTCAAACAGATATGTGACCTGAAACTTGGTTATCCTTCAAAATGCATACTTCTCTGAATTTTACAATGGAACTCTAAGATGATGATGATGATGATGATGATGATGATGATGATGATGCATAACAAAATGTATATATTAGTGGAAGTAACATAAACATGCATTATATTAGGAAACTTGCTTGCAATATCTGTCTCTCTGTCTATCTATCTATCTATATGTTAGGCAATAGTACATACAAAAATGCATGTGCTAGGAGAAATGTGCACCAAAATGCTTTAGAATTTTTAGAAGAACTTAAAAAAATAATAATCAAAGACCAGGAGAAAAATAAGAAACTGAGAGATTGCCCCTCCCAGCCTCGCATAGCTGTGGCGGGGGGACAATTTGCGCGCGGGGGAATGACGGATCGGACCACAATGATCTGATATTAATCCACCAATCAGGAGGCAGAGTGGGCGGAGTGGTAGAGCTGATATTAGGCTTGCATCCACCATTTTCTGCCTCCTTTCGAATGCAGCTCCCTCCCATCCCTGTTTGCAGTGTAGCTTTTACTGATCACCTGTTTCCAGGGGCCGAGTAGGAATTTTGGTTCATTGTCCTAATTGGCCGGGGGCAATGTTCGTGTTTCGCCTACTCTGCACTGTATTTCAGGGTTTGGGTGCTTAGTGGCATTTCAGTTCGGTCACATTGGTGGTTAAGTGCGGGATTAGGCAGTTTTAGGGGCTCAGTGATCATCCTATGGCACCTTTCAGGTGAGAGGCATGCCAGAGGCTCCTGCCGCCGAGTGCCTCACGGCTCGGTTATGCCGAGATAAGGCACGTCTCTGAGGTCTTACTAACTCACCTGTATTGGTGCCTCACAGCCAGTGCGAGGTTGACTGCAGGAAAGACCTTCCAGCACCGTGTGGTGTTAAGCAAGGAGGGGATGACCTGGCTGGCGGCCCGTCACCCTCCTTGCTGGATGTTTTGCCCTATAGCAATGGTGACCAGCTGATAGCCGGTGTAATTAGTACCCGCACTTTTTCCCTTCGTAGATTCCCTATTGATGTTTCAATAAATGTGGCCCATTACTTTTACCACAATTTGTACCCTACAACTGTGTCCGAGTCATTATTTCTCCTTTACGCGCGCAAATTAAATTTGACAAATTTGTATCACTATATCACATGGGGACCCTCAAACATCTGCCCCCGCTGCAGCTGTTTGCTGTACAATGCTTGGCGGGCGGTGGTGGGACTGCACAGTGGGGATGTGATGGAGGGGGATGAGCTATCTAACACGCCCCCACTCTGTTATCCCTTCAGGTAATCCTCCTAATTGTGTGAGGAGACAAGCACCAGCTACACTTGTATCTGAATCCTTTTGTGTGGCATTTTACTAAAGTAGCCTCAAACATGAGAATACTTGTCATAAAGAGGAGGGGAGAACTTGTCTAAGAACAACTAATCAGAGAGGAGGGGGAAGGGTTCTCTGGTTAGGATCTGACAGTTGAAAAGAAAATGGATGAAAGCAACAGTCCTTGGAGGGATTGTTACCCATGGCAGTCTGGCTAAAGATTTGATCCTGCTGGAAGAGAGATTGTAAAACGGAGTCTAGACTGACAAAGAAAGCTGACAGAGGACATAAAGGTGAAGAGAGAAGCCACTCATCAAGACTTTCCCCATTAGAGTTGAGGAAACCTCTGTGGAACAGGGTTCTCTTACTTCCTTACCCTGCCTGGGATGTCACCCTGAATCAGTTTATGGGCCCCAACAACTACCTGAGGGGCAGAAGGAAAATGAACGTTCGGGAATGTATGGGGCAGATCCCCTTCATGGGCAATAACTAAGATTGATCATCAGCAACATAGCTTGATGTTGCACACTGTGTGCATTCTTGAACTATATTCTGTTTATTCATCTTTCTAAAGAATTACCTGTTTCAGCACGATTCAGCTGTCGGTGGGCCATGCACCCCTACAAGGGTGTGCACTGCATTTGCTGTTGACCACCTAATTTTATGGATAGCCACCAATACCTAGACAACCAGTGTGGTGTAGTGATTAGAGGGTTGGACTGGGACTCGGGAGATCTGGGTTCAAGTCGCTACTCAGCTATGAAGCTCACTGGGTGACTTTGGGCCAGTCACTGACTCTCAGCCTAACCTACCTCATGGGGTTGTTGTAAGGATAAAATGGAGACGAGGAGGACCATCTATACCGCCTTGGTTCCTTGCAAGAAATGTGTGATATAAATCTAATAAAAAAACAAATAATTAACCCAGGCCACAGAGAACAATTGCAGGAGCTCTCATGAACATCACTAAAATACCATATAGGGGGTAAAATTATGGTAATACTCTCTGCCCTGCCCTGTACAGGTATATCTATTATCTAAAATTATTTCTAGGCCACCTTTAAGGGTGTAAGTCTCTCAAGGTGGCAGTGCACAATGTATGCCATGCACAATAGGCCTATGCACAGTCAGGAAACCAGCAAAATGCACAGACCCTGATTTCACATTTGAGCCCACATATGTACAGGTGTTAGATTTATATAAAGATAGGCACATTACGGATGTGCAAATGTACACTTGTGCAGCAGTGGTGAAATTTCCCATCATCAACACTCTATCGCTACATACACGTAAAGATGCTTCAGAATTTCATGTGGTCTGCATTTGGAAGTGAACCACATGATTCAGTTGATATCACGATTCATGTTTTAAGTGAACTTTAATTGAGCTAATATTATATTGGGTTGTATTATAATTATACCTATTGTATTTTTGGTTGGTTGATTTTTTTTGTGTGTGTGTGTGTGTGAATTGCTTTGAGCACATTGCATTGCGGACAACATGATATACAAATAAACTGACTAGGGTTCACACCTCCCAAACTAATGCAGTTGTCCTGATTTTGCTCCTCTCCTCTCCAAATTTTGTAGCACAGTTTTCAACTTAAAATAAATAAATAAATAAATAAATAATTAAATAAATAAATACCACATATGTGTATAAAATGTGCATTTGATTATAACATGAAAACAACAAAAATGCATATGCAATGCACAGAGACTTTTGTGCAGCCTTTCTTCACTGAGATTAATGCAGAAATGGGGTGGAACAAATTTATGACTGACTACATGGAAATCTGATGCAGACAAAAAACTGACTGATTCATCCCTCCCTATGCTATGTGTATGCTGGTTTATGCATGTGTAGGATCATGTGAACAGTTGTTCTGTGTCGAGGTTGCCCTATTTATTACAAGAGAGGGTCCTTCTTTGTAAGCTCGCAGTGCGACCTTCTTCTGATTATTATTTTAGTTAAAATTAGGCCTACTAGGATGAGGACAAGGCCTTTTCAGCGATGACACCATCATTATAGAGATCCCCTCTCAAAGGAGCATCTCGGGTCAACTCTCTGACTTTTAAGAGAATGGTTAAAATCCAAAAAGGAAAAGAAAAGAGAATCAATAGGTCTTGGGACAGGGTGGATTTTCTGAGTAGTTTTCAACTGACTGTGGTCTGTTATTGTTGCTTTAGCTGCTGTTATTATGGATTTATGGTTTTTGTCCTTTTATAGTTTTAATGATGGTTTTTATTGGTGTTTTAGTTGTTTTTATGGTACATCATAAGCTGCCCTCAGGGCTTTATGGAACCATATTGGCAAGATAAAAAATAAAAGAAGTTAAGAAAAAATGCATAAACGTATATGGACAGCTTCACCCCTAGTGAAATGAATGTGGAAGCTTTCAGTGGTGGGGGAACTGTGTGTATCAGGACCAGGTTTCCAGGTTTTTAGATAAGAGTGTTTTGCAGTCCTACATGGACATGCCATGGATTGAACCTGGGACCATCTGCATGAAAAAACTACCACTGAACTACAACCCTTCACTATTGCAGGAATGGAACCTTTGGGTCCAGCTCACTATTTTTAAAACCCAAACAAAACAAAACAAAATAAAACTCTCTCTCTCTCTCTCTCTCTCTCACACACACACACACACACACACACGCACACACACACACACTCACACTCTCTCACTCTGCAGTCCTAAAGTCATTAACCAGAGAGTAACTTCCCAAATCATGATAGCTGCAAAATAAATGAATGAATTATCACAGGTTGCACCAAAAGCTACTGAGGAAAAGAGCATCATGGATAGTTTCCCTTTGAAAACATAGTAGTTATTTGGATCCATCTCAAACACTAATTAGAACATACAAGTCCATTATAAGACAGGGATAAGATGTAAAGAGAGAAAAAGGAGATAGTAATATACATTTGCAAAATGAGAAGTTAATTTTAGGTTGTGCACAAAACATAGACTCATGTATTTTCTTCTTTCCTACATCGTCTGAGCTCCGCAAGTGCCGCATTTTCTCGAATGAAACATAGAGTGTTCGAGGATCGGGATATTTGTAAGAAGACCAAAACACTGGTTTATGAAGCCATTGTATTACCAACTTTATTGTATGCCTGCGAAACATGGACTATCTATAAACGTCACTTCCACCTCCTTGAAAGGTTTCATCAACGTTGCCTCCGGAAAATCCTGCAAATTACTTGGGAAGATAGGCGAACAAATGTCAGTGTACTGGAAGAAGCAAAGACTACTAGCATTGAAAAAATGATCCTTCAACGCCAACTTCAGTGGACCGGTCATGTTGTTCGAATGCCTGACTGCCGTCTCCCAAAGCAGTTACTTTACTCCCAACTCAAGGATGGAAAGCGGAATATCGGTGGTCAATATAAGAGGTTTAAAGATGTTCATAAGGCTAATCTAAAAAAATGCAATATAAACATCGAAAACTGGGAAGCTCTGGCCCATGAACGATCTAACTGGAGGTTGGCCTTTCAACAGGTTCCATGGACTTGAAGAAGCCGAGTGCAGGTGAAAGAGTAAAGTGCCTATGCGAAAAGCACGTCAAATGAATCCTTTACAGGACCATCTTCTATCTGGTAAACCTGTGTCCTCACTGTGGGAAGTGGTGGATCTAGAATTGGCCTACAGTCCACTCGGACCAATCGCTAGGAGTCTACACAATCTTCTTTAAGAATCTCGCCTTTTATCCCGGAAGACAATCTTACTCGGTCACGAGTGATCGCCTGATGACTGTTACACATATCAGCTCTGAAACAAAGGAGTATTTTTTTGGTCATTTCATCTCATTTTTTTTTTTTTAATGATTTTGAAAAGACCTAAAGAGCATAAAAATCAAGGGATGAAGCCAGTTGGGGCCATTTAGGGACATGAATGAGAAGTTAGGAGCAGATGGGCTGATATTGCTAAGAGCCAGCAATATCTTGGTATTCATGAAAGAACATGAAGGTCACCTCCTTAAGAACAGGACAAAAGAGGGGAGAAGAAAACTCTTTATTTTTATTTTATTTTTTGTCCCAGAGATGAAATGCTGAGACTTCGTGATTACACAGGAGCCTGTATGGTAGTTTTACAATATAATGTATTAGAAGCCTGTCATTGTCAGAGATCCGGATAAGCTGAACCTACACTATTATTTGGGGGAAGAGCAATGAGAAAATCACTTATTGCAGTGTTTCTGAAGATATTTCTGTGTACTTGGTGAATTTATCAGAGGGCTGGCTGGACATTAATGTGAAGGGACAGCTTCTGCTGGGAAAAGTGTGCTCAAATGCACAACGAGGGAATTCACATGCAAAAGGAAAGCATGGAATAGGCAAATAAATGAAATGAAAAGCAGGTCATATTTGCTGAAGCTGGCTCTCAGAGATTACTTCTTTCAAAATTAAATGGAGATTGGAGGCAGGACTGGGTAAAGTTGGCTTCATTTCCAAGTAGTCAACAATGGTCCAATGCACAGAATGGAAAGACCTGATCTGAGACATAGAGTAGATAGATCTCCCATTTTGAGTGTCTGTGTCCATGCAGCTATATTAGTAATGCACTTGGGTTGAGGAGGTCTGAGTTCTAATCCCTCTTAGACAAAGAACCTCGCCACTTATTTGTTGAAAACAGTGAGATCCAGCCTTTTGTGCTAAGGGCTCCACCAAGGCAGACAACAAAATCACAGTGGAAAACAACACATAAAATAAACAGTCAGACTACTTAATAAACAATGAAATAAACAAAACAAAACAAACAACTTTGCAGCAGAATACTCCCAAGAGAACATCCAAGAGACTGCTCAACCTCAGCGATCCCCCCAACGCTCTCTGAAATGAAACTGCATTAACTTAGAGTTGAATAGCTGACAAAGAACAGTCAGAACAAACTTCCCCTGGGGAGGGAATTCAATTCCAAAAATGACATGCTGCTGCTGATAAGGCCCTGTTTCAGGTAACTTTCTCACCATATTCCAAGAGAACTAAAGAGGGTCTTTGAGGAATATTTTAATGTAAGCTTGTATCACAACTTAACCCATCCTCTTGCATGATTGCAGGAAATATAAAATGGGATAATCCCCATGTACCACGTTCCTTGGTGGATCCAAATGTGGTAACATAAATAATATCTCAATCTTTGAAAAAGGAGCCCTCTGAATAAGTTTTAGGGATCAAGGCTGCTTCCTTGTGTGCAGTTTGACCTTCCAAAGCTTGTGAATGCAGTTCTACTGATGGTGGCTCTGTCTACTAACTTTCTTGTTGAGATTTTATCTCCCCATAATGTCTGACAGAGCTTCGCCTTCAACTAACAGCCTGCAATTGTAACTGGTGAGAGTACATTTTTCACTTACGATACTGAGCAAGTGCTTGTGATACTATGGGTGACCAATTGCAATGACAAGGCTGTGTAGATGGCCGCTTGCGATGTGAAATGCAATCATGGCCGCAAAGTGCTCTAAAGAAGCATGCTTTATGGGTACCCTGGCTGTGATTCATTTTTGGAATACAATGCTAAAGGCCCACTATTAAACACTGCATCCATCCCCATTGAGAGGAGGACCAAATATTAGTGGTAGATTGCATTCTTTTCATGCATAAGGTTACATGCTCTATCATCAGCATCTCTGCTAAAGGATTTCAGCCGTAGGGACGGGAGAACCAGTTTTTTCATGCTCACCTAAATTCTCTGAAATTCACTTTGAAGCTCATTTTGGCTCACTCCCATTTTAGTTTTTGACCTGTCTGACCTGTTTTTTTTTTTGTTCATTCAAACAGGAAAAGTGTGTATTCAAACAGGAAAAGTGTTCATTTTCTTTTGTGAACCCTGTCGTAGGGTTGTTCGCCCAGACCAGCCCCCGACTCGTGAGGCGCTTGGTGAGCGCTCCCGCTGCGCAAGCCGAGCCAAATCTCTGCTGAGTGCCAGGCCAGCTGAGGCACTCAGCGGACTTCCGGCTTCCCCGGCTCTACTTCGTTTACATAGAGGATAGAGTAGTATATGTAAAAAATTGGCTGCAATTTGCGTAAATGTGGCCGTTTTTAATGTATACTACGCTATACTCTACATAAACGGCATATCTTACACTGTTTTCTATGTAAACGACATAGCACCGGGAGCCAGAAGTTGATTTCCCTGGCTTGGCTGGCGAGAACATGAGTTAAGCTGGGGAAAGGTAGGTTGAGCGGAGCTCGGGGGGGGGGTAGATCCCAGCAAGTTTGCTGAGCTTCCACCACCCCCAATCGAGCTCCACCCACTTCCCTATTTCTGTGCATAGTTTTCAAAAGTGCACACCCCCATTGACTAAAGCATGCCAGTATGTGTGTGTGTGTATAAAAGTGTGTATTTTAAAAAATGTACAAATTTTTCAAATGTGATTGCAAAAAGCGCTTCCGCTCACATTCGCATTCAGGATTGTGAATGGTACATGTTTGCATGATTTGCAAACAGAAATTAAAATCTCATGCATACCTAACAGGTAGCAGGAGTGTGAAAGCACTTGTGATGGCAGTGAATTTCAGGGAAGGGGGAGAAGTTGGTTCTGTTTGATGCAAACTTACCTAATTACTCACTTTTGAACAAGTATGCAAAGCGCAACTCAGTTATCCCTCGAAATCTGCACTTCTCTGCATTTTGCAATGAAGTTCTCCAGTCAAAAAATTCATACAAAATGCATATATTAGGGAAATAGCATTAAAATGCATAATATTATGAAAAAAAAATTGCACCAATGTGTATATTTGATTTTAAAAAATGCCTACAAAAATGCATGTATCAGGAGAAATGTGAACAAGAATGCTTATGAATTATCATGAAAACTTTGTTAAAAAATTCTCAAAGTTTGGGATGAACTAAATTTAAGACTGGAGAAATTGTCAGTGTTTGAAATGAACTGTGAGGAAAAAGAAAGGAGGGAAGTAAACTGAAAGAAACCAGTCAATGACAGATTCATGCCAGTGAATTATGTAATTGAGTATTTTTGAAAACCACACACACACACACAGTTGAGAATTCTTGGAATTGTTATGAGCCAAGAAAAAAAACCCTCTCTGAAGACCCTGGCTTATAATGACCTTGCTGTCAATCTGCCTTCTTGTCAGTGTGCTACCACTTCCCAAGCCAACTTGATCTTAAAAAGGAGGACAGGTAACAGGGAAGGACTGGCTGGTAATTTCAGAGGCTTTGTAGACCACACCCATATGCTCCTCCTAGATAGGCTGTTCCTCTCTAGGAATGGCCATAGTTGATGCACCAACTGAAGTTGGTAATGGGCACTCCGGCCACTGAGGTCACCTGGGCCTCCATTAACAATGATTGATCCAGGAGCATCCCCAAACTATGTACCTGCTCCTTCAGAAGGAGTGCAACCACATCCCAAACAGGCCAACAGGCCAATTCCTGGACCTGGGAACCACCCAGCCATAGGATCTTATCAGGATTATCAGGAGAATGTAAGCATAATGACCAATCGCAGAGGGAAGGGATGGAGCTAGGCCACTGTCAGGTGCAGCCATTTCAGATGCTGGAGGTCTGTGACATGCAAGTGACCACATTAGCACAACACAGCATAGCACAGCACAAAGCTCCATGTCATCCAAAAATCTGGTAGTCCTGGCAAAGAGAATTGGCTTCAGAACTCCTCCCACCCCCACGTTCTCAGTGGAGGCTGCTGGCTCCAACGTTAATGGAGCAGTGTGTCCACTCCAGGTTTTAGTCTGAACTTTTAAGGAGCTATCCATGAAGCCAAACCTTTGCCTCAAAATACGTTCAGCACCATGGATAGCTCCTTTAAAATTCAGATTAAAACCCAGAGTGGATACACCACCCCACTGACATTGGAGCCACCAGCCGCTGCTGTTAGTTCTAATATGCACTTTTGTTCCTTGATTTTATTTTTTTAGTTCATATCCTTTGCTTCCTGGTCCTTTTCAACTGATGTTGCCCTGCGTTGAGGCACAGCATCTTTCATGCTGCAATCTCTAAGCAGATAAAATACCTTTGTACCAGGTTTGAGCTGACATTTAGGACCACTCAAGAAATCGTCAGCTGGGTTTGTTTTACTCATCTGATTTCCTCAAATGAATCTCCACTAAAGCAGTTTAAAGCAGGTAACAGAAGGTGTTTTCTAAATGAACACACAAAGAAATTATGTGAGTAATTACAAAGTAGAACTTCATCGTTCCTAAGGTATGGAGGTATACCTACCTATATATATTCAATTTGGTGACTTTGTGTGCAGTGGCAGAAAGTGGCCGATAGGTGCCAGTCTAAGCTAATTGAGCTGTGTGGAAATTGATATCAAACCCATTGCAGACCGGGGAAGAAGGGAATGAATCTGCTCATAAAGAAAATAGAGGGATGGAGAGATGGCATTTAAACTAGAGTGTAAGTAGCACCTGCTTCTCCAGATTTCTTTACAAGAGCAGTGTGGAGATCTAAAAGGCAAGAGACAAAAGCTGAATTGAAAGTACAGCTGCTGCTGCTTGGTGTTGTCGAAAGTAAGATTTAAAGGCTAATCTGAAGACTCCTCCTTGTGTGAAACATTGGGGTAATTTTGAGAAAAGCAAAGGGAAGTCTATAAGGCAATCAGTTGTTTTTTTTGTTTTTCAGGATGGAGGTTGCATATCCTTACCAGTGGGGCCCAGTGAAAAACCCCAATAGAGGTGGCGATGAAAACGAGTTGCATTGTGGGTTTTCAACTTTTCATCTGACTATCGGATAAGCGAGGGAGCTTTAGAGTGGCATTTTAATTTCTCACAATACCCCAGAGGGAGCCTTTGCTCCAGAGCATTGTGGGAAATCAACATGGTGGTGGTCACCATTTCAATTTCTTACAATGGCCCAGAGAGATGCAACATCGGGGAGACACTGGGGGAAAGAGAACTGGCAGCTCCAGTCCAGAAATGATGACAGCGTTGCTACTGCTGCCGCTGCCCATTAGTACTGCCAAGTATGCCCTTAAAGCCCCACCAGTACAGGAGAGGGACAATGTCAGGCCTCCCCACTTGCCTTGTCCAACCCAGCACCTCTGCAAGCACTTCAAAAAATCACACTCCCTTTGCTCCTCCGCTGCCACCAACCCCTTCAGGGTAACTTATTCAGAGCACTCCTTTTAAGTTTTAAAAATGAAACAAGTTTATTTAATTGCAATTAAGGGTAGGGGAATAGATCATGTTAATAGATTCTAAATGTTGAACCCCCCCCCCTCTCTGTCTCTGACTTCTCAAATCGAGCAGTGATCGAATGGGAGATTTGCACAACTCTCCCCAGATCTGTGCAAATTTCCTCCATAGATGAAAGTGGAGGTTTTTATTCAGTCTATTGAAGAAATGTCCATAAATTAGGAAATTTTCACAATTTGAACTGGGAATTGGGAACGAGATAAACACTAGCACTGCCTTGACTATTTGTAGATATTTTTGGTGGACATGTGCTTGTGTTCGGAGCTTCAAACGTGGCATGCTTGCATGTTTTGTGAGCAAAAACAAAATTCTCATAGATCCCTACATGGCAGCTACTTCTCTTTATGTTCCCAATGCAAATTGCTCGCATTCAGGGAGCCTAATATGAACTGTGTAACCATATGTGAAATAAACAATACGAATTCCAATAAAGCACAGGTCTATTTCAGGGAGGTTGAAGAGTCCTTGGTCTCGAGTCACGAGTCGAGTCACGAGTCTTTGGACCCGAGTCTCGAGTCCGAGTCCAAGTCCTTGGTCCAAAATGGTGACTCACGAGTCACGAGTCACGAGTCACTCCCAAAGCTGACTCCACGAGTCCCTATTAAAATCAATGGGGTTTTTCCCCAACAAAATAAGGCTACTTCAGATGTGTGGTTTAAATAAATTCTAGGCAAAAGTATGCCTTTTTATTTCAAAACTCTGCAACTGATTTTGGCAAGAACAGACCAGGCAGAAAAACCCAAAATAACCAGGCAGGCAGAGGAGGCCGGGAACCCCAAAGCAGGCAGGCAGAGACCTTTGTCTTGGACAATTCAACTGTTGAACTGGTCAAGAAGAGACCAGGCAGGCAGAGGAGGCTGGGAACCCCAGACAGGCAGGCAGAGGCAGAGGCAAACCCAAAATGTCTGAAAGGTTGCATTTTAGAAAAATGATTTTAAAAAATAAACTTGCTGTACTTCCTAAAACCTATCCATGTTGCATTTGAGGAACATGATTTTTTCTAAATGTTTGGCCCCCTTTCTGGAATGGTGAGATCTCATCACAATTCCACCCTCACTGAACACCCGCTCCACTGGCGATGAACTTGCTGGAACCAGAAACACACTCAGAGCAGCCACACAGAGTAATCTCAGGTCCTTCTTCTGCCTCTCCCAAGTACGCAACGCATCAATCAAAATAAATCTTGACACACTGTTGGGGCTGCACTCCTGGTAGCCGTCCATAGTGGGCGAGCAGCGGCACACCTCACTTCCATGCGCTCTTCGCCGGCAATCACGCTCCTCTCCACTCCTTCTGGCACAGCCCAGGGATGTTGAAGAGTCCTTGGTCTCGAGTCCCGAGTCGAGTCTCGAGTCCCATTAAAAATATTGGGACTCGAGTCCGAGTCGAGTCAGAGGGGGGACTCAGTCCGACTCACGAGTCGAGTCCTCGAGTCCGAGTCCCCATCCCTGGTCTATTTATAGCGATGTACATGAATTTCATTTTGCTTCATTTGACTCAAATTTGCCCCATTGGCACCCCTGAATGCAAACATAAACATGACTTCAAGCTTTTTGGGAAAAGCTTGTATGTCTCCGAACCTGCATTTGTGCTTGAAAAATGTGCACTTTGTAAAATGCACATTTTAAAATTATGATTTAAAAAAAAAAATCATTTGCATGCTTTAGTCTGTGGGGGGGGGAACTGTGCATCTGGAGGCACATTTTTTTAAAAAATGCATATGGAAATATGCACTTCTCCTTTTCAAACAAAAATTAAAACAGATCACAATTGAAAATGGGGACCAGCAAATCCGAGCTTCAAGGTAGAATTCGGAGAAACTTGGTGATCTCGAACATTACCGATTCTCCACCCCATGTCTATAATATTGCACAGAAGGTGATTTTTTGCTAGCATATAAAGGAAACATCATCAACAGCTCTTATGGTTTGATTTAAACTGGCCCTTGAAGGGTCTGTGTGAAGCCTGTATTGGGGAGTGATCTCTGAGTCCAGAGAGCCTGTTGTTAATTTGAACATTGGTCTCTCTTTTGCACTATGCAGTAAAGCACTGAAATGCAACACACTGAGCCAAGCCTGTTGGTGGCAGCAATAACTTACCTTTAATTTCTCATCAGAGGCCTCTGGAAACAAACACAGTTTTCATGCCATCCGCCGGTGATTTGCTTTGATGCAGAGCCCTTCCTTGAGCTCTACATTTGAATACTGTGCACTGATTCTCTCTCCGATATATCTTAAAATTCAAATTCAAAACTAGCACCTTTGCTCTGAGCAAAGTGAGTGTGCCGAGGCTTTGTATTGGGTTGGAGGATAATTGCTTATCGATAGCTGTGAAAAAATAGATGTGAAAGCTGCCGATCTGCAGCGAGGTTCCTCATAAAAGGTTTCTAATACAGTAAGTTACAGGCGAGGCTGGTTCACACACTGGGCAAAGAGGAGCATTTGATTTGAATGGCCGATGGCTCTGTATATTAGGGAACATCAGGGGCTGCTCCAGTTGGACTGCCCCCCCCCGGGCTAACTGACATCAAGGGTCCTGTGGGCAAGAAGGAGGAGTGAAGGTGGCAGGAGCAGGCAGAGGGAACATCAGGGCCTGCTCCAGTTGGACTGCCCCCGCCCCCCAGGCTAACTGACACTCTGTTTTTTCTTGTATTTTATTGGACTGTACATCGCTCAGAGTGGCTGGATGACTGGCCAGATGGACGATTCAAAAATATAATAAATAAATAAATTCAATGGAGTGGGCCAGTTCGTTCCTTTGGAGTCCTCTCCTTATATCGCCATTTCAGAGAAAGTCTTGGGGGCCACTTTCCAGTGGTTGGTTGGGCTGCATGCAAAAGTGTTGGAGCCAAAGGCAAAAGGAGGCAGTGCCAAAATTACACACACACACCAGCATATTTTAGTTCTTACTGTCAGTAACCAAGTTTTAGGAAATACATTTCAACCTTTTATAATGGTGGTGGTGGTGGGGGGATGCACAAAGACCGAGAAACCACCAAATGATTGGTGGCTGGTGGAATTGAGGTGGGGCCAGTTCAGTTCTGTTTATTACAGTCAATGACCAGTATAAATTACAAAGAGTATAACAAGATACGCAGGATTCATACATACAATGCAGTGTTAAGAGCATTCTAAAATCACCTGTTGATGGGTTTTAATGGCGGCAGCACAAAATTTAGCTACTTGGAGAGTAATTTTGGGAAATAGATCCGAAAGAAGTAATGACATATGAAAGGCATCTGAGTGTCCAGGGGTATTTCAGAGAAATGGTTCAATAAAAGTTCTCCGCAAATCTCGGTAAAAAGAGCAGTAAAGGAGAACATGAGTCACAGATTCAATCTCACCAGAATCACAAGAGCATTTACGATTGTGAATGGGAATTTTCTGGTATCTGCCCTCCAAAACCTTTGAGGGAAGGATATTGAAACGTGCTAAAGTAAAAGCCCTACGATGTTTTGGAACAGAAAGCGGAAAAAGATAGTTAGCTGGTATAGAGATTTGGGGCGCTCTATTGATGAAAATTTGGCAGGACACAGTGCTAAGATCAAGCTGATGGTCTATATCCAAAATACGCTGCTTGAAAATTGCCCAAGCCGTCTCCGGGCCCATGGAAATAAGATGCTGTGATGAGAGACCACATTGCTGGGTCTTTTGGGAAATTGCTTGCTTCCAAGTGGGATGAAATCCATCCCAGAAAGTAAGTGGAGCTAAACCAGCCAGGGAGAAAATTAGCCTCAGATAGAAGTTGAAAATCATAATCCAGTAGTGATGTCCACAAACCTGGGGGGGGAGCCGCCCCGCCCCACCTTGCCTCTCCATGGCAGCGGGCCCCCTTCCGCAATATTCTCAGAGGTGAGGAGGAGCAATTCTCCATGCCGCTCGAGCCCACCAAGCCCGCCGCTCTGGTCCCGTTGCGTCACTTCTGGCCAGCCGGAAGTGACACGACGGGACTGGCATGGCCGACGCGGCAGGCTCGACGCGGAGAGGCGAGGGAGCCCCGGGACCCGGTAAGGACCGCTCGCCTCAGGCGGGCATGAGTGGGGCTGATTTCGGCCCGATACGCCCGCTTGAGGTGAGCGGTTACATCCTTATAAATCCAGCCCCTAGCCTCAATCTTTTGCAGGCCTGTCTCAAGTCGTACAGTTGCATTTGTTTGACGCACATGAAGGGACCTGCAAACTTGCTCTTAAAAATTTGGATTTATTTATTTTATTTTATTTATTATATTTATTCCCCGCTTTTCCTGCAAGGAACCCAAGGCGCCTTACATAATCCTCCTCCTCCACTCCTCCATTTTATCCTCACAACAACCCTGTGAGGTAGGTTAGGCTGAGAGTCAGTGACTGGCCCAAAATCACCCAGTGAGTTTCATGGCCGAGCGGGGACTAGAACCCGGATCTCCGGAGTCCCAGTCCAACACTCTCACCACTACACCACACTAGATTGGACAGCTTCCAGACATGCAAAACTGGAGTATGGACCAAGTTGGGCTCCATATAGGAGCTGGGTTATACATTTGACCTCGATTCGAACAGTTTTATTGCTGCTGGAACAAAAAGACGACCTCTAGAATGGAAAAAATTGAGGATCGCCGAGGCACTCCTTTGTGCTGTCGAAGCGACATTTTCTGCATGAGCCTGTCGGCTGCCATTGGCCTGAAAAACTATGCCCAGATATTTAAAAGACTTGACCTGCTCAATCCTGTGACCATCCAGGGACCAGCAATGTGACTTTGGTCATTTAGCTTAGGTCAGGATCTTGGTTTTCTTAAAGTTTATTTGGAGATGGATGGTTGTCAAGGCAGTATTGGGCCAAAGCATGCAGGGCTCTCTTCAGACCGATGGACGTTTGGGATAGAATCACTGCCCTTCTCACTCAGGACGCTCCCCTGACCAACAGTTCCCAAACTGTTAGAAATCCACAGCTGACAATCCCATAAGTAACACGTGAACTGGCTCCAAGTCCTGTTCGCTACACAAAGCAGAAAGAGGTGACAGAACCATGAGAAGGTAGATTGGATGGTACCACTTCAAGTGCTGTATGCCACATTTGAATGCTCTCACACTTTATTTATTTATTTATTTAATACATTTTTATACCGCCCAATAGCCTAAGCTCTCTGGGCGGTTTACAACAGTTAAAATCATAAAATACAATATAAAATATAAAATTTAAAACCACAGATTAAGAACAAACAGCAGAGCTAGCAGCAGCAGTTATAATAACGGAATTAAAAACAATTACAAGATTAAAACCTTTTTTTTTTACTTTAAAAACTAGCTAAACAAAATACCTCACCTCCGTGAAAGTAAAACACCTGTACATACAAGCAATAATGCTTCTAACCCAGTATTTGCTCTGCAGTACTAGTTTTCTACTTTGATACACAAGAAGGGACATTCAAAAATGTAAATCCCCCACTTGCACTCCGAAATGGTACAGTCTGTTCGACCACCTTGTCCTGCCCTCATTTCCACTGTATGTGTAGTGGAACAAACCAAAATTCTTGCTGTGAAGTGTCTGAAGCTGGGGAAACAGCTATTCCATGTCGTTTAACCATATTCTCATTTGACCTTCACAACAGATACTGTTCCTGCTAAGTTGTCCTTTATTCCACAGCCGGCTGCCTTACATTTTAATATAAAACACCAATTCATTGATAGCAAACAGCACAATCCTGTGTATGTCTACACAAATGTAAGACCCACTGAGTTCAATGGAACTTACTCCCAGGTAAGTGTATATACGATTGCAGCCTAAGTGTGTGTGTGTGTGTGTGTGTGTATAAATGAAGATTAGCACAGCAATTTTAAAAGGCAATTTCAGGAGTTTTCTAATGCCTTGCACTAGAAAATCCTGCTGTCATCTGGACATTTCAACAGCTTTGCAATTTGTTCTTATGTCAACTGATAGCCTATCTTTCTCCAAAGACACTCTTGCACATTTGCAGAGGGTTTTTTGTTTTGTTTTTGGGTAGTCTGAAAGGCATAGAAATATTCTGTACTCCAAAGTGAATTTGCTGTCTTGGACCTAAAGCTTATCATGGTATACAAAAGAGATTGGTGTTAAATGGATTGGTATTAGAACAAGTGAGGAAATGCATGGAAGAATATGCCAGAGTCATGGGTGCTTCCAGACGAGGTTTCCCCCTGAAATTGCCTTGCTTCATTCACATAATTTTACTGGGGATTCAGAAGATGTCAACTTCAAGTTATAACCTTCCCACAGTTTTCCCACTGCTTCTGTCTTCTTTCTTTATACACGCATGCACGCACACATCTGTTAAGGAAGAAAAGAAGGAATGTACTCACAGCCGCTCACTCTATACCCAATGCTGGAAGGTCTGGGTCCCCTCCTTAACTCGGTTCAGTCACTGTCCTGCGTTATCCCACCGCTCACACCATGTGAAAAAGGACTAAAGCTGGTCCTTTGCGCGGGTCTGGGTACCAAGGGGTTAACCGGAGCAAGGTTAGCCCTTTATGCACGGTCCGCGGCACCTAGGCAAAAGCCACAGCCAATTTTAATGCTAGGACAGTGAAAGAAGCAGTGTTATGAATGGGAGACACTACACAGTTTACAGGTAAACAGAGTTTAATTGAGCGTATCAGACATACACAAAAGCAACACGCAAAGCACGCACCTGTAACTGACATGGGTATAGAGCGAGTCATAGCAACAGTACACACAAGGTTTACCTGGAATGACCCTGATTCCTCGACAGCCGTGTAACTCAGCAGCTAGGCGAATTCAGCTAGTTTCACCGGGAGCTGCCCGGGGTTGGATTCTGAGGTCAGACTGAAGCCCTGAAGCCCTGGACCTCCGCGCAGCTTGCTGCCCACAACCAACAACCTTTTCCCGCCACAAGCCCCTTTCTTTATCCCCTCTTCTTGGCTCCCTCCTCCCTCTTGCGCCCCCTCCCCTCCTGACCGGTCGAACGGGTCAGGAGTACCTGTTTCTCCGGGTACTTTAGGGTGCTTAAGAGTACTTGCCATTTCTTTGTGGCCACTAGGCATCTAATGGCGCCCCTCTCCTGTTTGGAATGTCTCACAGCTCATTTGGCTGCCAAGGGAGGGGAAGTGGCCTGGGGGTATGCATGTGTGTTCTATTGTGAGCAAGTGCGGTATCCGGTGAAAGGTAGGGGTCTGTGTGGTCTGTGTGTACCTGCCCTGGCTTTCTCTTCACACTTCCAGATGAGGTTTTCCCCTGAAATTGCCTTGCTTCATTCACATAATTTTACAGGATACAGGGAGTGAGTGGGAGGAGGCCAATGGCAGACCGGTTTTGTGGGATCAGTTCCGGCTTCTTCCTTCTGATGAAGTGGACAAGGTGCTTTCATCTGTGAGGCCGACCACCTGCTTGTGTGATCCTTGCCCATCCTGGCTCATCATGAGCTGTAGGGAGAGACTGGGTGAGGTGATCAAGACGGTGGTGAATGCCTCCCTCGAGGAGGGAGTGATGCCATCAGCCCTCAAGGAGGCAGTAATAAGACCGCTTCTAAAGAAGCCCTCCTTGGATCCCCAGGATCTAAACAACTTTCGCCCAGTCTCCAATTTACCATTTCTGGGCAAGGTGATTGAGTGGGTGGTGGGGGCTCAGTTGAAGGCACACTTGGATGAAGCCGTTTATTTAGATCCATGCCAGTCGGGCTTAAAGCCTAGACATGGGACGGAGACAGCCTTGGTCGCCTTGGTGGATGGATGATATGAGGAGGGCTTTGGACAGGGGCAAATGCTCCTTTCTAGTCCTCCTCGATCTCTCAGCGGCTTTTGATACCCTTGACCACGGTATCCTCCTGGACCGCCTGGAGGGGTTGGGCATAGGAGGCATTGTATTGCAGTGGTTCCGGTCCTTCCTCTCTGGAAGGTACCAGAGGGTAGTTCTTGGGGAGGAGGCTTCGGACCCTCGGCTGCTCACTTGTGGAGTGCCTCAGGGTTCCATCCTCTCCCCGATGTTATTCAACATCTACCTCAAGCCACTGGGAGCTATCATCAGGAGGTTTGGGGTGCGGTGTCATCAGTATGCGGATGACACACAGCTCTACCTCTGTTTCAAGTCCTCACCGAGGTTGGCCGTTGAGACCCTGTTCAAGTGCCTGGAGTCAGTGGGTGGCTGGATGGGAAGGAACATGCTGAAGCTGAACCCCGACAAGACCGAGGTACTTCTGGTGGGGGACAAGGGGAGGTTAGGGGATGTTGACCTGGTGCTGAATGGGGTACATCTACCCCTGAAGGACCAGGTCTGCAGCTTGGGGGTCATTCTAGACTCCCTGCTGTCCATGGAGGCTCAGATGTCAGCTGTGTGCCAGGTGGCACTGTATCAACTCCATCTGATACGGCAGCTGCGCCCCTGCCTTCCTAATCATCTGCTCCCATCAGTGGTTCATGCCTTGGTCTCCTCTCACCTAGATTACTGTAATGCGCTCTACGTGGGGTTACCCTTCAAGATTGTTCGGAAACTACAGCTGGTACAGAACACAGTGCCTCGCCTGGTTAAAGGCAGCCGCCGGCGGGATCACATCACACCAGTGCTCAAGGAGCTGCACTGGCTACCAGTTGCTTGCCGAGCCGAATTCAAGGTGTTGGTGTTGACCTTTAAAACCGTATATGGCTCTGGTCCAGTCTATCTCAAGGAGCATCTCCAGCAACACCAAGTAGGCCGCTCAACAAGATCTGCCACAGACGGCATTCTCCTTGTCCCTTCAGCCATAGCAGCTAGACTGGTGGGGACTAGGAAGAGGGCCTTTTCTGTGGCAGCCCCCGCCCGTACTGTGGAACTCTCTCCCGAGTGACCTTTGCCATGCCCCCTTTCTGCTAAGCTTCCGCCGCTCACTAAAAACTTGGCTGTTCTAGCAGGAATATGGGGTGGGCTAAGATTTTAAAAATTTATATTGTTTTAAATGTATATTATCTTGTTTTTATCTTGTGTACATCGCCCAGGGTGGCCAGTTTGCCGGCCAGATGAGCGATAAATAAATGTTAATAATATAAATAACATAATATACTGGGGATTCAGAAGATGTCAACTTCAAGTTATGACCTTCCCACATTTTCCCACTGCTTCTGTCTTCTTTCTTTATACACACATCTGTTAAGGAAGAAAAGAGGGAACATACAGATACAATACTTTTTGATGGATAGCACTAGTAGACCTCCATCTTAAGCAAACAAATATGCTACTTTCCTGATTTGATGTTCTTCTGGAGTATTATTGGATTGTATGTCCAATAGGAGCCAACACACAGAGGAGCTGGGGGGGACACTGGTAAATTTTGTGCCCCTTGCCCACAAAATCTTGCAGCCTCTCCCCCAAAATGTAAAAGAGATTAAACAATTTCACCCTCTCCTATGTTATCCCCCCCCCCCCAATATAGACCCAGCGTTTTCTTTGGATCATTTTCAGCCCAGCACTCATTTTCTGTCTTGGGCAAAATCTCTATAGAAAGTCTTGAACTCAATTGTTGTGACATGAAACATTCTGCCATAAAGCACTATTATTGCTGAAAAAAATAGAGAAAGACGTAACAAGAACTGCTGCCTCACTCAGGGTCATCATTGCAGAAGGCCAGAGTATGGCATTGCAATTACCAGCTTAGCATGCATCAAAGGACCCAAAGGGGCCAACAGGATGACCCTATAAAGCTGCTGATTCAGTCTTGTCCTTTCTGTCTCAGCAACTTGTCTCCCAAGCACAGATTAAGCTGCTTTCAGGCTGCCTGTCCCTGCTTGCCTGCCTGCTTCCTAGCTTGACCAGCAGCCTAGAGAGGATCTTATACTGTGGGCTGCAGGGCTCTGCCAACCCTGACAACTAAGGGAGGGAAATGCAATTATACTGTACTATGTCAAGTCCTGCTCAGGTGTTCAAGAGGATGCATGAGGGCTCAAATGGGATGGGACCAAGCATGCTGGCTCCGCCCCCTACATCTCTGGGTTTGCTGGCCACAACCCCTCTCAGTTCTGACCTTGCTGTGTTGCTCTGGCAAGATCTGAAAGGGAGTTCTACTAGAACTCTCAGCATGTCTGGGAACTCTGATAAGGCTGGGTCCATGATCACAGGGAGAGTTCCACTCATGTCCAATATATATTCCTCATTGTATTTCCTCTCAGTGTACACAGTTCTAAATATATATTATTGTATTCTGACAGATAGAAGACTTATGTCATTTTCTTCTGGAAAGTCCTCTGTATTTCATAGTTGAGAACCCAATACTTAGATCCCCTTATCGCCCGTATTAGTAATGTTAATTCTCTCCAAAAATTGATGTTTTTGTTAACAGGATCTGACTATTATGTGTCCTTTCGAATGGCCAAGTATGTTAACTTGGCCTGGACGAGGAGAGAGAATCTGTTATCGTCTGTTGACTGTTGAGAAAAGTTAATGCTGGTTTTATATTATTGATTTAACTGTACTAATTATATTGTGTAAGAGTTCTGTTGATTTTTCTATGGTGTTTGCAAAAGCCTGTTTGGCTAAGCAAAATAAAGTTGGATTAATTGAATTTGAGGCACAATCAATCCTATTATTCTAAAATACACATTTTTATATGCAGGTTTTATACATATTTTGGTACTTTTTAAAAAAATATATATCAAAGTATTGCACTGAAAAATGCAGAAAGTGTAAATTCCAAAGGATACCTGTATTCTGATCGGCACATCCTTATTAGTGAGTGAGTCAAGTGATAAAAGATGGTCACCATCAGAAGGATACTGAACAAAGACTTCTGAGTCCTAATTATTCTCTCCTTTATTGTGATGACTGTCTATCTATTTTAACTTTAAAAATAACCCCAAGAGAACTTTTTGCAAATGTTTCCTTGAAGCTGTGATTGATATGCATTTCAATATGGGGGCTTTAAAGTGAGGCCTGATGTTTTAATTCTGTGTGACATTTGAGAAATAGTGCAGATGGAAAGTAACCCCCTCTCAACAAATACAGGGAGTATAATATTAAAGATTATATTCTTTTGGTGGAAGTTAATAGTACTGTTACCATGGTGCACTTATTCCTTTAATTTCATGTAAATTTAAATTTTATGATGTTTGCTTCTCCGAGATTATATAATCCATTTTTTATTGAAAAGAATCACAATTATGCAAATGATGATATCCAAGGAGACAAGTCGCAATTAACTGTGAAAGACAGGCTGTTACCATAAGACATTTATTCACACTGAACAAAACAGGGCTTGCTTTAAAATAAACCTTCCTCTAAAAGAAAGAAATCAATTTGGCATAGTCTTCTAAGGGAGACATTTCTCTCAGACAAAAGTTTGCAGTCTTGGTGTATTAATGTCATTAGTTTTTAATACCCTGTGCTCCGATGCACCAGTCCGTCTTTGTTCAGTTAAAATAAAATAAAACAAAACTCCATTGTCGGTAATTATGGCTTTGATCGTTTGGTTTACATTTAACAAGGTCAGGGTAGTGTAAGAGCAGGGATGTGTCCAGATTGCCCAGTAGGTCTTCTAGGGCTGTTCAGAACTCCTCTTAAGAATGTTCCTGGTCTTATTAAAAACACACCCACCCTTTTTTCTTCCCTTGTAATCCTTCAGACTTGCACATTTGCTCTGCATTTTAATGCTTGGATGGAATTTGGTGCCAACTGGAATCCCATGTTATATCTGTTCTACCTACTGAGGCCAACCAGTCTTAATTTTGCAACAGGAAACCCCAGTGAGAGGCAGATGATAACCACAGCACAACATGTAATGTTTTCTGTGTGTTCCAAAGAAGGGATGCACATAACCCTACCCTACTGGGAAATGTTTCTAGTCTTATCATAAAGCTATTTTGGTGCTAAATTAGGTGATCTGCAGAAGACATGCTGAGAGCTGCCAGACTTCAGAGGCTCAAATGGAAAAGAATGGCAGAGGGGGAGTGCTACTTAACCCTCTCCCTTCTACTGTTGTTCTGCTCAAAATCACCCCATCCACCTTATTTTCCACCCTTGAAGGATCAGGACTGTCAGGCTCTTGCCGAGGACCATCCCCCAACAAAGGGTCCAGTGCTAACCCCTGGAACTGCTTGACCTGACTGCTCTTCCTCTTCTCTTGCTGTCCATTTCCTTGCCCTTTCCTTCTGGGCCAATCCACAGAGCTACCCAGAGGGAGAAAGTGAGGCTATTGGAGGCTGTTGATCTTTCCCCTCACACTTATCCATGTACACATACTCAAAGAGGGCAAGTGCCCAAGGGATCCCAAACCTGGACCCAGCAATGTAATCATCCATGGGGGGAGGAGACAATATGGGGTCTCCAACTCATTCCCCCTGAAGAGAGAAATGCTAGCTTAGCGAGGGTGACTTTTAGTGAACAAACAGCAGGAGGTGAAAGGGTAAAGCACCCACTCTCCCATTGTTCCTAGATTTCATAGATTTCATAGATAGAGTTGGAAGGAGCCTACAAGGCTATCGAGTCCAACTCCCTTCTCAATGCAGGAAACCAGAGGAGGGGTTTCCCAAATGGCTGTGGGGTATAAAATGCTGCCCCCAACTATGTCTTTCTGGCACACTTCTGTTGCAAACGGCATAGCTACAAAATATGAAGTGAGCTGCAGCATAGAGCTGGAAGTAGTAGGGTCATCCCTGCATTGCCTTGGCAACTGGACAATTGTCTTTTAATGCACTGTGTTGTGTGAGGCTTCAGTGCATTGTGGGAAGAAAGAAAACCATCCCTTTGTTGCCTAGGCAATGCAGAGATTTCCTCTCTTCCACCTCTCCCAGAAAAATAGGCAAAATACCTATTTTTGAAGTGCCTCCTGCAGCATCAACAAAAGGGGGCACGTTCACAGATCATGAATTATCCCCAGGGGAGTTTCGAGATAGAAGGCTCTGTATCAATCTTGGCATCACCAAGATTGTCAGTTTTTTGAGGTCAAGCTCATTCTATCCCATGACTGCATGACCTTGCAATAATCTGTATGGCAATCCATGTGTAATTTTTTGTAGTGTATGCATTAATATTGTGTGCATTTTAAATGTGCACATTTTTTGATACATGCACACATTGACCAATGCATGTTTGTGCACATTTTGGAAATATATGTGTTTTTCCTTTGCACATTTTTTTAAAAAGTGTGCATGTTATCGAATGCATGTTGCTGTTGTTTTGCTTTGTGGGATGCATCACAAGCTTGAAAATGTACAAATTTCAATCACAAAGTCAGAAATTGGGTCTGGGAGGTGCGAATTGAGTAAATCTGTTAAATAAAAAAACCCCACCCAAATATTATTGTAGAGGGGAAGAGGGCACCAGCTTCTTCTTCCCTATTAACCCAGCCCTGCCAACTTACCCAGTCTACTGGGGGAAATGCCTGCAAAACACTCATAGAATTTCAGGCAGGAGGCATACAGCTGAGTACATTAATGAACAGCTGCAACTGTCAGAAAACACCAACTGGGAGGGAACCACCCACAGCTATGTTCCGGAAGGATAAAAAGGCTTTATCCCAGCAGCACGGGGTGGAGGTGGTGAGAGAAGAAGGAGATAAGTAAGGTCGTGCTGAGAGAAGGACTGGAAAATCCACCTGGTGGGCCCAATGTTGGTTTCCAGAAGTGACTACCATTCTGAAACTTCCAGCTTGGGGAGGACCAGACCATTTCTTCTCTGTACTGAAGGCTCCCACTGGGTGGGTGAAGAGATCCAAGGCACTGGATTGAAAAGGACCAGAGAAGAGAGCTATTGTCTTTATAGTTTAGTTGTAAAGAACTGTGAGTTTGCCAGTGTTTTCATTTGGACTGCTGATAAGTCCCGTGGGTTATCTACATTGTTTTGTTGAACTGTTTCAGAGGCACCTGACAGTAAACGTTGCCCTGGGCACTACACTGTCTTCTTGGTTGTTATTTGATACTATGCTTGGCACCACAGCTCTGTTTGTTAAAGGGCTAATAGGAAGGAAACCCAGCTGATGCCATAGGTCCTTCTTCCCTCTTTACCTAAAATAAAGAGGAAAGCATAGCATTTTGTGATCATCTCTGTTGCTTTGTGAATGGTATTTTTGCCAGCTCTAGCACAAACCCTGTAACAACTATGGACTGAATATTTCACATATTCATAGGGGAGACATCAGTAGACCCTGGAGTCCTGGCACCTTTCCAAGAGCACTGCATGTTAATAATGGGCCTGTCCTGTCAATGCTACTTATCCTGCCACACAGTAGGAACTCCAAATTTGTTTAGCATCTTATATTAGGAAAAGTCTGATGATGGTGTAGGACAGTGGTGGACAACCCATGGCCCTTCAGATGTTTTGGCCTGCATCTTCCATATTATCCATCACCTTTGGCTATGATGGTTAGGGATGATGGGAGTGGTAGGTCCAAAACATCTTGAGCACCACAAGATCCTTGATCTAAGGATATATGACTCTCCCTTTGATGAATTTCCCCATTTTATCAAAACACTACATATTTTCCTTGAAACGTCTCATACGTTTCACCTGCAGAAGGACCCTCACATTATCTTCACATTTTATTTTAGGTAAGATTTTAGTGGCAATTCCAGGTAACTTTTCCTTTTCTTTTTTAGTTTGTCTTTGATCCCAATTCCTCGATATTCTCCTAACTCAAACTACACATTCAGCTTTCTAATGTATCTCCCTTTATCAGATGAACTGGTCAAGCAGAGGTCCCTAGCTTGGAGGAAGGTGATTTGTCCAGTCAATGGAAATCTGCCAAATGTTATTAAACTAACAGCTGTTATCTCCTTTTATGGCACTGAAATAAAAGTAGGCATGTGATGGGTCAGTTGCTACATTACTTATCATTAAGGGTTTATAGGACTATAAATGACAACATTTTAAACATGTGCATTGTTTGTAGCCCAGCCGATATAAGAAAATGATACAAGTTGGAAAATACTGGTTTATCAGTAGAAATAAGAGATTATGATTATCGTACTGAGGATTGTTGAGAAATATTTTATTGTTTAGTGAAAACTCCATAATGCTTCCCAGTAGTGCAGTTAACTTACTTGCTGACCCTTATACAACAAAAGCCTTGCCTCACTTTATATTAATACTAAGCTCTTATCTGAGGCCTCCATTCACATAAATGGGCCATTCAGTCTTCAATCTTCTGGTTTACAATGACAGGAAGACCTGTTCCTACAATAAATATTCAAATGAACACATGTTCCGCATTGCACCCAATGACTCACAGTCTGAGTTGGCTTAGAAATGTATTGATTTTAGTGTTTGGTTTTGTGTTTGTTTGTTTTAAAACTCCTTCTCTCATAATACTAGAATTAGGGCTTTATGGGATTTTTCTCATTTTCAACCCCCTAGAAAAAGAAAGCCACTTTGCAGAATTTTCTCTGAACATTTTTCTCCACCATTTTTGAGTGTGCCAGTTGTCATTTCCCCATCCCAAAATGCCCCAGAAAACAATGCTAGGTCCATGGCATTTTGGAAGATGCTAAATTCTAGCTGGGTTGTCAGCACAGTTGCTGCTGTGGCTGCTTGCAGCAGCAGCAAATAGGAAAAAAGGGTGGGGAGGAGGAGGAGGAGGAGGAGGAGGAGGAGGAGGAGGAGGAGGAGGAGGAGGAGGAGGATACGGTGTGCTACTGCCACTGCTAATGGTATGTCCCATCCTTGAGAAACTGTTGGAGAATTTCTCATCCAGCTGTGGAAATTTGGTGAAATGCCCAGCCACACCGCAGCAACCCAAGCCAATTTCTTTGCTAACAAATTTCGTGGAGAATTTTGAGAGGCCATATGAAGACAGCTCTGATAGAACTCAGTCATTTGATGAAAGTTCCTGATTCAGGTCCAGGAGGACAGACCAAAGGACTACTTACACACACACACACACACACAACACACACACACACACTAACCCTCTTCAGGTGTTCAGTGTGCATGTGTGAAGAGCCTCTCAAGCACAAGCAGGCTAGCCCCACTCAGTAGATGCTGGCTGGCACACACATTGGCCAGTTACCCCAGCCAAGACGTGATTGGTGTATGGATGTATTCATGTAGGGTTCCCTCCACAGGAACATAAAACTCTCAACAGGGTTTGCATCCCCATGAAGGAAACCCTATACCTCTACACCCATAAGTGCATAGAGATCCCTTCAGACTGATCCAGTTGCATCAGGTGCTAGATAGATGGTTGATGCACATATTGGAATCTAGGGACTGGGACTAGCTTGTTCATGGATGAGAGGCCCTTCACACATTCATACTGAAAACCTGAAGATGACACATTATCATGCTGTCCATGTCTTTAGAGCTAGGAGAGAGGTCTGTCTCATTTTCTCACCAATAGGGGAAATATATCAGGTGGTGACATGAGGCAGGGATGTCCTCCTGCAACTGGCACCAACTTTATTGGCATTTTTGGCTGCTAGGCTGTCTGTTTATGAGGCATTTATGAGCAGTCAATGAATATGACTGGATCTCTGTTGTGTATTTGTTTTTCCTTGCTGATTGTTATTGGTTTTATTAGATGTGTTGTGTTTTATTGTTTGTTTGTTTGTTTGTTTATTTATTTATTTATTGCATTTCTATACCATCCAATAGCCAAAGCTCTCTGGGCGGTTTACAACAGTGCCTAAACCAAGGCCAAGATATAATACAACAGCCATAAAATTATTCCATAATGAAGAAATTAGGAACAGTTTAAATTTTTTGGCCACAATAACAATATTTAATACCAAATATACCTGTTATGAACACCTGAACATGTTTAAATATTATTTAAATATTTAATGTAATGTTTAAATGTTGTTTCCTGCCCTGGGATTTTTTATGAAGGGGAGGATATAAAAATAAATATGTGCATACTTTATGGATTTTGCTGTTAAATAATAATTTAAAAGTGATAGCCACTAGCTTAGATGGCTTTTGAGGGTGGAAGCCAAATCTATCAATGAGTACTATACTAGTCACGATGGTTATATACAACTTTCAGGTTTCAGAGTCTTTAATGTTAGGAACAGGGAAATCTGTCAAGCTCGAGCTCATCGAGGTTCTCATTTTTCCACTGCCAAGCTCATTCCAACTTGGCTTCACATCAGATTGCAATACACTTCCCTCCCCTGTACAGAAATTTGTACATTTATTTATTTTATTAATTTATTTGAAGTACATTTATGTGCCACTTCTCAGCCAAAAAGGCTCCAGGGCAGCTTACAAATAATCAGTTAAACAAGAGCATCCCTACCCGCAGGCTTACAATCTAAAAAGACATGACACACAAGGAAAAAGTAATGGGAGGGAAGGGCTGGTGGAATGGCCCTGCTCTCCCTCTCATCTCATCTCAGCCTATTGCAATGGCTGCTGGTGGTGACAGTGGAGGAAGGAGGAGCCTTCATGAGGGAGGTCTTCAGAAGGGCTGGTGGAATGACTCTGCTCTTCTTCTCAAGTCCCTCTGCAGAGTATGCTGGAATGGCTACTGGTGGTAATAGCTGATGGAGGAAGAGCCTTCACGAAGGAAGCCCTCTACATATTTCTGTGTGCATTACTTATAAATGCATGCTTTACTTCTTAAATGCACACATTGTCTTCCATTGAGAAAAGGGCTTTTGGACACGTTTTTCAAATGACTTTCTGTATGTCATTTACAGTTATATACACTGTTTTCTGTGCACTTTCTCCCTAGTATTTCAATTGTCAAACTGTATCACACCATTTGAAAAAAAAAAAAAGTGTGAATATCAAAGTATAACTGCATATTGGTTCTCGAAGTGCAGATTAGGTGTGTGTGCATTAAAACTGTGAACCAATCAATTTCTCCCCCATTCTGGCTTACACATTAATTGTTTGTTTGTTTTTTATTCTTTTTATTGAATTTTCCAAAACAACAACAAATCATATTTGGCTTCCACCTCATTGTCTGACAAACATTACCAATCCTTATCCAATCTAAGTTTTCTCTATTTTCACAGAAAGAATTTCTATCAGCTTACCAATATTCAAAAATCAAAACCCAAAGTTATTAAGTCACTTTTCCTCCTCCCCAAGAAGTCCACCAGAGGTTTCCAGTCTTCCTTAAATGAAGCTTACATATTAATTGTTCGGGGAATTAATAAAAAAAAATGAAAGGAGAGATAGAAAATGCTCATTTGACTTAAATGCCTTGCTTTTTCCATCTTTGACACTTGTTAGGCACCACTCTGATCTCTCTAAGAAAAGAAGTACATGACAATGGATGCTTGTTGATCGCTACTTTGAGAATAGCTTAAGGGGTCTGAAACCCATGACCAAAATAATAAAATACAATTTCCTCCACCCACAAATCGTCTGGCTAACTTTCTCATTGTGAAGCTGTGGCTAGCTTAGTAAAGGCTGCCGCTTCCATGGCTCATTGAACCAGATACAAATAATTCTGTCTCCATGATTGAAGATATTTCAATCAGAAAGGTATGATCATTAAATATATGGTGTACAAACATATCAGGCTGGACATGGAGACTTAGTCTGTCCAGTGGACTATGATGGGAAAAAGTCATAGCTTGAAATGAAGAACAGCTGAGCCTCGCTAGGAGTAAAATGGTTTATTCATGAGCATTTTTTTTTTAATATTTGCAACTCACACAGACATGTTTTTTCACCTCTGATTGAAAAACATTTTCCTTCTGTGAGTCATTTCAGACTAAGTTTTATGCTAGTGGGCTACCTTAAAGAAGTAAACTAGTTCAATTTAGCCAGCCTTGTTTATATTCTATTTAAAGACGGTTTTTTTAAGCTAATGGCTCTTTCCATGTATTTTTAACCAGACTGCCCTTGAAGTATCAGGTAAACAGATGAATACTGTTCGCTGGAGAATTCAAAATCCAACCAAAATTAAGCCCTTTTACAGTGCAACTCTAAGCATGTCTACTCAGAAGGAAGTCTCATTGAGTTCAATGCAACTTAGGTACATTTGCATAAGATTGCAACCTAAATTCCCCTTTGTTTCAACAGAAGGGAGAGTTAGCACGCACGTACTCATTTCTCCTGCTAAAATTGATGAAAGGACTTTATCTGTGTTGTGCAACATGAGTATCAGGTGAGAATTTGAGCTATTCAGGCGATCCTAGTAATGATTTTGGGTCCATTAATATAAAATAGGATCAGGGCTGGCATAAAACAAAATTCTATAAGTAAAATTCTATAAAATAAAATAAAACTATAATATGCAGTGCCAGTCAACCAGTTCTATATGTCAGGTTTTGGCCTAGCTCTTAGATGGCCTGAAGCTGGGGTCCAGTTCCGGTGCTGGCAGATGAGCATCAGAAGGTCACAGACAGGCTGGAGGTCAGACACTGAATCAGGCAAATGGGCATCAAAATATTGGAGATTCAGCTAACAATATTTAAGCTGAGCTGACAGCTGACTCTCTTCAGGCTGGAACTGCAGCCTAAAGGGCACCATTTCCCGCAAAGCTTAGTTTGCCTGGTCTCCTGAGGCCCCCAGGTTTGAAGCACATACTCCCTTCATGCCTTCCCATGCATCTGACTCAGGCGTTCCTCTGCTCCAACAGCTTGGTGTGACCTTGGCATATATCCAGAAATAATTTCCTTGGGGACAAATAAGTGTACTACATAAGGGAGTGCCTCTAAACCATTGCCACACTCCAAGGCCCAGCTTATTGTGAGAAGGATTAACGTTTTTAGCACACTTAAAAAAAAGGCCAACATCCCAGCCTTAGTGCTGCTCACACAAAATAATGTGTGAACAACCATATATATATATATATATATATATATATATATATATATAGCCTTCTACAGCTGTTTCCCTTCCCCAAGGACTGAAACCTCACCCTATGGAAGACTTCTTGAGAAATTTGAGAGTCTATCTGTTAGACTCCCCTAACAAACTAACTTCTAATGATGTATCCTAAATTATATCAATAATTCAAGATAGATAGATAGATAGATGACGACGACGACGATTATTATTATTATTATTATTATTATTATTATTATTATTATTATTATTATTTAATCAAGACAGTAATGAAAGTAATTTCAAAGAGAATAACGAAAAATGTTAGCTAGTGTCTCCACGGAAGTGCAATATAATTATACGTTGTAATGCCTGGAGAGTAAAGAACTAATAGCAGGAGAGGATATGAAGGGTTGGGTGTGAGGAAGTGAGCATTTTAAAAGGTCTAAAGTAACTTTGATTGAATTATTAGCTTGAGGGAAAATGTGAGGGTGGGGTGAGTAGGCAAAGTGAGTAAAACACAGAAGATGGGATGGAGAGGATTTTACAGTTATCAGCCAGAGGGTAATACGACTTTCATGCAGGCTGTTGAAGGTGGCCATTGTGGCCCAGTGGCTGCAGACACCACTCCAGCCAAGTCAGGGTGGGAGTCTGGGAACCTGGGAAAATCTGGGAGTCTGGAAGCAAGGCAGAAGGGTGGGGAAATGAGGTCTATCAGGAGCAAGGGCAAGGAACAGGAAAGAGCCATGACATTTACTTGAGGAAACATCATCTGGAAGTTTTTTCAGAGTCACATTGTACCACATGACCTGTTCTGACATACTGTACTTCTGTTCTAGGAGTTGATTTGTCTTTTTGCCCTCTAGTTCCCTCTTTTAACTTGTTGGTGGTACACAGGGTTAATGATGGCCAAATATTCCTCAGTCTACATGTTCAGTATGTGCTGCAGGTTCAAGTTATGATAAGAGGCTCTGACACTTACAGCCTGAACACCAGAAATAGTGTGATGTGTTACATAGGGATGTGAGAGGAATTGGAAGGGGGGGTGAAAATCTGAAGGATTTTCTCCACTCGGCCACATGGATTCCATTCTGTCAACCATGCGCTGATGCCGACTTGATCTGTTGTAAGTGGAGCCAGCACGCAGACTTCCATTTCCTAAATGGGCTGCCATTTGCGGGTTTTTGTTTTTAAGCTGGGCAAATTTGCTCAAAATTCAGGTCTCCGCTCTGTAATTTGCAGAGTGGAGGCCCAAATTTTGGGCAAATTTCCCTGGCTTTTTTTTTTTTTTTTAAATGCAAATTGCACTAAATATATGCAATTAATTCTCAGCTTCAAATTTGTGCAAATATTTTGAGCAATTTCATGGAAGCCAACTTCTCCCTCCCGACTCAAACCACTTTGGGCCATCGGGTCAGAAATGTGTCAAAAGTCCATCCAGCTCAAATGGAATGCATTTTCCAGCGTTGCACATCCCTTGACGTGTATATCATGAGCTAGGGTTGTACATATTGTGTTTAATCCATTCCATCTGTGTTTCACAGATTATCAGGCTTCTTTTGTTCCATCATCTACTCATTGATGACATTTGATTTTTTTTTGTAACCAGAATTTCAGTCTACTTGCACTGATTCACATTAGTACAAATCTCCACCCCCGGTGAAAAACTGGTCCACAAGTACACAGAATCCACATGACTCAGAAAAAGCCAGTCTGCTACAGAATCTGCAGGGCAGATCCATAGAAATCCAAACTCATTTGAATCTGTTGCGGATTTCTCCAGCATCCCTAAATTCACAACAGAAAACACATCATAGCAAAATTCTCATCATTATGATGTTTGGGGCATATGTGCGGTGGGCTTACACATTGCAATACTCATGAGGGAATGCAGACGCAGTGAGTGAGTTTTGCCTCAACTGCCACAGCAACCCCCAAACCAGCACTTCACCTTCCCCCCATAGGATCAACCATTTACTCATACGGTAGGAAATAATGGCATGCACTTAAGTACACCCTTGGGGAATGCTTCCTTCCTGTGGGGAACCGCACAACTGAGCATCTGCATCACACCCATTCCTATCTGCTGCTCCATCTCCTTATCACTGCACCTTAGTCCTGGAATCTCTTTCTTAGTTACACAACAGCACGTTGGCATCTGGCTTATAAGATAGATAGAAATGAGGTATTTTTCAGTTCAAGCTTTTCTAGAAATTCTCTCTGCTACTTCTGCTGGTTTCCCAGTACAAATGCTGTACACAGTTGCTGTCAGCTTTCCAGGGAAACTGTCATCCTAGGGCTTAAAGTGAAAAGTATTGAGTGCATGAGCATTTACTAGCGAGAATAAAATGGGCTTATTTATCAAAGTCCACATCCTTCGTGAAGGGCTTACTTCCTGCATCTCTCGTAAACACACTTGCCGTGTGTGTAGGATGATAAATATGCATCTAGTGCTCCTCTTTTTTTTCCCCCATTTAATTGTCTGGCACATGGCTCTGTATAATCTTTTTTTTCCCCCAGAAGTGTGCAAAATGTTTATTGTAATAGCACATAATAGAAGACATGATATCTCTACACACAAAAATGATGCACTACTTGATCATTGTAAGCTGACTTCCCCAGTGGGCAGGTGTGTAACTATATCTCCCTTGAATTATATTATACAGTAGGAGGAGAAAATATTCTCTAGGTGGCAGCGAAGAAGAAGAAGAAGAAGAAGAAGAAGAAGAAGAAGAAGAAGAAGAAGAAGAAGAAGAAGAAGAAGAAGAAATGCCCCTCCCAGCCACGCGTAGCTGTGGCAGCGGGGGGGGGGGACAATTTGCGCGTGGGGGTATAAACGAGTCAGACCACAATGGTCTGATTATTGATGTTCCAATCAGGGGGCAGAATGGGAGGAGCGGTAGAGATGTTATAGGCTCGCACGCCTCTCCCTCTGCCTCCTTTCGAACGCGGCTCCCTCCGTCCCATCCCTGTTTGCAGTGTAGGTTTTTACTGGTCGCCTGTTTTCAGGGGCCAAGTAGGAATTTTGGTTCATTGCTCCGTGATCATCCTATGGCACCTTTCAAGTGCCTGAGGCGTGCCTGAGGCTCCTTCCGCCGACTGCCTCACGGCTCGGGACTGCGGAGATAAGGCCGTCTCTGAGGTCTTCCTACTTCACCTACCAGTGCCTCATGGTCTGGTCGAGGCTGACTGCAGGAAAGACCTTCCAGCACCGTGTGGTGTTTAGCAAGGAGGGGATGACTTGGATGCTGTCACCCTCCTTGCTGGATGTTTCGCCCTATAGCAATGGTGACCGGCTGATAGCCGGTGTAATTAGTGCCCGCACTTTTTTCCCTTTGTAGATCTCCTATTGATGATTCAATAAATGTGGCCCATTACTTTTATCACAATGTGTACCCTACAACTGTGTCTGAGTCGTTATTTCTCCTCTACGTGCGCAGAGTAGAAACTGTAATCATTCAAACCGAAGATGTGCTAAGTTAATGCCTAACACCTGCTCTTAGCTGAACTGGGGTTATCAGAAGCCACGTAAGTAAGTACAAGCAAACCTTTCTTATTACCATTATTTCTGAGTTTCATTGGGGCATCTAGATGGCATTTCTGTAATCTGGAACTTATTAATGGTTCATGAATGGAACAGGCAGTAACAGCACAACAAAAAACCCTGAATGTGTAGTGTATGGGAATGCTTCCAAACTGCTGGTCATCTGAATTTCTCTCCAGATTTTGGGTAGTTCCAAATTAACTGGTCTGTATTAAAAAAAAAAAAAAACAACAACCCGATGTTTCATTGTCCCAGTGTTTGTTCCCAAATTGTGTATGAAGTGCTGTTTCTATGCAATTTGCTATAGCATCTGTGTTTCCTGTCCCTTTTACATCAACTAATCAGACTAAACACATTGATAAAACACTGCATTCTTGATGTAATTCTATCTGCAGTTGCATCAATATCTTTTTTGTGCAGTGTTTTACTGATGTGACAGAGCACCTGAAAAAAAAAACACTGCACAGAAAGAAACTCAATGCAATCATATGTCCTGTAGTCAGTTACTACTCAGCTCTGTCCCACATTAGATGTTGGGCCTACCCCAGACATCAAAGACCAGCTCAATTGCTGCTATATATGGCCATGGCTACAGAAGGACACAGTGCTTCTTAACTGAAGCAGCACATGGAGAAGTCAACACAGCCAGCAGTAGGAGAGCTGGCAGGGAGGAAGACAAGTTCAAGAATGGAAGCCTGGGAGAACAGTGTCCAAAGCACCACTGGTTTGGAACACAGTGAGGAATGGCTTCATCCATATCTTGTCTGAGCAACCATGGGGCCTCAAATGCATTGCAGGAGCTACCCCAAACACCCTGGGAATCAAGCTAGGGAGTGATTGCTCTGTCTGGCCAAAGGAACAGCCATCTAACCCACTTAAGAGGAAGTTTTAAACCTAGCTAGATTATTTATTTAGAATGTCTATGCCTTCCTTCAGTTAAAATGTGGGCAGTGAATAATTAAATTTCTGAACTACCTACACTTGAGTTGTCCTTGAGTTACCAAGAATGGTGTGGTAACTGCATATAAATCTTTTTTTTTCTTGAATTGAAGCATTTGAAAACTGAATATATTTGACAGATAAATAATCACACTATAATCATAGTAATGTGTATCAAAAATACAGTCTTGGGCATCATCAGCGCTCAAAAGTCTGTGCCTTATTTCCATGACTTAGTCTGGGTCTGGGATTCTATTTTGTCTGTGCAACAGTTCAGACAAGAAGGAATAATGTGGGAATGGCAGCTGGATTACATCTGAGATGTGAGTTAATTTCAGGACCATGGACAACAATCCTGGAGTCCTGACAGTGAGAAGTTACCCCAGCACTGTCTGGAAGCAACTGGCAGGGATTTATAGTCTGGCCAGGAAAGTTCTTCTGGAAACTCCACCTCTTTAGGCTGCTGCCTCTGGCTGTTGAAGGACCAGCAGGCTTTCCTTTTAGGTATTGCCTTCTCCTGAGGAGTGAAGGTTGGAGGGATGAGGAGTCAATTGGGGAGCGTTCCTCAGAATCCACTATGGAGTCTGAGCTCCATTCCACAAAGTCACTTTCTGGGGGTCACAGAGATGGGAAATGAGAACTAAGGCAGTGGGATCAGTGGGCAGTGGGATCAGGAACTGGTTCTGGCACCTCCTCGAGTAACTGTCACTGGAGTCTTCAGCCTCTGAGGGCTCTTGGTCCCAGGCCATGATGCACCAGAAAATTAAACACACTTCGTTTGGATCAGCATTGAGTCTATAGTTACACTGAAGCTGTGGAAGGAGAACCAAGCAAGCTTCAAGTGAAACTAAAGTTGACCTTGCAATGACCAGTAACTAGTTGATTTCTGCATGGCTGGTGGAATATCTTTATAAGCATAAAGCTACTTAGGATTATATAATACTGCCTGAAGTGTTTTACTGATGTACTAACATAGAAAGGGTTTTCCATTTCTAAATGTTGTAAGGTAATGGTGATCAAACACATGGAGATGCCATAATGACTTGGAGATAAGTGGGATTTGGCCACAAGGAGTCTAAATATTGTATTGGGAAGACCAAAAATATTGTGCTTGGAATCCAGTATGCATAACTGTGTGCACTCAGTTTGTGCAACTGCTTCATACTTTAATACTTGCCATTTGTGGGACTTGGAACAGTTTTCCAAACCCTGTGAACAAACCTTGTAATGAGACATGGGATTTGAGGTGGCAGCATGGAGCCGGTGTTTGCGGAGGGCAGGAATGTGCTTTAAAAATCCCCAGAGAGCCCACTGTGGATCTTAAGTCTGGGACCTGAGTATATATGGGGAGATGGAACAGGTGACTCACCACAAGCTTTGGCCAAAGGACGGGACTACAGGAAAACAAGTGGCAAGGAGACCTCTTAACAACAATAGACCAGTGTGGGTCTTGGGGTACTTCCTGGCCCCTATAAATGCTTTCTGGACAGATTTACTCATTGCTACAGGTAACAAGGAGACTCTGATGATGTTTAATATCTAAAGTCCTACTCACCTCTGACTTACTTTTCACTTATTTCTGATTCATCTTATTTATTTTTATATGATTTTTGTTACCTGAAGATTCCACCTTCCCCCCCCCATCATGTAACTCCATGCAGTGCACATAGTGTTCTCAGGGGGAGGGGGTTCTCCCATCCAGATGGTGATCAGATCCAGACCTGGTGAGCTTCAGCAAGATTGCAGTTCCCATACCCCTTCAGACCCATCAGCCTGCAGCATCCTCCAAGGACGACGACTATTATTACTATTACTATTACTATTACTATTACTATTACTATTACTATTACTATTACTATTACTACTACTACTACTACTACTACTACTATTATTATTATTATTATTAGTAGTAGTAGTAGTAGTAATAGTAGTATTAACAGTATTTGTATACTGCTCCACATCAAGCAGATTCTGGAGCGGTGAACAATAAAAAGATGAAAAACAGATAAAAGAAATAAAAACAATACATTGAATACAAAGTAACAATACAATGGTGGCTGGACAGCAGAGAAGGTTTCCCGGAAAAAGGAGGTCTTCAGCAGGTGCCGAAAGCAGCAGAATGTCGGAGCCTGCCTGACCTCCAGAGGTAGGGAGTTCCACAGAAATGAAGCCATCACACTGAAGGTCCTTCTCCTGGTGGACTCCAATCGGGCCAAAGGTCCATGAAGAACCACCAGGAGCATGACATCTGATGACCTCAGCGGCTGGTATGGGAGGAGGCACTCTTTCAGGTAACCTGGTTCCAAGTTGTTTCAGGCTTTGTACACAAGTACCAGAACCACAAGTACCGGTAGAGAAAAGGTAGCTAGTGTAGTTCCTTCAGCAAAGAAGTTGCATGCTGAAAAGGGGCAGTTCCCAACAATAGCTGAGCTGCTGCTTTCTGTACTAGCTCCAGCTTCCGGAGCAGCCTTAAGGGCAGCCCCACATAGAGTGCATTGCAGCAATCCAGTCTTGAGGTTACAAGTGCCCTGTATCACTGTGACCAAGCTATCCCTGTCCAGAAGAGGCTGTAGCTGGCGAACCAATCAAAGATGGTAAAAGGCACTCCGAGCCACCGCAGTCACTTTGGACTCCAGCGACAATGATGGATCTAGGACTATGCCCAGACTACGAACCTGATCTTTCAAAGGGAGGACGACCCCATCCAGAACAGGCAATGAGCCTATCTCCCAAACTCGGGAAGCACTCACCCACAGAGCTTCCATCTTGCCAGGATTCAGCCTCTGTTTATTGGCCCTCATCACTGAGTTCAAGCACTGATCCAGGACTTGCAAAGCCTCTCCTGATTCAGTTGTCACAGGGATATAGAGCTGTGTGTCATAAGCATACTGATGGCACTTGGCTCCAAACCCCCTAATGACTGCTTCCAGTGGCTTCATATAGATGTTAAACAACATTGGGGACAAGATGGTATCCTGTGGAACCCCATAGTGAAGTTGCCAAGGGTCCAAGGAATAGTCACCCAATCTTACTCTCTGAAATCAACCCCACAGGTAGGATCGAAACCACTGTAACACAGTGCCGCCAATGCCCAACCTGCAGAGTCGATCCAGGAGGATACCATGGTCAATTGGGGTCTCACCGCTCTGGCAGGGCCTGCTAGTGACTCCTTCCCTGGGCCTTTTAAATAAATGTGTTTTTTTGGCACTTGAATGGGTACTGGGAACTTGACTCTGTGGGTAACTGGAACTCCACACCCTCTGTTTGCAGTACTGATGCCACACCATCCCCGCAAAATCTGACAGCATGGGTAATTTTGGGCTCTCTCAACCACCCACCTCTTCTCCTGCCTCTTCTTCTGTCTCTTCTCCACAAATGGAGGTGGAGTAATACGCAGTGTCAGTAAGAGGAGTGAAAAGGATAACACTACAGCAACATCAAAAAAACAAGGGAGGGATCCAGTTTTCTTATTTATTACCTGACAACTTCTTTTTTCTCTGTCATACTACATTTGTCCTCTAATAAAGCAAGTGATTCTGATGACACAACAGCTACTCCTTCATCATGTTGGAAAGCAAAGCAGTTGCCATTGTTCATCCTTCAATGAGGGGAAAAATCGCACAAAGGAGGGATGCAATCACCCACATTCTATGAAGGGGCAATTTATTTGAAATGGGTTATTGTTGTGATGACAAACAGACGTTTATCCTTCCTTTCTCACTCACTCTCAGGTACCATCCCCTGATGCTCTAAGACTGTTGACATCCGGTCCAATTACTTTGCATTTGCTTCTGCGGTGCCTTGCTTTTCCTCATAAGAACACTTGAGAAGTTGGGATAAAGTATGATCCTTCTTGCTGCCCTTAGGAATATCCTTCCTGTTTGGATGGATTTGTCCGAGACAGCCACATTGAATAGCAAAACCCCTCATGTTTGACAGGAATACATCCACTGACCTTCAATTAGGCTGCAGGTTAAGACAATACTGGAAAATCAATTGCTCATTTTCTCCCTTTTTGCTCTCTGATTTTGATGTTTGCCAAGATAAAGGATGACAGTGTTACAGGCGGGACTCTTCGAAGAACATCCATTTGATGTTACCGGAGGCTCAAGGGTCGTGCTTCGGCCTAATCGTCAGAAAGTTCCTTGACTCAGTTCTGTCAATAAAATTCAACCCCAGCTCTGGACAACAGTTGTTGTTTCTCTTTTTGGTCTCAGATATCTCTTTATCTGTCTTCAGCTTCCATATTCCTTCATTTCCGGAATGTTTTTCCCCCCCTCCTCCTCCTTCTGGGGGGAAATAGCAGCATATGACACTGAAACACGTTGTTTAATTTTATCATGGCTTGGCAGGTGTCTCAACTGACATTGCTTCCCAGTGACAGAAAGCGAAGAATTTTTGACCTCTGTCAAAAGTGTGGAGGGGAAATGTCGTTTATAGCAACAAAGCTTTGGGGAAGAAAGATAATTAACAAATGTCTATCAGTTTTGTAATCTTGGGTGTGTGTGTGGGGGGGAAATCAGTGCTAAGCACACAGTGGGCTTTGCTGTTATCATGGTTATTACTTTTCTTTTTCTTTAGTTCACTAAATGTAAGTTTATCCCTTCATTTAATACAGACAACCTCCATCACAATTTATGATGTAGTCTCACAGCTCAATCCAATAAACCCACCTTACCTGCAGTATGGCTTCCCTACTGCAGGTAAGGCCATGTTTGTTTACACAGTTTAAAAAGCCCTTAGGATGAGTTAAAGCAAGGAGGGAGACAGAGACAGAGAAATTGCAGCTAGGTAATTTTTACCCCCAGACTTAATGGCCATATGGGGGGGATCTCTTTGGATGGCTGTGCAAATCACTTCAGTTATGAAGCACAGAACTAATATATATTTTTTCTTTCCCTCCTCTAACCACCATACCATGCTTTAAAACTGCTTCTGCGTTCCTGGTATTATGTAGCAACAAAAACAAAAACAACACTGCTTGCCATCTGGATGGAGGTTCACAACTGGACTTAGATGGGGTAGCACTTCCCCTAAAAGACCAAGTGCTTACTGTGGGAGTCCTTCCGGACTGTCTCTGCTAACTGGGGAAGCCCAGGTGGCTGCTGCATCCAGGAGTGTGTTTTACCAGCTTAGGCTGGTACACCAGTTGAAGCCGTATCTGGAGAGGATGGACCTTGCCTCAGTTATCCATGCACTGGTGATGTCTAGGATGGACTACTGTGATGTGCTGTATGTGTGGCTGCCTTTGAAGACTGTCTGGAAGCGTCAACTGTTGCAGAATGGAGCCACCTGAATACCTGAGGGGGTGAGGCAATTAGACCATATAGCGCCTATACTGTGCCAGCTGCACTGGTTACCTGTGTGTTTCTGAACCCCATTTAAAGTGCTGGTTTTGCCCTTTAAAGCCTTGAATGGTTTGGGACCAAATTACTTGATGACTGCCTTCACCCAGATCAGCCTGCCTACACTTTAAGATCAGCAGGAATGGCCCTTCTCATTTGCCCACCTATGAGGGACAGTTAGGTGGGCAAGTACATGAGAGAGGGCCTGTTCTGCAGTGGCACCACACTTCTAGAATAAGTTGCCATTGGGGGTCCACCAGGCCCCATCACTACAGCCTTTTAGGAAGGCCCTGAAGGTTTGCTACTTTATTCTGGCCTCCTCCTGATTACGTTTTATCTCTGGGTTGTAGCTGCAGTTGTGTGTTGAACGTTTTATTCTATGCTGGTGCTGCCGTTGCTGTTTTTATTGCTTTATGCCCGCATGGGTTTTTATTATGTGAGTTTTACTGTTGTGCACCACTTTGGGAGGGCTCCTGCCCTGAATGACAGCCAATATTTTTTAAAAAAAGAAATAAATACTAAACATCAATTAAAAAATACTCTGGATGCGCTCGACCCCCCCCCCCCGAGCCCCTGTGTGACTTACTCGCCTCACCGCTGCCCGAGTGAGATAGATGATTAGATAGATGATAGATGGATGGATGGATGGATGGATGGATAGATAGATATCGATAGATGATTGATTCTCCACACCCTTTAAATTGTGTCAGATTCTACAGCAGAAAACAACAAGTGCTTCACACAACACAATCCATAAATAAATTATATATATATAATGTATTTATTATATTTATACCCCGCCTTTTTTCCTGGAAGGAACCCAAGGCAGCTTACATAATCCTCCTCCTCCTCTCCATTTTACCCTCACAACAACCCTGTGAGGTAGGTTAGGCTGAGAGTCAGTGACTAGCCCAAAGTCACCCAGTGAGTTTCATGGCTGAGCATATATATAGAGAGAGAAACAGACAGACAGACAGAGACAGACAGACAGACAGATAGAGATGAGTTCCCAGTCTCTCATATATATATCAATCAATTTCCCAGGAGACTTTGTATTCCAGCAGCGAATCAGTTTGCAACTGGTTGAAAACAATGTTATAGACTCAGTATTAAAGTTCAGAAGATGACCAAAAAAGGTTAGCACTACCAATTCCAGAGGGACTGTTCCTCTAGGTGGAACTAGTAATACAGCATTGGCCACATCTGTTCCTCTTCTCCATGGGCCACCCATGTGCCTTATTTGATTCCCATACAATTTTCCACAAAGTAGTTGCAGACTTACAAGAACTTGCAAAGAGTTCTTGTTGCTTCTGGATTGTGTTGTGTGAAGCACTTGTTGTTTTCTGCTGTAGAATCTGACACAATTTAAAGGGTGTGGAGAATCAATCATCTATCGATATCTATCTATCTATCCATCCATCCATCCATCTATCATCTATCTAAAGTGAAGGGGATCACCTTTACAGTGACACCTGCAAGCAAGGGCAGAGAGATGGGATATAGATAAACTTTAATTACATCAGTGGTTAAATGAATGTTTAATTTTAATGAACTAATAGTCTGGGGACTCACGTCAATAGCGGGAATGAGGGTTACCTTTGCTGAAAAGACGATCTTGTTTCATTCTAAGTGAGAGACAAATGGAGCTGCTCAGAGCTAATGGAGATAAAACACATCTTCGGTGTTTTGTTCACCTAAGGAGGAAAATGCAATCGTCAATAGACATTTAACCATTTAGGCCTTGATTTGAATTTCCTGTGCTTAGTTCTGGCAAGGCCATACTGGTATTGGTAGTAGTTGAGAGGTTAACCTCAAACTACCTAAGCTACCATTACCTCAATGAGAAACAACAATGACTCCTTCGGCACCTATAAAAATTAATATAATTATTGAGACATGGGTTTATGTTGCTTTGTCAGATATCTATACAAAGATTAACAACATGCAATTATTTTGCACAAACATAGTATGGTAAAACCAGAGGTTTAAACAATAATGAATGGGGTATTGGAAATGTTGAACATAGAAAATAAATATATATGATTCACTCTCTTTAGATCTCAAAACACTCTAATAGGATCAATCCCTAATAGGTTCAGAACTGACAACATGAATCATTTCCTCACCTGAACTATTGCTCCTTTAACTTGTGGAATTCACTGCAATCTTCACCTCTGTGCTCCTCCTGTCCCTCCATAGGTTACCCATAATCCTCCAAGTTTGGAGAGTTATGGGCATCCCCACATGAATGCACCCTGAGGTTTGTCGCAGGAACTGGAGTCCTAAAGAATTGTCACTATATGCAGTCTTTTGAAAAACCCAAAGTAAATATTAGTAATCTCTTATGTACACAATATCCCTTTAATAAATTACTTGTTTAATAGTTCATCTTGTCTCTCATGTTGGTGCCCATCTCACACCTAAGTTTCTTATAGAAGCTACTAGGAGGTTTTAAAATATTCTAACAGAATTGGTGGCAGCAGAAAAGGCGTCAGCTTGTGGAACTGAGTTATAGTGGCAGGAGTTCCTTAGGTATTTGCTATAAATAATATTTGCTATAAATAAGAAACACCATAGGTGGGATTGCCCAGTGATGAAGCAGCTTCCCCATAACTGGTGGCAGTGCTGGAGAGAGGACATCCCGCATAAGGGTGCAGAGAAGTGTAACCTCTCCTGAAATGTGTCAGGGTATCTCTCACCTTCCCAGTAACTGACACGACAACCCTGTTTCTTTATCTTCAAATCAGGCAGTGAAATTGGGACTGCAATTTTTATTCATCCCTATCTTGGACAGACCCACAAATAGATATTATCACCATATTCAATGATAGTATAGCTCTGATTGTTAGATGCTGGAGATGAATGGGATGGCCATTTCTTTTGTGCCCTATTTGTCAGCTTCACCAGGTCTCTGACTGGCCACTCAGAATCAGAGGACAATTGGTCAGTCTCCAATGCTAGTTCTAATATTCTTTGTAACTAAAGCTGTGTAAGACCCTTTTGAGGGGAAAAGATACATGTCCATCTTATTAAAAGTTGTTTGGATTCCTTTGAAATTCCTCAAGCATTTCGCTTGAGGTGGAACCGCCAAATTCATTTCAGATTTCATTTTAGTTGAAACTGTGTTGGCAACTCTGATACACCAATGAGTTTGCCATGACAGAACTGAAGAGATCTGCTCTAGTTAGACACGGATCCTTTGTGACAATTCCTCCAATCCAAAGACATTTACAAATCCATTTAGTCATATACTATTTGATTAATTTTATAGGATACACACACACATGGGGGGGGTAAACTGGTCACTTTAATATTGTTGCACTGGCTGAACATTTGCTTGATATCTAAACATAGTTCTTGGCCCACTGTGAGCTCAGATCCTGACACTTGCTTTATAAATATGTTTAATGGAAACTGCATAAAGGCTAGTGATGGGTGAGCTTCCTGGGTTTCATTTGGAATGGGCTCAGTGTAAACTAGAGACTGGTATGAAGCACCCAGGGTTGAGGACCACAGTGAGAGAGAAAGTTTTCTAAACTCTCCAGTTTGAACTTCAGTAATCAAGAGACTAGAAAGAAATGCACATGCCAATTCCAAATGAATATGGATGGGGCTTGAGTGAATGCCTCCTCACCTGAACTAAATAGACATTTCTGTTTAAGAAAATGGACTCTACAGACATGTATAGAATTTTACCGTATTGATGTTCAGAGCTGTTCTGAGTAGCATTGCTGCCTGAGGTAAAATACACAAAATATTCCACTTAGAGAAGAAAGACTTTAAAGTGTATGATTTGCCTATGGGGAATATACCATTTTTGTTTTGCAGATGTGTCAGGTTGGTTATCTAACTTGTAGTGAGTTAATGTTGTGGTGTTCATAGACAAAGAAAGTTGAATCCTTTAAAGTAAGTGGTACATTGATCTTAGGTACATTCTGTTGCTGAACTTATTTTTTATTTATTCATTCATTCATTCATTCATTCATTGCATTTCTATACTGCCTAACAACCGAAGCTCTCTAGATGGTTCACAGCAGTTAAAATCATAAAATACAGCAACATGATAAAGCATAATATAAAACATTTAAAAGTACAATATAAAACCAGAGTAAAAAAAAAACAGTGTTAAATCCAGCAGCTGTGTAAAAATCTAAAATTACAATAACAGATTTAAAACAATAATAATGGAAGACCTTAAAATGCCTGTGGGAATATAAAATTCTCCATCACCTGGTGCTGAAAAGACCACAGCATAGGCAATAGGCATCAAGTGAACCATTCCTAGGGTGGGCATTACACAACGGGGGTGCCACCACCAAATGGCCCTCTCCTTAGTAGCCACCCAGTTCATTTCGTTTGGAAGAGGCACCCAGAGGAGGGCCTCTGAGGATGATTGCAGGGCCTGGGCAGGTATATATGGGGGAATATGATCCTTCAGCTAAACTGGCCCCAAGCCATTTAGGGATTTGAAAGTTAACACCAGCATTTTAACATGTATAGTTAATGTGACACAGTCATAGATGCCCATGAACTGCCATTACTGTATTATCTGATTCATACTGAGATTTCTTGTTCGAGCTGTGTGCAAATGGTCTCTTGAAAGTCTACACCCTATTTGTGGGCAGAGAAATTGAAGGGACAATTTCATCAAATTTCTCCAGGACAAAGAGAAATAATTATCACAATTTCTGACAGGTAGGGATCCCCATTGGTAGGGGTTGTGGGACAGCGTCTTTCCTTTTTTGCAAGGGTTTTGGGTGCTGCCACTGCAAGTGGCAACAGCTTCAACCATGTTGGCAGGCTGGCCCCCACCTTGCCATCCACCACAATGCAGATGTGAGGGGAGCAGTGTCGTAGCTAGCTCCAGGGAAGAGATGCAGCTAGTGCTGTGACTAAATCTGCCCTCCAATTTCCTGGATGTTTTCTTCCCCTGTGAAAGAGGCTTCCATTGCCTCATTCTCAAGGCCTTTCATAATTTTGGGGTGCTTTTCAGCTTTCCTAATCACTATGAGGCAGCCCAAGGATCATGCCTGTGTATTTTCTTTCTATTACATATCTCTCCATTTGCACTGCAGCCTTCCAGGCTGCCTGCACTTCTTGATCTGAAAAAGCCCCATTGGAGAAATTACCTCAGTGCAGGAAGCCGGAGGATTCTACAGGCTGCTGGAGAGATGATTCTACCACGAAAAGCAGGACACTCATGCACACTCTTTGGCCATCTCCTAAGTAAGGTAAGCACAAGAATCCCAAACCCAACCCATGAGAATTTCTCTGAAATTTTCCTCACCATCAAATTTCTTTTCAAATGCCATTTATTTTCTATCAGATTGAATGAGAATGGTAAAAAAAAAAAAATGTGGGAGAAATTTTCGGCTCAGCACTAGTGGGCCAGTTTTGTCTCCATAGCATGCTGCCTAAGAACATATTCACATGGATGGCATTTTGTATGAATCAGACTTTCCACAGATATGACTACCACCACCTCTCAGGTGATTCTCAGAGAGTTGAGCTGAAAATTCCTGGGGAACCATTTGAGCTTGAACCTAGGATTTGAGAAAGGTTAAAAAAAAAAAAAAGATTTCACAAAATCACACCACCTCACCTTTAAGACAGGCCACTTCCACTTGTCCATAGTAGTCTTGGTGGGAGCAGTGATGTTTCTCCTCACTGCTTTTGGGTGCCATTTCTTCAATGCTTGCATCTTCTGCATACACAAGAACTAGCTCAGCTTTTCCTCTAATGCAGTACACATGATCCTCCTCCTCCTCCTCCTCTCTTTGCTTCTACAGGCCTGTGGCTCACGCTGGCTCAGCTTGTCTGAGTGTGGAAAGCTAAGCTAGGTCAGGCCTGGTTATTACTTGGATGGGAGACCCCTCCTCTAGTTTCCTGCATTGATCAGGCGGTTGGACTCGATGGCCTTGTAGGCCCCTTCCAGCTCTATGATCTATGAAATCTATGAATCCTCACAACAACCCTGTGAGGTAGGATAGGCTAAGAGCCAGTGACTGGCCCAAAGTAACCAGTGAGTTTCATGGCTGAGAAGTGATTAGAACCCAAGTTTCCCCGTCCCTGTCCAACACTATAATAAACCCACTCCACCACACTGTCTTCTCACTCCATTCTTGTTTGTGTTCCCCAACTTCACACCTTGCAAATTGGGTGGTGAAGTTATAGGGATGTGTTAGATATGCACTAGATAATTAGGACTGTGTTTGCTGAAAACTGTTGTATATTCATCACTAGCTTGCATTCCTGTCCTGCCTAGAGTCAATCTTGGAAGTGAGAATGGCGGTGGTTGGAGCTGTGCTGTTGCCCCACACTCCTAAAGCCAGCAGGGATTTTATAAAGACAAACAGGTGAGCCTCCTGCCACAATTGCAAGCCCCTCCCCCCTCTGTAAATGTTGCAGGGTCAATCCAGAGAGCTAGTGTGGCGTAGTGGTGAGAGTGTTGGACTGGGACCCGGGAGATCCGGGTTCTAGTCCCCGCTCAGCCATGAAACTCACTGGGTGACTTTGGGCCAGTCACCGACTCTCAGCCTAACCTACCTCACAGGGTTGTTGTGAGGATAAAATGGAGAGGAGGAGGAGGACTATGTAAGCCGCCTTGGATTCCTTGCAGGAAAAAAGGCAGGGTATAAATAAAATAAATAAATAAAATAATAATAATAAAATAAATAATCCCAACCCTTGAAATGGAACTCAAATGACCACTTCCAGTTCACCACCTGCAAAAGGGGTGGTGAATTGGGAGTGGCCATCTGCTCACCCTTCCTTAGGAAAGAGATGAATGGCAGTCTGAAAGTTCATCTATGGAATATGCTGCAGTAGCCATTCTCCTCCTTATAACTCCCCAGGTCCCATCATAGTATGGCTCCTAGCAGACATAATTCTTCCTTAGATATGTTCATTAAGAAAATGTCATAAATTTTATGATGGATAAATCTGTGTCAGCAGAAAGGGGGGAGGGGAAGAAAAAAGATTCTGAATGTTAATATTTACCTTGCACCTGGGCCCTAGACCATACCTAATGCTCAAATTTCTTTCCCACATGTCCAATCAGGGACCAAGGTTATGTTTTTAATGACATGCCAGAATATAATTTGGCAATTAGCCTGTCGGATCCCTCCAGAGTTTTTACTAAATGAAGCTCTTTGAACATTTCAAATTACAAGTTAGCAGCATGATGATGGAATGCATAAGGGTTGCAAGAAAAAAAAAAAACCCTTAGTTATACTGTAGAAGAATGAGACATTCCATTGTTCTTGTGCAGGAAACAATCTCCTTTTTAGAGACCTAGGTCCCTTCTTTCAATTTAGGTTTTGCCCCTACCCACCCAAGAAAAATAGAGTAAAGAAAAATAATACCAGCCCTAGTTATATATTCTAAGACATTCTAAAACCTCTGCCACAATTTTGCCTCTGGGCAAAATTTTACAAGTAAAATTTTACAAGCTTTTACAAGGGGGGGGAGGAGGAGGAGGAGGGAGGAGGAGGAGGAGGAGGAGGAAAAGACCCCTCTTTGCTGCCATCTATGCCCCCTCTTCTACCCCCAGAAATATCATTTTAAAAACTAAATTCCTTGCATAAAAGTTGGTGTGCATGAGTAGCTCATCACATTCTAGGAACCAGCTTTGTTTGCAGATGTCTCTCACCCAGCTGCCTCAGAACAGTGCTTCTGAAGCCCTCCAGACCAATACCCATTCTACTGTGGCCAACAAAATGTTAGCTCTCTCTGATAGAAGGGTCTCACCAATCTCATGGCCTCAGAGAATTCCTCATTACATGAACTTGTGGTATGGACTGGCTCCATGGATGGTTTAGGAGGTTCTTGATCCATCTCAGAAATGATGATGGCATTACAAAGGGCTTTGTTTTCAGAGTTGAAGCTTATATGTTGCAATTGTATTGAATGGTTGTTGTTGTTTTCCCCAGACAGCTCTTCTGCAGATTTTGATGGCTGTGGGCAAAAGTTCTGTAGAAATATATTTGGATCATCAAGTGAATTCTCAGTGTATACCCTCCAAGTGACACAACTATTCCCCTACCTCGATGGTAACAAGGTGACCCATTCTTTTTAGCTATAAAACTTTTAGTACTTCATTTTATTGAGTCCTAACGAACACACAAAACAGTGCCTGTGCTTTGAGCCCTGTGGAGCTGTTAAGTAGCTATCACTCCCACTAGTCCAGAGAGAGTGAGAAGAAAAGCCTGAGGTTCATTAAGGAACTTTGAATCTGAAAGATGCTCAATTGGAAAAGAAACATTAGGCTGCCCCATAATGAGTTAAAGGCAAATGAGATTATTGGAATTATATTACCGATAAAGAGCTTCATAGCAGCTGCCAGCATCACAGGAATGTAGAATTTCAATGTACTGTTATATTTCATAGCTTGTTACTAGAATCCCTTGTGAAGAATATGGATTAATAAAGGGGAATAAATACCACCCTGTACATCTCATCATGATACTTCAAACACCCTTAATGTATTTTTTCAGACAATTTTTATTTGGAAGTGAAATGACTATCATAAGACATTGATGAGCTATCTTGCCTTCTTCTTCCACAAGCTTAAATATTACATACTGTTGCACCCACATCTGGAATACTTAGTTGAGACATATATTGTATGGATAACTTGGGCCACAGTTTTGTTTAGTTTTACCATAAGATATGCAACAATGTGGGATATTTCTGCTAATGCAGGAGCCACATCATGTCTACCTGTGCCTTGAATTAGGGTGGGCCAAACCCAGCCATGAATTGTAGGAAGTAAGCTCCCCCCATCTGCCCACAGCTCATCTGTCAGTCCTCCCCTCCTTACAAGCCCTATGACTCTGACTGGGTGAATGTCTAAGAGCCACTGGGAATTCCTAGAATAGCTCTTTGATCCCAGCCCATGCATCCAAGCAGACTAACGTTGGTCTCACTTGATTTCCATTTCAATCAAAGGAGATGAAGTTAGTCATGACTAGCTTCGGTCATTTGGTTTAAACATAACTTGAGCACAACTAACGTTTGTTAGTTCAGAGCCTATATATTTACACAAGATCATGATTTGTGGGGAAGATCCTAGTATGGCATTCTCTTGATAAGGTTCGGTTTGGAGCAGATGAGACAAAAGACCCAACCAACTAGCCACTACTGCTTGTCACTTCAGCAGAATTCAGAGTGCTGAACAAAGATACTTGTGCCCCCTCTTTCAATATGTTGGTGGTCTTATCAAAACATTTTTATTTATTCCTAATTCTTTAGATGTTTCTCCCACACAGAAACCTCCAAAATCATTTTGAAATTCCACCTTTGGTGAAACTCAGGAATTTAAGAATGTGCAGACATCTTCCCCCTCACCCTCAGAAATGTCTCAAGTATGCACAAATTCATTTTGGTTTCCTTGAGGCTCTTGGGTGACTTGTTCAGCTCTTGTTGCATGAATTTAGCATTCTGGCTACATAGATGTTTGGACAAACAATCATTGGGTCCACTTTGGTAGAAATGGACCCTTCAAGAAGTCTTCCTTTCTCCTCCCCAGTCATCACAGCTTAGTAGCAGAATACTTGGCTTGCATGTAGAAGTTCCCTAACATCTCCAAAGAGATTTTCAGGTAGCTAACATAGGGAACAAATTCTGACCGAGTGCTTGGAGAGCTTTGTTTGAGAACAGGGCCAGTGCTCTGACTTCAGTACTAATATAGCTTGTTAGATCCCATGTGACTTGTGTAGTAACATACGAATCTGCCTTACGTTGGGTTGGATCGATTTAGCCCAGTATTGTTGACACCGACTGGCAGCAGCTCTCCACAGTTTCAGGCAGTGCCAGGGATTAAACCTGGGACCTTCAGCATGAAAAAAACATGTGCTCTAATACTGAGCTATGGCCCTTCCCTAATAGTGTATAATAGTAGATAGTATAGTGTGTGCACATGTATATACAAAAATCTTAGGGCTGTTCCAAAATCCCTCAGAAGAGAATTTTCTGATACATGTTTGGACATTTTCTTTTTTGAGCTCCTTCTGAACTGCTGGAGAATGTCAGTCATCCTCTGGAGAATATGTAGCAAAATGGCCTCCCCAATTTCACAATTTGTGAATAAGGTGGAGAATTTCAGGTGCCTTAGGAATGGGCAAACAAGCAATTTTTGAAGCTTGCCCTGCCTCATTTTCTGTGTTCAATTGTGCTCTTTTTCCATTTAGTCTGAACAGGAAAGGCGCACATTTCAAATGGGAAAAATGCATTAAAAAGAAAAGAGCTCACCCAAATGTGCACATTCTCCCCATAAATGGCAATGTACATTTTTGCAAAAATGCACTTTTCAAAGTGTGTATTTTTAAAAACACCTTTTAAAAAAATACAGACAGAAGTTCAGGAATTTATGAAGAGAACATGTGGTCATGCTCACATTTGTGTTTGGGTTGTGAATGGGACATGTTTGCATGATTTATGAACATGAATGAAATTCTCATTCAACCCTGCTGTGGAGTCAGTTTTAATATTGTTTAATACTATTTTAATATTCTTGAAAGAAGTGATGGGCTTGTTTCCTCTTCCTTCCTAGTCCTCCTTTCTTAGCCCACTGCTTCCTTCACCCACTAATACGAACTAACTAACAATAGAGTTTCATTCAACATTAAGCAAACTGAAATTTCCAGAATTTTTTTCCCCCCACCCTAAACTGTTGGAGACTTTTTTCTTCCATCCCAATGATATTTGATGAAATCCAACTCTCCCATTTCCCCAACCACAAATAGTGTGTGGAGATTTTGAGAGGCCAGTTTTGCTCATCCCTAGAAAATCTATAGAAATGACCCCACAATCTGTGCAAATTGAAGACATGAAAATGACCATTGAAACAGAATTTGAGTCATTCTTGGTGCAATTGTAGCAGTACAATTGCTGACAACAAACCCACAAGGCTCATCCATAGCATGTTTTCTATGGACAGAACTCCAGAAATACAACTAATTGTAAATGCATTGAAATGATGGATAGGTTGTAATGCTAGAGGATGAGATGAAAATGCATCCTCTCATATTCTGGCACTAGGACCTGGTTGAAGCTCTGGTGTAGGAGGGGTACACAACCACTTTCATCCATTTTCAGTTATGCTGCTATGTTGGCCTGGTGATAGATGCAGACTACTATCATACCTTCTTCTTCTTTTTTTTTTTAATGGTAATGCTGAAGGTATGAAGATGGCAGGGCAGGAAAATTGGGAAGAAGGATACAGGTGGAAATTGGGGAGAATGAAAGGTCGGAGCTCCTTACTGCTACTTCAGATTTTTATTATTGTTTAAAACAACTATGCACCCTTTTTTGTTGGTGTCAGGTTTAAGCTGGGGGAAAATATTCTTATGCAATGGTGTGTGTGTGTGTGTGTGTGGTTCCTGAAGCTTTGCTAACCACCTTGTGGAAGCAATATGATGTTTCTCATTGCAGAAAACAGTATATGCCAGCAGTGTAGTTATAGTTATAAAGCTATAACATGAAATTTTATTAGCTCATTCAATATTTTGCAGCCTGGGGCTACTGACAAGCTAGGAATTGCACCCATGCCTATAGAAGAAACGTGATTGAGTGTGGAATCCAGACACCATTTCTTTTGCTCAAATCAACCCTTCTCTTTTGCAACATGTACCAATTTTGAGTGTATATAGTTTGTTTCTTTAATAAGCTGGAGGGATTTCAAGCGGTAGTAGTATTCTAGAACAAAGCTCACACAGGCCTTGTGATATATGTCCCCTACTGCTTCATCATTTCACCTGCATTGCAGCTATGGAAATAGTGGGGTGTGTTCCATTAAGACACAAGCTTCAACTGATAGGTGTGTGTGTGTAGAGAGAGAGCAGGGAGGGAGAGACCCTCAGGGCATTTGCTTCAGTTAATAGGCATTTCATAGTCATGTTGAAGAGTCCAGGCCATGGAAATGCTCTTTCCCAAGGAGCTTCAAGCAATGTTTTAAATATTTATTAGAAGAGTACTGAGTTGGAAAACTCCATTCCCAATCCAGTGGACTAACAGAGTTGCTAAATGCATAATCACAAATAGCACTCGGTCGGCACGTCAAAGTTTGATGCAACTCTTTTTGTACCTGTGGGGGAGAAGGAAGAAGTAAAACTGGTGTTCATGAGATGGATTTCACTCCTGCAGTCATCACAAGGAGAGTTAAAAATGAGTTCCAGCTCAATATTGCATTAATTTCCTGGAACAGCCTGGAATGGTGTGCACCATGTTGTAAAGGGGCAGAATTTCCCCCCAGGGTAATAAATGAAAAAAAAAAAAGGTACATGATCCACATTGTTTCCCCTACTTTGTGACCTATAGGCTACTTCCCAACTCTAGACTCATAATGGCTGCAGTCTTGTGTCATATCAAACCATGGTTGGTTGGTTTATTTGTTTTAGTCTGAACCTATGCTGATGAATTATGGTTTGTGAGGAACTGCCAAATCAGAATATCAAAGATTTTGGAGCTGGTCTGCAAACCACAGTTTGCACTTACTGTATTATGGCTATTGCTTTGCCTCATGTGGCTGCTGCATCATGAAGATGGGATGGGAGTGTGCTTATGATCATGTGCCTTTTGTTACAGAAAGGATAATGCCTTCATGATTGTTGATATGGATATAGTTTGACTAGGAATGTATGAAAAATAAATTTTAGTTTATTTATTTTTACCAAAATTGACCCAGTTCACATTTCCTTGAAATGAATGCAGACCCAAACATAATCTGAAGTTGAAGTCCATACATTTCTGAGCTGAAGTGTTTTGCAGAACAATAACAATAAAAAATGTGTTCAAAAATGCATACATTTGCAAAACGTGCATGAAAACAATGTGTACATTTGAAAAATGCACACAGACACACTTTAATCCATCAGAGACAAGTGTATATATTTGAAAAATGTGCACAATTGATGTGCACATTTGGAAAAATGTGAATGGAAATACGCATGAATCTTTCCCCCCCCCCCCCCAACTCACAATCTGGTTCTGGTGTGGACCTGAGTTGGAACGGCCTTTGAGGTGGAATTTGGAGAACATCAACAAGCACAAATTTTCCTGATTGACACTTCACAAACTCTGACCATTTTCTGTGGTTCATAGTAGAAATATATGGTGAAATCTCTTCTTTACACTTCTATACTCTTCACTGGGCCTTACACATCAGGATACAAATGTGTAACAAAAGTGCACCAGCAATGTTTGGCAGATTGCTCCCAGAAAGGCATAAAAACCTTCTTTTATGTCAAATTAATCTTGCATTCAATTCAAGTTCCTTTACTGCTGCAACCCTTTTTCATTTAATCACAGATTCCTTGACTTGACTTGCATATCTGTCAATATCTTAATTTGATTAAAGGTTTCCTTCAGAGGAATATTCCACAAATGAGATCCAGGAAGGTCTAATTTAGGAAGAATGCTAGGCAGTGCTAATGGCCATAATTACCTTTATTATGATTAAGAATCACTCCAGGAAAGGTTGTGTTACAGGAATGGCTATACTAAGTATTTATCAGAATACACATGCCACTAATAAAGAGTTCATAATAGGGCATGCCATAGTAAGTTGTACGAAGAGACTATATAGAATATTATTACACAATGGGTTGGGGATAAGTAATACAATAAATGAAGGAATAGCCAAAATGAATTTGAACAGTGAAATAGTTTCAGAGTCATGTGGTCATCAGTACTTTGTCATCAGTAACAGGTTGATGTTGCAGAAGTAATTGTTGAAGAGTCCTGTTGAAACTGTCCTGAAGACCTGCAGCCCAGCCAGCATTTTGGACTTCTCCAGGGAGGGAGGTAAGCTGGTGACTACCATCTGCAGCCAGCTTTTTCCCCTCCCTGGTGGTTCCCTGCTGGACTGGGGCCCTGCCTCTGCAGCAGCCAGGAGGAGCTGCCCCCTGGACTGATTGGGGAGTGGGGCCAGCTGCTCCAGCAGAACCCCAACCTTCATCTGCCGGCCTGCGGAGCGGGGCACGAGGGCGAGGGCCTATCTCCCTGTCTGAGCTGGGTTGGGGTTTCAGGGGTTGGTTTTAGGAGTGGGTCTCCCGCCTGATCAGCGGAAGCAGGAAGGGCATGTATCCATCTCAGGGAGATGATGGGAGGAGTTCCGGGGGGCAAAACATACCATTGTTGAGCGGCAGACGCTGGCAGAGTGCTAGGGGCAGCCCATGCCGATTAAGGGGAACAGGGGATCGATGCTTAATATCTATCCCTTGTTCCAGGCCTGCCCAGAGCCAAGGGATAACTGGGGGGGGGGGTGGCTCCTTCCCCACCCTTGCATTTGCTGCTGTGTAATGCCAGGTCCGTTACCCAAAAAACATCTGTAATCCATGACATGATCCTGGATGAGGGTGCGGACCTGGCATGTATTACGGAAACCTGGCTGGACGAGGCCGCTGCTCCAACTCTGGCGGCCTTGTGTCTGGCTGGTTTCTCGTATGCCCAGCAACCAAGGGTTGGGGGACGGGGAGGGGGAGTGGCTGTTATCTACCGGGAGTCCTTGGTCCTCACCAGACTCCCTCTCCGGGAGACCAAGTTTATTGAGTGCATGTACTGGAGGTTGGGTCCAAAGGGCAGTCTGGGGATTCTGCTCATGTACCGTCCACCCCGCTGCACGACAGACTCCCTGGCCGAGGTGCTGGAGGTGGTCTCTGATGTGCGTGTGTTGTCCCCCAGGCTATTGGTGTTGGGGGACTTCAACGTGAATTCGGGGGCTGCCCTCATGGGGGCACCTCAGGACTTCATGGAGACCATGGCTTCCTGGGAGCTGCACCCTGTATTAACTGGACCTACCCATGTAGCCGGTCATGCGCTGGACTTGGTTTTTGTTTCTGGAGAGGGGGGAAATGATCTGGAAATCGGGGGTATATCCACCACCCCCTTGTCATGGTCAGATCACTATCTGTTGGGGTTGGATTTCTCGGTGCCACAACCCCTCTGCAGGGATGAGGGACCTATTAGGATGGTCCGCCCCAGGCGTCTTATGGATCCAGATGGATTCCTGAACGCGCTTGGGGAATTGGAGCACACAAACGGTAGCTCGGTCGAGACCCTGGTGGATGACTGGAATGCTGCAATCACCAGGGCATTAGACCGAGTTGCCCCGAAGCACCCTCTTCGCCTAAACAGAGCTCGCGCGGCACCATGGTTCACTCCGTCGCTGCGAGCTCTGAAACAAGAGGTGAGAAGGCTAGAGCGCCGATGGCGAAATTCCCGCTCCGAAGACGATCGAACACGGGTTAGAGCTGCATCTTCAGCCTACCGGGTGGTGGTGAAGGCAGCAAAAAAGAATTTTTATGCTGCCTCCATTGCGTCTGCAGAGTGCTGCCCCAGGAGGCTGTTCCAAGTGGTCCGGAGTCTGGTCGGTCCAGTCGCTCCGGACCCACTGGAACAGTCAAAAGCCTCCTGTGAGGCTTTAGCGAAGCACTTCGCAGATAAAATCAATCAGATTAGGAGTGGGATATTGTACGTCGTGGACACAGGGAGTGAGCGGGAGGAAGCCAATGGCAGGCAGACTGGTTTTGTGGGATCGGTTTCGGCTTCTTCCTTCTGATGAAGTGGACAAGGTGCTTTCATCTGTGAGGCCGACCACCTGCTTGTGTGATCCTTGCCCGTCCTGGCTCATCATGAGCTGTAGGGAGAGACTGGGTGAGGGGATCAAGGCGGTGGTGAATGCCTCCCTCGAGGAGGGAGTGATGCCATCAGCCCTCAAGGAGGCAGTAATAAGACCGCTTCTAAAGAAGCCCTCCTTAGATCCCCAGGATTTAAACAACTTTCGCCCAGTCTCCAATTTACCATTTCTGGGCAAGGTGATCGAGCGGGTGGTGGGTGCTCAGTTGAAGGCACACTTGGATGAAGCCGATTATTTAGATCTGTGCCAGTCGGGCTTCAGGTCTGGACATGGGACGGAGATGGCCTTGGTCGCCTTGGTGGATGATATGAGGAGGGCTTTGGACAGGGGCAAATGCTCCTTTCTAGTCCTCCTCGATCTCTCAGCGGCTTTTGATACCGTTGACCACGGTATCCTCCTGGACCGTCTGGAGGGGTTGGGCTTGGGAGGTACTGTATTGCAGTGGTTCCAGTCCTTCCTCTCTGGAAGGTATCAGAGGGTAGTTCTCGGGGAGGAGGCTTCGGACCCTCGGCTGCTCACTTGTGGAGTGCCTCAGGGTTCCATCCTCTCCCCGATGTTATTCAACATCTACCTCAAGCCGCTGGGAGTGGGAGCTATCATCAGGAGGTTTGGGGTGCAGTGTCATCAGTATGCGGATGACATGCAGCTCTACCTCTGTTTTAAGTCCTCACCGAGGTTGGCCGTTGAGACCCTGTCCAAGTGCCTGGAGTCAGTGGCTGGCTGGATGGGAAGGAACATGCTGAAACATGCTGAAACTGAACCCCGACAAGACCGAGGTACTTCTGGTGGGGGACAAGGGAAGGTTAGGGGATGTTGACCTGGTGCTGAATGGGGTACATCTACCCCTGAAGGACCAGGTCCGCAGCTTGGGGGTCATTCTAGACTCCCAGCTGTCCATGGAGGCTCAGGTGGCAGCTGTGAGCCGGGCGGCGCTGTATCAACTCCATCTGATACGGCAGCTGCGCCACCTTCCTAATCACCTGCTCCCATCAGTGGTTCATGCCTTGGTCTCCTCTTGCCTAGACTACTGTAATGTGCTCTACGTGGGGTTACCCTTGAAGAAGGTCCGGAAGCTTCAGCTGGTACAGAACGCGGCGGCTCGCCTGATTAAGGGCAGCCGCCGACGTGATCACATCACGCCAGTGCTTAATGAGTTGCACTGGCTACCAGTTGCTTGCCGAGCCGAATTCAAGGTGTTGGTTTTGACCTTTAAAACCCTACACGGCTCCGGCCCAGCTTATCTCAAGGAGCGCCTCCAGCAACATCAAGTAGGCCGCTCAACAAGGTCTGCCACGAACGGCCTTCTCCTTATCCCATCAGCCAGAGCAGCCAGACTGGTGGGGACTAGGAAGAGGGCCTTCTCTGTGGCGGCCCCCACATTATGGAACTCCCTCCCTAGTGACCTTCGCCATGCCCCCTCCGTGATGAGCTTCTGCCGTGCATTAAAAACATGGCTGTTCAGGTGGGAATATGGGGTGGGTTAGGTTTTTAATAAGAATTTTTTATATTGTTTTAATCATTATATTTTATTGTGTTTTACTGTATTTTAATTGTACATCGCCCAGGGTGGCCGGGTGACCGGCCAGATGGGCGATTAATAAATATAATAAATAAAATAAATAAATAAATTTAACTCTTATTTGAGAGCACTAACACCCATCGAGTAGCCAATTAACCCAGCAGGAGAACAGCTTTCATATCTGGCCATTGCCCAGTGACCACGTGGTTCATTTCTAAAAGGTCAGTCAAGGGGTGCTGACAGCTCTCGCTTTTCATGCCAAGTCACAAGGTTGAGAGGTTTCAATGGGAGTTGTGTGAGGTCCCTCCTGCCAGGAATGGGGATGGGTGGGGAAGCATCAAGTAGTTCTTAGTTGTATATTTTAAAAGGTTACAGCCATTGCAATGTCATAAGAACATCTATGTAGAGAGCTAATACGTGGAGAACTAATGCATGGAGGGGGAGTAGGATCATTTCTCTTGCCCCTGCCAACATGCTAGGCCTACCTGGCTCTGCTTCCATGACTTTTACAAGAGGGAAATATGCCTCTGTCTGCACAGCTACATAGCGGACAGGCGAACTTGCGATCGTGCACACTTGCACAGGACCACCAGTAATACATTAAAAATAAAATAAAATACAGCCCCATTTGCACACATTTCAAGATCTCCCCCCCATCCAATTTGCGCAAATTAACATTTGTGCAAATTTCAGGACCCAGAAAAATTGTGCAAAACATTTCCGGAAGTGGGGGAGGGGAATCCGCTGCAGTCCTCTGCTGCTTACCAGAATGGAAACACTGTGGAATCCCATTGGGCTTAAATGTGACAGAATTCCCAATGTCACACATACCTGCCCTTAGCTGGACCTTGCTGCAAGACGACTTGCCCAACAAATTCAACTATCACCTCAGATCAGCACTCAAATGCACTTACTTCCTGCCCTCAATCCTGTTGAAAAGCATAACATCTCATTCTACGTAATGGCCCAAAGGTGAGCTGAAGCATCATGTGTCAGGTCTGGGCCTGAACAGAAGTCATGTAGTCAAAAAATGTGTCCAGCATGCCAACATCCACCATTAAAGAAGTCAATTGTCTTGACTCTATTGTGTGTGGAGTGGAAATGATTGTGCAAATCAGGCACTGATGAGCCCAGTTGAAATGGAAAAGCCAATGCAGGAGAGTTGTGAAGGGAGCGTATAACTTATCTTCTCTGCATATTCTGTATCTGTACTATTCAGCCAATGACTGAAGCCCCAGGCTGTCTTTTTATGAAAGAAATGCCAGACATTAATATCCCCACAAGTTAGTGTTACATTGAAATTGGGACTTAAATTAAGATGTATGGTAGGCTAATTATCTCTACCCCAAGGCTGTGGTATTCTATGACAAGAATCTCCCCTCCTCTACTTGTTGAAATAGCCTCTTTCATGATGATATTAATGTCCTTTGCCATTGTTTTCTTTGTGTGACTGTAAAAACATGCACACAAAACAAACAAACAAACAAACAGCAACAACAAAAGCCCTTACCAGAATGGAAACACTGCAGAATCCCATTGGACTTAAATGTAACAGAATTCCCAATGTCACACATACCTGCCCTTAGCTGGACCTCTTTTTACATTTTTGCTACCTGGGTTTCCTCTGCCCTTTCTTTAGGATAATATGGACTTGTTTGAATTAATTACACTTGGCAAATGCATCATCCCTATGGCTATGACAGAGAGACTGCATTGTGTAAGTAGTCCCTTGTCACAAATCAAGTATTGCAAGGGCACCTGAAAATCTGCTATTGTGTTTCCTAAGAGACTATAGATCACTCACACACTGTTTCAACAAGGGTCATGGTAACACCATTTGAATATTACCAAACCACTGCTGTCTTTCTGTCTATAGCCAATCTATGGCCAATGTCTTTCCATAGAAACCACACAACTACGTAGTTTGCATCAACACAGTGCCATTTAAAAAAAACATATTTTCGATCTGGCTTATATATGGTAGGGAACTTCATCCAAAACCAGACCCAAAAGTATTTCATAGCTGCTGATCACAACAACCTCATGCCTCCTCCTCACATAGGGAGGGAAGAACCAGGGATGCTCAAGCTCACCAAAATTCTCTGAAGTTCACTTCAAAACTTGGTTTGGCTCACTCCTGTCCTTGTTTATGACCTGTTTTGCTTTGCTTTCTTTGGTTCATTTGAATGCGAAAAGTGCACAGTTTTCCAAAGTGTTGCACTTTCCGCCATTGGCTAAAGCATGGAAATACAATTTTCCCAATATATTGCATTTTTGAACATCTCTAAATTATGCACATTTCTGTATGCATTTTTGATTGGTGAACTCCACATTCAAAGAAGTGTGAATTTCAAAGGATAACTGAGTTTCAGTCTGCATAGTGGTTCAAAAATGTGAAATTAGGTGAATTCATTTTTAAATGCAAACTGAACAAATTTCTCCCCCATCACTAGTTTTATCCCTAATTAGTAAAGACTTGCCCAAGGCACTGTGTGGAAAAAGTAATGTGATTCACTACCAATATTGCTTCACCAAATCCTGACATTTTCAGATTATTTTCTTGAACTGCTCTCTTATTTGCTATTTAAAAAGCTGTTTTCCACCCACAGAGAAATGTATTCTTCCATAGATGGAAATAGCTAAAATTAGCTAGACTTTAAAAGAACCATTGGGGAAGGTTGTGATCATTCTGACATGAACCATGCTTCTGTTCTTGGGGGAAAATGTGTGGCATGCTCATGGTAAACTAAGGGTGTTTTTTTTTTAATGCAGCATATAAACCTCCCAGTGAGCTTCCGCTGTTGGGCTGAATAATAATAATAATAATAATAATAATAATAATAATAATAATAATAATAATAATAATAATAATAATAATAGCAGCAGCAGCAGCAGCAGCAAAAACAACAACAACAATAATAATAATAATAAAAATTGGCCCCATGTGATTATGCCTGGCCAATGGGAAACCTGGTGCTGGCTGATATTTATGCTGGCATGTACTACCCTGGAACTCTTTTTGAGCGGTGACAACCCTCCTGCCCTCCCTGTATAACAGTAGGGGATTAGGCAGTCATGCTGTCCAAAGAGGCTGAGTAGGAATTTGGGGGAAGGGGGCATTTCCTATTTGGGTTTTCAGAGTGTCTTCTTTTCTTTTCTTTTTTTTTTTCTTTTTCTTTTTCTTTTCTTTTCTTTCCTTTTTTTTTTTTTTTTTTTTGCAAATTCCCTATCATCTACTACCTAGCATCAGGGATGGCTACCTATATGGCTAATTGACACTTTCAATGGCCACAACAGGTGGGTAGTAGTGTGGTGCATGGAAATACATAGCCCCGATGCTGCAGCTTTGGCCAACATCTAATCATCTGGCATGTCCGGAAGTGCAACCCCATGCCTGTGGTACTGCAGATGGGGACCATGACCTGGTTCATTGGGCATGGCCCTGATATCACAAGCTGGGCTCGTGTGGAATGCAGTGGCAGAACCTCCTACCCACTTCGTTCCGGTCCGGCCTGGTTGGCCTGCCCCCGCAAGTGCCTGTGCTGCATTTGGGGGGAAATGACTTAGGCTTGCTCAAAGGCAAGGGCTTGATTATGCAAGCATCTGCAGACCAAGCCTTTATACGGCAGTGTCGGCTGGGAGTCCAGGCTCTCTGGTCTCACATTTTGCCGTGCTTCTGGCAGGGTAGTGTTGACCCAGACCCAGAGGCTTGAACAGAGCAGGCACGAAAGTAAACGGAGAAATTTGCAGGGGCCTTGGAGGGATAGGTTTTGCAATTCCTCATCCCACGATATCCTTGGCCCGGAGGGAGGGAGCTGTACCGACCAGACATTTGTCTGATGCCGGGAACGATTTGTTTCTCATGGATCTGCGAAGGGCCCTGCTGGAATTTATTCCTGGCAGGTGGGGGAGAGAACACTAAGCATTGGGTTGTCTCTCTGTGTGTGTGGCAGGTAACTGCGGGAATAGGCAGTGGGGTAGGGTTCAGTGTGAGCATCCGATGGCACCTTTTAGGTGACTGGCAAGACCCGAGGCTCCCCGTGCTGGCTTTTGCAGCTCAGTTTCATAGATTTCATAGATCATAGAGTTGGAAGGAGCCTACAAGGCTATCGAGTCCAACCCCCTGCTCAATGCAGGAAACTAGAGGACGGGGGTCTCCCATCCAAGTAATAACCAGGTTTGACCCTGCTTAGCTTTCCACACTCAGACAAGCTGAGCCAGCATAAGCCACAGTGGGAGATAAGGTCCACCTTTGAGGCCGATTCATCTCGTCCGCATTGGTGTTTCGCAGCCCTGTGAGCTGGCGGCAGTGGGAAGGCCTCCCAGCACCGTGGTAGTATAAAACTGGGGGGGGGTAGCGAGTTTAGTAAGTACCTGCACTTTTTCCCTTCACAGATCTTTGATTATTTAATAAGTAGGGATGTAACCGCTTGCCTCGGGGGGGGGGGTGTAGCGGGGCTGAAATCGGCCCCGCTCACGCCCGCCCAAGACTCGCAGGGCCTTACTGGTCTGGGCTCGCCACCTCGAGCCCGCCGCGCCGGTCCGTGCTGGTCCTGTCGCGTCATTTCCGGCTGGCCGGAACTGACGCGACGGGACCCTGCGCCGGCACGCTGGGCCCCCGCGCTACATATTTTGCATAGAAACCAGGGCAACAGGGCTGTTTAAGCCCTGTTGCCCTGGTTTCTACGCAAAATACGTAGCGTGGGGGTCAACCGGCTCAGCGGTCTCGAGGCAGCGTGGAGAACTGCTCCGCGCCGCCCAGAAGAACGAGTCAGGGGGGTGCCGCCACAGAGAGTCGATACAGCGGCAAGGTGCCCCCCCAAGGTACGTCTCCATCACTATAAATGTGGTCCTAATTTTACTCCATATCTTGTGTCTCGACTCTTTTTTTCCCCTTTACACGCACAAACATGTTTTGTTAATATTTAATAAAGTTGTGGCCATTATACCCAGGTTCTTTTCTTGAGTCATCCTGGGGCATGGGGGATGGTGGTGGTGGTGAGTGGGATGTACTCATACCTTCCAACTTCCAGAATGTGTGTGGGGTAATGATTTTGGGGCAGCATACCTATGTACACCAGTTGCTGGGGAGCATGGGCAACAGAGCACTGTTACATTCATGTCCTCCTTGTGGGTTGGGTTTCCCATGGACAGCTGGTTGGCCACTGTGTGAACAGAATGCTGGACTAGATGGACCGTTGGTCTAATCCAGCATGGCTCTTATGTTTTCAGTGGCCACTGAGACCTCTATCTAGTAGTAATTGTTTTTCAGCTTGTACTACTTCTTCTATGCCCATATTTATTATTCCTTCACCTGTAACCTGGATGCCTTGGTCTTTCCTTCTCTCTCTCTCTCTCTCTCTCTCTCTCTCTCTCTCTCTCTCTCTCCCCTTCACCTTCTCCTGCAAGTTCCCAGTCTTATTTCAGTCCTATCCTCCATTAAGAACATCTTTGCTTTGGCCACAGCATGAGAGGTTTATTTATGAATTGTTTAATGGCTTCTCTGAAGGGTATGCCATGTACTCACCCGCCACAAATGCATTTACTCTGTTCAGTAGATTGGCCGTTAGCTTATAAATGGCTTAATGAACACACCTAAAGCATTTATAATGAAATGTAGGATCCTGGAGCTATAGCAACTTTTGGTTCCTGAAGAGTGCGTAGCTTTTCTATTAAAATATATTAAGTTACTGTTAATGCATTTAAGAGGACGTTATGCTGGGTGGTGATGATTATAGTAATAATTCTGAGATGCTGACAGAGAAGCCTGAGCTAAGTCATTACCAAGAAGTTTCTGTAAGGTCACTTAATATAGCAGACCTTAGAAATGATACAAAATTTCACTTCAGGTAAGACTACCTCTAGGCAGTGCTCCAGATCCCAGGTCCATTCATGTTTTATTTGCTTGCTTGTTTAAAATACTTTGACCTTGCTTTTTGATCAGATATTCTCCAATGTGGCTTGCACATTTATTTATTTATTTTAAAATGGTATTATCATAACATAATTAGGTCTCCGATTTAAAGAAACCTTAGCTGGTTCACTGTGAATAGTTGATTAATTAATTGGTTGAATGAGTCTGCATCAATTTACATATGATAAAATAGAGTGTGGGTGCTCTATGGTCTCTTGAGACCCAAGTGGCCTTGGGGGCTTGGAGCACCTTTACCAGCTCCATTTGTTTCATTTGCTGTGGCCTTTCCTGGACAGGGACAGTGATTCATGCTCTAGTAGCTTCCAGATTGGAATACTGTTGTGTATACATTGGGCTTAACTCTCTATTTCCTTTAAGGCCTCATGCATTTGCCTGAATGGATAGATAGATAGATAGATAGATAGATAGATAGATAGATGATGATGATGATGATGATGATGATGATGATGATAGAAGATAGAAGAGTGTCTTCTTTGCTGTAACTTTGTCCCACAGGACTGGAGCATATGATGAATGGAATAATATAGTTGGGGATCTTAAAATAAATAAAAAAATAAATAACCAATATAGATAAAACAAAATGCCACTAAATAGCTAAGAAAACAAAGAAACTGGCTTTTTTTCCACCTAGAACCTTAAATTTATTAATTATACTTCTGGCAGATGGTTGAGCCCACACCCAGAAGAAAGAAGCATGGCACAGGTCTTCTGTAGCTACGGTTACACTTTACTGAATATTCACAAGAGATCTGCACTGCAGTATCTCAACAGTTCAGGAACTGGATGAGACAGGAGCAACCAGCTGACCTCCCTCCACACCACCCAGAATGCCAATTCAGCAGCTGGGGAAGCCTAACCCTCACCCAAATCATAGGCAGTACATTATCTGCCTTCACCTTGACCAGACCCGGATACACCTTCAGGTATTGAGGAAGGCTCCTCCAAATCACAACCCTCCCAAGCCCCACAGTTTTAGGTGTGTGATAAGCCTCAATGGAGAATCCTTAGCACACAGCCCCCTGGACAGTTGCAAGAAAACCAGAAGGAAATAAGATAATATCAATTGTGCAGCAAAGAAACAGTTACCTTGTGTTAGAGACACAATTGAAAGCCTTCCTTATACTCTGTATGGCAGAGGGATACCATTTGTTTTTTTAGATGATAGATGCATATGCATATATTTAGGTCGCCCCACACACACACACTTTAATGAAGGTATAAGGCACTTCTGGCATTGTTGTCTGAGTGACATTTGTTCTGCAAAGGAGGAAAGACAGAGAGTCGTTTCCCTAGCAACCGCCCTGTGAAAGTTCTTCGAATACCACCTTGGGCCTGCTCCAGCTCCTCCTGCCCTTTAGTTGTATGTACACAGATTCTCTTGGTAAATTAGACAGGTGCCAAATGCCAGGCTTAGAAGGAGGATGGAAAGGGAGGAAAGATGCAGAGCTCAGCTGCTGTGCTCATTCTCTGACATGGACAGGGGTTTTCATCGTAAGAGGTGGGGAAGAAGAAAAAAGGTATTACCTCTAGGAAAGTGTTTGGAGCAGGGTATGGCATGATCTAAGGTTAACTCCAAAAATCTTATGGGTTGTGCAAACCTGTTGAAGGCATGGTATGAGATGAATGGCTTTTATAAGGTCGGTATAAAGGCATTTATTATTTCTGGAATGCACTCTGAAGAATCCTGTTCTCAAGCTAGTGAGTGGTCAGTTCCAGGTATCCTTCCATGGCCTCCTAGGAGAATTAGGAGCAGGGGCAATGCCATCTGAACAGCCCTGAACAGCCTGATCTCGTCTGATCTCGGAAGCTAAGCAGGGTCGGGCCTGGTTAGTACTTGGATGGGTGACCGCCTTGGAATACCAGGTGCTGTAGGGAGAGACCATAGCTCAGTGTGATAGAGCACATGCTTTGCATGCAGAAGGTCCCAGGTTCGATCCCTGGCCTCTCCAGATAGGGCTAGGAAAGAATCCTGCCTGAAACCCTGGAGAGCCGCTGCCAGTCAGTGTCGACAATACTGGGCCGGATGGACCAATGGTCTGACTCAGTATAAGGTAGCTTCTTATGTTCCTATACTAGGTGGAGCAGTCAGGGCCAGTATAAGAACATAAGAAGAACCCTGCTGGGTCCATCTAGTCCAGCATTCTGTTCACACAGTAGCCAACCAGTTGCCCACGGGTTGCCACAAGCAGGACACGAGTGCAACAGCACAATATTATGATGGTATTGTTGTGGCAGAAGGCACCTGCTTAGTGATTCTCCATGGAGCAGTTGTAGCATGTAGCAGTAGTAGTATGGTTTGCATAAAGAATCTCACCTGCAGAGTTTCAGTAGACTTGCACAGATCTAATGTGAAACTATGGTTTCTTGCTCCATGACCAAAAAAAAAACAAAAACAGGAGAGAGAAGAAAGGTGTCCCAAGTGCCTGTAAATACTATTTATTGCCCAACATATTTCAGAATTATCCTTCATTGGGGGCCAATATATATATATATATATATATATATATTCAAAAAGAATTCCTCAGCTATCTGCTTGAGAATTCCTCACATTCAGTGGAGATTGCTGAGGAATTCCTTTCGAATATATCTGAAAAACTATCTGCCCCCAACGAAGGATAATTCCAAAAAGTGTTGGGCAATAAACAGTAGTTATAGGCTCTTTGAACACTTTCCCTCTCTCTCCTGTTGTTTTTGGTTATACATCGGTGCCTTCCCCTTTCGTTTTTTCATTTCCTGCTGCATGAACCGTGTGTGTGTGTGTGTGTGTGTGTGTGTGTGCCCATGCATGTGCAAATATAACAATAACAAACAAAAAGGAGGGGAAACCACAAAGGTGGGGGGAGAATGAAGAAAAGAAACAGGAAGAACATCTCATAAAACATATCCAAATTGTAGTTTCAGTTCCTGTCTTTTCCACTAACTGTAGTTTTAATAAACCACCATTTCCCAAGTTTGGGCATCATGGGAAACTAGGGTTAGTTAAGTTTAAAATGGGAAGCAGAAACCTCAAACCTTCTTGAAGGAACAAAGGCGGGGGGGGCACTGTTCATTCCCACAGTGGGAAACTGGGCCAGTCATAGTGCCAGTGAGAAATGTCTCCAGGAATATCCAGCAACTGGTGCGGAAGGATATTTATTTATTTCTTACATTTATATCCTGCCTTTTTTCCTCCTGCAAGGAACCCAATGGAGGCTTACATGATCATCCTCCTCTCCATTTTATCCTCACAACAACCCTGTGAGTTAGGTTAGGCTGAGAGTCAGTGTCTGGTCCAAAGTCACTCAGTGAGTTTCATGGCCAAGTGGGGACTAAAACCCAGATCGCTCGAGTCCCAATCCAACATGCTAACCAATACACCACACTGGTTCTCAATATGATCCAGAGAATCCACTCCATGGAAGCCTCCTGCAGCAGGAGATAAGACAATAGGCCAGTTCACAGGGTCAAGTAGCCCACTATGGCTTATTTAAGCCATGGTGGGCTGTGACGTGTGTGGGCAGCCATTTTGAATATTCAAGCCATGGCCACGAATTGTGATATTTGAAAATAGGCCATGGGTTCTAGGTAGGGATGTAACCAAGATTCTCAGGGGGGCTGAAAGCGGCCCGCTCCCCCCCGAGACTCTCGCGACTTACCTTCCTGCCCTCTCAATCCACACCGCGCCGGGGAAAGGAGTTTCAGTTCCCCGGCGCATCAGTTCCGGTTCCCCTGGCACTGCGTTTTTAGCATAAAAACCAGGGCAACCCAGCTTGAAATGGCCACAATTTGCTATTTGCAGCCGTTTTAAGCTAGGTTGCCCTGGATTTTATGCTAAAAGCACAGCGTCAGGGAACCAGTAGTGACGCGATGGGGAACCTGTCGCGTCACTTCTGGTTCCCTGGAGCTGCGCACGGCGAGAGCGGACGGGGGGTGTTCCGGAGCACCCCACTGAGCAGGTAAGCTCCTGCTTGGCTTACATCGCTAGTTCTAGGTAGTTTGTTAACTACACCAGCAATCTATCCTCACTGGGTTTGGATGTCATGACAAGGTCACAGTATGAATATTCAAAAGCCCCCCCCTCCGGCACATGCTGTCCATGGTTAAATAAGATAGGGTGGGCTGCATTCATCATACAAAAAACCCAGTCAATGTATTGACCAATGGAAAGGTACATGGGGTTACCAGAATTTTGTAATTCATGATTTTGCAGGAGGAGTGCTTAGTACGGGATTCGTAAATTTAAAATAAGAAAAGAAACCCAAAAAATAAATAAATCCAAACACGTTTTCTTTGTTGTTTTATCGAAATGTATGGACTTTGTCCACAGATTGTGTTTGGGTATGCATTCAGTTCCACGAGGTGTGAACTGGGTAAGTTCTTGTTAAAAGCAAACTGAAATGAATTTCTCATGCATCTCTATAAAATTCCCAGCAGGATAGCGTCTCCAGGACTTCAGGCAGCAGGGCTGGGAAAGATGATTGGAAAGCCACGGTCAGTCAGAGTAGGCAATATCAGACTAGATATTGCAACAGCCTGATTCAGTATATTTAAAAAACAGCTTCATGCAGGATCCAAAAGCTTTTGATGTAGAATTGCAAGTCAATGTATATCTTCTTTTGCTGCTCCTTTGGGATATCCCAGGTAGCTAAGTGGTATTCAGTGGGGAACAAATGTCTGAGTATCACACAAAGGGATGCATGAGAAATTTGTTTCAGTTTGGTTTTGATCAGGATTTACCTAGTTCGCACCTTCTGGACTAAACAGGGACTCAGACACAATCTGTGGTTGAAGTCCATACAGTTCCAATTTGCATACCCCCCCCCCCAAAAAAAAGTGTTCGGCAGCATGCATACATTTGGAAAATGCACATGAAAAAAATGCATACTGGAAAAATGCACACAAATACACTTTAATCAGTGTGATAAGAATGCACACATTTCAAAGATGCACACACTTGATGCATACATTCCGAAAACATGCACAAAAATACAGATGGATTTTTATGCAAAAAGAAAAAACCTCACAATCTGATATGGACTCGGGTTAGTTAGAGCAAGCTTCCAGGTGGAATGTGGAGAACTTCAGCAGGCTCCAGTTTTGTAACAACTGCACATTTATTGTGTAGTAAAACCATAGTCCTGACAAGCTCTAACTCTGAAAAACCCACTGAAGAGAGTGGTTTTCTTAAAACACAATATTACTTAGCACGTTGGAAGAATGGCAATTGCTTGCATCATTGATTGTTGTTGTCATCATTAAAAAGTTTTCAAACTGCTATTACCACTTCACTTTTTACAACTACTTCTGGGGCAGGAAGTATCGCTAACAACAATGGCTGGGACGTGGGAGGACTGTTAAGATGAACTATTTACCAGAGAGCCTCTTAATGTACTACAGGAACAAGCTTGATATCCCGCTCATTTACTTCCCTACCAGATAGGTAATCCTCTTGCAGATTTCGACTAGAGTAAAATGGAAGGAGATTTGAGTTTTCATCTTCATCCTCGGGGAAGACATTTTCTGTTCCATTTTCCTGCTCTGAACTACGAAGTTGAGTAGGAGGGAGGGAAGGGGGGATTGAAAAGGTCAAGCGTAAAATAGATGTACTCAATCCTCCTGCGGAACATTCTGAAATTAGCCATGTGATTGGCTTGGCACCTGAAATCAACCCACAGGTAGAAAAAATGAAAGGGTCCTCCGCTGTCCTCCAAAATGTCTAGTAGTAAGTACTCCCTGGAAGTCCACAACCAGGGTATGAAGGCAGTAGCTCTCCTAGTATTGTTTGCTCAGTCCCAACAACTGGTATTTATAGGTAGGGTTGGGTAAGCAATCCAAACATCACCTCAAATTGATCTGTTATTTTTTTATTCCTCCCCCCCCCAACAAAAAACTAGGAAAATCAGGTAATTTTCCTGAGCCAATCCAAGGGGCTCAGGAAAACTATCTACCCTCTCCCAACCGAAGAAGTCTTCCCTGCCAGACCCCCTTATGGAGCACACTTCCCCATGCCATTTCAAAACAGATAGGGAAGCAGAGATAGGGAAGGAGCTGCAGAGATAGGGAAGGAGTTGGTTTCCCTGCCTTTTGTAGCAACCTCTAAAACAGTGTTCTCCAACCTTGGGTCCCCAGATGTTTTTAGCCTACAACTCCCAGCATGCCCCAGCCAGCTACGCTGGCTGGGGCATGCTGGGAGTTGTAGGCCAAAAACATCCGGGGGACCAAGGTTGGAGAACACTGTTCTAAAATAACCTCATCCCCCATGAGCCACTAGGCTCCATTGCTTGATATGGTGCTAATCAGCACACCTTTGGCCCATCTTCATATGTATAGCACAAACAGTTCATCTATCCCATATGTCAGATTGTAGGTCCACCTACCCCAGTATTGTGCACTCTGACTGGCAGTGACTTCCCAAGGTTTCCAGTAGTGGTCCCTCCCATCACATACTACCTGAGATGCCAGAGATTGAACTTGGGACCTTCTGCATGCAAAGCCTATGCTTCTCCACTGAACTGTGTCTCCGATCTTAATCAACCTATCCTTTTATGCCATTGGGGTAGGAGAAGGAGTAGCAAGCAACGGATGGCACTGGCGTGTGAATAGAATCAAGGTGGGTTGTGTGTGCGCACCTCAATTCTGCTCTCTGTAATTTGAACAGGGGTGCTCATAGTTAGGCTACCCTGCTTCAAATTCTTGCCACATCACTACACTGTCTCAATGTGAATCCAGCAGAAACACATTGATGTTTGATGGAAGTGTACAGTTATTAGCCAACCATTGTCAGTCTTCCTGCACATTTTGCTTTCAGACATTTTCAGTAGAAGGAAGCAAAAAAGAGTCACTTCATGAAAACCATTTTTTCCCTCAAAGATGGGGCAGCTTTATCAGATGTTGCAACTAATTGCCAGAAATAATGTCTAGGAGGAGTAGCTTAGAGCAGAATGGCTGGCTCCAATCAACTGATAAAGTCCAAGATCATGGGAACAAAGTTTACTAGTTCTGGCTGTTTCCAGGAATGTGAAGAAGCTTCCAGGAGTTTCCTATCTGCAAATTTATCAGAAAAGGTGATGAATCTATTCTTCCTGATATGATTGATTGATTTTCTGTTACAGGGAAAGGAATAATTGCTCAAGTGGTAGTGTTCCTTCCCAATGAAAAGAAAGTGTAGGGTGAGAGACCAGTAGAACTTTCTGGGTTATATCCAATGTTACACTAGAAGAAAAAATAGTACAAGATGTGGCATTAATCCACTAGTGGTTGCAGAAGCACAAGTGGAACTAGCACCATTAGTGCAAGCAAAACCTAACTTAATGAAGCCATAAGGAGTTGTGCAATGGTTTCTGCAATGACTTGCACAAGCTGAATCAAAGAACTGGATTTGACACTTGCACAAGGATGAAAATGGGGTTTCTGCAAGCAGCAGAAGCTTTGTGATACTGCAATGACAGCCCTGAATACAACCCTGTGTTTGTATCATCCTCTGAAGACATCATGAGTCAAATGAAATGAATAGCTCTATTCTCTAAATCAGAGTACATTTAACATAGTTCCAATTGATACAGGCAGATGTCATTTAAAAGTGGAATGACAGAAAATGGCCCAAACTATAGAGCAGTTCAGGGGACTGGAAAAATGTTCCTGTTGGACTCTTCATGAGACAGGAATCACAGAGACAACAGTACAACCAGTTCAGTTTTGGAGAGCCCAACACATGCACAGGTAGAACTCATTCATTTCAAAGGAGAGAGCTGATACATGCATGCAAATTGATGCAGACAGGGATCAGTTCTCTCAACTGAAATGAACGGGAACACTTCATGCATAGAGCAGAACACAGACAGAACTCTGGATTGGTGGAAATCCCCTGGTTTTGCTGCAACCCTCTCTTTGTTATTGCTAAATGTTATATGTCTTCCACAACTGTATTTAAACAACATAAACATGAGCTGGCATATCGTAAACATATTCTTATTAAATATCCTGCTTATATTTACAAAATCAAAAAGGCAGCTCAATTTCCAATGGTTATTTTATTGGTAATAGGTCAGGAAAGAACGCAGCATGTACTGCAAGGACCTTTCCAGACCCGTGTTCTGTTGATTTTGCAGCAACCATTGAGAAACTAATTTATTGGCTTGAACAAATTGACCTTTGTGGTGCTTTCCCCCCCTAAATGAGCTTAGCCCATTTTAAAAAAAGTGATTTGCTATAATTGTTGGTGTTTATTTTCCCAAAACTACACTTAATTACCACATAAATATTCCAGTTAACAGAAAACAGTGACTGTTTAATACTTTATTTGCTATGTCCAATTAACATTTGTGACTGTGGGGTTATGGTTAAGTGAGAATTTTATCCTAGAAGGGTTGTCCCCTCTGGTCAAATCAAGGTCTCCTGCCCTTTCATACCTTCAGAAAATGAACATGAAGCAACTGTCATTAAACAATGGTAACAACAACAACAACAACAACAACAACAACAACATCAAAGTTGAACAATGAGTTGCTGGCAGCTCGCTGGCTATCTCCTGAAATATTTGGCTGATGAAGCAAGTTATGCAGTTTTCTAGTTATTATGGAAATATGATATAGTGGGTGACTACCCTCCAGGCAGGGGGCAAATTTAAAACAAGAAGAGGAAATGAAGATGTGACTGATAGCTCTTAAGTATAAAGACTGAAAGATCTTATTTAGTGCCTGCCAAAGGATGGGTTCACATGTTCAAATTGTGATTATTGTATTTATTTATTTATTTATTTATTAAAAAATATCAATTGCTTATATTAACGACATTTCTAAGCGATGTACAGAGGACATGATTACCTTTCTGAGAAAGCCTGTTAGAAAGGCATGTTGTTAGAAAATGCAGACCAAGGGTCCAGCATTCTGTTCACACAGGGGCCAACCAGCTGCCCACGGGATCCCACAAGCAGGACATGAGTGCAACTGCCTCTCCCACCCATGTTCCCCAGCAACTGGTGTACATAGCCATACTGCCTCTGATCCTGGAGGTAGCATAGAGCCATAAAGACTCTATGCATTGATTGGCTTCTCCTCCATGAAGTTGTACAAGCTGAAGAACAATTACTACCGGATAGAGGTCCCAGTGGCCACTAAGAACATAAGAACATAAGATGAGCCATGCTGGATCAGACCAAGGGTCCATCTAGTCCAGCATTCTGTTCATGCAGTAGCCATCCAGCTGCCCACACGATACCACAAGCAGGACATGAGTGCAACAGCACCCTCCCACCCATGTTCCCCAGTAACTGGTGTTACTGTTACTGGCTCCCAGGTTTCAATTGGATTTTGATGGGCTGAATAAACTTAGCACGTGCGGGTCCAGTCCCTGCCCACACCTGAGGATCCACTGCGGGGAGGTTGGGGTTCCCAGTCCCTTGCTTGGCAGCAGTGGTTCTTTGTATGAGAGCCATGGTATAGTGCTTCTAATACTGGAGGTAGCATATAGCCAATCAGGACTATTAGCTTGTAGTGGTGGGGCTACAGAGGACTTGCAGTGGTAGGGTGTTCTAGGGAAGGAACACTACGTCCCTAAGCTGTATTCCGAGCCATGATGGACCAAACCTCCAAAATCTTACTTATGACCAGGAAGGCATCTCCTGATGAGTGCAGCAACAACAAGCTGGCTGGTATGGGATCAGGCATTCTCTTAAATATCCTGGTCCTGAGTAGTTTATTGCTTTTGGAATCCCAATGTTCAGTTCAGACATCTCTCTCTGTCTCTCTTTCTATCCCTGAGTGTTTGTTATTATGGATGTATGAGAAATTTGTTTCAGTTCATTTTTTAATCAGGATTTAACCAGTTCAGACCAAAAAATGGACTTGGACATAGGGAGTTACACCGAGCATGGAACTTACCTGCTCTTGGGGGTGCTCCGGAGCATCCCCCACCCGCTCTCGCCACTCGCAGTGCCAGGCAACCAGAAGTGATGCAACGGGTTGCCAGTTGTGTCACTTCCAGTTCCCTGGCGCTGCGTTTTTAGCATAAAAACCAGGGCAACCCAGTTTAAAACAGCCGCAAATAGCAAATCACGGCCGTTTTAAGCTGGGTTGCCCTGGTTTTTACACTAAAAGCACAGCGCCAGGGGAACCGGAAACAGACATGCTGGGGACCTGAAGCTCCTTTCCCTGGCGCGTCTTGGATCGAGCGGCGGGAAGGTAAGTTGCGAGAGTCTCGGGTAGGCCGAGCAGGCTGCTTTCGGCCTGCTTTCAGCCCCCCCCCAAGACTCTCAGATACATCCCTACAAGTTGGACACAATCTGAAGTTGAAGTCCGTACATTCCTGAGCTTGCAATGTGATCCATGAACACACACTCCCAATGTTTTCGACAGCATGCACACATTTGAAAAATGTGCATGGAAAAAAAAAAGCATACTTTGGAAAAATGTGCACAAATACACTTTCATCAATGGGAGAAGGAGTACCTTCCCCCACTCCCAGCTTGCCTGGGAGTGGGGAGGATATTGTGGGTGCGGGAAGAGAGTTGGTGGGCCAGTGAGCGTGCAGTTGCTTGCAATTCACTTAGGCTGAAGGGCGGAGCTTACATATTGGCCCATATTAGCCTTCAACCTCTTTCAGTACTGGCTTCCTCCCTCCCTCCCTCCCTGTAATTATTATATTTATTTATAATGTATAGATTTGTTTATATGCCTGTAAACAGTGTGGGCTTTGCTGGTTGCCTTGTTGGAAGCTGAGTAGGAATTTTGACCCTTTGTCTGATTTGTCCGTGGGCACTGGGGTGTTTTTGCCTATTCTGCACTGTGAACTGGGATGGGTTGTTTACGTTTGTTAGGATAGTTTGATTCCGTTGTTAGGTTGATTCGATCACATACGCCTCCACAGATGCCCAGCTTGTCTGGGCACAGAAGGATATTGTGGAGGGGGGAGAGAGACAGGTGCACCTAAGAAGCATGCCAAGCACGCACATCATGTTGGTCAAGGGGTGGGGCTTACCAGGTGATATTAGCCCATGGAGCCCCACCCTAGCCCGCTTTGGATCTTCTGGCTCCCTCCTGCCCTCCCTGTATGAAGTGTGGGTTTGCCTGGTCATCTTTTGGAGGGGCGAGTAGGAAGTTTTGGCAGGCAGCCTGATTGGCTGAGGGCTGTTTGTTTCTTTTGCCTACTCTACACTGTTAGAGGGGGCAGCAAGTGATTGTGTATAGGTTGATTGGTCCATAGGTTGATTTAGTCACATTTAGGCAGGTAGGTGCAGGCCTAGTTCAGTTGGGGTTAGGGTTGGTGAGCATCCATAGGCACTTTTATAGTGATTGGCAATTCTGGAGGCTTCATGCTCATGGTTTTGTGGCCCAGTGTGGAGGTATGGATTGCCTTTGAGGCGCCCACTTGGAGTTTTGGGGCCCTGTCAGGGGGTGACATGGGAAAGCCTCCCTACACCGGGATGGTGTAGACCTGGGTGGTTGTGAGTGGACAGATGCCACCCAACAGGGCTAGGATGTCTTGCCCAATATAATTACAGGTCAGTTGCCTATAAGGGAGTAGAAGCCCACACTGCCCCCATCCTTTCCAGATCTGTTTTAAATAAATGTGGCCCAAGTTTATATCAAACTATTGTGTCTGTCTCATTATCCACCCCCTTTCTCTTGCAATTGGTTAGCAGATAGGTGTGAGCATATTGAATTGGGTTGAGGTTGTTGAGCATCTGGAGGCACCTTTAAGGTGATAGGCAAGGCCTGAGGCTTCCTGCTCAGGGCTTTGAGGCCCAGTGGGGAGATACGGATTGCCTTTGAGGCTAACTCACCTCACCTGCTTGGAGTTTCAAGGCCCTGAGAGGGAATGAATGACACAGGAATGCCTCCCAACACCAGGATGGTGTAGAACAGATGCCACCCATCAGGGCTTGGATGTCTCACCCAATACACTTACCTGCTAGGGCCGGTATAGATTAGAAGCCCACCCTAGATTTCCCTTTTTGCAAATCTGTTTAAATAAATGTAGCCCAAGTTATACCAACTATATTTGTGTCTTGACTCATTATTTCTCCCCCGCTTTCACTCACAAATGTGTACATTTCTAAGATGTGCTCAATTGCTGCACACATTTGGGGGGGGGGGAAAAATAAGCAAGAAAATACACAGAGATTTTTCATGTGAAAAGAAAAAACAAAAACAAAGTTCGCAATCTGTTTCAGACTTGAGTTGGATTGAGCTTCAAGGTGGAATTTGGAGAACTTCAGTGAGCTCAAGTTTTGCTGATTTGCACATGCCTACGGCTTGCTCTCATTAAAAACTCATTATGTGCTGCTGATCAAATCCAAATCATATGGAAATTAGTACAGTCTCATCTGAAAGTGTTCGCTGGAGCACTATTTTGTATACCAAAATAGTATACAAATAGTATACATTATACTATAATAGTATACATTAGTATACCATTAGTATACCATTTTGTATCTAATAGTATACAAAATAGTATACGTTAGTATACCATGGACTAATACTTCGCTTCTTTGATTTGTTCTACCTGATATCTATCTATCTACATACACACACACACACACACACACAACACACACACACACACACACACACACACACACGAGGTAGACCTCTTTTTAAAAAATGTTACAACTGACCCACCCTTCCAACATTGCACTAACATGTAACAAGTCACTTTATTACGGTCATAGACCAGCACTAACATGGCTTTACATTTGGAACAGCTCTAAGGCACAGTATGACTCACAGAATCTTGAGAACCTTGGGTCCGGATAATGTGTAAATGAGCCCTCTGTTGTTAATAAGTGCATCTTAAGGCTAAGGGTCCCTTTTTCACTGGAATAAAGGGTGTTGAATCCATTGGTTATTAACATAAATGGGAGCAAATACTGCTCATGATCGCCTGTTTGTACTCGTATACGTTTATGCATTGCACAAACAGAGTAATTATGGCATGCTTAATACTCGCAAGCAAATTATAACAATGCCATTTGGTTTGCCATAAAGTGCAGTAGTACTATATGCATCCCCCATAAACTGGATATAGAGCTGGTAAAAACCATTTTGCTTGAAAGTACAACTGTCCTATAAATAGCCTTATAAGTCACGCTTGAAGGGTATTATGCTATTTAATCACCTCTGCTCCTGAGGATGCATCTTGCAGTCACCTGAGGCACCAAGAGGGAGAAGGGGCGGGGGAAATCCATCTACTAAGTTAGTTTCTTGTCTTAGGTATTGTCTATCTAATTGTACATCTAAATTACAATGAGGACCTCAAACCATAGGTTACCCAATTCTTGATGAATAACCTCTGCAGATAAGAGAGAGCGGTCTGCCCCCACTACCATTCTATGGAACTCACGTACTTAGCCACGGAAACTTCTTTTCTTTAACATAGATGCAACTAATAATTTTCCTTTTGTTTTGTATAAAGGGTAAAGTAACAGAGTAAAGGTAATGATAGAGCAAAACAAATCAGATTTCCCTTCACACCCCACGCTCCTGTGTGTGTGGGGAGAGTTTTGCGCGGGGGGGGGAGTGGAGAGCGAGGACTAGGATGAGGTGATTTCACCTCCAATCAGGGCATCGGGCATACTGGTCACCCGATGGGGTCAGGCATAAGGGGTGGGGCCCCTGAGGCCATATTTAGGCACAGTAGACCCCACCCCCATGCCTCTTTCTTTGCAGCTCCCTCCCTCCACTCCCGATGAAGCAGTGTGGGCTCCTCTGGTCGCCTTTTGTGGGGCTGAGTAGGAATTTTGGCTCATTGTCCTAATTGGCTCGGGCAATGTGCGAGTTTCGCCTACTCCATACTGTGGAATCGGCGGTGGGTTTATTGTTTTGGGTTACCTGTTAATTCGGTCACATTGGCCTTAGGTTAGGCGGTAAGTGCGGTGAATAGGCAGTGGGGGCTAGGGTTGCGGTGTGCATCCCATGGCACCTTTCAAGGTGATTGGCGAGAACCCGAGCCTCACAAATGTCGATGCCTTGTGGCTCCATTTGTGAGAGGTAGCAGGGCCGGCGCTACCGCTAGGCAGACCCAGGCGGCTGCCTAGGGCGCGTGGCGGAAGAGGGCGCAAACTCTGCACCCCTTCCTCGCCTCCGGCGCGCTCCTGCCCTGCCTGCCGCCTCCGCCGCGCCTCCCCGCCAGCTTGCCGGCCGCTGCTGCCGCCGCCGCAACCCCCCCCCGCCCGCGCGCCCGCCCGCAACCACCTACCTACCTTCCCGTCGTAAAGCGCGGGGGTCCCATCGCGTCGGAGGAGGAGGCGGCGGCAGCAGCAGCCAGCAGCGGGGGCGGTGGGAAGGTAGGTGGTTGGCGGACGGGCGCGCGGTCGCACATGCGCGCGCGGGGGGGTGTTGCAGAGCAGGGCTGCTTTGCTCCGGAGCCCCCCCCACGGCACGAGGGGGGGCGCCTAATATAATTTGGCCTAGGGCGCCAAACAGCCCTGCACCGTTCCTCAGAGGTAGGGTCGCCTTTGGGGTCTACCCATCTCACCCTCCTCGGTTGTCCCATGGCGCCAGGGGATGGTGATCCTGGGTAGATCGCCCAGCACCCCGTGTGCAGAATTCGAGGGTGGCGAGTCACCGCACCGCCCTCGAGTTTGGGATGCTTTCGCCCAGACATGCTCCACTGGCCTTTTGGCCGGCCTTAGTTAATCCCGCACTTCTCCCTTCGCAAACCTTCGATTCAATAAATGTGGCCCTGATTTTATACCATAACTGTTGTCTCGTCTCTTCATTTCCCCCTTTACCCGCCCAAGTAGAGAATGTATTTGTATTAATGTAATACAAATTACATTAATACAACACACCCACTTCTATTGCAGAAAACTTTCTGCATAGTCGATTGAGGCAGTTTTTCATTGTGTTAACAAAGGATAGAAAATTACAGCAAGGAGATGGATTTTGCACAGTACGAGATGGTTTTCATTCATCAGCATCATCATGACCTTTTAAACCTAAAAAGGCTTTCAGTGTAGGGATGTGTGAATCAGCAAAACTCAAGCTCCCTGAAGTTCTCCAGATTCCATCTTGAAGCTCATTCATTCCAACTCGAGTTCATATCAGAATGCGAGCTTTGGGTTTTGTTTTTCTTTTCACATCAAAATCCATGCATATTTTCATGCATATTTTCCCAAATGTATGTATCAATTGTGTGCACTTTTGAATTGTCTGCATTCTTCCCCTATGGATTAAAGCATATTTGTGTGCATTTTCAACAGTACAATTTTTTCATGTGCGTATTTCAAATGTACGCATGCTGCCGAACACATTTGTGTGTGTGTGCTCATCACATTGTAAACTCGGAAACACACGGACTTGACCACAGATTGCATTTTAGTCTGTGTTCAGCCCAGAAGGTGCAAATTGGGTAAAATCCTGATCAAAAATGAACTGAAACCAATTTCTCATACATTCCTGGTAAATATTCATCAGCTCTTCAGTTAAACAAGTGGGACCTGCAACAAAAAGTTGCAGCGTGGCATGTTCTTGTTCACTGTTTCATTTAGTCAGCTCTGCTCTCCTCTATGATCTTTCATTCTTTCTCCCCTCCCACCTGTTTTTTTCCTCCCCACCCTTCCACTCAGCAGTCTGTCAGCATTCTGTGACCACTGAAAATGGTCCGTACCCATTGGGCTGTTTTGAGGGTGCCCTCCAACCTCTAGGGTTTCTTGAAAGGGCTATTTTACTTCTGTGAACCTTGGGTTTTTCCCAAGCCCAAGCCCATCCCTCCCTCTTGTGTGCCGATGGTGCCATTGTTGTTACATAAGCACTGGCAATCCCTTCTAAACATTGAATAGAGAGGGACACAAGAGTACCCACCATGTGTAAGTGGATCACTAGTTCATTTTGGCCAGAATTTGAAAAGATTTGGCCATAAGCCAGTGTGGTATAGTGGTTAGAGTGTTGGAGTGGGACTTGGGAGATCCAGGTTCTAGTTCCCACTCAGCCATGAAGCTCACTGGGTGACTTTGTGGCAGTCCAATAGAGACTCCATAGATATTCCGTTCTGTAAGTGCTGCCCAGTACTTGAAGAATGGAGATTTAGTACTTCTGGGGGCAACCCAAAATGAGCAGAAATGCTTTTGGGGGGAGAGAACAGGCCAGGCCAGCAGAGCTTGGATAAGGGGGCTCCACTATTCTGTCCCATTTCAGAAATGATCATCTATACTCATTTGGGGGCTTGCCCCCAGTAGTGTTAAATATCTGTTCCGCAAGTGGTGGGTGCCATTTGCAGAAGGGAATGGGCAGGGCCAGCTGCTCATGGGAAAAAAGTGGCAATGGATGCCACTCATAGATGGACAGCATTCGATACTGTCCATTGAATGCTGCTGGTGCAGGAGGTTAACATATATTTGTATAAACAAATCCTTTATGATTGATCCTTTTGAATTTGTGTGGTGCTGGAGGTGGAGACAGGCGCGGTGTGCGTGGAGAGGATGGCACATCAATTTGAGTATGGTTGACTAGTTATTATAGCATTGATCTAGTCCATATGTTTGAGCTGCCATTTATAATATTGGATAGTGTTTGAGGGGAAAATAATAATTGGAAATAATAATTGCAAAATTGCCAATTTGACATGAATGACAGCATTGCTAGCAGTATCTCCAAATAGTTGTCATATTCCTTCATCATTCCCCAATTCATATTCCAGACGTTGTCTTAAACAAATCCGTCAGTGATCAGATTTCTGGGCATTTCATTAGGATTGTCTTATCTATATAAACACATCCTGCTCTACCTCCTTAGACTCCCCGGAGGTTTATAATAGTTTTCTGTAATCATCCCCCCACACACACACTTTTTATCATCTATCTTTGATCTTGATTTTAGCTGGTTCTTTTGTAGTTAGCCAGTGGGTATTTTTCTTCCCCAGTCTCTTTACTTCAAACAAAATGTCATAATGTAACTCTTTTTTTCTTTTTAGGACAAGAGATGGGGTAAAGGTGAGAAAATGGCTGCTCTTTTATAGCTTGGAAGAGACAAAAGAAAAACTGAAAACTGTAAAATTGGTTCTCCACCTTTTAGAAAAGAGATGTGGGCTGGATAATCTCTGAATACTGTTTAGCTCTCGAAGAAATGACATCCTCAACAGGACAAAGTGGACTGAGAGTGGCCCAGATTAGCCAAGATTTTGTAGATCAGTGCTCTTCAACTTTCTGACCTTCAGAGAATCCTTTTTCTTATAAACATCTGAGGAACCCCAGAGTTTTCCAGAAGTTCTAATGCTGTACTGAAATGGCCCCATTCACAGTGGAGTGTCCTTTTAGATGATGGGGAGGGGAGGTAAAGGTTGAATCCCAGGGGTGTGGAGGAAACTCACTGGTGTTCCTCCCAGCTGGCTGCTGCCATTCATTGCATTGTTTCATGGCATGCTGGTGAAAAAGGGTGACTGCCCCCCCCCAGGGCTAACTGACATCAAGGACCCTGTGGGCAAGAAGGAGAAGCGAAGGCAGCAGGAGCAGACAGAGGGAACATCAGGGCCTGCTCCAGTTGGACTGCCCCCCCCCAGGGCTAACTGACATCAAAGGCCCTGTGAGCAAGAAGGAGGAGTGAAGGCAGGCAGGAGCAGGCAGAGGGAACATCAGGGACTGCTCCAGTTGGACTGGCCCCCCCCCAGGGCTAACTGACACTCTGTTTTTTTTCTTGTATTTAATTACATCGCTCAGAGTGGCCGGATGACTGGCCAGATGGGTGATTCAAAAATATAATAAATAAATAAATAAATAACCTGCTGGAGTCAGGAGGAGTGCTGGTGAGTTCCAACCCCCCAAAATTCACTGGTACCCCTGAAATGCAGACGAGGAAAGAAAGTTTTGCACTGAATGTCCATCTCACATTGAGCTGAACATTCTCACCGAAGAAGCGGCTGTATCCAGAAAACAGTTTGAAAACCGCTACTATAGTGTAGAACATTGGCAAAACTATTATAAACATTTCTATATCCCACATATTTTTTTCTTCATATATGAGAGCGTTCCTGGGTTAAAGGCTATGTCTGTGCAGGCATCTCCTAATGCTCCTGGTATTCCATAGAATAGTTTCCTCATTTACATTTGGATTAATTCTCCTCATTCAAATGTTTTACAACACTCTCAGAAATGGATGTTTGGGAATTTAAATGTTTTAGGTGAAAGCACTGTATGAAATATCTAATATAAGACACTTTAACATTTTAAAGTGGATAAAAGCAGATGTCCATGTCACCACCACGCATTCTACAGCACACCTGCACATCATGTGTGGTGAAATGTGCCATGCCATGTGGCAAGATGATACTGATGGTACCGATAGTGTTATGGCCACTGACTGACTAAAGATTCTTTTCTTCCACACCTGACTGGTTAATAGCCCAGGATTTATCTATTCATTATTTATTTACAGCATTTGTATACAGCTCCATATCTAGACAGATTCCGGAGTGGTGAACAATAAAAGAGTAAAACAGATAAAAGAATAAAAGCAATGCATTAAAAACAAGATAACATTAAAACTGTGGCTGGTCAATAAGGAAGGCTTCCTGAAACAAAGATGTCTTCTGCAGGTGCTGAAAACAACACAGTGTCAGTGCCTGCCTGACCTCCAGAGGCAGGGAGTTCCATAAAAGTGGAGCCACCACACCAAAGGCTCTTCTCCTGGTGGACTCCAAGCGGGCCAGAGGTCCATGTGGAACCAGCAGGAGAATGTCCTCTGATGACTGCAGTGACTGGGCAGGTTGGTAAGGGAAAAGACGCTCTCTCAGCTATCCTGGCCCCAAGTTGTTTAGGGCTTTGTACACTAGTACCAGAACCTTAAACCTGGCCCGGTATTGAATTGGCAGCTAGTGCAATTCCTTCAGCAAAGGATGGTTGGTTCATTGTTGGATATCTCTTTGAGCATTTGAAGGAGATAGATATCAGAGCTTAGAGGAGAAGGTGACTCTCCCAACTGAGTGGAGAGGGCAGTGTGTGTCTGACAGAGAGCATGGGACACACTTTGCAGTTCAAAAGAGACAGGCACAGTGGAGATGCTGAGAGTTGGCTAAAAATATATTTGGTACAGGGTATTTTTCTCTGTGTGTGTATGTGTATTTTTGTGCCACAGACATGAGAGAGAGAGAGAGAGAGAGAGAGAGAGAGAGAGAGAGAGAGAGAGTTTTTAAATTGTATTTTATTTAAAATATTTCTTGACCACCTTTCAGGGCAGGAGCTCTCCCAAGGTGGCATACAACAATAAAAGTCACATACTAAAAAATGATGCAGTGATAAAAACAGTAAAAACAGCAACAGCAGCAGAAACAGTAAAAACAGCAACATTCTAAAAATCAACCAGCATAAAATAAAACCTACAATACACAACTGCAGCTACAACACAGTCTGATAAAACAGAGTAAACAGAAGGCCAAAGTAAAGGAGAAAGTTTTCAGGGCCTTCCTAAAAGGCTCTTTGTGGTGTAACCCCACAATTCAGTTCCCTGGTGTATGCCTGCATTAGTATGTTTAGTGAGTATAGAATGTTGAACCGAGTGGGTGTGGTTTGTGATGTCTTGGAAAGGGTGGGGGGAGGAGTATATAGGAGTGTTTGAGTGATGTCAAAGTAGTTAACGAAGGAGTTGAGTGTTGAGAGTTTGTGTTTGAGAGTGTGGGGGGAGTTGGGAGTTGGGTTAGTTGGATTATTCTTGTCTTGTCTGTCAGGAGTTTTGAGAGAAATCAGTGCTTGTATGAGGAGTGAAAGTATTTAGAGTTATAGGGACTTGGGTTAATTACAAAGTGTTTGGTGTAGGCAGGTTTAAAGTTATTTTCTGGAACTAAGATTTTGAGAATTAAAATAAACTTATTTTTATTTTGTTTGCTACCCAAATCCTACGTGTCAGCTTGGCGTTATTAACCTGCATCACTGTTAAATCTACGCGTGCGCGCACACACACACACACACACACACACCTTTGTACTCACAGTATCATACATTTAAAATAGATCCTTAATAACATGTATTAATCTTTTCCCTCATTGGTAGGGGAAAGGTTTCATTGGACCCTCCCCTCAGGTTTTTAAGTGCTGGTGCTTAGCCTGAGAAGGGTTTATGCATCTGGTCCTAGTGTGAAGGGACTGTGTCGTCGCAGCCTTCCTAAAAGCCTGTAATGATGGGGCCTGTAGACCACCAATGACAACGTATTCCAGAGGTGCGGGGCCACTGCAGAATAGGCCCTCTTTGATTATTTTATTATTTTTAACAACATGTAACTGGTTTTTTTTTAAAGTCTGCTGCTGCTTTTGTGCTGTGTCAGCTTTCATGTTTTATTTTACCGGTATGTGGATTTGTTTCATTAATTGTTGCATGCAATTTATATTTTCATGTATCTCTTTGTAAGCCACCTCAAACAAACTTGGAGAAGTGGGTATAACTCTATAAAATAAATAACCACTGTGGGGATATAGCATATCTGCTGCACTGTAGGAGTGCCTGCTGTTTGCCTTGTTCACTTATGCTCTCCTTGTATGTTTGTAAATCAAGAAAATACTACAGAGACACCTTATGTCTCTAGTTTTCTCTCATCCAGAGGAAGATAAACCATGTAATGCTACCCTTGGAACTTCTTGCAGTTTGGGGAAGTGGGATGCATGCAAAGTGGGGTGCATTGCAACAATGCTGATGCCAAAGCTACATGGGAGCGAGTGAGAGCAAGCTCATCATTGCTCATAGTTGAATTAATTTGTTTGACCAATAGGACTTTATCAGTTTCTAATATATCTCCCAGAAGTTTGATTTAATTCAGCTTTCAGAAATGTACCTAGATTCAATTTTACAGGAGTTCAGGGAGTGGGTGTGGGTGTCAATTTTTCAATGAAAACATTGCCAGGTTAAATAATTTTGTTACCTGAAATGGAGATCAAATGGTGGCCCTCCCCTTCCAAACACAATACTATAAGAAGTCTCGATGCACTGCTCTGAAACCAATTTGTGCATTTATCTATCAAAGAAGGCTGCTTATACCAAGCCGCCCCCATTGGTCTGATTTCATCACCTTTACATTTGAAACTGATTTCATGCTGGCCCTGATCCCCCTCCCTGAGCCAGGCAGATTAATAATAGTGGAATCAACAAGGAACACTGTTTTAGCCTGGGGGACTGGGTCTACCAAATGAATTCATCTTGGCTCAGCTTGTCTGAGTGTGGGAAGCTAAGCAGGGATCAGGCCTGGTTATTACTTGGATGGGAGACCCCTCCTCTAGTTTCCTGCATTGAGCAGGGGGTTGGACTCCATTGCCTTGTAGGCTCCTTCCAACTCTATCTATGAAATCTATGAAATCTACCTTAAGCAATTTGGGTAAGGATGGAGCTGTTGTACCCAGGGTTGTATTGTTATATATGTATCATATGGGTTGACTACATTATTTTTTAATGATGAGCACAGAATAATGGAGAGGATGACCCAATTGTAAACTTAGATTAATTCTTAACTCCTCAACTTAATTATTTCTCATTAAAAGACCAACAAGTGTCCTCTGGTATTTCCCTCCTCAACTCAGATTTGGGTGACTAAAATCCTCTGCTAAGTCTCTTATAATCCTTAGTTCTTCTTTTTCACCAAAGCAGATTGCTTTCTCACTCTTTCGCATATATAGTTAAGTATGTTGAAGATAATATATTCTCAAAGGAGTCAAATGAAGCTTTTTGAGCTTATATCAGAAGTAAACTCTTCTGCAGTCTAATCTTAGAAGTATCTATGGAAACTAATTGCTGGATACCTGAGCATTAACCATCTGATTCAACAGTTTTCATAGAATATGATCAATTGGAACAGATCAGAAGTGAGTATGTCTGCTTGGGGATGTAGACAAGGAAGAGGCGTCTCTCTAATTGATGGGCAATAACCATAGAATGAGAGTAAGCTTAGTCCTCAGATATGACCCTATTGTCAATGGACTGGCAATCAAAATGTGAAAGAATAGCAAACTTTTCACATGGTCTCACACACACACACACACACACACACATCCATAGCCCACTTTTTATAACAATGTCATCATGTTCTCCAACCACAATCCCACCCCTGGCTCAAAGAAGGACTCAGAATGGGAGGAGGCATCATCCAGTAACCTATCATCTGCTACTCCCAGACCAGAGGATGTGGCTTGACCTGTCTCAAAGGGAAACCTTCCAGTGGAGTCCTCTCTGCCTTCACACTGTAGGATCCAGAAGCTGCAGAACTGAACAATTCCCCTTTAAAAAATAGGCAGCTCCTCAGAGGGCTCAGAGTTAACAGCAGGTCCAGGCCCTCCAGTAAGGCCTCAGCATGTTGTCAAGTCAACAGCTCTCCTCCTGCGTAAATTGCTTCGCTTCCAGGCCAGCCAGCATAGATCTGTCCAGGGTCCTGAAACAGATCAGCAATAGCTTGATTGATTCCAAATTAGCCCTGTTCAGGTGTTCAAAAAGAAGTTAAAATCAATGCATGAGGAGAAGGAGCACTCCATCCCTCTCCGCCATCCCATTTGTCACCCTCAACTTGTGGAGAGCTAAAGTCAGAACAGAAGTGGCTCCTGCATCCATGGAGGACCTCCACATGAACCAGAATGCCGAAAAATCCATATTGTGGCTCACGTGGAGAGCCTCCATGGATAAAGGGGGCTCTCCACTTCAGACTGTCACTCTCCATGAGTTGAGGATGGCCAACATGAACATGTAGAAGGAGCAGGGTAGGGCTGGGACACTCCTTCTCCTCACACATTGACTGGAAACTGGAAATCGAACCACTTCACACAGTGACATTTTGTTGTCGGTCCAACTTATTTTATGGCGCAGTCCTATGGGGATGCCTGTAACCCTATGGACTTGAAGGATTATGGGCATCGTATGGAGGACAGGAGGAGCATGGAGGTGAAGGATGCCTCTGCTCTCCTGTCACTCTGCAAAGCACGACTGATTTTTGGAGTGGGGGGAAAGAGGCTGAGGTGCCTCCAGGATACATTGGTGGTGCCAGTCTCCTCCCCTCCCCCTCCCCCTCCCCCTGGAATGCCCCCCAAAGCCCTTCTCTGGGGTTGCTCTTACAACCTCAGGGAAGCAGCCAGCATGGTTCCTTCTGCTCCAGCTGCCGGGGGGGGGGGAAGGTAGATCCAAGCATGGTTCCCCAGCTACGAGCCTGGGGTGTTGTTGTTTTTCACTTCATAGCTGGGAATCCGAAAAATCCTATGGCCACTATCTTGCAATGTCTCTTCTTCTTCTTCTTCTTCTTCTTCTTCTTCTTCTTCTTCTTCTTCTTCTTCTTCTTCTTCTTCTTCTTCTTCTTCTTCTTCTTCTTCTTCTAAAGTAGCAAAGGAAGATGGCAAAAAAAAAAAAAGTGAGTGGCTCAGCTCGCCTTCTCCTGCCCTATAATCTGAGCATTAATGAATATGCTCCATGCCCATTAGAATTGTACTAGAAGCAGTTCATACCAATGCTCACATTAATTTGGAGAATTGAAGGAGCAGGGTTGTCCTATTCCCAGATGAATATCTGCCAAACTTATTTCTCTTGGAAGTAGAACCCTGGGACATCCCTTGGAACCTGGATATGGGTCTCCATTTGAATTTCACTTTCACAGAACTTTGTCAGTGTTTAGAGAATGATACAATTTGGTTTGGTATTTTGCCCACACTTCCTTTTCCATAGATCTTACTTGGATTATTTCACTTCTTAAAGCTTTCAGAAGTAGAGCCATGCAATATCCATAAAGGGTTCTTTTTGAACATTTTTGTGACCACTTGTTTCTTTCAAAGGCAAAGGGAACTCCAGCAGCATTTATATCATCAATTAGAAATTAATATTGACTGGAATAGGAGAGGAAAGTAATTAAAAAAAAGTAAATCAAACATTATTTTTTAAAAGAGAGAGAGCATTCCATTTTCCCACAGAATATCTCCACCATATTATGATTTCCAGTGGCCTTTGTCTCTTATTTTATTATTAACCAACTACTTTGATCAGAGGGCCTTTGATATTTTCATCTGACATGAAATGATTTGATCAGTGGTGTATGAATTAAGGGACTAAAAAGGGCTATTTCACATCAGCAATATGTTAAGCACTTACACTGACTTTATAAATGTTATGCACTGTTCTAAGAGCTAAGCAAAAAAAAAAGATTTTCTACTTCTCATTTGGTACTGCTTGCTACTTTCCTCTATCCATGGTTTGGCCTTACAAATGTCAGATTTTAAATGGTGTTTGACATATTTGATGTATATTTTGGATCGTTCTCATTTGGGAAATATTTAGGGTCAATTAATTAAACTCAGGGTGTTCTCTGAAGCTTGCCTAGCAGCTTGGAAGTTTGGAATCTGCCCAATAAATGGATAACTTCCCCCCCTTTTTTTCTAAAACAACTGCCACAACCATTCATTAGAGTGTCCATTGATGCAGACATGTACAAAATGGGTGCATTCTATTCCTTGCCACCATCACAAAGAAGTGGGAATTTGGACAAAATTGCTTAACTGGAAAGAACAGCAATGGGGGGAAATGCATTAATTAAAGAACTGAAAGAGGAGAATTCATTGTTAGGGTTGCTTTTTGGTCTCAGCTCAGTGCTCATCTGAAATAGGAGAAATAACTTGTCAGAAGTATAACATGTGAGTACATTAAGAGATCTCCTTTATTGGGATCACTTCAGTTTTGTAGAAGGTTTTGAGCCAAATTTTTTGAGTTGCACACACTCATTCATCAGTTGAAACTAGAATGGCTAGTTCCAATGGGTATAAGTTGCTGAACAGTATTTTTTTCTTGAACATTAGGAGAAACTTCTTGATAATCAGATGAGCTCAACAATGGAACCAAGAGGGGTGCTGGGCTTTCACTGGAGGACGTCAAGCAGAGGTTGGACAACCATCCATTGGAAGTGCTCTAGCTCTGCATCTCCTGCATCAAGGAAAGTGTTAAACTAGATCAGGGGTGGGCAACACAAAGCCTGTTAGCCACATGTGGCTTCCAGTGGCCATTTCTGCAGAGGAGCTGCCCTGATGTCAAATTTGCTGTGGTAATGGCAAAAAAGCAGTGATTTTGCAAGAAAGCAAGGTGCTTGGGGAGCACCTTATTCTGGAAGTAGATTTGCACTCCCAGAAGCATCCTGGGATCATGATTCTACATGTAAACAAGGCATGACCTTCCTGCACATCTTGTTTTTTTTGCCAAAGCACACTTTTTCTTTTGGCCATAGCTGTGTTGGGAAATTCAGTGACAGCAGCAATTTTGGTATTGGCAGGGATGGGGTACAGCCGCTCAACCCCCAGAAATTGCCCAACCCTGGACTAGAGGATTTACAAGGCCCTCTCCAATGCTATAATTCAATGAAATGGAAAGGTATAAACAGGAAGATTGGATAGATGGCCCTGACGAGGAGGAGTTGCTGGGGCTACATTTTAATTTTTATTCAGTGATAAGGTCCACTGGAGACTTCTAGTTTATTTTTGAATTCCACCCAGGACATTAATGCACCTCACTGCATTTTTATCCTGCTTTTCAGATAATTATTGTCTCCCAAAGAAGCTCACACTAAAAGCGGCTCACATCAATCACGAGAGAGAGAGAGGGAGAGAGGTCTGCCATCAGGCTTACAAACAAGGACTTGAAGGACTTACAGTGAAGGACTTCAGAGTCATAGGGAACTAACTTTTCTGTAAGAAAGGACAATTGCTTTCAGTGTGTTCAGTACCATATTCTGGAAAAAAATTAGCTGGCAAATGTACACAAATTTCTTGTTGCTGGTTCACTTCCAGTTCAATACATGCATCTCTATGGACCATGGCCATCTAGATGCCTTGGAAGTGGAGAAAGTATTTAATCTCACTTATTCTCATACACGGGAGTCTACTTTCTTGGAAAAAAATTCATTAGTATCCCTACCTTAGGATGTATGAAAATTCCAATTCAGTTCACAAATCACTCAAAAATGCCCCATTTGCAAACCCAAACACTAACAGGAGTGCATGTTTGGAAATTCCTGAACTTGCATTCACATTCTCAAAATGTACACTTTTGAAAATCCACAACTTTAAAAAAGCACCACTTAAAGTGCATATTTTTTTAAAAAAAATGTGCGACTTTTAAAAAATACACAACTTTTTAAAAATGTGCACTTTCCCCATTCAAAATAATAATAATAATAATAATAATAATAATAATAATAATAATAATAATAAAATAAACACCTGCTCACAAACAAGAATGGGAGTTAGCCCAACTTAACTTTAAAGTAAAGTTCAGAGAATTTCAGTGAGCTTGAGCATCCCTATCCTTGATTAATCAGTCTATTCATTTTTAAGCCATCTGAACTAGTGGGCTATAATCATTATAGTAGTAGTAGTAGTAGCAGTAGTAGGTGATCACTCATGTGCGCGTAAGATTGTCTTCGAGGATAAAATTACAAAAAGAAAATTATAAAAATATGAAATTCTAAAAGAATTGTGTGGACTCTAGCGATGGGTCCGTAAGTGACTATAGAGGCCAATTCTAGATCCACACAGCTTTCCACAGTGAGGACACAGGTTACCAGATGGAAGATGTAAAGGATTTGTTTGACGTGCTTTTTGCTTAGCACATTTCTCCCTTTCACCTTGCACTCGGGCTTCTTCAAAGTCCATAGGCCAACCTCCAGTTAGATCATTCATGGGCCAGAGCTTCCCAGTTCTCTATGTTTATACTGCATTATTTTTTTTTTAGATTAGCCTTAAGAACATCTTTAAACCTCTTATACTGACCACCAATATTCCGCTTTCCATCCTTGAGTTGGGAATACAGTAACTGCTTTGGGAGATGGCAGTCAGACATTTGAACAACATGACCGGTCCATTGAAGTTGGTGTTGAAGGATCATTTTTTCAATGCTAGTAGTCTTTGCTTCTTCCAGTACACTGACATTTGTTCTCCTATCTTCCCAAGTAATTTGCAGGATTTTCCGGAGGCAACGTTGATGAAATCTTTCAAGGAGGTGGAAGTGACGTTTATAGATAGTCCATGTTTTGCAGGCATACAATAAAGTTGGTAATACAATGGCTTCATAAACCAACGTTTTGGTCTTCTTACATATATCCTGATCCTCAAACACTCTATGCTCCATTCGAGAAAATGCGGCACTTGCGGAGCTCAAATGATGCTGGATTTCACTGTCAATGTTAGCTGTAACAGAAAGATAGCTGCCAAGATAGAGAAAATGATCGACATATTCCAGTATTGCCCCACCAAGCTGGATAGATGGCATCACCAAAGGGTTAGCTTGCACTTGCTGATGAAGCACTTGCTGATAAAGCACTTTGGGTTTTTTGATGTTAAGTGAGAGACCAAGTTTTTTGTATGCTTCTGCAAAAGCATTTAGGATAGTGTGGAGATCATCCTCTGAATGTGCGGAGACCACATTATCATCAGCATACTGAAGCTCCACGATGGAGGTTGTAATTACCTTACTTTTTGCTTTCAGCCTACTGAGATTAAAAAGCTTTCCATCTGTTCATTATATAATTCCCACACCAAAGGGGAGTTTCCCCTCGACAAGATGTAAAATCATAGCGATGAAAATAGCAAATAATGTTGGGGCGATAACACATCCCTGTTTAACACCTGATCCCACTTTAAATGGAGCACTATGAGAGCCGTTGTTGTCCAAAACCGTTGCCATCATGTTGTCATGGAGAAGTCGCAAGATATTCACAAAATTTATTGGGGCATCCAATTTTCATAAGGATAGTCCAGAGAGCTGTTCCGTCTACAGTATCAAAGGCCTTAGCCAAATCAATGAATGCCATATAAAGGGGTTGATTTTGCTCCCGGCATTTTCCTTGGAGCTGATGTGCAGTAAAAATCATGTCCACTGTCCCTCTAGAGGGGCGGAAACCATATTGAGATTCAGGGAGGATCTCTTCTGAAATAGATAGAAGATGGTTTCGTTGGTTTGCGAGAATCCTAGCAAATATTTTACCTGCGGTAGCTAAGAGAGAAATGCCCCGATAGTTTCCACAATCTAGGGATGTGGCCGAGAATCTCGGCGGACACTGGGCCTGCTCGTGTCCGCCGAGATTCTTGGCTACCCGCGCGGACTTACCAAAAGCTGCGGGACCCTGCGCTCTGTTTTTGGTGGGGGGAACCTTGGCAACAGGGCTGTTTAAGCCTTGTTGCCATGTTTCCCTGTGCCAAAACAGAGGCGGGCGGGGCTCCAGTGCGCCAGAGCGCAGGACCAGGTAGGACAACGGCGGTGGGGGGCGGGGGGGGTCCTCCAGTGGCGGCAGCAGCAGCGGGGAAGGCTGGGGCATCCTCCAGCGGTGGCAGCGGCGGCTCGAGCGGCTCGAACAGCACGGAGAAGACTCCGCGCCGCTCTGAAGAGCAGGATCGGGCCGCCGCCGCTCAGGGCCCCCCGAGCCCGGAGCGAGCCTCCAGCCAACTCCAGGCTCAGCCCCAGCACTACCACAGTCTGTTCTATCACCCTTCTTAAAGAGGGTGATAATTATGGCATCCCTGAAGTCTTCTGGGATCTCTTCTCTGATCCAGATTTTTTCGATGAGTTTATGAAGATGTTGTACAAGTTCAGGGGGCCCTTCTTTAAAGATTTCAGTAGGAATCCCATCTGGTCCACTAGCTTTGTTATTCTTCATTTGATTAATGGCTTTTATAACTTCATCCAAAGTGGGGAGTATTGCATTGCAAGTTCCCCTCTAATTTGTTTTTGCGGGATTTGCGAAAAAAATCCCATTATCCACCTTAGATTTACGATTTAAAAGATCATAATAATGCTCTTTCCAACACAGTGCAATAGACTCTTTGTCTTTTAAGAGTTTGGTGCCATCTTTTGATTGTAAAGAGTTTGTACCATAGGTTTTTGGTCCATAAATGGCCCTTGTGGCCTTAAAAATGCTCTGTGCATCATGAGATTCTGCAAGTTGTTGAATTTCTTGAGCTTTCTCTTTCCACCAAGCGTTCTTAAGTTCTCTTGTTCTTCTTTGGACCTCAGCCTTTGCACTGGCATAGATTATTTTTTTCTTGGCAGCGCAATTAATATCATTTTGCCATATTTAGAAGGCTTTCCTTTTTTTGTCAATTATATATTTAATCTCATTATTATTTTTATCAAACCAATCCTGATGTTTCTTAGTTTCATATCCAATAGTTTGTTCACAAGCTGCAGTAATGGAGGTTTTCAGCTTAGACCAATGGTCCTCAATGTTATCAGGAGGTTCTGTAGATAGATGTTCCCTAAGAAATTACTGAAGACTGAGTTTGCTTAAGAGGATCTTGAAGGGCATGGATATTCATTTTATGCCTTGGTTTCCTTCCTTGAAGCCTACGTTGGGGAGCAACGAGTGGGACTCGAGTCAGAGGGGGGACTCAGCCCGACTCACAAGTCGAGTCCTGGAGTCCGCGTCCCCATCCCTGTGTTTAGGGCACCTTTTCTAGCCCCCTCCCCATACGGGGTGAGCAGAGTGGATCCTAAATTGGGCTGCTCAGTCATGGATACAGCTGCCAAGCTGCTCGACTACCTCATTCCTTGAACAGGGTGACTGAATCTGCATCCACCGCCCATGTGTTGGTCGTAAGGGCTTCCTGATTCACAGTCCTGCCCCTGTCATCATTCGCCGGTCACCATGGGACTTTTTGTTTGTTTGTTTGTTTGTTTGAGCTGGAAGACGCCTGTGTGTGAAATTGCTTTATGTGGGGAGATCGGTGCACAACGAATCACCACACAAACTTGACAGAGTATGGCAATGATCCAATGGCACGGTTACCATGATGATTGGAAAACCATTCTCTGCTGCAGCCTTCATCCGCCTTCACAGCCATTGTAATTTAGGTTTAATTATCTTCCGCCGGTTCTGCCGTTGAGGGGACTTTATGTTTTGGATCGTTCTTCGTCTGGTTCCTCTCCCCGGACCTTACTGCCATGGGTGAACCTACTGGGAGTACCTAGCTCCCGACGGCATTGCTCACAGGGTTCATCGGAACACGCAAGCCCACTCACCACTTCAAGGTGACGATCCGGCGAGTGGGTATGATCATTATATTTTGTGGTTGTTTATTCTGTAAGTTCATTATGAGAGAGAGTCCTCTGTTTTGTCAGCCCATAACCTACTGCCAGTCAATGGAATGCACATGGCAGAATAAGGAGAAAAGGTACCAGATCATTGGGTAATTTATGAATGTTGGCTACAACAGGATCTACAACACAAGTATATTCAGGCTTTGTCTTAATCTGGGAACTGCATGGGGACTCAACTTGCTTATAGATAGGACAAGCCAGTCAACTCCACACCCATAATTTAGGGGTAGCCAGCCACTTATCCCCTTTCCAGTAGCCATACTTGTTCAGGTACAGAGGGATAGTTTACTGGGTCACTCCCCCCTCCTCCCTGTTGGGGGTGAGCAGTCAAAACCTCAAGCCATATATGGGCGTATGACGTAATTGGGACCACAGAGTCTCTGCATCCTAGAGCAGACACTCTGTGAGTATTACCCAGACCTCCCCTGGTGCAGGATGTGGGCGTAGCCAGTGCCTTCTCTTCCTGCCCCAGGAAAAAGTCTAAGCCATGAACTTGTAAGTGCAGCATGTTTGAAGATGTAGCTGGAGAAGCAGTTCTGAACTTTTCCCAAGTTCAGAACACATCAGCTACCAGATGATTCCTGCACAGCTGTAAATACTTTTAAGCCTGCCTGTATCCAGTCTGCAAGATCTGAGTGAGTAAACTCTGTTTTTAACCTCCAAAAGACTGTTTGTCTTATTGGCAGTATAAAGGGGGAAACCAGGTAAAGATCCAGTCAGCCCAGAAGGGCAGCCTGTAATTGCCAAATGCTATTGCTATTTTAACCAGCAGCTCACACGCTCACGTTTTTCCGCTGTAGTTGGGGTCAGCTCTGCTGCTGTACTTGCAAACGCAAGGGGGGAGAGATAATAACTTTGAATATCCTCTCCCAGCTCTTTTAGCAATCCTCAACACTCCCCAGTTCCATAGCTTTGGGTAGGGGAAACTAGTTACCTCCAAAGGGTCTCACAATCCTGAGTAGCAATTGTCAGGAGTCCTCCATCATGTTAAATGTGCCTCCCAAGTTCATGTATTGGTGTATTTCCCTGGACAACCCTGACAGTTGTGCCTGGCCTAATTCCTATTTAAGAATGGGTCCTCCCAATGAATGGCCTAAAACATTTTTTGCCTAATGCTAAGGGCAGGATGGCACTGCCTGCATTCCATATACAAAAGTGGACCAGACTGGCAGTTGAGTTGTATTCAAGAAGTACTGGCTGACTCCACCACACACGGGGACAGCAGGCTGGCTTAGGGGGAGTAGCAGAGGTTGTATGGTTCTCACATACAGCTCCAACACCTCACCGCTGCTCCCAGATCTGCCACCTCACTTTGCCTAATGATAGGGCCAGCCCAGGGTCCTCTAGCTATAGTAGCTGCCAATCAACTTGGCCCCTCCCTGAAAACCTGAGCCAGTCTGCTTGATAGGCAAAATAAATAAATAAATAAATACATAAATAAATAAAATCATATTCAGCCCCAAGGTAAACTATGATCCTGACACTGTTCCATATTGGGAGGGTGGGCAGGTGTTCTGAGGGGGTCTTGTGGGCTTACAGAGATCTCAAAGCCCCACTCCCATGCCATGCTCCCATCTCTAGACTGCTTAAGCTAAAATCGACATGGCCTCTATTGGTTGGGCTGCGCAAGGACTCAACTAGAAGCCTGACCCAGCCTTGATCCTTCATGCTACCTCATGCTCTGCTCCAGATGAGAATTTCATTTCAGTTCATTAAGCATCAGAACTTGCCTCATTCGCAACCCTACGTTTTCTGGCCAAAGCTTGTACATTCCCGTGCTTGCAATCATGTTTGAACAATGTGTTAGCTAAAATAATTTTTAAAAGTGCACTTTCGATATGTGCATTTTGAAAACAACAACAAAAACAATGCACCCTTTTATGCTTTAGTCAAGGGGTGGAAAGTATGCATTTGGGTGCACACTTACAAAAACGCACACCCAGATGTGGCCCGTTCCAGTTCAGGAGTGTGTGTGTGTGTGTGGGGGGGGGGAGGACATAGAAAAAAGATCATATTTGGGAATGGGAATGAGGCAAACCAAGATTTGAGGAGGAAATTGGAGAATCAGGACAAGCCCAAGCCTCACTGATTCTCCCAACCTTAATAGGAACATAGCTGCTCCCACCCGCACACATCCTTGGGAGAAGAATAAGGAGCAGCATAACTGTTATATTTCTCTCTGTTCCTCTGATCATACTATGATTTTCATCCAATCCAACATTTAACTGTACACTATGAATAGGTGAATGAAAACCACACCATATTTTAAAAGTGTGTAATCAAAAATACAACCATTAAAGTACTCCAGATATCTGTACGGGGGCAGAAGAAAATTGTTTTTAATCTTTGGCTGGAGTTAATTTAGTGTGCATTGATCTCTGTGATATCATTTTTTAATCATACATACATTAAATGATTCTGTTGAGGTCTATGCCTTTTAAATGATAGGAGACTCAAACTCCAATTCGTTAAAAAAAAAAAAAGTGCAACGGTTGCCACTGCCAGTAGTGTGTGTGTGTGTGTGTGTGTGTAATATATATCTATATATATTGATATGGTACTTGGTACTGTAACTGGATAAAGTGAAAGACTTTATAGCAGCATTTAGTGGTTCATAAAATGCAAGATGTCTGACTCCAACTTTTAAAAGGAATACATCTGCAAATCAGTCAGCAAAGCAGTTCTTTTCCATTTGGGTGAGACAGCGAGAGCAGAAATTCACAGATGTGTGTACATCTTGTGTTTGGGAATTTATTTTCCACAAAATTTGAATTTGAACCAAGTCACTGGTTTGACTAATTCACTGGGGTGGCATTTCTCTGCATCCGAAATGGCCCATCTCAACCAGTAATAGGAACCAAAGTGGTTTACATCATTTGGGGGGAGGGATGGAGGCGGCTTCTTCCCCCAGTCACTTTCCTTTATCATATTTTTATTATTATTCTTGATTTTTTTATTATTGGTTTTTTTGTTGATCCTGTTTTAACATATTGTTTCATTCTTTTTATCTGTTTTTATCTGTTTATTGTTCACCGCTCTAGGATCTGTTTAAATGCAAAGAGCAGTATATAAATGTTGTATATAAATAAATAATATATACATTAAAATAAGAAGCACGTGCTGTGCCAGTGATGTCCCCCCCCCTTTCCTGTTTAAAAACTGCCACATCTGGTGGTGGTGGCAGCCATGTTTCCACCCAGGATGCCCCTGAAATGCTGCTAGTCATGCAATGGTAACAGGGACATTCTGGAGGGAAAACATGGTTCTCAGAGGTGATCATTTTTTAAACAGTAAAAAGGGAGGGTGTGAAAAACTGCTGCATCTCCACAACACATAGCATTTAAAAGAGAGAGAGAGAGAGAGAGGAAGTGGCCCTCATTGCCACGGTAACCCTGCTCCACCCAAAACCATGCCAAATGGTTTTGCTTTTCTCTTCTTCAAAAATCATCAAAATTGCCCAATAGAGCTCGTGAATTTGGGGGAGGCATTTCAGCTTAAGCCTAGAATCAATATTGTTAGAAATACTGAAATAAAAGCAAAACAGGCTGTTGAAGAAATTCTTTTATTTTTCTTTTCTTTGACATAACTGGCAGGAAAGCAATAGACAGATTCTGCTATAAAATTTATGTAGCAAAAATAGAATCCATACTGTTATATGGAGCTGAACAAGGGTGAATGGACCCACAAATAAGTACAACGATCAACACTTTTATTTCTTAAAAAGCCCTCATCCCTGAGATGATATCTTCCTCAGGGTCTATGATCTGTGCAGAGATGGACTTATTGAATGGTTCCAGCCAAGCACAATTGAGAAGTATTAACTACTGAATAAAAAATAAATAAAAATTGGCTGTTTCTCTGGATATATCATCAGTCTATTACTTGGTATTGTCGATTATAAGAATTTGGAGCATGAGCAATGGATTGACACAGTGGTTGACAGAATAGGAGCTAATTCAGTTCAACCAGTGTGGGCACTTCTGGCTCTCCTAGAGTAAAATGGTAGCCCTACAAGATGCAGGAACTACTGTACTGCAGAAGAAATAATGCTAGGCATGGAACAAGAAGTGCAGGTTGTACAACATCCATAAGAACTGGGAGTGAATTTTGTATTGTTGATTCTCCTTGGCTTCAGAGTTGGTCCTCTTCCAGTTCTCTTCATCGCATTTGTATTTGTGTTACACATCGTGGGCAAATACATTCAGTCATAGCCTTAGCAATATCCCATTTGGCAACTTGAAAGTTATGTTTTTGAACAAAAGTATGGTGGATCTTCAAATATATTTTGGAAGGAACTGTTGAAGATCAGTTTCTTCATTTGGCTTTGCTGTTGAATGAACTCTGACACCAAGAGGTCTAAGTAGGGTCTTTGTTTTCCTTTGGCAGGATGTTCACACAACATGTTCACTGAACAGTGAAGGGAGAATAGGATTGTGTCCACCAACCATAGCCTTTGAGGCTGATGCCTTATTTCTAGGGTTCCCAGTTCCATAGAGTAGGCCTCGATGCATGTAGGGCCCTTTTGCACAAATGCCAAACACCTTCTTGATTACTTAAAAAGATGATGATTCACAGATAAATATGTGAGCTAACTATGCTGAAAAGCATTATATTCACCTGTGATATAACCTACGGTGTTAAACATGTGATGGCTCATTCAGATATGCTAATCTCCACGTGATACTGCAGTCATCAAGTGGTGAGCATGCATGTGTGAAGCAGAACTCAGCTTGTAAAGAAACATTTTAAGGCTGCAGGCATCAAGCTGCTCAGTCCACATGGCTTAACCCTAGAATCTGCCTTGCAACAAGTTCTGAGAAGTATTTTATTGAGTTTCTGAAAAGTGTGAGTGTCTACAATACAGACTTTCCTTTTGCAATCACTGGTTTTTATGAGGCATTGTTAGCTCTTTGAGTGATTTAATGTTTCTGATTACCCCCTTTTGATGAGTGTTTGAGAGAACTGAGCTAAATCACTCAGAAAAGAGCAGGCACAGTTCATCACAGGCTAAGCATCTTTTTGCCTTCCCCTTCCCACTGAGGGCTGTTTCTGATACAGTATATTTGGTAGTGTGTATGTTCATACAGGTCACTCCTATGGAAAACAACAACAGCAGCAGCAGCAGCAGCAGCAAAACCACACAACATTCCCTTAAGTCACGGTTGATAACTTGTGGCTATCCATATTTATTTATTTATTATATTTATACCCCACCTTTTTTCCTGCAAGGAACCCAAGGTGGCTTACATAATCCTCTCCATTTTATCCTCACAACAACCCTGTGAGGTAAGTTAGGCTGAGAGTAAGTGACTGGCCCAAAGTCACCCAGTGAGTTTCATGGCCGAGCGGGGACTAGAACCCGGATCTCCCAAGTCCCAGTCCAACACTCAAACCACTACGCCACACTGGCTCTCAGTGCAGTCCATATGTCATTGGACTGAAACTCCCATCATCCCCCCCAACAATATCTATGATGGCTAGGGCTGATGGGAGTTGCAGTCCAACAACATCTCGAGGTGCCACAATTTTCCCACCCCTACCATCAGGAATTAGAGCTCAGGATGATCCTAACCCTGCCACAAAGGAAAGAACAGGCCCGTGGCTCATGCTGGCTCGGCTTGTCTGAGCGTGGAAAGCTAAGCAGGGTCAGGCCTGGTTATTACTTGGATGGGAGACCCCTCCTCTAGTTTCCTGCATTGAGCAGGGGGTTGGACTCGATGGCCTTGTAGGCCCTTTCCAACTGTTATGATCTATGAAATCTATGAAACAGGAAGACTGTTTCCCCTTCCTCAGTGGTGCCCCACCCAGTGACCCCCCCCCCAACATTAGCCAAATAACCCCCCTAACTTTCCTTTGCTGTCACAAGAAAAGGGTTCTGGGCCCATAACTCTCTTGTATAATACAAGCACCGCTCATCAGCTTATCCTCCAAACCCATTTGGGCTTTTGGAATGTTCCTGTTGAATGCTCCCACAAGCCCCTTGAAAGCTTTGTTATTGTTTAGCATTCAGCACAAACTCTCAAAACCTCCAAATTGATGAATTATTGTGATCACATCCTTCCCTGCAAGTTCCCACCTAATTTCCCCACATAGCCTTGCTTTGAGTGAAGAAGAGGGGCTGGCAGACAGTGAAGCATGCTCACCACTAAACTACAAAGCTCATTATTTCTCAAAATGTGTGGGCTGCAAAATTGAGAGGAAATGGCAATTTACCATTGGGTTTCTGGTGGAACTACCATCAGAATAGATAACAATTCAGTCTTCAGTTAGTACTGAAAGATCCAGTGCTAGTTAGAGTTGCTGCCAGATTTTACCCAAAACAAAAATTCATTCATTCATCCATTACATTTCTATATCGCCCAATAGCTGGAGCTCTCTGTGAGGTTTACAAAATTAAAACCTTTTTAAAAAAATTATAAAACCCATGCACATATAAACATAAACACGCAACACACAGAGAGAGAGGCATATATCTAAAAACAACATTGAACAATCAACAACAAGAAAAAATCAAGACCTGATTAAAACCTCATCCTATGCTGACAAATGCCTGAGAGAAGGAGGAGGTCTGAACCAGGCACTGAAAAGATAACAATGTTGGTGCCAGGTGGGCCTCGTTGGGGAAATAATTCCATAATGGGGGGGGCACCACTGAGAAGGCCCTCTTCCTCATTGCTGCCTTCCAAGTCTCCCTCACAGGAGGCACCTGGAGGAGTGCCTTAGATTACAAATGTAGTATATGGGTAGGTTCATGTCAGGAGAGACGCTCCATCAGGTATTGTGGTCCCAAGCCATGTAAGGCTTTATAGGTTGAAACCAGCACCTTGAATTTGGCTCGGAAAGTTACATGTAGCCAATGCAGGCGTGTCAGAATTGGTGCTATATGTTCAGACCTTCTGGTCCCTCTTATTAATCCAGCTGCCGCATTTTGCACAAGCTGCAGCTTCTGAACTGTCTTCAAAAGCAGCCCCACATAGAGCACATTGCATCAATCTAGCTTGGAGGTTACCAGAGCACAGATAGCTGAAACCAGGTTATCCCTGCCAGACAGGGGCATAGCCGGGCCAGCAATCAAAGCTGGTAGAATGCACTCCATGTCACAGAGGCCACCTAAGCCTCAAGTGACAAAAATCGAGGAGATTTTGGAGTCACCTCTTCAATGGATACATCAACAGAATTTCAAGGGACCAAATAAGAGTTTTGGTAAGACCTGCTACATTCTTAGGTGTTCACCTCACTACTTATGGGTTTAAAAATATTGGAGCACCAGTGATGATGTGATGATAGTGCCTAGACCCTTACACTTAACATTAATAGTGTTATACAACAGAATATGGTATACAGGATTAAAACACACAGACACTCAGAACAAATATAAACTTACTACCCCACCCCTCTTTTTTTGTATTTTATATTAACCTTTTCATCCATCCCAATAAGGAGGATAAATAATGGCTTATAGTCCTTCCTGTGGGTTTGTGAAGATCTCCCATCAATATCTCTACTGGAAACATTACACTAAAAGTAATTCACCTATTGGCATATTTAACATCTCCTTAGTTTAGGCATAGCTTTGTCAAGTCTGATTGGAATCAAATCAGTCAGTTGTCCCAAAGTGCTAAATCTGAAAAGTGGCAGGCTCTGGTCCCTCTGTTATCAGAAAAGCTGGCCTTCCCTAGCTTGTTGGTGAAATGGATCAATGCAATTATCATCCCCTGACATATGGCAAGAAGCTATGAGTATTTTCACATGAACTAAATTGAATGGGACACAAATCATTGGCTTATGTCAAGGAAACGAGAGTCAGCACCTGAGATGCTGAAAATTTCAGGGGGTGCTGACAGCTGGTGAGTGATGCAAACGGAAGAGTATGCTTCTGTGATCGTGACGGACAAAACTCACTCAAGCATGGGCTGGTTTTAATATTTGTTCTGTCACCCGAAGCAAGTTAAGTTACACAATCTGATCTGCGCTCTGCTTGTCTGTTTTTATTTATGTGCAGTTCTTTGCTTGTTCATTTTCATATTCTCTCCAGAGGCCAAGGATCTTTCATTCTCTTAAACACTGCATTTGGTTAACTGTAACTACACAAATTCTCACAGCGATAATGATAGGAACAGTGAGTTATTCCTGCTCTTGCATTTGGCAGAAAGAAAGAGAGAGAATAAAGACTGGCTTTTTTGCTTATGAAGATATTTCCATTGTCTGCATATCTTCCATCCCTTTCTGTGTCTCCAGAAAGCCAGTCTATGATATTTGAGACTTCAGAGTAATATCAAACTACTTGTAACAGAAGTGCATATTTGCATTGGAATTTCTGTTCACATTCTCTTTTGGCCATTTTGCTATTTACTCAAATTCCAAGCCAAATGTTGCAGTAATTTAGGGCGGAGAACCTACATGTGGGATGTCAAAACAAAACAAAACTTTATCCAAACATAGTTTTTAAGTCACTAAAAAGGCCTAAATACTGGGGAAGCAATAAATAAATAAATACTCCTATAAATGAAGTATTTCATCCAACAAAATACAATAAATAAAGAACAACAACAGACCTAGGTAAAATAAATAGATGGAAATGAAATAAAAATTAAGGAATATAGCAAGTCACTGCAGGTTTGTGGGAGGACAAAGTATCTATCCTAGGGGAGGGCAGCACATGGCCCACATTATTGCATTACTTATTATTTACTTTTATTTATCGCCCATCTGGCCGGCAAACCGGCCACCCTGGGCGATGTACATAAGATAAAAACAGGATAAAATACATTTAAAACAGTATAAAAATTTAAAATCTTAGCCCACCCCATATTCCCTCCTGAACAGCCAAGTTTTTAGTGAGAGGCGGAAGCTCAGCAGAGAGGGTGCATGGCGGAGGTCACTTGGGAGAGAGTTCCACAGTACGGGGGCCGCCACAGAAAAGGCCCTCTTCCTAGTCCCCACTAGCTCTAGCTGCTCTGATTGAAGGGGCAAGGAGAAGGCCATCTGTGGCAGATCTTGTTGAGCGGCCTACTTGGTGTTGCTGGAGACGCTCCTTGAGATAGACTGGACCGGAGCCGTAACAAGCTAAATTTAACCATTTTAGCACTACTGATCAATTTATTTATTTTTTATAATTTTTCATTATTATTTTTTTAATTCCTAGTGTAGCCTGCAAGGGAGAGGGTTTCAGACCTTCCACAGTTTCCCGCCCTTGCTCATGACCATTCCCTCTAATCATGAACTTAGCATATGAATGCTGACAGCCAAATCAGGCCAGTGAGAAACACAAGGGAGGCACCGGCATGCTTGGGGGAACTTCAGTCCAATGGACTGAGCATGCTCAGAAACATGCATTGGGGGAAACAGGACTGGCTCTATCACTGAAGAGAAGCACTAAACACTTCAAAATTTGCCCTTGTCAAATGCTATCACTATGGTGGTGGTACTATGCCTCTACCCATGAATTTAGGAGGGGAGATCAGAATCACACTATCCTTGCTTTGACTCCAATCAATCCAACTGTAAGTCTGGCCAGGGTCTACGCAATTAGGGACTCTGACTTTTTCATTGTTTCTGATCATGCAGAGAAAGCCTATGTGCATGCAAGTGGTACTCATGTTGGCTCTGTTCCGACTTCTGGCTGACCACATGCTTTTCAGGAGTGGAGGCAGAGAGAGCAATCCCGATGCCCCCATCTAAATGTATTTGTAACGTTAGCTCCTCCGAAGGTTGCAAGCCTCCTTGCCCATGAACTCTCAAATGGTTTCATCAGGGCTTCGCTTCCATAGCAGTTGCTTCTCCAGAATACCAGGCGAGACGGCTGTCTCCCGTTCTCTGCCACCAGGAAGGAATGCAGCTAAATGTGATTTCCAAGCATTCCTGGTGCTGTATCAGCAGTTCTTCCAAATGAAAAGAAGAAGGAGGGGAGGAAAAGGAGGGGGTGTTTGAGATACTACAATAGCCAAGGGATGGATGAGCATTGGAAGGAGACTCCCCCGAACACGCGCAGCTGTGGGCGGGGAGTATTTTGTGGGTGTGGGGGAAGGAGGAGAGACATACCTGAACACGCAGGTGTTGCATCAGGTAAAAGGGGCGGGGCTGCAGTAGTCAATATTAGGCCTGGCAGCCCCACCCACCACCTCTTTGTCATTCTGCAGCTCCCTCCCTCCCTCCCTCCCTGTATACAGTGTGGGCTCCTCTGGTCGCCGTTACGGGGCCAAGTAGGATTTTTGGCTCATCTCTCAAATTCAATTGGCCTAGGGAGATGTGCGTGTTTTGCCTACTCTATACTGTTGCAGGATTAGGGGGTTGTTTTGCACTCTTTGTACATAGTGATTCAATTCGGTCACATTTGGCCAGTAGGCAGGTAAGTGCAGGATAGGGAATTGATAGGGTTCGGTGAGCATCCCTGGCACCGTTCAGGTCAATCAGGTGATAGGCGATTTCCAGAGGCCTCACGCTGCTGGGTTCTTAGACTCGGTCAGCTGGGGATCAGGATCACCTGTGAGACCTTTGTTCTTCCGCAAGCTTGTTCTCTTGAGACTCCGAGAGGAGGTGAGGTGACACAACAAAGGTGTCCCAACACTGTAAAGTGTAAAAATGGGGCGGTGGCGACAACAGCGCCACCTCCTGGTCTTGGATGCTTCGCCCAATGTACAGCTCTACTGGCCAGAGAGGCCAGATTAGAATAATCCGCACTCCATCCTTTTGCAGGTCATTGAATGTAAATAAAATGTGGGCCAGTTAAACCCCAGCAACTTGTCTCTACTCTTTATTTCCTCCTACGCTCGCAAATTCCCCTTGTTCTCATATTAAAATCCATGTCCGAGAAGTATCAATGGGTTGTAAGGCTTTCTTCAAATTGAAGGTGGACATTCTGAGTGCCAGTTTCTTCTCCTGAACCATTTTGGCAACATTACTAGCAAGGAAAGCAGGTTAGAGACTCTATCATGTGAAGTTTTAGAATGGAGGTTGAGTGTTTTTCTAAAGTATATATTTGTGGTTAAGCACCAAGTTCTGTGTTTGATGGAGGACTTACTAGATAAAATACCTTGGCCTTTGATATGCAGGAGATCAGATTAGATGATCATAGAGTCCCTGCTGGCCTTAAAATCCATGAATTGCGTATGCCAGGATGGGAGTTATACATTCAAATGAGCACTTCTAAGAACATTAAAAGCCAAGAAAAAAACTTTGCCTTAGCTCAGAGTTATACACAAATATTTCTTAAGCTGAACTTTTCTCTGAGATAGGTTACTAATATTGTATATCAACAGAAACCTATCCAATTCACATCACTGAATGTAGGTTCAAGCCTCAAAGAAATGCAATGTAAAAAGACCATTGCCTGAATCTCACCATGGCGGGTTGGGGAATTCCTTCTGCCCATGGGGGAGAAAAATGACCTGAAGCCTAGAAGCACATGGAACTGGACAGCCAAGTTGGATCCTGGATGGATGAATGTGTGAGTTTCAGTTTCTCCCAAATGCTTTTAAAAATAAATGCATCTCTCTTTTTTTCCTTCATTCTGAATATGAATAAATTTGTGAAATTTGGCGATTTTTAACATTAAAAATGAAGTGAAACTAAATAATAATAAATAAAAATAGGTTAGGTTGTGACCTAGTGGTGGATCTTCCTGGTCCACCAGTTGAAGATCAGTGAGTAATTCTATGAAGGACCATCGTCATGGTGTGTGTTTCCCTGTCCAAGCCAATAATGTGGGACATGAGCGGGGAAATGCATGATGTGATGATGTAAAGGTTGGTCCTCCATAAAATGGGTAATGAGAGCCAGTGTGGCGTAGTGGTGAGAGTGTTGGGCTGGGACTCGGGAGATCCGGGTTCTAGTCCGCGCTCAGCCATGAAACTCACTGGGTAACTTTGGGCCAGTCACTGACTCTCAGCCTAACCTACCTCACAGGGTTGTTGTGAGGATAAAACAGAGGAGGATTATGTAAGCCGCCTTGGGTTCCTTGCAGGAAAAAAGGCAGGATAGAAATTAAATAAATAAATAAATAAATAATACCTGATATAGGGATTCTGCCTTGAGCACTGTTTGTATTGAAAATGTGGGATATAAATGTAATCTATTGTCAGCAGCAGTACTGCATCACAGGCAACATATATTTCCACATGGAAATGAACCTAAATAGGAAGAGAGGAAAAATATGGTAGTAGTACCACAGGTGAAACCTACCTTTGGTCAGGACTTAATGTAGAGAGCCAGTATGGTGTAATGGTTTGAGTAATGGGACTGGGAAGATAGAGGTTACAGTCTCCACTCTGCCATGAAGCTCACTGGGTGACTTTGGGCCAATCACTGACTCTCATCTGAATTTACCTCACAGGGTTGCTGTGAAGACAAAATGGAGAGGAGGCAGATCATGCACACTGCCTTGGGTTTGTTATAACAAACAAACAAAAAAATAAAAGGATGAGCTTTTTTATATGTCTTCCAAGGCTGTAGGGCATCTCTGGTCAGCCCCCAATGATACCTTGAGTCTCAACTTCCCCCTTTTAACTTTGTTATCTATGCATTCCTTTGGGGAAGACATCATTGGCAGTGACGGTGAAATAAATAATAAATAGTTTTAAAGCACCAGCTGTTTCACTCTACAGGAGTGTAGATTGTTTGTGGAAATGACAGGAGTTTGATCATAAAGCAAGCCTAGAGCCTTCTGCCTCTCTCCTGGCTGTATTTATTTATTGTCTATAGAGTGTGCTGCACACTTATCTGGATACAAAATACATCATTATAAAAACTGACAGATGGAGACGGGTATGTACATATGATATCTTTTTTAAAAAGTGTCTATAGCTAGCTATAAATGCTGCAAAGGAGAGAGTGAGCTTCTATCTGTCTCCAAAGGAAGTGTGGCTGTCTTCTTGGAATGCAGGGATAAATGGCTGTGAATGAAAATCCAAATTCTGGTGCTATCATCCAATACAGAATGAACAAACCACAGTCTGTTAGGGACCTAAAGGCCATCAAGAGTGCATTTCCACATTATGTGGAAACACCAACACGAAAAGCATGATTGCGCTTGTCTTGAATGAGTTTTTCTTCCCCTTACACACACACGTTCTTAGAGGCACAGAGGCCAGGATTCCTGACCAGCATGATAGGGTGGAGAAGTTTTACACACATACATATAGCTCCTTTCTCACTAAAGTTGCACATGTAGCTGCCAGGGGATATTGGTAACATATGTGTCAGTGTGAGAAGGGTATGGCCAACATGTTCATGGATGCGGGAGGGGATTAATGCCTCTCCTGTGTGCCTTTGCTTACACCAAGAGTGTTGAACCTGGATGTGTGAGAAATTTGTTTCAGTTCATTTTTATATATTTTCTTTCCAGGATTTAAATAGCTCATGCCTCCCAGACTGAACATAGACTCAAATGCAATCTGCGGTCAAAGTCTGTACGTTTCTGAGCTTGCAATGTGATTCGTGGACCAAAGAAAAATGCATTCAACAGCATGCATACATCTGAAAAATGCACATGAAAAAATGCATACTCTTCAAAAAAATGCACACAAACATGCTTTAATCAACTGGAGAATAATGTGTACATTTCAAAGATGCACAAAACAGATGCATACATTTGGGAAAAATACACATTACTGTATGCACGAATTTTCATGTGAAAAGAAAAACAAAAACAAAACAAGATCATAAACTGATATGAACATGATACCGTGTTTCCCCGAAAATAAGACCTACCCCGAAAATAAGACGTAGTACTATTTTGGGGAATTGCTAAAATATAAGACCTACCCCAAAAATAAGACTTAGTTGTGATCACTCCCAGGGCTGGTGGTGGCATAAAGGGCAACTTGAAGAGCCGCAGGAGAGGCGTCGCTGAGAAGAGGCCCGGGCGCGGCGGCCTCAGCGCATGCCTCTCCGAGGGCAGCGTGGGACTCGGCCGGGTGCAGAGGTGCCGCTGGTGTGGGAATCCCTGCCAAGCCCCCGCCCCCCACTGCTGCCACCTCTGCCGAGGAGGAAGAAGGGCCCGGCCGCGCTGGTGGTGGCGGCTGCGGGAGAAAGAGGTGGGGTGGACGCGGCGGCTGCAGCAGGAGAGCAGCCGGCCCTGGCCCAGCATCAGACCCATGGAGCTGCCGCCGCCACCCGGATGAGCCGCCGCCCCCTGCGTCAAAGCAGAGGAGGAGGAGGGTGGCGAGGAGGAGGTGGCGGCAGCAAGGGCGCGCCGGGCCGGGGCACATCCTGCGGGCAAGGTGTCACCGAGAAGAGGCGCTGCCGCCGTGGGAGCCACCGCCCCCACCACCCATGCTGCCGCTGCCGACACTGAGGAGGAAGAAGGGCCCAGCCACAGCTGTAGATGGTAACTGTGGACTGTTGTACATTAAAAATATAAGACCTACCTACCCCGAAAATAAGACCGACCGAGTGTGTTTTTTTGAGCCCCAAAAAATATAAGACAATGTCTTATTTTCATGGAAACATGGTACAAACAGGATTCAAGGTAGAATTTGGAGAACTTTGAGAAACTCAACTGTGAAGGACTGCCAACTGGTCCTTTACTCAAGACCAGAGATCAAAGGTGCAAAACTGCCAGCCTTAGCTCTGCCGTCTTGGCCTGATTCTCTCAGGGTCTTGCCCTTGGTCTATACACTGGATTTAGCACTGAACCACAGAGAGACCACACACACCATGTGGGGTAAAGCCAGGAAAGTTTATTTAAGGTAAACAGATTACAATAAAAGGTGGGGAATGAGGGAAGAAGGAGAAAGGTGGGGAGACACTTTGATACACACAAGTAGAGCTACGAAATAACAAAAACTAGTTCCTTTACTATATAAATGCCCAGGCACTTACTCCTCGACTGGGAGTTGCTCTTCTTTAGGGCCTGCCTCAGCAAAAAAGCCCTACTCCATGCTCCTTCACGTCTAGACAACCCAAACCAGAAGCCACAGCAGCAGTATAGATTCCCCCCACCCCTCCTTTCAGTAGCCCAGCTGTCTTTAGCCAATCAGGATGAACTTCATCTGGGCTAGGAAGAAGAGGGGTGGTTCCTTGCTCATGACTAGAGGGCTTGGGAACATTTGCATGTCAATAGCTGTGGCACAGAGACATCAAAGACATGGGAGACTCTGAGGCGTCAGGGTCCATCAGAGCCCATCAGTACATTTGCATGGGTTTCTCAACCTCCAGCTGGGATTACCTTTTTTGCGCGTGTGGAGGTGTGTGTGTATGTGGTGCTGGAAACTCTGACGCTTTTTCTTCACATCAACTTTTGCTTGTATGCACATCCCTAGTTGAACCTCAGGTGTACTGGCCAAATGCAGTTCAACTGGGGACCCAATGTGGCCCTCAGGGGGTCCTTGTGGCCCCAGCCCCTTTCTCCTGACTGCTGACCATTTGGTGGTTTTATTTATTTAATTAATTTATTTATTACATTTTTGAATCACCCATCTGGGTCACCCGGCCACCCTGGGTGATGTACACTCCAACAATAATAAAACAGACACAATTAAAACAGTAAAAAAAAATTTTTAATCCTAACCCACCCCATATTCCTGCCTGAAATACCACATTTTTAATGCGTGGCGGAAGCCTCATCACAGAGGGGGCATGGCGAAGGTCAGTAGGGAGGGAGTTCCATAACTTGGGGGCCGCCACAGAGAAGGCCCTCTTCCTCATCCCCACCAGCCTGGCTGCTTTGACTGATGGGGCAAGGAGAAGGCTGTCCGTGGCAGATCTTGTTAAGCGGCCTACTTGGTGTTGCTGGAGGCGCTCCTTGAGATAAACTGGACTGAAGCCGTGTAGGGTTTTAAAGGTCAAAACGAATGCCTTGAATTCGGCTCGGCAAGCAACTGGTAACCAGTGCAACTCCTTAAGCACTGGAGTGATGGGATCATGCTGGCGGTTTCCCATCTTTTCCACACCCCCACCCCAATTCTAAATGGTTGAAAATACCTTTCATAAGGCTTACTTACTGGCAGTAAGAGCTTTAAACTAAAACATGCTGGCATGTTTGGTATTTTTGGCTCTGCCCCTTTTGCCTTCATTCCCACACATCACTTGATTGTGGTCCCTGAGAGTGCTTCTCCAAAACTGAATTTGGCCATCAAGGTGAAAGAGGTTCAGCACCCCTGGCCTATACCTCTGTTTTGTTGTGCTGCTTCACTCATGTACCTACCCTAAATGCAAGGAGAATTCTGCCAAGACTTATTTGTGAAACCCTGCCCTTGGCAATCTATATATATAAAAGAAGAAGGACTGACTGACTGACTCAACGCCCAGCTCAAACCGTTTAATCTAGGAACGTGAAATTTTGAAGGAACATTGCCTATGAAGGAACAGTGTCTATGATGTAGACACCGACTAAGGATTGATTCATGGAAATTCTGTCCCTAAGGGGGTGAAAAAAGGGGGCAAAATTGCCCCACTCTCATATTTCCTATGGGCAAAACAACAGGGCAGCAGTTATGCAAATCGGCCTCACCTCATAATTGCTGCAGGAGCCAATAGGAGCAGTTATGCAAATAGCCCATATGACACTTAGAATGTTCGTATGAATTCCTGCAGGGGCCAATAGGAGTGAGTATGCAAACCTCCCCTAGGCCATTTAGAATGTTCTCTAAGGGAGGGAAACTTTTTAAATGACTGCCTGACTAAATGACTGTTGTGTGTGGGGCGTCGTCACATAGGCTCCATCACGTTTTGACGGATCTGCCCCAAACTTGGTACCCATACTCTCCATTTCATTGTTGTGGATTACATAAAGGTTTGAAAGTACAAAATTAGGCATGTCTGCATTAAAACATGAGCAAATTTTGGAGTTCTGAATGACTTGGTCTAGTTGCTTTAAGAAATAAAAACTACACCTTGAATTCAGCCTAGTGTTCTAAATAGCCAGTGGAGCCATCTCAGTACTGGTATAAATTGGCTTCATTATGAGGTTTCATGAGTTTGTGAATGTAAAGGGGGGGGTAGTAGGGGTCTTATACCAAAGAAATGTACTACTGACCAGGTGGTTTCAGCCCTGCCAAGGTTGTCAACACAACAGCCTCCTCCAAATAATTGCTCAGTTGTTCAACTTGCTTGGAGCTCAAAGACATATAGTCTCAAGGGCAGCCAAGGACAAACTGTTTTTAGTTCCCTTTAGAAGCTGTTGTTTATATCCAGTGTTTGAAAGCTGGCTGGTTAAAGAAGGGTATTTTTATTCTGAATAATGATTGACACCTGTCAAAAGTCATTAACAGCCAATCACAACGGTAGATGTTGCTTACCTAAATCTGCATACTAATCCCAATTTGAAACATAATATCATAAAGCAGGTTATATATGTTTGAGTACACAGTGATTGTGTGTGACAAGCCATCAGTGAAACAATTTACTTTAAGGACTGAGACTTGGAATTAGTACATTGTTTGTTCAGCCAAACCTTGTCATTTCTCTGAATTGAGAAACACTGGTAGCTGTAAAGTCTGTGTTTTTCTTTCTCTTGTGTCTAGGCAGTAGAGCTGTAATATTGCACAGAAGGGAAATATCAACAGGCCAACCACATAGTTCTTAAGGTGGAATCTAAATTAACCTGATGCACAATGGCTTATGGCTATGAACAAGGTAAATAGCAAAATTTAGTTTGTTCATCATGTAGTGCTTCGGAATGTTCTTCATTTGAATTTCCCCCCAGTCTGGCACTCCAAATTCAGTGGTCTTATTTCTGAAGGGTAATCTCAATTCTTTAGGAAACCTGCTTGCTCCATTTGTTGGTGGTTGTGGTGGTGGTGGTGATTGGAGCTCTCTGTGTGTATAGTTTGCTGCAGTTTTCAGTTTCATCAAGTCTTCCCACTCCCCCTTTATGTTACTGATGTGCACTTGAGTACTGATACACTTCTTATGAAGATGTCCAGAGCAAGGGTGAGCAGAAGGCAGATCAGAAGGCTCTAGCAATTTGCAGATTTATTAGTTAATTAAAAGTATATCCCTCCTTTCTGCCAAAACAGTGATCAAGGCAGCTAACAATAATTAATCTTTTAACACAGATTAAAAACTAAATCTCAATTAAAGCATAACATAGAAACAACACCCCCATCCCCCCAAAAAGTATACAACAATAAAAGAAATAAATGGCACCTAACCAGTTAAAACCTGCTTCAGCAACAAACCAACTTATATTTCAAAGGGCTTGCTGAATAAAAATGGCTTTGCTTGTTGGTGGAACGAAAACAAAGAGAGGCTTGGTTGGAGGCCTGGACTCAATCACCACTACCTTGCCCCAAAATAAATAAATCAGAATTTAGGGAAGAATAAATTTGCAAACAATCAAGGAGTGGAATGGCAGAAATCCTCTCATCCCTATTATCATGTGATCTCTCCAGTATCCATCTCCCATCCATTCCTGGGGTCCTTGAAACTTGTCCCACCTGCAGAGACACATCTGATGGAGGCACTCTGGAGTTACTGTGTAGAACTTTAAACAGAGCAGGTGGTGTGGACCTTCTAAGTTCTGCTAAGGTCAGCCCCCTACTTACTGAAGTGCTGCCAGTTTGCAGCAGGAGTAAATGACATAAAATTAGCTGGATCAGAATTACAGCTTCTGAGGAAGAGAGAGAGAGAGAGAGAGAGAGAGAGAGACCAAGCAGATAGTAGCAGGAAAGTGCTTTTTTCAGCTCTTTTCTTTCACCTTGTACTATGGAGATCACAACATGGTAGTCTCCTCTTCCTGTAGGATTATGGACCAATAGGGGGCATTACTGTGTTCCCAGGTGCAGACTACCAAGGTCCTGATCTTTGGGAAGTCCAACAATCTACCTTCATAGTGTGTGTTGCCTCATCAGCTAGAGTCTCTCCCAAAGCAATGTTTTCCCCTTCGGATGCTATGTGAAGGACAATTTATGGCTGGATAACTGGAAATAACAATACTCTGGCTTGCTCCCCTTGTCAATACAGAGTATGGGAGCAGTTACAGGATTGGAGCCAGTAAGAACCTGGCTACACCATCCTCTAATTCAAACTCACTGGTTTGGTTAGAGGGGGAAGCTTTGTAGTTGGCTCTTGAAGGAGGCACCAACAACATCCCCAATCTGTCTTGTAGGCCCAATGCCAGGTATAGGCCCTCAACTTAAAACCTGCCTACCCCAAACACTTTATAATTAACCTAAGTCCCTACAATTCTAAATACTTTCACTCCTCATACAATCACTGATTCCTCTTAAAACTCCTGACAAGACACGAATAATCCAACTAACCTAACTCCCAACTCTCCCCACACTCCAAACAGTCTCCCATAACACACTAACCCGACTCTACTAACTTAACTAACTCTGACATCACTCGAACACTCCTTATATACTCCTCCCCCCGTTTCTAAGACATCACAAACCACACCCACACGGTTCAACATTCTAGACACAGTAAACATACTAATGAAGACATACACCAGGGAACTGAATTGTGGGGTTTCGTCACAACCATGCCTCCAAGTACCTGTAAATTATGAGAAGGGTCTTCTTAGCTTTGAAGGGAAAAAAAGCCTATCCATTGTCTAGAGATCTTCCCCAGCCCCTGACCACTTGGTTAGCTGGACTTTGATATAGTCTTATGAAGTGGGGAGGACAGATTTACACACACCTGGCTGTAGTGAATAGGATATCTGGGGATACGAAAGAGTAATAAAATTATTGTCTGAAAACTGCTGCACATGCAGGCAGTGGTGGCCGGCCTTAACTGCCAGGACATCTCCCCTGCCACCAGCCCAGGCAGCGAGATGTGTCTGTTTGCTTTAGCATAAAAGAAAGGGGAAGGTGAAAAAAAGCAGATACCACCATGGGAAGCAACCCATCCCTCAGAATAATTCACAATGTTACCCCATCTCCACCTAAATTTCAGGCACCAAAATGGCATCCCTAAATTCAGGAGAACCACAGGGCTTGGTGAATCTAACCTAGCCTTACTGAACTCTAACATGATTTTAAAATAAATCTTCGCATATATTGTTATATTTATCTATTTTAAATTCCCCATATATACCTGTCTGGACCACAAGACAGGGACGGCGCTACCGCTAGGCAGACCCAGGCGGCTGCCTAGGGCGCGTGGCGGAAGAGGAAGCAGAAACGCTGCGCTCCTTCCTCGCTGCCGGCGCGCTCCTACCCCGCCTGCTGCCTCCGCCGCGCCTCGCTGCCCGCCCACCCGCCCGCCGCCGCACCTCCCCCCGCGCCCGCCCACCCTGCGCCCGCGCACCCGCCCGCCAGCCACCTACCTACCTTCGCGTCATTTCCGGAGCCCCGCCGGCGTTGTTTTGGTGGGAGGAACCAGGGCAACAGGGCTTAAACAGCCCTGTTGCCCTGGTTTCCCCGGCAAAAAAAAAAGCAGGGGGGTTCCGTCGCGTCGGGGGAGGTGGCGGCGGCAGCAGCCAGCAGCCAGCAGCCAGCATCGGGGGGGAAGGTAGGTGGTGGTGGTGGTGGTGGTGGTGGTGGCGGCGGCGGCACGGGGGGGGGGTTGCAGAGCAGGGCTGCTTTGCTCCGGAGCCCCCCCCACGGCATGAGAGGGGGGCGCTAAATATAATTTGGCCTAGGGCACCAAACAGCCCTGCACCGTTCCTGCCACAGGATTATCTTCGGAGTCCCTCTTCTGGGTACCCCTGCCAAATGAGACGAGGTAGGTGGCTACTAAGGAGAGGGCCTTTTCAGTGGTGACACCCACCCCAGTTGTGGAATTACCACCCAGAGAGGCTTACCTTTTACCTACATTATGGTATTTTGGTGCCAGATGAATGCCAGGTGAAGACCTTTAAAAAAAAAAAAAAGCATTCTCCCAGGGCGCAATCCTATGGCCCTCCAAACTTGTCTGGGGACCATAGGATGGGACATAGAAGCCCCTCCAACCTCAGCATCTCTTCTGAGATTGCAGCACTGTGGAGCGCCCCCCACCTCACAGCCAGCAGTTCTTGCTGTGCCAGCAGGGAACCAAACACGGAAGACGGTGCTCGGTTCGCCCGTGGGATGGTATTCTCAGGGGTAGGGAGTGGAGGGGCGAGGAGGCACCGCTGGATTCCTGAGGAATCCAGGCACTGTCTCAGCCTTTCCTCCTCACAGGAACAGGGAAAACATCTAGATGACCAAAAGCAGCCATCTAGATGTTTTTGAGGGCGAGGGAAGCGCAGCGGATATCCGACCTGCTGCATTCCTCCCACCATCAAGAAGATGCCCATAATCCTCTGAGTTCAGGGGGTTACCGTACTTACAAGCAGCCTTATAGGATTCTGCCACCCAGCTTTTCATCCCAAGCTTTTTAGCCATTCAGTTTTTAAGACTTGTGCTACTGCTTTTTAGATCATGCATTGCTGTTGGGGGATTTGTTCTGTTTTGTTTTTGTTTGGTTTGGTACTTTTTTTTTTTTTACTTTGATGTTATGATGTGGTTGTTCTTAAAAGTTTTTTTTACATTATTTTATTATGTTTTTTTTTTTTTTTTAATGGTTTGAACTTTTATTTTGTGAACTGACCAGAGAGCTTCTACTATTGGAGTGGTATAGAAATGTAATAAATAAATGAAAATAAATATCCTTCCCAGAATCTCCCCAAAAGGCTAAATATGAGGAGTGTTTTGCCAGGGATAGTTATCAGAAAATGAAAATATCTGTCCCTTGGAAATAGAGGCACTTGGGAGCATATGCAATGGTGAGTTAAGACTTGGCAAGTGGCCATGTATAATATCCACCCATTGTCCCCATCTTCGCCAGCCTTTCCAATGCATCCCCAGTTAGCTGTCGATGAGGAAACCTATAATTACAAAAGACATCTGTTAAATCTCCCATTCTCCAAGAAAAGTCTTACAGAAAACAGCATGAGCAGTGTAATAAATGGATTTAGGACTTCTATCCTCAGGAAACAAACATACACACATTTGGAACTTTAGACTCCTTCAGAGCAGTTTTTTTGATTTTGATGGGTAGTACTCAAAAATAAGTGGTTTAAGCACTTCAGCCTTGGAAAAAGAACACACAAAGGCCTCGATTTATGTCTGAGGTCACACACATCTCCCAAGCACGGCTGCTGTAACAGCCATGAGATCACAAACGTTGGGAGCAGTCCTAACCTTAGTGAAACATATGTGTGTATGTAATGCATAATTATCCATAAATCCATGTGCACCACTCACACATTCACACACAATAATACCCACAGAGCTACACAATTTCCCCCTTTAAACTTCATTAATCTTCTGTGCAAATGGAAAGGCTTCCCTTGAGTGACATTTTTATGTTAAAATTATATTATATTTGATTTGAAAAGCAACCTAATTAAGGTTGGCTTCCTGTAAGCTATTTAAGTCTCACCTCCCAATGGAACCGTGGAACATTTAGAAAAATAATGAATTACATCTTATATAATCTTTATTGCTACTTTTTAAATGAGTAATATATTCAGTTTTGGTTGAAATAACATATCCCTGAGGAGCAATTCATTTCCACAAATTAGATTGGCTCCTCACAGACGAGATTATTAAGCATGGAAGTTATTGGGATTTTTGTGCCCTGTAGGAACCATATATATATATTTTGTAGAGCCAAGCATTAGAATGCAAGATAAAAATGGCAAAATAATAATAATAATAATGATGATGATGATGATGATGCAACAACAGCTTCCCCTGAACTGCTAACCTTTATCTCTCCCATTCTCCCTTTTGTATCTCTTTGGCTTAAGATCAGTTAACTGAAAGCTAACTTGAAACAGATGATTGATCTTAATGTAAGAATGGCCATGCTGTGTCAGACCAATAATCCTTCCCAATCAGCATTCTATCTCCTCATCTGGCAAGCAAGGAAGGTCAATTGTGTCCCTAGGGTTACCACCCATACACAACTTTGTATTCTTTCCTGCACCAGGTGAAGACCTTTCTGTTCTCCCAGGCATTTTAATCATTTTAATCTTGTAATTGTTTTTAATTCCATTATTGTAACTGCTGCTGCTAGCTCTGCTGTTTGTTTTTAATCTGTGGTTTTAAATTTTATATTTTATATTGTATTTTATTATTTTAACTGTTGCAAACCGCCCAGAGAGCTTCGGCTATTGGGAGGTATCATCATCATCAGGCGATCACTCGTGACCGAGTAAGATTGTCTTCCGGGATAAAAGGAGGTATAAAAATGTATTAAATAAATAAAATAAATAAATAAAAATTCTTTTCTTTTTTGAGCTGTTGTGGATTAAATTTATTCATATATTGCACAGAACCAAATTATGTGTTCAGACCAGCTTCAGTCAGACCTGCCTTCTTGACAGCGCAATAAGCAAAAGGCAAATATGCTAACCGAACCCCCAGCCCCAGCCCCCAAAAAGGGTAGGGTTGCCAGAGTGTAAGTCTGGGGCAGATGCTGTTGCAGGCAACACATTCCTCTTTAGTTCTCTCATCCACAACCCTCCCTCAGATTCTGGAGCAAGTAGGATGCAAATTCTGTCCCAGTGCAGGCAGGTGAGGGGACCTTGAAAGAACAAGTTAGCTGTAGTTTAGCCATCCTGCATAAAATTATGTTATTTCTCCTCCCTAAAAGCTGGAAATACTGTACAGGATAAGAGTGTTGGGAATGATTTTCCATATCCCTCTTTAATTTGTGGAAATTCCATGAGCTATATTGCTGATCTTATAAAAAAAAATAAGTTGTGCTTCTCTCAAAATTCGGCAAATGTTCTGCCCAAGCAAAGGCCTCCACATAGGCCTCAATATAGACAAAAAGTGATGGTAACTCTAAATATGATCTGGCTACCTTAAACCCTCTTATTTTTGCCCCACTGAAGCCGTGTTTGGATTGTCCATAATTAGATAAAAATGTAGGAATCTTATGGATTAATTTCTATGTTGTTCATCATCAACATATAAAAGCAGGTGAAAGGACTCACATTACTTTTGCATACGTTTCTGAAATTTAGGGATAGGAGAACCAGGGATGCTCAAGCTTGCTGAAATTCTCCGGACTTTACAACAAAGCTTTATTTGGCTTGCCCCATTCTCATTTGCAACCTGTTTTTCGGTTAGTTTGATTGGGGAAATTGTACATTGTTAAAAAGTTATACATTTTTAAAGTTGTGCATTTTTCAAAACTTGTGCGTTATTAAAGTTGTGCACCTTTACAAGAACACATTTTGTGAATGCATGTTCTGGTATTTGCAACATTTTTTGAGAACATGTGTTCCCGTTCATGTTCATATTCAGGGTTGTGAATGGGGCATTTTTGAGTGAACTGAAATTTATTTATTTATTTATTTATTTATTTAATGCATGTTTATACCTGCCATAGCTGAAGCTCTCTGGGCACTTTACAACAGTTAAAACTGTGATGGAAATATACATGCAATGTAAAAGTAGCATTACCACCTGACCGAGGGGCGGGGGGAGTGTTGGTAATTAAAAGAGAAACTTCTTTGGGGCACATAGCTGGAAAGACCAAGGGCAAGGATATTTTTCCTTGTTCTGCCATTTTTTAAAAAAAGCAGCACACCATGGGGTGGGCAACTTGTGGCCCTCTATATGTTTTGGCTTATTACTTCCATCAGCCCTAGCCAGCACAGCTAATGGTGAGGCACAGTGGGAGCTGTAAGCCAAAACATCTGGAGGGCCATAGGTTGCCCACCCATGTCTTCAGTGAATAGATCTCTTTGGTGAGCCACCATATCTTCTGGGTACCACTCCCAGAGCCCTTTATGGACTCCACCCCTGGTCCAATATATAGACCCATTCTGTGGGCTGTGCCCCTGGGATCTGCTCAAGTACTAGATAGATTTTATTTTCTTCCCTCCCCATTCCCTTTTCCTTGTGTGTCGTGTCTTTTTAGATTGTAGCCTGCGGGCAGGGACTGTCTTGTTAATTGTAAACCGCCCAGAGAGCTTCGGCTATTGGGCGGTATAAAAATGAAATAAATAAATAAATAATAAATTATATATATATATATATATATATATATATATATATATATAATCATGAGCTGGCAATCTCTTATGGGAAATAAAGTTTTCCCTTTTTCTTTGAGCAAAAATGTTGGTCCATTTGAATAATATGTATCCAAAAGTAACAGTAGGACAATACCTTTATTTGGGGTTAGCTAAAAGTCACAAAGACATAAAAAATTTTCTGTGATATGCAATTGCAATCTTCCCAAATTTTACTTCCGCTGTAGGGAGTGGAAGCAATCTCTCTGGGTTTCTGACATCTTAGGTTTCTGTCTGGAAAAGTTGTTTCACCTGATGAAGACATGGCAAAAATTCTGTTTCCCTGGCTTGATTTAAGAAGAGGCTGATCTGTGAATCAGTCAATCACTCCATGGCAATTGCTGGCATTAAGTACCAGCTACAACTGGGGCTCATTTGGAGAATCTTAGGTGTGGCAATCAACTGCTCACAGAAACAGAGGCGATAAGGGTAGTGCTAATGTCAGAAGATGAGAGGCAGTAACCTTCCATGTACTTCAGGGCTTTCTTCAGCTTCCAACTCAAGGGGAATGGGTTGGAATGCAGAAATGCTGCAGTCATGAAAGAAAAGAAAAGAAAAGAAAAGGGAAAAAACATGACTGCAGTCTGCTGCTGAATTAGGAGTGCTCTTCTTTCTTGTGGTTGAGGCCTACATTCTTAAACCTATGCTGATGTCTTTCTTGGTTTAAGAGTGTAGACCTCAGCCACTAGTAAGAAGTGCATTGCTAGAAAAGATGGTGCAACTGACAGTGCAATCTTATGAATATCTACTCAGATGGCGTTCAATGGGGCCTACTCCCAGGTAAGTGTGTGTAGAATTTGCAATTACCTTACTATCAAAGCATTCAAGGTGGTTTGCATTTTATAATAATGGCTTACGACTTAAGAGATACTATACTGGTGGGAAAGGAATGCCGAGGTTAAAGGAAAGTGAACAGGTACCAAACAGGCACCCACATTTCCATGCCGTTACATAATTTAAGTGCAATTCTATATATCTATCTATTCAGGAATAGATATACCTGCACAGATTAGTCTACTACTATATGTCTACTCAGAAATGTCATTGAGTTCATTGGTGCTTATGCCCAGAGAAGTGGATATATGATTTTAGCCTTAGTAGCTATATACAGTCATGCCTTGGATTGAGAGCATAATTCGTTCCGGAAACGTGCTTGTAATCCAAAACACTCTTATATCAAAACGAAATCCCCCCAAAAAAATCTGTACAGAGATTTTTAATTTAAGCCGTACTACATATTGCAAGATGTCGCTTGTATATCAAGTAAAAAAAAATATTAAAAAAATATTTAAATATTTGCTTGTCTTGCAAAACGCTCTCAAACCAAGTTACTTGCAATCCAAGGTATTGCTGTAGTGTCAAGTTGGAATGGCTGCTGGAGGAGATGTTTCTGGGAGAGGAAGAGCCAAATGGGAATTAGTGCCAGCTGTGGTGATGGTGGGGCCTTCAACTTCTCACTTTTCACTCAGATGTTGTGATAATTAAATGGGGGGAAACATCATGGCCACATCCTGAATGGTGTACTAAAAAGAATTGTACTCCAGTCTTCTCAGTCCCTCCCCAGTTCTGGTTCACTCCAGTAGAGACCAGTGAAATGTGTTTGGTTGGTCTTGTTTTTTGTTTTTTTCAATTCTGTTGAATATGTACAGCAAAACGCTCTCCCATTTGTATTTGGGATTGTGAATGGGGCATATTGGAAGATTTTCTAACTGAAACAAACTTATTGTACATCCTTACACCAAAGTGTATTCATAGCAGAAAGTGAGGGTGGAATTCCAGTTTTTCCCAGATGAAAACAGGAACTTGGAAGATTATGTAAACTCCCCCACCCTGAACCTGAACCCACCAGGGGCAGCACCCCCATCACCGCCAACATCACTGCCATACCACCAAATTTGCTGCTGAAATTCGGTGGTGTGCTGGCAAAAAAAAGCCATCTTTCCCCTTTAAAACAAGGCTTTATTTTAAAGCAAAATCATGCTCCCCTAGAGCTTCTGTGTTTTGCCCACCCATGATGTACACTTATGTCATAATCTGGACAGCTTCAGAAATGTAGGACGTACCACACATGCACAGGTAAAGGCACATGATGCCCAAGCAGATGCATGGTATGGTATGTGATGTTCCTGAAATTTCCAGAGCTGTCAAAACTGCTGGATTTTTTAGGGATTTATGAGAAATCAGTTTCAGTTACTTTTTGATCAGGATTTACCCATTTTGCACTTTCCAGATCGAACACAGACTTACACACAATCTGTGGCTGAATTGTGTACATTTCTGAGCTTGCAATGCCATTTGTGGACCAAAAAAAATGTTTTTGACAGCATGCATACATTTGAAAAATATACATGAAAAAAATGCATACTTTTGAAAAATGTTCACACATACATCTTAATCAATAGGAGATGAATGTGTACATTTGAAAGATGAGGACATTTGATGTACACAGTTGGGAGAAATATGCACAGATTTTTGTGCAAAAAGTAAAAAACAAAGATTGCAATCTGATATGGACTTTAGTCAGAACAAGCTTCGAGATGGAATTCGGAGAACTTTGGTGAGCTTGAGTTTTGCAGATTCACACATCCCTAAAAAATGTACTTATTCTTCCAAATTTGCAGTTCTCCAAATGTTGTGGTGTAGTTTTCCAATCAAAACATGTATTCAAAAATGCATATGTTAGGGGAAAGTGTATACAGAAATGTGTATATTAGTGAATCTAACAGTACAGGATCAGTTGTCCTTCTGTTACGGTGTGTACAAAAACCCTACATTGAACCGCTAGTATGGAAATTACAAGATGAGAAATGTCCTGGGATTCTCTGAGAAGAGAGTTCATGGCATCTCAATATAAAATGTATTCAGAATCAATACAGATAATTGTGTGTTTCCTCTGCATTCAGGTTTGATGGGGAATACATACATACACCAAACAGTATACTGCTTCTCTCCCTATTTCTCCACAGCTCAATCTCATTTCTGTGTAGTTCATTGCTAGATATCATGTTAGCATTCCCTGAGCTGTTTCCACCATGACCTGTTGCTAAAATTATATTAGAGGGTTCCTGTTCCATGTTCAAGCTTTTTAGACTGTTTCCCCCCCACATGAGCATCTTGCTTTGCCATAAATACATCTCAAGCCGTGCTAAAAATTATTACAGCAAGTTTTACTTAGGTCCTTAGCCTGGCATTTTCCTTCCTTTCAGGAGCGAGTTGTTTATTAGTGTGACTATTTTTTATCCAAGATCAAGAATGGTTTTGGTTTCTGTATGATTTATTTGGGGACATTGGTGGTTGTTGGGTAAAAGTATCTGCCAGTGTCAAGGTTCCACCTGTATCAGGACACTTTGATCAGCTCCTTAAAGATATTAAGGAGGAAATAAAACTTAACTCCATTAGGGGGAAAAGCAGACTTCTCTCAATGAAAAGGAAACTTTAACTCCATGAGGGGAAAATGAAACTCACGAATGCCCCCCTCCCATCAGGAGATGTTTGGGCCTACAGGCTTCAAACTAACTCAAGCTTGTGTAGGCCTCAATCCTTCACAGCCAGTTTGCCACTGCAGAATTGTATAGGAGCCAGAGATTGCCAAAGCTACAGAAAGCTGTTGCTTAACTTTGAAAATGAGGAGTACCAAAAATCTATTTGGAAAATAGACCAGTCTTTCCATGCCTAGAAGTCACATTCCCTAAACTTGGTTTTAAAGGGACCAGTTGTGTTTACACTGGGAATATAAGAATTTGGTTCAATCTGTTCCATCTGTGTTTCATGAACTGCCAGGAGTCTTTCGTTCCATTGGCTGCTCATTGATGGGATCAAATATTTTTTAGTGATGTACAACAACTTTGTTCCACTTGTGCTAAGGCACATTTGCACTAATTCTCACTTAGCACAAGTGTGCATTAGTGCTAATGCACATTGGTGCAAGTGTGAATTTGTGCAAATCTGCTGAAAAACCAAGGGCCACCGGGAGGCTGCACCCCATGCATCCCAGGAGTAACATCATGGCAAGGTGGAGACCAGCCTGGCCCCACACATCAGCCAAATAGGGAGCAGCTACAGGGAGCTCGCTTCACCCCCTCCCTGCCAGAAAAAAAGGGGAAAACATCTATAAGAACCTTGTAACTAAGAACTGTTGCCTGAGTTTTTGCTTTCTTCCTCCTCCCTCCCAATCCCTTTTCCTTTTGTGTCATGACTTTTAGACTGTAAGCCTGAGGGTGGGGACTGTCTAATATTAATCTTTTTAAGCCACTCTGGGAGCATTTTTTGGCTGAAGAGTGGGGTAATAAATGCTGTAGATAAATGAAAAGTCAGACAAACAAACAAACAAACCTGGTCCGTTTGTCTGCAGAATCCACACAACTCAGTCAGAAAAGGCTTGTCTACTGAGGAATCTGCAGGTCAGATTCATAGTAATTCCAGACTCATTGGAATGATGGAATCCGTTCCGGATTTTTCCAACATCCCTAGTTTATACTATGATGGAAGAAAGGCATTTGGCACATGCTTAGTGATTTTATTATATTCAGCCTTATATAAATATTATCACCAAGCAATCCTATGACCCCTAGACAGTGTCTAGAGCAGTGTTCTCCAACCTTGTGTCCTCAGATGTTTTTGGCCAACAACTCCCAGCATGCCCCAGCCAGCGTAGCTGACTGGGGCATACTGGGAGTTGTAGGCCAAAAAAATCTAGGGACCCAAGGTTGAAGAACACTGGTCTAGAGGGCCATAGGATCATTCCAATTCCCAGCTCCAAGGTCAGAAAGGAGCTCTGACCTCAGAGCTGGGGATCCGCACTCACATCCCCCTCCCCCCTCATGCCCATATCGGTTTGCAAGTTTTGTTTTGTTTTATTTATTTATTGCATAAAACCATTTCTGTATTTTCCTGCACATTCTTCCCAGATGTACACATTGGTGGTGCAAACATTTTTTTCTACCATTGATTAAATCATGTTTGTGTACATTTTTCTAGTGTATGTGTATTTTGAACACTTTTTGTTCTGTGATTCATATTACAGACTCTGTATGGAATATGACCAGAGATGACATTCGGTTCTGGGTTTGGTTCCAGGAAGTGAGAATTGGGGAAATTCTGGTCAAAAATAAACTGAAATGATTTTCTCATTGATCCCGAGGATTCATAGCTTACCGGCATAGTGCATGCTTTGCATGAAAAAGGTCTCAGTTTCACTCCCTGGCATCTCCTGTTAAAAAGGATCTCAGGTAGTAGAGCAGAGAAAAATCTCTCCAACCAGTTGGAGAAAAGAGTCCTGGCCTAGGTGGACCAATGCTCTATCTCATGATGAGGCAGATTCCTGGGCTTTCTTTATTTTATTGTATTTAACTAGATTTATATCCTGCCTTTCTATTGCCATCACAATACTCAGGTGGTTCATATGTCAATTGCTGGCCTGAGAATTACTGACATGCTAAACCCATCCTTACATTACCAGTGTGTGATGTATGCGAACCAATGACACCATGAAGGTAAATACAAATGGAATCTGATTCCCAATAACTCACAGTACAATTCTTTCTGTGCATATGCAGTTTTAGCTTTTTTTCTCTCTTTCTCTGTTTCTAGTAAAGTGATCTGGGTTTGTTTTGCTTATGTTTTTCTAAGTGCAAGCACAGGCACTGTAGCTAGATAAAACACACACAAGAAATGCATGCCCAATTTCTGTTAAGAAATGTTGAAGTCCACAGCTCCTGCTGGTGATATGGATTAATTCCTACTCATCTTATATAGCTTCAGGAGATGAGTCAATTCCTGATGCAAGTCATCTTACATAACTGGTATTGCTTTCCTGGGGCAAAAAAAATGAGGTTTTGATGATACTTGGTAACGAGATACCACAAGATGCATTAGCTGTTTAAACCAAATGACCTGTAGGCAGGCAAAAGATGAAGCTTGAATGTTATTACTGCAGGTTTCTTTATATATATATATATATATATATATATATATAATCATCAGGCGATCACTCGTGACCGAGTAAGATTGTCTTCCAGGATAAAAATTTACAAAAAGGAAATTTTAAAAGGAGGAAATTCTAAAGAAAAATTGTGTAGACTCTAGCGATGGGTCCGTAAGTGACTGTGGAGGCCAATTCTAGAGCCACACAGTTTCCCACAGTGAGGACACAGGTTACCAAATACACACACACACACACACACACACACAGCGCTGTGCCCTTTGCATAGTCAAACATATCTTGTGGGGGGCACAATTGAAATAGTAAACTGGCTATTTAGTAGACTGGTCTAGAACGGGATCCAACAGACCCTTGATCCAAGCTAAAATCGTTATCTATGTCTTTATATATACATAGTCCAAAACATCCCGAAGACTCAGGAAAGGTAACTTGTGTTCTGAAGATTGTAATTCCCTGACTCAGAATGTGAACCTGACTTGCTTGTACTGCTCATATGCATCATAAATAGAATGCATCCTGAATTATGAATAGAACAGCAGTTTCCCAAAAATGTTGTTCTTCAGAATGTCAACTAGCAAGCAAATTGGACCCAGAAGTCTTTATCGGTGTCGAAAGCATATTATCTCATGTGTTGAGAGACTTTTGTGATGGTGTGGCTAGACTCCATGCAGTTCCTTTCCTTTGTTGGAGCTGGTACATCATCTGAATTCCTGTGTAACATCTCAGGTCACCTGGATCCAGACTTGCTGAAGATTTGCGTCTTTACAGACAGGAAAAAAAGGGGGAAGAAAGAAGGGAAATTAGAGCTTCTTCAACAATCCATAATTGATGGCCACTAATTTGTGCAATCTATTTTTTATTTTATTTATAGGACTAGATTCATTCATGAAAGACAGGTCCACCCACAGCTAGTACTAATTATTATGATCACTTGGTTATCATGTCTTATAGCCTTATTTGTATTATTTATTAAATACATGGCCCACATTTCCACTAAAGATAGTGCTCAGGGTGGTTAACAATAAAATACAGATATAATGCAGAATTATAATTAAATCATAAGAACACATCAATAAGAATTAAATAAACAGCAACCACCAGATAAAAACCTGATTCAGCAAACACATCAGCTGGAAGCTAATCTTTATTGTTGTTGTGGGTGAAAATAACCAGCTGAGACACATAAGTCTCATTGACACATAATTTCCCAGGACATGGTCTGAAGGCACCATGAGGCAGGCACCTGGCTGAAGCTAAGCAGGTCTGGGTCTGGTCAGTGCTTGGAAGGAAGACCACCTGGGAACTGCATATAGCCGCCTTGAGTTCCACGATGGAAGAAAGGTGGGGTATAAATGTAATAATAAAAAGTTTGGTATAAACGTGGGTCACATTTATTTCTATGACAGACCTATGAAGGGGAAGACTACTGCGCTGCGGGTTCCTGACTAAACTGGCCCCTTGCCAGGGGGTGTATAGAATGAGACATTGGGCACCTGAGGGCAGACACCTGTGCAATGACTGCACCTCAGTTTTACACCATCCTGGTGTTGGGAGGCCTTTCCACTGTCATACACAACTCATAGCCGCAAAACTCAGAGCAGATGAGGTGAGTCAGCCTCAAAGGCAATCCATATCTCCCCACTGGGCTGCAAAACCCTGAGCGGAGAGCCTCCAGAATCGCCAGTCACCTCAAAGTTGCCACCGGATGCTCACCAACCCTGTAGCTCACGCTGGCTCAGCTTGTCTGAGCATGGAAAGCTAAGCAGGGTCAGGCCTGGTTATTACTTGGATGGGAGAACCCCCTGCATTGAGCAGTGGGTTGGACTTGATGGCCTTGTAGGCCCCTTCCAACTCTATGATCCTATGATATCCTATGAACACTAATCCCACTAAATTCCTGCACTTACCTGCCAATGTGACCAAATTAAACAAGATTAATCAAAATTGCCAATTTTGCAACCAGCAAAGCCTACATTGTATACAGGGAGGGAGGGAGGGAGGGAGCCTGAAATTGAAAGAGGCAGTCAGGCAGAGGGCAGGGCCACAAGGGCTAATATTCCCCTTGCCGCCCCACCATTACACAGTGTATGGCATGCTCTCAGGCCCCTTGCCTTGTCTTCCCCCTGCAGGAGTGGGGGAAGGTAATAAATAATAATGATAATAAAATAATAATAATAATAATAATAATAATAATAATAATAATAATAATAGATGATGGTGATGATGATGACAGGGTTGTTATTTCACCATCAAGCACTGTAAGATGGAGGTGGAAAACCTGTGGCTCTCAAGATGTTCTTGGTTTTCCATTATCTTCAACCATCAGCCATGCTGACTAAGACTGATTGGAGTTGGAGTCCAACAACATCTCAAAGACCACAGAGTCTTGACCCCTGCTCTAGGAAATAACAATAGTCAGATCCAGTGCCATTATTTTTATGTCCTTAAAGGTGGGTGGGGAGCCTATTTCAGGTAAGCTAGAAATAAAAACATCATAGAAGCTTCAATCAAATGTATGGAACAATATCCTAAGCCTAGCAGGAAAAAGCAGTTGCTATTTACCAAGGTGCCTTGCTCAAGACAAACTACAGAGCAAAGAAAAAGCAAGACAGAAAGCCACAGAGACTCTTCTTCATTACAATAACGATGCTTATTGGACCAGCAGTGTTTTCATGTGGCAATAAAGAGCCTCATCTATCACTCAATGAACAGTTTAAAATTATGCTGACTGCTTGGAAACGTGTAAATCGGTGTTATGGCCATACGAAAAAAAGTTTGCTTGAAAAATAATAATAATTCCACAGGCTCCCAATATTCATTTGTTCCTGCAATTGTCACATGAATAGTTACCCATGTATACAATAATGTAGCCATTTAAATGAGAGCATAGAGATTTATAGCAAACCTAATCTGTGTTCTGCTACTAATCCATCAAGAGGAACAAACAAACACACTCAGTGGGAGAAAGAGAATATGTGCATCTATCACTTTCCCCATCAGTCCTTCGTTTACAATGTGCTATATTCTTTTTTTTTTTTGGGGGGGGGGAGGAATTGACAGTTTTCATTATATCATGTTGATAGTGGCTAAAGTTGTAAGAGTTTAACAGAGATGTGCATTTTGCAAAGTTATTTGTTTTCCCACTGGTGTTCACACTGGGTAGGGAAAATTAACACGGAGGGAGAGAGAATGGCTACCACAATTCACAAGATCACATTCCTGTTGTGAAAGCCCTCTGCATGAACACAATTAAGTTGTATCAAATAATTAATCACTGGTAACCAGTTTTCCATATACTCAGAATCTAGTGTACCTTTAAACAGAACTTCATAGGCTGTTAGCTTTAGCATAATTTTAATTTTACAAAATTTTAATAAACATTCAGGTTTGATCACATAGCTGTTTACTTTCCGTTTCTAGTGTGTATGTGTGTGTGTGTGTGCACGTGCGTGCGTGCGAGAGAGTTTAACTTTTGCAAAAAATAATCTGCAACAGTCATTAAAATTTAATTTACTTCTACTTTTTGGTAAACAAAAACTTTAATTTAATATAGATGCTAAGTTATAAAAGCAAAATAAACAACAACAGCAACAACATGATCCAGTTATTAGCTCCACAAAGAAGGCTCAATGAATATTGGTTCAGATGGATTGAAACTTGTATTTGCCTACATATTTATTCTATGCTGAGTCCGTCAGTTTGCTAGACAGATGGACCATTTATCACAGGGGCGATGTCCAGAAGCCAGCTGTAAGTTCCCACAGTACTGTTGTGAAAGAGCAGTAGGGAAAAGTGGAGGAAGAACAGAGGTACCTGGGAGGAAGGAACCATAGAACTTCAGCAAACAAGGATGGAGCAATAAAGTTGCTGTCCCTCTGAAACAATTCCTAGATAGGGATTAGCATATTTCCTTGTTCCATTTCTTTAATGTCACCATGGGCGTGTTCGCACGACACGGGAACCGCGGGGGAGCAGAAGTCCCCCGTGGTTCCTGTGTCGTGCGAATGCCGACCGGGGGTGCCCCTGCGGGACGGCTGCGCACGGGACGCACACAAAGTGACCATGGTCGGTAGAGGGGTAAGCCCCTACCGCGCGTGGGCACCCTGCCGTGCGAACAGCAGGCGGCCGTCCCACGGGGGCCGCACAGAGGCGGCAGGCCAGAGAGGTCGGAGCTGCTGCCGCTCCATCCTGTAGGGGCAAATGGCCCCTCTGGGCACGAAGTCCCGCCGGGGCCCACACCCTAGCACTGGGAGGCCCGCACTGCGGTGCGGGGACTGCCAGCTCCACCGGGGTCTGCCCACGCGCACATGGCGCAGGTCGTCTGCGGCGTCCCACCGGACCCCACGGATTGCCCCGTGGTGCCTCCCCCGCCCGCAGCCTGGGTCGTGCGAACCGACCCCATGTCTCCCTTCTGAAGAACTCCTCTTCAGATTACTACTGTGAGCTTCCTGATTATCACAGCATAGCTGCCTTTGTCTGAGGGCCTTGAGGTGGATCGGGGTGATCCAGGGCCCTGGGGTGTGTGTGTGTGATAGCCATTGACTCTAACCCTCACAATATTGGTACTCCCCCTCCAAACTCGGAGGCAGACACTAAGTAACCACCTAGTCCCAGGGAGTGCAAGTGTCAAAATGTCAAGACTCAGTCAGCTGCCAGTTGCAAAAGTACCCCGCTGAGGGATAGTGAGCTCTGGGCCCAGCCCAGAGCATCCAACCCTGCAGCACCTCTTTAACAAATTGCCATTTAGGAGGTGGCTGCCTTCGAAAAGCACTGCCCTTATCTGCTTGCTAGGTATGTGCTAACACTGGGAAGACCAGCTCGTTTGAGCTCGACGGACTTCGTGTCTGCTTCCAATCCGATGATCGGAAGCGGGCCAAGTCAGGGTTTTTTCCCCCCCCCATGGGCTTCCATCTCTAAAATGGGCTGTGGTTGTTCACCCCCCCCTTTTTTTTTTAAAGCGAAGGAAATTTGTGCAAATTTTGCACAATCTGTGCAAGTTGTGTGATTTGTGCAAATTTCTTTAGTGTTTTAAAAAATCTGTGCGCACACCGTGGCCCGTCTTCAAGATGGGAGTCTTTGAGATGGTTCGACTTGCACAACAGTGAGTCAATGACAGCGCGGGCCTAGAGAATTGGAATCTGAGGGGCCAAATCATGGGGGGGGGAGGGGAGAAACTATTTTCATCCCTCTATCACAGTGTTCTCCAACCTTGGGTCCCCAGATGTTTTTGGCCTACAACTCCGAGAATGCCCCAGCCAGCATGGTATACATGTTCTATTAGTTCTTTCTGCTTAATGATTTTTTTTTAAAATGCCCACCATGTCTTCTATCTTCATTTGACTTCATTTATCCTCCAAACTATTTAATATCTTAGTCTGTGTTCTCCTCGGAGATAAAGGTCTTAGCATTTGTGTGAGGGAGGGGAGAGTTGTAAGCCTCTCTGAACCCACAGGATAAAGGAGGATATACATCAAAACAAATAAAAATGTGCACCTTTCAACCCCTTCCCCTCTACATTATAAGGTGTTCAGGTTCTTATTGAGGAAACACTGGGGGAAGGGGGGAACAATCTGGGATTGGATCAAGAAGTGGGATTGGATCAAGAATTTTTGGTGTGGTGTTATTATGCCATCATGCATGTATATGCATGCACATTGGCAAAATGCCATGCTTCTCTTCCCTGCTCCTGCTTAGCTAATGGTGGGAAGAACTTTGCATGTGGTTGGAAAGGTGGGTCAAGCAGCCAACCATGTGTTTCTATGTATCTACGAGGCATGGCCCCCCCACAAGGGACGTTATTAGTCCCAGCAGCCCCAGCTTCAGCCTCTTTTGTTTATGGCTCCCTCCCTCCCTGTCACCTGTCAGGGGGCCGAGTAGGAATTGTGGTTCATTGTCTCGACTGGCAATATGGGTCAGTGTGCATGTTTCTCCTACTCCACACTGTGGTGCAGTGGATGGAGTTATTTTTCAATTGGTTGTTTTTTGTTTGGCTCAATTTGGTCACATTTGGCAGTTAAGGGTGGGAATATTCAGTGGGGTTAGGGTTGGTGAGCATCCGCTGGCACCTTTTAGGTAAATTAGTGATTCCCGAGGTTCTCTGTTCAGGGTTTTGCAGCCTGGTGGGGAGATAAGGATCACCTTTGAGGCTGACTCACCTCTCCCACTCGGAGTTTTGTGACTCCTTGAGCAGGTGACTGGGGAAGGCCTCCCAACACCGGCATTGGTGTAAAACTGAGGAGTGGAGATTTTACAGACACCACACCTTGGGTTTGGATGCATCGTCCCAAAACACCTACTGGCAAGGAGCCGGTATAGTCAGGGACCCACACTTCTTTCCCTTCTTAGATCTTGATTATTCAATAAATGTGGCCCAGATCTGTACCAAAATGTTTGTCTCGACTCATTATTTCCACCTTTTACACACACAAGGAGTATCTTAACAGCTGTACATACTAAGATGCCAACAAATTTCTCCTTTGCTGGACCTGGCAAAGAAGAAATTCTCAAATGAGATGTGAGCTTTACGCATTGCTGAATTCTTCTTACAATCCAAGCCAGAGAAGAATCCATGGCTCCCTGCTCTTCCACCCCTGGTGTATTGACCCTTGGAATTCGTATTATTTGTAGGTGCCATGGGCCTTGGGAGCTCAATAATCTGGGCAGAAATTTGGATGAGGATAATCAGGGAAGCATCCCTGTTCCTAGTTCTCTGCATGCAGAATTCAGACTAACACATTTAATTGAGAACAAAATGTAGTTTCGACATAACTGGACACATGCCAACTGATGTAAAGATCTGGCATATTCGACTGTAGTCTAATTGCAGCAGCAGCTGAGCTATGTGACTCATTACAGCCCTGTGCAAATAGTATGATTAAGATGGTGTGAGGACCTTCATTCTCCCCCTTCTTTTATATGCTGTCTCTTTTCTCTCATTTTCATTCGTTAATTTCTTCACTGACTTTAATTAGGCTCTTGCTAGACTTCTGACCTTGGTAGCTACAGTACATGGATTTGCAAATCTCGTTTAGCTTTTATCTGCAGCCTTTAGAAAGGAAGTATTGCTTTCCAACTGGGATTGCAAGTGACTAGAATTACATGTATGATTAGCTATAATGTCTGAAATGTTTTATATGAGTTGCTTCTAAGTTCCAAGGTCTTCTCCCCTTCCCAATTGCTTTGAGTTTATTAAATACTTTCTACGTTCTTACTCATTCCTGGACCCAATAAAAGATGAAGTATTACATATTTGTTAGAATACTTCCCATCAAAATTCAATGCAAGGACAGGAAAAAAAGCTCATACTTGTGCATCCCAATCCAATGCATGCTTGCATGGCAGTAAGCCCCACTGTGCTCAAAGGGTCTTACTTCCAGGTAAGTAGAATTTTAGCAGTTTCCACTACATTACACTACAGGATAGATGCCTGATCGGCAGAGGACTCTGAACTCAGAGCCCTACATCTATCCAAAGCCCTGCCAGAAAGAGCCTTGCAGAGAAAGAGCAGCAACAGAGGCTTTTTAGCCACTCTGTTCTCCATTTGTGCATTTTGAGCTAAATGGGGTTCTGAGCCTCTGAGCTCATCTAACTCACACACCGCAAGGGGTTTGGATCTGGCACATCCACCTCCGCTGCTATCCCCTCCCTGTCCCACCGCCTTCCCTGCATGCCTGTCCATTTCCAAGGTCATGACATGGACCTTGGGAGGGGAACCACTATGGAGCATTCCACGGTAGCCGTGTGTTGGTGGTGGGGGTCCCTGCTGAGATCCCACTCCACAAAAAAGTCATAGCTCTGTTAATGGCTTTGGATAGAAGAACGTGTGATGTTCGAGCTCATCAAGGCCCTCTGCTTTCCAATCTTGATGTTACGTTTGCCTCCTTCTGATTCCTGAACATGAGCATCTTTACATAAAACAAACAAACAAAAAAAACTCCGACAACCTGGAAGCTCTTTTAAAGTGTGCACCCAAATGTCCATCCCTACGATTGGTTTTAAAGTGCACATTTTTCAAAAGTAGGGATGTGTGACACAGGGAATTCTGTTCTGTTTAGGCCTGTTGGGATTTTGCACTGTTTCCATTTTGATAAGTGGCAGCAGACTGTAGCAGATTGTTTCCTCCACGATTCTGGAGATTGCGCCAAACCATGTGCTTTTTGGGTGCCGTTTGGCATGAAAACAGCCATTTTTCTGCAAATCCGCACTGGAAAAGCAAGTGGCTCTAGCGCGCTTTGTGCAAACTGAGCAAGCCATGTTGAAACCACGTGCTTTTCAAGCGCCAGTTTGCACAAATTCCATTCACGGTTAAAAAAACCAATGCAAATCGTAGATGGAAGTCCTAAAAAAAAAGACTCGACTCGGCCCTCTTCCAAACCCCAATCATAGGATCAGAAGTGGGCAGGAAATCGAATGAGCTCAACTGAGCCGGATTTCTATGTTTTAGTACATCCCTAATCTGAAAGTGTGGATACTTTGGACCACTTCTTGACATTTTAAAATTAATCCCACAGCATTTTCTAAAATGTCGCTTTTCAGTAGTCTGCCACCTTTCACACTTTATTTGTGGGTTGTTGGTGTTGGTGTTGGTGTTTTAAGAGAAAGAGAGAGATGCAGTTTTTTTAAAAAAGATGACAATTATAACAGCCAGGATATTTTCCTCTCGCACCCTGCAGCACTTCAAAATCCTAAGAACGTTAATAAAACAAGAGAAGTATACCCATTTAAATCAGTGAATCCATATTACAGATTAGAGAGTCATATGGTTAAAGGTTTTGTAACCAAGGCTACTATAAATCCATTTCCAGAATTTTATATGTTTCTCATAAATGTTCACTTCAGGCCAAATTCTCAGTACATAAAATCTTGGCTCAGGGGGGAAAAATGATTTTCTGCTTTTTAAAATGCCATTTTTATGAAACAGGGAAGCTGTTTGAAATCTGATATAAAGAATAGATTAATTTTTAAAAAGTGGATGAGTGTTCATTTGTACTTATCAAAAGTCAATCAATGGGTCAGCCAGCTGTTCCAGCATTTAAGCCTTCAGTGTAGACCTCCTAGCTGCTGGAAACAACACCGTACCTCAGCTTCTAGTGCCTTGAACCCTCATCTCTCTGACCTTGCTCCATGATTGAATCTCCATGCTACTGACCTTTGTACCCCTGCTTTATACTGCTTCTTGGATTGAGTTTGTATCTGATTGCTTACCTGTGTTCGGGCATTGGCCACACGTCAGACTTTGTTTCTTGGAACTATCCCTCTTGCCTGGTAATACAGTGGGCCAAAATAAATGTTCCTTTAGTCACACATAGCTGAGCTATGAATGGTTGTCTTCCTACTCTGCTTCAAGTGCACACTTTGGGCTGGAAACATGGCGCTTCAGGGGAGGAGGGTTCAAGCTCCCATTTTCAACTTGAAATTCCACACCCTGTGGAGGGTTAAAAATAGAAAAGAAAAGAAAAAGGTCTCCATTGATTCCAATGAAATCCCTCCTTTTTAAATCCCCCTGTAGGGGGAGGTGGAATCTCAGGATGAAGAGGCGGGGGAGGAAGTGAAAACCCTCCTCTCCCAAAGTGCCATGGTCCTTATCTAGGCTGTGTGGGCTTGCAGGTGAATTGCGGAGACAATCATGCATAGCTCAGCTAGGTGTGATTAAAGAAATGTTTAGTTTGGCTCTGTGCCTGTGGCCATAGCCTGTTTTCTGACTACTCCTGCTAGAACTGCTCTCTTGCTGGATTAATACTTCTGTGCTTGACCTTTTGCCTGTTTATTGCCTTGCCATGAGATTTGCCTCAATTGCCTTAATACTGAATCTGCTAGGGATGTATAAAAAATTCACATCAGTTCCATTTTTTATCAGGTTTTACCCAGTTCACACCTTCCGGACACAACATGGACTCACTCAGATGCACTCTGTGATTGAAGTTGGTATATTTCTGAGCATACAATGTGATTCATGGTTGTTTGTTTTTTAAAGTGTTTGACAGCATGCATCCTTGTGAAAAATGCACATGAAAAAAATGCCTACTTTTGAAAAATGCACACAAATACGTTTTAATCAATGGGAGAAGAATTTGTACGTTTCAAAGATGTGCACAATAGATGCGCACACTTGCAATAATATGCATAGAAATACATAGAGATTTTCATCCAAAAACAAAAACCAAGCTCACAATCTGATACAGACTCGAGTCAGAATGAGCTCTGAGATGGAATTTGGAGAAGTTTGGCAAGCTTGAGATTTGCTGATCCACACATCCCTAAAAGTGGGATAGCACCCAGCTCAAGACTTCAGAAGATGACCTCATGAAACCATCAGGCTCATATATGTGGTTCCTTGGATATCATAGACCCGAGCCATAGACCATCAGGCTCATATTGGTTCCTTCTTTGGATATCATAGACTTAAGGCCTTATAGGTAAAAACCAGCACTTTTGTGACTTATCCCTGTGTTGAAAGTCAAATAAATTTTAGCAATGATTATACACACTGGCAGTGCCATCTCAATGATGATTAATGATGATGCAGCTTCTAGTACCTCTCTCTCTCTCTCTCTCTCTCTCTCTCTCAACTTGCTTTACAGCTAAAAGAACAAATAGCTGTAATTTACCTTCTGTTAAGTATTTTCAGCACCATGATTAACCTTGCAGTAGAATAGATCTGGATTGTCACAGCAGTTCAAGATTGCAAGGTATCCAAAGGACAAAAAAGAAAAGGGAAAGATTAAGTACAGCCCATCCAATCTTTGTGATTATTGTTACACAATTCACAATATTAATATCATGCAGAACTATTAGGAGTGGATGCATTACAGTTGTTCACTACAGGCCATAAGTACAGTAGTTCAAGCAAAGAGAAATCCAAACAATTTAAATGGAAAATCAAAACATTATTGCAGAGCAAGAGACTGTGAAGGGAGAGGGGGAAATTACCATAGAGACAATAAACAAGATTGCATTAAATTGTTCATGCCATATGAGTGTTCTCTAATTTCTTGGGCTAACAAACAATCCTATATAATTACAGCACTATTTTCCTTGATGAGGATTGGCCAGAGCCTGCTTGCTATATTCTGTAAACTGATGAATAGAGAATGGTGATATGTGTTGAGCATGCAAGCACTGAGAATGCAGACTAAAGGTATGAAATAATATCCACGAAGCTAATCAGTAACAGTTGTTGTTGGCCATTCTATGAGACTATTTCAAACCTACTCAAGATGCTACTGTCACATCTGGATTAAAATGCCCAACTCATTGTGTTTCACGTCCAACTATCCCCAAGCATGTGATTATGTGGCCTATGATGCAATAAGTAGCTATTTAAAAACAAAAAACAAACAAACAAACAAAAAACACCTGTGTGTAAAAATCCTCAAATCAGAACTTAATTCACAACTAAAAAGAAGTGTCTGAAATCAAGCAACATGTTTCCAGACAGTACTCACAGGTCCATACTGTGTGTTCTTCTGCAATTAAGTCAATTGAACAGAATAGGAAAGAGTACACAATCATCTAGTCTTTTTAGCTCAGCTGTAGCAATAACAAGCTAGTTTGCATTTTGGGCAGGAAAAAAAGTTAGGTATGGGTGAGAATTTCATTTCCGTTTGGTTTTGATAAGAATTTATCAACATTCACAATGTTAGAACATAAGAAGAACCATGCTGGGTCTGACCAAATTTCCATCTTGTCCAGCATTCTGTTTGCACAGTGATCAACCAGCTGCCAGCAGGAAATCCATAAGTGGGACGAGAGTGAAATAGCATCCTCCCAGTCATGTTTTCCAGCAACTGGTGTATATATAGGATTACTGCCTCTGATGCTGGAGGTAGCATATAGCCATCAGTACTCATAGCCATTGATAGCCTTATGCACCATGAATTTGTCCAGTCCTCTTTTAAAGCCATCCAAATTGGTGGACATCACTACATCTTCTGGTAGTAAGTTCCATAGTTTAACTATCTGCTGTGTGAAGAAATACTGCCTTTTATCTGTCCAGAATATCCATATTCAGTATAAAAAGAATTTGAGATTTTAAAAAAAAATGAATGTGGGAGAAACCAAAACTGATAGTTTCATCCATCCAGGCCTGGGTATTCGAGTGCTTGGCACTTAGTCTGGGTTTGAATCTCCATGTATTCAACCATATTAGTGCTTGCTTAGGGTTTCCACCTCTCCCCCCCCTCCTCCTTTTGCTGACAGGGTCCTCACTTTTAACAGCTACATGTCAGGCAGGCACATCATGGTCCTCTCCATGCTAGCAACAGTGGTAGCTATTGGATTTAGCAGATGCAGGTTGGTGAGAATTTTGTTTACCAGAATTTACCAAAATTTGCAAAGATAGTCATATTCAGGAGAGAAAGAACATGTGTTTGTTTGTTTTTAATGAATGTCAGAGAATGTGAAACTGACAGATTTCCTCATCCCTAGGAACAGAGCACATTGAAGCTAGGACGTGCACTAACATGCAAAGTAACAATTGAGAATCCTGCTCCTCACTGTTAAGACAGGGTCATTTTTGCCCCAACTCCCTTTGAAGCTGGAATGGGAGGACACATGGGGAGGGAACACCAGGAGCCCAATGTGATGTTCAACCAGTTAGGGGTATAAGACCCACCCACCGACCCTAGTCTGTCAGTGTGGAATTAGCCAGTCAGTCTCACCTTTGGGTGCTAAGAAGGATTTTTATGTGGTTTTCTTGATTGGCCTACATCATATTGCATATTTCTTATTCTTTAATTTGGCTAATTGGCTAATTATTTTTTTCCTAGTCACAACAGGCAGGAAGTGTGCCCTAGTGAGCACCTCAGACATAAAATAGATGCACCTGAGGGATTATTTCCAACATATATCTCCTTGCTGGCTCAAAGGAATGAGGAAAGACACCTGTCATTTGGTCCAGGAGGGCTTAGCCCATTGAATGTTGGCCAGTGGTGTTGGGGTGGAACACCACTGGTTCACCTTTAGGCAATGAAACACAAAGATCAGCATGCTGTTAGATCTAGTAAATTGAACTAGAGTTCTACTTCCTAACAGGAACCAGTGGGATCTCTCCCAACCACTTCCTCCACGTAGGGATGCTTGAGAATTTTATTCCTGTTTGCAAATCATGCAAACATGTCCTGTTCGCAACCCTGAATGTGAATGCGAACAGGAACGCAATTCCCAGGAATTTTTCTTTGCAATTTCCTGAACTTGTGTTTGCACTAGCACAAATCCCTCCCCCCATCTGCATTTCTATGTGTTAGCCTATGGCAGGAAATGCACATTGTTGATCAGGAAAAGAAGCACATTTTTTTTTAAAAAAAATATACATATTTTTCCTGGTGAGGGTGAAAAAGAAAAGACAGTCACATTCAGGAATGCATACCATGTGAAATGAAATGAGCTTCGAGGAAAAAATCAAAGAACTTCAGTGAGCTTGAACATTGCATGTTCAGCCATCCCTAGTTGTAGGGTGCCCACATGTGGGCTGGGACTGCCATATATTTCTTGCATGTTGCAGATCTTTATGTTATGGTTAGTAAAGTTGTGCCCCTTCCACCCTGAAATCATTGTCTTATTTTTTATTATTTATTTATTTATTATATTTATACCCCGCCTTTTTTCCTGCAAGGAACCCAAGGCGGCTTACATAATCCACCTCCTTCTCTCCATTTTATCCTCACAACAACCCTGTGAGGTAGGTTAGGCTGAGAGTCAGTGACTGGCCCAAAGTCACCCAGTGAGTTTCATGGCTGAGTGGGGACTAGAACCCGATCTCCTGAGTCCCAGTCCAGCACTCTCACCACTACGCCACACTGGCTCTCATATGGGTGGAAATGGGGAAGAAATCCTCCCTTTCATATCAAATTATGCATCTGCTTTTGCAGGTAAATGTTACAAACATGCAATATTAACAGGGTCCAAGGCACATGCATTCTAGTGTGAGAAATGATATGCAAACTAACTATTTGGAAAATCTTGCCTTTGCCAAAATTACATATCTGCTCTTCAGATAAATGTCCTGAACATACAAATTATTTTTTGATGAGGTGCTTTTTGATGAGGTTTCTCTAATGATCATGCATATGGAAGGCAGTAGTTTTATCTACACCATTGCAGTGCCTGGGGCAAGGCTCCCCAGTACTCATGCAAGGTGTCTGTTTCCCATATAATGTATTCTCTTTCTTGCCATGAATTGTACGTTCAGCAGCATCATTTTACAGAACTAAATAATTTTACAGGTACTAAGTATCTGTATTTATTTAGTATCATTTTACAGATACTAAATAAAATCACTTGCCATGTGGGGTGGGGCCATATCAAATACTGAGCTTCCTTCCCCATCCATGTTATCTGTGACCACAACTAGGGCCCAGAAATTTCAATATGTGATTGTCTGGTTCACACTGAGTTCTGTCAAACAATGCATCTGAGATGTGATGGGGAACTTTCGTAGGGATGGGGAAACATGCAGTGGTCAAGTTCATTGACATCCTCTGAATTCTTCCTCAAAGCTTATTTTGTGTTGTTTGCATTTCCGAATGTGAGTGTCTTTCCCCCCAATTGAAAAAAAAAACCCCAAACCCCACATGCGTTTAAAAAAATGCATTTCCCCCAACCAAACATGCACATCCCCCCCATAGGCTAAAGCATGAAAATGTGGCTTTCAAGGGGATTTGCAGAAATGTACACCTCCAAAAATGCATATGCACATTTTTGGAAGTGCGCATTGATGCAAGTGCATGCTTTCAAATGTGAACTCAAGTTTGGGAGATGATGAAGAATCCCTAGAATTGGGAGATGATGAAAAATCCCTAGAAAAATCCCTAGAATCCCTAGAAAAATCCTGCTTGTGTTTGAGTTTGGGGTTGTGAATGGGGCATGTTTGAATGATTTGCAAACAGGAATTAAATTCTTGAATATCCCTACTCAAGGCTAGCTTTGAGATCATCTTGGACAAGCATGTTAGAAATGTGCGACAGTGGATGACAAATCAAGAGAGTCTATTGGTCAGCAAATCAGCATCCCAAACTAAGTACTTTATGAAGGTTCCTTCATGTTTAACAGTATATTCATTATAAAAGTCGGCATCATTGTGAAATGTCAAATTATGCTGTGATACAGGAATGGCACTATCCCATTCGAAATACACTACAGATGCGGATAACTTGTACAAAGAAGTTAACAAAGCCATTTTCTGGGGTTGTATATCACTTTTTTTTTTCCTATGGGAAAGTAATCGTCAATTTAAATTGGATGAAAGGGAGGAATCTAATAAGAGTCTTTAATAATCTAAGTTAGTGTTCGTCTAATTTAGATGGGTATTGCCATTAATTGCACCCTGAAGTCTAATGATTCAATTATAATGAAAATTCAAATTTAAATTAAAAAAAAAACCCTTCTATTATATTCCAATAAGGCCTTTTTTTCTGGACTCCTTTTACTTAGAATTGTTTATATCTATCTGTCTAGGTGTCATAATTACTTAATTGATTGGTGATGATCCAAAGATTTTTTTTAAAGTATAACTCTTTTGTGTGTGCGTGTACGCACGTGTGTGTGTGTGTGTGTGTGGTTTTACATTTTGAAGGGTACAGAAGGCCTTGAAAGCTTGGCAAAAGTCTTGATAAAATCATATTAACCAGAATTTAATGAAAGGAGGTGCGTGCATTTCATGCCGAAGGGCTGGTTTGCACATGCATGTTCATCATTTGATGACTAGAATCTCAAGTGAGAAATTGAATGTGTGAATGAGCCATCACAGCTCACTGCCCAAGACAGGACTTTCATATTGCCTCAAACACCCAATGCTTTTCAATAGAGTTAGTTCATACATTCAGCTGCTAGTCAACATGTAAAGAAATCTAGCAAACTGCATGTAATTACAGTAATCAGAAGGTGTAAGATAAGCTGTTTCATCTATGCTTCTACTCTGGTTAGATATAAGAACTACAACTTCCTTTGTTGGTTACAGCTCTTCTTGTTTCTTTTAGAAAGAGCCAAGGAGACTGAAAGTCGAGTAAGAACAGGGAACCATTTATCTAAAGGTCCCAGTTGCGGCACCCCTAATGAGCTATGATTGCAGGCAGGGAAGGACATAAGGGAGGCCATTTTATTCTCGTTTTAGATTCCCTTCTCAGAAACATCTTGGATTAAATTGATCCATCATTTATTAATACCACTTTCACAATCTTTTTGGCCTTTTGTTAATAGGGATTACATTTTAAATGATATGCAAATATTAGAATTACAGTGAACTATCCCCCAACGATCCAGATGGTACATTTTCATCAGTGCCACTTAAAAGCACATCTCTATGAAGGTTTTAAATTATATATATTTTCCTTAAATTAAAGAGTTATTAATACCTCTCTCTTTCTCCAGTTTCTAACTTAACTGAGATTCTCTGTGTCAGGCTTTAATACTCTATGGATACTAGCAACATTACTAATATAACAAAGAAAAATATTAATACATTAAAAAAACACACACCAAGTATTCAGAACAACTTGCACTGAAAGAGTTTGGAGGAACTTACGGTACTTTGGTTGAAGATTCATTGGTAGACTTTTCAAATGTGGTCACTTGCTTTACAAAATGGTAACAGAGCCCCCAAAATATGGCTGAACAATGAAACATTAACTGATTTCTAATTGGGTAAGCATGAGGACTTCCATCTAGCCCTACCAGTGAGAAGGAGTCACCAACCAAAGTATGTTCTTGACCAGCCTTCTCCAGCCTGGTATTCTCCATATTTCAAACTATAATTTCCATCAGCTCTGAGTATTTTTCCTTCTGGCTGGAGCAGACAGGATATTGTAGTACAAGACATCTGGAAGGAACAAGGTTGGGGAAGGAGGATCTGGATCAAGGCCCCACTGATAACACACGAAGCAGAGGAAGAGCCATGCCATCTATTAGACCCTTTGCTTGCTGAGTGACAGTCAACAGACTGTGTTGACTGTTAAATGGTCTGTTGCTGAGTAACTGTTGCTGGTGCAATGCCTGATTCTACCCACTTCCTAGTTGTGTGTGCTTGTTTTGGATTCTCAGCTCTACTAGTACTACTTCAGCAAACCTTGCCTCACATCTGCTTCCTGCTGTGCTGGACAATTCTCCAACTTTCCTGGTAAGACAGGCAATCCAAGTTATATAGCAGCAGCAGAAATCAGACAAGCTAATGCTGCATTGTAATGCTTGTTTTCCATCACTAGTTAGGGATGTATGAAAAATTAATTTTAGAATGCAAGACATGTGAGTGTGCCCCACTGGAAGTCCTGAAGGTGAGCACGTGTCCATAGGAAATGTTCACAAACTGTCGAACCCAAGCTCGCGTTCATCTCATTCCTGGTTCCCAGTTCAATTTGCGCAAATTTCCCATTCATGCCAAGAGAGCAATTATCACCAACATGAGCAAGAATCAGGCATGAGATGAGTGGCAAGATGATGTTCAGAGAATCCCAGCAAACTTGAACATAATGGAATGATTTACATGTTCTGAAGAAAGAGCGGAGTATAGTGACAAAATGCAAATATATCATTCTTGGACCATGTGATATCCCACACAATTTACCCAGGGTGAATGACGGGTGATAAGATTCTGAAATAGAGCAAATTAGGTGTAAATGATTAGGACTGGATTATCATATCTGTGTTTACCGAATGCTAAAATTCTTTAGCCCAGTCCAGGCATTCAAGATCCGTGTAGAATCCATGTGTGAGGAGATTCTAGCCCCACCTGCTCCACATATATTTCCATCTCCCTGTACTGGTGTAGGGTGGAAGTCTGAAGAGGAGAGCCTCCTGTATCTGTGGAGGCTCTCCTCCATGCAAGCCAGGGTGTTGATTTTTCAGGGTCCTGGATACATGAGGCTCTCCTCTTCAGCCCTTCACCCTACATAAGTACAGGGCGATGGAAATGTATGAGGAGTGGGGGAGGACTAGAGCGCTCCTTCTCGTCATGTTTTAATCCTATACAGATCCTGAACACCTGAATGTTTACTTCTGTGAAGTAAAGAGGCCCTGTTTAATTAGAATTCTATAGTCCTTCACATCTTATACAGGACATAACATATGGCTCTCCTTTCAGTGATATCCATTCTTCCAGCATTCAAAATGTGCTGTAAAAGAACCAGCCAGCCACTTGAATTTCCCATGAAGCCTAGGAGTCTAAAACTTTATCCCATGCCATAGCTTACACTCAGATATTAGCCACTTTTTAACCTCCTCTGGGATTGATCCTTTGGATTGACAAATCTCCCCTTTCCTGCAGCATCTCATCCTGTAACACATTAGTGTCAACAGCATATTTGTTTTCTATAGCACAGAATATCAAATCAGTGGCAGTTACATTATATCAATCTTCAGTTCAACTCCTCTGCTGGTCTTTTTTTTTTTTTTTAAACTGCAGACAACTACAGGAACTTGCAATGTGACGATGTTCTGCTCATTTTTACCATTGGTTTGTTTGTTTATTTAGAATTCAATGTAAAATGATTAAGTTGGAATTACCTTCCCTCTCCATTTTGTTTTATTTTGTAGCTAGCCTTCTGAGGATTTAATTTGAGCCAACTCCAGCACTTGTCTCCAGTGCCATGGTTCATCTTTCAAAGGTGTGGAGCAATAACAAGTATATACCTCTGAGAATGTATAAAGTGCAAAGCCGACCATATCAGAAAGAAAACCTTCATATGGCTTCGGGCCATACTTTTCAGCGGAACTCGATGAATGGTTGCTCCATTGTGACTGCTCTGTTCTGTTTAGCTTGACTTGTGAATACCAGCTTCCTTACCTCAAATGGAACAGAATGTACTCTTGCATAGAACAACATGCACCAGCACATCTAGTTTTGAAGAATGTCATGGGTATTCATGAAAATTTCTTCACCACTAGATTTCTTTTCAAAAGCAATTTCCTTTCTATCAAACTGAATGAGAATGGTCAAAAAAAGAAGATTTTTTTTTCCAGTACAACACAATATCCGAATTACTGTTGTGCACTGCATGTACAATTCACTTAACAACTGGCTGCATCTGTAGTCAGAGCCTACATTTTTGGGTAGACACAACAATACTATTTTTAAACCTGTTACCTTTGGGGTCACTTATTCACAAAACTAAATATACAGTTGAACTTCATGGATATTTGTATAATTCATGAAGTTTTTGTAGTCTTGCCACATAGCCAAGTGAGAGCCAAGATCCAGTGGTTGCCTGGATAGCCTGGAGAACAGTGTTCTCCAACCTTGGGTCCACAGGTGTTTTTGGCTTACAACTCCCAGCATGCCCCAGCCAGCTACGCTGGCTGGGGCATACTGGGAGTTGTAGGCCAAAAACATCTGGGGACCCAAGGTTGGAGAACACTGCTGTAGAAGAACAGTAGTCAAGGAATGATGGGAACCAGGAATTTAAGACTAACTGCACTTTTGGGAGCTTTGATAGATGCCCATCTGGATTCATTCTATAACTAATGTAAATGAATTATGTTTTGTCCTGCATTTGTTCAGATCTCAGACCTGTCAATGCCAATGAAAATAATAATTTGGTCAACATTTCCCAACAATTGTAGTGGCCAAGTATAGTTGAGATGCAGAGATGATAAATGAGATGGGTAATCATATCAAATCCCAATGATGTATATCAGATGAATTAAAGATATGATAGCTCACATATATTCATCACCTTTTTTTTTGCCAAAAGCATTAATATACACAAAGATTCCAATTTCATTTCAGTGCCTGCTATGGATAAACAGATAGTTATAAATCAAATAGTATAATTTCATGAGCTGAAACCTTCTATGCTATTATTTTTACTGTGAAAATATTCCCAAACCCCACTTAATTTCAGGCTTTGGCTAACATGTTGCAGTAAGTCTCAGATCAATTTATTTTTATCCCCATGCTATTAAACACTACAGTTGATAAAGTGTTGATTTGCAGCTTTTGCATGTCATTAGGGGTGACTCAGAGATTGGTGGTTCATTTGACTAGATTTGGCTCTTTTGGTATCAACAGTAGAAATGTCATGGCTGAAATCCATAGAAACAGAATGGATATTTGTCCATCTTCTCATTGGAAGACAAGGGACGGGTAACACATGTAGCCTGGTGGACTTTTCTGAGGCTCCCACAGTCCCCCATCACCACTGAATTTGCTGTGGCAAGAAAGAAAACAGAGAAAAGAGGAAAACAAAGAGAATAGATGTTTGCTGCCAAAATTACAAGTTTGCTGTAAAAAGGGGGGGAGGGAGATTTTGCTTCAAAATGAGGCATCCGGGAAGAAGCACATACCTTGTGTGTTAGAAAGAATCTTACTCCCAGAAACCTCTAGCAATACCACCATGGTGGCAGCAGCCAGGGGGCAATGTGGCCCTCTGACCTCCTGGAAGTCGCCCACCCCTACCTTACACCATTCCTTTCCATTCATGGACACAGCAATCCAATGCAAGCATCCCAAGGACCATATGATGACTTGTAAACTCCTTTCTGAGGTCAGAGACAGCGCTCCAACCTCAGAAAGAGGAGTCAGAGATCTGACCTTCGACCCCGCCACAGATGGCGCAGAGAGAACTGTGCCTGGCTGCCTCTCCAAGGTCAAAAAACCAAGCTCAGAGAGGGGGGAAAGGACGTTCCGGTGGACAGGGAGGGGAGGAGACTGGAAAGGCCAAGATATGATTTCTCCTGAGCCTCCTCCTGCCTCCTTCTCTCCCCCTCCAAAGCACCCTCATCCAGAGGGACTGAAAAGCCCATCAAGCAAAAATAAAGGAGATCGGAGGATAGGGAGGAGGAGAGCTCTTCCCGTCATGTCAGCTTTTGTCTGGCAGGTCATATGAATCTTGGAAGCTTCAGAGTTTGGGGGTTTCTGCAGTGAGGGTGCAGTCCATAAGATTGCACCCTAAGGTGCAATCCAAATTCAATTGAGATGAGCATGAGCCTCCGAACTTGGAGGGTCACGCTCATCCAATGCAGAGCAGGAGGAGCAGCCAAGGTGATCTTCGCCGCCCCACTGCTCCTGCCCCGCACGGCAGTTTTGCTAGATGGCCATTTTTGACCATCTAACAATGGTGGGAAGGAGGCTGGAGCAGCTGCAGGATAGCTCATAACCTGGATGCCCCAGTATCCTCCCCTCCCCTCCCTGCCCCTTCTACCCTTCCTCGAGGTCACTTGCCCAGCCTCGGAATGCAGCCAGCACTGTTCTTGCTGTGCTGGCTGTGAGGGGGGTTTGGGAGTGGGATTGGACTTGTGATTCCTAGCTCCAAGGTCAGAGCTGGGAATCCAAAGTATCCTATGCCCCTCCCCCCGATGATGTTCCCTCTGATGCTCAGAGACTGCAACAAATCCCACAGCTAGTCTGGCTGTTGGGCCTGTCCAACTGCAGGAATAATGTTGATGTGAAAAGGGATTCCCTAGGTTACATAGCTCCTGACCAAAAGAGATCTGCTTGAGTGTAAGAGAAAAACAAATTTTCTCAATACTTGTGGAACACATTTTATTTACAAATTTATATGCTTACAGAACCATGGTAAGTTTCCTCTCGCTAATGTGTCTGGTTGTTTTTTTTTTAAAAAGTTCTACAACACAGGAAAAAGTATGTTAATTGAATATACATGTTTGCAAAACTATGCCAACTGTTTGGTTACTAACAAATGCTACTTAGCATTTACAGTCTCGGTAATTCTTCCTGCCTCTCCTGTTCATGCAGATTAAACCATCAAGGTTAATTTTAGGAGAATTCATGCTCACTCAATCCCATGGGGTAAAATCTGGTGCTTTGTGTTAAACTAGGGTTTGTGAAGGGGTGGATAACTAATGCCCTGTGGGGCCCCCATTGAGTAGGAAGCACACAGCCCTTCACAGCTGTATTGGACAGGTGTGGAAATACACACTGGTGGATTGAGCTGCGCAGAATCAAGTATGTGATGATGTTCTTCTGTTCAAAAAGAGAACCCTGTGGAGGCAGCAGGAGGAACAACAGTTGTGGGTGCTCCAAGAGCCCCCACTTCTACCACCAACAAAATCTCTGTAGTCAACAATGACTTCTGTAAATAATATGAGACATAACATTAGCAGTTGCCATTGTATGGAACTAGGAAGAAACACACAAGACTTAAAGAGCTTGTCCCTGGTTACCAATAAGGTAGAAGGGCACATGACATTCCAGAAGCGGGTTTTTGTTTGTTTGTTTGGTTGGTTGGTTGATTTTCCTTATGTTGAATGCTTGGCTCCAAGGCAGCCCAACGCTGTAGGAGAAAAAGCTTCTGTTGTCACTTGTGTGCACTCCTTCTGGATTTTTCCCTTCTGCATTTGGAGGTTCCATATAGCCATCATGGCTCATCATTACTCATAGCTGTCAATAGACCTATTTTCCTCCATGAATATGTCTCTAACCACTTGTTAAAGCTATTTAAGAGCAAGTGGTGATCATCACATTTTGCCACAATGAAAGACTTAAGCTAATTATGTGTTGTGGGGAGAAGTACATGTTTTCCCTGTCTTCAATCTACTGCCACACTTTTTTTTGGGTAAGTATTTATAAACCACTTACATCCAAAGATTTAAAAGTGGTATACACAATTCATAGAAACATAAGAATAAAGGCCAGAGCATAGCATGTATTGCATCTACATGTTAGGCTACACTACACAGGGAAGACCTGCATCAACAGTTGGGTCCAACATCTACTTAAAATATGTATTCATTTATGTATTCATTAATGTATTTTTTTAATTACATTTCTATATTGCCCAATACCTGAAGCTTTCTAATGCCCCCTTTCATTAGATCACCTCAAGTTCAAGGAGAAAGAGTCACTGCTCACCCACACACTCTGCTGGTAGTGGGACAGAGAAAGAGTAATCAATGCTCACTTATTCACTCACTTACCCATTGTCCTCTCTGGCAATGGTGATAATGTGAAGCATGCCCTTATCTCTGCTCCTTATGGCAATGGCAAAGTGAGAACTTTTGAGCATGAGTATCAGGCACTTCAACCAGCACCAGTAACAAAGGGAAGAAAGAAGCCAACAGGGTCGCAGAGATCAATAACTCACCAATACCCAGGATCATGTGAAACCATGCAGCCAAGAATACCTTCTTGGCTGCATGGTTTCACAAGATCCTGGGTATTCGAAACTATGCAACATTGGAAACTATGCAACGTTGGAAACTATGCAGCGTTGGGAACATTGGGATCCAGGTTGGAAACTATGCAACATTGACCAGATGAGTCAAGGAAGTAAATAATAAAACACATACTAAGTAGTGACACAACTGTGTGCTGATGTCATTTGGTTGCTTGCAAGAGCAATTGTAAATTAAGATGAATGAACACATTGACTGGGGAGCTTAACGTACACAAAAAGCTGAAAATGACTTTTTGTTTTTGTTTATTTGCAAATGGTGAAATATGAAATGGGTTAATATGTTTCAGCTCAGCGTTAGTACTCCAGCACCTCACTGGGAGTATGGGAAGCTGCCTTCTGGATGTGTCCGGTAAGAGGCTATAATTGTTCTGTTTGCCCGCTGAATGTTGCTTTCTGCGTTTCCCCTCACCCCCTTCAATATTTTGCAGGATATTTCCCTCTGTCAATGGCAGCTGAACACAACTGAAATGTTCATTTTTATCCTACGGTGGAAATTTCTCTCAGTTGGATGCTCTCATTTGACTTACAACCCCCTGATGTTTTTTGTTAACACATTTCTGACAACAGCTCTCCCCTCCCCCCCCCAGTCTATGTATTGAAAAGAAGCATTTATTTTGACCCTGATAGGCAGGCAGCAAATGTTTCTGTTGATTTCCAAGCCTGAAGTAATTCTTCAGTGATAATTGGAATGTGGTCCGGTTAAAATGGCAGAACTTAATTCTTCTGGGTACACAATCCAGAAATATTTTGCACAAGTCCCATTGAGATGAAGGGAAGTCACATGTGTATTGTCCTATTTATTTAGGGTGCAATCCTATGCATGTTTAGAAAGAAAGAAGTCCTCCATCTCCCATGGCTGGCTGGGGAATGCTGGGAGTTGGAGGACTTTTTTCTGTCTAAACATGCATAGGATTGTGCCCTTAGATTTACATCCTTCTTTTCAGTCAAGTGATTCTCAAGGCAACATACAAACAAAAAGTTGAAATGATACAAGGAAAAACAAAAACAAAACTCACATACATACACGTAACCCAGCTGCCCTCAGGCTTCTGGCTGATCGATGCAGCATGCTTCCCATCAGTTCATTTCAGTGGATGGTGTTAGCAGGTCTTTCTGCCTAGTCATCTATTAAGAGTCATAAAGTTAGGGCAAACATGATGGACAATGCAATCCAATATGGCTGCCCATAACCCTCTGAACTCAGAGGATTATGGGCATCCTAGTGTGGAGCGTGGAGCCAAAATTCGCCTCCATGCTTCTCTTGCCCTGCAAAAGACTTAGATGGCTGATTTTTGCCGTCTAAGTCTTTTGTGCCTGCTCACAAGGAGGACAGACTGAGGCCCCACCTGGATACATTTTATCCTGCTGGAACCTCAGTCCTTCCTTCCCCGCCCCCCAAAACACCCATCCAGCACCAGCTCCAAAGTTGGTCTCCTGATCTTGGAGCTGCAGTGGGCATGGTTCTTTCCACTCTGGCTGCAAGAGTGGAAGAAAGAAGGGCACTCTGTATTCGGAGTCCCAGCTCCGACCTCAGAGCAGGTTTCTGAGGTTGGAGCTGGGACTCTGAATTATCCTATAGCTGTCTAGAAAGCATCTAGCGGCCATAGAATTGCACCCTAAAGCTGGCACCATAAACCAAGAACCACATAGCTAGGGTTCAAACTATATGTTATATTGAAGATGTAGCCACAGCTATATCTTCTTCTTTTCTTTTTTTAAGTTTATGAGTCCTGATCCAGATTGGGACCCTAATGTGAGGAGTAGGGGAGCTTTAACTCTTTGCCCCTCATTGTGTTCCTGGTCCAGATCGGCACATGTCATTTATGTTGCGGTGATATAATGAAACAAATGGATCACTTCTTGGCAATGGAAATTGCAGACATGGAGCCCTGATCTTTATTGGAATCATACTGGGAGGCAAAGGGGTTAAAGCCTACATTTAACAAACACATAGTCCCTAAACCAGATTGAGTCCCCTACATTTACTTTTAAAAAAAATAAAAAATTTAAAGGCAGCTACCAGATGCATCTTTAAATAATGTATAATTTGGCCCTACTCAAGGGGGCTTTGGGCTTGTGTTTCTCAAACAGCAAACCCACTCCCCCAATACCTCATGGCAAAATGCTTTTGAAATGTAAGGGGCTGTCAAAATTGTTTTTGTCATAACGGCGCAAGATGTCTGCTGTTCAAAAATCCTATACTCCATTGATCCTGACCTAAGTGCAAAACTACCAATTGCAATAGACACTGACAACCACTACAAATGTCCTTCCTTTGTTATATTCTCTCTTCAAGTCCTAATGTGTAGTTTCATTTATGACATAAGGTGGTCATGCCGCATATTTCACAAGCCCTGCTCCATTATTGGCAGGAAAATAAGAAATTAAAACCCTCATCCAACAGTCTTATATACACAAATATGTTTGTGGGGTTTTTACTACCTCAAACCCTTTTCCCAATGTATCTTTGGGTGGCAAAAATGTCCCCCCAAAAAATATACATCTGTGGTGTCAAAAGAAGTGTTTAACAACAGGCAAACACCCATAGCCAGAAAAGACACTTTCACAAGAAGTGGATTGACCGCTCATTTTCAGCACATGTTTGCCCCTCTCCCATGCATACAGAATAACTAGCACAGTAACTGGGTTCACACAACACGATAAGCCATGGTGGCTTATCAGCCACATGTTTGTTTCAGAGTGGCTTGTTGTGTTGTCTGTACCCAGCAGCATGGTTTGCTAACCCCACACAAGCCACTCTGGCTGGGTTCAGATAGCATGACAAGCCACGCTGAAAAGAAACATGGCTTATAGGCAACCATAGCTTATTGTGTTGTATGAACCCAGTCACTCACTGGCTTCACACAACAAGGTAAGCCATGGTGGCTTATAAGCCAGGGGTGGCTTGTCGTGCTGACTGAACCCAGCCAGAGTGGCGTGTGCAACATGCTGCTGGGTTCGGACAACACGACAAGCCACCTTGCCTTACTGTTGTGTGAACCCAGTCAATATATGTCCATTTATTTATGTATGTATTTATTTAGAGTATTTTTATCCTGCTCCTCAGCCAAAAAGGCTCCTGAAGAGGCTTACAAATAATCTGTAAAAGAAGGCAATCCCTACCCCACAGGTTTACTATCTAAACAACATGGAACACAAGAAAAAAGGAGCAGGGAGGGAAGAGGGGGACATTAAGTCTTTCGGCTAGGCAAGCGGAATGGTCCTGCTTCCCCCTCTGTTCTCCCTCAGCACAGCCCGCTGGAATGGCTGCTGATTTCTGAAGATTCACATTTGGTGATAAAACAGGGGGGGAAAGTTATTATATTATTATTATTTTTAATTTGAAGCAACAAAAAAACTGGTTTGTTTGTTTGTTTATTATTTTTATATCCCACCTTTTTTCCTGCAAGGAACCCAAGGTGGCTTACATAATCCACCTCCTTCTCTCCATTTTATCCTCACAACAACCCTGTGAGGTAGGTTAGGCTGAGAGTCTGTGACTGGCCCAAAGTCACCCAGTGGTCGAGTGGGGACTAGAATCCAGATCTCCCAAGTCCCAGCCCAACACTCAAACCACTACACCACGCTGGCTCAAACAGCAGCTCACTGGTTTTAAACTCACAATATTGGAAAAACTATCATTAAGTCAGCTAAAGCTAATGAGAACTTCAGTATCAGTTAATGACAACTTCAATTTTATCAGTAAAACTTCAGGTAAACTTTTTATTATTACTAAGAACTACGTAAGTGTTTTGTGTCCTGTGGAGGTATTTTCCTAAATCCAATCACAAACCTGCCTCTGATAAAGTGAATGTTCCTAATGAAACCCCCATTGGGTTTGTGCCAAGCTACTGATGGGGAGAATTCTATCTCTAGAACACTTAAACCTGGTTCCCCATCTCCAGTTTTCATTGAACATACTCATGGGGGTATTCCCACACACGATGCATTACATTTGTTGGGGATATCAAAAACCCAGATGGCCGAATCAAGAGATTATTCACATGGGGGGGGGCAGTTTAGTTTTTATTTCCAGAAAGCAAACAGTAAGTAGTATGTACACTTTAAAAAAAAATAATGCATGCATTTCAAAAATGCACACAGTTGATGCCTACGTTTGGGGAAAATATGCATGGATTTTCATGCAAAACCAAACAAGTCTGGCCTCGAGTCAGAACAAGTTTCCAGATGGAATTTGCAGAACTTCTGTGATACCCAATTTTCTTGATTTGCACATCCCTACAACAACCCATCTATGCCTTTTTCCAAGATACCTCATTCCACCCTCCACCACATAGCTTTCCATCTCCCTCCTCCTCCCTCAAATCAGTCAGCATTCTGTGAGCCATTGAGCATGCTCAGTCTCACTGAGTCATTTTGCTTCTCCCCCAGGGCTTTCCTCTGAAATTAAATTTGTACTTCTGCAAACCTTGAGTTTCTTTGAGCAGCATCCTGCTAACTCTCTCTTGTGTGTGGAACTATGCCACTTGGGCTATGTAAGAACCGACATCCAAAGTTTGCTATTAATATATGATACATTTCTTATTGTCATTATAGTTTATTATTACTATTATTAGGCAGAATCCGATGTTGTGTTTATGCCTCCGCTGATTCCCTTATGGCCTGTCAATTACCGTCCACAACGGCACCCACCATTTGCATAACAATGATTTAGGGCTTCCGGGGCAACTAGAAATGAGTGGAAATGCTCTTTTCTGGAATGAGGCAGGTTGCCGGAACTCGAACAAGGGAGCTGCTCCAATTGAGAAACGAGCGTTTTCACTCGTTTCAAGGCTTCCTCTGGGAAACCCTCAATCTGTGTGGTGCAAGCAGTGGGGTCCCGCCCATGCAACAGAATCGGCAGAACCAACCCACTGCTTCTGCAACAGAATCGGCAGGGCACAGAAGGAATTGGCAGAGGTGTAAGCAGCACCCCGTTGGATTCTGCTAATTATTATATTTTAATGTCCATCTTTTCATTGCAGTTATTTCTTTCTAAGTTATAGCCACCTCCATACTGCAGATTGTATGTCTCATTGGTGACTATGTGAAATCATGTTACCCAGGGGGTGCAGTGGAGGATGTGCTACAGGGCAGCTATTTTTGCTCCCTCTCCAAGGCCCCATGTTAGCTATAAGATATAGTGTGGTGCTGTTTTCCACTAGAAAGCAAAAATGTATTCCAAAGTTTCATATTGTCGTCATCATCATCATCATCATCATCATCATCATCATCATCATCATCATCATCATCTTAAAATAACTCATTTTCTTAAAGAAATGGGCCAGATCATCTCTGTTTTTTGTGGGTTTTTTTATAAAAAAAATCAAACTGTGCTTTCCCCACAGCAGGGTGTGCATTTGATTAACTGCTGACAAGAAAGACAGCAGCAAATAACGAGACATCAAAGGAGCAACTTTGACAGCACTAGTTGGGCAGTGATTAATGAGTAAAGCAAATGGAGACAGAGAGACTTCCAGAATATATGCAAGGAGGGAAGTAAAACTTCATAATACAGCATTAATTGAAGATATTAATTGGTTAAAAATAGCACTTTCAATAATTTACAGTGTCAGACGCATTTTAAGATGGGGTTTCGTTTAGCAACCACTTCGGATAATCCACAAAGTAAAGAAATTGAAAGGTAAATGTATCATTAAAAAAAGAAGAAGATATACTGCTATTATATCAAGGAGAAATAATTAATGTTTGAACTCACAATAATGATTTATCTATATTGGAAGTGCAAGCCTCACCCTGCATGGATGCCATATTAAGACAGGGGCAACACAAGCCAGTGCAGTTGCCCACAACCACAACCCTCTGAACATCCTATGGAGGGCAGAAGGAGCACACAGGCAAAGATCACCTCTGCGTTTCTTCTGCCCTGCAAAAACCTTAGACAGCCAATTTTGGCTGTCTAAGTCTTTTACCCCAGCACATGAGGTGGACAGGTCGAGGCACTGCCTGGATACTACGTATGTTGACAAAGCCTGACTCCTCCCCTCCTTGCCCCCTGGAACACCCACAGAACTCCAGCTCTGAGGTCGGTCATATGACCTCAGAGTCATAGGCGATGCAAAATAAATAAATAAAAGTTACTTACTATAGGCGATGCAGGTCTTTCTGCCCTGGCGCTGGCTGCGAGGGTGGAGGGAGGGTGCTCCGACGAAGTCACAGTCTTAACTCCAATCTCAGAGCACATTTTCAAGGTCGGAGCTGGGACTCCGACTTCTCCTATGGCCATCTAGACTCTGTCTAGCAGCCACAGGATTGTGCCCTTAATAACTCAGATGAAAGAGGCCATGAATGCCTGTGGCTTCCTGCTTCCATTGCAAGGACCACTTCTTTTGGCTGTTGCAGATAGGTGTGGGCGATCCGCTGGGATCCAACCTGCCTCCGGCTCAGCGGATGCCACTGCTGCGCCTGCCGAGCTCCTCCTTACTACCACCACCACCACTCTCTGAGCCAGAATGGGAGGCAGGTGAACAAGCAGGTAAATTATGTTGGAGAAATCCACAACAGATTCAAATGAGATTGGATTTCTGTGAATCCGACCTGTGGATTCCACAGCAGACTGGCTTTTTCCAAGTTGCACAGATTCTGCAGACTTGCAGAACAGTGTCTGTTTGTTTGTTTTACTGGAGGAGGTGGGATTTGCACAAGGGCACATTAGCACTAATGAAAGTTTGCCAATGAGCAACATTCATATATAAAAAAAATCCAATTCTGTCAATGAAAGGACAATGGAATGAAAAATTGCTACGATAAACAGACAGACTAGATTGAACAAAATCCTTACATTCCTAGCAGGAGCAAATGGCGAGGCCTCCTGTCAGTGGGCCCCTGGTGCAGTGTGATCCCTCAGCAGGCGCCCGGCCATGCCGACCCTTGATGCCAGCCTTGGTTCCACAGAATTTGATCAGGCCCTGTTCCAATCTGCCTACCTTGCATTTCTAAAATAAAATTCAGAATTGGTGGAAGTGCACACTGTCACAGTTTCCAGTTCACACATCTTCTTTTCTTACAGGTTGCCAATTTGCACCAGCACATAGATTCACTCCTCTTAGTAATTGCACTCTTCTTGATATCTACTTTGAGACACATGGTGTAGTCTCCTAACTCTGGCTTTTTCCCCAGGATCCACTTTTGTGGGAAAGCTCTGATCTCTCCAGGGAAAGATCCAGAGTCATTTTGGGTGTGGAAACAAGCTCATCCTCACTAGGTTCTATGATATTGTCAACAAAACTGAGATGATGTCTAGCAGTAGCCAAGAATGTCAGGCTAGAGTGATGCCTTTGCATTTGCCGTGATACCAGTATTTGCAGTTACAGTACTTGCTCTGTTCATCTGGTTTCAACCTGGAAATAAAGAGATGAGACATGCTACATTTGTTAAACTAGAAGCTATAATGGCACAACTTTATGAACTATAAATGTACAAACAATATCTGCAACAACCTAACCCAGTGATGGCGAACCTATAGCACGCGTGCCACAGCTGGCACCTCTCTGTGGGCACTCGAGCCATTGGTTGCCAGATCGCGAAAAGACTGTCCCCTTCTGCATTCAGCGTTGGGTTTCCATAGTAACTCCTCTCCACTCATTCCTCGCTGGCCTCCACAGGCAGGCACACTCCAACATCTCCACCCCCAGAAGCGGACTGCGCAGGCACCCAGCCCTCCTTCTAACTGAACAGACAGCTCAGAAGCACAGCGCGCGCACGCCCGAATCTTTGTGCGCCCTGTGAAGAGGCATGCCCTGAGACAGAACGGGGCGCAATTAGCTAGTGCCCCCTCCTCCTTCCTGCCAAATTTAAGGCACTTTGAAATAAATAAGTTCGTTTTGTGTTGCAGTTTGGGCACTCGGGCTCAAAAAGGTTCGCCATCACTGACCTAACCCAACGTGGACATTTGCGTATACACAGAATCTGTTTAGTGACTATGACTGTTAACTTAGGGCAAGCATATTCCAGCCTTTGTTCTGGTAGCAGTTGGCTTCCTACCACCCTTTCCTTAGGTTCATTATCTCATTCCCATCTGCATAATTTCCACAGAATTCTATATAGAATGCATTTTGGGGAGATAATTGAGCAGTTCCTGAATGAAGTTAAATTACCTTGGGAGATATATTTTTTTAAAAAGATATCTGCCAAAATATCTCTAATAAAATTTAGCCCTCCATTGGATTGTTCCTCCATTTACTTGTTACATTGTTCATTTGACTTCAGTAACATTAAGGAAAGGATAACAAGATAATTGAGTTGCAGAGTCAATACTAAACTAATCCATAAGCTGTAGATATTTTCCCCTCTAGCATCTTCTTTCCAGGAAACAAAATTTTCAAGTTAATTTAACTTCCCTAATTTAACTTAGAGACTGATAATCTGATTGCTTGTCTTTTACAATATGGGTGGAAGGGAGATGTGACCATTACAAACCATAGCATAGTATCTCAGAATTCATGACATAGCGTAGTCATTTAGTAGGGCGTTGTTGTTGTTTTTGGTCATTTCAAGGCTATGCCCAAGTTTGGGGAAATCGTTATTTGATAATGGCAACTTAAATGTCATATTTGTAGTAGTGGATTGGCTTAATGTATTCCGAAGCACTCTACCCAGTAAAGCATTTCATGCTGCTGTTGTTGTTGTTGTTTGTTTGTTTGTTTATATAGAGGCCATGTATATTGCCTTTAAAAAATTAGAGATGGGCAAGAATTTTTTTTCTGTTCATAGATTTCATAGATCCTAGAGTTGGAAGGAGCCTACAAGGCTATCGAGTCCAACCCCCTGCTCAATGCAGGAAACTAGAGGAGGGGTCTCCCATCCAAGTAATAACCAGGCCTGACCCTGCTTAGCTTTCCACACTCAGACAAGCTGAGCCAGCGTGAGCCTAACCAAAACTCAAAATATTAACCAACATTCACAAAGTTCTCCATATTTGAGAGAGAGAAAAAACTTGAGATTTTTAAAATTGGAATGCAAGAAAAAGCAAAACTGACTGACAGATTTGCCCATCCCTACGAATACCAGCTGAAGATGCACATTCCACACTTTCCTAGATGTTCTAAGGTGTTCTTCACACATTACGTTAAGGTGCACATGTATGTGTAAAGTCAGTCCCTGCTGGATCAGGATGGTCAATCTAGCCCAGCCTCCTGTTCCCACAGTGACTAAGCAGATGCCTCCAGCAAGTGCATAGGCAAGGCTGGCTCAGTTTGTCTGAGCATGGAAAGCTAAGCAGGGTCAGGCCTGGTTATTACTTGGATGGGAGACCCCTCCTCTAGTTTCCTGCACTGAGCAGGGGGTTAGACTGGATAGCCTTGTAGGCTCCTTCCAACTCTAGGATCTATGAACTCTTACCTGTCAGTGGTCCCAGTGACTGATAGTCATTACTACCTCTGAACATAGGGGTTCTATAGCCATTGTGACTTATAGCTATTGATACACAAAATCTAATTGCAACATATGATGCCATGAGAGCTGTTGGTGTTGAAAGCAGATCTGTTTGAAACCCTCTGGACTTGGGTCATTACTCTGTCTGAATATAATGAAGTGGAAACTGGGGCCAGCACAGATGCTTTCACATTACTTGATTTCTCAGTATTTGATGGCTCACTACTGAGTGTGTAAACATGACTCCATTTTAAATCAACATTGCATTTTCATTGTGTTTCTAACAAAAGAAAATGGCCTAATAAAAGTCTCTCTCTCTCTCTCTTCTCTCTCTCTCTCTCTCTCTCTCTCACGCACACACACTTTAGAAGTGTTGTTAATACAATGTGGAACAAGCCGTAGGGATGGACAAATCTCTCTGCTTTGCTTTCTACAACCTTTGACTTTTTCAAACACAAGTTCACTCCATCCTTTTCCTAGATCAATTTGTGATTGGGGGAGGCGGGACTTGTTCATATACATTTCTTGTAATATACACATTTTGTATATGAATTTTTATATGCAAATTCCCCACACACATTGTACACTTTTTTTTAAAATTGGAAAACTCCATCACAAAACTTAGAGAAGTGCAAAAAGAGATGGATAATTGCATTCCAGTTCATGTATTAGTTCAGGAAGTGTGAATTAGGTCAGTTTGTATTAAAAATGTGGCCCAAACAAATTTATCTTCCAGCCCTAGAACTGCACAGAAGTTGTGCCTTTGAACTAGTTATTCCAAAACTGAAACATTGAAGGACCTCCATCCCAATGCACTCTCTATTTTTAGAAGTAAACTTGTTTAACTATTAAGAAATTATGAATTGTTTATAGATGTCCCTTAGTTTATCTGCTACCTTCCAAGTTTCCAGAAGAATGACTATGACGAGAGCTGCAGTAGCAGATGATCAATATGTGCATGACCATTAATTCACAAAGGAGAATGAATTTTGTTTCTTAACGTAGCTGGGGTATTTCCACAACATAACAATGCATTGTAATCAAACGAGCAATTCTGGGGGGAGAAAAGGAGTTGAGAAGGAATTGTAACACAGAAATTGAAAACATTTGCAGTTTTTCTGTGATTTAACACAAGAGGAAACCAATTTTTCTTCTCTCCTACCTCAATACTATGGCTCAGATACAATTCTGGAGTTACTAGTAGACTCAGCCAAATGGTTTCAGTTCGAATCTGAGGGGATGGGTTTGGGGAGGGGGAAATTCTTCTAAAGTTTTTGGGACAGGGGTTGTAGTAGTGCTGGCTTGCCTGGTTTGACACAAACTAGTAGTATCAGCACTAGTTTGAGAGTCTAAATAAGCTCTCAAACACTATACTTTCAGGTTGTATTCTGCATTACCAGAAGAAATCTGCTGCAGGCCCTGTTCTCTGTAAACCTGTCTTTATTGAAGTTGAGACAGCGATGCACCCTCGATGTAGCCTTTTCTTCATGATACCTTATGGGGGGCGGGGTTGTGGGGGGTCACCATTTGCACCATTTGTATTTCTTCCCCCTTTTAAAAACAAAAACAACCCCCCTGATTTATGCAGATGTTTACCTGTGCTTTAGTTTTGGGGTTCACCTGAATTTGGGGGGACATTTTGTGAGGTAGACCCCCTAAACAAAACAGGAGGAGAGTAGCTGAAACAGTTTTAGGAAGGAAGGTGTTTACAATTTCCTCTCACTCTCTCTTTCCATCTCCAACTCCATATCTGCCCATCTATGTAGTGTGCATGCAGCTTGGTTCACCTCATTCTCATTTGCAACCTGTTTTTTTTTTTTTTTCATTCAAGCAGGGAAAGTACACATTTCTTTGTGTATTTCCCCCCAAAAAATATGCACTTCCTTCCATTAAATAAAACACATAAATGCTTTTTTTTTTAGGAAAAATTGCACATTTTAAAGTGCCCAATTTTGAATTTTTGAACAGGTTGCAAGTTCAGGAACATGATGTGAGCTTTTTCAAGAAAAGGTGCTCCGCTGCTCCTGTTTGCATGTAGGCTTTCAAATGGGGCAAGTTCTTCTGAAGACTTGTGAACTGAGACAAAACTCTTGTACATCCGTACATCAGGAGGGTGTTCCTCAATCGAGGTGCCACAACGAAACAAGGCTCTCTCCCTTTTTTTCCACAGGATGTACCAACAGTACTTAGAGAAGAGCCTCCCCTGATGATCTTAAAGTGTGGGCAGGAGCTGAAATGGCCACTGCCAATTCACCACCTGCATATGGGGTGGCAAATTTGGGGCAGCTGTTTCAGCTCATTCCTACAATAGTATTTCATTTATGCTGCCTGTGATGGTGGTGGCAAAACTGCTCTGAGTGGCTGCCAGTTGGCAGTCACATTACTATTACTATTACTATTACTATTACAGAATTCCTGGATGCAGCTTCATTCCAGGGCATTCTGGAAGGAAAATCCTAGCCACCAAAAGGAACTCCACTGCCACAGATGACCACATCAAAATAGTCAACAAAAGAAAAAGAAAAAAAGGGAAAAGGGAATGCTGTCCACTGCTGTTGCGAATGGCAAGACCCTTTGAACTTTTAAAAATACTGTTTCCACACACCCCTTAAATAACTGCTGAAAGGATGCCAACTCTCCACCTGCAAATGGTTCAGTGGTTTTGGTGGAACCATTTTCATTCAGCTCAGCCTGAGGAATGATTGCTTCTGACTGTACTCTGATGTAATTGTTTTGAGTTCTCCGTTTTGCACATCTGCTCATTTATTTCTTTTTCTTCTCTTTATTTATTTGTTTCTTCTTCCAGGACAAAGTGGGATCTGACATTTTCCTCTTATTTCACAAGCAACAAGCATTCTTAGGGGTAACAGATGGCATTATCTTTTGACTCTCCTCTTGAAAACTCAGTTTGATGCCCCAGAGCTATAGGGCTTTATTTGTGTTCTCATGCATCATTCACCATCAGTAATAAATCCCACAGGACAAATCATCACTTCAGAAACACCTTGTGAATCTCGTCCTATTAAACAGATTGACACAGGTGTAGATGACTGGAATTTAGCAGTAAGCAATTACTGGAAACAAGATGGACTACATGATGGGCTCACTCAGTCTCTCCGCTTTAGTTCCGTAGCGCTGAGTGGAATGAGGTGAAATTAACTTATTTTTCTCACAAGCAGAGTAAGCAAAATTTGCCATTAAGAGGGTGATATTTGTACAGTGCTCCCTCATTGTCAAGCTGAGTTGAAAGAGACATAAGAGATTTATTCACTTGGGCAACACCTGCTCTATAACTATGTGCCACCGTTGACTGTTCAATTGGAGCATGCTTGGGAAGCTCCTAATATTTTATGAGGCTGCTTGACTCAACTGAGGATATTGGTATTGTGTTCATGAGTAGGCAGGAAGAATCCTTCCCCCACCCCCAAGTTATAGGCCTACTGGTAGACACTGGTTAGGGTTTGTGAAGAAGGTACAGAATCTCCTTTTAAAGAATCTCCTTTTAGCATTTAAGAATGGGGCTCCACATTCCTTGTCAAACACTTTGAATGCACACACTCATGCTTTATTTACAGCTAGAGATGTGTGAAAACTATGCCTTTTATTCCCGTTAAGTCTCTTTCATTTTGCCTCTCCATGTACTCAGATATTCACAGAAAGTCTGCAGAGAGGCTCAGATGACCTTGCATTTTAGAACACCTTTTGTGCCTGCAAGATTTTTTTTTATTATTTTTCAACCTGAAAATAAATAAATAAATGATGCACATTATTGTGGTGGACTGGTGGTGCATGTGTGTCGAGTCATTGTGCTAGTTGTGGATTGGAATCACTAGGGATTATGCAGTGATAATGGACATAGACATTCAGATGCACCTTTATTCCCTCCCCCCATCTGCTTAGCTTGTTTAAGGATATGTGCACCCAGCTCCCAATTATGTTTCTTTCTCCACAGCAAACAGTGGAAGGAAATTGGATAGTAAATTGGATAGAAGTGCCTTCCCCATGCCTAGCTAGTCTGGGCACAGGGAAGATATTGCAGGTGGAGATGGGAGTGCCAGTTGGTGTGTGCTCTTGCACACATCTAGGATCAGCCAACAGGCGGGGTTTATGGGGGGATATTAGCCCACAGAGCCCCGCCCTTGGCCTCTTTGGACTTCTGGCTCCCTCCCTGCACTCCGTACAGGCTTTGCTGCTTTGCTGCTTTTTGGTAGAAAGGCGGGATATAAATCAAATAAATAAAAACAAATCTTATTTTAATATGGATTGACAACTTCTGTACTTTTGTTGTGGAACACTCTATGTTTCAAAAACCTGGTGTATTTTGCTACTTACTATGCCTCCTCATATGGACAGTTCTTATAATTATGCTGAGTCTATCTAGCATTAAAAGCTTTAAGAGAATAAAGCACATACTTTCAGAGATAAACGATTACAGCATGCACTAACTCCGTCTCATATAACTTTGAACCATGTTTAACAATGTGAATGAAATGGTGGGAAAAGCTTTAACAGTTTGCTGAAACATTGGTAGAGCCACCTGGAGCAGGTAAAATTTATTGTGGAACCATATCTGCTAATAGGTCATTGACTGGCCAGCTCTGTGTCATAGAAAATACAAACCCTATGCACAGACATAATGTTTCCCCATTTCGACTTTGCTTGTTGAAATAGTTCAGTCATGGTACTCAAAGGTTTACTGAATCAACTAATGTTGTTCTGCTAAAAGAGATAATTTTATCTACCTTGTGTGCCCCATCCTTTGGGACCCATACAGCAGTCTCTGCTATGACTCCGCTAGCCATTTTGGGTCACGACACAAAGACATCCCTCCCTCTTTCTCCCATAATCTGGCTCCATTCAAAGGTTCATTGCCATTAATTTTGTTTAGACACTGAGGAGACATGACCTGAAAATGCTCCGAGTAGATGTTCATACATGCTGTTGGTTGTTAGTGAATGCTAATCTACAGTGCTCTTTCTCTTCAAACTATAGTTTTGACAGACACTGACCCCCAAAGGGCCCATATACACTTTACAAATCTTAGTCTTTTTTTATAAAAAATGGTTTGCCAGATGATCTTATTGCATTTTTCAGAAATAATTGGACTCCCTGCCCTTGTATCTATTGCCATCTTTCTCGTCAGCAATAAAGGACATAATAAATAAGAGTGGAGCCTGGTTATTAGGCATGGGAAACATTGTCTGTTTCATTTTTGCTCACTGCCTCCATGTGTTTTGTCTGTTTTTATTGGTTTGAGGCCTCTGCTTCCTAAGAGACTTATTTTCCTAATGGCAGTCATTCCAAATATGCACAGTATATTTTCTTGCTTCTATGGATGACACTTGCTATTTCCATAATAATGATCATTTGGTCTCTGATTTAAGTCATTCCAACAGGATAGCACACTGTGACAATTGACAGCTTGCTTCACTTCTAAATTGCTTACTGCCCCATTGGTAGCCCTGAGTTTTCTGTTGGTTGTAGGTCCTCGAGAAAGGAAACAGAAACAGTCCCTGTTGATTTGCTGTGGTGTTTTCACAGCGTGAGGATTGGTAGGCAAGACACACAGGAGAAGTCAAGGGAAAACCTGGGTAAAATAATTGCATAAATATTAGACAATGGTGATGACTGAAGGCCTAAAGTTATTGCCAGCAAGCTATGTCTAGGCTTCCCTCTTGGATGATACATTTTAAAGCCGGGGATACTTTTTGTATGGAGAATATTAGAACTAGCAACCACATATCAACTCTAGGATAATACAGTGACATGCAAGGAGAGTGTCATGTCACTTCTTGTCTTGCTACTTAGATATTTCAGATAGGTCCAGTTGGGGTGTCTAAGTAGTAAGTCAGGCCAGAACACTTGACTGGAACTAGAACTGATGTAGGATACAGTTGTCTGTCATTGGTGTATGGCAGCCTACTCATCCCCACTGCCTCATTTCTAGCTCCTGCTGTAGACTATGGTCAGAGAAAACTAAAGGAATGATCCTATGCCCCCTAGACATTGTCTGAGGGGCCATAGGATAGTTCAGATTCCCAACTCTGAGGTTGGAGGCAGTACTCAGGAAAGAACCACACCGGCTGTTCTCTTGAGGTTGGGAAAGTAACCTCAGAGAGGGGTAGAAGGGGGTGCTTTGGGGTGGGGAGGGAAGGAGACTGGGGCAGCTAGGACATTAGGTATTCTGTAGCTGCTCCATGCTCCTTCCTTCCCCTTCCGAGACTGTCACTAGAGGTCTGAAGATAGCTGTCTAGCGAAAATGCAGAGTGGGAGGAGCAGGGAGGTGAAGCTCACCTAGGCTGCACCTCCCGCTCTGCATTGGATGAATGTGAGCCTCTGAGTTTGGGGGCTTATCTCCATAGGTGATATTCTTGGTTTCCTCATCTGGTATGGCAGCACAAGGCCTGTGGCTCTCATGATCTCTCCATTCAAATGTTTGAATCAGCAAAACTTGAGCTCACTGAAGTTCTCCAAATTCCATCTCAAAGCTCATTCTGATATGAGTCCATATCAGATTGGGAGGTTTGTTTTTCTCTTTCGCATGAAAATCTGTGCATATTTCCATGCATATTTTTACAAGTGTATGCATCAATTGTGCACAATTTTGAAATGTACTCATATTGAAGTGTATGCATTTGTGAAATGTACAGATGCTTTAAGTGTATTTGTGCACATTTTTGAAATGTACTCATTTTGAAATGTATGGTTTTTAAAAATGTATGCATGCTATTGAATGCAATTTGTCTGTGGTCCGCAAATCACATTCCTAGTTCATGTACAGACTTGGACCACAAATTGAGTCTGAGTCTGTGTTCAGTCCAGAAGGTGTGATTTAGGTAAAATCCCCATAAAAACAAATGTAAATAAATTTCTCATACATCCCTACTTGAAAATTAAGATGATGATGATGATGATGATGATGATGATGATGATGATGATGATGTGGTGGTGGGAGAAAGCAGAATTGACAGATTGACCCATCCAGGACCAAGGCCTTGAACACTAAGTTAGGTCTATAAAATCTGGTTTGTTTAGGTAAGAATTTACTGAACTTCACAGGAGTTCATGAGATTTTAAAAAATGTGAATGCAGGACAAAGTGAAAATGACAGATCTGCCCATCTCGAAATTCTGATACAATTCATGCAATGAGTGGATATTGTGATGTGAAAAGTATTGATGTACCAACTATTTTGGTTTAAAGGTGGGTGTGTTAAAGAGCCAAACTGTCAAGAGCTGGCAGGACTAGGACTGGGAATTCACAGCTATGTGCCCCTTTCCACAAGTAGTGTGCCAGCAGCCCTGCAGGATGTGTTGGTTCCACCCACCCAAGGTGGCCATTGTCTCTGTTCAACAGGAAGGGCTACAAAGGCTTCCTGTTCTGGCTGCAGCTTTGCCTGGGGCAGTGTCATTCTTACTGTTTCAGGGAAGAAGTGCACATGTTGGGGGAGGCAGTGCAAACTATTATTAACTGTATTTGTTTTCTGGGAATGGTATCAGAATGAGATATAGACTGGAGTCATATGCACACTTACCTGGACTCAATTAAAGTCAATGGGGCTTACTTCTGAGTAGACACATGCATACAACTGCAATGACAGATGGATGGTACTCATGGCATTTCTGGTTTTGGATGACAAAGGACTGTACAAAAAGTAAGCTTGTTCTGTTGAGGGGAAAGAGTAAAAAATGTCACCCAGCATGCTGAAGATTTTTAAATGCAGTTTTTGAAAGATGGTGCTCTTTTGTTCTCCCCCACCCAGCCTTTTCTTTCTTTCTTTCTTTCCCCGCGCCCTCTTTCTTTAAAAAAGAGAGAGCATTTGAACTGGAACAATGTCAATATGGTAGAACAGTCTCCTAAGCCCCTTGTCATTCGTAATAAGGACATCAGTTATAGTCATTGTCAACATTCATTAAGTTCAGAACTTCCATTCTTCTGTCCCTCAGGGTGCCTTTCATTGACTTGCTCCTCAGAAAGAGAAACAGCTCACATCAAGCCAGCGTACAATGCTGGATTCTTTCCCCCTGGAGTATTACTACAAAACGAACAAATTATTTTTTAACCAGTTTCCCCCCACTGAGTTTCTCTTGGGTGCTGATCTGGTTCTGTCCATTCAGATGTATTCTCTACAATGCTCGCTGTTTTTCCCAACCATTGTATTGTGTATTACACAGTGTGTGTGTGTGTGTGTGTGCATGCACATGGATTATTTTACACACTCAGTGTCCAAAAATGTAGTCATCAAAAAAGAAGAAGAATGGGAAGAAGTTCTGTCCCTTCACAAAATACTTAATACCATTGGGCAGTGGGAAAGAAAAGGGGAGGGATGAAATAGTATCATGGTGGAGGCATGGTTGGCTAGAATCCTGAACAGGGCTTTTCTCTGCACTGCAACATCTTGCTTCAGGCCCCACTTGTCCAAACTCTAAGACGTACTTAAACAAACAGACCTTAAGTGTCCCCCTAAGTACCAGAAAGAACGTAGGGATGTATGAGAAACTAATTTCAGTTCATTTTTGACCAGAATTTACCCCATTCACACTTCCTAAACCTGAATGCAAATGCAAGTGCAATCTGTGGTCAAACCTCGTGCATTCCCGAGCTTGGAGAACCTCAACAAGCTTGACTTCTGCTGATGTCCACATCCTTACAGAAAAGGTTTCTGGAAAAGCTCCTCAGGGAGCCTGTTTGAATGAGATGAACTATCAATTAAGGGTGCAATCCAATTAGACTGCCCATAATCCTGCAAGCTTGAAGATTACGGGCATCCTACACAGGGCAGGAGAAGTGCAGAGGTGAAGGTCACCGCCACGCTCCTCCTCCCACCCTGCAAATCTCTGCTTCAGAGTGGGAGGGTTGGAGACTGAGGCACCACCAGGATACGTTGTATCCTGGTGGTGCCTGTCTCCTCCCCTCCCCATCCCCCAGAATGCCCCCTAAACACCTTCTCTGAGGTCAATATTATGGCTTTGGAGAACCAGCCACTGCAGTTCTTTCTGCACCAGCTGTGGGGCGGGAAGGGTGCTCTGAGTGAAGATCCCCAACTCTGAGGTTGGATCTGGGAATCAGAATGTTCCTATGGGCCTCTAGACACTGCCTAGGGGTCATAGGCTCACTCTGCCAATTGAATAAGAAAACATTAAATAATCAAACAAATGGAACTCAGAAAGGATGGGATAAAAACTTGGAAGGCAGACCTATGGAAATTGTCTGAAGCCAGAGAGAATATTCTACTGCTGAACCAAGGGCTGCTAAGCTTTCTGTATATAAAGACCATTTGATAGATGATATCATGTATCAATAAACTTGGATTTTTTTTTTTTTAATGTATCACATTTCTATACTGCCCAATAGCTGAAGCTGTCTCACCAATTAAAACCATAAAACACAAGACAATAAAATACAGGACAAGAAAATACATATATAAAAATTTAAAAGTGTAAAACTACGGTATAAAAATAATAACCAAACAGAAGCTAGCCATAGTGCAAAGATTTAAAACACAACACCAACATTTAGAACACAAACTGAAAGACCAAAATGCCTGGGAAAATAAAAAGGTCTTCACCTGGTGCTGAAAAGAGAGCAATGTAGTCACCAGGCGGTCCTCTCTGGGAAGCTCATTCCACAACCAGAGTGCCATAGCAGAAAAGGTCCTCTTCTTAGTATCCACCCACCTCACTTCCTTTAGCGGAGGCTCCTGGCGAAGGACCACTGAAGATGATCCTACTCAGCAGAAAATTTGCAGGGTTTTGATAGGAATGCAAAGATTTTCATTGCTGAAATTTCTACTGGAGCAGGTGTAGGCAAGGTGGTGCTTGTGGGCACTACCAGACACTTGACCACCAAGGTGTCCTACCCCTCACACTTAAAAACAATAGCAGCAGCAGCAGCTGCAGCAACAGCAAAACAATTTCTTATAAGCAGCTGGGTTTGCTGTGAAATAGGTTTCTATTGATGCTGAAAACTGTGGGTTCAAACGAGTTGTTTAGTGTGTTGAGGCTCAGATGCCACTTCTGTCTTGTACTTAATCTTTTGGGCAGGTAACTTACTTGTCCTTTGCCATGCCTGCCATGACAACCATTTTGTGGTGGTGGCGGCCAGGAGAGTTTCTCAAATTGCCAAATGTGCCCATGGCCCAAAAAGGTTGTCTACCCTTGTACTAGATTGTCATTTGGTTTATCTAAAGATGAAACTCAGACTGAGTGTGTAGGTCCACCCTGAGGCAAAATACTGAGGGAATTTCAAGGAAACCATGAGTTTTGATAAGGCTAGCTCCCCTTTCTAAGGGGAGGAGGTCACACTTCCCTAATACATCTGAGTCCATTCTACTTCTAAAAGTCACTATGACTCTGTTACCAAGGTCAGGCTCTAACAATATGTAATATAATGATGTGGGATGTCTGAGCTTCTATAGTATGAACAGTTCCTAATGAAAATCTTGGTGCTTTCTGTTAACGGGTGAGTAGATCTGGTCTCATAGAGTACAATCCTTTCAGAAACTTAAATGCAATGCATCAGTACTTTGTGACTCCTAACTATTGCTGCTGCTTGAAAATTTCTCTAGTAAGACCAGGGAGAACCTATTCAATTCACTGTACAAAATTGTATTATACAGAACTGAGGGCAGAATACACAGAAGCTTTCTGTCTCTATTTTTATGGATGTGCCAATTTTGCCCCAAAGTTATTTGGGACTAGGATGCTGCATTCTCCCCTGGTTTTGGACTTCTGAATTCTCTGATCTTTTTTTTTCCACCAAAGGGGAACTGAAACATTAGGGCTCCTATATTGTTCCTTTAAAAAAAAGAACTACATTAAATGCAAGGCACTGGTCATGTGCATTTTGCTACACCTTTCAGTTCTTTTATTTTGGGCAGAACAATCCTAAATGGGATGGATGGAGGCAATGATGACACAGATTTACCACTTTACCCAGAGCTGTAATGGCTCACACCAGTCAGGGTGGAAGGTCAGGAGGGGGCATCCCCCCCCTAGTTTTCTGTGACAGAATGTGGTGTCCCCCCCCCCAATTCCACTTCTGTTGGTCATAACAGGAGGGAATTTTCCAACAGCAGCTCCAGGGCTGGTGTAGCTGATGGGCCTGGATTGAGCCTGTTCGGGGCAACAGAGCAGCATTGGATCTAGCAAATGTGCCCAATGTGACATTCCATTTGGGGGCACTCAATCAGTAGGAGAATTACCGTGTACAGCAGGATCTCAGCATTGGAAGAGTCCCCTTTACAACTGGTGGCACTCGACCCTACTGGTGGAGTGTCTAAGCCCCTCCAGCCATCAACGCCAAGGGAATTTAGGATTGTGCTTCTATGTATTATTTAAAAACAAAATAAAACAAAGCTTGCATTCTGCCTTTTTTTCACAAGGTGAACTTAAGGAGGCTTGCAAAACACAATCCTGTTTAAAAAACAACAACAATCATCATCAAAATATAAGCAATGTATCATAAAACAACAGCCATAAAGGAAACTAATAAAATAACCTTTCAAGAGAACAGTCAGCCAAACGTCCTCTGGACAGCCATGTTTTAATCAGATGCTCAAAGAGCAGAGTGTTGTGTCTTGACATCTGGAATGACACTCCAGATGGTGGTAGTCACCATAGAAAATGACCTGCTTCTGGTAGTTGCCGGTGATACCATGTAGAGCTGTGGAATCCGAGCACGGCAGATGATGAATAGAATATGCAGGGAAGAATATATGAAATAAGTCTTCTTCCCCTACTACTAGCACACACACTGAAAGAACATTCAAACAAGCAACCCCAAGGTAGTTGTATTAAGCTTCTCTCACAGCGCAATCCTATGGCTGCTAGACAGCATCTAGAGGGCCATAGATTTTTTCAGAGACCCAGCTACGAGGTCAGAAAATCTCACTGGCTGTGCTCTGAGGTTGCAAGAGCAGCCTTGGAGATGGGGTTTAGGGGGAATTCCAGGGGGCAGGAAGGGGAGGAGAGGAGACAGGCAACGCCACAATATGACATATCCTGGTGGCAGCCTCCTTCCCTTCTACTCCGAAGTGCCTCAACGAGATGACTGAAATGGCCTGTCTAGCTGAGTTGCAGGGTGGGAGGAGCCCAGAGGCAACCTTCACCTCCGCACACCTCCTGCCCTCCATAGGATGCACATAATCCTCCACCCATTTTTCCCACATGGACTTAGCTGACAGTCCCTTTCTCTTCAATAGAATGCAAAACTGCAGAAGATGCTCTACAGCAGGCCTCTCCAACCTTGGGTCCCCAGATATTGCTGGACTACAGCTCCCAGAATCCCTTGCCTTTAGCCATGCTGGCTGGGTATGCTAGGAGCTGTAGGCCAGCAACATCTGGGGACCCAAGATTGGAGAGCCCTGCTCTACAAGGATGGGTCACAACTGCTGCCACTGCCTGTTTGTCCTGAAGCCCAAAAACTCCCTACCTGCCTTGATGTAACTGGCCCTGGTGCTAAGGACTATGAACGGTATCTCACCTTCAATGACCACCTCATGTCTCCACAAGGAGATCCCATTAATTTGTTCCAGGAAGCCCAGCCAAATAGCCAGAGCCAGATCATCCCGTGTTGCTCGGGAGATCCTGATGAAGTGGTGACACAATTTAAGGCCTTGCACAGAGCTGCATAATCTTCTCTGGAAGGCCACTTCTCTACAGGAAAAATTGAGGTGGTTGGCCAGTTCCTGGAAGGTATCATGAAGGGAGACCTCATGAGTCCTTACTACCTGTGCTTTCATATCCCTCAATGCTTTGAGTTTATCCATTGGGAGTCTTCTGCAATGATGAACTGAATCAGTTTTGATCGCCATGAATAGAAGGACCAGGAGGGACCCTCTGTTTGTTCACATGCTTAGGGAACACCCATTTTGGCTGACAAGGCCTGGAACTCCCACATGAAGTAGGCATTGTTGTGAACCGCCCAGAGAGCTTGGGCTATTGGGAAGTATAGAAATGTATTTTTTTTTAAAAAGGCACACTGAGCAGTGTCTCCCAGACCTCCCAGAACAAAGGTAACCTGCAATAGCATCCTTCACAGAGTTACCTTTGGGGAAAGACAGGTTATGAATCAAGCTGAATTCTCCTGGCACTTTCTTGAGTACAATGCCCAGAGGGGAAACCCTCAATGTTGGGATAGGAGGGGTGAAGTAAGGGCCTAAAACTCTGCCTGCTGTAATCTCCTTGTCAATTTGGATTTTAGCTACCCATTCCATGCCTAAAATTGACCTCCTGATTTCTTGCAATGAAAGGACTAAAAGGGCTTTGAACATGGGCACCGCAGGGCCCTGCTCCTGGCGGCACCAGATGGCAGGCTGCGATCCATGGTAACATAAATTCTCAGCAGCTGGCTGGGCCTGTCAAGAGCAGGTGCAAAGGAAGGCCACAGTCTACAGCCATGGAAGAGCCCTGATGGCAGGCCTCAGAGGCCCCTAAACAGCCTAGAAGTGGGGGGAAAGGCCACACTTGTGCACTACGATAGGTTGCAAGGAAAGTCATGATCCACAGCCAAGGAGGAGCAGCTGCAGCATGAACACATCCCGTTATCTGCTGGGAGCAGGCCCTAATTGGCCTGCAAAATAAACCATTGCCCAATAAGTCAAAGAAGAGAGGCTGCCCAAACATTCTCCCAGTTCCGCAGCCAGAATTCGAGGAGGCTGAGGGGAGGGGACTCTTAGGCTAATATCACCTCATAAGCCCTGCCCCTCGGCAGATGTCAGCTGCATGCACACACACACTTCAGTGATCCATCTTGCCTCTCCTCCTCCCACCCGCACACAATGTCCTCCCCTTGCCGAGGCAAGGCAGGGGTGGGGGTGGGAGAAATTTTTGCTCCCTAATGTGATATGCCATCTCAAGAACTACCAGCCCCAGAGTTCCTTGTGAATAGGCAGGAGGAACACACCACCACCATAATAATAAGAGACATTGATCTCAGGGACAGGATGAGGCAGGTAGGATTCATAGGCCCCAAATACTGAGTAAACGAGTAAATGTCTAATTCACACATACAGGTACACACACCATACTGTGTGTGTACTGTCATGTCTGGCTACAAATATAAATCATGAGAGTGTATGTATGGTATGGGTAGTGTGTGTGTGTGTGTGTGTGTGTGTGTGTGTGTGCTTGTGGCATGTTGCAAGTTTGTACTGCCCTTACCCAAAATGATGATTGTGTTCTGTGGGCAACTGTAGCGTAACCCCACAATTCAGTTCCCTGGTGTATGTCTGCATTAGTATGTTTAGTGAGTATAGAATGTTGAACTAAGTGGGTGTGGTTTGTGATGTCTTGGAAAGGGTGGGGGGAGGAGTATATAAGAGTGTTTGAGTGATGCCAGAGTTAGTAGTGTGTTGAGTGTTGAGGTTGGTGTTGGGAGTTAGTGTGTTATGGAAGTGTGTTGAGAGAGTGTATTGGGAGTTGGGAGGTTAGTTGAGTTATTCATGTCTTTGTCTATGAGTTTTGAGAGAAATCAGTGCTTGTCTGAGGAGTGAAAGTATTTAGAGTTAGGTTAATTTCAAAGTGTTTGGTGTAGGCAGGTTTAAAGTTATTTTCTGGAACTAAGATTTTGAGAATTAAAATAAACTTATTTTTATTTTGTTTGCTACTCAAATCCTATGTGTCAGCTTGGCATTATTAATCTGCATTACTTTTAAATCTACACACACACACACACACACCTTTGTACCCACAGCATCATACATTTAAAAATAGATCCTTAATAATCAGTATTAATCTTTCCCCTCATTTTTTAGGGGAAAGGTTTCATTTGACCCTCCCCTCAGGTTTTTAAGTGTTGATGCTTAGCCTGAGAAGGGTTTATGCGCCTGGTCCTAATGTGTAAGGGACCGTGTCATCGCAGCAACCTCCTCCTCCTCCTCCTCCTCCTCCTCCTCCTCCTCCTCCTCCTCCTCCTCCTCCTTCTTCTCATTCCTCTCCTACCGGAGGTTGGACATTATCATGGCTAGACTGTCTGTTTAGCCATGATGAGTATATTTGGAAAATATAATGTGGTGGTTTTCTGTTGCCTTCCACATCACAGTGCTATCGCCAATTACGATGGCTACCATCTTGCCTGCAGTTTTCCATACCAAAGCTCCATTGGCATCCCTTGCCTTGGTCTTTGTTCAGTACTGATGCTGCTGCTGCCCAAGGTCAGGTGGACTTTAGACGGGATTTAATTCTTCAAGGCTCCACAAGCCTCCTGGTCAAGCTCTTCTGCCCAAAACCATGGGCTGTCCCAGGGGTCGGGTTATTTACCGCCAGCTGATACTCGGCATGGCTAAGGTATGTGGTGGTGGCACTACTCACCAATGTCAGCCCATAGGCAAACCCCTCTGAGGGCAACCACTAGGGCTAATAAATTGGGCTGGCTTTCCTCCACCCGTGCCGGAAAGGTATTGAAAGAAAGACCCCACCACCCCATTTCACCACCTGCAGATGTGGTGGCAAAATGCAGAAGGACACTTCAACTCTGCACTAAAAGGAATGGAATGGGCAAAATCCATGCATGCCTATGTTGACCATTTACAACATTTATCTACAAAAGAGAATATGTAATGTTTGCATTGGTAGGATTTTTCTCAATGGTGGATCATCATAAGTTGCTTTTTCCATATCCGTAGCATAAATGAGCATTTTAAACACGCATCATTTTGTTGTTGGTTATAATCGTTCTCCTTCAAAGTGACAACTGGGTTGCTGTTGTCACTCATGGCATCACACTTTGGTCAACAGATCAGACTATAGTGCTTTCTCCTTTCCCATTCAGCAAAATTAATCAGTTGTGCAACATCTTTCAACATTGTTTCATCTACATAAACTGTTATTCTAAGAAGAACACTCCTTCCCTCATTGTATTTGTTGATATATGATCAAGGAGAAGCTGAAGTGAGACAAAATTGAGGGAAAGTGCCCATGGTTAATTAGGGGCTTGGTGCTTGCTTCTATCATATCTCAGAGAGAGAGAGAAAGAGAGAGAGAGAGAGAGAGAGAGAGAGAGTCTATATAAAATAAATAATTGAATATTCAAAACCCCATATAAGCAGAAGTGGACAGAATATATAATTTAGTGCCAGGCACAAAATAACTCAGTAGCTTTCCCTACCCCAACCACACACACACACACACAAAGTAAACAAGGAAATGGTAATGTTTTCAGCGATTTACTGATGAGTAACTTAACTCTTACCTTCAGGCATAGTTGAAGCCAAATCATTTTCCCCAGTCACATTAGGAACTAATTTGACAGTTGCTGGAGGCAAAGCTGCAACATGAGTCAAGTTGTCAAATGTCCTTTTGTCCTCACAAATACAAAATCTTTAAACCAAATTTTGAGCACAATTGCATTTTCATTTCAAATTATTGTTCTTTTTCCCTGTCCAAATGACACTTCTCTCCCCCACCCCCTTTCGAGTCTGCCTGCACATCTTTCCTTTTAAGCATTTGCTCAATGAGCTGTCAGTCACCAGTAGGGGGAGGAAAAAAAAAACCCAGCAGGGAGAATGACAGATCAAACAGACTTGTGAGGCCATGTGAGTAAAAACTGGAATGAGTTTGCAAACACTGGATTTTCTTCTCTTTACTTTTCATGAGAAGTAATATATGGTGTTGAGGATGATCATGTGTAAGTTATTCATAATCTGGCCTGATAAGGATGTTCTTTGTGGAGCTGTTCCCTCTGGAGCGTGGAATGGAGGGGAGGGATATTTATCTCCTCTTTGTTCTCTCTGCCATCATCTTCTTCCCATGGTTTCAATATCTGGGTGTGCAGAGATGGTGAAGCTTCCTCTTTGACCTTTCAATCTGTTCCCTGCATCACAGGCCCCTCTTTCTCCCATACTGAAGGCTGGCCCTACCATTCGGCAGAGTGAGGCAGTTGCCTCAGGCAGCAGATGCTGAGAGATGGAAGCAAGATGTCAGAGGACAGAGCTATGTACCATGTGGCCTGCCCCGTGCCCACTAAACTAGTCTGCTGCCTTCAGGTGCAACGGAGGAAGCTGTTCCATCACGAGTGTTGAAGACAGATTCAACTGCTGCTCCAGTTGGTTTTTGTACATGGAATGGGAAAGGACACCTTCTTCTCCTTTGCCTCAGGAAGCAAAATGTCTTGGGCTAGCCCTGCCCATATCCCTGTATGATACATCAGCATCCCATTTTAAAGAACTTCTGCTCAAGCCTTAACACATGTGCGCGCACACGCGTGCACACACACACACACACTGGATGTCCTTAGCATCATGAGATTCTGAAGGAGACCTCCTGTCCAGACATTTTGTAGGAGTGAATGCCATGACTATCGCAGGGACTGTGTCTCAGTCGTAGAGCACCTGCTTTGCATGCAGAAGGTCCAAGATTTGATCTACAACATCTCCAGGCAAGGCTGAGGAGGAAAAAATAAAGTCCCTGCCTGAAAAACGCTGGAGAGCTGCTGCCAATCAGTGTCAACAATACTAGGCTAGATGAGACCAATTATCTGACTTGGTAAAATGCAGCTTCTTATGTTCCTATGTCCATCCCCAGAAAGGTTGGGCTGTGTCTTGTTTTTTTTAGAATGATTTTCATTTAAAGACACAGTCAGGTCAGACAATTTCTACTGAGCCCAGTATTGCCTAGTATGACTGGCAATGGCAATGGCTCCCCCAGGAACCAGGCAGGGGCCTTTCATCTGGTCCCTAATCCTTTTAGCTGGAGATGTTGGGAACTGAACCTGTGACCTGCATGCAAAGCACTGAGCTATGATTCCCCCCCCCCTTAAATATTTTTGTAGCAATGTTTCAGTTTGGTTTATTGGCTAATTTTTTATTCATTTATGCTGTGGTAGAATATTGTTGCACGCTCTCTCTCGCTCGCTCTCAACAGTTCCAAAGACAAGAACTGGGGGACATGACTAGATCAATTTTTGATTTAAATAATACAATAGATTTTCTTTATCTTTCTAAGTGCATTCCCTCAATGAAAGTAATTAGATTTAACAAACAAACAAACAAACTGAAAGGGTTCCAACGATTTACAGCCTTGAACTCTCCCAATCTTTGTATGATATCTGCATAGAAATCAGTAAGAGCACAATCCTTCACATGTCTACTCAGCTGTAAGCCCCATTGAGTTAGGTTGGGCTCAGGACCGGTGCAAGGCAGTTTGGCGCCCAAGGCAACATCAAATATTTAGTGCCCCCCCTTCCCACTTGAGCCCTCCCTCCCTCCAGGGGGGGCCCTCCCTCCCTCCCTCCAGGGGGGGGCCCTCCCTCCCTCCCTCCAGGGGGGGCCCTCCCTCCCTCCCTCCAGGGGGGGGCCCTCTGGAGCAAAGCAGCCGGGCCCGGGAAACGCCTGCTCGCCCAGTGCCCCCCCCCAAAGTTCTCATTTGGAAAAGTTTTTAGGAGGGGGCGGTGGAGCTGCGGAGAGCGCGCTGGGCTCTCGCAAGGGGGGGGAGGCGGGCATGGCCGGGGGCGTCTAGCTTAGCCCGGGTGCCCACTCACTCCTTGGGGATGCGCTGCCGGCGGGGAGGAGCAGGAGGCCGGCTGCTGCTCCTGGCGCGGCTGCCTCTGCCCGGCAGAGCTGCGGGTGTGCGTCCGGGGGAGGGGAGGGGTGAGGCCTTCCCCGCCGGTCTAAGACACGGCTTTTTGTCGCCCATGGCGTCTCCGTGGGCTCTGTGGCGGCGGTGAGGAAGTTGGCCGAGCGAGCGAGCTTCCTCCTCCTCCTGCTGCCGCTGGCCTCTGCAGCCCAGGAATGAAGGAAGGTGCAGGAGCGGGGCATTTCTGCGCCCCCTTAGCCATGCGCCCTAGGCAGCCGCCTAGTTGGCCTAGCGCTAGCGCCGGCCCTGGTTGGGCTTACTCCTAGGGAAATCAGAAAAGGAATGCAACCTAAGCCACTTCATTATAAAAGTCTACCCCGTCTTTGAAGAAGGTTGGCTGGGCAGAACATATGTTTGCTGAACTCTGCATTTAAGCAAAACAGCCTGAGAATTATGGGTAGGGCAACGCTGCATTCCAGCTGCATTGTTGCCTTTGGTAGGGCCAAAGAAAAAAAGGGGCAGGGCAAAAAAATACAACCCAGCCAGCATATTTTAGCTTAGAGCTCTTACTGCCAGCAACAAAGCCTTGGGAGAGGCTTTTCAACCTTTTAGAATGGGTGGGGGAGCTGCAAAGAAGATAGGAAACCACCAAATGATTGGTAGTAAGCCAAAATGGGTGGGGGCAGTGGAAGGGGGTGGGGCCTTCTGTGGAACCCCAAAGGGCCACATTGGGTCTCCAAGAGGTCCAGATGTGGCCCTTAGGTCAGAGGTTCTGCACCCCTGCTGCAAAGAGTGCATTACTCAGATTTATATTTTCTCCTTCACCGTCTCCTTTTGAGTCTTTGCCTCTCCCCTCTTTTGGCTTCTTGTCCTTTGGGGGTGTCACCCTGCTCTCTTCACCTCACCCCCTGAAAATGTAATGGAGCCAGTGGAGGTGACCGTCTGTGTTTTCTCAGAGGTTTGACAAGATGGCATAGGTGTTCTGCTTGCTTTCAGGGGAACTGATGTTGCTTTAACTACTAGCACTGGCCATCTGAAGGCATGTGTGCCGCTCTGTGCTGAGCTGGTATATTTGTAAATGATCAGTAACTACAGAAACCATATAAGTCTCCAGTACTGTCTCTTCTACATAAACTGATCCTGCACAAAAAGCCAAGGGCACAGCTAGCTTTGAGGGGGCCCTGGGCAAGTTGCTTTCCCAGTCCCCCCCCCCATGACAGTACGTACACACACACACACACACACACAGAGCCTCCCTCCCTCCTTAAAACAAAACAAAAAACCCAAACAAACAAAAACAAAAACCTGGCAGCACTAGCAGCTCCTCCTCCTCCTCCTCCTCCCCCAAAGACCACTCTTTCTCCTGCTGCTAAGTCAGCTTGGAGGGTCTCCCTGGAGGTGGAAGGGGCAGTGCAAGGCAGAGCAGGTCCTTTAAATAAGTTAAATAACTTAAAAGAGCAACCACAAAAAACCTTACATTTTGAGGAGCAGCAATCTGAACCAATCAGATGCTGCCTTTCTTGGGGGGGGCACACACACAGCCAATGGGGGCACAGGAGTCGCAAAGGTGCAGTACCCAGGCCTTTGTTTTAAAGGGCTCTCTCTGTGGCAGTGCCCACCCTCTGGAAAACCCTCCCCCATGCAGTCCAGGAGGCAGGGAAGTGGTGTGTTTCTTCAAATGCCTCCTCTAAATGTGCTTGTTCACCAAGGCCTTCTCTGGCTTGCCAATAGTCATAATTTATCATATGCGGCTCCATTTTACTGGTTTTTGTATTGTTTCTGTATTGTTACTGTGGTTTTCAAAGTGTTTTTAATTTTGTATTTTAAATGTATTTGTTTTATTGTAGTTGAAATCATTTATAATAGTGTTTAATAAATACTGTATTTAAATGTGGTTTCTAATAATTGCATGTCTTCCCCATGGAGATTTTAAAATGGTGCAACACAGTAAGTGCAAGCTCTCCTGTGCTGCACTATGCGACGTGAAGATGTCAGCTCTTCAGGGAGGGTTTTTAAGTTGACTGCCCAGTAAAGGGTTAAGATAGAGTGTTCTCCAACCGTGGGTCCCCAGATGTTTTTGGCCTACAACTCCCAGCATGTCCCGGCCAGAGTAGCTGGCTGGGGCATGCTGGGAGTTGTAGGCCAAAAACATCTGGGGACCCAAGGTTGGAGAACACTGTAGTTTAAAGGGCAAAGACAGAAACCAAGTTTCTCTGAGAAGTCAGGGACCACTTGATTGTAGCTGGGCAGGGGAGGGAACTGTGGACATCACCTAGCAACAGGTTAGAACTTCTGTCTGTAATTCCTGGCAGTAAGGATGTTTTGACAATTAACTGACTTAACTGATGCTTGCTTGACGTTGCCTAGCAACAACAAGTTCGAAATTCCATTCTCTTTCCCTGACTGTTAGGCTAGTCCTACAGTTAACTGACTTAACTGACACTTGCTAGGGTTTAGCAAAGGGAGTTGACCTGTGTTTTCTTTTCCTCACAAAATAAGTAACATTTAAGAAACTGCACTTACAAAGTCTGTAACCATCAAGCTTATAGAACCTGAGAAATCATATGCTACTTCTGTTATTTATTTTATTATTTATTTATTTAATTATATTTATATCCCACCTTTTTTCCTGCAAGGAACCCAAGGCGGTTACATTATCCTCATCCTATTCTCCATTTTATCCTCACAACAACCCTGTGAGGTAGGTTAGGCTGAGAGTCAGTGACTGGCCCAAAGTCACCCAGTGAGTTTCATGGCCGAGCAGGGACTAGAACCCGGATCTCCCGAGTCCTAGTCCAACACTACGCCGCACTGGCTCTTTTAAAAGTATCCACTTAGAAACAATGTAAGAACATAAAAAGAGCCATGCTGGATCAGACCAAGGGTCCATCTAGTCCAGCTTTCTGTTCACACAGTGGCCAACCAGCTGCCCACAGGATCCCACAAGCAGGACATGAGTGCAACAGCACCCTCCCACCCATGTTCCCCAGCAATTGGAGTACATAATCATACTGCCTCTGATACTGGAGGAAACATATAGCCAATCAGGATTAGTAGACATTGATAGCCTTCTCCTCCATGGATTTGTCCAAGTCCTCTGTGTGTGTATGGGTGAAGTCTGCTGCTGCTATTGTGCTCTGCCATCAGCCTGGCTGGTTCCCATGGTACTTCCTTTTGCTAGCACCTGGGGCCGGCCAAGCATGGTGGGAAGAGGAGGAAGAGCCACCACTGCCACCAGGTAAATAAAAGAAAATGGAGTGTGGGAAATAGAGCTGCCAGGCAGCAGCAGCATTGGCTGAGGTGGCTGGTGGTCGGGGGGGGGGGGGCAAAACCCAAAGCCTCAGACATGCACCCCACAGTCCATCCCTGGCTATGCTGCTGCAAAAGGCTGCTCCTCAAAAAGAACAAAACTAGAAACTTCATAATGTCTGCAGAAGTAAATAATATAAAACAGTATTAACATTTCTATCCTTTTGACAGATTATCATTGCCTCTCCACCACGAGCAAACAGAAAAGAAGATGAACTCTTCCAAAGAGGAAAGGTGTTAAAGCCACCACACTATCTGTATCCATCAACATTAGGGTCCAGTCTGATAAGAGATAAGATGGCATGTTGTGGAAAAGGCAATTTTGTGGCTTGGCTCTGATTTTCTTTGCCCTAAACCCAAGAAACTCAATCTGCTCTATAGGAGACAAGACCAGTGGCTTATCTTCTGTACAGCTTTATCAGGAAGATTACATCTAAGCTTCTTCTTTCCTTCTTTTTTTTCTCAGGGTCCAGAAACAATAAAAAAGTTATACAAAGGTACCTTCAAAGAAATGAATGATGTGCAGAATCAATAAGCGAGCTTTGATAAACTGCTGAATGATCATATCCTAAAGCATCAATTAAATTTCTTGAATGTGTCTCTAATCTGGCCATCTCTTTTAGAAACACATGTCCCATTGGTATGTCTGGAGGAGTATGGGGAAGTAACTTTTAAGATAATGCCAGTGAAAACAAAAACAAAAAATCATAGCACACTGACTTAACTACGTGAGTGCTTGAAACAGAGCCGGAGCCCTCTTTCTTACCAATCAAAAAGATTCCCTTTCTGACTTAAAGTCATCCCTCCTAGGGATGTACAAGAATTTCATTCTTGTTTGCAAATCATGCAAGCATGTTCCCAACCCCAAATGTGAAAGCAAGCAGGAACACAATTCTTGGGAAATTTTCACAGTTTCCCAAACTTGCATTGGTGTTCTGAAGTGTGCATTTGTGTGAATGTGCATTTCCCAAACATGCACAAATACCCCACAGATCTGCATTTTCTTGCTTCAGCCAATGAGGGGAAATGTGCATTTTCCTGACCCCACTCCAAAAAAAGATGTTCATGTTCAGGAACACAAATGACATGAAACAAGCTTCGAGGAAGAAGCTGAATGAGTGCAAAAATTGCATGTTCGCACCCATCCCTACGATATGCATACTTTTGCAGCAAAGCTATTCTAGAACCAGCTTGGGCTCTCAGTGACAACCCACCCATCTGATCCATTCCCACTCTATCTTCACAACTTACTGCCTAGCTCTTATCTCTATTTCACCATGCCCTCTTCACTGTCTTGCTCATCTAACAAAAGCCTAGACTGTGTCTCTGCGTTTGGGCAGTACCACATCCATCTCTGATTGGGGGCTCACATGATGGCATGTTCCTTGTGAAGAAATGTCCTGTTGTTGTTCTGTAATGTTTATTTTGTGCGGCCTCTGTGAGACTACAATGTATCTGAGCAGGCCTGAAGCCTTAATTTGTTACTGTCAAAGGCCTGTGTAGTAGTTGCTTAGTGATGTTTTGAAGGGGGAGAGAGAATCACTTTGAATATTGTTAGATGGTGTCTGGATCAGGTCAATTTGATTCTGATTGGCTGAGGAGTCTAGCTAGGTGGAAAAGAGCAGTTGAGAAATGGTAGTTAAGGAGTTGACAGTGGACAGTTAAGTTAGTCGGTAGGTAGACAAAGAGGGAAAAGGTCTTCAGGTTGGTGGGTGTTCTAAAAGGACTAGGAGAAAGCTGAGGAGAAAGGGAATAGCTATGTTCTGAATTTTATGTTATTCTTTCTCTGTGGGAGAACCATACATGGCTGGTGAAGATCAGGAGTTGGGAGCAGGTGGCTGTCTTTTGCCAGTAGGTTGCCCTAGATCTTGCCAGAAGACAGTTAAATAAGCAGGCAGTAAAAACCCAGATAAATTGTCCAAACAAAGAGAAATACAACAGGAGGAGATCTATTCCCTTATGTATAACATATCCCTTTAATAAATTAACTTGTTTAATAGTTCATTTTGTCTCTAGTGTTGGTGCCCATCTCACACTTAAGCCTCTTATACCAGCAACTAGAACATCTTAAAGTATTCTAAGAGAATTGGTAGAATTCACTGGACTTCCCCCCCACACACACACACACACCCCAGTTGAGCTCCGCTCACATCCCTAGTCAGACATCCCTGCCAGCTGCTCTCTTGCTGCAGCAAATGCCATGGTGGGAAAGCAGCTGGCAGGGCTCTCTAGAGCACCAAGTGGGCTCTGGCTCAACCAGGGAGGGAGCAGCACAATTTGCCACTCTTCCAGCTCCACCGCCTCATGCAGGCACCTCACCCTGCTTCATGGGTGGGCCAGGCCTCCCAGTTAGGCACGAACTAGAGCCCTCTTCAGGTGTTACACCCCCTCACACAATAAGTGGGAGAATGAGGATGAGTGTGCTTTCTCTGAACACTTTGTCACCTCAAAGTGCCCATGCCCGTCGCCCTCCATGTGTTGGGAAGGTGAACGTCTGCATTGTCAGGATGGGAGAATCAGTGAGGCTCAACAGCGAGGTTCTCCACATTCCACCTCAAAGCTTGGGTCACCTATTTCCCATTCCCAAATGCAAGCTTTTTAAATTATTATTCTTTGAATAGGAAAAGTGCATATTTGGGTGCACATTTTGTTACAGCGTGCACTCAAATAGTACCCCCCCACCGCTACTATTGACAAAAGTGTGAAAATGTGTCTTTTCCCCCCCAAAATGTGCATTTTTAAAAATACCTCTTTTTTCTAATGAAGACATTTTCCATATATGTCCACATGGGAATATGCAAGTGTTGTGGAAAAAAAGCTCACATTCAGGGTTGCAAAGCCCCCCCCCCCGAGCTTTTCCAAAATGGAATTCGACTGTTGAGCTGAAAGAAGTTCTGCACCCCTGCTCTATTCCCTGTTCCATACAGACTCTCTCTTTTCTTACTTGGTGCTCACTATAACCTATTGATGTGTATAAGCCTTTATTGAGAAGTTTCACTAGCCTCCTTTGAACTTCCCTTGAAATTCCTCTGATGTTTATGCAGGAACCCTACTTTAGGTGAAATTTGGTGGCAATTTTCCCACCCACTAACAAAAACCCCATGTGTTATCCATAAGGGAGCTTAATTATTTTTGGCAATCATTCACATAATCAGTTTAGCGCATACTGCATGCAATTAGTACTCCATGGAGAACCGTCAGCAGAAGAACTGTTAATTTGCATCTTCCGATTAGTCTAAAGCAAACAATCAATATAAAATTAGAATAAGTGGGTTCTGGTTTCTACTTCCACACCACACCCACATGTACCACACCATCTTCCGAGCAAAATTTATTCTCTTTCCTTCCTCCGTTGAATAACCCAAAAATGGGCAAAGTTTATTAACCATTCTAATCTTTCAAAATAAGAAGGCACAGAAAAAAGAAATAAGCTAAGTTGACCTGGTTCTCGTCAAACACAGCAAGATTTATTTTATGCTAGAATGAACTATGATTAAGACAGCCTGACTGGCTGAATTATTAGGAAACATTAATTACAAAAAAGAAAAGAAAAGAAAAGAGGAAGACAGAAGCAGTATGTATTTTGTGAAAATGCAGTTGAAATCATTTGCAGAGCAAATTAAATATATTCATGAGCAAAGGGTCCCAGATAGTTTTATCTACTGACCTTTCAAATATACTGTATCTTTTTTTGGCATTAACAAACCAGCAGCACGTTTGTGTAACCAGCTTTCAGTCAACATACTCTTTCAATTTACACAGCCTCTCTCAGGTCCAATGAGGCTGCCTGCAACCCTCCGAATTTGGAGGATTACAGGCATCCTATGCAAGGCAGGAGGAGCACAAAGGTGAAGGTTGCCTATGTACGGTACTCCTCCTGCCCTGCAAAGCAGCTAGATGTCCAATTTTGGTTTTCTCCACTTTGGAGGAGGGGGAAGGAGGCTGAAGCACCAGCAGGATATGTTGTTTCTTGGCGGTGCTGCTTTCCTCCCCGCCCACCAGAACACCCTCTAAACCCCTTCTCTGAGGTCAGTCTTATGACCTCATAAAATCAGATGATGTGGTTCTTTCCATGCAGGCTGCAATGCGGGTGGAGGGTGTGGATCCCCAGCTCCGAGGTCAAAGCTGTTTCCAGACCTCAGAGCTAGGAATCCAAACAATCCTACGGCCCTTCAGATGCTACCTAGGGCCCAATAGGATTACTCTCTTAATGAATTCCAGATTTGATATGAAGAAGAGAAATAGATCTAGCTGGATGGGCCAATTTGCAAGAGTTCCACAGATGACACACCATCAGATAGACCTCCTATTGGAATGGTATGCCAGCAGTCACAAAGCCCAGGTGAATTGTTATGTTTGCCAGCATGGCAGGGGTGGGGAAAGCCCTCCAGATGTTGCAGGACTCAAAATCCATCAGTACCAGCCAGCCTTGTCAATGGTAGTTTACAATTAAAAAAATGTACAAAAATGTGTATATTAGGCAGGGCTTTTTTTCTGGTGGAACTCACCGGAACTGAGTTCCAGCACCTTTTCTTCTATTAATTGCATTACAATTTAATCGCCATCTACTCCCGAGGAAATGTAATCCAAGAGTTCTGGTACCCTTTTCTCCAGGAAAAAAAGTGCTGATATTAGGTAATATAATATTAAAATGCAAATCCTGTGCATGTTTAGACAAAAAACAAAACAAACAAAAAAGTCCTACAACTCCCAGCGTTCCCCAGCCAGCCATACTGACTAGGAAATGCTGCAAGTTGTAGCACTTTTTTTCTGCTTAAATATGCATAGGATTGTGCCCAAAGTTATTTTAATGATCAGCTTGATCATCAAGTACATTTGAACCAGCCAAGTACACATCATCATAGCTCTGTATTCACATTCAAAGAAATCTGAGAGTCCACCAAAACTGTCACTAGGGACGGGTTAATCAATCTATATTCAGTCTGGGGCAGTTTTGTATGTATTCAATCATAAGTCTGTTCAGTCCAATATCTGCAACAGTCATTGTCAAACTGTATGAAAATTCAAATGTTTGTACTCAACTTTCCCTAATATACAGATTTTGCTATGTATCTTTCCCTGATATATGGCTTTTTCTATGAAACTTGGCCCCTGCAAAATGTCAGAAAGGCAATTCGGTTAATGTCATGAAGCCACTTCAGCGTGTGGGGAAAAAAATTCTGCCTTCACTCTGAATTAGCTTTGTGATGATGACATCAAAGTATGCAAATCTGAGTGACTATGTGCCATTGTGATTCCATTGAATTAAATGATCTGTGATTGGTTGGCATCACTCAGGGAAGGAGGGCAGCTGAAGTTAAAAATGGCATCAAAGCAGCAGCAGAGAAAAGGAGGGAGGAAAATTACCCAAACAGTGGGGATAAGGATAAACTTTAAAAATAAACTGTTAAAGTTTCTTTCAGGAAACTATTTATGCACTTCCACCACCACCACCACCCCACACACCAATTTCCCCCTATGGATTGTATCCAACTGTGTCCTTTTATCAATGGAACAGACACCACTAGAATATCGTATTACCCCTTCCCACTACAGCCCCCTGTATCCTCCAATTTGGCTCCAGAAGGTTGGAGGAATATACTGGAACAAATCCGAGTAGCATTCAAGGGTGGAGGAGAAGGAAAACTCCTGTTGTACAAGCAGAAGTCTGCAGGTGAATGTTTGGCACATCTCTTAAGAACTATCAAATGACGACTCACAAGCAGCACTGCATTAGGTTGCTCTTCCTGGTAACTTGAATACAGTGGCAGCCAACACAACTCACCTCATTAGAAGTGGTTAGAGATAGGTAAGGCAACCATATTTGCATAATAGCCTACCCTGAAATAACACTTTCCCACCAGTTTACAAGGAGGAGGAAAGGCCATTTGGAAAGGGAATAAGTATGCACACTTGAGTTAATTTGATTAATTTAAATTGCAAAGGGATCACAAAACCCAACCTTTCATTTGATTCTAAATGAAGGGAAGGGTTCAAATGCAGTGGGCAAGATTGGTTTCAAAGCCTTTGGGGCAGAAATAGAACAGGTCTACCAAATACAGCATCCTCTTTGCAATGCAAATGGAGTCTCATGATGAACAGGAACCCTCCCAGAGCACTTACTCTGTTTTATTTTTCACCTCTAAGGTGTCTTGGTAATCAAAATGCTCTTTGCATAAATGCAGCTGGGGGACCAGTGAAATATACTCAGCTCTTTCCTCTCAATGATAGTTGGAGAATCACGATGTGACTACATTGACACATTTCTCTCCATCGCAGAACATTTTTTGCTCCAAGATGAGTTAAAAGTAAGAATAAGAATAAAATATGTTTTAAGGAGCAATTGATCTTCTGCTCCCAAAAAAGAGAGAAGTATAGGTGTCAACGTTGACAAAGTACTCAGCTTGCCCTGGTTTTCAAGGCTTGGCATAAAAGCACGAAGAAGAAGCAATCTTACTGGATACCTCCCCCCTGCTCTTATCTCTCTCTCTCTCTCTCTCTCTCTTCTCCAACAATTTGCTGAAAATTAAAAAGGCAAACAAACAAAACACCAGAAGTAAATCCCAAAAGGACTATAAAAACTGGCAGGTATCAAAACAAAATGAAGTCCAATAATGGTTTCAGATGCAAAGCTTGGGAAACAGAAATTGAATTCATCTGCTCCTTGAAATAGATTTGGCTTGTATCAACCCTGGAGACCATTTTTTTGTCACTCACTAGATGTGAAGGTCTAATGGAGTGCCTTTGTACAGATGTTTGACCTTACAGAAAATAGTGCCAGCACACAAAGGGCATTTTCGCACCTGAAGCTGAAAGCAGTTCTTGCTTCAGTTGCTTTGTAAGAATCTGAATATAAAACCTCTATTGATCAGAGCAGAATGTTAATTCAGAGTACAAAAGCCTTCCACCCCTCCACAATAGAAACAATCAGGTGTTCACATAAATAGCACAGTAGAAATATTCAAGGGCAGTTTATCCCCACATATCAAAATGCTTTAAAAGCACTCCCATGCAGTAGCTCTCTGATAGGGATGGGGGAGAAATATATTCAGTTAGCATTTTAATACAAATTAAACTAATTTTGCACTTTTGAACCTCTATGTGAACCAAAACTCAGTTCTTCTTCAGAATTCAAAGTTCTCAAAGTTTTGCATTGGAGCCCTCTATATTTTTTTTTAAAGTACAAAAATGTGTATATTAGGGAATATAATATTAAAATGCATTACATTAGGGAAAATTGCTTGCAAAATGTATATACTAGGGGAAAATACATAATGCATGTATTAGGAGAAATGTGAACAAAAATGCTTATGAGTTTATATGCACTTTAAAAAAAAAATCTCAAAATTTGGGGCAAACTGAACTTCAAGAATGGGTGCATTCTCAAAGCTCAAGATGAAACAAATGTTAAGTCTGGAAAAATAGGCATGTATATGATTACTCTATAAATGGCTTTCAAGAAGAAGAAGAAAGAATCGGACTAATGCATGTCTATGCCAGTGAATACGAGCTACTGGATGGGGTGGGTGTGAAAAACACCCCTAGTGACTACCTACCATATGCTGGGATTAAAAATGGACAATAAATATTGCAAGTTATATCTGCAAATATATATGTGTGTGTGTGTGTGTGTGTGTGTGTGTGTGTGTGTGTGTTGCAGCATGATGTGTTCCTATTCAGGGTTCCAGCATACCAGGCATGGGCTATTCCAGGAAGTATCCATTCCATTCCCCCTCAGGTTCCCCTGCAATTTCTGTATTTTGCTTCTCAACAGTCAGCCAGCATTCTGTTTCCACTGCAAATGCTCAGTCCTCATTGCACTGTTTTTGGCATTTCCCCTCCATTTAGAGGTTGTGGAGGGGTTCCCCTTCATAATGTTTTTTGTTTGCACTTCTGAAAACATGTTTACCCAAATCTTCTGATATCTCCCTACATAAAGGCTAGACCTAGGATTATCTTCTGCTTCACATGAATGGATGTAATATTTATTAATTTACTTACAGTACATACTTCATTTACCACCTTTCTGGCAAGGTATCCAGGATGGTTTGTACTTTAAAATGCTCATAGATACGAACAAGGTTTGCTATCAGTGTTGGCCACTTGGCTGCCATTTTGAATCTCCCATGTGCACTTGTGCAACTCTGGCTGTTTGCTATGTAGCCCCACAGAGTCATATCCCCATTCAAAATATCCTTGTCAGTTTCATCCTTTACACACACTACTTCATGTAGCCCAACAGAGCCTGATTCCCTACTTGTCAAATAACTTGTTAGTTTCATCCTCCACTTTGGCAGTTCATGAGCAAAGGGAGGCCCTGCTGGGCTAAATGAAGTAGTGTGTGGAGAGGATGAAAATGGAGAAGGATATTTACAATGGGAACATGCATCTATAGGATGGACGGGTGGACTTGCACAAGTGTGCACTTGTGCAAGACCCCCCAATTACACACACACACACACACACACACACATTTGTGCAAATGGGATCCCCCCCCCCCTTTCAGGTCTTTAAATTTGTGGAAATTGGGTCATTTGCACAAATTTAAAGACCCGAAGGGGGGGGAATCCCATTTGTGCAAATCTCCAGAACTGAAAAAATAAAAATAAACATGATCCCATTTGCACAAATCATGGAACCCGAAAAAAGTGTCTGTTTAATGTCTGCAAAAACCCTCAAACATTTCCAGAATTGGGGGGGGGGGGAATCTGCTACAGTCGGCCACTGCTTATCAGAATGGAAATACTGTGAAATTCTTTCAGGCTTAAAGGGAATGGAATTCCCAGTGTTGCACATCCCTAGACTACTACCTTAACCCTGCAGTAAGGTAGCCAAGAGTCAAATATAGCTCTCTGTCATGTGTCCAGGTTACTGTTGATAATCTGAAGACATTTCAGATTTCACACATACAGCAAAACCCTCTACACAACAAATAGATTTCCACAGTTCACAGAAGAGGAAGTATTGGAGAATCACTTTTCTGATCTGTAGCCAAGTATTCAATTCATCACAAACATTTGTGGAAAAAACTTTGTCAATGCATTAGTGACCTTCACCACTGTGAAGATGCTGTTGTTCGAAGCTTGTTCTTAAATCCAAGAAATGTGTTACATTCATGCAAGATTCAAGAAATGACTCAAAACTTCCCATTAAAAAAGAGAGTTTCTCTAACCACCTGTTGTTTCTTCCTCACACAGGCCACAGAGGACAGGGAAAATACTTTTAGAATGGGAGAGTCAAAGTGAATTAACCATTATTTCTCTTTCAGAAATGTAATATGTGAGACAAAGCTCACCACACCTCCCCTCAAAACAAACTTTGACTCTTCTGTGCCACTACCATTTCCCTGCCTGGGGCCACCACTGCCACCAGGCCCATATAAAACTAATCCACTGGTCTGTTAACCATAATAAAATATTCATTACAACAATTGGTAATGATGAGTCAAATCCACTAGGTGAATTTTACTAGTGCTCTGCTGAAAATGTCTTCCACATATTTTTCCAATCATTTGCATCCAATTTGATTGAAAAGAAATTGCTTTAGTAAAGAAATTGAGAGGAGAAGATAGAAACATTCAGAGAGATTCTCTTGGGTTAAGGGTATTTGTGCATGCCATAATTATGAGGTGGCTGATAAGTGTGTGTGAGTGAGTGTCCTGTATTTCATTGTATAAACATCTCTCAGCAGGCTGTTGCTTCCGCAACTTCCCACATTTCAATTAAAGCCCACAGGAAGATATCATGATGAGGTAATTCCTCCCATATGGCTTTTTCAGATCAGGAAGGGAAGGTAGCCTGGGTGACTGAAGAGCAATAGAAGATGTGCAGTACAATGGAAACATGCAGACATACACACAACACCTTTGGCCACCTCAGGGTGTTTTATAGCTTATTTTGAATTGATTCCACTGGCATCTTTGAACTTATTCACTGTGAGATGGGCTGAGGGCAATCGAATTTTTTTCCCTTTCTGTTACACTTCTGTCCATTGGTATGCAGCCTTCCAAGCTGCCTGCATTTCCTTTTCTAAAAAAGTCCTATGGGAGGAATTGCCTGATGATAACTTCTTCCTGAGCTTTAATTAAAGTACAGTAATACTTTGGATTGCAAGTAACTTGGTCTGAGAGTGTTTTGCAAGACAAGCAAATTTTTAAAATAAATTTTGACTTGATAAACAAGCGATGTCTTGCAAGACAAGTAGGGATGTAACCGCTTGCCTCGAGCGGGAGTAGCGGGCCAAAATCGGCCCCGCTCACGCCCGCCAGAGACTCGCTTTGATATAAGAGTGTTTTGGATCACAAGCACGGTTCCGGAACAAAGTATGCTCGCAATCCAAGGTATTACTGTACTGGAAGCCAAGGAGGCTACAGGCTGCTGGAGAAATGATTGTACAATGAAAGACAGGACAATCAGACACACTCCTCAGTCACCTCATAAGTAAGGTAAACACAAGAACCCCAAACCCAACTCATTTTTTTTTCATCTTCTTTGAATTTCTTTTCAAAAGCAATTTCTTTTCTATCAAATTGAATGAGAATGGTCAAAAAATATGGGAGACATTTTCAGCAAAGCACTAAAAACAAAAACAAAAAAACACCCTTCGGGGAAAAAGAAAGGCATCATGTTACAACCCCTACCAATGGTAAGCCCTACCTATGAGGAAATGTTGGAGAGGTTCTTTTCCCCCTGAAAAAGTTAGTGAAATTGTTTCTCTGCCAAAAAAATATGGTGGAGAATTTCAAGAAGTCATTTGCACGGGTAAAGGGGGAAATGAAGAGACGAGACAAGAGTTATGGTGTAAAATCAGGGCCACATTTATTTATTCGAAGGTCTGCGAAGGGAGGAGTGTGGGATTAACTAAGGCCGGCCCGAAGGCCAGTGGAGCATGCCTGGGCGAAAACATCCCGAACTCGAGGGCGGCGCGGTGACTCGCCACCCTCGAATCCTGCACTCGGGGTGCTGGGGGATCTACCCAGGGTCACCGTCCCCCGGCGCCACGGGACAACCGAGGAGGGTGAGATGGGCAGACCCCAAAGGTGACCCTACCTCTCACAGATGGAGCCACCAGGCATCGACATTTGTGAGGCTCGGGTTCTCGCCAATCACCTTAAAAGGTGCCATGGGATGCACACCGCAACCCTAACCCCCACTGCCTATTCACCGCACTTACCGCCTAACCTAAGGCCAATGTGACCGAATTAACAGGTAACCCAAAACAACAAACCCACCGCCGATTCCACAGTATGGAGTAGGCGAAACACGCACATTGCCCTGAGCCAATTAGGACAATGAGCCAAAATTCCTACTCGGCCCCGTAAAAGGCGACCAGAGGAGCCCACACTGCTTCATCGGGAGTGGAGGGAGGGAGCTGCAAAGAAAGAGGCGCGGGGTGGGGTCTCCTGTGCTTAAATAGAGCCTCAGGGCCCCACCCCATATGCCTCACCCCATGGGGCAACCAATTTGCCCGTGCCCTGATTGGAGGTGAAATCACCTCATTTCAGTCATCACTCTCCACTCCCCCCCCCGCGCAAAACTCTCCCCCCCCCACAGGAGCGTAGGGGGTGAAGGGAATTGTGTACAGCTCAGTTTTCCTAGTTTTTTCATGTTTGCTGTTAGCATTCCTTCTTTTGCCAATTGGACATTTTATTTATTTATTTATTTATTGTAATTTTAAATCACCCATCTAGCCGGTACCCGGACATATTAGATGAAATGTATATACAACCTTTGCAGTGTGGTTTCGGCTGCAATGATGCTTCCCATGCATAAGTAGTGATGTGCAAATTAGCAAAACATGGTAGGGATGTGTGAGGAATCTGATAGGGATTCCTCAGCCACCTGGATTCTGATTTGCCAACCCTGCACTGGTGCTGTGATGTGAGTCGAGCTAATTCGCGGACTTCTGTCTCTATGACAGGCCACAGTTTGTGCATTAAAAAAAAAAATGCTACGGAAATTTGTGCAAATGGCACAATTTGCACAATTTGTGTAACTTTGCACCATTTACGTAACTTCATGCAGATTGTATTTTGCATGTTTTGTACAAATCAGCACCTGAAAAGCATGTGGATCTAGCACCATTTGCACAAATCAGCTGATTTTATGCAAATCACGTATCAGATTGTAAGCTTCGTGTGCTTTTTTCTTTTCACATGAAAATTCATGTATAGGTATAGGTCTGATACTGCAGCAACAACATAAGAAGATTTGTATCATGTGATGCAATCTTTGTTAGTATATCTCTCCTATATGGGTTGCTGCTGATGCTGGAATCAAGTACATTTAAGGGTGCATTTGCACACTATCATTCTTCTAGAGGAAAATCCCACTACTTGAAGTTCCTCTTATTCGTCTTTGGTTACAGTTTGTCATACATTTGCACCAGGCAGAGGTCAAACAATGGCATTTCTTTCATGGATAATGAATAATTGCCTATTCCAGTGCCTTACTTTCTGTTTTACCTCATAGTCCCATTGATAGAAATAAAGCAGCATGGCATTTAGAAGATGAGAATTCCCCCTAAAATATGGTTGTGTAAACCTTTCTTAAGATGATTCACAGAGAAATATCCTAACTTACTACAAATGAAAAGCCACATCATTTCAAAGTATTAGGAATTTGTGGAAGGTTTATTTTGAGTAATGAATGCCCTCAAACCCTCTTTGCATCCTTCTTTAACATTGACAGGTTTTAAATTATTCTTCCCTTGAAATAATAGTGAATGACTCTATTCCTCCCCCTCCCCCTTCAGACACACTAACTCAACATAGCAATCACTTCCTACTCAGGTGGCAATGAATAATTGTTCCCCACACTAGGACAGATTTAATGTAAACTTGTTAATCATTTCACAATGTTTGTTATTTAAAGAGATAATGAGACACATCACCCAAAAAGTAATGTGTCTTAATTACAAAACAGCGTCAGTGCAAGAATTGCACGCTAAAGAATACAGTGAAATATCATCTTATTTATTTTATTTATTAAATTTTTAAATTGCCCATCTGGCCAGTCACCCGGCCACCCTGGGCGATGTACAATCAGGATAAAACACCATTTAGAACACCTTATTATCAGCAAAGATAATTTAGGGCATGATCCTATGCCCTTTGAAGGAACACTCCAATGTCAGAGCACTCCGAATATTCTATGCTCTGTGGGCAGTTGCCCAGAAAAGAAGAAGGAGTGATGGCAGAGATGTTCACCTCTACGTCCTCTTTCTTCTCGTTGGTTTCTTCTAGACAGGCTTCTGAGCCTCTCTATAGAGGTTGTGCTGCTAGGGAGGATTGGGACTCGAGAGGATACTGCATATCGTGGCCTCTCCCCTCCCCACCCACCAGAATGCCCCCCCTTTCACCTCCCTGAAGTCACTTTTGTGACCTTGGGAAGCAGCCACCCCAGGTTTCCACAGTGGCTGCAAGAGTGAAGAGGAGGTGGAGGGAGGGCTCAGGACCCAGAGTCCTCCTCCCGAGGTCATAAGAGCGTCTACAGCCTTGGGATAGTGAATTAAAAAAAAGCCTATGTTCCCTCCCTGGGATGTTCTCCAAGGGACCATCGGATTGCTCATTCAGGCATGCATATTTGATGTAATTAAGCTGTAATGGGGAGTCCCCAGAATTGTTTCAATGTTTTACAAATTACTTCTGTTAGAGTGAAAGGGAGGCAATCATAGTTTGGGGGTGATCATAGCTAGCTTCCTATAGATCTTGATTTATTGCCTTGTCTTCCTCAAATCAGGGGGGGGGGGGCGAGAAAAACAGAGTTCCCTAGCAATTATTGTTAAACATATAATGGGTCAGAATTCAATGCTATCTATAGTTCCACCATTCTTCTTTCAAATGACTTCCTTTTATTAAGTAAGGCAGTTTCTGGGGGCTTCAGGTTTGACAGCAGGCAGGCCCTTGGGCAAGGAGGCAGTGGGTTAGCCCTCTCTATTCCATCTTCCCATTCAAACTCCCCACCCTTGTTATTCTTTTCTTTCTGGAAGATTAAAAATAAATGTATTGTTATACATTTTTATCTCTTGGGAAGAAAAGGAGCTGGGGGATAATTTTGAGGGCACAGGTTACTAGGAAGGATAGGGTTAAACACCCTCCTTCCCCTCTTTCTATGGACTGTCCTGTGCTCAACATGAAGCTTCCTTCAGCTGCGTTAGGTAATACAAGAAACTCGGGAGGGGCGGAATATGGAACCTTACGTGTTGTTCCATCCTTTAATATGTAGATGTATGTAATATGTAGCAGAAACATACATGTCTGATGGAGCTAAAAGCTTGAAGACTCATGACCCATTAATGGCTCACTTCTTTGAATCACTTGTATGCTACAACAACAAAGGTATTTTGACATTTATAAACACTATCCTTCCTACTAGTTCCTAGTAATCTTCATTCACCATAAATTTGGCGTTCTGATCATTCCAGCATGATGGGTTTCTGGTTTTGGTACCTGGGTATTCCATGTTTTTATATTACAGATGTGTCAATCACCATTATTGATGAAGATTAATTTAAGATGTGTGAAATCTTTCTCTATAGGTGTACCTTTGCCTGGATTAGATAATGTTGGTGATAGTATTTCCACAAGTAGGAAAATGTTGAATGTTTGACCATGTATAATACAGATCAGTATGATGCCATTGCACAAATGGACAAGATATAAAGCACATTTTAACATGTCTCATGAAAAGCCAACCAATGATTCTAGGTTAGAAGAGAAAGTTATGTAATTCAAAATAGAATACCCTGGCCTCTTCCACTAGTTTGTGAAATCTATCTATCTATCTATCTATCTATCTATCTATCTATCTATCATCTTTGTCTAGGTGGGGAAGGCTTCTGGTGCCATGCTCCATCAAGAAATCCATTGTCTGTCCTTGGTGATGATGTAGGCAAGGAGGCTTGCTGAAATCGAGATAACTGGGTCACATCCGGAGCTAAGGTTAGGTTTCAGCACCTTGGTCAGCAATTCTAGAGATAGAGAACAAACAAGTTACATCAGCAGCATCTGAGAGCAACTAGCAGGCTTTTATAGACAGGCCAGGAGAGTCTCTTGTTGGAGTATCAACAACATGCTATGAGCTTTTATTTACAGTACAGATGGGCTGCTATCAGGCATTGCTAGGCATTGTTTATGTCTAGGCTTCACAGTGTTCGACATGTTTTTCCTAGGCTATTCTTGGCAGTGCTCAAGAAATGTGTGAGAACCAGTATGTCATGTGATCGATTGCTGGTGATGTATGTGTGCTGGTCAGGCAGCAGCCATGTTATAGGACTGTTCATCTCAGTCTGAAGTTGTTCCTCTTCTTCTCTCTACTGGACTTATCTTCTCTGGATGTATAAAGCTTGCTGGACTTTTGTTTGCTTTACTTTTGTACTCTGAGTCTGCACATGGACTGTGTATATGGAATGCATACTCTGTAGTGATTACTTTGAATAAGTAAATAAACAGGTAGAATAGACCTGCTTATGTCTACAGAGTGGTTCCCGAGTCCTGGATTAATATGCAACAGGGTGAGCTGAACACTGCTGCGTGGTTTGGACACAAACTCTGCTTGCTGTGTGTGGAAGACCAACATGCTGCATCTGTATGCAGGCTAGCACACAGATTACTATTATTCTGTTTCAACACCAACATCTCTCTGGAAGCTCCACCCCATCTGGTGCTGCATATGGATATTAAAGGGCCCACAGTCTTTTCCTGCAGGCATTGGCTTCTCCTAGGGAATGAAGTCTGGAAGACGGGGAGCCAGTTGGGGACTCCTCGCCAGTGTCTCCCTGTTCAGGAAAGGAGTCCAAAGACCACTCCTCCGAGTCAGAAGGCAATGCCATCTACTGGGGTTTGTGTGGACAAGAAATGGGGTCCAAGGTAGTGAGTCCCCCTTCAGAGGGACCAGGAAGTGGTTCTGATCCCTGCCCAGAGGTTTCACTGGAGGCTTCAGTCTCTGAGGGATCCCAGTCCTGGGCCATGACACCTGGTTCCTATCCTGCACCACTATTTTGCCTTTGATTATTTCTTAAAAAGAAATATGTGCACCTTACAATTTGTTAATCCACATGGTGGCTAACCAGATTTGTGTAAGCACAAAGGATGAGATTATTATTATTATTATTATTATTATTATTATTAATAATAATAATAATAATTAAAAATATAATTTTATTATATTTTTATATTCTCATCCCAGTACAGCCATTAATCTGACAATTATCCAAAGTACTTAAGATTTCTAAAAAAACAAAAAACAAACATAGAATCAATAAATCCTGAAAACACTCTGAAAGAGCACCACCTTTGTTTGATGCCTAAAAGCTAGCAGTGATTAAATGTGACTGAGATCCCAAGGGATGGAGTCCCACAATCTTGGTGAAACTGTTGAGCAGTCCCTGCCCTCAATGCTCAAAGTGGAGTGGGAAGAGAGGTTAGGTTGGTGGGTACACGAGACAGGGCTTTTTCTGGAGCAGCACCTCAACTGTGGAGCTCCCTGCCAAGGAGGTCAGGGCCGTCAGGCTGGCTTCTGTATTGTGTTGACATTGTTTTGCCAGGCCTTTGGCTTTTAAGATTGTGTTTGCTCTGTTTTGGTTTTGTTTTGTTTTTTAAATAATGTTCTGGTTTTTGGTTTGTTTGTTTTTTAAGTTGTGATTCTATTGTACACCATTTTGATGGTGCTGGTGTATAGAAAAGTGATCAATAAATACTTTTAATAAAGCAACAACAATCATTATGGCTCCACACCTTGAATTATAAGCCAGCCTTGTCCATGCTTACATAACCTTTTGTTAAATCTTTCAGAATAATATCTAGTCTTATAGAGGAAGGTTCTACTAATCCTTGGCTTCTGGAGCGTTTTGGTGGGTACATCCTGGGCTGTGTATATTACTTGCAACTCAAGGTTGTGTCTTTGTGACAGGCTGCATGAAAACACAATCTGAAGAATATCCTGATGAGACCTGTCTCAATAAGAGCAGCCAGTCACATGACTGCTAGCACAGATAGATACAAGAAGGCAAATCAGCTGAAGACCCATCTGTCAGGGATGCTTTGACTTGGATTCCTGCATTGAGCAGGGGGTTGGACTCGATGGCCTTATAGGCCCCTTTCCAACTCTACTTTTCTATGATTTGTGTGCGTGTGTGTGTAGCAAACTGTAATCATCTGTGAGTACGATATGTAGCCCAGTTTATTGGGAAGCAGGATATAATTTAAGGAGTAAACACTTGAATGGTGCTCATAACCATACAATTCAATGGCTAGGAAGCAGAAGCATTCCCTCCCCTTGCTCCTCATTGTAAATTGCAACCATATTAAGCTGAACTGGCACCCCATATTATTACTGGGCATGGACCTATTCTAAATTATAGGTTACACCCAGCCATCCCCCCAAAAGCTCTGCTTCCTATGCTTTTCAGAAAGAAAATAATAATCATTATGGTCTATTAAGAGGGACTGAACAACCAAGAGCACAGTGAATGGGAGATCAATGATTTATGAATAAAATCAAAGGTGTGTGTGTGTGTGTAGCAATACAGAATGATTTGAAGGTGAACTCTGTATGATAATGATTTTGCTTTGAACTCGGTTGGAAGTCTGGGTGGTTTTTGATGGAAAGATCACAAACATAATAATATGCACTAAAACTTAAATAAGCAAGTACATCTCACCAACAAGGTTGAATCAAACAGCTTGTAACAGGGATTACAAACCATGATAAATTGTTGGAATGAGGGAAAATCTTAACCCAGTGAGCAGATCCAGTCCTCCTTGACAGGCTAATAATGTAAAACATGCTGTTGTGGTTGAGTTTTTGTACTGGTTCACACATGCATGTACATCATCACTTGATTCTTCTACACTTGGGGATAGATTAGATGATATATTTTTCCCTGATTGCTCTCATATATGATGCCTGCTTCACCTCCACTTTTTAGCTATGGCTTCAAGTTAGATCACTTTGTTACCCTCTTTTACATCAAACACAGAGCAATGGTGAGCAGCCTACCTGATGATATAAGAAAATGCTCTCTGTCTCCAGCTATCATAACACAGGCTTTTAATGTCAATAAAATATAGTGAGGCAACTAACCAGACTCCTAGGAGAGACTGCCAGAGACCAATATATCTTTCATTCCAAAAACAAAAACACTAAAAATGAAATTCTAGGAAATGACACCTTCTTGCTTAAGACCTTTTGTTCAATCTATCAGCACTGTGTTCACTAGAGAATTCTTCAACTATTTTTTAACTTAAATTGGATGTTGTTTTTCTTAAGATCTCCTAGAGTCATTTTTCCTTCATATCTAATTTCTGGTGCTGCCCGTGGATTTTGGATATTGCAGGTGGTTGGATTAGATGATCTCCAAGATCCATTCTAACTCCAAAAGTCTATGATTCCAAGATTCCAGTGATCCTGAATAGGAATGTTCACCCCTATTACATCAGATGCACCCATTAAACTCAGTGGCACTGGATAAGCATCATAAAGCAGATACATATCTGAATAAACTGTCTAGTATCAGCTATGCTAGTACAGCATAGCCCTGTTCTAAACTTCCATCACAACAAACTCATTAGGGGGCCTCATGCAAGCTACTCTTTTTAGTATCATGTGCTAAAAAACGCCCGAGTTTTTTTTTTTCTTCGAGCAAGGTCTGTTTGCTGTTCACTCAGCATGATTAAAGATTTTTTGTGATCTTGACAGCAGCTCGAGCAGCTCATTTCCCAACACTCAGAGATGCACTCAGAGATGCGAGCTGTTAAACAGGTTTTACCTGTGCCTTAGCAATTACTATTCAGCCAGCACTAGCTATTGAAATGCAGAAAAAGCAGTCGTAGCCTTGAAGGAAGAAGAGCCAACAAGTTTGCATATGAGAGAGAGGTTTTTACACAGGCTTTCCTCAGTCAGAGTTGAAGAAATGAATTATAATTTACCACACAACAAATTCTTCCAAATTCTTCTAGGGTTGAAGTAAGATCCAAGTTGGAATCTTGGATCTTGTAGGAATGTAGGAATTTCTAAAATGTAGGAATGTAAGTCTATATTTTCAATCTAGCTAGCCTTTCAATCTAGTAGCCAGAGAGGCAGAGGCTGTTAAATTAGCATTACAAATCCTGGTGTTTGTTAGTAGGATTAGCATAAGTACATAGAGGTTTTGGTTTTCCTCAGTTGGAGTTAGAAGAAGAAAGTTTATGTAGATGTACCACCAATTAAGAAACAAAAGGTTGAGTTTCTGGCAGCTATCTATCAAGCGAGCTTCAAGCAAAGATTTTGCTGTTCGTGACTCAGCGACTCGCTGAGGGGGAGAAGGGAATCGAATAGCTCTAAGTGATTCGTGAGCCAGCTACTGAAGGCTCGCTACCGCTCCTTACACACATACATACATACATACACACACACAAACACACACAGACAGAGAATCATAATACTGACTTGGCTTACTGGGTTGGTTTAAGGATTAATAGATAGATAGATAGATAGATAGATAGATAGATAGATAGATCATAGAGTTGGAAGGAGCCTACAAGGCTATCGAGTCCAACCCCCTGCTCAATGCAGGAAACTAGAGGAGGGGTCTGAGAGAATATCTATGAAACAAATGGAAACCTTGAAACAGGCTATCTATTATTATCATCACTTTTCTCCCTGGCTGTATTGCATTATTCTTCCATGGAGATAATCTCCACTACCAGTGTGAGAACCAGTGTGGTTAGAGCACTGGACTGAGAGATCCAGGTTCTAGTCCCCACTCAGCCATGAAGCTCACTGGATGACTTTAGGCCAGTCACGGGCTCTCAGCCTAACCTACCTCACAGGGTTGTTGGGAGGATAAAATGGGGAGGAGGAGGAGGATTATGTAAGCCGCCTTGGGTTCCTTGCTGGAAAAAAAGTGGGATATAAATATAATAAATAAATACCATGTGTAGTTCCAATGCCTAACACTGTAAAGTGGCACACTTAATAGAGATGTATGAGAAATTCATTTCAGTTTGCTTTTTATCAGGATTTACCCAGTTCACACCTTCCAAGCCAATCACGGACTCAGAGACACTCTGCGGTCGAAGTCCATACATTTACAAGCTTGTGCTGTGATCTGCGGACAAAAAAAATGCATTCGACAGCATGTGCATATTTGAAAAATGCACATGAAAAAAAGATGTACTTTTGAAAAATGTGCACAAGTACACTTTAATCAATGGGAGAAGAATGTGTACATTTCAATGAGCCACACAGTTGATTAATACTTTTGAAAAAGTACACACAAAAATACACATGGATTTTCATATGGGGGAAAAAAAGCTTGAAATCTGATATGGACTCGAGTTGGAATGACCTTCGAGATGGTATTTGGAGAACTTTGGTGAGCTCAGGTTTTGCTGAGTCGCACCTTCCTGCTATATTTCCATAAGTGCATTGGCGTGTGTAAAGGGGGGGAGGATAATGACCCAGACACAAATTATGGTACAAATTAGGGACACATTTATTCAATAATCAAGATCTGCAAAGGGAAAGAAGTGCGAGTTCCTGGCTATACTTGCCCCTTGCCTGTAGATGTTTTAGGGCGATGCATCCATGGACCATCTCCAAGGGGTGGCACATGTAAAATCATCACTCCTCAGTTATACACCACTGTTGATATTGGGTGGCCTTCTGTCACCTCCTCATGGGGATTCAAAGCTCTGAGCAGGTGAGGTGAGTCAGCCTCAAAGGCGATACGTATCTCCACACTAGGCCACAAAGCCCTGAGCAGGGAGCCTCGGGAATCACCAATCACCTAAGAGGTGCCAGAGGATGCTCGCCAACCCTAACCCCACTGAATATTCCAGCACTTACCTGCCAATTGTGACCAAATTAAACCAAACAACAAAACAGCCAATTGAAAAACCACCCCAACCACTGTATCACAGTGTGGAGTAGTAGGTGAACCACACACACTGCCCCATACAGCCAATCAAGGCAATGAGCCAAAATCCCTACTCGGCTGCCTAACAGGCAACCATCATTGCCCACACTGCTAACAAGGAGGAGGGAGGATGCTGTGTGAACAAAAGAGGCTGAGGGCGGGGCCACAGGCACTCAGGAAGTGTGCAATGCATGCAGCTGGCCCCTTGACACACCTCCCCCCCCACACACAGAAGCAAAGTTCTCTCCACCCCTAGCTACGCAGGAACAGTGGAAGAGAAATGTTTGTGTACTGCTCCTTTTGGACAGGACTTCTTTTTTCAGTGTTGTGAACATGGGACTTCTTCTTTTTTAAAGTTGTGTTGTGAACATAAGAAGTTGTCTTATAGCAAATCAGACTATTCATCCATCCAGCCTAGAGCTATCTACTCTGACTGGCAGTAGCTTGTCACACTCTCAGCAGAGAGTTTTCCCATCACCTATTACATGGTCCTTTAAAAACAACAACCAAAATCTACAACAATTGGAGATGCCAATGATGAATGTAACCTTATCCATGCAATGTGTATGCTGCTCTCTCCACTGAGCTATGGACTCTCCCCAGTGCTATGTGAATCATCATGCTGGAGCAAAATAAAGAAATAAAAATAAAGGTTTTCTGCCAGGGGCCTGGAATTCCTGGTAGCTGGGGACAAAGAAGTTTATTCTCTTCATCCAATTCTCTACTTAATCATCATAAATCACTTCCCCAACATCAACAAGCAGGTCATGCTGTGTTCCAGGGAGCATCACCTCCAGAGGGCTAACTACATGGCTATTACAGTTGCCAAATGATAACCAGCAGTGAACCAGCTGCAATAGTTTCCCCCATCCTACCTTAACTTGAGATGCTTCCTTCGTCCAAATTGGAGCTGTTTTACTGTGAACGTGGGGTATCGACTTTGCAATGCGATTTGTAACATCAAGCGTGTGGTACATTTTCAGGGTTGGGGGTGCATCGGCGCATGAAGATATTAGACATGTTCCTTCCATTAACCATAATGAGACTTGCTCAACTCATTCCTCTCACACCAGGCTCAAAAACGTACCCCTGCGGTTCTATACTATGGATCCTGACTTGAATGAGGCTTTGTATAATAAGATGTAAATTGTAATGAGTCATTATGTCAGCTCTCCTCCCACCCCCATTCTTCTGTGGGTATTTCTGCATGGTAAGAATACCGCACAGCATACAGTGTGCTTACCACAGAAAATCCTAGCAAATGCTATGCCAATGGGTAGTTTATACAAAGACTGTTATGGGGGAAAGGCATAGTAATTTGCTGGCATGGCAATTGCATTTATTTAAGAAAAAATAGTCAGGCTGAGCTGGGATTGAAATTGGAAGCCTCCTGGTCTGTGTACTTAGCGATGGGGTTAACGTCCTCAGGCAGACACAGAATTGGGTTTGGAAAACCAAACGGTTTCCCCTGTAATGTGAAAATAGTACAGTTTATTCTGAGTCCTAAATAGCTTGGTTGATTCTGAGTCCAGTCCTAAAACTGTGCCTGTACAGCCCTGCAGAACAACAAAGATGAGCCACTTTGCTTGGACTTGGACTGAGAGTGAAACTAGATGTGATGGTGGACAGAAACATTTGTTTGCACCTAGGTCTTCCCCAGTCCTAGGGATGGGCCAATCTGCCAGTCTCACTTTCTTCCACATTTGATTAAACAAATAAACAAACAAACAAACAACAACAAACCCCAGCCCTCAAATTCCTTTTCTTACAAATATGAACAACTTTGTGAAATGTGGTTAAATTCTCCAGGTTGGCATCCCACAATGGGTTAACCCCTGCTATCGCCAGGGAAAATTGGGGACTATGTGACAGATTTTCAAGTACCCTATTTTTCCCATGCTTCTCCTTGCCACTTTTTCCCTGCTTTTTGCCCAGGAAATAGCTTTTTCTCATCTTTCCTCCTTAAAAACAACAACAACAACCTCCTTCTATTATTGCTATCATTCTTCTGAGAAAAAAAAATGTTTATTTTTTACCTATAGCTTCCAAACTTCCCTTGCTCTTTCTCCTAAAAAAACAAACAAACAAACAAACAACAGTTTCTCTTTCTTCTGCTGCTCCTTTTTCACCCTTTATTATGGCTCCACCAGCGAAGAAATCCATCTCCAAGGCTGCAATCAAACACCAAGCACTTACTCATGGAAGGATAGTCAGGAAACCACAGAAAGCAAAGAGTATGAACCTCCCACAAAGAGCACATTTTCACTGACAATGCCTGAGATGATCGGTTCCAAGATAACCAGCTTGCCAGCGCATTGCCGCATGCTGAACCTCACCAAAACTGAGCAGGAAAGCTCCAATCCAGTCATAAGGGAGATGGCTGAGGTCGAGGGAGTCAGGGCGCTTGTATCAGCCAACCATGCCACCTGCACTTTCCCAACTCACCATGGTAGTACTAGATAACTTGACTGATCATTTATTAGATAAGCAAGCTGCTGGAATAGGCTATGCACAGAAGCATATTCATGATGCACACACATCTGATTCTTCTTCTTCAACTCCTCCAAATCCTGGAAAAAACAAAAAAACAGGAAAAAAAGACTTCTAACTCAAATGGACTCAGACCCATTCCCAGTCAGCATTCCTCTGCAGGCTCCAGGCAAAGTTCTGCTGACCCACGCTCTATAACCATGGGTCAGGCCACTAGGCCACACTCTACTAAAACTGACCACACCCAGATAGTGATTCTTCCTTGCCTTCACAACAGGAGGTCAACTCCAAAGGGGAAGAAGGGGAATGGTCAGACATAGAAACAATGGAGGACCCTGCATCTGACAGATTTTTATTTTTAAATAGAGATATGATGTAATACCTTTGTTGTCCAAAGCAATTACCTCCTTAGCCACTCAGCCTACAGAAGCAGAGAGAAAAAACAGCTATCCAGATGAGCTGGGATGTTCCCATAGTCTCAGCAAACCATCGGAGAGGTAACCATAACCTTGCCTGACTCTTTCAAAAAATCACTGAGAGGAATGGAAATCACCCCTTCAGGGGAGAAGGGCACTAATACTGCACAAAAAAATGTATACACTTCCACATGATGTCATGGAAGAATTTAAAATACCTCTTGTCTATGCTCTTGTGGCAGCACTCTTGTCAAGGGCAGTCATGCCAAAAGACGGAGACTCTCCCCTTAAAGACCAGGGTGAAAGAAGTTCTGATGCTTCATGAGCTTGCTTTAATGCTACATCAGCCCTAGCCCTGCAGGCATCAGCAGTTTCCCCATACTTTGCTAAAGCTTCTTTACTATGGGTGGAGGATATTCTGAATAATAAAGACTTAAATCAGACTACCTTATATAGAGGATTACTTAAGCTCTCAGAATCTTTTGCCTTCTTAGCACATGCCACACTAGATGCACTTCAATTTAACACACATTCCATGGTGGCCACTGCTATGGCTCGACATTCTATCTGGCTTAAGCACTAGAATGTAGATAGTGCCTCTAGAGGAATAGAGGCACAGTTCCTTTCAAGGGAGCATGGCTATTTGGAGAAAAAGCCTTAAAAGGAATCCTCATAGAAACCAAAGGTAAGAAACAGGCCATGCCCTCATCTTTTGGGAGGGAGAATAGGAAGTCTTTTAACTGGCCTTATCCTTCTTTCATCCCTTCAGGTCTGCTAACCAGTCTTCCTTTCATTCCAAAAAACTACAGATTCCCAAAACTGGCCTGGTCTAGACAGCACTTCCAACCCAGTGGCACCAACACATCTAACTCCTCTGCTAAACCATCTTCTTCCTTCCAATCAGCCAAAACTGATACCAACAATTCAGACACCAGTGATCTGAAGGTGGAAGATCCCAGCATTTCTTCCCAGCCTGGGAATAATCAACATCAGACTGTTGGATCTTAGATACCATCAGTAGAGGAAACCACATCAAATTCTGGAAAGATCCACCCCTCCCAGATTTATTCCATCACCATCATGGTCCACTACCAAAAAGCATATACTTTCAGAAGCAAAACAACATATACTCCAGATAGGGGCTATAGAACAGGTTCTGTCTCACGAAAAAGGCAAAGGCATCTGCTCAATCTTCCTCACGGTTGTCCAAAAAGACAGAGGATGGTGGATCTCAAGCACCTCCACAAATTTGTCAAGTACAGATGTTTTCTCATGGAAGCTCTTCAAACAATCAGTGAATTCCTTCACAAAGGAGAAATTCTCATGTCAATCAACCTCACCAAAGCTTATCTCCATATTCCAATCTCCTCACATCACATATGTTTCCAGCACTTTACCTACCACAGTCAGCACTTTCAATACAGAGCCATGACTTTTGGTCTAATCTCAGTACCCCATGTCTTCACCAAGATCATGGTGTCCCTGGTGGCCCATCTACACCTAAAAGGAGTACACATCTATCCACACTTGAATAGCCTATTCATCTGGTGCCCCTCAAGTCAGAAAGCTTCAAAGGATCTTTCCCTAGCAGTCACCTGCCTTCATCAGCATGAATTCATCATAAACAGGAAAAAGAGTCAACTTACACCAACACACTCCCTACTCCACCTCAAAGCCATACTCAACACCAAGAAGGTCTACCTGTTCCTTTCTCCAGAGTGTTCAGACTACAGACTCAATCGAATAAATGTTGACATCAACACAATGCAGACTTGATGGATCTGGCACACCTACTGGGCTTCATAATCTCCTGCCTTGGCATTGCTTCCTGGGCCAGACTGCATTCTCACCACTTATACTGGCTACTACTACTCTTCCAGTCCCACATCAGCAGGGAGGGGCATCATCATGTAATCCACCTTGCTCACCAACTCAGAGTGCTTCTCTTCTTTTGTGGCAGCACCTCCCAAACCTTCAGACGGGCACATCATTCCGGGAACCATGCAAGATCACACTAACTACAGATGCCAGCCTTGAGGGATGAGAAATGGCAACCACTGGAAAAGAAACACAGCACCAGTTGGCTAGAACTCAGCCATCTAAGTGGTTTGCCCCTACTCATGAGGAAGAGGGGCTGAGGCACCACTGAGATACATCACTCCTGCCCTCCCCTCCCCCTCCCCTCCCCCATGCTGGCTCCGGAGTTGGTCTTGTGTGACTTTGTGGCTGCAGCTGGCACGGAAAGCACCACACCAGCTGCAAGGGTGGAAAGAGGGTGCTCCAAAGTCAGAGTTCCAGCTCTGACCTCCAAGGTCAGAGCTGGAACTCTGATCTTTCCTATGGCCTGCTAGACAGTGTCTGGAGGCCATAGAATTGTGTCCTCAGTGAATGGGAGCATGTTTCCAAAAAATGTGCACATTAAAAATGCACACAAAAATGTTTTCATTAATGCATACATTACCCCCCCCCCAAATGTGCAAATCGTGTAGATTTAAACCCCCCCCCCACAACAAATCAAAATCAAACTGCAAGTGATTGCAGAAACAGGACAGAACAAGCTTGGTCTCAAAATATCGACAAATTCTACAAGACTGAGACTGACAGATTTACCCATTGCTACCCATCACAGCTTGGCTGATGAATGCAGAACCATAAAGGGACACTTGTCAGGCCTAGAGCCTTAACGGTCTGTATTACATTGCCATGAACTGCCTGTTTCAGCAAGCCGACTTGGTGGAGTACAAGGGGAATTTCCTGGGCAATCCCATAGTACCAGCTAACTCTATTGGTGTTGTGTGCTAGAGAATCCCTTATGCTAGTGCAACATAATTTATGTTAGCATGCATGCTGCATTGGATACCGCCCTTGGTCTGATTCGGCATGGCTACCCTTATATGCTTATGCTCTTAAGTTGTGAATGAGTAGCATGCTCATGTCACATGTGTTCCCCTCATCCTTCACCCCTCACTTCCCCTTTTGCTTCTACTATGGTTTCCAATTAAATTCCGAACAAGAACTGTGGCTTAATCTAAGCTTACTATCCAGGATATGACAAACCATGGTTTATTATGTCATTACATCTATACCAGTCCGCCATCCACAAACTGTTTGGAATACTCAGAGAAAGTGCTATGAAATTACCATTATTATTGTTAAAGTTATTCTGAATGTAAGAAGCATTCATGTATGAACATTTAAAGGAGTGTATAGTCATACCAAACAAGTTAAAAATAGTTTTGTTAGAACTGGGGGATTTACTGTGGCTTTCTAAAAAATTAATCAGTATCTTGTTGGGCAAATCCTTCCTTTGATGTCTCCTCCAGAACTAGTTTCCAGCATTTGGGGAACGGGGGGAATGAAAACCCCAGGATTTCAAGTTTATCACTTAAAAAAAAAATAAAAAAAAATCCTGATAGCATCATAAATTATTTAAATTTTTTCTTAATCTTTAAGAATGCCCAGCTGAACACTTTAAAAATATTCAGGGAACAGAAAACAACAACAGCAATGGAAGAAGATTACACACTTGATGCAATCACTCTTGCCAAAAAAGTGACAGAAAAATCATGGCTTTCCCGTAGCCTTTTAACTATGGGGAATTCATTTTTCTTTTTTAATTTTCCAGTGGATCAACAAATCACTGTAGGCACACATCGACATTAAATGAAAGTTAACTAGGTTTTTCCCCCTCCCCTTCTCATAAAGGTTTTTTAGTGGGTTTTTTTTTTTAAAGGATGGTTGAAATGCTAATGTCAAAACATTATCAGTCCATCCTTCTTTTTGCTGAAATATTTTCAGCTGAAATAAATGATAAAAACCATTTCTATCCCGAGCCCCGGCATCTGCTGAACCAATATTGCTTTTCTCTATATTCCAATAATTAAGTCAAGGCATTCATATCTTTTCTATTATAGTTTCCGTTCCTGGAGCTTAAACAAGAACTTTGTTTGTGAAGTAAAATGTACAGGCTTCCTTTTCCAACATCAGTATTGATTTCCCCCCCACTTTGTCTTTTAACAGGAGACCTGTAACTAACTTCCCCACAGCAGGGCGGCTGGGGAAGGTTCAAGCATACAGTACTCAAGAAGATAAATTGCTGGTTTTGCTCTATACTTAATGACTACCACAGTAAAGCTAAGAACTAGTAGCACTCCAGAAAAAAAATGCATGTAAGATGCCCCCACATCTAGTTCAGAAAAGTGCATTGTGTGAGCCACATCTTCTCTTTGTTTTATTTCTTCAGTCGTGAACATTTAATATGGATGTTCAGATTCCCTCCTGAGAAACTTAGCTAGTTTTGTCAAAAGCCTAGTTGAGTCTCTTGAAGTTCTATTAATGTTTCATCCATGCAGAAACCTCCTGACTCACCTCAACTTTTTGCTTTAGGTGAAACCAGTGTTTGAACAATGGGAGGGAAAGTAGGGGAGTTCTTCATGAAATGCATAAACCCTACTCCCTCACTAACCATATCACACCCCCTGTAGTTTCTCTGTGGTCCTTTAGAGTTCTTGCCCCTCTCCTTTAACCTGGCATCCCAGGTGGTCACCAATATAAGCCAATTTAAATGGATTTGGAGTTGCCCCAGCTTTACCACTGGGACTTAGCCTGCTATAAATATCCAAACAAATTACGGTAGTAGTTTCCAGGACCTGCTGAATTACAGAGCAGTAGAATTCTGAACTTATCTCAGGGTGAGAGAGGTGACTACCAGCTCCTAATCTCCACACACCCAGCATCCTAAATGGTTAATATATACCTGTTGCTCAACCAAGAAGCCCCCGTACTGTGGAACTCTTTCCCAAGTGACCTCCACCATGCCCCCTCTCTGCTGAGCTTCCGCCGCTCACTAAAAACTTGGCTGTTCCGGCGGGAATATGGGGTGGGCGAAGATTTTATCATTTGATACTGTTTTAATGTATTTTATTCTGTTTTTATTTTATGTACATCGCCCAGGGTGGCCGGTTTGCCGGCCAGATGAGCGATAAATACATGCAAATAATAATAATGCAAAGAAGAAGAAGAAGAAGAAGAAGAAGAAGAAGAAGAAGAAGAAGAAGAAGAAGAAGGCAATTACACACAGTGAGATATACTGGATCAAAAATTAGCCTGATCAGAACCCATTACATTACTTTAAATGAAAGGTATATTTAAATACGCACACACACACACACCAGAGAGAGAGAGAGAGAGAGAGAGAGAGAGAGAGAGAGAGTCCATTTAATTAACAAAATATGTGATTTCTAATTCTTAAAATATATAAATTCATAAACATTCTCTAGCTGTTAGGTGTGGTATAAATCAAGCAAACAGGCAGGCAGGCAGGCAGGCAGGCATTAACTTACACGTGACAGAAGATTCATTCCAGGAAGCAAAAGTCAAATCAAATGGAAAGGTCTCACTCTGTCTTCCCTGGCAGAAGAACAGCATGGACTTCAGGGAGCATAGGTAGCTGGATGCAACTGAAGAGAAGACTGGAAACTGGAGACTGGAGACCTAGTTATACTGGAATATAGGAAGCTTCCTTATACCAAGTCAGACCATTCATCCATCTACCCAGTGTTGTCAACTGGCAGTGGCTCTCCATGGTTTCAGGCAGGATTTTTTCCAGTCTTACCTAGAGACAGCAGGTTTTGAACATGGGACCTCCTGCATACAAAGCAGATACTCTACTACTGAGCCACACAGAAACTTGACTGTGAAACAAACACAATGGCAATGCCTACTTTGGGGCAGGATTGAAACAAAGATTAACAGGAACTGTTGGCTCCTAAGGAAGGAAGCCAGATATGAGCATTGGGGTCTGAATGCAACAAAAGGTCAGACTTGCAAATGTATAAGCAGTTCCGTTGAATTTAGCTGTTGCCGTCACAATTCTTCATGATAGGGCACAAAAGTTAAGGTGCTAGCCATCTGGTGCTCTAATCTGAGTGATGGGTTAACTTCTGTGACAACTTTGAAACATGGAGACCTTCTTCTTCCCAAGAATTGTTGCTAATCTTATTGGATATATTTTTGTTTCTGAAAACAACAACAACAGGTGTTTCAACCAAGGCTTTAGGAGACATGTTGTGGCAGGTCCAACATTTAACTAGATACAGTCAGTGATAGTCTAGCAGTTGGGATGCTTGGATTATATCCTCGGCCTTGGAATAGAAAGGGAATACGTAATCAGATACCATCTATTGGATTTGTTTCCAAAGACCACCATTTCACTTCCACTTTGTGTCGTCCCCCCCCCCCCACATTATCTCCTTTCCTCAGCTGGCTGGTCAATTTGGAGTCCAGGATTTTTGTGTGACTGAAACTGCACCCAGCTAGAGCCAAGCACGCCACTTTTCCAAGAAGGATTATGATTCATATTTCCCTTTGCTGCAACTTAAAATCTTCTTTCTGGTTGTTGCTCTAGTCTTTTTCTGTATTTTTTTAAATTTTCCCTCTCTAAGAGAATACAGTCATGCCTTGGATTGAGAGCATAATTCATTCCGGAAACAGTGCTTGTAATCCAAAACACTCTTATATCAAAATGAAATCCCCCCAAAAAAAATTGTGCAGAGATTTTTAATTTAAGCCATACTATAGTACTTCGTATTGCAAGACGTCGCTTGTATATCAAGTAAAAAAATAATAATAAATAAATATTTAAAAATTTGCTTGTCTTGCAAAATGCTCTCAAACCAAGTTACTTGCAATCCAAGGTATTACTGTAACTAGTTTCAGACCACTGCACTCAGTGTTGATCTCAAGACAGCAATGTTGCTGGGCTAACCTCATCCTGACTGACTCTTGAGATTGCCCATGTCTGCACTCCCTCATCCAATGACCCTTGGCCAGTAGAGCTTTACTGTGGTTGACAAAAGCCTATTCTTTCTGCCTCCTTTTTGGATTCATCCCAGCACTAAAAATGCACAGTCTCCTTGGTTTGCTGCTGTTTCATTCCCCCTTCTCTGGGACAGCATTCAACAGTTATCCCATAAATGGCCTTTTGTTTTTTGTTTGTTTTTCTTTCTCAGTTAAAATCCCATGCTGTAAAAAGCTCTCCTCAGTACCTTACAAGGGTTCTAGCTTAACAGTCCTAAATTATGCTCCTAAATTACACATGCCCTGATCCTGTATATTTCTATATAAATAAATGCAAAATAAATATATTGCAGTGATGTGATATTGATTGACATGAGCTTCATGGAGACTATGCCACTGGGGGGGAGGGGTTGATATAGCTGGCAAGCACCTCATGTAAAACAGTAATCACTTTAATACCAGGGTGATGAAAGAACAAGGACTTACCTGACTTAATTTTGAAAGCTTTACTTGTGAATTAGTGCATAGATTTAAGGCATTTTTGTTTTCTTCATGGGGGAAAATTAGCTGCTGTCACCATTCATTAAAAACAAAACCAAAAACAAAGGGGGGTTCTTTTTGCTTTGGCATGCAAATGAGTATTGCTACTTAAGAGCTCAACTTTGTTTTAAATAAAAAAAAATCCATCCCTCTCTTTGGAGCCAAGAAAGCTGCAATAATAGTATACCAGGAGCAGGTAGCCTGAGAAATGCAGCTACCCAGGGATCCTGAGCAGGCATGTTCAATTCAGCAAAACGCAATGTTGTTGAGATTCTCTGATCTCTACCTAAACCCATTTCAACTCATGTCCGTATCAGATTATGAGCTTTGTTTTTGTTTTTCTGTCTGCCCCAAAGTTTGTGTGAATGTTTGTGTGCACTTTCCCAAACATATGCGTAAATAGTTTTTGTTGACTAATTCATTTTTTAAATTACTACATTTTTCTCCCATTGATTAAAGTGTGTTTGTGCACAGTTTAAAACGTATGCATTTTTGTTGTATGGACTTCAGACTAAAGATTGTGTTCAATTTTGGGAACATGCAAATTGGATAAATTCTGGTCACAAGTGAACAGAAACTAATTTCTTACCCATTCCTACTTCTGAGTCCATAGTATGGGCTCAAAGGTTTTGAATTCACTTCTTATAGCCTCATCCAGTATTTTTCCTCTGGTTAATCAAGTGATCATAGCTCCACTGCTGAAGCAGGTCAAGAAAAATAAACAAAAGAAAAACAACTTCAGGGTTCTCTTAAACCCTGCAAGTATCACTCTACACATGTAGGCAATTATTATGTCCATGGTCTAGTATTTGTGTATCAAGGTATTAAGGAGTATTGAAGGTGTGAGAAATTTAAAAAATGGAAGGTGTATTTGTTGAACCAGACATCTGGCTAATGGTATGAGGGTCACATGGAGGAGAGTGAGATTTCTGTAATTTTATCTTCTTGTTTACTCTTTGGAGTTCTTCAAAACATTTAGCTGCAGAGGTCCCTGAGAATTTGCTTTGAATTTCATTGTAGTTGTGATTTCTGATTTTCCAATCACTTTATTGCCTAACACTTGATGACTGGCAGGTGACAGTGTAAATTTTTCCATGGGGGGAGAAGTGTTGTTGGATGAGATTAGGTGATATGAACATTCTGTTCCAAGTGTCCATCATGCATACACATCCAATTTTAATTGGTGGGGCTCATAATTAAGGGCAAATTGATCTAGAAGTTTGTTTCTAGCATTGGTATCCTGCCATTTAATTGCAAGCTTTCCAGGAAGGCTTACAACAAAACAATAAAAATAGTGAAAACAATCTCAAAAACAACTTATAAAGCAATCAATAAGACATAATTATGCAGCATCATTCCCATTAAGCCATTTTGTGGAAGGACATGGCACTAGGCTTTTTTGGGGGGGGCAGCATTGCCATCAGCTGAAGTGGTGGCAAAGTTTTCCCCCTCCTACTCCTTTCTCCTCCTCCTCTTCTTAAGTTAATGGAACCCTCTTCTCCTAATGGTAAGCCTCGGCTCCGCTCCACTCCAAAATATTTAAATTTGACACCTATCCCAGAAAAGTGGCCAAAAAGAACTTCCAATGGCCCCTACGTGGGAGCAGGGAGAAGGCTTGCACAGATCTTCAATTCAATAAATGTGGCCCTGATTTGAAACCATATACCCTGTGTCTGCCTCTTCTTTATCTCGCCTTTACACGCGCAAAGAACTTCCAATGGCCCCTACGTGGGAGCAGGGAGAAGGCTTGCGCGTGGGGGAGGAGAGAGGAGGCAGGCACCTGGTCAGGTGGGTCACGAGAAATGAGCCAATGGCTCAAAAGGGCGGGGACCCAGGTAAGAGCTTATTTAAGCTCCTGGGTTTCCCGCCTTCAGTCTCTTGCGGTGGCGGGCCATCCCGCCTCCGGTTCAGTTAGGATGCATTCGCCAAATATTGGTCTTTTTTCCCGGCCAAGGGCCGGGCTAGGTTAGAACCGCACTTCACCCTTCACAGATCTTCAATTCAATAAATGTGGCCCTGATTTGAAACCATATACCCTGTGTCTGCCTCTTCTTTATCTCGCCTTTACACGCGCAAAGAACTTCCAATGGCCCCTACGTGGGAGCAGGGAGAAGGCTTGCGCGTGGGGGAGGAGAGAGGAGGCAGGCACCTGGTCAGGTGGGTCACGAGAAATGAGCCAATGGCTCAAAAGGGCGGGGACCCAGGTAAGAGCTTATTTAAGCTCCTGGGTTTCCCGCCTTCAGTCTCTTGCGGTGGCGGGCCATCCCGCCTCCGGTTCAGTTAGGATGCATTCGCCAAATATTGGTCTTTTTTCCCGGCCAAGGGCCGGGCTAGGTTAGAACCGCACTTCACCCTTCACAGATCTTCAATTCAATAAATGTGGCCCTGATTTGAAACCATATACCCTGTGTCTGCCTCTTCTTTATCTCGCCTTTACACGCGCAAAGAACTTCCAATGGCCCCTACGTGGGAGCAGGGAGAAGGCTTGCGCGTGGGGGAGGAGAGAGGAGGCAGGCACCTGGTCAGGTGGGTCACGAGAAATGAGCCAATGGCTCAAAAGGGCGGGGACCCAGGTAAGAGCTTATTTAAGCTCCTGGGTTTCCCGCCTTCAGTCTCTTTGTCCTGTATTTTTCCAGCTCCCTCCACTCCCACCCTCTGAGCAGTGTAGGCTCCTCTGGCCGCCCGTTTCATGGGGGCCGAGTAGGAATTTTGGCTCATTGTCTCAATTGGCTGGGGCAATGGGCGTGTTTCGCCTACTCTACACTGTGAAGCAGGGTATGGGACTTTTTGAATTCGATTTCGATCCCGCCAGGGGGATCTTAGCTAAATTGGTCGCATTGCAGGAAGTGCGGGTTTAGGCAGGAACAATTAGGGTTATGGTGATCATCCAGTGGCACCTTTCAAGGTGACTGATGTTTACCCAAGGCTGCCCTCGCCAATGCCATGAGGCTTGGCACAAGGGAGATTGGGACGGCTTTGGGGTTTTACCTTTCTCACCTACTTTGGGAGCCTGGAGGCGCCAAAGTAAGGTGACGATGGTAAGGCCCTCCAGCTCCACATGGAGGGCAACTGGGCGGTGGCGGGCCATCCCGCCTCTGGTTCAGTTAGGATGCATTCGCCAAATATTGGTCTTTTTTCCCGGCCAAGGGCCGGGCTAGGTTAGAACCGCACTTCACCCTTCACAGATCTTCAATTCAATAAATGTGGCCCTGATTTGAAACCATATACCCTGTGTCTGCCTCTTCTTTATCTCGCCTTTACACGCGCAAATGCCCACCCGCACACAATTTTGCAAGAGCACAACTGGACATGCAATCGTGAGGTGGGGCTCAGCGTGAATCAAAACCCGATCAAAACTCACCACCAATTACTTTAGGTGGGTAAATGAAAAGAATCTTTCTTTGGCATCTAAAATTGAAGAAAAACAGTGCTAGCACTGGTGGGTATGCAGCCCTAGGGAAGGTATCCCAAAGCCAGGGTGCCATCACTCATAAGTCCCTGTCCCCAGTTGCCACCCACCTGATTGCTGCGTACACAGGGAGTAGGGCCTTCAATGTTTATTGGAAGTGGACAGGTACCTATTTATTTATTATTAAAATTATATCCCACAACCTTCAGCTAGAAAGCAAACATGCTCATATTTTATTTTTCTGAAAAGGCCCTCCCCCTTGTTGCCGCTTGGAGGTGGCAGTCGGAGGACAGCCCCAGATGTTGAGTGTAGTGTCTGGGTAGATTGTGGTTGGGAGAGGCATTCTGTCAAGTATTGTGGTCCCAAGCCATGTAGGGCTTTATAGGTTAAGGCCAGCACCTTGAATTGGGCTCAGAAGCATGCAGGCAGCCAGTGCAAGTGGGCCAGAACTTGTGTTATATGGTCATACCTTCTGGTCCCAGTGATTAGTCTGGCTGGTGTGCTTTGCAAAAGCTGCAGTTTCTGAACAGTCTTCAAAGGCAGCCCCACTAAGAGTGCATTACAGTAGTCTAACTTCAAGACTACCAGAGCATAGATTACTGAAACCAGGCTATCCCTGTCCAGATAGGAGTGTAGTTGGGCCACCAGCCAGAGCTGGTAGAAGGCTACTTGAGCCTCAAATGACAAAGATGGTTCAAGAAGGACCCCCAAGCTATGAACCTGCTCCTTGAAGGGGAGTGCAACCCTATCCAGAACAGGTTGAACCTCCATCTGTTCAGAGGAACAACACACTGGTAGACACTTGGGAGGCTCTCAGGAAGCAACTAGCCCTCTTACTGCCTCCCTGAAGGGAGTACCGGGGGGGGGAGGAGGAGGAGGAGGAGGAGGAGGAGGAGGAGCAGAAGAAGAAGAAGAAGAAGAAGAAGAAGAAGAAGAAGAAGAAGAAGAAGAAGAAGAAGAAGTAGTTTACATCAACAACACACAAATGCTATTAAACACAAACACAAATGTCTGCACTGCAATGCTCCACTTATTCTGCATCTGAATTACAGACTGAATTTAACCGGAAGCCATAGAAATACTATGCCAAAGAGCCCACTTCTAGTATCTAATTGCATCTTTTAAATCCATTCAGGACTTAATGGGAGTATATAGGCAGCTGAACACCATTGTATCAAATATTAACTCCTCTCATTCATTCATATGCACACTGCTCTTATTCAGCAGCAATGGGATATGAAACAATTGCCTTGCTTCACCTGTAGTTTATATAAGCAAAGACTGAAAATGTACTGTGACTGGAGCATCCTAAGCAATAGAGAAGCAGATGTAATCATGCATTCGTACAGCATAATTTGCTCCACTTGCTACACAAAAGCTATTATTATTATTATTATTATTATTATTATTATTATTATTATTATTATTTGGCCTCTTTCATTCAAAGTATGGGGATCCTGACTGGCAGAGGTTTCTAGACTATTACAGATGATGACATTTTAAACACCTCTCATGCAGATGAACCACTCTCCATAGGCATCTTTTAAATGTGGAACAATTTCATTCCTAGTGGCATATATAATAGGGCTGTACCAAAATGACACTGAGGCACAGAATTCAGCTGAAATTTGCCTTTTTGATGTGTCAAAATAGCACCTGAAATGAGAAGCAGGATGTGGGGTGTTAGAGAGATAAAGCTACTGATCCTGGTTCACATATAACTAAGAACTGGTGCCTGAGTTTTGCTTTCTTCCTCCTCCCTCCCAATCTCTTTTCCTTTTGTGTCATATCTTTTAGATTGTAAGCCGAAGGGCAGGGATTGTCTAATATTAATCTTTGTAAGCCACTCTGGGAGCCTTTTCTGGCTGAAGAGTGGGATAAAAATGCTGATGATAACAACAACAACAACAACAACAACAACAACAACAGGAAGCTACCCTGGGTGAATTTCTCTGCGGGGTTTATCATCATGACGTTCACCACCATTTTGAATATACAGGGCACACCATAGCTTCATGTGTGAAGCCAGTGAAGGTTTGTGTTGCTGGAATGGTTAACAAACCACCCAGAACTCATGGGCTGTTTTAGCATTGTGGGTGCCCTGTCAACCACTCCAACAACTCACCCTTGCTGTGTTTGCATATAACAAGAAACTGTGGTGTGCCCCACCTGCACCACAAGTATTCAAAATGGTGGCTGCCACAACCACCACAAGAAGGCCTGTGGGAAAATTCACCCATGGTGGCTTCTCATTACGTACAACCTGGGCAAGTGAATCATTTCATAGGGTGTTTTGGTGCTTACCTTATAACGTACTGTGGGGAGGGTGAGAAAAGTGTACTCTCCCTTTATATGATTTATCCGGAAGTCCCAAGTGTCCACTCACTGATGGAGTGATATTGCCCCATTGACTTGAGCAGTGGCGGGAGAAAGGGTGCCCTGTCAAAAAACAGTAACAGCTTGGTGGGGACGTTGTATTAGCATTTCCTGAACCAACACACAAACTGAAACTCACTTATAGGCCAATATTCACACTTTTCTGAATTTTGCAATGCAATTCCCCCCCCCCCCACCTGCATTCAAAAGTGTGCACATTAGGAGAAAGGGTGTACAAAAATGTATATATTGGTGAAAATAATGTGCAAAAATGCATTTTATTAGAGGATATTACTTGCAAAACTGTGTGTGTTAGGCCAAAAATACAAATGCGGTTGGAGAAATGCACATGAGAATTTCCGTGCAGGTATGTTTTTGCTTTTGTTTTTAGGGCATGATCCAATGGCCACTAGATGCTGGCTGGAATGCCATAGGAGATCGGAGTTCTAGCTCTGACCTCGGTAGTGCACTTAAAGGTCAGAGCTGGGACTCTGACTTTGGAGCACCCTCCCTCTGCCCTCGCAGCTGTGGTTCTTACCATGCCGGCTGTGGCTCTGGGGTTGGAAGACCGACCTTGGAGCTGGTGTTGGCTGGAGATTCTGGGGACCTGGGGGAGTATCCTGGTGGTGCCTCAGCCTGTCCTCCTGGCCAGCAGGGACAAAAGATTAAACAGCTGAAATCAGCTGTCTAAGTCTTTTGCGAGGCAGGAGAAGTGTGGAGGTGACCTTCGCCTCTGTGCCCCTCCCACCCTCAATGGGATGCCTGGAGCCCTCCAAGTTCGTAGGGTTACAGGCAGCCACATTGGATCGCTCTGCCCATCACTAACTTATGTGGAAATGGGAGGACACAAACGTAAGGTTGGAAAAATGAGAAATTGGGAAATAACTCTTTTGGCAGTTTTGTTCTTCCCTAGCCTTGTATCTTGAATGAGTGATTTTTTAAAAAATACTCTGATAATAAAACTTAATATTTGTTGAGTGTTTAAAGTGTTCAAAGTGCTTCACATCTAGTTCTAAAGTCTTATAATATCAATGTAAGGCAAGTCAGTAGTATTTACACAAATATTTCATGGGGGTGGGGGCAGGGAGAACTGAGACTAAGACAGAGAGGCTGGCCTAAAGCCACCTCGCAATTTTATAGCAGAGGCAAGATTCAAATCAGGGATTTTAATCCTGATTCATAATGCAATCTATTTAGCTACTACACTACTCCAAATTTGGCAATAATAAGCATTAATAAGGTGTGACTCATTTAGGCTGCAATCCTATGCACTAGCCTTCCCCAACCTAGTCTTCACCATGTTTTGGACTTCAATTCCCATCAGTCCCAAACATCACGACTAATGGTCAGGAATGCTGGGAGCTGTAATCCAAAATTTCTGGGGGGCACTGTGGCATAACCCCACAATTCCCTGGTGTATGTCTGCTTTAGTTTTTTTACTGTGTCTAGAATGTTGAACTGAGTGGGTGTGGTTTGTGATGTCTTGGAAAGGGTGGGGGGAGGAGTATATAAGGAGTGTTTGAGTGATGTCAGGGTTAGTGTGTTATGGGAGAGTGTTTGGAGTGTGGGGAGAGTTGGGAGTTAGGTTAGTTTGATTATTAGTGTCTTGTCCTATCAGGAGTTTTGAGAGAAATCAGTGCTTGTCTGAGGAGTGAAAGTATTTAGAGTTATAGGGACTTAGGTTAATTACAAAGTGTTTGGTGTAGGCAGGTTTAAAGTTATTTTCTGGAACTAAGATTTTGAGAATTAAAATAAACTTATTTTTATTTTGTTTGCTACCCATATCCTATGTGTCAGCTTGGCATTATTAACCTGCATTACTTTTAAAACTACACACACACACACACCTTTGTACCCACAGTATCATAAATTTAAAATAGATCCTTAATAACATGTATTAATATTTTCCCTCATTGTTAGGGGAAAGGTTTCATTTGACCCACCCCTCAGGTTTTTAAGTGTTGGTGCTTAGCCTAAGAAGGGTTTATGCACCTGGTCCTAAAGTGTAAGGGACCTTGTTGTCGCAGGCACCACATTGGGGAAGGCTACTGTACACAGTTACTTGGGAGTAAGTCTGGTTGAACTCAGGAGGACTTACTTCTGAGTAGTTATGTATAGGATTGTACTGTAAACCTTGTTCCCCTTTAGAAAAAAGAAGAAAACACACACACACACACACAATATTGGTGGAGATCAGTGGGGCAATTTCATTCATCCAGCTGTCTGACAAAGGAGTTTGTGTTGAATTAGTCAACAAATGCATTCCTTAACAATTTCAACAAAGCAGGGGATGTTTCTATCTATAATTCATGCTTTATTACAAATGTAGAGGAGTAAATCCAATACAAGAATAAGTGCTGTCTCAGCTGTGTAAATGCCACTCCCCCCCCAAATGTAATACATGTGGTGTTTACCCGGAGAAATAACCACATAGACCCTTCCCTTCTCTGCATAAGTAATTGGCAAAGGGAAAGAGCCAGCTGCCCGAAAAAGTTGCTATGTGAACACTGATGATTCCTTTCCAGCATAAACTGTACTGTCTGGAATGAATAGCTAGAAAGCCTGGCTGGTCCCAATATAATGTATTTGCCAAATACAATCATGTATCATAGTGAGTATATCTGGGATATGCCCAGGTTATGTCTAGGATAATAGTGTCTTGAGGGCACACACTTTCTGAGTGAAAATTTCAGCAAGTTTTAGGATGGATGGATAGATAAGTAGCCTTCTTCCAAACACATGCAACATCTAGATGCCTGAGAATGGGCAAGAGTGTATGGGTATTGCCTACACTGTCCAATTGCAACCTATGTTGGTGTTAATGCATGGGAATGTTGAGCTGGAACAGACTAGAAAGTCATCCAGTTGAATGCTAGACAGTCCAGCCACTGAGCCACAGGTAGAGAATCAGAGGGGTATAGCTTGCTTGTTACCAACCATGCCTGCTCAGAAGACTGTGCCTCACCATTACTTTTTTCATCTTCAGGGAATAAATCCTTGCTGAATGCAAATGACTAGGGTAGGGGACAAATGTGTGTGCATATGTGTCCTATGCACAGTGGCCTAGGGATGGGTCAGAATTTTGTTTGTTTGTTTTCTATACATGTTTACCAAAATTCAACATTTCTTCATGTTTAGGACAGAAAGAACTTCTGAATGCGAGAAAAAAACAGAACTGACAGATTTGTCCATCCAGGTTCTAGACTTACAGAGCAATCCTATGGCCTCTAGATAGTGTCTATGGGGCCATAGGATTCCTCATATTCCCAGATCCGAGGCCGTAAAAGAGCTCAGACCTCTCAGAGCTGGGTATCCATGCTCAGATCTGCCCCCCCAGCCAGCACAGGGGAAAAAAAACACAAAAAACACTCTGGCTGCTTCTCCTAGGTTGTAAGAGCAACCTCGGAGAAGAGGCAAAGGGGGCATTCCAGGGGGTGGGGGGGGTGGGGAGGGGAGAAGACTGGGCCTCCAGGATATGATGTATCCTGTTGACTCTCCAGCCTCTTTCCCTCCCCCTCTGAAGCACCACAGCTAGACAGCCGAAATCGCCCATCTAGCTGACTTGCAGGGCGGGAGGTGTCTGAAGGCAAAGATCACCTCTGCACTCTCCCCAGCCTGCATAGGATGCCCGTAATCCTCTGAGTTTGGAGGCTTACAGGCATCCCCATTGGACTGCCCCCTTAGAGTCTTAGCACTTAAAAGGTCTGGGTTTGAATCCTTGTTTATTCAATCATGTATGTTGAACTGAATTAGGGTTGCCACCTCTTTTTCTTAACAGGCTTCTCATCCTTAATAGTTATGCAGCAGGTGGCGGGTACAACATGGTCCTCTCCATGCTGGAATACTTGTTGAATTTGGCTTGTGTAGATATGTGAGAATTTTGTTTCACTTACGGTAATTTTTGATAAGGATTTACCAAAATTTGCAAATGGATGGAAAGAACTTAAAAAAAGAAAAGAAAAGAAAGACTGCTGGAGAAAGCAAAACTGACAGATGTATCCATCCCTAGCATGTGCATTCATGCCTCTCCGAGTACAGTTAATAGCTATGAGCAAGACCTGCTGAAAAAATGGCAACCCTAGGAAGGGACCTTATATACCAAGTCAGCCCATTGGTCCATAGTATTGCATACAATGATTGGCTGAAGCTAACTAGGCTATCCTTCCCAGCCCTGCCTGGCAGGGATTGAACATTGGACCTTCTGCATGCCGCACGTATGCTCTCATACTGAGCTACAGCCCTTCCCAAATGTGTCCTCTATGTGTCTTCTTCTTCATACCTGATGTACTATGCATGAATCTGGAATCAAGGTATGCAATGTCATCTGCCCCCCTGCTGCAAAAAATACCCCTGTCCTAACATCAGACATACACTACTAGGCAAGTTCCATTTCAGAAATACAAGCTAGCACTTACATTGTGAAGAGCTTTCAGAACGGACAAAAGAAACTGTCAACTCCTCTAGCTTGGAAAAAGCAATTTAATATCTCAAGGTCAGACTAACCCCCTCCCTCCATGTGCCTGCCCTGCCCCCGTGACTTAAAGAAAGCAAATGATAACTTACAACATTTCAAGAATGATTTCTTCATGTTTTGGAGTGGAAAAAGCACACCGCTGAAAGAAGGGAAGTATTCATTACTCTATTGAAAAGGTTCTCTAGGAGCAGGGGGAAAAAAAGATACACCATGGATGCTATGGTGACCAGAACAACCCTACTATGTCTGTCTTTCTGGTAATTTCCTGAGCTATTACTGCAGCTTCCCCCCCAACTAATTTTTAATATGTTGAGTCACAGAGGCAACGGGAGTTATTTTTCAGCCTAACCTACCTTAAGAATTTTTTTTGCAAGGATAAAAGAGAAGAAAATCTAGATATGCCAATCTGAGCTTCTTGGAAATTTTGCAAGTCCCTACCAAGAGAGGCTTATCTAGACCCCTCACAAATGGCTTTCTACCAGCAGAAAGAAATACTTTTCTTTTAAAATGTAATTAAACAGGCCTTTAACCTATAGAACAATGAATTGGCTTTCTCTGCTGCTCTGTGGTTTAAACAGTATTTAACTTCAGTGATGTTTATTATGGATTTTCCTGTTGTTAACTGTCTTGGGCATTTTTAAATTTTTTTTATGAAAAGGCAGGTACAGATGTTAATAATAAAGAAACAGAAATGTAACTAACAACATCAGCAACAATAATACTGCTGATTTAGAGGACTACTGCCCAGACTAATGTCATTGTCAAGTAATTCTATTATTATTATTATTATTATTATTATTATTATTATTATTATTATTATTATTATTATTTTCTTGATTTTAATATGGACCTACTTATATCTGTACTTGAAAGAAAGTGACCAGGAAACACTCCTTCCTTTGTCATTATCCAGAAGATACGTTTTGCAAAGTGATTTTTTGCAGTCTTTGATTCTGCAAACTGGCTGTTTAGTTCCAGCTTTGGTGGACTGTAGGGGAAAAATGAAGTTCTCAGTTTGTGGAATGCCTCTGAGCAGTGTAGTGTACAGGAAGGCTCATGCCAGGAGAGGCACTCCATCCGCTATCACACTCCCAAGCCATGTAAGGCTTTATAGGTCAATACCAGCACCCTGAATCGGGCTAAGAAACATACAGGCAGTCATTGCAAGCAGGCCAGAATTGGTGTTATATGTTCAGACCTTCTTGTCCCTGTTATCAATCTGGCCATTGCATTTTTAGGGCTGGGCGCCGAGCCCAGCAAGTGCCACCACCGCGTGAGCCGAGCCTCCGGTGAGCGCCAGCTGAGGTGCTTGCTGGATTTCTGGGTCCCCGACGCTACTTTTTTTGTAAAAAAAAAAAAAAAAAAAAAAGGCATAAACTACATTAAAATGGCCACGATTGGCATAACCAGAGCTACGTTTATGTTAAAAACAGCATAAAATATATTAAAACAACCGTGATTTGTGTGGCGTATGCAAAATATGCCAAATCACGGTTGTTCTAACATATTTTACACTGTTTTTAACATTAAAAAGTAGCACCAGTTATGCAAGTTGCAGCCATTTTAACATAACTTACACTGTTTTTAATGTAAAGAATGTAGCACCAGAAACCGGAAGCTCCTTTCCCTGACTTGGCTCAGGGAGGATGCAAGCCGAGCCAAGGTAAATTGAGCAGAGCTTGGGGAGGTCAAGCCCGGCAAGTTCACCAAGCTTCCACCCCCCTATGGAGCTCTGCGCACAACCCTATTAAGCATTTTGCATGAACTGCAGCTTCTGAACCATCTTCAAAGGCAGCCCCATGTAGAGCACATTGCAGGAGGAATCTAACTTGGAGGTTACCAGACCATAGGACAACTGAAGCCAGGTTATCCCTGTCCAGTTAGGGGCATAGGTGGGCCACCGGCAGCAACCAAAGTTGATAGAAGTCACTCCATGCTACTGAGGCCACCTGAGCCTCAAGTGACAGACATGGCTCCAGCAAAAACCCCAAGCTATGAACCTGCTCCTTCAGTGGGAGTGCAACCCCAACCAGAACAGGCTGAGCACCCTCCATCCGGTCAGAAGAACCACCCACTAACAGCATCTATCTTGTCTGGATTGAACTTCAGTGTATTAGCCCTCATCCAGTCCATTGTTGCAGCCAAGCACTGATCTAGCACATCCACAGCCTCACCTGATGAAGATGAAAGAGAGAAAGAGTTTTATCTCATCAGCATACTGATAACAGCACACTCCAAAACTTCAGATAACCCCACTTAGCGGTTTCATGTAGATGTTAAGTAGCACGAGGGACAAAACCGACCCCTGGGGAACTCCATGCTGGAGAATCCATGGGGCTGAGCAATATTCCCCAAGCACCACCTTCTGAAGCCAACCATCCAAGTAAGGGCAAAACGACTGCAATCCGGAACCTCCCACCCCCACCTCAGACAATCATCCCAGAAGGATACCATGCTCAGTGGTATCAAAAGCCACATGGAAATCGAGGAGAATCAATGTCATACACTCCCCCTGTCTCTCTCCTGACATAGGTCATCATACAGTGCGACCAAGGAAATTTCTGTGCCAAAACCTGGCCTGAGCCCCAACTGAAATGTATCCAGATAATTAGTCTCATCCAAGAGCATCTGGAGCTGGCTGCTTATATACACCAAATATCTGGAAAGCCACAAGTTGCCCACCCCCAATATAAACAGAAAGCAACTGTTTTGTAACCAAAACCATGCACACAATGGCTAAAAGGTAAAATTCCTTCATGCCCTCCTAGATCTTCAATCTACCTTTCCCACCCACCACAATCCTAGCCTCCAACCACCTCCAATCACATAATCTTCCATGAATTTTCCTAGGTCTGCTTTTATTTTCTTATTTTCTGCCCTGCGTTCTCACTGGCCCCAACCCTGTTGTGTTGTATGCCATTTTTAGCACATTGTTGATTCATAAATAACAGTAATAATAGTAACACTACTAATTAAAACAATAACCTGAATTATTGTATCCTGCCTCCTGTACAATCCTTTAAAAAACTGGCTGCCTATTTTCCCCAGACACAATGTCTGGAAGTCAACAGTGTCCTCTATGTTCACCTGTCAGAGTGCTCAGCATATCAAGTAAGCCAATTATAGAATGTATTTTTAAAGATAACCAGTTTTGTAAAATCCTAATGCGCTCCTTGCTCATTTCTATGTCATGCATTTGCTTTACCTATCACTGTTGTATTTTACTAACTCTGCCTACTAAACCCCTGGCAGCTAGTTACTTGCTTACCGGTAGGGATGGGTGAAAATGCAATGTTCAAGCTCACTGAGGTTCTCCAAATTCTTCCTCAAAGCTCAGTTGACCTCATTCATGTTCCGAAATGTGAGCATCGAATGATCAGTTTTTTTCTGTTCAGGAGAAATGCATATTTTAAAAAAGTATGCTTACCATTTAAATTCCGTACAATGTCCCACATGGAATCAGGTCACAACGAACATAAAGCCAGAAAAATGAGAAGCTGAACAGAACCAAAATTGACATGCTTGCCCATCCCTAGCAGAAGATGAAGAAGGTTTACTGATGCTTTATTTTATCTTTTCTTTTTTTCCAAGTGACACCAATAGGTCAAGGAATACAAGGTGTGTCACAGTACTATGCAGGGCACTCATGAATACAGAAGTCATTGATGCAGTTTTCTCCCAGCTAGCAGCTACTGGTTATGAACAGGCACAGCAAGATCAATAGTCTAAGTAAACCACATGCCAAAGGGGGAAAATAGAGGTTCAGCTTGTTCACCCATCAAGTGAACAGTTCTCTTCAAATAACAGTACTTTATGGCTTTTCAGCTGCAGAGGAACATTCTCTTAGAGCTTGAGCCTAGTCTTTTTGTCAGCCTTTGGCCACCCACTAAGGGACGCACCACCCAACTACAGTATCCATAAGAATTTTTTTCAATTTCCCAAATAATGACACAGTGGAAGATTAAAATGAGAAAAGTTATGGAATGACAGCTGACAGCCGGATCGTGGAAAGAGAGGCAGTCACTCCCCCTGACAGCGCCAGGAGGTCTGATTATTATTATTATTTTTTAAAGGTGTCCCACCAGGGGTGGTAAATGAATTCTGGTGTTTAGTGCCAATGCCTTGTATGTGCAAACAAGTTCATTAAATTTGCAAGCGCCTTTAGCACTCCATAACAACTTGCCCGAAGGTTAACATTTATTGTTCTGCACTGCCAACATCAAGCTTTTATGGGGCACATTTATATGCTAAATTGCCTATTATGTTAAGTTGTAAGTTTCCATTTAGCAGCATCAGGAATAAGATTTGACTATAAGTGTTTAGATTTTATTAGTGCTGTGCCAATCTTCTTAATAGCTCAAACTTCCTAGGGGTAGGGGGGGGGAATTGTCTCAACTCTCTCCCAATCCAACCACAAGAGTCACTCCATGCTCCATAGAATACACTTACATAAAGAGTGTTTTTTTTTTGTTGTTGTTGTTTTTTAATAGCTGTGATAGGCGTTTAAAAGGTAGTGCTTTGTGATTCTGGTCACCACAGAGAAATGAAAGTTCTTCATTGGAACTTACCCACAAGCAAATGCTAAATGATGACAACACTTAAGCAATTATTGCAGATAAAACTATCTAAGTAATGACCACTTGCTAAGTTAACGAGCCCAGAGTTCCACAGCTGAGAACACCCCAAAGAGCTGAATGCATGCTACTAAGGAGAGCTTGTAGGATCCTGTTTTTCAGTTCCTCTGATGTGCCTGACCTAAGGAGACAACTGTGCATAAGCAGAAACATGGAGCAAGGGGAGGCTTTGAAAGAAATGTCTTCAAGGGAAAGAAATGTCTTCCTTTCACATGCTTTAGGGATTAATATGAAGCACATTCCAGCCAAAGTTAAACACTTTGGGTTGGATCCAGACTGAATAACCCATTGAAATCAATGAGGCTTAAGTCAGTCACGATTAACTTGATTTCAGTGGGTCTAATCTAAGTGTGACTAAGGCTGCAATCCTATATGACCTTACCTGGGAGGTAAGTCTCATTGATCTCAGAGGGTCTTACTTCCAAGTAAACATATACTGGATTGTACTTTAAGCCTGGATCCAACCCTTTTCACTGTAATCCAGAGTGATAATTCAATGGTAGAGCATGTCCTTTGCATGCAGAAGGCCCTAGGTTCAGTCCCTGCTATGTCTGCTAAAAGAATCAGCTAGCAGGACTAGGAGAGGAAACTTTGCCTGGACAGCCACTGACTATCAGAAAAGATGTGACGGGGCTACATGAACCAATGGCCAGGCTCAGTATAATAAGGCTGCTTCAGATATTCACCTTTCAGTCTCTAAATCTGAAGAAAGATGGCATCCATTTCATGTTTCCTTCCATTTTACTTGGCAGTACCTTATACTGAACTCATTGGCTTTAGTTATTCATATGATTCAGTCTCTCCCACCAAGAATGTCAGCTCCCATCCTCCCCAGCCAGAATGACCAATGGTCAGGAATGCTGGGAGTTGTAGTCCAACATATCTAGAGGTCACCATGTTGAGGAAGGTTAGCATATCTATTTCCTAAGGGTTTTTGTTGAGATTTTTTTTATTTAGCATCTCTCTTCTACCTCTGTCTTTATTTACAAGGTCATTGTTGCTGCTGTTGCCACAACTACTGGAGGCGCAATGGTGGTGAAAAACAAACAAGCAAGAAAGCAATGGGGAAAGGTGTAATCACATGGCATCCACATGCTAACAGAACTGCCAGTGCACACATATAAAGCGAAAGCCTCAAGCCAAGGCTGCTAGAGATTCAGTCCTTTCCATATTGCTGTGGGCCAAAACAAACAAACAAACAAAAAACAAGCGAACCCTGTCCCTAACCATATTTCTATATGACCCAATAGAGCCATTGGCCCAATATAACCATTATATTTCTACATGACCCAAAATCCAATGAACTTTGGGTAGTCTACAAAGATTGAAGCCCTAAAAACCCATTAGAAAACTTGTCATATGCTGCTAAATGCCTGGAAGTAGAGAGAAGTCTCAAAGTGGTACTGAAAAGATGACAATGCTGGTGCCAGGTATACCTCACTGTGGAAAGTGTTCTCTCCCTTGTTGCCATCCTTGGAACCTCCGTTTATCTACCCTTGCAGATTAAAGGTTAGTGAAGACAGTTTCATCAAATCCAAGTTTACTTTCTTGAAGGTAATAAGAAAATATAAAAGGAAAGATGCTGACTTTCAGTAGCAAAGGCTTGGTAGTGGCTTGGGGGGGCAGAGTTGGAATGACATGACCTACTTTAAAATTCCCCCCCAAACCATTTAAAGAAAAGGCTTTGCTAATGCTGGCTTTAATCAAAGTTCTTTTGCAAAGAACTTAAAGGTGACAGGTCAGCAAAGACAAGCTTATTTAAAGACTATATTTTAAGAATTTAAAAGCTAAGAGTCTTAACAAGCTTAATCTTCTAAGGAATTATTATAAATTATATTAAAAGTTCAAACCTTGTTTATTTAAAAATCAGGAGTGTGTGTGTGTGTGTGTGTGTGTGTGTGTGTAGTTTTAAGAAAAAGAACTTAAGAAGTTATAGGCAAAGACAGGGAAGTATTAGAACATCAACCACTTCAAAAATGACACTTAACATTTTCAAATCAGGCTGGTTGGCTAGTTTCTAGAGATGCTGTGTGTTATATATTCCCCCCAAAGCAGAAAAGGTAGAGAGTTATGTATGTGTGTGTTTCAGTTTATGGGATGAAAATTGTGTCTTGGTTTTCTCGTCATTGTTCTCAGTGACAGCTAAAGATGACAGTATTAGGATGATGACATTTAAAGAAAGAGGTGACAAGCTTGCAGTTATTTAGGATTCTTACCTGATTTTGCCTCTAGCATTTTTTTTTTTTTTAGGCAAACCTGCTACAACAAAGCACCCAAGCAATTTCAAGAAAAGCAGAAAGAGTTGCAATACGTTTACCTGAACATCTTACAGAGGCTTTGTGAATCCTTAACTTGGGCCTACAGAAAACATTAACGCAAGTTGTCACTTAAGCTGCGCTGTGGGAGTCAGGTCCAGACCAGTCTAGGATGCAGTATCTCCAGGCCACTGCTAGGCCCCCCAGAGCCCTTGGCCCACTGATAACAGTGGTCATCAGGTTCTGAGAGCCACCATTTAGATTTCCCACAATGCAGCCAAAACCAATGCCATACACGGCTTGGGACAGCAATACCTGTCAGAGCTCCTGTTCCAACCTAAAACCCAGACCCTACACTCAACATCTGAGGCCTTTCTCCAAAAGCCACCCCCGAGTGAGTCTTGGCTTGGTGGCAACAAGGAAGATGGCCTCTTCTTGGTCTCTGAAAATTCCTAGCAAATGGCCAAGACAACAATTATCACATGCACCACACTCACCTCCTAGGATCTATAACTTGGGATGTATGAGAATTTTGTTAGTGCTCGCAAATCATGTGAACATGTCTCATTCGCAACCATGAATGTGAACAGGAGCATATGTTCTCTAAAAATGCTCACCAATTCTTGAACCTGCATTTGCAGTTTGTAAAAGCTGTATTTTAATGTGTGCTTTAAGCACTGCACATTTTCACAAAGACACACTTTTTTTAAAAAAAATGTTTTACTCAATGGAAGAAAAGTGTGCATTTTTGGTGCACTTTTTAAAAAGTGCATTTTTTCCTGCTCGAAATTCAAACTTTTCCCATTTGAACAGAAAAAGAAAAAGGAAAAAAAAGACCACAATTGAAAAAGGGGAATAGGGTGAGCCAAGCCTCAAGGTGCTATTAGAGAATCTCTGTGATCATGAAAATCATTTGTTCACTCATCCCTACGGGCCATTATAGAAGATTCTTCTTCTTCAGTATAGAAATGAACAGATTTTTGATTCTCCTTAGGGATAATACACAGGTGCCTGGGGAATCTGGCTGTTACCCATTTTTGCCTAAAGCAATATTTGAATGAGTTACTCTTTTGGGAAAATATTGAAGACTTGGTTCTGTAATGACTGCTTCAAATGTATTTTTAAGGGGTGTGTGTATAATATGTCTATATACACATATTGTACACACACCCATTAAAAATATGTGAAGCAGTGAATACATGTGAAACACAAATTTTACACACACAGCATTTGTGTAATATATGTAATAAAACACATATTTGCAAGTGCATATATGCACGCGCACACACAGCCAAATTTTTAGATAAATTTATTTTTGCCTATTCATTGGAGGGAGGGACAAAAAGAAACTGCACCTGAAAATTATGGGAAGGGTGAGAAATTCTGGAAAAATTTCTCAGTGTGCAGGGCTTCAGTGCTTACCTTGTTGTTAGGAGATGGCTGAAGGGTGCGTGTGCGTGTGTGCGTGTGTGCGTGCGTGTGCGCAACCTTTATTTTACAGTTTTTATCCCATTCTGTCCTTGCAATCTCTCCAGTTGTTTTCTGGAAAGCCCCCTAGAAGAATTCCTTCCTTATAGCTTTCCAGTGCTACTGCCTGCTGAATGGATGAAAATTGAGTGAAGGGTTCTTCTTGTTAAAAGGACTTCTAAACACAACACAAAACAAAAAACAAAACAAAAACACGCACAAAAACGCTAGTTCAAAAATTTGTGTTTGCTTAGAAGAAAGGAACAGGCATAAATCAACTCACAGGAGGAGTCCTTTAGCAATACAGTAAGGTCCAAATCATTCATAAAGCAATACAGAACCAGGAAAACAAGGGACCAGCCTGTGCTGGCCCCAGGTACTCCATCCTTCCCATCTAAATTTGGGCATGAAAGACCAAGGAAAAGTGTGGGTATGTGGAGGATAAGCTGTAAGCCAGCACAATTTGTGATATTGCTGGTCATGGGACACATCTGTTAAGGCCTCTTCTTCTAATTTCCTGACTTTGTGGAGCTTGAATCAACATGAGATAGCCGTAAGTCTGGACTTAAACTGGCAGGTTTTTTTATCATTGAATTTCCCTACTTTAAAATGGAAATTAGTATCACACTTTTCTGAAAAAACCTAAAACTAAAGGTGAAAACACAAGCAGGTCATTAACTGATTAGATGTGTACATCTAGGGATGTGCCACAAACCTGTGGGGGGCTCGCCTCTCTGCCAGCTCGCCTCTCCGCGGGGGCAGCCCCCCTGCCTCAATCTTCTGAGCGGCGCAGAGAAGTTCTCCGCGCCGCTCAAGCTGCCGGCGCTGGTCCTGTCACGTCACATCCGGCCCCGGAAGTGACGTGACGGGGACCCTGCGCAGGCGTAATACGTCTCGTGGGGGTCCAGCGTGCCTGCACAGGGTCCCGTCGCATCACTTCTGGGGCCGGATGTGATGCGATGGGACCGGCATGGGCGGCATGGGCGGCTCGCCGTGGAGAGGCAAGCTGCCGCTGGACAAGGTAGGCCCATAGGCCCGCACGAGCCCCGCGCAGACGTGAGCGGGGCTGATTTTGGCCCGCTACGCCCACGCGGGGCGAACGGTTACATCCCTACAGAATCATAGAAAAGTAGAGTTGGAAGGGGCCTACAAGGCCATCGAGTCCAACCCCCTGCTCAATGCAGGAATCCAAGTCAAAGCATCCCTGACAGATGGCTGTCCAGCTGCACCTTGAATGCCTCCAGAGTGGGAGATTCCACCACCTCCCTAGGTAGTTGGTTCCATTGTCTTATTGCTCTAACAGTCAGGAAATTTTTTCCTGATGTTTAGGTGGAATCTGGGTTCCTGTAACTACTTGAGCCCATTATCCCATGTCCTGCAAACTGGGATGATCGAGAAGAGATCCTGGCCCTCCTCTTTGTGACAACCCTTCAAGTACTGGAAGAGTCCAATCATATCTCCCCTCAGACTCAGTCTCCTCTTCTGAAGGCTAAATATGCCCAGTTCTTTCAGTCTCTCCTCATAGAGCCTTGTTTCCAGTCCCTTTATCATCTTTGTTGCCTTCCTCTGAACCCTCTCCAGTCTGTCTACATCTTTCTTAAAGTGTGGTGCCCAGAAATAGATGAAGTACTCAAGATGAGGCCTAACCAGTGCTGAGTAAAGGGGAATTATCACTTCACGCGATTTGGAAGCTATACTTCTATTAATACAGCCCAAAATAGCATTTGCCTTCTTTGCAGCCACATCGCATTGCTGGCTCATATTCAGTTTGTGATCTACCACAATTCCAAGATCCTTCTCACTTGTAGTATTGTTGAGCCAAGTGTCCCCCATTCTGTAACTCTGCATTTGGTTTCCTTTCCCTAGGTGCAGCACTTGGCTTTTATCCCTATTGAATTTCATTCTGTTGTTTTTAGCCCAGTGCTGCAGCCTATTGAGATCGCTTTGAATTTTGTTTCCGTCTTCCAGAGTATTAGCTGTTCCACCCAACTTTGTGTCATCTGCAGATTTGATAAGCATTCCCTGCACTTTATTAATTCCAAGTCATTAATAAAAATGTTGAATAGCACTGGGCCCAGGACCAATCCCTGCGGTACCCTGCTCATGTCCCTGTATGTACAGAATAGCTTACTTCTGAATAAGCCTGCACAGGATTCCAGCATAGCTCCCCCCGACTTTCCTCCCTCTGCTATCCCTTCCCCACTGTCAGAATGCTCACAGGAACACTGGAATTCAAAGCCCTGGAGTACTGGCAGCATTTTAGCTTCAGAGTGAAATTGAGCGTGCCCAACATAACTTTGCCAGCTGTTGCTGCCATAGGCTTTCATGGGGCAGAAAAACCTTGGTAACTTTTAATCTAGTACTCAGAATGTCACCAAAGCAATGAAAGGCACACCTCCCTGATAAGCCTGAATAAAAAACATCAGCAGTTTTCTCCAGAATTTGAAACAAATATATGATATGCTGAGCTGCAGGTTGCAGCAAAAAGTACAAATGGGTCAAAATTTCCAGCACTTTTTAACTTGCCATACCTGTGACAATTTGTATAGGAATGGTTTTAAACTTTGCACGATTGTGGATCTCACCAGGTAGATTATGGATGCCAGGTTTCAAGTTATGAGCTCAACAGGGATCATTTGTAGGTATGATGTAGAATATTTATTGAGGCTTATAATAGTGGAAACTTTTTTAGTGACACACCTTAACTAAAGGGGCACACCTGTGTTGTGTGTTTGTGTGCGTGTGTGTGTCTGACATATCTCCTGCTTTGTTTTCAAATGCAATATAATCTGGTATAGTTGAGAAAGATGTTGTTTGGTTAGAAGTGGGCAAATCTGTCAGTTTAGCTTTCTCTCTCACATTCAGATGTTTTAAAATCTCAATTTCTTTCTCTCCCAAATATGAAAATAAAAATGTGAATTTCAGTAAATCGTTATCGAAAAGGAACCGAAACAAACAAACAAAATCTCACCCACCTGCACAAGACAAATTCAATAGTTACAGCTATGCCCAGCACAGAGAGGATCATGTGGCACCTGCCTGCCAGATAGTTGTTAAAGATGAGAAGCCTGTCAGAAAATAAGAGGTGGCAACCCTCATTAAGCACTAACATGGCTGAATACACAGGGATTCAAATCCAGACTTTTAAAAGGAAAGCACTCAAAGTCCGGGGTCTGGATGGATGAATCCATCACTTTCGTTTTCTTCCACTTCTTTAATTTTTTGAAAATTTTGATAAATTCTTATCAAAACCGAACTGAAGTGAATTTCTCACCCATCCCTAAATTAGTTCCTTCATCTGGACAATGTTTAAATCCTGAGTCACAAAATGTCTAATCGAGTGGAATTCCTGGAACATTTTCTTTACTACAGTGTCCAAAAATAGAGATACAGAAAACACATTTTGAAATATGCTCTTAGACATTTTCATCAGTCCCACTTATTTTAGAGCTAGTTAGGTCTTTCAGCATACTTTCTTGGGCTTCCCAACAATGTAATTATTATGAAATGAAGTTCAATACTGGAAAGTATATCTGTCCTGTCCTGTGCTGAATTCCATTCTGAATATTTACTATTAATATGCAATGCAACAACAGATATTGTAGCTAGAAATAAGCTACTACACCTGATTACATTTTACATCTCACACTAAAGCCGTAATCATTTCAAGAAAATGAATTACTCATTGAGGAGACAGATCATACACTGAATGAGATATATTACTCACCGAGTTCAATATATCACTTAGTACATCCGATAGATCATAAGAGGAATGGGGGTATATCACCTGCTGAATGAGATATATTACTTTGCTGAGCCCAGATCTATCACCTGAATTAGATGCATCACCTTTTGAACCAGAAACATCACCTACTGAATTAGATACATCATCTGCTGAATCTAATACATAAGATAATAAATCAAAGATACCACCCATTGATTCAAGGAAATTGCAATAAATCTGGCCTCTGGGCACATACAACATGAACACGACCAGCTTCAATAAGAATATATATATATATATATATATAGTGTGTCCGTCCGTCCGTCCACACACATGAAATAGTAGGAGGAGAGAATCCCTTTAGAATCCTTTTTTTTGGTGTAACTTTCCATGCACATGCTCTACATTCATTATTATACAGGGTCAGAATTGGTGGCCTTTAGAACATTGCTACCAGGATTTGTATGGAACTTCTGATACACAGACTGTTTGCTAACGTCCTGCAATGCAAAATCAGACTGTTTAGCAACCTCCTAAAATGGAGGGTCACCCCCAAATATATAGTTAGCCTACGGAATCAATTGGGCAGCCAAAATTCCAGGCTCACCTCTCTTAGCAGGAGCCACCAGGGCTAGAACTCAACAGCTCTGTACACCTTTGCCTCTGTGTGGTGAACCACTAAGGCTACAGTTCCATGCATCTCCATAGAGGTGAAGAGCTCTCAGGCATTGGACTGATGCATCCACCCAGTCTAGCTGGCAAGAAAGCCTTCTTGTTTTGACTGGGACAGCACCTGGTCAATGACAATATTTCCTTTTTCTGACTCTTGGCTTGTTCTCCAGCTTAACCCCTCTGTTCTGACTCCTAATTTGACCTTCAGGCTCTGACCCCTGGTACAATTTCTATTTTCCAGCTCTGACTCAACAGCTGCCTATTTCTGTCCTGACAACTATATCATTGCCTTGGACATTATTGGAAGTCTCAAATGTAACATATCAGCTAAGTTTATCCCCTGCATTCTGGATAAGACTTGCAGCTGCAGAAAACAGGTAAGCAGGAGGGACGAAACAGGTTTCAGCACTGGTAGGACCCAGGATGGCATAAGCACCAACAGCCTTTGCTGGGAGATTTGAGTCCAGTCAGATTCCAGACAGTGCAAGCAAAGTGCTGGCACTGACCCTGGACAAGTGCCTCCCATGTCCATTTGTCACACTTTGCTACCCTTCCTGAAGAGAGAGTTGAACCAGCTGCTTTGAAGCTTCCATACCTTGCCTGTGCAAATTTCACAGCTGCGATACAATGTCTGGAAATACAAGGCACTTCTGCATTTGGGTTTTGAGCAGGGGAGGCCGACGACTCCTGTGTCAGTGGGGCACCTCATCCCTTGTATCTTGTATTCTGAGCTTTATAGGAGCTATCCATGGTGCTCCGTGGTGGTGAACCTATTTTGGGGATGGAGTACAGCCTTCAGTCATTTGAGGAATGATTGAAGGCACTTTCTGAGAAAGCTCTATATGTATATTATATGAGAGCCACTGGGACTCTATATGTATATTATATGGTAGCACACTGGGAGTCAGTGTGGTGTAGTGGTGAGAGTGTTGGACTGGGACTTGGGAGATCCGGGTTCTAGTCCCCGCTCAGCCATGAAACTCACTGGGTGATCTTGGGCCAGTCACTGCCTCTCAGCCTAACCAACCTCACAGGGCTGTTGTGAGGATAAAATGGAGCGGAGGAGGGGGATTATGTAAGCTGCCTTGGGTTCCTTGCAGGAAAAAAGGTGGGGTATAAATATAACAAACAAACAAATAAATAAATAAATATTAGAAACACAGAGAGAAGCTTCACGTGAAAGAAGCTCTCGAAAAATGTGAGAGCCCCTGCTTCCAAGAACTAAGCTTTATGTGCCCAAAACAGTACCGCAGAGCTTTAGGTTCTGGCTTAAGACTTTCTGCACGGAATAGAAATTCAAGAATTTCTATATGATGCAGACAACAGTGTGATTCCATGTGTGTCTGGAACTTAAGTGTCCTTGTATCTTTCCTGGTGGCCCTCTCTTATACAGGAAGATGACCTAGATGGAGAGGTCTCATGTTTCAAGCCCAGTCTTTCATGTGACTTTGAAAAACTTAACTCATTTTTTCGCTCACTGACCTTGAGGAAAATGCATTTACACTTTTTAGATATGTCTGGTAAGAGACACATTGTGTGAATTCTTGTCTTTTGTTCCCTTAATGGAAAACAAATGTGGTGTGTGTTGTTGTTTGAATCCACTAAAAGCATGAGAAGGGTTCAGATCGAACAATTTCATCAGTGCCACAATATGTGAGAGGAGCAGGTAGACAAAATGGCTGCCATCTAAAAGACTGGATTTGCATGCATGGTGGGGCTATCAGGGCTACAGTAAAGGAGGAAAGGATAAAATGCCAACTCCGTGCCTGCTCTGATACTGTTAATTGGTCCTCTAATAATCCCCTTTGGCCCTCCTCTAATCTGAGTAATGTAGCAGGGTATCCAGACCAAATTAGTGAAGTACAGATTTTGTTAAATCTGTTCCATCTGTGTTTTGTGGATTGTCAGGCATCTTAGATCCAGGGTTGTTGTTGTTTCACCCTTACATCGGCTAGCCAGAATTCTCTGGGGTTTCCCACAGAGGACTTTCCCAGCTCTACCTGAAGATGCCATGGATTGAACCTAGGGTCATCTGCATGCAAAGCATGTGCTCTACCACAGTGCTATGGATATACTTACGAATGTAGGAAGTCAGATCATTGATCCATCTACCTCAGTACTGTCTACACCAGAGGTGGGGAAATTACGCCAGGGGTTAGAACTCACCCCCCATTTCTAGGTTGTCCATTGCTATTTTGGTTCCATTTGAGGTCTTTCTATTCAACCTCTGCAATGGTTATGGCAGGCGTGAGGAACCTCAAGCCTGGGGGGCAAATCTGGCCCTCCTGGAGTTCCAATGGAGCTCTCGTAGGTTCCACAGATGGCTATGCCCCCTTCCACCAGCCCCATCCCTTCCCCCCCCCCCCAACCACCATTTATTTGGTGGTTTCCTGGCTTTTGTGCAGGTTTTCCTCCATTCTAAAAGATAAAATGCCTCTCCTAAGTCTGAATTACTGGCAGTAAGAGCTTTAAGCTACACCATTCTGGTATCTTGGCCCCACCACTTTTGCCTTTGGTGCTGCCACCTTTGCCTCTGGCCCCACCCCACTGAGTTCAATGGGCTTTACTCCTAGGGAATTGGGTACAGGATTGAATCCTATGTCTGGATCCAACCTTATAAAATTCAGAGTTGTTCCTTGTGCCTTGTTTCTGTATGTGTTCGACAGCACCTTTCTTGAGCCAGCTCATGGTTTTACAATCTGACCACAACCCAGTTAAGCTGAGCTACTCAAATTTAAGCCACCTTTTCCCCTTAGCCTGGATCCACCGTTCCCTGCTTAACTGAGTTGTGGGCTTGATTCTTAATATTTCCTTGTCTTTCTGTTAGTGGATTGAGAAGGGGGGGGAACTCTCTGTTCAGTCTATAAGTGAAGGACTGTACATTTGATAATCCTTTCAACATAATTCCTAATTCTCACGCAATGCCATTTTTCTTCACATTTGTTTATTCAAGCAGTATTAATTATAATAGATAAAACTAAATACAGAAAAGAGAGATTTCCACTTGGAAGCATGGCAATTACAGGCATGAATTAGTTTTTGTTTTGTTTTTTAAATATCCAAGTCTGAAAATGTTTTATGATGATTGGGTGCCCAGCTCCAGACTTCTTAGAACTTCTTGAAGCCATTGGGGAGCTCTATTGATGTAACAATGGGCAGATTAGGGCCATTGTATTTCATGGATTTATGTTATTTCCCCTTTCCTTTCTTCAAATACATTTCCTTTTGAAAACATGATGGCTAATAAAAGGGGAGAAATGGGGTCTGGTTTAGAAGATGCTTCCATCTACTTTCATTATTCATAGAAGAAATCTACTCATATAGATGAGTACATATCACTGTACATTAGTGATAGAATAGGTGAGGTTACAGAAATTATTCCAGGTTCATAAACTGCCAAGGTGTTACTCTGGAGGAGTGGATAAGGGGAAGCTGCAAGACGCATCCCTCTCCCAATCCATAATGATGGAATAGGGCTTATTATGTGACTAGCAAAATGTCTTATTCGGGTTTGGATGCCCTAATGCAATACTGCAATAGTGTAATAGTACAACTGTGGAATGGGTTTTTATAGCTGTTTGTTTGTTTTAACATGAAAGTTGTTTATACTTCCCCCCCTGCCCTTTTCATTTCACTTTCTTGTGCATGACAAAAACCATTCCAGGGTTCAAAACTGGAAGCCTACCCAAACACAGCTGAATTATAATTAAAGGGATGTCAGAATCTCATACAGAATGAAACTGATGCAAATGCAATCCACTTCCCCCTGGGTACCAAACATCTCCGGGATCTCCCTGTTCCTTAATCTGGCAATCTATTTTGAGTAGGCATGTGAAAATCCATTTAGCAAAGTCAATAGACAAGCAAAAGGTCAAAAGCACAATGTTACCAGTACAGAAAGGGCAGGCCAAAGCAGGGTCTTATCAGGAGTCCAGGGATCAGCAGCATGCAAGATCTCTCCAAAAAGAAGCCATGTACTGGAAGCTGAAATAAAGGTGTTCCAGCAGCTAGCAGGTCACAACTGAAGGCTTATATAGTTGCGTCTCCAAGCACACACCCAGGTACTGCTGCAAACCATTTGTTCTGGCTTCAGAATTTCCCTACTTCCAAGGAGACCCTGGATCTTGAGTAGACCTTTACTCCCAAGTAGCCTGGCTGCTGCTGTTCTTGAGGTGTGCATTTCACCTCCCAAGTGATGACCTGTGCCTCCATGTTCCAACACTGGCACGCTTCAGGGCTGGGCAAACACTCAGCCTTTTCTTCAGACTCTGTGAAGGATGTATGGCCTTCAGGAGGCTCATCCAGGGTTCCTCAGAGTCCACCATTACTGGAGGGCCTGGTGTAGCATCTCTGGAAGTGCCATGGATATCAGTAGTCAGAGGGATCCACACAGTCATTGGACTTTGCAAAATCTCAATCTTCATCCATAGAGCCATCTTAGCCTGGGTCAGACATGACACACAAATTTGTTTTGTGAACCTTTTTATTATAATGAATGAATTCATTAGTTTATTAAGAAGCTAATCTTTGTATGCAATGTAATAAGAACACAATATCAAGTTAATCCAGTGTAATGAATGGAGTAGCCATTCTAGGTAGACGGACCATTCTGCCCATCATGCATGATAGATCCAAATTTTTGCCCATGTATTCCATTCTATCCTCACAACATCAGTAATTATGTCCACTCACAGACCTCTGCAAAGATGTGTTTGTTGCATGAATGATCAAATCCAAATTGAACATAAGAATAGCCCATTGTCAGATATCTTCTTTGTTCATAGTTCTTCAAACCAAATCTGAAAGTGTTAGTGAAGCTGAAAACTAGGATCAGAGAATGGGAAGATTAATGGTGTGAACTAGAATCAACTAAAACTAATTTTTACTGTCACACTATTTACAATTAAAAGGAGCTGACCTGGAAAATGACTCCCAGCAAAATGATATACACATTAGTTGAATTATTAAAAAGAAGGATGTACAACTTCTGATATGCCCTGCTGGATTTCTCCCTTGAGTTTAATTTCTGGAGAGGTTCACCCTTCCCAAGGACAATTAAGACCATAAGAAGAAGAGTCATGCTGGATCAGACCAAAGGTCTACCTAGCTCAGCATTCTCTTCACATAGTGGGAAACCAACTGCCTTGATTGGCCCTTTCTCTTGTCTTATATTGCCTTCCTAAGGATCAAAATGATATCTGCTCAGTTAGAAGAAAAACAGCCAGTTGTCCTTTGAATTCACATGATACCCCACTTCCATGCATGCTCCCATGCCTTCTTTGACCTCTTCACAGGGATGGCATGGAGAGCCCTGTTTATGGACTCAAGGCAGCAGCTCTACCAATGCTTTAATCAAAACCATCTATTTGGGTTGCATTACACATAGCTACTTGCCCAGGATCCCCCATGCATGCAGAGGGCTCAAACCCTGTTCTGAACTTGGGGCGATAAGTTTCCCCTCTGTTCTTCTAACAAGAAGCAAGGGCAGCAATCTGAATATTGGACATATTTCAGATTGGACTAGACCCTGCCTTGGGGAGAGTATGGGATCTATTTGAAAATGGATCCAGGGGGTATACATCTAAATCAAATTTCTGAACCTAACCTTTTTGAGACTTCAGCATCATCAGTATAAACAAGGCGGCTTCTTCTTCTTCTCTTCTTCTTCTTCTTCTTCTTCTTCTTCTTCTTCTTCTTCTTCTTCTTCTTCTTCTTCTTCTTCTTCTTCTTCTTCTTCTTCTTCTCCCGCCTTTTCCCCAATATTGGAACTCAAGGCGGCTTTACAACATTAAAATTTGTACAGTTAAAACATATAAATAGAGAAACACAAAAGTTAAAATATAATTAAATCAGCAATAGTCTTAAAAATATATAAAATATCAACGCTAAAACAACAATCACTATAGGAATAGTGCAAATCCATCACTTTCTCATAGGTCCAAATTTATTCCCCGAAGGCCTACTAGAACAAGAACAATTTTGCCTGCCTTTGAAAACATACCAAGGAGGGTGCCATTCTAGCCTCCATGGGAAGGGAATTCCAGAGTGTTGGAGCAACCACCGAGAAGGCCCTCTACTGAGTTTCTGTGAGGTGTGCCTGAGATGGTGGCAGAACTAAGAGAAGGGTCTCCCCTGAAGATCTCGGGGTACGGGCAGGCTCATAGGGGAGAATACGGTCTTTCAGATAACCTGGACCTGAGCCATATAGGGCTTTATAGGTCATAACCAGCACTTTGAATTGTGCCCGGAAACAGACTGGGAGCCAATGAAGCTGTTGTAACAGAGGAGTTGTGTGCTCCCGGTAGCCAGCCCCAGTCAGTAGTCTGGCAGCAGCTCCTTGAATCAGCTGAAGTTTCCAAACACTTTTCAGAGACAGCCCCACGTAGAGCTGTGTTACAGTAATCCAAACAGGCATAGATGAGACCAAGAATATAGGGTGTCATGGAAGGTAGATTTCATACCAAAGAATCCAAGACAAAACTGTAATATGCAGGAGGAATTCATATCAAAGAAATCAATTATTTATGCAAGACTTTTTCAGATCATTTGTGCTCCTTAGGAAATGAGACCAGAATGCAAAAGAAGAAGAAAAAATTGAAGTCAAGGAGACTTAATGCTTCTCTACTAGGAATTTCCAACTTCATAGGGTTCCCTCCCCCTCCTCTTGCCAGCAAGAGCAATTTTGCTTTGAAATAATTCCCCTTCAGCGTCTTCGCTCTTCTTTGGGGAGCCTTCAAGGCAGTTCTGAGAGGTCACATTCTGCATACTCAGTGCCAATAAGAGGAAATAAATTTAACAGCAAATTTACTAATATTGCAAATAGCATCACTAAAAATGGGGGGAAAGGGTTATCTAATAACTCATTCATCAGAGACATCTACAACTTTTAATCTTTCCTAAACAGACAAAATTCCCTTTGCTTGTCAGGCAAAATAGTTTTTCTTGCTGTTGTTGTTGTTTTGTTTAAGATATCACATGTTAAGAAAGGAAAAATATGATGGAAAGCATAGCAAGAGACCTTGAATCAAAGGTATTCAAGAGCACAAGAAGCTCAAAATAGCATATTATTTTTTCAGGGTCAGTGTACAGAGGAAGCTGGGCAGGCCATATAATCATAACCTTGCCCCCCCCAACCCTATAAACACCATATAAAACTGACCATCTATGGCCAGAAAGGAAACCTGTGGACATAGTAAGTGAGCTCTAGTTCTTCTGATTCAGCAATATGTCAGGTGACCCAACCTCAGCTGATGCCATCATACAGCATTGTCAGGGGCCACAACACTGATTCTTGCCCTGGACTTCCCTTTGTTTACAGCATGGGGCTGGACAGAAAGTAGATCTCCAGATGTTAAGCCTTCAGTTCCTGGCACTCCTGACCATTGACCATGTTGGCTGGGGTTTCTGGGGCTTGAAGTCCTAAACATCTGGAGATCTAACTTCTGCATACTCCTGGTTTACAACACTTCAATCAATGCCAAGTGGCCAAAGCATCCATTTTTAATTGCTGCAATGGACCAATGTTGGCCACAGTTCTAATTCCTCCCATGCACTGCTGTGATGCTATATCAGGAGTATCAAGGGAAATTTAAATGGGGTTAGACCCAATTGTTCATAGCTACACAGACAGAGCACTACTCACTGCTCACCACTGCTCATTTCCATCACTGGGTAAGCTTCTCATGACCTACCAGTGGAGGAGGAGGCCCACCTAAGGGCATATTTATTTATTTATTTATTTATTTATTTATTTATTTATTAATCACCCATCTGGCCGGCCACCTGGCCACCCTGGGTGATGTACAATTAAAACAAATCAATAAAATATTATAATTTAAAACAATATAAAAAATATTTTAAAATCCTAACCCACCCCATATTCCCGCCTGAAATACCATGTTTTTAATGCACGGCGGAAGCTCATCACGGAGGGGGCATGGCGAAGGTCACTAGGGAGGGAGTTCCATAATGTGGGAGCCGCCACAGAGAAGGCCCTCTTCCTAGTCCCCACCAGCCTGGCTGCTCTGGCTGATGGGATAAGGAGAAGGCCGTCCGTGGCAGATCTTGTTGAGCAGCTTACTTGATGTTGCTGGAGGCGCTCCTTGAGATGGGTAATATGGGCATATTACCCATGCCCCCTTTGATCCAGAAGCCACCCCTAGACCCAACTGTGCAGGATGATTCATACCAAGAAGAGTGAACTGCACATACATCAAGCCAATCTCCTCTGCTTCTGAGCACCACCAAAGCAGATGTCCTGATGCATTCCAGAGATGTTGAGGAAAGAGCAGAGAGAGATTTTGCCTTTAGTATGGAGGTTAAATTATAAGACAGCCTGTTGCAGACCTGCAGAAAGGGCTCTTTCATGGCGGTCCTAGTTTGAATTAAAGATTTTAATTCTCCTTTGAAGTCAAGCAAGGCATGTAACAAGCGCAGATTCAAATATATGATTTGTTTTACATACTAGCTTGGCTTTTACTCTATTGATTGCATTGACTAACAGACGCGTTTGTTTTTCCTCTAATAAATTGGTTCGTTAATTAAACATATCGATTTTCTTAAGTTTACCAATCGATGCTGTTATTAAATACATGAGTTTCGATGGCAGCTTAATTAGTGTGTGTATGAAATTCATTGATTCATGATTAGAGTATATTGCTTTGCATGTGCTGTGAGCCCTGTTTACCCTGAGCGGAATCTGCTGTGATTAGTGTTTGTTGGCATTTGGAACAGATGAGGCTGCACATAATGCGCGTTCTGTTCCCTGTATGGCATAATACGTTGCCATAATTTGCCTGAGGGAATGTTTTGAATTAAGCATGACAAAATTGTATAAAATAAACATTTACATTATACCATATGTAAATAGCTTAACTGCATGCAAGCATCACCATTAACGTTAAAAAATGCTCAGGAACATCACTCTTTGGGAACCCATATTCAGTGCCATGTATCCCAGACTGACTACCCATCGACACACTTCCATCATTCTTTAGGCCCACAGTCAAGGTTATTAAGGGATAGTAAAAGCTGGACTTAAAATCATTTTTGCCATGAGTTGACTTGTTTTCCATGTAATTTTGGTGTGGATTGCTGACAGATTTGTAAATGCTTTGAAATGTTGAAAGAGTCAATCTCATCTCACCACATTTTCACCTGTCCTCAGGCTTTTTTTTAAATTATTATTTATTTAAAATATGTCTTAACTGATTCTGTGGCAGGGTACCAAGGTGTGTGTGTGTGTGTGTGTGTATAGTAGTAACACAATGTATTGCTCATATCCAGTGGCCCTCACAATACAGTTACAGACTGCAAAAACCATTTAATACAATAAAATAAAACAAAAATACAGTAAAATGGTCGGAATTTAAAACATTCCTTCTGTGCTGCTCCCTTAGGGTTTGGCAGCCATTTGGCCTAGAAAGGCAGCCCTCATTTTTCTTGCAGCTAGTGCAAATAAAGCAATCCTATAACTGATAAATATACTCTGGTTTCTCTTCAGATCGTGTATGTGTGTGTGTGTGTGTGTGTGTGTATCATACATGCTTGAAGAATTTGATCTTTGTGAATTCCTGCATGAAATAACCTGCACTGCACCTGTTGGATGAATGTGCAGATTGGAGCTTAGCTGTACAACAGATTTTGCACTTCTTAGAATGTTGTGACACTGTTTTTGGCAAAATAAACATATCAAGATATGTGTTTAGATATATATTTTGAGAGAAAATACATATTTAAAATACTTATTTGGGGTGAAAAGAGTATAGAGTAAGATGGGTGAATAAAGGTGCAATCCAATCAGGAGGCTGCCCGTAACCCTCCAAACTCAGAGAATTACAGGCATCCTATGCAGAGCGGGAGGAGTCTAGAGGTGAAAGCTTCCTCTGTGCTCCTCCTGCTCTGCAAAGCAGCTAGAAGGCCAATTTCGGCTATCTAACTGAGGTGCTTTGGAGGGGGAGGGAAAGAGGTTGAGGCACCGCCAGGATATGTTGTATCTTGGTGGTGCTGGTCTCCTCCCTTCCCCTCCCCCCAAACCCCTTCTCTGAGGTTGCTTTTACAACCTTGGAGGAGCAGCCAGCATGGATCGATCGCTCTCCGAGTCCGAGCAGCAGTGTTGTTGGAGCTTTCTGCTGCCACACTGGAGACACCTCTGCTTGCAGAAAGGGAGATCTTCAGCATCCTCTGGTCCCTCAGCCACCTTCCCAAGGAGCATAGGATTGCACCCTAAGAATCTAATCAATTTCATCACATATGGGTCAATTGGCTTAATGCACACAGTATATAGGTTATGTGCAGGGGGGGGGGAAGAATTGTGATTTCAGTAAAGGAATTTTTGGGGATCAAATGAGCATTACTCAGGAGAACAACAAATTCTGACACTTGATCCCACCACCACTACCAGCTCTTTTATTCAAACAACAGCACATTTGTCAGCAGCAACCAACCTAATGGAAAATGTTAACTTGAGGTCTGTGTCCAAGACAAAGTACCTCAAGCAGCAGGCATCTGTTTACCTCACAGAATGAACTTAGCTCTAAATTATGCATGCTATGAAGTCTTGTTCATTAGACACACAACAGGGCTTTGTGGGAGGTATGGGGAGAGATTGAAATTAGCTACATTTTATTAATGTTGAATGTTGCATATTCATTTCTGCTTTGACATGCTGAAGCTTGCTTTTCTCGAGACTATTGCTTCAAAGGAAGTTTGTGATAGGGAGGACCAGAGAAGGTCATCAAGTCCATCAGGCAGAAATCAGGTATGGTTGAGGACAGCGGTGTAGTCATACATTTTGAAGTGCAGGGACTAGGGGTGGGCAATCCACTGGGACCTGACCCACCTCCAGCTCGGTGGATGCCAGACTTCCAGGTTCCCAGCAGGCCACTGTTTACATAGAAAATGCCTTAAGATACGTAGAAAGTGGCCACAATTTTTGCAAATTGCAGCCGCTTTGGGCATATCTTAAGGCATTTTCTAGGTAAACAGTGGCCTACTGGGAATCCAGAATTTGCTTCCCCGGACTCGGGAGAATGCAAGTTGACACTAGGGAAGAGGTAAGGGAGACAGAGTATGGGGGGTCAAGCCCTGTTAGTCTGCCGGATTTCCACCCCCCAAATGAAATTCTTGCACATCCCTAGCAGGGGCTCATCATGACAGTCTTGATGGACTGGATAGTCCAAAACGTCAGGCACCTGTGTTGATCCATATCAACACAGCACTTCTAGCAGTTTTCATCTGCATCCAGAGCTGATCGTTTGTGAAGCTTAGTTGTGCCATCTGAGACCAAGTCACAACCCTCCGCAAATACTCTGCTGTACAACAGGGGACAATATACTACTAATGAGAAAATCCATTTTTTCCCCAGCTACTGTGAGGACTGAAGCTAAGCTCAGAGCGAACAGGGAATTCTGAGCAGGGGAGTCAGATGATAACATCACCCCTGCTTATAAAAATGTGCCAGCACTGAGTCCCTGTGAGCCCTGGCCCCACTGCACCACACTCGATCCTCTACGCTGTCTGGGGCATGCTGGGAGTTGTAGGCCAAAAACATCTGGGGACCCAAGGTTGGAAAACACTGCTCTAGAGGAAAAAATGTGTATTCACCCCACCTATCATTTGGACTGGAGCCATTAAGAATGAAAACAAAATGGAGAAGACATATCCCTGAGGGGTTGATATAAGAATATTTGGAGTGGCGTAAGCCACCCTTAAATTTCTCCGTGCTCCCAGGCAAATAATTATCGTAATTAGGACCATCCACCAGGTATGTTCCGGTCCTTGCATTAAAATCACTTGCTATGATTGGATGGACATGTGGGAACTTAGATGTTAATTCTAGGTAGTAACATTAAACTTTAAGCCATTTTAATGTCACCTCCTGTTTTCTTTCAGGGGGAGCAAGGTAAATATTAAACATAAGTAAAGAGAGATTAGAAGCCATCAGCTCCAAAACCAAGGCTGACACAAAAGAATCACAATTTGGTTGCGCTTACAACTTGGCATCTATAGACGATGAAACCAAAAAACACAGTCCATGACTTGCCGTAACCTTACCTCTCTTAGGGAGTGCTGGAAGACAAGAGGGCGTATACCTATTTATACTACACCACTGTTTGGGGAATGCTATCTTTGTGAATTCTTATATGAAATGACCTGGTCCACATCTTTCTGACCAGTACCAAGTCCAAACTAAGCTATCCACAGATTGAACACTTCTAAATTGTGCAATGCAGGTGTTGGCAGTTTAAACATATCAAAATATACATTTAAATACATATTTTGAGAGAATAAAATACCTATGTATTTTTACAAGAAAATTCACATATAAATACATATTTTGGGAATATTGAAATTTGTATTTTGAGAGTTTTTGTTTTTGTTTTAATCATAGATGAATATTTAAATGGAAAGGATTGGAATGCAATATGGGTAAAAACATTCAAAAGTGACACAGATTTATGCATCCCTAACCAACATAAACTGGACTACAAGAAGTAGGGATATGTGGAGCTTCCAATTCTAATAATTTTAACTAGTATTATATTTATATAAAATGCTTCTCTTAAAATCCCTTGGATGTTTTGCCCTTCCAGGAACATCCAAAATAGTTCTGTTGTTTTGCTTAAGGCTACATTTAGTGGCACCTCTCTGACTAGAAGTAAATACTTGGCAGGGACTAGAGACTGTGCAAAGTTTCAGAAACAAATTTCATGTCTGAAGGATAGGGACAGAGCTGTCCAACAGAATTCATATCAATGTGTACACCAAGACTTGCCTTGAGCAAGTCTTGTTTCAGAACAGAAGCCATCAGTGGTTAAAAATAAGATAAAGGATCCTGCATTTGGATTTAGGATTTAACCTTCAATTCCTATAGGTTGGATGGAGGGAAAAACCCCCAAAACTATTCCTAGTCCACTCCTGCTGATAGAATAAGTGCATACTGATATATACAGACTGTCACCAACTTCAGACTCTCTAAGATATCAATGCTCAGAATGAGGGAGGGCACACATTTATTTATTTAATTAATTAATTAATTTTTATACCGCCCAATAGCCGAAGCTCTCTGGGCAGTTTACAGCAATTAACAAGACAGTCCCTGCCCGCAGGCTTACAATCTAAAAAGACACGACACACAAGGAAAAAGGAATGGGGAGGGAAGAAGGGGGGATATTAATTAATACTCCTGGCAGGGCTGGTGGAATGGCCTGTATGAGCCACATGAGCCAGTGTGAGCCACAGGCATGTATGTATTTTAAGCAATGGAATAGTCTCACAGGAACCTACTGCTTAGCTTTGCAATAGTCCATGTGGCCCGCGCTGGCTCAGCTTGTCTGAGTGTGGAAAGCTAAGCAGGGTCAAGCCTGGTTATTACTTGGATGGAAGACTCCTCCCTCCTCTAGTTTCCTGCATTGAGCAGGGGGTTGGACTCGAAAGCCTTGTAGGCTCCTTCCAACTCTATGATCTATGAAATCTATGAAATCTTGGTTTCCTGGCTTGCCATACTAGGAGGTAAAAAACAATCTTCCACAACTCTGGCTCCTATATGCAAGTTCAAAGGGGAAGTTCTTACAATGCATATATGTTCAAGTCTGCACTTTGGCAGATGCTGCACAGCTTCCCCCAATTCCCCATGTTGTTCAAGCGTATCACATTAATGGTATTGTTAATAAGGTAGCCTTGGTCAATCTTAATCATACTTTAAAACAGAGGTGGGCAACTTTGTAGGGTTGTCCACCTCTGGAACCCTATAGACCTCTCCCTCTGGAGTCTACAGAATCTTTCACAGGAGCCCTTCACATTGCAATATTTTTGTTGCAGGTCCCATTTGTGATGCTACTACTTCCCCTATCCATAAAATGTGCCAAACATTATCTCAGAATAATATTAAGAATTAAACAAATTATGTCATCTTTTAAAAAGGGTAATACCACAGTTGACCAAAGAGATTCTTACTTCACAGTGAGGGACTATTGATTTTAGATATTTTAGAAATGTCACTGCATTCAAGAATGAAAAATTGGGCAAAACGCTCTGTAGAAATGAAGATTCATGCCCAAGTTGAATTCAATCCTAAAAGAAGAATAAAATGGATGAACACATGACTGAGCTTATAATGCAGATGAGCTGTGGCTTAAGAGCTATCCCAGATCCTCTCTCTGAGAAGCAAGCATTCAAGCAAGGATTTGATGGGATTCAGTCAACCAATGGACTGTATACAATGGATTTGCTCCAATGATGACCTACAAAAGATCATTCACCTTTCCCATATCTAAAATTATAATATAATTCCAAATTCTAGGGTTTAAAATAACAGAGGCTCTTCTCAGAGTTGGTAAGCATGCTTCAATGTTTAAGGAGTTGTGTAAAACCATATGGGATATCTTATTGTATGGTATTAATTTATCTCTTGGTATCGGAATGAATCCATGTATTCTGTCCCTTTATGATGTGGTGCTTTAACATTTCCCCAGAGAGGCCGGCTGCTGCAAAGAGGCCCCAGGGTATGCAGAGACACTAGGAATTGCAATTCTAGCCCAGTCTTCAGCAGAAGGGGACAATATGTGAACCAGCAACACTGACAGGAGTGCCCCAAGGGAAATTTGTAAAGAAGCCCATCAAAATGTTGCAGGATATGGTACACGGAGCAGTAGGGAGAAGATGTTTGCCAGGGATTGGCACATCTCCATCACCTTTGTTGTCCCGCTTCCCCAAGGCACGTTTTGGGGGAAATCCTGGGAAAGGCTGAGGAGATGTAGGGATCAAGTGTCTTGCAAGCAAGCATTCAAAGTGAATGCTCACAGAGCTTCAATCCATTGTGGATGTTCACTTGGAACAATCACAAAGGTTTGACCCCTTTCAGGGCAGGGCAAGCAGTGAGATATTGGGCTAAACAGATATCGGAGCAATTCTATGCATGCTTAGACAGAAGGAAGTCCTACAATTCCCAGCATCCCTCCAGCCAGCCATGCATAGGATTACACCCTACAACTGCAGGCCAACTTGCACTTACTTGGGAATAAACATGGGATTTATATTTATTTATTTATTTATTATATTTATACCCCACCTTTTTTCCTGCAAGGAACCCAAGGCGGCTTACATAATCCTCCTCCTTCTCTCCATGGGATTAGGCTTTGAATGTCAGGTTTAAAGGGGGAACTACTTTTCCTGAGGTTAGAGTGTGACTGGCTGAATCAGTCAATTTCACTTTCTCCCACATATGGATTTTTTGAAATCATCATCATCATCATCATCATCATCATCATCATCATCATCATCATCAAGTTCTTTCTTTCCCAAATGTGAATACCTGTGTGAATTTTGGTACATTCTTATTGAAAATGAACTGAAACTAAACTCTCACCCATCTGCACCAGCCAAATTCAATAGATACAGCTTTTCCCATGGGGGCACTCCTGTCAGTGTTGCCGGTTCACATATTGTCCCCTTCTGCTGAATACTGGACTAGGAAGAGGTCACTGATGTACCTGCCTGACATAGAGCTGTTTATGTTGAGGAGCCTGTCCAAAGAGAGAGGGGGGGGGGTGGCAACACTAATTCAGCAGTAACATGGTTGAATCCACAGGCATTCAGACCCAGACTTTTAAGAGCTAAGCATTCAAAGCCTGAGGCCTGGATGAATTAATGTCACTTTCTGTGTCTTCTACATTCTTTTGTTTTTAAGCCTCAAGTCCTGCCCCCATGGAAAACTTTGCAAATTTCAATAAATTCTTACCAAAACTGAACGGAAGCAAAATTCTACCAATCCCTAGGTTACATTGGCAGCAAATAGTGATACATGTCTTAAGTTTCAAGCTGATGCAGAGGCATGAAAGCTAAGGAATGTGCTTACAGACTGCATGGAACAGAACATAAGTGTGACAACAAATGGCACAATTAGAAACTGAGTGCTCATCAAGCTAAATATTAGCTAGACAGTAAATCAAGACAGAATGTCATTGTAATCTGCAAACAAATATAATTGTTCTTTATAGTTGTGTGTTGTGGGATTTAATCCTCCATGCAGAAAAGCAGGAGGCCTTAATAAGGTTAAAAATGGTTTGATGGTTTGTTTGTTTGATCTTTTTTGACACAGTTTTACACTTCCTATAGAGGGTTTATTTTAAATGACACATTTATCTGAAAGAACAGCAGATGGGATTAAATTCCAGATTAATCTTTCTGAGTGTCTGCAAAAAAAAAAAAGAAAAGGAAAAGGAAAATGCTTTGCAGTTCCAGGATTCTGACTATAATGCTGAGACTGACTCCTAGATTTCCATGGAATATTCTTCCCCATCTGGGCTGTATGACTAGAGATGTACGGATTTTGTTGAACCCATTCCGTCTGTGTTTTGCAGATTGCTGGGATCTTTCGTTCTATCATCCAGTCATGACAGAATGTACAAGAATTTCATTCCTGTTTGCAAATGTACATTTGCACCAATGAGTACTTGCACAAGTGTGCATTTGTGCAAATCCCCCCTTCCAAAGAGTAAAACCAAAAATGGTCTGCTAATCTGTGGAATCCGCGTGATTCGGAAAAAGCCAGTCTGCTGCAGAATCTGTAGGTCAGGTGAACAGAAATCCAAACTTGTTTGAACCTATTGTGGAATTCTCTGACATCCCGATCTATATCCACAGGGTGGCCCATGGGAGCTTTTCTCATTCAGCTCCCCCTGGTCCCTCATCACAGCATTGCTGGTTACAGGCCTGCCTCCCCCTGCCCCAAAACTCCAGGGGCAGACTTATACAAACTTTCTGGGGGAAAGGTCCATCAGTAGAGCAATCCTATGCCTGCCCAGGGAACACCCCAATGACTGAGCGCTCTGAACATCCTGTGCTCAGCTGGCAGACACCTAGCAGAGCAGGAGCAGCTATGGAGGTGACCGTCACTTCTCTGTCCTCCTTTCTGTTGGTTTTGAGTTTGTTTACCGGAATCATAGGGGAGGGATGGGAGCTAGGAGGCTTCAGGATCCTGTGGCTTCTTGGAAACTCCCCTTCCCCCCTCATTTACATCCTCATCTGAAGTTAGAGCTCCAACCCCAAGTGCAGAAGCCACCATGGCGCTTTCTGCAGTGACTGTGAGGGGCAGGAGGGGCAGGGGGGAATCCTCATTTGGATTTCCCTTCCCAAGGTCATGGCAGTGCCTATGGCCTTGGAGGGAGGATTCAGCAATATCCTTTGGTCCCTGGAACACTCTCCCAATGGCCATAGGATTGCTTTCCAAGTTTTCTTTTAAAAACCTATCTGGAGTTATGATTTAGTGAGCATACATGGTTTAGCGACCATGCATGAGATGTGTCCATGTGTACACCCGTCATGCATTGATAAAGGGAGCAGATTTGCACCAATGAGCACACACCGCCGCCACCGCTGCTTACATTTGGATATTGTGTGAAGCTGCTCTACACACATAGAAGACTTCCATGCAAGGAGGGAATCCCAGGCCAAACAGGACCGCTCCTCACACGGAGGCTCACTCTGCATGTAGGGCTGGGTCACATGCCGGCTGAATGCACAGTGGGGGAGGGACAGTGTGCTTGTTGGCAGAGGGTGTGGCCAGTAGGCATGCATGACACACAAGCCCCTCGGGAGCTTGTCCAGTTAGGCACACATACTCTCTCACACAGTGATCTGACCCTATTATGCACAAGCAAACCTCCTACTTACCTGCAACAGCAAAGACGCAGGTAGGGTTGTGCGTGGAGCTCGATGGGGGGGGGGTGGGAGATTGGCAAACTCACCGGGCTTGACCCCTCCAAGCTCATCTTGACTCACCTTTCCCCGACTCGGCTCATGTTCTCGCAAGCCAAGCCGGGGAAAGCTACTTCCAGGTTCCGGACACTACATTTTCTACGTAGAAAATGGTGTAACATACGCCGTTTACGTAGAAAATGGTGTAGTATTCATTAAAAATGGCTGCAATTGGCACAAATTGCAGCCATTTTTAACATATACTACACCATTTTCTACGTAAACGACACAGAGCCCAGGACCAGGAAGTCCGGTGAGTGCTGGCTGACGCACTTGCCGGAGGCTTGGCTCGGCTTGGTTCACATGGCAGGGGTGCTCACTGAGTGCCCCACGAGTCATGTCGGGCTCGGCGCCCATCCCTAGATGCAGGTCGCAATTCAGAAGAGGAAAATTCAAGGAGATGTGAATCATCTATTTTTGAGGTGGAGGTTGTGTTGCTCAGTGAACAGTCAAGCAGTCAGTTCAGACCAGACCTTCTCCCCCACAAAAAAATATTGAAACTGTACAAAGCACATAGTAGCTGTCTGCAAAGCTCTAATTTCTGCCTGCAGAGCTATTTAGCTAATTGTACAGCGGGAGTAAGAAGAATGACACATATTAACTGAGAAAATATGGCAGGCACATTTACTATAATAAGATGCCGGTTGGCTATACCAGGATATCTCCTTTGCCCTCGTTGTGAAGCAGAAATGCTAAAATGCTTCAGTGTTATCATTTGTCATTCCCAGCAGGTGATTTGCTAAAGATTCTAGTCTAGTTCATTTTTTTTCTCCTACTGTCTTAAATACCAACGAGTTTATCTCATACAATATAAGTGGTGTTGTGATACATTCTGGAAGAGCTGGAAAGAGACAGTGCAATCCTATAAATGTCTAAGTAAGCCCATTGATTTGTTGTCTGGGCCAATGTGAGAGGCAGGTGAACAAGCAGGTTGCAATGGTGAAGAGGAGGAACAACACTAGGAGGAATTGTCAGTGGGCTCCTGCTGGAGTATGTGATGCCTAACCATCCCTCCACTTAACACCAGCCCTGCTTCCATGGAATTTGACTGACCCCGGTTCTACTTTCTATTTCTTTCCCACTTCTTCTTTTTCCTTATACATTGCCAATTTGCACCAGCACATAGAAATCAAGACCCGCTTCTCTTAGTAAGTACCCCCTTTTTGATGTCTACTTTGAAGCTTTGGGACAAATGGTGCAATCTTTTACACTGGCTATTTCCCCAGGATCCACTTCCATAGGACAAGATCTGATCTCTTCAGGGAAAGATCCAGAGTCATGCTGGGTGTGGAAACATGCTCATTTCACTAGGTTCTATGATGTGATCAGCAAAACTGAGATGATGTCTAAAGAGAATGTCAAGTCTTTGCATTTGCCCTGATATCAGGACTTGCAGTTACAGTCCTTGGTCTTTTCATCTGGTTGCAGCCAGGAAATTAAAAAAGAAAAGATGAGACACGGTACATTGGGTGAACTAGGACCACACCTTTATGAACTATATAAGTACAAACAATATCTGCAACAACCTAACCCAGTGTGGACATTTGCTTAAATACAGAATCTGCATGGTGACTGTGACTGTAACTTAGGCAAGTCTATGCTAGCTGTACACCCATTAGTAGTTGTTGGCTTCCTAACACCCTGTTCTTGGGATACATATCTCATTCCCATGTGCATATATTCTGTAAACATCATGAATAGTGTAAAATATATTAGGCTATGTTGCATGGAAATAAAAGATGACAAAAGCTTCACCTGTTGAATTTCTGTGCTGTTGAACCAGCAAAAAGGCTTCATCTTATCTAGTTTTGCTTTAATTGTATAAGTTTTAAAGTTTGTGAGCTGCCTTGGGTCCCAGTGTTGGGAGAAATGTGGGATACAAATATATATATATATATATATATATATATATATATATATATTCTTCTTTCACCCTTGCCTAGGATAGCTAAAAGCCACCCTGCACTTCTGCACAGCCAGAATCTGAATTATGTGATCTAATAAATGAAATGTATGAGGTTTGTTCTACAGAAAATGTTGTACTTGGGACACAAGAACTAGAGCTGTGAGCCAAAGGCCTCTTGAAATTTTCCAACCTTTTTGAGAGCAGAAAAATTGGTAGAGAAATTTGCCAACGGTTTCTCAGGGTTGGAGCTCACCATTAACTGTGGCAGTAGCGCAGCCTCTTTCTTTTTCCAAAGGATTTTGTGTTTGCTGCTACTATGACTGTATTAGCAGTCTGACATCCTCCTCTGTAGTACTCTGTAGGCGATCACTCGTGACCGAGTAAGATTGTCGTCCAGGATAAAAAAAATTACAAAAAGAAAATTTTAAAAGGAGGAAATTCTAAAGAAAAATATTGTGTAGACTCTAGCGATGGGTCCGTAAGTGACTGCGGAGGCCAATTCTAGATCCACACAGCTTTCCACAGTGAGGACACAGGTTACCAGATGCAAGATGGTCCAGTAAAGAATTCGTTTGACATGCTTTTTGCTTAGCACATTTCTCCCTTTCACCTTGCACTCGGGCCAAAACAGAGCATGGGCGGGGGTCCAGCGCGCCGGAGCAGTGGCTCCGGCGGTGGCGGAGGCGGCAGAGGTAGCGCGCAGGACCAGGTAGCTGGCGGGGGGTCCTGGTGGCAGCAGGGGCGGCGGGGGGTCCGGCAGCGGTGGCGGGGGGGGCGTGCGCATGGGGGTTCTCCAGCGGCGGCTCAAGAGGCGTGATCGGGCCGCCGCCGCTCGTGGGGGGCCGAGCCCAGAGCGAGCCTCCAGCCAACTCCAGGCTCGGCCCCACCACTAACAGATATTGATTAATTGACTGGTTTCTTACACAGTGGAGCATTCAAAAATCATATTCCTCACCTGCTGAGTGACAGACTTTTTTAATGCCTCATAATTCTAACCATGTGATTCTGCTAAATGTGTAGACTGGCTCTAAAAGATGGCAGTCAAAGTTATTTGGCTAGGTCCATAAACATTGGTACACTTGTAAAGCCCCTTACCCGCTTCAAATTAAGAGGAGGGATTTTCAAGCCCCTAATTTTTTCTTGGGCTTGGATAAAAATCTGACCCATTAAGAAATACCTGCCTTCCCCCCCCCCATCTCTCACTACTTCAGTCCTCTGGGATGGATAGAGACTACCTGTTTTCTTCCAGACCAATTCCCCTAACTAGGAGGAAGAGGAAGACGCTTCTTTCGCCAAGCAAAGGAGAAATTGGTGTTATTTTCCAGAAATATAAAAGAAGAAACCAGTATTCCCTGCCCCTCGCAAAGAGGCCTTAAGGACTAACACGGAAAGCTTCTAATAAGTACTAAATAAAACCATCAGTAAGGCTTTCCTTTGCTTCTTTGTCCTTGCACACCTGGACTGTCAAACTGCTTTGAAATCAGTCTTTCAGCAGGGCTGCTGTGAAAAAGTGCTTAAGAACAGGGATGAAGAAGATGTGAAGTACTTTCTGAAAAGAATGATGCTAGGTTTTTAAAGGTCATTGGTCTATCATAAAGGGCCTTTAGCCTGGGATGTGGGGTTGGGGATGAGAGGTTTTTTCCTTCCCCCCCCTTCCCCCTGTTTTCTTTTGGAGGAGGAGGATAACAAAGAAGCTATGAAAACGAAAACTTGTACCTTCCTTGTTGCCAATATTTCCTTTTCTGCTGTTTACAGTTCTTTACTAATTTCCACCCTACTAGTTTGCCATTTCTTTGCATTTTATGTTATTATTTTATTTCGCACTTATAGGGCATCTAAACATTTCTAAGCACTGCATAGAAACAAACAGACAGACAGTCTCTCCCCACAGGCTCACAGTCTAAGAGATGGGGGTTAGAAATGGACAAATCCGTCAGTTTGGGTTTCTCTCTGTTTCTAATTTTTTCCATTCGTAAATTTGGTTCATCCTGAATTTTGAGTTGCTGTTGATTTAAAACAAACAAACAAAATCATCGCATGAGAACTGAATTTCATTTTGAATATTTCTTTGAAAGTGCAAAATTAGGTAAATGTGCATGAAAATGCAAAATGAATGAATTTCTCCTGCATCCCCAGTGGGAGGGGGGTCAAGAATGAGAAGGGAAGATCTGAAAATGATGAGGGAGAGATATCTCAACATCTGCAATGCTTTTTATTTATTTATTTACGGAACAATCTTATAGGAATGTGCCCTCACTGCTCGGAAGACCCCAAACTCTGAGGTTTCTAAGTTTCCTCTGCCCTGCTGCTGGGCTGTAGCCAGCATGGTGGGAAGAGCAGCGGAGGTGATCTTTGCTTCCCTGTCCTCCAATCTTTGCTTTTTTCTCTAGATGGGCTTTTCAGGCTGTCTAGTGAGTGCACTTCGGAGGGGGAGGGAAGGAAGCTGGAGGAGGCTCGGGACAAATCTGCCCTGGCTTCTCCAGTCTCCTCCCCTCCCTTCCAACAGAATGCCCCCTTCCCCGCGGTTGATTTTCCAACCTCAGAGAGGCAGCTGGCATAGTTCTCTTTGTGCTGGCTGTGAGGGGGCAAGGGATCAGATGTCCAACTCCCCCTTCTGAGTTTGGAGCACTGTATCTGACCTCAGAGAGGGGGATCTGAGGTCATAGGATCACTCTTTTATTTATTAATGGGATTGCGGTCCACAAAGAAGTTTACAACAATACATAAATGCCACCACCAGAGGTAAAAGCAGGCAAAGCACCTACACATAACATTGGATGTGCCTTAAGTGGAGATGGAGCGCTACCAGTGGAATAGAACTTAGACTCCTGGAAGCTCCCATGGTAAGCCCACAGAAATATCAATGGGTGTAGATATCCCACCAGCGGAAGTGATGGGAGAGAAAGTGGGGTGTGCTTGGGGATACTCAGGCTCCTAAGATCCCTCATACCCCCAAAAAAACCTCCAAAAAGTAAAAAATAAAAATAAAATTTAAATTAATTAATTAAATAAAAAAGGAACACTCAACTACTTAGTTGATTTCCTCTGATTAACCATAATGGAAAGGGGGAAAGGGAGGGAGAAGAATGCCCCACTCTGGCTGCAGCAGCAAGTTGGCAAGGCTTGGGATTGGAAAGTGGTAGTATCTCTGCCACAGAATCTCCACTCACCCATAGGATTGCAATGCAGAAATGAGTGCTGCCACAGAAAATTTGGGTGCTGCCACAGAAAATATCCTTTGTCTGATAGCCACCCATCTGACCTCAGAAGAGTCCTTGGGCAAGCCCCCCGTGGTTCCTGTGTCGTGTAAACCACAGCTGGGGGTGCCCCCATGGGACGGCCGCACGTGTTAAGCATGGAAAGTGACCATGGACGGTAGAGGGGTAAGCCCCTACCATGTGTGGCCACCCTGCCATGCAAACAGTGGGCGGCCGTCCTGCGGGGGCCTCCCGTGGCCTCACAGAGGCGGCAGCCCAGAGCGGCCAGAGCTGCAGCCACTCCGGCCTGTAGGGCCAAACGGCCCCCCTGGGCAGCCTGAGCCACCATCCCCTAGCGCTGGGAGGCCCACACTGCAGTGCGGGGACTGCCGGCTCCACCGGGGTCCACCCACGTGCGCGGGGCGCAGGTTGTCTGCGGCGCCCCGCCGGACCCCACAGATGGCCCCATGGTGCTTCCCCCACTTGCCGCCTGGGTCGTATGAACCAGCCCCTTGTCATGGATGGCTTAGCGGACACACCGGTCAGGAAGTGAGGCAGGAACTTTATTGTCTCTCTTAAAGGGATCCTAGGAAACTGCCTTATACCAGGTCAGACTCCTTCTGCATCTTGCCAAACGTTCTCTCCTTTGTCTGGCTGCAGCACTCCAGGGACTCAGACAGAGGTCTTGCTCATCATCACCTACTACCTGATCCTTTGATAACCTGAAGTTCTAAACCCACAAAAGAAGAGGCAAACAGGGATAACACCACCAGCCATGTTAGGAAACTATGGGATCCACTACCAGAAGATGTAGGGATGGGCACCAATTTAGGAGACATTAAAAGGGAATTAGACAAATTCATGGAGGAGAAGGCAATCCATGGCTACTAGTCCTGATGACTATATGCCACCTCCAGTATTGGAGGCAATGTGCCTATGTATAGCACTTGCTTGGGAACATGAGCAGGAGGGCGCTATTGCACTCATGTCCTACTTGTGGGTTTTCCACAGGCATCTGTTCACTGTGTGTGAACAGAATACTGAACTGGATGGACCCTTGGTCTAACCCAGAATGATTCTTCTTACATTCTTATTCACAGTGTGTTGTAAAGGTTACTGAGATAAAAAATATGTAAAGAATTTTGAACAATTGAAATATGCTGTAAGAATATCACCATGATTATTTACAAGATACGATTTTGTGAGAACTGTTTGCTATTGCTCCTTTTAGCAAGGTAGGCTTTTTAATTGTGTTGTCTGAAGTAGCCAGACCATGTTCTCAAATATCTCTTCTATGCTGCATGCCATTCAGTGGGAATACAAGTACAGAGCTATGATGGACATGAAAGAGACTGGGAAATGCAGCAAATGCTTCAATGTTCAGGACTCAGGAGTTCTGGGTCCTCTTCAGAGGTTTCACATATAGAAGAAATCCCTACATAGGGATGTATGAGAATTTTATTTTTGCTTGCAAAACATGCAAGCATGCCCCATTCAAAGCTTTGAACACAAGCACAAAGGTGAGCACATGCCCACCAAAAATATTCACAAATTGTGGAACACGTGCTCACATTCTTCTCTCCCCATTTCCCAGTTCGATTTGCACAAATGTCCTAATTTGTGCAAATTTCCTCAGTAGACTGAATCAACCCTGCTTTAGTCTATGTTGAAAATTTGTGCAAATTAGGATATTTACACAAGTCTCCCATTCAATCACTGCTCGATTTGCGCAAATTTCCCATTCGTGCAGAGTGACCAGGAATAATAAGTGTAAACAGGAATTGAGCATGAGACGAGCAGCGAGACAATGTTTGGAGAATCCTAGTGATCTCAAACACTGCTCATTCGCAAAGGAAAAAAAATACATTTCATGCTGAAGGTCTATTTAGCTCCACCATTTTTCAAGTGAGGAATATGGTATCAGGAGCAGAATTTGAACATGGTTTGGATATTCCTAGTCTGCATGCTGGACTGTTGAAAGTAAATGTTTCCCAACATGCAGGCAATGGGAACAATCTAAAGACCCCGCTTCCCCACAGAACCTCACTGTTCTCTTCTGTGAAGGAAAATATTGCACATGTGCCCAGAAGTTGATTACTACTGCATGGGTATGCTTGTACAAGCGACTGGCCTATGCCCAATTTGAAAACAGGCATATAAAGTTGTAGAAATTCTTGCTTAAATGTTCAAAAGGTTCTATGACTCAGGATTTTGAGCCCTCCTTCTTGTTGTTGTTGTTGTTGTTTTTCTCTGCTAATATACCACGAGTAAAGCCACTGTAGTTTGATGAAAAGGAGATGGACCAGTGGAGCACAAGACCATTTTTCCAAGTGCTCTCCATCAGTTACAATGGGTAGTATCCAATGTGACACTACCACGAATGTAAATTACATTGCACTCACGTAAGCAACCTCTAGTACAACACCAACAGTGCTGGCTGGTGTGATAGGTTTCCCCAGAAAACTCATCACACCAGCAAGCACTATTGGCATTGTGCTAGTCAGGTCATTTATGCTAGTGCAATATAATTTAGGTTGGTGGTAGCGTCACTGCCCAATCAGAGCTTTGTCTTTGGGGCCATGGTATAGAGATCATTTGCAAATCTGGACAAAGCATCCATCTGCAGGTGCATCCAATTAAAAGCAAAACAAACAAACAAAAAACCTGTGAGAATTTTCTCCTGTGATTCAAAGTCAACTCCCACCCCCCATACAGCAGAGATAATCAAGCAAAATTTAGTGACTGTGTAGTACTTTCTCCTCAGTCTCAGCCAGAAGTTCATTCCACTCTGCCTGCAATCATGGACAGAAACACAAAAACTAAATTCTTGTTATCACAGTTGGAAAAGACTTCAGCTAGCTGTTCTGCAATGAACATCAGATGTGTTAAAAGTATATTGAATCCAGTGCAAAGTGATGAATATGGGAAGATAAATGCTTTTGTTATTTGGCCTGCTTCTGTTCCTGACACCGCTCTGCTCCTTAGCCAAAATTTTAAAATGCTGCTACAAAAACAAAAAACCTAAGTAGGAACATTGGAAGCGGACTTATACATAGTCAGACTATGGTCCACCCAGGGGAGGCTGGTGACTTCTATTTCGGTGGGGCTCCTAATCCATTGCAGGCTTTGTTTTGGGGCTTTATAGGAGCTATCCATGGTGCTGAACTCCTTCCCCAAAATAGATTTACCACCATGGAGCACCATGGATAGCTCATATAAAGCTCCAAATAAAAGCTGCAATGGATTAGGCGCCCCACCAAAATAGGCGTCACCAGCCTCCACTAGGTCTAGTTGACATTGATTGGCAGTCCAGGATTTCAGCCATGGCTCTTTCCAAGCCCTACCTGGAGATGCTCGGGAGTGAACCTGGGACCATATGGGGCTCTGCCACTGAGCTATGGCTCTTCCCTAGTAATACTAGGTTCAGTATGGGTATGCAAACTGAAGGTGCTTCTCCGGTATTGGAGCTCCGACATCAGATCAGAGACCACAAATAAGAGGTCTGCTGGGGCCATGGCATGGCATGCCAGTAGAGGTTGTGGATCCACAGGATCCAAAGCACTCCCATGCCCCCAGGATCCTCCCACCCCCAGAAATGGGGGAAGAATTCCTATTAGAATCAATGGGATGGAAAATATTTATGAAACAAAAATATGGGGTGGGGAACACCACTGATCCCTCTCATCTGCTTCTGCCAGTATGACCCTAGTAGGGCTTTAGATAAGGTGGTTTCTTCACCTTCAGATCTACACACACACACACACACACACACACACACACCCAGTAGACTAGGATCGCTCTGTCCAGCTGCAATCCTAAACATTTTTTGTTAGGAAGTAATCCCCATTGAATACATTGGGAGTTATTTCAGAATAAAGATGCATGCATAGGAGTATGTTGTTGATCTGATTTGGGGGTCAAATAGATATGATTAAGTCAAAGTAATTGAATAAACCCCAACAACAATAGCATATATTTGACATGATTCTGATTTATTGGAGGAGGAAGAGCAGGAAGAAGAAAATGAAGACAACATTATAAGGAATATTGAACTACACAGGGACTGTACCTGTGCTTTGCTAATCTGTAATGATCACAGTGTTAATTCATGCGGTATCCTCACAGATCCCTGAAACTTTAGTCATGCCTTTCTCCCTTCAGCCCAAAATAATAGTGAATACTTAACATTGCCTTATTTTAACTGTGAAATCAACACAAAGTAGCAGTTACATTGTTATTGTTACTGTTGTTGCTGCCCACTAAGGATACTTGAATAATTCAATCATGGCAAATTCCAATGAAAACTGACCCGATCCACACTTCTTGGACTAATGTGCAGATGGGAACATAATTATCCTTTGGATATCACACTTCTCTGAATTTGGTGTTGCAGTTCTTGGCTCAAAAACATTCCAAAATGCATCAATCTGAAATATGTTCAGAAATGCATACATTTAGATAAAATACTCCATAAGTGTGCCTGTGAGCAAATATGTTCAAAAACACATCTTTAAATATATATTTAAATACAAATTTCCATGCAGCTTTATACATAACAGTGCGCTTCCCTGAGGGGTACGGAGGGTAAAGAACAGAGGTCCCACATCAGCAGAGACCACCCGGGGTTGGTGATGGACCCCAGTAGCAGCAGATGGAGTGGCCGAAGCCCGCTGAGAATCTGTCACCCAACCCAGAAACTGACTGGAATTAGGCTAGGGAACACCAAGAAAGTTAAAAACCAGTCCACATGTCTGCCAAATCCATGCAACTCAGGAAAAGCCAGTCTGCTGCAGAATTCACCAGTTGGATAACTTGAGCCCATTATTCCGTGTCCTGCAAACTGGGATGAACGAGAAGAGATCTTTGCCCTCCTCTGTGTGACATCCCTTCAAATACTGGAAGAGTGCGATCATATCTCCCCTCAGTCTCCTCTTCTGAAGGCTAAACATGCCCAGTTCTTTCAGTCTCTCCTCATAGGGCCTTGTTTCCAGTCCCTTTATCATCCTTGTTGCCCTCCTCTGAACCCTCTCCAGTTTGTCTATGTCCTTCTTAAAGTGAGGTGCCCAGAACTGGACGCAGTACTCAAGATGAGGCCTAACCAGTGCCGAGTAAAGGGGAATTATCACTTCCCGCGATTTGGAAGCTATACTTCTATTAATACAGCCCAAAATAGCATTTGCCTTCTTTGCAGCCACATCGCATTGCTGGCTCATATTCAGTTTGTGATCTACCACAATTCCAAGATCCTTCTCACTTGTAGTATTGTTGAGCCAAGTGTCCCCCATTCTGTAACTCTGCATTTGGTTTCCTCTCCCTAGGTGCAGCACTTGGCATTTATCCCTATTAAATTTCATTCTGTTGTTTTCGGCCCAGCGCTCCAGCCTATCGAGGTCACTTTGAATCTTGTTTCTGTCTTCCAGAGTATTAGCTGTTCCACCCAACTTTGTGTCATCTGCAAATTTGATAAGCATTCCCTGTACCTCCTCATCCAAGTCATTAATAAAAATGTTGAAGAGCACCGGGCCCAGGACCGAGCCCTGTGGTACCCCGCTCGTTACCTCTCCCCAGTTTGAGAAGGAACCATTGATAAGCACTCTTTGAGTCCGATTCTTTAGCCAATTGTGGATCCACCTGATAGTTGTTCCATCTAGCCCACTCTTAGCTAGCTTACTAATCAGGATATCATGAGGCACTTTGTCGAAAGCTTTGCTGAAGTCCAGATATATAATGTCCACAGCATTCCCACAGTCCACAAGGGAGGTTACCCGATCAAAAAATGAGATCAGATTAGTCTGACAGGATTTGTTCTTGACAAATCCATGCTGGCTTCTAGTAATCACTGCATTGTTTTCAAGGTGCTTGCAGACTGACTTCTTTATAATCTGCTCAAAAATCTTCCCAGGGATTGATGTCAGACTGACTGGCCTATAGTTCCCAGGTTCCTCCTTCTTGCCCTTTTTGAAGATGGGAACAACATTTGCCCTCCTCCAATCGTCTGGCACTTCACCTGTCCTCCATGATTTCTCAAAGATAATAGACAGTGGTTCTGAGAGTTCTTCTGCCAGTTCCTTTATTACTCTAGGATGCAGCTCATCAGGCCCTGGAGATTTAAACTCGTTCAGAGTAATCAGGTGCTCCTTGACCATTTGCCTATCAATCTCAAGCTGCAATTCTGCCCCTTCAGTCTGCACTTCAGGTTTGCCAGGGGGGTCATAGACCCTCTTTTGGGAGAAGACCGAGCCGAAGTAGGAATTGAACACTTCTGCCTTTTCTTTGTCTTCTGTTATCAATTTGCCATCCTCATTGCGTAGTTGAACCACCAGTTCTTTCTTCTGTCTTTTACTGTGCATGTATCTGAAGAAAGCTTTTTTGTTGCTTTTAGCATTCCTCGCTAACCTTAGCTCATTCTCAGCTTTAGCCTTCAGAAATCTGAACTCATTTGAATCCGTTGTGGATTTCGCTAACATCACTAGAACTTACAATACACCATCCAAAGTAAGGCACTGCTGTTCCCATTTTTACAGCTGGAGGATAAGAGACACAGTCTCTTTCTTTTGCTCTTCCTTAGAGCATTTGTGGGCTTTTTTGTCCTTTCTCTTAAGTGGGGATTCCACATTCCGAGTTGCCGCCACTGTAGTATGAGACGTCGCTGATCTTGGCTTGAATGCCATATAGAGGGACACACCACGGATAAAGTTTGCTGCCAGGGAGCCATTTTGAGCTTTAAAGCTCGGTGTTTTCACATCGGCCTAATGAATGCCTTACAGTGGTGGCATATTTCTACTACATGAATGCCTTACAGTGGTGGCATATTTCTACTATATTTCTACCCACTCTCAAACACTCTTGGCTTGCTCCAGGCCACACAATGGCTAGGACCAATGGATCTAGCAGGTCACTGGAGGTTTTCTCCTCTTATCACAAGCTGCTTTTGGAATGTATCCAAAGCTCCCTTGGATGCATGGAATTAGTTGTGTGGTTCTTTGAATCACTATCAATGAATCCATATCCATGACTGGAATCTAGGTTTTCAAGTTCCACTTTCTCAACTGACTATGCCAGCTTGCTTTCTACATGCCTTTATCATATAAAGTTGACTCATGAAGGGTCGAAAGAGATCCACTCTTTCAGCTGATAACTAAATTATGTTATGTGCCATGTATTTCCTGAATCACAATAGCCCCCATCAGTAAGGCAAGTGTCTTCATCGTAACACACATTCATTCCCTACCTACCATGAATTCTGAAGAATGACATTGATTTACTATACAGTCATTTTGATTCCCTTCAAGTTTCTTACAAAAAAATGTCTATCCTGGAATTAAGGGGCAGGTTTCTGCTGAACTCTGCCTCTGCACTGCAAAAAGTAGCCATGCCTATTTCTAAATTGGAAGCACTTTCAATAGTGAAATGCATCACTGAACAACTGGCCAAATTAAAATTTCAAAGAGCTTTTGCTTTAAAATCAAATAAAAGAGGAACTGTTTAATCATTCGAAAACTCCAGATGGCACTCTAAAGTCTTCTCTGTGAAAGATGATACTGTATTTTTTTAAAATTATTTTTTACTAGTTTATGCTCATCTTTAAGATAGCCTTTAAAGCTGTTGGAAGAGCAAAAAACTTTCCTGACAGGCATAAGATATATATGAAAAAAACCCAGAGTAGGAATAAAAGTGAAGAGTTCAGAAAGTTCAGATTAATTCTTTCTGAGACGGCTCTTAGCATCGGTCACATTTAAAGTGCCGCATGCAGTTGTCATTGACTTGTCATTGATTTTTTTTTAACTGATTTATTTCATTAATTTCACAGCCTTGGATTTTTCTTCTACATTATACAGAGACAATCTCAATACAAGTGAGTTTCTTCCCTTCAAAAAAAGTCTGCAAGCCTTAGATTTTTTTCCCAAGCAATGTGATGTCAAAAGTTTGGTTTAATGACAATATGATATTAAAAGGAGTAGTTATTTGATGGTATAGACTTGGGAGATATGCCTTTACAAAAGCATAGCTTTGATATTGGCTATTTTGTTCATTAAAGACAAAGGGCTGTTGTGAATTTGGGAACAGGGAATTATGCTCACATTTCTTACTCCCCCTTGAACCTGAAACAGTGGTTCATATGAAAATGCAGTGGTCTTTTGTGATCCTAATACATTATAATCAAAGTAACGGTTGAAGGTTTACCCACAGTTTCATTGCTGTGGAAAAGGGAAAAAATGAAATATTTTGAAGTAATAATGTTTTCAAGATGTTATATGTTAATACCACAGCTCTCTTTTTGGATGTGTAAGATGTATTATGATATGTACATTTAATGGCGGTGGATGAGAAATTTATTTTGTATGCATTTGATTTTAATGTGAATTTTCCACTTCCCAAAATAATACTTCACATTTTGTGAAGCAGCACTCTCTCTCTCTCTCTCATGCAAAAAATCATATATTAGAGGAATTGCATAGAAAAATGTGTAGAAATCATCATGCTCATGAAATATATGTATTTATATTTATTTACTACATTTCAATACTACTCAATAGCCAAAGCTCTCTGGGTGGTTTACAAAGGTTTACCCCCCCCAAAAAAATATCCAACATGATAAAAATATAAAACTTCAAAACAGCATGACAAATTGTACAAAAATGCAAATGAAGAAATGGACCTGTCAGAGGGCCCAAACGGTCCATTGCCTTCAACATGTCCTTGAAGCAGCCCTGAAACTTCACCAGCTCTCCAGCTGATGTACTTAATTCTCCCCACTGATGTCAATGGGAGGGTATATTTTTCTTTTTAAAAGGTGTGGTGATGAAAAAGCCCCCTGCCCCTGCCCAAATGTCCCTCACCTCTTGTGCTGGCTGCAGTGAGCTGCCAGGACATAGGAAGTGGCAGAAGCTATGCCATGGATCCTCCACCTGCCATAGGATTGCTATGCCCAACTTAAACAGAATTAAATTGCCTGGTGAAAATACGCATGGCTTTGCCTGGGACCAACATGTCATCAGTGTAGGTATCATGCAAAAAGGAGAATCCATGGATGTGAAATCCAACCTCTGCTGGTGTTACATTGGCAGGATGGAATGAGGGCAACCTTTAGCTAGCTGTCCCTTTGTCACTACATCTGTGGCGGAGTGACAGGCAGAAGCCCAGGGAGGGGCCAACCTGAACATTCTAGAGGCTCTGATTGGTTAATCAGAGAGCATAGAACCCCAGGGAGTTGGCAGTTAAGGAGAGTTGGTTGTCAGTTGGGGAAGAGAGTGGGTTGGAGTGGAAGGTTAGTAGAGTAGGTAGGGAAAGGTGGTACTGAAGAGAAGAGTTCATACAGGAAATCTAGTACTAAGTTGTGAGAAAGCAAACGTGGAGCTGTTAGTATAGAACCCTTCACAGGCATTTCCGCTTAGGGAGTGAAGAACCTTCTGTCTGAGGAAGAAGGTGAAACTCTGGACTAGTGTGAGGGACAGTTAAGTTCCCTGGTCTGATACTGTCACTTTCAAGTAACCAAGCCAAATTGATACAAAGAGCACTGTATAACATCTGCCTGCCTTTAACCTGAATCTAAGCAAAGAACAAGTTTGAATGTAACTGTTGAAAATTCCAAGTTCTCTGTTCCTGAGTTGAATATAAGTTTAGAGACTTTTTTAGAACAATAAATCAACCTTTTTATTCAAAGTTCTAATTCTCCAGAGTCTGACTGGTGACAGGAAAGTAAGAAGTGAATTAACGGAGGGGCACCCTGCTTCAAGTAATCAAATAAAACAAACTGCTCTTAAGACAAACAAACGTGGGTGAACAGCTACATATAAGACCTAAGACACATAAACGGCTAACGCAACTTTAAAAGACAGCTTAAAGTCTGAAGTGACCAATACAAGGGGGCACTTGGTGAGAGCGAAGTACCCGTCGAGGGTGTGGGCTTTGGAGCGAGGGGTCCCGTCCGCTACAACATCCTTTTTTAAAAAATCCCCCCGTTCCTTCTTCCAATGGGAGGGGAAATTGGTACTCCAGCTCCAGGGTTGGTATGCATTTCCCTCTTCTCCAGGGGTGTGTCCAGGGAAATAGATGGCTTTGGAACCATCATGAACCCAAAACTACCTCTGACACATCACTGGACGCCCACTGCCTTTTGTCCTCTTTGCCATTGGAGCACTGACAGCAGAGAAGCAGCGGTGGTAGATCTTTCTGCCACCACTATGGGGAGGAAGCAGATGGCAGATCGCCTATTTCATCAATGGAGAGAGAGTTCTGCTATAACCAGTGGCTCCTGGAATGCCCTCCTGGGGACCATAAGACTGCAGAATTAGTATTTTAATATTTTAGTGTTGGACTGCAATGATTTAAATTGTTAATTTATTATTATATTTCCTGTAGTTAGCTGTAGTTAGTTTATTTCTTGTAGTTAGCTTTTCCTGTAGTTAGCTGTAACTGAAAAGGCAGAATATAAATGTTCTAATTAAATAAAAACATTATATTATCTAACTTAAACTAATGGGAGTTTCTTAACTGTCTTCAAAGGCAGCCCAATGTGAAACACAGTAGTCTGATTGAATTATAGTCATGTATTCCAAATTTGTTTAAATCTGGATGCACACTAACTAAACTTAACAGATATACTGCTTGTGTAGAGCAATTTCTTGAGTGAATTCTGAATCAGAAAGTTAACATTAAATAAAACTTATAATAGAAAACCTTGGATGACAAGCAGTATCTTCAGGGCTTTAATCAAGTACATAAGTTTGCCACAACTGGAACAGTTGATGTTTACTATTACATTATCTGACAAAGGTTCTGAGCTTTCCGGAAACTAATTCAAAGAGGGTGTTGAGATATAGATAAACCTACCAATAGGGCTGTCAGAGAAACCCGCAACAGATTCAAATGAACTTGGATTCCTATGAATCCAGCCCATGGATTCCACAGCAGACTGGCTTTTCCCAAGTAGGGATGTGGCAAAAATCAACGGGGGCGGTGGAAGTGGGGGCGAACTTGCCCCACTCGACCCCCCCGAGCCCCGCTGAACTTACCTTTCCCCGGCTCGGCTCACATCCTCGTGAGACGAGCCGGGGAAGGGATGTTCCTGGTCCCCAGCGCTACAGTCTTCCGGGTACCTGGCGCTATGTATTTTATGTAGAAAACAGGGGGGGAAACCACCTTAAAGCAGCCGCGATTTGCGTAAGCAGGGCTTAAGGTGGTTTTCCCTGTTTTCTACGGAAGTGCCCGGAAGTGCCACGAGCAGCTCGGCAACCGCATCAGCAGGTGGTCGCCGAGCAGCTCGGTGACCGCATCGGCTGCAGTCACCGGGCAGCACCGCGGAGGGACCACGGCAGGGGGGTTCAACAACCATCCAGCGCATGGACGCTGAGGTCAGTATACATCCATCACACAGATTCAGCAGACTTGCAGTCCAGTTTTCTACTTTAACTTCAGCCTTCCTGGAGGGGAGATTCAGAGGGCACCTTATTCCAACAGATTATCCCCTTGCACTTCTGAAGAAATTGAAAGTGTAAGCCATGTTCTTCTTCTCTGTAACTGTTACCGAGATCTTTGTAAGGAGTTAATTAACCCATTAATTTCTCAGTATCCAGGAAGATCATCTGAATATTATGTTTTCTTTCTTCTTTCTGACATGAGTCTGTTACAGAATTGTTGCCAAATATCTGCTGAGAGCAATGAGAATATGGGCTGAAATAGTATCTAATTAATCTTGTGTTTTGTTCCATTTATTTGTTCATCGTTTTAACAGTTATTTAATCTTTTAGGGGTATTTAGGATTTTATTTATGTTAGCAATCACCTTGTATTTTACTCTGAATGCCAGCCATTGTAAAACTCTTATTGTAAGGTCTGTTGACTGGATCAATGAAATCGATGGATTGATACTACGTTCTGGAATGTTATGCAAATTTAGTCATAGAAAAGTACAAAAAATGAAGGGGAAAAAAAACACTGACTGAAAATGTGCATCTCCCCCCCCCCATGGGCTAAAGCATGAAAATACTCATGGGGGGGATTTGTGCATTTTCAGAAGTGCAGATTTGTGCAAGTGTGAATCAATGCAAGTTCAGGAAATGGGAAAAAAAATCCAATTCCATCAATGAGTGGATGATGGAATGAAAAGTGCCTGACAATTCACAGAACACCGATGGAACCGATTAAATGAAATCCGTACATCCCTAATTCAAAATGGATTCATCCAAGCTGGACACACATGAATTACAGCAATGATCAAATAGAAGATTTATTTACCATACCTGATAAATCTTCTAATAGATAATTGTTAATATTAATCAACATTAATTGAAGAGGGAAAAAATAGAGTAACTGAATCAAAGTTCCATGGCTCATTAAAGGAAAATCCCAGAGTGATTGCAAAGAAAACATAATACAGCTGTATCATGCAAACTGGAATTCAGAGCAGGAGACACTGAAGTTTCCCCACCGCTGCTCTGAAGTCTTAATTGAGACTTCAGAGTAAGGGGTAGGGAACCCTTTTTCTCTCTGAATGTCTACTCAGAAGTAAATCACATTATCTTTAATGGCCTTACTCAGAAGTGAATCACATTGATTTCAATTAAGCTTGTGCTTGGGAAACTTAGCATGGGAGGAAGACTGCTTTGGGAAATTGGTTTTGGGTGGAGGGGAATGGGCTTCACCCAATGGGAGGACAGCAGCAGCAGCAGCAGCACCCCCTCATCTGTTTCCTTCTCTTTTTTGTGAGGTGGCAGTGGCCAGGAAGAGCTGCTGCTGCTGCTGCTGCTGCTTTCTTCTTCTTTCTTCTTTAAAAAAACAGTCTCACTGGTGCTCATGTTCACAACTTCGCATAGATGATGAACCAAAAAAGAAAAACAAAAAAACAAAAAAAAAAACCCCTCTCTTAAAGGGCCATTTGCCCTGCATTTGCAAGGGAACACCCAGTATTACCACTATGGTATGGAGTTAGGTGTGGGGCAGCAAAATGGAATGACTGTGATACATTTAAGGAAAGTGTGTGCTGTGAGTAGGGACTGGGGAACATGACTGGGCTACAGTATAGCCGTACTGTAATGCTAACTTGATGATATACCATGTAATGTAGATCTGGACCTTGCTTAAATACCTCTAGTGAAGAAGATCCTATCATCTCCCAAAGCAAAGTGGTCCACTGTTAAGCAGCTGTTTCTCTGAACGGTTAGCCAAAATCTGGTTCTATCCAATCTCCACCCATGAATTATAGTCTTGCCCTCTGTAGTAACAGAAAACAAGTCTGTTCCATCTTCTGAGTGACAACCATTCAAATATTTAATGACTACTATCATGTTTCCCCTCTATCTTCTCTTCCGCAGACTAAAAATTCCCAGTTCTTTCAACCCCTCTGCATAAGAGTTGGTTTCCAGACCCCACCCCATCCTCCCTCAATGTCCCTGCCTCCTAATACCTCCTATAACTTGGCCCGTCCCTGCCTGTGTCCTTCACTCCCCCAGCTCTTCCATCTTCATCTGCTTGAAGGTCTCCCTCCAATTACTCCACCCTTTCTCCCTTGTTTCCCCTTATGCCTGAAGCTGTCTCCAGAACACATGCATGATACCACCTGTTTTAGGAACATAGAAACCTGCCTTGCATTGAGTCAGACCATAGGTCCATGTAGCTCCATATTGTCTAATACCCTCCAGGGTTTCAGGCAGGAGTCTTTCCCAGCCCCACCTGTAGATCCCGGGGATAGAACTTGGGACCATCTGTATTGCAAAGCATATGCTCTAGCTCTCATTTTACTTCCTTAAAACCCCTTCTCAAAATCCACCTTTTCTATTAAGTTGCTGGCTCAAACTGTTCATCTCATATTCTGTGTTGACTGAAATAAATTGGTTACGTCCTCCATCTATTTACCTGTCCTAAGTTTTAGACTGTATGCTTCTACAGAAGCTTTAATGCTGAGGGGGGAAAGCCTGGAATAGAACCTTCACACATGCATATACGCTCAAACAATCCCAGCCTCTTGCAGCTCTTATGCATGCTAGTCTGACCCTCATGATCTCTCTACATTTCTCAGTCTAAGCACTGCATGGTGCATACTGATCCCGAAGATAAGATTCAGCTGGTTTAAATGTGTTGCAGAGAGCAAAATGCACCCTTTTACCTCTAGCTCTCCCTTCTTCACTTCAGTGCACAAGGACTGTTTTGATAATAGCAGTTTTGCTGGCTAAAATAGCAGTTTTGCTGGCAAATCCTCATAGCTGACTCCTCTTTCAAAAGCTGACAAAAAGTCAGAATTAGATTAGGTTTGCATTCCATGCAGAGGATAATTTAGCACAATCCTATAAAATGTACTCAGATTACACATCTAGGTAAGTGTGTATAGGATCACAGCCTTAAAAACAGAGGATAACATGTTTGCGCATGTAAAAGGGGAAAAGAAGAGGCGAGACACAAGTAAATAAAGGGCCACATTTTATTAATCAAGATCTGCGAAGGGTGGAAGTGTGGGTACTAACTAAAACCGGCCATTGGCCAGTGAGGTATCCCGGGCAGATACATCCAAATCCGGGGGGTGGCGCAGCACTTCGCTGCGCCACCCCCCCCCAGTTTTACACCCTCTTGGGTGCTGGGAGGCTTTCTCACAGTCCCCACCTCACGGTGCCACAGAACACCTATCCGTGTGATGTAAGCCATCCTCACTGGCGATCCGTATTTCCCCCCACTGAGCCGCAAAACTCAGCAAGCATTGAGATACAGGTCTCACCAGCCAGGCTAATGATAGTGAGAAATTGGAAAGTACAACATGTTTTCCTAATAACAGACTGGTATAAGGAAGTTTGGGACATAGCCCTAAATGATAAACTAACTAGTAATATCAAATGCAAAAAAGGATTGCTAAAGAATAATAATTTTATGGAGATATGGAATCAATTACTAGACTATGTATTAATAAAGGGGAAGGGTAACATGCCTTGTCAGGATATGTTATATTTTTGGAATTTAGACTTTATTTGATCAAGAGGATAGAAGTATATTAATTGGTCCCTTGGAAGGTGGGGGGGAGCACTTTATGATTTATTGTATGTTGATTATGTTATATTTGTGTGATAATTTTGTATTTTGTTAAATATTTTTTTTTTGTTATAAATTGTTTTGAAAAAAATAAATAAAATATTAAAAAAAAAAAAAAGGTCTCACCAGCCACCTGAACAGTGCCATTGGATGATCACCAAAAACCCTAACCCCACTGCCTATTCCCGCACTTACTAGCCAAATGTGACCGGATTGGACCAAATCACACGGAAAACCCAAAATCAAAAACACCCAACCCTGCAACACAGTGTAGAGTAGGCGAAACACGCCCATTGCCCCCAGCCAATCGTGACAATGAGCCAAAATTCCTACTCAGCCCCTGGAAATGGCGTCCAGCAAAGCCCACACTGAGAACAGGGAGGGAGGGAGCTGCAGTGCAAAGGAAAGAGGCCAGGGTGTGGACATGCGGGCCTAATAACGGTCCTGCATGCTCCACCCTTGTATCCTATTGGAGGGTGAGATCACCCCATAGTGGTCTCACTCTCCTTTCCTCCGCGCGCAAAATTCTCCCTGCCCACAGTTGCATGTGGCCGGGGGAAGGGAAATGTCTAAGTAAAATGTAGAGACAACATAGTGATCTGTGGAAGGTCCTCCAAATATTGCCTGTCTTCTTCAATGGTTGGCTGTTTCACTTGAGAAGGACGACTCTCAAATTCAAAGCACACTTCACTTTAGCCAAAATTTCAGGGGCAAGTTTAATTCTAGGTAATGGAGTAATTGAGTATAGGCAGGCATTTTGAGAAGGATGCAAAATTTAATTGACAACTCATAAGCTAAAAAAATATAGCTTATTAATTGATGGCAGTACTTTTTAATCAGCAAATTTTAACTAACATACTTGAGATTGGAAGGCATACTCATTAACTTTCTAAAGCCATTAATGGACCTTTAATGTTTCTATAAAAGAATGTTAAATAAAATCTCATCAGATCGTCTTAAATAGTATTGTGCTGAAAATTTCTCCCACATTTTCAGTGCCATACTGAAAATTTCTCCCACATTTTTTGACCATTCCCATTCAATCTGATAGAAAAGAAATTTAAAGGAGAATAAATCTTCTGAGAAATTCTCATAGGTTGGGTTCTGATTTCTTGTGCTTACCTTAATTAGGAGGTGGTGGCCGAGGATTTTGTACAAGTGTCCTGTCTTTCATTGTACAATCATCTCTCCAGCAGCCTGTAGCTTCCTCAGCTTCCCACACTTTAATTAAAGCTCAGGGGAAGACATCATCAGTTAATTCCTCTCATAGGGCTTTTTTAAGATCAGGAAGTGCAGGCAGCTTGGGAGGCTCCAGAACAATTGAGAGATTTGTAATAGAAAGGGGAACACACAAACACACAGCACCCTCAGGCTGCTTCACAATAATTAGTTAAGCTGGAAAACACCAGAAAAATAAATTATAGAACACCCTGAAAATAAGGCAGAACAATGGAAGCCTCTTTCATGGGGGAGGCCCGAAACTGGAGGGCAGATTTTGATACACCACTAGCTCCACCTCTTCCCTGGAGATCAACACAATACTACCCCACTCACACCTGCATTGTGGTATATCCAAAATGGGGGCCCGCCTGCCAACACAGTTGATGCTGTTGCCACTTGCAGGGGCAGCATAACCCTGCCCTGCCCACAAAAAAATAAAATACCTCTTGGGGGAAAAAGAAGAAGAAAGAAGCTGTTCAGACAGCCTATACTAATGGTGAGTCCTGCCCATGAGAAACTTTTGGAGAATTTCTCTTCCCCTTAGAGAAATTCAGTGAAATTGCCCCACTAATATGGTGGGCAGTTTAAAGGTGCCATCTGTGCACAGCTCTAATCTTAAAGCATATTGACTCAACTTATGAAGCAGGGATTGGGATCACTGTCTGTGGCTGAGCTCATCTATGATCTCTATGTATTAATTGTCATTGCAAAATTTAGGGTCCCCACTGTGCATAGAGAGCTTGTGCAGCTACAGTTGGCTCTGTGCACCAAAGCCAATCAACACAGATTGGATGCAGGGCCAATGGGTGCATTCCCAATTGCCCTTCCATGTGTTGAGTGTCCATTATTTCAGAAGATCGCGAAACAAGAATTCCGGATGTGCATTATTAATTGTCTCATACATACTCCAGGGTGGCGTAGTGGTGAGAGTGTTGGACTGGGACTCGGGAGATCCGGATTCTATTCCCCGCTCGGCCATGAAACTCACTGGGTGACTTTGGGCCAGTCACTGACTCTCAGCCTAACCTACCTCACAGGGTTGTTGTGAGGATAAAATGGAGAGGAGGAGGAGGAGGAGGAGGATTATGTAAGCCGCCTTGGGTTCCTTGCAGGAAAAAAGGCGGGGTATAAATTAATAAATAATAAAATAAATAAATACTTCAATACTTGACAGAATCCCCTTCCCCCACCAACGCGTAGCTGTTGGTGGGAGGACTGTTTGCGCGCGTGGAGGAATGAGAGCTGAGGCTGTTTTATTTTGAAAACACCTATGGGCTTAAGGCGGGGGAGGAGCGACGGAGGCCTTTATTAGGCAGCGTTGCTCCACCCTCTGCCTCTTTTCTCAAAGCAGCTCCCCCCCTCCCTCCCAATTCACAGTGTGGGATTTCTGGTCGCCGGTTGACGGGGCCGAGTAGGAATTTTGGCTCACCATTGCTGATTGGCCTGGTGGTGGTGTGCGTGTTTCGCCTACTCTGCACTGTGTTCTTGGGTTGGGTGTTTTTTTGTTTTTGTTTTTTTGTTTTGCGTAGTCCCCTGATTTGGTCACATTGGCGGTAAGTGCGGGTTTTAGGCAGAGGGGTGAGGTTCGGTGATCATCCCACGGCACCTTTCAGGTGACTGGCGATACCTTAGCCTACCCTGAGCCTAGTTTCATGGCACAGCCAGGGAGACAGGGTCCGCCTTTGAGGCCAATTCCTCTCACCCGCATGGCGTTTCAGGGCCCCATGCGGTGACATGGAGGAGGCCTTCCGACACCGTACAGTGTAAAATTGGGGAGTGGCGAGTTACAGCGCCACACCTCCGATTGGGATGTTTCGCCCATTGAAGGGTATACTGGCCGAGAGCCGGTTTAGCTAGCACCCGCACTCGTCCCTTCCCAGATCCTCCAATCAATAAATGTGGCCCTTAATTTCACCATCATTCTGTGTCTCGACTCTTATTTCCTCTTTTGCGCGCGCAAAAGAAAATGCCACTATTGAGGGTTTTTTTAAGGTGAGGGACCATAGCTCAGTGATAAAACAAACGTATTGCATGGAAAAGGTCCTAGGTTCAATCTCTTGCATCTCCAGTTAAAAGGATCAGGGAACAGGTGATGGGAAAGGCCTTTGCTTGAGACCGTGGAAGAGCTTCTGACAATGAAAAGTGCACAGTGTTGGACTAGATGAACATTTGGTATGACTCAGTAAGAGGCAGCTTCCCAAGTTATAGGCACATGTATTTTCCCAAGGATTTTCAGTTGTCATAAGAAGACTTTTCACTTCCTTCATCATTCTTCACATCTTTTGTCCAAACCAACAGCAGCTTCCAATTTGCTTTACAGTTTCACTTTAAGTGAAATTCAGTGACAACCTATGGATATGCAGTACCACCCTTGGAAATGCCACCGGTCTCCTTGAAACATTGTTGGCTTCCCTCAAAATTTCCCAGATACTCTCCAAATTCACTGTAGATGATATCTGGTGTCAATTCTCTGTGTGAGAGTGAATGCGGACTCTTTTTTAAAAGCCTATTTAATGCGAGTCTGTTCAGTGAATGGAAGCGAGATGTAAAACAGTAGAAAATACATCTCTGCAACAGTTATGCATGGTTGATCTGTACATTTTAAACAGGCACAACCCAAACTAATTACATTATGCTTGCTTCCCCCTCTCTACACACTCACTCCATTCTTGTTTTGGTTTAGTCTGCTGTTCTGTCAGGAACAGAATGAACAAGAGGTGTTATTTTCTCTCTTTTATGCAGAAATGAAAGTTCTAATTTTGATTTATGCTGAGCGACTCAAAGATGCAATTTTATGCAAACAGTCGTCCCTGGGAAAAACAAAACAAAAGGCACTTCATCTCTCCCCCTAACACCTCCCCCCATCCAAAGCTCAACTTTTGATGCTTTACATGAGATCAAGTGGCTTTTGTCCCATGGCTCTTTTTGCCAGGGGCTTTGGAGATTTGCTGAATATACTAAACCACATACTGTGCTTTGTTTTGCAATACGCGGGATACAGTAAGCAGTCTGGTGTCTGCAGAGGTTGCAATTCTCTCAAGATTTTCATCAGCTTCTCTCTTCATCCAGAGAGTCCTGTCTCTGGAACTACACTGATTTGAGCTACTTGCCTGACTGACATCCAACAAGGAGAGGAGATAGTCTTTAACCAGAGGAACATGATATTTATTCAAGTCAGCAAGCCTCAGCACAGGTCAAGGATATAGCAGTGGCTTCCAGGGAGGAGATAACAAGAGAGGTACCTATAGAAAGTGCCAGGTGTGTGTGTGTTGAACCTGATCTCTGGTCCAGCTAGTCTCCAGTGCCTTACCTCCTGTGCCACAAGCAGTTGATGCCAGGTATAGGGGAAAATGTGCTATCTATCAGGCTGCAGTTCCAGCCTGAAGGAAGTTAACTGACCCCCACCAGCTTAAATACTGTCAGCTGACTCTTCAAGATGATGAGGACACACCAGGCCCTATGAAACCCTTGCAAGGAAGACAACTTATAAAGCTCAACAATTTGCTTATCTACTCCTGGACATCCAACCCTCTATTGCTGTCTTGAAACTTGAACCTCTGCCTGGCTCTGACTCTGCGTGTCCCTCTGGCCCTGTGATCCCCATCCAACTGAATCATTGCCTGAAAAATTTATTCAGCTTTAAGACTACCCAACCATGATGTAGTGTAACCTACGGTGAAATTAACATGTGAGATTAAATATTTATGCAGACTTAGCAATACAAATCCTTTGTCAGTCTTAGGACTCCAAAGCCTATGATGCAGTGCACTGGGGAAAAAAGATCTATATTCAATTATTGAATATGTTACTTTTAAGATGTGGCTAATAGCCACACATTTTGGTAATCAAAAGTAAGTGCAGGAAGGAAGTGATATGGGTTGGGAAACTAGCATGGGGGAAGGGGGGCTTTAACCCTCCCCCCACAAGTCCCCCTATCCAGATCATCCCCTGCAGCTGCAATTTATGATACAACTGAATTACTTTTTGGTAGTGATGTAACTTTTGCCCGCGTAGGCACGAGTGAGGCCCGAACTCGGCCCGATTGTGCCCGCACGGGTTCTCCACGGCGAGCGTGGGCCTACCTGGCTCCCCGCGCTCCATGGAGAGCCAGCTGCACCACCTGTGCTGGTCCCGTCGTATCACTTCCGGCGTGGCGGAACTGACGCGATGGGACCCTGCTCCGCGCGCTTGACACCCTGCACTATGTTTTTGGCGGGGAAAACCAGGGCAACAGGGCTGTTTAAGCCCTGTTGCCCTAGTTCCCCCCACCAAAAACATAGCGCGGGGGTCCAGCAGCGTGCCGGAGCAGCAGGATGCCGCGGCTCCGGCTCCAGCGGCGACTCCGGCAGCGGCGGCTCGAGGCGCGGAGAACGCTCTGCACCGCTCAGAAGATTGAGAGCGGACCAGCGGCAGCGTGGAGGGGCAAGCCGCGGAGAACCCCGAGCCGTGGAGAGGTACGTGTTACCCCCATACTTTTTGGCAATGTAAATTGCAGAAGCAGAATGCCCAAAATTTAAAGCCCCCTGCCCCCCTTGCTAGGGTTCAAATTAGGGATGTGTGCAGATCTTGATAGGGGGTGGAAGCGGGGCAACCCGCCCCACTCAACCCCCCAAGCCCCACAGCACTTACCTTTCCCCCGGCTCAGCACATCTCCCTGGAGAGGAGCTGGGGAGAGGTACTTCCAGTTCCAGGTCCCCGGTGCTGCGTTTTTCATGTAAATACCATAGAAAACCACCTTAAAACGGCTGCGCAGCTGACTCACCTTGCCTGCTCAGAGTTTTGTGACTCCGTGAGGTGGTGACATTGGGAAAGCATCTCAGCACTGCATCAAGATGGTGTAAAAGTGGGGGGGGGGTGATCTACAGGCACCGCCCCTTGGGGTTGGATGTGTCACCCAAAAGACCTCTACTGACCACTTGCCGGTATAGTTAGTGACCCACACTTCTTCCTTTCGCAGATTTTGATTATACAATAAATGTGGCTCTAATTTATACCATACTTACTGTCTCAACTCGTTATTTCCCCTTTTACACGCACAAACTAAAGGGGCACTCATGTTCCTCTTTAATATAGAATGTCCAGAGACTTTAATTTAAGCAAACAACTGACAATATTGAAGGGACAATTAATACTAGATGAATTTTAACAGACAAAATCTGAACAGGAAGACAGATTTTCTGCAGAAATCTGCTTTTTAAAGGCTGAGAAAATAGAATTCCTTCCGCAGATGCACCACTAATTCATACTCCAAGACATTCATCCCTCCATCCCATGAACACATTCAAACCATCCTAGTCACAGTGCCCTAAACTCAGCTACTGCTGTTTTGATTTTCTAATGAGACATATAGCTCCTTGACCAATGCTGAAATGGGAAAATGGCTTGTCAAGCCCACCATATATATCTTTCCTCTTCATTGAATCATGACTGGCCGCTTGTAACTAATGTGTTTGGGGAAAGATAAAGTCCCTCAAAGTCATTCTCTCTTCCTAGCTGGCTTGAAACGACTACTTTTCATCTATGGACTTATTTATGGTCAGACACAGAGGCTAGCCGATTGATGCTTTGTCTGTCCTGATGGATGAGGTGTCTATAGATGGGTGTCAACGGCGTTTGAGTTTTCAAAAGCTCATATTTCAAACTACTCATCTGACAGATGTTGAAGAGAATAATATAAAACCTTTTGGGAATCTGTGCAAGGAAAGCTTCCCCCCCCCCTTCTAATAACAAAGGTGAGCTACCCATCTCAGTTGACAGGATGTGGCTGAAATAGCTGAGAAAAGCTACAGTAATATGGCTCAGCCCTTGTCTATCAGCAACATAAGGAAGGCAGCAGCTATCAAGGAAACTGCAATGAAAATTGGGAAACTGGATCTTTTAGCATCCACATAGTATCTGATCATGATTTGCATGGACATAAATTTTGTTTTGATTAAGCTGCTGGCTCATACTTTTAGCTGATGCAATTAGGGAAGGCAGAGAAATCTGTTCCATTCACATTTTAATGCAAACGTACCTAATTCCACACTTTCGAACCACTATGCAAGCTGAAACTCTGGTATCCTTTGAAATTCACACTTCTCTCCAAATTTTGCAATGGAGTTCTCCAATTAAAAAAAAATAAATGTATGCAAAAATATTAGAGAAAATAACATTCAAAATGTATTAATGTTCAAAAATGCTTGCAGAAATATGTATATGAATTTATTTATTACATTTCTATACCACTCAATAGCCAAAGCTCACTGGGCTTGCCTTTTCACAACCATTAAAGCCACAAAATACAATATAAAATGTACTAGAAAAGCTTTAGAAGTTTAAAACTACAGTACGAAATAGAAGTAAATGTAAAACCTAGCAGCAGTACAAAGATTTAAAATACAGTAAGGGCACAATCCAATGCCCCTCCCAACCTTGTCTGGGGGCCAGAGGATAGGTCAGAGTCCCTCCTGCAACCTCAAAAACCGCTTCCAAGGTTGCAATGGGGACTCTCCTCCCCCCACCTTACAGCCCATGCAGTTCTTTCCATGCTGGCTGAGATCCGGAGATGGAAGACTATCTTCAGTACCGGCATGGGGGGGGCATTCTCTGAGGAGGAGCGAGGCACTGCTGTCCTCCATAGAAGCCAGGTGTTGCCTCAGTCTCTTTTCCTTGCAAGGAGGGGGAAAGCATAGATGGCTACAATCGGCTGTCTAGATGTTTTGGAGTATGAGGGGAGTGCAGCAGGTTCTGGGCACCCACATTGGATGTGGCTCTAAAGGACTGAAAACAACAGAGAGCGAAAGACTAAAATTCCTGGGAAAATAAGAAGGTCTTTGCCTAGCACTGGAAAGAGCATAATGTAGACTATCAGGGATGTGTGCGGAGCTCGATTGGGGTGTGGAAGTCTGGCGAACTCGACGGGCTTGACACCCCCCGCCGAGCTCCGCTCACTCTACCTTTTTCCTAGCTCAACTCGCATTCTTGTGAGTCAATGCCGGGGAAGCGACTTCAGGGTTCCCGGCGCTATGTTGTTTATGTAGAAAATGGTGCAAAGTACGTTAAAAATATTTGCACAAGTTATGCAAATCGCGGCCACTTTTAATGCATGTTATACCATTTTCTATGTAAATAACATAGCGCCTGGAACCCAGAAGTCTGGCCAGCACCTCGGCTGGCACTCGCTTTCGGCCTGACTTGGCAGGCGCGGTGGCAGAGCTCGCCGAGTGTGCCATGAGTCGGGTGGTGGGCAGACCACCCGCCCCTAAATGTAGGTGCCACGTGAGCCTCTCTGGGAAGTTCATTCCACAACCCTTTTCTTAGTACCCACCCGCCTCATTTGCCCTTAGCACTATGAATGAATATGTAGAGTCATTATTTCTTTTTAGATTTCTACACTTATCACAATATTCAAGGTGACATATACACATAAAGTCAGTACAAAACACAATTTAAAAATGTACAGTGCACTCCTAAGCATGTTTATTCAGAAGGAATCCCCACTATATACAATGGTGCTTACTCCCAGATGAACACAAGGATTGCAGCCTTATTTGTTTAGCATATGGATTGTGCTCTTTACCACAGCAAAACCCAAAGAAACCACTATACTAAACCTGATTATAAGAATAAAATAAATAAATAAATGATAACTTTAATTCTCACGATGTTCTGTGGGTAACAGCAATTTCTGCACTGAGTCATTATTCCATGGAATATATGCAGCCCAGCACATAAGTGATTAGTATTAGTTTTAGTATTAAGTGATTATTATTATTTTTCAAACCTACAGGACTGAGACTTTGTTCTAGTAAGGAGGTAGAGGGCTTGATAGCATTAACGACAAAAAGCAACTCAATAGCGCATGCATACATAAAAATGTTAATCTTCACTGAAGCAAAACAGATGGACCAAAAAGAAATTATAACTCAATAAAGACCAAATGGGAGAAGGAAATAAAAAGAAATCAAATAGAAAATGTAGGACAACTGAATATGTAGCAAGCAAGAGTCACATGAAGGTCTAGTTTTTAGCACATCTGAGCCAAGAATGTGAAGCTGTGTTTGGGTTTCTGGGGCAGAAGCAAAGTCCTGGACAGAGGGTGAACTTTCATTCATTTTTCTCTGTAATAGTCTAGTCTTAGAAAGTCACTGAGAAATGGGAAAGGCTTCAAAGTCAACAAATGGTAACAAAGTCCTGAAATGCAACATTTTCCCTTACCGCCAGATTACAGGATCAAAACACAGGAGAATAAACTAAGTTCATTCACTAAATAGCCAAACTGCAATTTATCTCCCTCATTATCTTTGTTGTACATGCCCTAGAGTAGGTATACCTAAACTTAGGTGAGAGTTAGGCTATTGCCAGAACACCCTTCTTTAGGGAAAGCCCTTTTGGGTGACATTATGACTTGAACAATGCACCAATAAAATCATGGCCCATGCCTAGTCGATACTGAGCATACATGCACCCTGCAGAAATATAAACATGGTCACAATCTGTAAACAAATTGAAGCACTCTTTGCATTGGGGCATAGTCTGAAGGCACATGATGATGTACTAATCTTGATGAAGCAAAACAGATCTGAGTCTGGTCAATCCCTGGAAGGGAGATCACCTGGGAACCCTATATATACCACCTTGCATCCAGTGGGGAAAAGGTAGGACAGAAGTAGAATAAACAAATAAAACCTTTATGTTTTGTTGTTGTCGTCATTTTGTAGCAAGCAATAGTAACTGGAAAACAAAACAGAGCAAGAGAAAGGGCTGTAGGGAATTGTGAACCTTTGAGCAGAGGCAGAGTTTTGGATTCAGGACTTGATAGAACATGCACAGGCATAATACTGATCCAAAACTCATCTTGGGGAAAAAGAAGAAAAGAAAAGAAAAGAAAAGAATGACCTTTTTACTGTCATGTCATGTGATTCTGATGTCTTCGTTACTCAGCTCCCTGTTGCACTTGATGCAAAGGAGCATTTTGTCAAAAATGTAAATCTTTGAAAATTATCTTTGGGACTGAAAATGCAGTACTGGAGTTAAAAAAACAAAAACAAAAACAAAAAAAACAACCCCAAAACAAACCACCGACTTGGTGAGGAATAAATTTCCTTGCATTTCTGAGGTTACCTTTCCCATGAATTTGCAATGCATTTAGCTAGATTTATGATGAATACATGTTGATGCAAAAACAGATTAGATTGGATTGGAGAGAGAAGATGTGACAAACAGTGTAATATATTCTCTTTGGCTCTGCTTTGAGACTCCCAGCCTACACCAGGGTAAGCTCTGTAACACACAGTATATCACTCCCTTTCTGCTGAAAAGTGAGATAAGATTCCCCCCTCCCCTCTCTCTCTCTCTCTCTCTCACACACGATTTTAAAGTGGATTTTCTTTACATTTCTTAAAAGTACCATAAAAGGGATTCAGTATGTGGCTCATGCAGATGAGATGTAAATTACATGAGGGAAATTAGCTTGTGTTCAGGGAGTTTTCTTGACTACGTTCCAGCTTTGTCAATATGGTGGTTGAAACAGAAGCTGGCAAGGTACTTACCCCAGGGTTGTTGCACATATCAGATAACGTGTGAATGTTTTCTCTCTTCTCTTTACAACCAAGAGCGGCATATCCATACCATGGGATCTGTTTCCCTCCTGAGACGTTGCTGTGTAAAAATTGTATAGTCTCATTGTGTCATTTTCCTCATGGGATAACTCTTTATCAAGTCAGGAGAAATTGTTCTTGTCTACTTTCTTTCCCCATCACAAAGAAGCAATGCTTAGCTGCCCCGAGGCTTTACAGAATTCTGTTGAAAAAGGTTTGCATTTGTCTTTTGTATCGGTTTCACATTTCTTTCAGTTGAAGTTGAATTGTATTGTTTTGTTGATGCGGTAAGCTGCCTTGAGAAGAGTAGGGTCTTGAAAGGCATATAAGAAATTGATTAAGGGCACAAATTTAGGGTTGTGCATGGAGCTCGATAGGGGGGTGGAAGTTCGGCGAACTCACTGGGCTCGACCCCCCCCCCCTTGAGCTCTGCTCAACTTACCTTTCCCCGGCTCGGATCGCATCCTCGTGAGCTGAGCTGGGGAAAGGAACTTCCATTTTCCGGTATGCATGTACTTCAAGCCTTACCTGGGCTCGAAGCTTGGCCTGGCTCATCCTTCTGTGGCGGCGGCCCGATCCCGCTCTTCTGAGTGGCACAAAGCATTCTCCGTGCCGCTCAAGACGCCGCCGCCGGAGCTGCCAGAGCCGCCGGGGCCGCCGGAGATGCCGCCACCGCCACCACCGGTGCTGCCGGAGATGCCACCACCGCCACCACCGGTGCCGCCGCTGCCAGAGCCGCCACTGCCAGAGCCGCCACCGCCGGAGCCGCCGCCATGTCACATCCTGCTGCTCCAGTGCACTGGACCCCCGCACTCTGTTTTTGGTGGGGGGAACCAGGGCAACAGGGCTTATTTCCCCCACCAAAAACATACCATGGGGGTCCAGCGTGCCGGAGCAGGGTCCTGTCGCGTCACTTCCACTGCGCCGGAAGTGACGCGATGGGACCAGCGCAGGTGGTGCAGGCGGCTCTCCACAGACAGTGAGGAGGCAGGTAGGCACCGCGGAAATCCCATGCGGGCACGAGCGGGCCGAGTTCGGGCCTCACTTGTGCCCACGTGGAAATTCTCATACATCCCTAGCTATGGCTGCTAGACAGAGTCTAGATGGCCATAGGATAATTCAGATTCCCAGCTCCAACCTCAAAGCTTGCTCCGAGGTCAGAGCTGGGACTCCGAACTTGCAGCACCCTCCCTCCAACCTTGCAGCCAGTGCGGAAAGAACTCTGCCAGCTGTGGTTCCAAGGTCACAAGAGTGACTTCACAGATGGAATTTTGTGAACAGGGAGGGGGCAGAAGGGGAGAAGATAGGCTCCAGCTTTTGGCACCTCAGCCTCCCCTCTTCACACTCTGGAGCAAAACAGATGGCTGAAGTGTTTTGCAGGGTGGGAGAAGAGCAGAGGTGACCTTCACCTCTGTGCTTCTTCTGCCCTCCATAGGATGCCTGTAATCCTCCAAGTTCTGAGGGTTACAGGCACCCTCATTGGATTGCGCTGTAAATAAATAAACAATAGGTGAAGTAACTCACTGAAATGACTTCAGCAGGCTTTGAATGAGGTGATTCATCTGATAGGATTGCTCTGCCAAACAACTGAGAATATTCAAAATGAGGATCTCTTTTAACACTCAGTTTTGCTATGTCCTTTACTTGTCAATGTGACTGTTTTCTTCTGGAAATTCTGCATATAGCTGATGTTGATATCTAGGCCTCACGTGACAGAAAAAGGCTATAGTCTTCTCATCATGGGATTGGCTGAAGGCACAGCATGAAGGAATGGCTGCAACCTTGAGAATCCTCCGGGGAAAGAAAAGAAGGACATGCAAAAACCTTCTTTGTCCTTACTGCTGTGGATTATGGACTTGAATGATGAAGAGGGACCCAACCTCATCAATGCTTGGAGTCCTAAAGTTTCCTTAATTTCATGGCCTGCTCAGTTTAGAGCAGAATCCAATGAATTTCACTCCTGCTAGATGGAAGCCTCAAATATTGGAGGCTTATGAGTACCCTATGCCCTACAAGGCTGCTGCTGACAGTGTGGGAAGTACGGGTGGGTGATCTTCCCACCACCTGACTCACTGGGCACTCAGTCAGCCAGCGGTGACGCCATGCCTACCGAGCCGGGCTGAAAGCGAACGCCAGCTGAGGCACTTGCCAGACTTCCAGGTTCCCAGTGCTACATTTTTTTACATAGAAAATGGCATAAGATATGTTAAAAAACATATTTGCGTAACTTGCACAAATCACAGCCATTTTTAATATATCTTATGCCATTTTGTACATGAAAAACGTAGCGCCGGGAACCCGGAAGTCACTTCCCCGTCTCAGCTCATGAGAATACAAGTCGAGCCGGGGAAGCAGGTAGGGCGAGCGGAGTTCGGGGGGTCGAGCCCAGTGAGTTCCACCCCCACCCTAAGCTCCGCATACATCCCTAGACTAGGAAGATTAAAGGAAGCAATTTTCACCTCTCCATACTCCTTAGCATTTTTTCATGTAGATACATCTCTGGCGAGTTGTGCTATTAAGGGCAGGGGCAGGACTGGAGAGGTCAGAGGATAACGTGGATCCTGGCTTCTCCTCTGCCCTCTCCGCCCTGCCCACCAAAACATCCCCTTTTTTGACCTCTATGAAGTCGTCTGAGATTGCTTTTCTGACCATGGAAAGTAGGTGCCACAGTTCTTTCACAGCAGCTGTGGGGGACTGGATCTCAAAGTCACCCTCCTAAAGACACAGAAGTGTCTATGGCTTTGGGAGGCACATACAAAAAAATTATATGTCCCTGGGATGCTCTCCCAGGGACCATAGGAATATATTGCATCTTTAATTACTTCTGTCTTGCCAGAATCTGGTACCCTGCTGAATGAGACTCTGGGTAAGGAGTGAATCCAAAGAACCTCGGTCAGATGACAAAAAAAGTGAGGTATAGCTGAGCATTATCAACAAAGACTGTACTTCCAAACTGTCCTCCATAGCATTTTCCTATACATGGTGAGTGATTAGGATGGACAGTTTGAAAAGCCTGATCAAAGGTTACCAGTAGAGAAGTATGAGAAATTTGTTCCAGTTGGTTTTTGACCAGAATTTACCCAGTTTGTACCTCCTAGAATCAAATGTGGACCCAAATATAATCTGTTGTCAAAGTCCATGCATTTCTGAGCTTCCAGTGCAATTTGCAGAACAAACAAAACATGTGTTTGACCAATCTTGCAGGGGAGGCTGGTGACTCCTGTGTCAGTGGGCCTCCTTATCCATTGCATCTTTTTGTCTGAGCTTTATAGGAACTATCCATGGTGCCCCATGGTGGCAAACCTATTTTGGGGGTGGATTTCAGCACCATGAATAGCTCCTATAAAACTCAAACAAAAATATGCAATGGATATGGATGGAGCCCCACTGGCACAGGCATCACCAGCTTCCCCTGCTTTAGTCAGTGAGAGAAACTGTGCAACTTCAAAAAGGTGCATAACTAATGCATACATCTGAAAAATGCACATGACAATAAGCACAAATTTCCATGCAAAATAAAGAAAAAGAGCAAAGCTCACCACCCACCACCCACCACCCCCATATGGGCATGAGTCAAAACAAGCTTCAAGGTAGAATTCTGAGAACCTCGATTAACTCGAGTTTTTCTGATTCAGACATCCTTAGTGACAGTGAGATGATGTGAAGATGCCCATCATCACCACACTCTGTGACCTCCAGAAAGAAATGACCAAATCCATTTGAGAACACTCCAGGTAGTCCAGCATGGTCCTGCTGTTATGTTCCCAATACCTCATGATTAATTGTGTCAAGGGTGGCAGGTAAGTCAAATGAGATCAATGGGCTAAATAGCTGCAACAAACTCTACACAGTGATGTTTGGAGAAGGCCATAGATCTAAAATCAGGGTCATGACTAGGGGTGTTGGAGAAATCTGCAATGGATTTAAATGAGTTTGGATCTCTAAGAATCCCACCTATGGATTCCTCAGCAGACTGGCTTTTCCCTAGTCACATGGATTCTGCAGAAGTTGTGGACCACTTTATTTTTGGTTTTCTTCCCGTAATTTTTCACAAATTTAGTCATAGAGAAGAAGGGGGGGAAACCGACTGAAAATGTGCATCCCCCCCCCCCCAGACTAAAGTGTGAACATTTGCAATTTGGGTGGATTCACATATTTTAAGGGGATTTGCGCATTTTCTGAAGTGCAAATTTGCATAAAGTGCAAATTTGCATAAGTGCAAATTTGTGTATGTGCAAATGTGCAAAACTTAGTATGAACGCATTTGTGCAAAATCCAGTTCCGTCAAGTAGCAGACAACGGGAAAGAAAGGAGCCTGACAATCTGCGAAATGCAGAGCAAATGGATTGAACAAAGTCCTTACATGACTAAACCCAGACTGACAAAAGGACCGAGAGGCTGATGGTATCCACAATCCAGTGACTGTGTAGCCATGTATGGGAACCACTGGGGAATATACGCAGGGGTCGAATGACAGCTTACAGTATCTCCATTTATTTTTTCATGCACCTTTTTCTAATGTACTCAGTCTGTCAAACACATTTCTTTGTTGTTGTTGTTGTTATTGTTGTTGTTTTGCTTTTTGGGGTCTGTGAATCACATTGCAAGCCCAGGAATGTATGGACTTCAGCCGCAGATTATGTCCAAGTTCATTTTCCAGTTAGGTGCATATGTGTGGGATTCATCTAAATATTGAAAGTAAAATTAGTCTGGCATCTTATTGAAGAAGAGGAGTGCTTAATATGAGTAGTGATGCCTTTTGTTGCATTTTAGAATAGAGTACTCAAAATATTCAATTGGAGTACAATTTGCAGTATTTGAGACGCCCTGAATAATTCACACACATTCATTTATTCTTGATTAGTGGATCAGGCTTGGCAAAAAAGAGAGTATTTATATTATTTTATGACATGTAGTATTAATAATGCATTCCTTTGCTCTCAAGCTGCTTTATATTTATTTTATTTTATTTTTTAGAAAAAAGAAAGCAATAAAAATATGCAAGGAGATGACGCTCCTGAATGGAGATTAAGGAACCATGGAGATACTGTAAGCTGTCATTTGAAAGGGAGTTTTATTGTATGGGTTATCCCTTAGGGGAGCAGAGGTAAATGGAAGTTATGATAACTCAAGAGGGGGGGCTGTGGATGGAATACCTATAAATAAATAATCCATATCAAAGTAGTTAGTGACAATGAAAGCAAGAGAATTTGCGGGGTGAACATGGTTCCCAGAAAAGCCTGGCGGTTACGTTGCATACTGTGATCCACAGGGAAAAACCTATATTACAATGCAAGGCAGGGAAGACCAAGTTGGTAGGGTCAGTGACCAGTGACTATGGATGTGCGGATCAGCAAAATCTTAGATCCCCAAAGTTCTCTGAATTCCATCTCGACGCTCGTTCTGGCTCGAGTCCATATCAGATTACAAGCTTTTTCTTTTTTTCCCCTTTCTCCATGGACATCTGTGAGGTTTTGTGCACATTTTTCCAAATGTACAGATCAATGGTGCACATCTTTGAAATGTATGCATTCTTCTCCCATTGATTAAAGCATATTTGTGTGCATTTTTCAAAAGTATTATTTATTTTTTCATGCACCTTTTTCTAATGTACTCAGTCTGTCAAACACATTTCTTTGTTGTTGTTGTTGTTGTTGTTGTTGTTGTTGTTTTGCTTTTGGGGGTCTGTGAATCACATTGCAAGCCCAGGAATGTATGGACTTCAGCCGCAGATTATGTCCAAGTTCATGTTTGGTCCAGAAGGTACAAACTGGGTAATCCTGATCAAAAATGAATTGAAACAAATTGCTCATACATCCTTAGACAGAATAGACATCTATAATTCAGAGACTCAAATCTTCCAGGCACATGAAAGTTGGAAACAGGCCTTGATGGTGCTGGTTTGAGTTTTGGAATGACATGTTGGTTGGGAGGGACCATAGCTCATGGCAGAGCACATGCTTTGCATGCAGAAGTTCTCAGGTTTGATCCCTGGCATCTCCAGCTAGGGATAGGATAGATTCCTACCTGGAGAGCTGCTGCCAGTTCGCGTCAACAATACTGGGCTAGATGGACCAATGGTATGGCTCATTATAAGGCAACTTCCTATGCTCCTAGTTGTGCTCACACCTGGAATCCCCAGTTTGAAAAAAAGAATCAGGTAGCTGATGGTCTGAAAGGCCTCTGCCCATGACCTTGGAAAGCCATAGCCAGCCAGAGTAGACAATGCTCTGGTCCAGTGCTCAATGGTCCAGTGTAAATGGTCCAGCGCTCATTTGTCCTTGTTTGTTTTTGGTTTCTCAGTTCCAAGGCTGACATTCTAATCAAGACTTGTTTTTAGCAAGGGGATCTGTTTTATGAAACGTTTAACTGTCCAAATATTAATGCAAAGAGGCCATTTGCCAGCTTTTGCTTACTGGATGTCTCAAGAGCCCAGCATTTTCCACATCCGATTAGTTTCTGCCACACAGGGGGAAATGTTATTAACATCTTTGCTTCGTTCTTTTCTACAGCAGGTACTTTCTTAACTGTGTCGCTAGTTCCCCTACCCTTTCTGAAAGATTTGCCATGTAAAATAAAATGCTTTGCCAATGGCACATTTGACAAGCTAGGGAAGGTAGCTTTGAAACTCATGTACCATTATACCTGTGTTGTGTTACATTAGATATATAGATTTATGTGTCAGGTGTACATTTGTGTGTGTGTGTGAGCATGGCTGCCCCTCGCATTAGCTAAACAGACCCTCATCAGGGACAACACACGTATCTGCTAACTTAGCTTTAATAAAGGATATTGTCTTGGTTCTGTTACGTGTAGCTCAGATTTGTGGCTATAGCCCACTGACAGAAGCCTGGTCAGGAAGGGCCTTATATGGCTCTTCTTACGTTCTTAGGAACACTATCTCCAATAACTGGCATTTCTCTGATGGGTTACTGTGATTTAAACCTGTTACATTTACATTTCTTTCCTAGATGCCAGCGGAATGTCAATCTACAATATATGACTGCCACTTGGAATACTCTATTGTAGTTAGTTTTCAGAAAAGAAGGAAAACAAAAATATAGCATTCAGCACACCTGTGGTTAGTAACAAGACAACTGTTTCCCAACAGATAACACTCCAGTTTGGAGACTAAAGCTGACTCCTAGTTCTCACTTCTAGAATTCTTTCTTACAGTTTCTATTTAGCTTGTCTCATATTGATGGATGAACTAGTAACTCAGCCTGAATATGGGATGAACTTCAGTAATACTTACACTGTTCTTCTCTCTTTGCTGCCAATGAAGCTGTGATTCCAGCTTAAAATTTAGACTCTGATTCTCTTTTCTACTGCCATATTAGATCTTCCTGACTTTGTGTAGTTTTAACATTGTACAGGCTTATTGTTTATGCTAATTACATACACGATTGGGGGTAATGTGAGTTAAATGTCTAAGGGTGCAATGCTATGTATGTTTAGGCAGAAAAAAGGTCTACAACTCCCAGCATTCCCCTGGTTGGGGAATGCTAGGAGATGTGGGACTTTTTTCTGTCTAAACATGCATAGCATTGCATCTTAATGTGCATAACAGTTGGTTGCATAAACTTAGACATTGGGTTGCATGCAGTTTGTGAGCAGTGGGTTGCCACCTCTGAGCTAGAGCTAAAGCCAAGGTCATACTCCTTGGTGATTATACGCATTGACCAAAGAATGTGAATATTTCACAGGAAGTGTACAAAACATAGTTGAGATATGTACATTCCAGAAGGCCTATTGGAAAGATTATGCATAATGTCCAGACACTGTACAAAATGAAGTGCAGCAATTCACATTCTCCAAGAGCCACTGGAGAATATGTATATTGACTGGACACAATTTCCTCTTCATGGACAGATTATGTGTACATTCTCCATGACGTGTAATGAATGTGGGCAATAGCTGGTTGTTGTGCATATTAGCTGTTCCAGCTTTCATCCCCTTGAATATCTATGTCTATATCAATACAGATATGCCGGAAGAGATTATCCATGGTCAGATAGAGGGATAGGGCAGACCACTGGCTAAGGGCTGGATAGAAGGGTTGACATAACATTAGGAATGTCTTATGAGATGATGCATGTGTTTGGCTGCTATGGGAAGGACCATGAAAAGGACCATCTATGGGTACTGGTCTAGATGGTCCTTTTCATGATCCAAGAGGCCTGTTATTCTCTTATATCTTTATCCTTTCTATGTAAAGCCATGTAATTATGGTGAGTTCACCTCAGAACAATCTTCCCACATAAGATTTGAAATAAGTCTGGGATGTCAAACTCTTGAAGGTGACTTGTGTGAATGACTGTAATATGTATATATCTCCTATGCAGCAGAAAGGAGTTCACCATCCCATTACTTACTTTGTACGTCCCATAACTGCAGAAATTTCAGCATCTAGTGGTCTGTCCCATTATTATTATTATTATTATTATTATTATTATTATTATTATTATTATTTCTTCTTCACTGGCTCAAGCAGCCACTCAAAATACCTCTGTCAGAACATAGAGCCTCCATAAAATAAGTAAAAGTGTTGATTAGAGTGGGTTTAGAGTTCTGTACAACAGTGCCAAACCGTCCAATAGATTAGCTCTAGTGCCATAAAAGTCCACAGAGAGAACCTCTCACCATATTGATGGCCCTTATGATCTGAGACAAGGGGCCATCATAGGGATGTCAGAGAAAACTGCAATGGATTCAAATGAGTCCAGATTTCTTGGAGTCTGCCCCACGGATACCTCAGTGGACCGGTTTTCGCAGGTCAGGTGGAGTTCACGGGGCTTGCAGACCATTTTTATTTATTTATTTTGCATATTTTTGTGCAAACCTAGCCATGAAAATTATGCAAAGTAAAAAAACAAACAAACAAACAACTAAAACCAACCCACCAAAAATGTGCAAATCCCCTCATAGAGCAAAGCATGAAAATACACATTATGGGGGGATATGCACAATTTTGGCTGATTTGCATATTTTCAGGAGTGTGGATTTATGCAAATGAGAATTTGTGTAAATACACATGAACGCATCAACACAAATCCCGAGTCCACAAATCGACAGATGACAGAACAAAAGTCACCTGAAAATCTGGAAATCACCAGCAGAGCAGCTTTCTTTCTGTTTGCACATGCCTAGCCATCAGTGAGCCTCTTCTTGTGTGCCACATTTGTGTGCCACACAGATTTGGTAAAGGTAGGATGGAAGTAGAGCTGAGAGTTTACCACAAGTAATGGAAATCCTTGTTTCCAGATCTGGTGCTGTGTCATCTAATCCTATGATTCAGGATCAGAAGGAGTGGTGCTGGCCGCTAGATGGCTTTAACAAGACCGCGTTAGCTGAATTCAAATAGGGCAATAATTTCAATCCATATTAGAGAGGATAAAAGAAATCTTCCCTTTATATACTGACACCATATGCTTAGGACCAGAAACAGGAAGGATAATGCCTTTACCTCCATACAACACCTATCCTTGTCCAGAGGGCGACTATTTGAAATGGAATATATGAAGCTTTGGCTAAGCAAGCAACACAATCATTATTTCCTTATGAGGGACAGATTAGATGATGTGATGCATATGCACAGTTGAACTAGGGGATTCACTAACTTAAGGTGTGGTGTGTGATAGCCACCAATTTAGATGGCTTTAAAAGGAGATAAGACAGATTCATGGAAATTAAGGCTATCAATGGCTATTAGTCATTTATAGCTAACTGCTACTTCCAGGATTAAAGATAGTATGTCTCCGGAGAAGCATACCGGGAGTGGTTTTTTGCCCTCATGTCCTGCTTGGGCGTTTCCCAGGATCATCTCATTGGACACTGCTGGAAACAAGTTATTGGACTAGATAGGCTTTTGGTTTGATCCTGAATTAGATAGCTCTTTGGGCTCTCCTTGAACTCATAATGAGACTTAATAATTTTAGGGATGGGTAATGAGTGATGTTTGAGATTGTTAGGGTTCTCTAAACATTGTCTCATCGCTTGTCTCCTGCCCAATTCCCATTTGCATTTGTGATTGCTTCTTGCCTTGGTGCAAATGAGAACCTTGTGCAAACTGAGCAGTGCTTGAATGGGAGATTTGCACAAATCTGTCAAAATTTGAGCAAATTCCCTCCATAGACGAAAGCGGGGCTGATTCAGTCTACTGAAGGAATTTGTACAAATTAGGAAATTTGCACAAATCGAACTGGGAATCGGGAATGAGATGAATGCGAGCATGTGTTTGACAACTTGCGAAGATTTTTGGTGGACACGTGCTCACACTCACATTCAGGGCTTTGAGCGGGGCATGCTCTCATGTTTTGCAAGCAAAAACAAAATTCTCATACCTTCCTAGTATGTTATTTAAATAGCAACTGAAGGAGATTACAATAAGACTTGGGACGGCACTGCATAGGGAGCGGGGAGTTAAACATTTACCTCTGCACCACACTCTTGATGAATAGCCTCTAAAGCTGCTGTTAGCCCTGGAAGATAATCTTCAGTAGAGCCACTGGAGTCACTGTGTCAAAATATCGGATCACACAGAATTGGGTAGCACATTTTTAAATATTGACTTCAATCCCTTGTTAAACCTTTTCACTGACATATAACCACACTTTACTTACTTTGTCTACCTAGTCTAGATTAATCTTTCAACTTCATATTTTAAAATGCTATCTTTTCAGATCTCTCTCTTAGAGCCACACAGCCAATATTTATTTATTTATTTATTTATGTAAATGAAGGCTTTTTTGCTTTTTTTTCTTTTCTCCCCAAGTATTGTGCTGCATAGCAAGTTTTAACTGATTTGTAAATGGTAAAGGAACAACTGCTGTTAAATGGGAATGATGTTTTCAAACATTTTGACATTGGGCCATTCAAAAGTTTGCATTAGGATAATTGTTTAAGAATATAACTTCTGAAGTACTTTAGCAGCACAATCATGTGTATGTCTACTCAGAAGTAAGTCCCATTGAGTTCAATGGAGTTTACTCCAAGGTATGTGTACATAGGATTACAACTTTAGAACATTATAGCATTTGTCTTGAATAAGAAAGAAAAGGAATGGGTTTACTTTTTCAGTTTGATTTGTATCTGACTACATACACAAAGGAAGCAAAATCTGAGTGGACTGTATTTCTGTGCCACAATATCTGTCATGTGTGTATGTTTCTCTAGTGCTCTTAGCTAAAAAGTAATTAACCAGGAACAGGGAAAATGTGCATGTAGATGATCCACATAACACTGCTGGTGCTAAACTAATAACTGCACTAATGCATACATTGCATTCTTCCTTTTGGAGTTGGGGCAGCCAAAGGGAGTGAAGTATTGGTTATTGCACAAACAATATAGCACTAAGATTCAGTGATCAGAGTGTTGAACAAAGCCAGAGAAAAGGAAGAAAAGGAGATGATCACACTTCAGAGCTTTAACAATTCATTTCATCCATGATTTGGTTCTGTCCCTTTGCTAACTTTGAGGTTTTGACCTGTAGTGCCTTCCACTATGGCCACATCATTTGAAGGACGAGGCAGATAAATACACAATGTGGGTGGGAACAGCCTCCCACACCCGTCACTGCCTGAAAACAAACACTCTCTTTGTTTGGTGGCTCTAATTTTATTAATAAGCATCTTAATTAACAAGACAACATGCTGTACATAACCTGAAAGAGAACTACAGTGGGTTTAACTGGACTTTCAATGCTATTGGACTTAACAGCATACAATGCCCAACAGCACAATTCTAGAGCATGGATTAGGGCAGTTTCAGTACAAATACACAGACTTAACCACTTCCAAATCCTGTAGTATGCCACAGAGTGGAAAAAAAAATCTCCCTGAAGTACAAACTCAAATACAGATATTTACAAAAGATTTTCAGTTATCCTTCATAACTAGGGTTAACATGAGATACACATAGTTTTGTTTCCTAGGATTTACCAAACATAATCTTTGCCTTCAACCTGTTGACTTATGGTCACAAAACCCAACTCTTCATTTTTAAAATAAGAAGCAGCTCAGGTCACAATCCGATGAGAACAGATCCTGAGAAAGATTTTGAGATGAACTGGGTTTGCACAAGAGTATAGTTGATGTGAAACTTACACTAAGTGCAGTGTGCATAACTTTCCCAATACATTGCACCCTCAATAATCAAAGGCTATTAATAAAGAAAAAAAGTCCCTTTCTCAATTAAGATTAATCACATATTTATATTAAGAGAACCATCTTGAGAGGTTATGCTCAAATTTTGGTGATGGGTTCTCTTTTTTTTCCATCTGAAATAATTTCTGAAGTAGTAAACAAGTTTCTAAATAAATGTTGTTGTTCCTTTAGAATAAGAAATCAATCATTGCTAAGAAGAATGGGTCTGTGCGGTGGCAGGTGGGGAACCAGTACGATGACAATGGCATGGTTTTGTTTAATTTTAAAACTTCCACTAAACCAAATGAAATGTGACTTTCTTATTATACTAAGCAACCAAACATACCGTGCTCTATTTCTACCCCTGTTACTTCTCTCTTGGCAGAATGCTGTTCACACTTCAGAATGAAACTCCTCTAGAATGTTGAAAGGAACATTTGCAGCATCCCTCTCATTGTATCTCTGCAGACTGGCTCCTCCCGCCCCCAAAGGAATAAAATAAGGAATTATTTCTTTGGTTTTGTTGTTGTTTTTGTTTTAATCCAAAGGCAAGAAAAATAACATTCCTCCCATATTTTAACGCTTAGAGCCAGTTCACACAGGTATGTCCATTGCTTGATAAGCACATCGCACATTTAGCCACAGGTAGTCATGTCCTGCAACCTGATGCCACCTCAGCCAGACACACTACTTTTCAAAAGAACCAGTTCACACATTCCACAAACAAGTGCTGAGTGAAAAGGAATCAAGAGATATGTAGGAATATGTGAATCAACTACTAGGAATGCAAGATTATTTAAACAACCATTTGAAAAAAAATGTTCTTGATTTTTAACGTTGTATGACACCCTGCTCAGCTGAGGGAGACATTTTTTTTTCTTCCCTTCCCTATATACACACACAATTCTATGTAGCTACAGAGTACTGAATGCAGTATATCATTTTGAGGTTCTTTTCAGATCTACAGTTTCTCACAAATTAAAGTAAAGTAAGTGGAATGACTAAATAAGACCACACAAAAGGTACTTTAGAACTTGCTTGCATGTGGTAAAACCTGTAACTGCCAATGCTAGTCCTTGGAGTACAGACAGAAAATAGTAAAAATATTTCTTTGTTCAGTGGATAATTCAGACACAGTATCCTTTCTTTATCCAGAACTCTATATACAATGAATGTGCATATTCATCTCTTGCATTGGATCTTTTCCATTTGTGACAATGGAATGGATCTGCATAATGGATCTGCATAAAGCAGTGAAATGTACACCCGGATAAAGTTTCATCCATGGAAATGAAAGGGAAGCAGTTGTGGGTTAGAGACCTTGAGCAGACATTGGCTCTCTATAGGGATGGGAGAACCAGCAATTTTGTGCTTGCCTAAGTTCTCCTTGAATCTCATTTCAGCTCACTCCCATTTTTGTTTTCAACCTAGGTTGTGGCCCATTTGAAAGGGGAAAAGTGTGCATTTTTAACAGGAAAAGTGCATATCTCTGTGCATATATTGTTTTTTAAAAATGTGCACTTTTTCTCCATTGACTACGAGCGCAATCCTATCATGATGCCCGAAACCCCGACAGGTCATTCTTTGCAGATCTTCACCTCCCAATCCTCCCACCCTGTATTTTTTGGTAGACATGCTTTTTTGCCCATATAGCTGGAGTGTTTGGGAGGGGAAGACAAGGCTGGAAGAAACTCAGGATAGCTCATATCCTGGCCTCTCCTGTCTCCTCCCCTCCCTGCCCATGGGAATGCCCCATTTCCCCCCTCTCCAAGATCCCAACCTAAAGAGAGCAGCTGGCACGGTTCCTTTCCTGCCAGCTGGCAGGGGGTGCAGGAGGGGGTTCAGACTTCAGAACTATGATTCTCAGCTCCAAAGTTTGAGTGCTGTCTCTGACCTTGGATGTGGGAATTCAAAATATGCCATGGCCCCTCAGACACTGTCTAGGGTCCATAGGATAGTTCCCCAAAATGTGAAAATCTGGTGGGGTTTTTTTTTTTTTTAAATGCACATTTCAGTGTGATTGATATATATGCATTTTTTCAAACACGATCACAAATTCGGGGGGGGGGAATGCCCCTCCTCGCATTCATATTTGGGATCGCAAACAGGTTATGTTCAAATAATTTGTGAACAGAAATGAAATTCTTGTACATCCCTACGAGTTTTATTTAAAAAAAAACAACAACACCAAAAAACCTTACCATTACCATTCCAAATTCATACAGAAGTCTCCAAGACAGTATTTACACCTGAGAAACAATAAAAGGCAAGAGTCCTAAAGTTTAGCTAGGGCGGTTGTAAAAATGGACAGTATCCAACTGTGTCATTCCACTAGCACAAATGATGTTGCACTAATGGAAACTAGATTCCAAACTATGTGCAAGGAGAGAATCCAACTAACGTTACATTTGCCAAAGTGCGGTTGCATAAGTGGTTGCACAATCCATTGCACAAGCAGTTGTGTGTTACGCTTGCACAACTCATCGTGCAAGTGGTTGTGCAATTGATAGCACAATGGGTTCATTTATTACATTTCTATACCACCCACCCAATAGCCAAAGTTCAACAAGTTCTGCAAATGTAACAAGCAACCACTTGCCCAATGGAAAGGTTTGGCAGAGCTCCGCTAGCGCCATTTGAATTGGTGGAAGGAATGACAATATTGGATACTGCTTTATGTATCCATTATATTTTGCTGCTTTTTTTAAAAGGAAAAACCCCCGAAAAGGGATTACGTGTACAGAGTTAGAATATTAGAGCACACATATTACTCAGTGGTAGAGGACAGGCTTTGCATGCAGGAAGTCCTAGGTTGACTCCTGACATTTCCAGTTTAAAAAGCACCAGTTAACAGATTGTGGGAAAGACCTCTGCTTGAGATCCTGGAGAACCACTGCCAGGCAGAGGAAACAATGCTGGGAGGTAGTTCGGCCCGATACAAAGTAGCTTCCTAAGATCCTATGCTTAAGAGGCCTTTAGACCAATCTGTGCAACAGGTTCCATTATTTCTGGTATAATGAAACAACTACCTTGCTTCAAAATTTATATAGAACTGAGGTACATCCATCCAGTTCAAAAGATAGCAAAGAATTGCTATTCCCTCTGTTTTGTTTTAATTGAAAGTGCAATACATGAGGAGCTTCTAAGATCAGCTGCTCTCTCTTCATATCCCTCTTTGTGTGCATAAGGGAGTTCTTTTAGCAAAGAGAGTTCTGTGTTTCCAACAGGGTTTCTACTCCCACAAACAATCATGGTGCTAATGCTGACTCTAGGGTCAGTTCACATATGTATGTTTATCAACAACAAGGAAGAGGGCGTTCTTACTGCCCCCTCCTCGATTATGGAATGATCTCCCCACTGAGGCCTGCCTGGCACCAACTCTGTTATCCTTTTGGCACCAGGTTAAGACTGCCCTCTATGCCGAGGCATTTAATGGCATCTAATTACTTTTAATGGCATATCGGGGGGGGGGTATGCCAGCTGTTTTTTTCTCTTAACAGGTCTAGTTGTATTGAACTTGTTTTAGTTGCATAAATTGTTTAAAATTCTGTTTTACATTTTTATTGAAGTGCTTTTATGCTGTTTTATTGTATTTGTATTGTACTTTATTGTATTTTATTAATTGATGTTAACCGCTCAGAGAGCTTTGACTATTGGAGAGTTTAGAAATGAAATTAATCATCCACATCACCATCACTTGATGACTGCAGCATGAAGTGATGGCTTGCATGTGTGATGGTTTTCAGGGACAGTGGAGGCCAATCCTACAGGCATGATGTTTCATGTCACCTCTCATACATAATGCTTTGCAATGGATCCAGTTCAGTTGAAGGTAGCAGCTACTGGGGAATAGGATGCTGGTGAATTTGGACAGGACTGCTCAATTAGGTGAGCATCTCTGTCCAAATTCTTGAGAAGAGAATCGAGGCATGGATTCTGTTTTAATCCCTTCACCACTGCCTCTCCCTTCTCCAAAAACTTATCTTCAGGCAGATGGAGGTTGCAGCAGCAGTCGTGCAGGGGTATCATCAAGTGTTTGATTGGAATTCTTAAAAAGCCTCAAACAGGGTGAATGGAAGGGCAATCATCCGTCCCTGGTTAGTAGCCAAGTTTTATGCACAATCTCACACATGTACATTGGAACGTGTCGACTTGAGCTATATGTTCCAGAGAGCAGAGAATCATTTTAAAGGACTTAGTCAATTCACATGGGGTTTTTTGTGTGTGTCTGTGTGTGTGTGTGTGTTTTGCACTGCATTTCTTGTTATTGTCCTTGAATTTGTAGTGAAGACACCATTGGGTCACTTCATTATGAGCACAATTTATACATTACCCATGTTGTGTTATATTCCACCTCCTGGAAGTTTCAGGAAATGTGATGATCTGTGATCTTAATTCCTGGTGGGAATTCCTAAAAACTTGCAAATTATTCTAAGCCAATACAACATAATGTCATTAATTGTTTCTTAACAGTAACAAGAGGGACTGAGCTTCTAGTTAGAGAAAAGCCAGTATAATGCAGTGGTTATAGTGGAAGTCATAATGGCCCATGAAGACCATGAAGGTTCAACCTCCCACTCAACCATGAAGTTCACACGAAGTCCTTCAGTAGTACCTCTCAGCCTAACCTACTTCAGAGGCTTGTTGCGAAGATAAAAACATTCACCACCTTGAGTTCATTGGAGGTAGGATGGGATGCAGATGTAACAACAATAATTAAGAATAATGTACAATTTAGATAAAAGAATGAGTAGTATTAAAAGGGCTGGCCCAAAACTTTCTGCTGCCTGAGGCAAAGGACAATATGGTGCTGCTCCCAGTAGAACTACAGGAGTCAATCAGACTGGCAACTGAATCTTACTTGGACACTGTTTAATGGGCATCCTCCTCCACCACAGCTGAGGACAGTAAGGTAGCTTAGGGAGTGAAGGACAGGCCAAGGAACACACAGGTCTGTACTCCAACAAAGGGGAACAGCCAGGGGGCTACCACCACTGCCCCCTCCACATCACCCAGCATCTGCCACCTGAGGCTGCCAGCTCACTCTGCCTAATGGTAGGGCCAGTCCTGAGTATTAGTAGTAGCCATTAGCCATTTGCAATTTAAGCAATCAAATTCTAGAACACGTAATTCTTCTGATGGTTTTAGGTCTGTATTTAATTCCTTCTATACAGCTTAAAAGTGCAATAAAGTCCACTGGAGAAAAATAGTTCAGTGTTTTCTCTCCCCGCCCCACCCTCTCTCTCAACCTTTTTCATATGTTATGATAGGACCTAGCAGGAACCATGGCCATCTTCAAACATGTTAACTCTGAACTTTTTTTTGTATTGATTTTTCCATGAGAGCACGCTCAATTTGCCATTAGGAAATGGAATCACTTTATTTTGATGGATGGGTAAAATTTGCCCAATATTTCAGCTGTGCAAAACTAGTTCAGAAAACTAGTTTCTGAAACTATATTTTTTACCAATGATTTTTTTTTAATGATTTAGGAGTCTTGCCTTCATGTCAGAGTTCAGAAGAGAGGGCTTCAGCTTCGTGTGCCCATGGAAAGTCAAAGACACCTGATTAGCAAAGGCTGAAAAGGTCTTTGTTGACACAAACACAGGGGGAAGGCCGCCACTAAGTTATTCTATGCAAATCCCATTACAATTGCACTACCAGTGCACAATTACCATTCATGTCAATGGTACTTGTCTAGGGGAACTCTCTGGGCTGGATCCAAAGGTTACCTTCCTCCAATAGAAGAAGCTTCCTCCAATGAAAGTAGCTTACTTCCAAAGGATGCCTTTTTCTGTCAGAGGAAAGGGACCTTTGGATCCAGTCATTCATTTGGTGGAGGAAATGAATCAATCTGTCACTCAAGCTCTCAGCCTGCCCAACTTGAAGATCTAGGATGTTTGGATATACTGTCTTCTGATTTCCCATACATTCTAAGCATTCTGGGAGGAAATAGCAGGTCTAATTCAGCAGCATAGACAGACTCCTTTGAATGGGGTTCACACAAGGTGTCTTTCGGCAGTGCTGAAAATGAGATAGGATTAAACCCTTGCTTTTCATATATACCGTAGGTTGTCGTGCTACATTCTAGCATGCATTAAGAACTTAGATCCTCTTTTCATGTTACATTATATATTGGGAAAGCAGATTCAAGAATCTCACATTTCTGAGTGGGAAGTGCTGACACATAGTTCACTCATTGTCAAATCATTATTATGTTTTATCCCACAGTTAATTCTGGTCCATAGTGAATACAGTGTGCTGGTGTTTCAGACATTAGAAGAGGGGATTCAGAAGCAGAAGCAACTCTCACGTCTATAATCTTAGCTTGCAATATGATTTCTGAATCAGCCCTGGACAAGTGATTTTATGCTTCAAAGACTATGAGCCTATACACGACCCATTGTAAGTTGAATTTTAAATAGTAGATGTAAACGTTATTCTGAGCAATTAACTGTGTGTGTATGTGTACGTTCAAGCACTATCAGATCTATGGTGACTATTTAAAATAAAATAAAAGCTTTTGAGTGTGGATCAAACGTTTTCCAACACTGAAGAATTGGTGAAGGTTGACATTGATTAGTTCCAGATTAATTTGTCAAACTATTAACTGAGCTTGAATTAGCAGTGAATGGTTGTGTCAGTATCTAAAGGATTAACAAGTATTCCAGAATTTACATGCAGCTGAATTCCAGTGTGCCCACATCTCAGCCAAAAACATTTTGGAGAACTAGGAAAAAGATACACAATAAGATAGCCCGAGGTTTCATGAATTAAATGCTATCAGAAGGTTAAAAGTGGAGATTCTCTTGCATTTTTTTTTTCTTTTTACTTCACACGTTAAAGCAAAATGTGTTCTGAATAGATTAACAGTGGGAACAACACTATATAAAACTACTTATACCTGCTGGGCACATAATAAAGAGAAGCTCTCTCAGCATTCATTGGGACCCTTGACATTGGGAATTCCTATAAATTTACAAGCAATTTTATATTACAGCAATTGTACACACAAAGTTTTGTTTATAAGTTACAGAACTTTAAGTTACATTGATGAGCCTACATGGAATTCGCTTTACAGGAAATGTTTTTGTTCATTTGTTTTTAAAATATCACACATTGTCTCCTTCTCCCCATCAAATCTCCATTGTCTCTTTATAGTAAAATTGGAGCTGGGAAAGCTATCCGTTTGTGTTACAAAGATGGGTTATTTGGTTGCAGAACATTCAAGACTGCATGAATCAAAGGCTAGGGAGGAACAAAATACAAGGGGATCAGGACTGATTCATCGGGGGGGGGGATGTCTTCTTTGTACCCACTATAGGATTTGCTCACTATTCATTGTTGTATATGAAAGCTAGCAAACAGAGATCAGTCATGAATGTCTAATCTTTCCTGGTACATCAGCTTGAATTGCTATGGAATAACATAACAAGGGAGACTTCATAATTACATCCATCAAGAATATGTACTTCCCAGTTCCCCCGTTCTTTAGACTAATATCATATACTGATTTGCTTCAGTATATGGTAAGCGAAAGTGCCACGGGTTGTTTTGTCTAATAGGCTTAGCATACAGCATGTGAAGTTATATAGCGAAATCTACAGGAACAGACACCATTCAGAGGGAACCATCACCATGTTGTTTTCTAGAGGATGCTAGCTTACCACCAAGGAACAACACTCTATTTCCCTTGGAGGACAGGGTGATGGTGGTAGTATGGTGGCCTTCTATGGCCACCCACAGAAACATTGACTATGCATTATAAACACAGTTCACTAGCTCTCACCTCTATTACTATTTTATTATCCAACACAAGTTGGACCAGTGAACATCCTCAGCAGGGAGACGTCTCTACTTGTCGAGGCTCCTTGCACAACTTAGAAACCTGGAAAATCAGGTTCTAAACCACACAGGGAGCCTCCAAGAGTAGAGAAGTCACCCTGTTGCAGATGTTTGCCTTCACAACACGTGTGAACAAGCACAGTGATACAACAGAGGGAGTAGAGCTAGTGACTCATCCCCACTCTTTCTCTCATCATAATGAGTAGGGTTTATGTGCTAATGAGGGATCCGCATTGGAAAGATGGCAATTTTCAGAGGATAGTTCTCTGAAATGAATGAAATCAGTTCAGGAGGAAGCGGACTCCCACCCCCCTAAGTGTGCCTCTTTTGGCTTGGCATTAGTTTCTCACTGATGGCCTTGCAGAATGGGTGGGGCAGATGGGACCCTATACCAAATTATCTGCCATTGGCAAAGCTGGGAGAGACAGAGGCTTAGTATAGCCCTTTACCATACCAACACAGCAATCCTATGTATGCCTACACAGAAGTACGTCCCACTGAGTTCAATAGGACTTTCTCCTAGGTAAGTTAGTATAGGATTGTAGCCTAAGCTGCCCATCCCTCTCCCAAAGGGCTTTGCTTTGCCTTTTGTCAACATACCCCAAACTGAGCAAAACTGCCAACCCAGCCAGAAAATACAAAACAGTGAGGGCTACAGCTATGTACAAATAGTCTCTTGTAATTATCTACCCTAGTTGCAGGCAGAGAAATTCAGATGACTATTTTGCTGAATTTCTCAAAGGGGAGAAGAAATTCTCCAACAATTTCTTGGATGTGAGGCTCATGATGAGCACTGGCAGGAGCACAGCTTCTTTCTTTTCCCCCAAGGGATTGTGTGTTTGTTTGTGTGCTGCCTCTGCAAGTGGCAACAGCAGTGACTGTACTGTCAGCATGGTCACCATGTTGCATGCTCCTCAATGCCCAAGACCTAGCATGATTCTGGGGCATGGTGGTAGTGGTGGAATGTTGGCCAAAAAAAGATGGAGAACATTTGTAGAACATTCTACCAAGCGGCATCCTTTTTCTAGTGGGTGAGTAAAAGAAAAACCTCAGCAATTTCCACATAAATATCTTCTGGGAAATTTTGCCTTAGCTCTACTAGTGTGAGATCCTCCTTAAGCCCTCTGGCCTAGCATGTAAAGTATGTGATTGCAAAGACTCTGATCTGTTCATATAGTGTGTGTGTGTGTGTGTGTGTGTGTGTATGTGTACAGATCTATAGAATGTTTTATGTATTTAAAACATTTTTTATACCACCCATCATCTTATCAGATTTCAGGGCCACATACAGCACATATGCATGGGGTTGCACGTGCAACCTGTGTAGCCCACCTCTCCATCCCAATATATTCTTATTGGGACTCACCAATGTAACGGGAACAAGTGAAAAATTGCAAAGCTCTGTCATATGTATATACCAATAACTGTAGTTTTAAAAAATCATGTACAAGATAAAATGATGACATGAAAGCAAAGAGACAATCTGAAAGTTCTCTCTTTTACAGCCACTGACCTGAATCTCATCCAAAACATGCTGCCATTTCTAATTAAAGGGGAAGACCAACCTTCTCTTAATATGGTATTTTGTGCCACGACAGCTTGTGGGGGAAAGAATCACACCTCTATTTCCCATTTGTGTTTGTTTTGGCGCTTTTTTTCCTTGCTTTTTTTTTTTTTTTTGCATGCTGTCATTTACCAAATTAGCTGAATTTCCTTTCAACTCATTACTTAGGATACTGCTCTTCAGCTTCAATTCAGAATCCTATATACATCAATATTAGCAAACCTGAAGCGGTTTGCATGTGGATTAAAACTGCATTAAGCTGTGACTATGTACACTCACACTTTAAAGCCTAAAATAGCTTGATTTGTCAAGATATGCCTTTTTATAGCTGGTGCTCATGGATCAAAGTGGTGTTGCTCCCGGATACAGGTGTTGCCTGGGCAGGGATGAAGTTTGCAAGAGGGATAACTTTGACTGGGTCTTCACTGGTGCAATGTCTTTCACAGGTGTTGTAGAACTGAGGCCTGGGTCCCCCTTGGCCTTTGTCAGTATCATCCTTGGGAAGGGGCCTTCCAAGGGTGTGTCTTCCCTGTGGCATGGCCCCTCGCCCCCATCCTGGCTGGAAGCCAAAGGCTGGCAAAGGAGGGTTGCATTGCTGGTACTGTGTCAACGAAGGAGGCATCCAGCAATTGTCGGAATGGCCGAGGATGAGGCATTCCTGTGTGCAGGTTTCGGAAGCTTCGGCAAGAGCTTTCTGGAGGTTCACTTCAATCGCTTAAAAGAAAAAGAGAGAGAGAGAGCAAAAAGGAGGAGAGAGAGAAGAATATTAGAAGTCACCAAAAATATTTATTTCTATGGCACTTTTAGCATCCAAAATGTTTTTTTTTAATTCTCAAGAATTCCATAAGGTAGGCTTATATTTATTTGCTGTTATTCTTTACTGTACTTTTAAACTACGCAATAACTGAAGCTCTAATTTAAAAACAAACAAACATGAAATACAGACATTAAAACAAAAAGAAGAAAACCAGGATAAAACCAACAGCAAAGACAAAAATCATTTCAGCATTTAGTAGTATATTAAAAGCACTAAAAACAGTTCTTACAATGCCTGGGAGAATAAAAAGGCCTTTTGTGGCACTGGAAAGACCATAATGTAGGTGTCAGGCAAACTTCTCTGGGGAGAGCATTTCACAAAAGGGGTGCCACCACAGAAAATACTCTCTATCTTGTAGCCACCCGCCTCAATTCATTTGGCGGGGAACCTGGAGGAAAGCCTCAGATGATGATCTTAATGTCTGGGTAAGTAAAGGGAAACATTCACATGCCAAAGTCTACCCTGTGAACATTGATGGTGTTTTCTAGTGTATTTCTTCATTTTTATTTGTACCCTGCCCTTCTACCAAAAAAAAATGGCATTCAAGGTGGCTTACAGAACTAATTAAAATTGATTAAAAATACATTAAAATGCAATAAAAACATAACAATTACAGGGGGGGGGAATTAAAAACAGCACCCAACCCACTAGACCAACATACAGGTTAAAGGCCTTCTTTAATAAAGCAGTCTTTGTCTGCCAGCCCAGTGGAAGAACATCAAATATGGGGCAAACCTAGTCTCCCTTGGGAGGAAGTTCCATAGCCGGGGAGCAGCCAGCAAAAAGACCCTCATGAACAGACACAATGGTGGCAAAGAAGTACAATTTCTTCTCCACCCTCATTGCCATGGAGTATGCTTTTAAATGAGCTCTAGCCCATGTTCAATGTGACTTGTTCTGAGTTTTCCACCAGTGCCACTCCAGTTGATGTCCTACTTGTTTTGTTACCAGTAGAATGTGTTTCATCACTTGTAGCATCTTAGAAAACCAGGAGGCTCATTTGGCTCCACTCTATGGGAAAGGACACTCAAAAGTGTCAACCAGCCAGGCCATTTCTCCATTCCAGTGATCAACCAAGGCTTCAACAGAATCTCCTGCCTGAGATGACAGGAAAATCCTCAAGAGCCATCAGAAAACCATCTGGATCCATCAGTCTCCTGGGATGGACCATCTTAATCCACACACACCCCAGGCTCTGAGTCCCAGCAAGTCTAAACCCTATCAGGTAGTGATCTGTCTGACGACAGAGTAATAGAAAGTTCTTCTACCCCCAAATCACCATCAATCCACCCTACACAGAAAACCAGATCCAAAGGGTTTACTGCTGGATGAGTGGGGCCAGATACCAATTGGGACAGATCCATGGTTGCCATGGAGGCCATGAAATCCTCAGCCACTCCTGACAAGGTGTTCTCAGCATGTATGTTGAAATCCCCCAGCATAACAAGCCACAAAGACTCCAGCACCAAACCCAAGACCACCTTGGCTAGCTCAGGAAGGGAGACTGTTCAGCAGCAGGATGGACAGAGCAGTGTGATGGGCAGTACACCAACAGAATCCCTATTCTGTCCTGAACACCCACCTTCAGATACACACACTTGAGACTGGAACACTGCAGGATGGGGCACCTGGAGAGGGGTATAGAATCATGATAGACCACTGTGACTCCATCTCCTTGCCCCCCAGGTCTTGCCTGCTGCAACATGGAGAACCCAGGTGGGCAATGCTGGGGAGAGATTTACTTCCCCAGTCTCATCCAACCACGTCTCCATGATACAGGCCAGGTCAGCACACTCATCCAGGATCCAATTCTGGATGGCTATTTTCCCATTCACTAACCTGGCTTTCAAGCAGAGGTACCTTGAACTCAGGGGGACTGTGATCAGGGCTACTCAGGCTCTCTGGTATGGGAGACAGCTTGGGAGCAACCAACACCCTGTTGCATTCCCCACCCCCAAAATTTATTTATTTCATTTTTATTTATTTTATTATATTTGTTAATCGCCCATCTGGCCGGTCACCCGGTCACCCAGCAGTCTCCTGTCACCATCTCTCTCTCTCTCTCTCTCTCTCTCTCTGCCCTCTACTGTTCCAATGGCCACTCCTTGCACCTGTCCACCTCTCTGTGCCTTTTAAAAACACATTTCTCCCACCAACAAGCAATAATTGTATGCCTTATACCACTATATATACAAGAAGGCAGATGGACTATCCTGTTTTGCCACAGGTCTAGAGAGGTATTCAAATCGGGAGGGGGCTCTCTGCCGCCTCGAGTCTCTGCAGCGGTGGCCCCCCCACCTCGATCTTCTGAGCAGCGTGGAGCAGTTCTCCGCACTGCTCGAGCCACCGGCGCTGGTCCCATCGCGTCACATCTGGACCCGGAAGTGACAGGACCCTGCGCAGGTGCAGTACGTCGCGCGGGGGGTCCAGCGTGCCTGCGAAGGGTCCTGTCGCGTCACTTCCGGGGCCAGAGGTGACGCGACAGGACCGGAGTGGGCGGCTCGGGCGGCTCGCTGCAGAGAGGCGAGCCGCTGCTGGATCAAGGTAGGCTCGCGCAAGCCCCGCGCAGACGTGAGCGGGGCCAATTTCGGCCCGCTACACCCGCACGAGGCGAATGTGCACATGCCTAAGTTCCCCAAAAGGGATTGGCAAAGGTTGTTTGAAGGATTTTCAGACCATAATAAATACTCCTCCAGGAAGCTAAAGCCAAACATCTTTATTGCAAAGGTGAGCATGAAATACAACAATGCTATGCCTTCCTCCAAGTTCCCTGGTGGAACTCCCACCCGTTAGCTACACATTCACTGTATTATTTCCAACCAACCCTGCTAGTTCCAGCAGCTCTCCACCTGGGTATCAGCTTTCAGCGTTGGGGCTTCTGCAGGGCTCTCTGAACAGCTTCCTCTGCTCCTCCTTGTTCCTTCCGATTCTTCAGCACTCCACCACTACACACACAACCAACCACTACCAACCACCACCACTACCAACAACACCTTAGTCTGCATTTGCTAGTCTTATATACTTTTCTAGCACCAAACTCCATGGGCTGCAGACCTCCTGCTTAATTGGTAGCACCTGGGCTGTTGAAGATTGCATCAGCCTGGCTAGCAGCCAACTCACAATTTAAGCAAGGTCATGCCTTGCTATTACAGAGCAAAAAAGAGGGTATAATACCATACAGAGCATAATACAGAGCATAGTATCATACAAAGCATAATACAGGGCATTGAGGCAGGACTGTTGTGCAACACTGCACTCCTCGCCATCTTCTGCAACTCCCATTACATGTCCCTTCCCTTCCCCCCACCCAACAAGCCTCCATCCTCTTTTCCCCACTAAAGCAGCTCCCACAAAAGCAGTGACCCACTCTGGTGCCCCTCAGTAGTGGGCCCACCACCAGGCTACCCAGCTTCTTATGCACCAGCCCACAGGAGCTAATGCAACCTCTTGCAGCTGGCATAAGGTCCCTTGGAGAGTGTGCAAAGTCAGGGATCTGGTCCTGCAAAGAGGCAGTGTTTTTTGGCCCCAAAGTCTCTCTGGGGTAGCCATTGGTAGAAGGTAGGAAGCATGTGATAAAGCTCACTCATATTCTACCCAGGTGGTGTCTCTTCTGTGTCCTCTGTCAGCAGGCGGATGCTGGTGGTATCAAGCCTGAAATAGTTTTAGCATCACGAGTGGGGATTTTAACTAGGCCAGCAGCTGAGACGTTATGACGTAGTCACATTTGCTGATGGAACAAGTCTTAGCGTATCTCCTCATGTGACTATGCATGTTTGGTAATGTGGTAATGGATATAATAGAATCATAGAGTCGGAAGGGGCCCAACCCCCTGCTCAATGCAGGAAACTAGAGGAGGGGTAATAACCAGGCCTGACTCTGCTTAGCTTTCCACGCTCAGACAAGCTGAGCCAGTGTGAGCCAAAGGCCTCTATCAGTGATTGGGGGGTGGGGGAGTCCAGCTCATGCTTCCAGGTTTCCAGGAGCCACAGGAAATGACGTTATCAGGAACATGATAAGGACAATTTGCAATGGGCCCAATTTTATGTCTGGTCAATTTAGGGCACAAAGCAGAATTTCTCCAACTTAATTCAATTTAAACATTCCCATCCGAATCAGAAGAGAGGAGATCACACATCAGCCAGTTTACACTCATCTTACCACTTTCAGCATTTTTTAAAAAAAATAACAACGTAGTATTATCATTCTTCATGTCCTGATGCTTTCTAAAATTAGGTGCTTTTGTTCTCATCTGAATGTTCATTTTCATCAAAGACAAAGAGAATTTCTTGTTGAAGGGAAAGAACAAAGTCTTAATCTTTGATGCTAGATGTAACATTGTCAACTCTCATAGAAACAATGTACATACATTCTAATGTATGTGTTGTATCTTTATCACACATACACCAACCATCAGCCAATCAAAATCTTTATTCAGCAAGTGTCTTAGATGGAAGAAATCACAATAGGAAATGTATAACTGATATGACCCTAATAACTTCCCAAAGCAGACAAAAGCTGCACACGGCAGACCCATTCATGCGTTCTTTCTCCTATATTGAATGAACCCATGAAGAGAGGAGCTCTTCAGCCCCGCCCCCCTCTGTCATGACATCCATTGCCCTGTATGTGTGGAGGAAGACACTGAACATGATAGCCTCCTGTATCCATGTAGGCTCTCCACATGATTAAGAATCTTGGAAAATCACTAAGAACTTTGAAATGAAGAAATGGTATCCAAATTTTGATTTTTTTGTCCGCCGGTGCAGGGTCCCGTCGCGGCCGGAAGTGCTGACGAGACCCTTTTCGGCGGGTCCTCTCCTCTCTGCGCTGGCCCCCCCGCCACTCAATTATCAGCGGCGCGGAGCAATTCTCTGCGCCACTCGAGCCGCCTGCGCCCGCCTCGATGGCACCCTGCGCAGGCGCGACAGGACCCTGCGCTGCATCTTTTCCTTAGAAACCAGGGCAACAGGGCTTAAAACGGCCGTTTTAAGCCCTGTTGCCCTGTTTTCTATGGAAAAGATGCAGCGCGGGGTCCTGTTGTGCCGGTGCAGGGTCCCGTCGCGGCCGGAAGTGACGTGACGAGACCATTGCGGCGGGTGCGGACGGATCGTTGCGGAGAAGCAAGTGGGGCCGGGACCCGGTAAAGCCCACAAGTCTCGGGGGGGCATGAGCGGGGCTGATTTCAGCCCGCTACGCCCCCCCAAGGTGAGCGGTTACATCCCTATTTGTGAGCCACACTGGGAGCCTTTTTTGGCTGAAGAAGGGGGGGGTTAAAGATACTGAAACAAATAAATATATTTATGGAATTCACTGCGACAAGATATGGTGATCATGATGGCCACTAGCTTGCTTGCTTGCTCATTTATTTAATATATTTACATCCTGCTTTTTTTCCTGAAAGGAACGCAAGGTGGCTTACATAATCCTCCTCCTCCTCTCCATTTTATCCTCACAACAACCCTGTGAGGTAGGTTAGGCTGAGAGTCAGTGATTGGCCCAAAGTCACCCAGTGAGCTTCATGGTCAGGTGGGGACTAGAAGCTGGATCTCCTGAGTCCCACTCTCACCACTACACCACACTGGCTGTCTAACCAGCTTAGAGGGTTTTAAAAGAGACAAATTCATGGAGAATCAAGGTAGCAATAGTCAGGGTGACTGCCTGTGACTTCCAGATTTCAGAGGCAGTATGCTTTGACAACAGGAGAAGGCTATTGCCATCATGCCCGGCTCATGGGCTTTCCACAGGCATCAGCATGGCTGCGGTGGGAAAAAGAACCTGGACTACATTCAGAAGATCCTAGATACATATTCTTGTATGTTAGAAATTTCTGAGGTATACTGGACCCCAAATTCTAATCTCTTATCTCCCACTCCAAATCTGTGAGCATATGTGACTCCTCAATGACATTTCTATAGGGAAATGCTATGAACTGAGTGGTGCTGGCCATTAGTATCTGGAGATACTAAGAATACCATAGGAATCCCAGTCAACGGAAACTTGTGCAGTGACTATATATTGCAGGGTGGAAAAACTTTCAGGTCTCTGCACCTAAAGAGACCTGGCGGGGGGTGGGGGAGAAGAAGTCAAAACTCAGCAACTAATCCACAGTAATAAAATAGGCTATCAAAGATAATTGGGATGCAAACAGAGATTTTGCTAAAGGAAAACACACACACAGTGGTATGAAGTATTACATTTTTGCACAGTGAAATAAGCAGCATTGGAATTCCATTCATCAACACCTGGCTGACTCTAGCATGAGATGTGGGGATTGGTCTCTATGAATATTCACCAAGTATCATATCTTTAGCATCTGCTCTGCCTACTTTAGTAATGTATCTTCTTTCGTCTTGTGCGTTGCCTTTCCCCCTCCAAGTTTTGTTATCCCCTTTTTCATTTGCTGCATGCCTTCTTGAATATTAATTCAGAAGCAACATAATTTGTCTTCTGCAGCAAAACTGAACCCACCTTCCTAAGAACATCCTCTTCCATAGGAAAATAAGAACAGTTGTGCTGGCTCAAACCAAGAGCCCATCTAGCTAGCCTTGCATTCTGTTGTTTGTGCCCAGCTTCTGGGACTTCATGGCTATACTGTGTCTGTGTTAATGATTTTACTAAGACTCATATTTATGGGCAATGCAATAGCCCTTGGGGAAAACTATATTTCCCAAGGGCTACTTCCGCCTAGCCTGACATGCTGCTACATGATAGATAAGGCACTGTAGAAGGAAGACAGAAGATCTTCCTTATCCCTGCAGATGGTTGCTTCTACCACTCCAGCTGGCAAGTGTGGTGGAGCTCATGGGAATAGAATTCAGATGGCTCAAAAATAAGAGGAACTACTTCTTGATTATTTGGGAATTACCTTGGCTTATTTCCAAACCAATCTGATGCAGCTGGTGTTGGTTTGTGTTGTGTGTGTGTGTGTGTGGTGCTTACTCATCACTACAATGTGCATGCTCTGTACACAGGCCTTACAGAGTCTACTATACACTTAGATCTTACATGGTGTGAATGTACCCAGGATTCCAATCCGGGGCCACAATTGATAGTCATGATTCCCTACTGTAGCATTGAAGCAGGAGAACTGGGTGATAGTGCATGGATATGTCTTTCAAGAGCTCCTTCCTAGATTAGAAAGACTTTTGGACTTACTAAGTATGTCAGATCAGATTATCTATCTATCTATCTATCTATCTATCAGCATGTGTGTCAGTAGCGCATTATGTGCATAGCATAGAGAAGGTCTCAGGTTGAAGAGCTTGTAATGGTCTGAGGCCCTGAGGATCTGATGTAGACTTTAGTGAGCTAGGTTGACTATTGGTATGGTTCAAAGCTGCTGCAGAAGTTACATAAAATGCAACACAAAAAGTTATCTGCAGATGGTAAGTGATCTAAATCATAAGCAAATCTCCACAGCTTGTATAATTGCTTACTCAACTGATCATTGCCAGTATTGAGGAATCTCAATGCCTTTGGATAGAGAGTAGAGGTGGGTAACTTATGTCCCCCAGATGTTTTGGCTTACAACTCGCATCTTACTCATCAGCATAGCCAATGGTGGCAGGGATGTGCCAATTAGCAAAACTCAAGCTCGCCCAAATTCTTTGTATTCCATCTAAAAACTAGTTCTGACTGCAGATTGCAAATTTGGTCTGTCTTGTGTTTGGTTGTGGGGGTTTTTGCATGAAAATCCGTGTGTATTCCATGCTTATTTTTCCAAATGTACACATCAATTGTACACTTCCTTGAAATGTGCACATTTCTTTTCCCATTATTTTTCAAAAGTACACATTTGTTCATGCACATTTTTCAACTGTACACATGCCGTTTTTTCGGTCCATGAATTTCACATTGCAAGCTCAGAAATGTACAGACAGGTTGCATCTGAGTCAGTGCTCGATTGAGAAGGTGCAAACTGGGTAAATCCTGATTAAAAAACAAACTGAAATGGATTCCCCATACATCCCTAATTGGTGAGGAGACTTGTAGGCCAAAACACCTGCAGGCTGCCCATAAGTTGTCCACCCGTGAACTAGAGTCACCAGAATCATGGGGGAGGAAGAAGAAACTCAAGATGGTTGGCCACATGGAAAGCAATTCTAAATGTTATGGCCAAAACGTAGATCTGATTCCAGAGGCTGGTGAGACTGGGCATTGGCTGACATCATAAGAAATTCAAAAGACCAGCAGCATAAACCTCACTACCATTCTCACAGTGCACAGATCAGCCAAGAGTGTCAAAGAGCACCATGAAAGGGTTCTTGGTTTGCATACAGGTGAAAGGGGGTCATTAAGCATGCTTTGCCTGCAATCTTCTCAAAATATTCTTGATCAGGCAGCAGTGGGAAGGTTATCACTGGCCATGAGGGGGGCTTTGTTTGCAGGATCTTGAATGCAATTTGTTCTATTACAGCTCTTATTCCGAGGCAACTGATCATACACACTAGAAAAACATAAAAAGGCAATGTTTGCTGTTAGATTCTTTCTCTCTCTCCTAAATATATCCATGTAAGCAGTGGAAAAGGAAGAAGAAACTATGCACTCTAATATACCTGCTGTGACTGTATTTTAGAGCTGCAGTACATTCATCTGATCAAACTCCCACATTATTTGCAGGGTCAGGGAGAAGCTGAATACCTTGGGCTTAAGAATACTATTCTGTCTCCTTTTTGTTGTTTTTATGTCGCTCATATGCCAACACAATAAAAGTACATCTCTTATTCTTATTTGAACTCCAAATTGCTTTGGGAAGCAAACAGTGGGATCATGTTTGTTTCATCATTTGTCTGCCCCAGAAATAAGAACTTTTTTCTTTGGTGGGGGGTGGTAAGGCTGTCAGGTGAATTCCTGTCTCCTCAAATCTGAGTTTGACTTCCAAGCACAATAGTTTAAAGGCTTTTATTCATTGTTCGTCAGCCAGCATCATAGGTCGGTTAAAAGAGCTTCAAATAATTATATATAAAAGTGCAGTTTGGGATGAGTGCAGAGGTTGTTACAATATTGCCAGTAGCTATCTTTCAGTCAAAGAACCAAACATTTAACCCAATTGTCTTCTCTAACTCTTTCTTCTTATCCATGGAGAGATGCTTTTTAGCATAGACAAAAGTTACACATAGTACGCATAAATGGAGATCAGGATATGATTATCCATGAGGAATAATAGCTCGTGGTATAACAAAGAGTTTGGTAAAGTATTCTTGTTCTCCTGCATACAGACAGCCAAAATTGAACAAACCTATGTCCTACCAAATGCTAAGGAAACCACAAGTGTACAGGAATCGGTTCATTGGGGCCCAGTTAGGGGTGTGGGAATATGTTCATTTCAGTTTCACTGAATTTCTCATTTTCCTCACTATAGGATCATTTTGGCCCATATCCACATTAGTTTGCAATTTCCTCAAAAATGTCAGCACAAGGGAATTGTATGCACTTGCATTTATCCTAATATATGCATTTTTGTGCACACTTTTCCTAGTGTGCACACTTTTTGCAAGCAATCTCTTCTAATAAGAATGCTGTTATTGTGTGTGTTTTGATGCATTTGTTTTATTATTGTTTTAATCAAGTTTTATTTATAATTGTAAGCCACCTTGAGACTATTTTTCTTGGTTGAAAGGTGATAAATAAATAATAAAGATTATGCATTTTTGTGCATAGTTTCCCCTAATATACTCATTTGTCCGTGTGCATACTCTTCCTTAATATATGTAGCTTTCGGTGCATTTTTGGTGTTGCAAACTGCATGACAAAATTCTGGAAAAGTGTCAGTTTTGGTACACACCTGTGTTCTGGTTTGCATAGAGAATTGGGAGGTGTAACTTGGGTAAGCTCATATTAAAATGGTTACTGCCCTGTTTTATTATTATTTTGCATTAATGTTTTTACTTTTCTTTCTTTCTTTTTTTATCTTGTATGTTTAATGTGAAGCACTCACAATCCAATGTGGCTGCCCATGACCCTCCAAACTTAGAGGATTACGGGCATCGAATGGAAGGTGGGAGGCACGCAGAGGCAAAGCACATCTAAGGTGATTTTGGCCATCTAAGTCTTCTGGCCCTGTGTGCAAGAAGAAGAGGATAAGGAACTGCCAAGATACATCATATCCTGGTGGAACCTCTCTCCTCCCCACCCACAAACCTCCGGCTCTGAGGTTGGTCTTCCTACCTTGGAGCCACAGCTGGCACAGAAAGAATCACACCAGCTGTGAGGGTGAAGGGAAAGTGCTCCGAGGTCGGAGTCCCAGCTCCAACCTCGGAGAATGTTTCCGAGGCCAGACCTGCGGCTCCAACCTCTCCTATGGCTGTCTAGACCGCATCTAGCAGGCATAGAGTTGCACCCTTAGGGATTTTAGTATATTAAGAGGTAAAATAATGTGTAATAAATAAATAAATAAACTGACTTGAATTTCTCCTCCAGCCCTACCCAAAATATTTGGTGTCATGAGACTGCTCTTGTGCAGCAACTGAACCAGTTTCTTCTAAGCAATGGCTTAAACAGACTTGCATACTACCCTCATAGACTTGCACTGTCTTATCTGGCAGCTACAACATATAACATAGCTGCCAACTGCACTGCCAGGTACATGAATGTCACACTATATGGCATTATATCACAAACACTTCCCCAAAAATACATGGAGAAGGAGAAGACTGGTAAGTCTGAGTGATCCAGCATGGTTCATGTGCACTTAACCAAGGGTCCCAGGGTATGGTCTGAGGGCATGGTCTGAGGGCACATGAGACAGTGACTATGCTGAAGCTAAGCAGGTCTGGGTCTGGTCAGTGCTTGGAGGGGACATCACCTGGGAACCACATGTAGCCACCTTGAGTTCCACGATGGAAGAAAGGTGGGATATAAATGTAATAAATAAATAAATAAATAAGACTAGAACAATCAGATCTTCAACTGCATGCTTCCACTTCATCTAGGTCAGTCCTATGGCTTACTGGTAATGTTGACTGTTGTGATACCTGTATAGTGGGATATCACTTCAAATAGTAGTTAATGTTGACACTGGGTATCTTGACACAAATATATTTTGAGAAAAGATGGGCACATAGCATCTGGGGAAGGGCCATTGCTCATTTATAGAGCATCTGATCTGGGTTCAATCCCTGGTATCCCCAACTAAAGCTGGGAAAGACTCCTCTCAGAAACCCTGGAGAGCCACTATCAATCCTTGTAGACAATACTGAGCTAGATGAACTAGACCAATGGTCTGACTCTGTAAAAGGGTGTTTCCTATGTTACAGGAAGATATCACTTTTTGGAATCCAGTCATTTCCCTTCTTACGCTATATAGCATTTCAGTTGCTTTCTAGGCCTACATCATACATCTGGTCTTTGAAAACCATTTCTGCAGTCCTTCCACCCACCACTGGGTTTCCTGTTACCATAGGAACAGGACACACAGAGAAGTTTGACAAAATCCATCCATTTGTCTCCTTGCTTTCTGCCATTTCTTTAAACAATACTAAAAACCCTCTGAGGTAGGGTTGTCTGGGAAACATAATAAATAAATAAATAGCTAGCCCCATCCAATGTGGGTGCTCATAACCCTCTGAACTTGGAGGATTACTGGCATCTAAAGGAAGGCAGGAGGAGCACAGCAGCTAGGATTGCCTGCGTGCTCCCCTTGCCCTCCAAAACATTCACATGGCTGATTTTGGCTATCTAAATGTTTTTTCCCTCCTCACAAGCAGGAGAGGCTGTGACACTGCCTGGATTCCACAGAGGACAGCGGTGCCTCACTCCTCCCTTCCCTTCCCCCGGGAATGCCCCCCCCATGCCGGCTCTGAATACGGTCTTCCGTCTTTTGAGCCCAGCTGGCATGGAAAGAACCATGCCAGCTGCAAGGGTGGGTGGGAGGGCTCTCCTTAGGCGAAGTCCCCACTGTGACCTCGGAAGGCATTTCTGAGGTCAGAGGGGGGACTCCAGCCTATCCTACACCTCCCCAGACAAGGTCAGGAGGCCATAGGATTGTGACCTAAGTGATTGATCCAAGTTTCCTTCAGTGCTGTTTCTGGTAGAAAGGCAGGGTACTAAATAAATAAATAATAAATAAATAAATAAGGCCATTTATCATCATTATCTATATATCATCTTATTTGCTAAAAAGCCATCAAGATGGTGAACAGCAATTTAAAACAATAAAACCTTAACACAATATATAATATTAAATCAGTAAAACAAAAATGACATAATTTTAAAGGCTAGATTAAAAACTTGCATCTTCACACCTTTTCCAAATGCCAAGAGAATGCAGGGCCATCATGGTTCTTGTGGGACTGCATTCTACAGTTATGAGAGTGACACAGGAAAAAGTCCCTTCATGTGTGTCCATCAGGGCATGTAGTGAACAGTGCCTTGAAAAGGGTCTCTCTGTCTCTTAAAGATCTTTATACCTAGTGAGGTTTGTCTCTGAGTTCGGATTTGAATCCTGGAATGTCCCAGTACTAGTTGGATGCACAAACAACTGCCGAGTGCCACACATTGGGTATAATGTTCATTGGCCATACTGAAATAAATTGGACAAGCATACAGTAAATGTACATGATCATTCCTGTGATTGTTCCCCTTATCTACATTCAAGCAGGGGGCTGTGATATAGGAATAGAGCTGTGAACATAAAACTGCTATCCTGGCCTCTTATACAAACCAAGGAATTATCCACATGCTCACTGCGGAATCCCTGAGCACCCACATAGAAGCAATGCTCTATTAATAAAGAATGGCAGTTCTTGCCCTGATAGGATTTTGAATCATGTGGCTATTGTGGTATAGCTGCCTTTAATCTTCTTCTTCTTCTTCTTCTTTTTTAAGAAAAAGAAAACACTGTAGAAAATTAAGTAAACACTGTGATTTTTGTTGTTGTTTAATGTGAAATGTTAAGTCTAGCTAAGTCTTAACAAAAGCCAATTCAGAGTTTGACACACTTCTGGATGGGAGCCATCCAACCTTCCATTTCACACACTCTTATTTCATCATAAAGCAAGCAATAATTAGCACACAATTAAGCAAATTGCCATAATTATGCCATTGCTGTTCTACTTTTCATATTTTCCCAACACAGTACATACATGAATACGTACAGAGCTGGCAATGCCAGCATCGCTCTGTCGGCAGCCAGAAGTGGCCTCTCGGTTGCTGAAGCGTTTCTTATTAAACAGCTCCAGTAGCACATTGCAGTGTTATCTGCTCAGCAGGAACTTGCTCGAGTGATGCCTATGACAAGCTTAAACTGCTCATGTCAGCCAATAGCTAATAAGAAATGTGTCGGTTTCTTGCTAGAGGTTGTACTCCCGTCTATGCGGGAAGTGAGGTCTAATGTGAGGAAATTATGGCTTGGAATTACTCCGGTGGCCTGAAGTAGCCACTTGGGTAGCATAATTTAGCAGCTTTAGCTATGTAAGAGACCCAAAATGACAGTAAAAATGAACAATAAAGTAGAAGTCATCTGTTAGTATAAGTCGGGTTGCTTTAATGAGGTCAATACCAAGACGCTTTAATGTAGAACCCCTAAAATGATTGCTGTTATAATATACTCCACCTTTCTCTCTCTCTCTCTCTCTCTCTCTCTCTCTCTCTCTCTCTGGTTAAACCAGAGAATAAAACGCCTTTGGGAGCAGATTGCCATGAATATTTTAGTTTCTCCATATAAGTTTAAATAAATTTGAGGAAAAAATAAGACCGTGATTAAAAGTTCCAAAGCTTTATAGCTCTTTAATCATAGACCCAAGTAGAACACACATTAGTCGTTGACAGGTTTCTTTTAACTTTTTGGCCTGTTATAAAGAGCTTTTTCTTAAAAAAAAAAAAAAAATCTAGGACAAGTGAACTGGTTTACATTAAGGAAAAAGGAAACCTTTGGCTGCAAAGTTTGTGTTCAATTAATATATTCTCCATACATTTTCATTGTAACGTTGGGCAATCCTGTTAAATTATCCTAGAAATAGCACGAGGACACATTCCTTGGAACTATTACTCCTAATTCCCCATGGGGATAACATGAAAAAAACTTTTATTTCCCCTTGCATTCTTAAATATTTAAATCAGAAAGTGTAATGAATGGTTCCACATCATTTTGCAAAGAATTTTATGCATTTCCCAAACCCTAAAGCAGCATAAGTATCAGAATGAAGGTAGCATGTTGTGCTAGATTTAAGGTATAAATAACAACGGCTTTGATTTAATATTTCATTAGCTGCCTCACTTTTGAACTGTTCCTTCTTAAAACATTGATAGGGCCTTCTTTTATTTAACAGGGCATATCCAACAACACTACAATGGCATTGAATGCAACCTAGTAAAACTATTTTGATACAAATGGATGATATTAAAAAAAAAAGTGTTAAACCAATCAAATATTAAAAAGGGCAATTTGAATAGGTTCCTCCGTTAATTGGACTATTGTCAGGGTAATTTAATGTCCTTGTTACAAAAGGTGCTATTTAAAAAAAAAAAAAAAAGCTTCAAGAAACTTCATCACATGGAAAGCTGTTTAATCCTATCACACAAATAGGGCATTTGAATAGGCTGTAGGTATATTATTGATCCAGAACATTGGCTTGCTTATTGCATCAACCTCTTTCCTGGTGGTGCAGCATCACATCTATCCAGTCACCTCTTTACTGCAGTCTGGGGTTAGCCAGTCACGCTTTCAGGGGATGAGTATGAATTTGAGGGCTATCTCTCATTATTGTCCTAGAGAGCATCTCTCAAAGAAGCAGTCACAACAAACAGGTAGTGTGGCTTGCTTCACACATATATCTCCCCCCACCCCATGTCCTTGTGAACAAAATTCAATCGTGAAATTGACTGTTGCACTGGCAGTACACACAATGATACTGTGCAGTGTGTGTGTGTGTTTTAGGGGCAGTGCGAGTTGAATGGTTAATGTGCATAGCAACCAGCCATTGAGCATATTCAGCACACTTCATGGAGAATGCGCATTTAATCTTTTCATGAGGAGGGATTTGTGTTTATTCTCTAGCCATAGTGTATAATCTCCACCACCATGCCATGGGGAATGTGAATATCTCAGCTGTATTTTGCTTTTGCATAGTCTCTGCCCATGGTGCATAATCTCCAACAGGCCTTGGAGAATGTGCATAGCTTAACTGAATTTCATATATTCTCCAGGCAATATGCACATTCTCTGGTAAATATGCATAGTCTCCATCAGGGTTTGAGGCCTATGTGTACCTCAATAGTGTTTTCTACGTTCTCTAAGCAATATGTGTAGTTTCCAAGAAACACTGGAGAATATGCATACTTCAACAATATTTATTTATTTATTATATTTATACCCCGTCTTTTTTCCTGCAAGGAAGCCAAGGCGGCTTACATAATCCTCCTCCTCTCCAGTTTATCCTCACAGCAACCCTGTGAGGTAGGTTAGGCTGAGAGTCAGTGACTGGCCCAAAGTCACCCAGTGAGTTTCATAGCCCAGCGGGGACTAGAACCCGGATCTCCCGAGTCCCAGTCCAACACTCTAGCCACTACACCACACTGGCTCTCACACTTTAAGAAGGACGTAGACAAACTGGAGGGGGTTCAGAGGAGGGCAACAAGGATGATAAAGGGACTGGAAACAAGGCCCTATGAGGAGAGACTGAAAGAACTGGGCATGTTTAGCCTTCAGAAGAGGAGACTGAGGGGAGATATGATTGCACTCTTCCAGTACTTGAAGGGTTGTCAAACAGAGGAGGGCCAGGATCTCTTCTCGATCATCCCAGTTTGCAGGACATGGAATAATGGGCTCAAGTTACAGGAACCTAGATTCCACCTAAACATCAGGAAAAATTTCCTGACTGTCAGAGCAATAAGACAATGGAACCAACTACCTAGGGAGGTGGTGGGCTCTCCCAATCTGGAGGCATTCAAGGTGCAGCTGGACAGCCATCTGTCAGGGATGCTTTGACCTGGATTCCTGCATTGAGCAGGGGGTTGGACTCGATGGCCTTGTAGGCCCCTTCCAATGATACTTTTCTATTATTCTATTATTCTAAATATCTGAGCATAATTTTGTAAATTGCCCAATGCAATAAGCATGGTTTCCAAGGAAGCTCAGAATGTGCATTAATTATCAACATAAGAAAGAGATATATAATCATAATATTGGGAGCTTTATGATCAAAGCAATAATCAGAATGAGCATATGTATCACTAATGTATACCAAAATTGGTCTCTGTGCAATCCTATACATGGAGATGGACTTGCATGGACAAAACCAGATACTTTTTGAAAATGCTTCACTCTTCCAAAATTTAAGTTGCATAGGCATGTAATCTTCCAAATGAGATGTTGCAAGTTTCTCTGCTTGTATTAGTCACTCAGCTGTTGTAACATAGCTTTCTTAACAGTAGGGATGCTCAAGGATTTTGTTGGGTCTGCATTTTTAAGCAAATTGGCCTGATTCACACCTCCTGGATTGATGTCTAAAAAAAGGACAAAAAATCCTTTGTTTTTGCACTTCTCTGAATTTTGAGACAAAGTTCTCAGCTCAAAATGCATACTAAAACATATATAAAATCATGTTTAGATGAAAATGCTGACTAAACTGCATATTTTAGTTTAGAATGTGTACAGAAATGTGTATTTTAGGATAAAATGCATGGAGATGTGTGTATTTTCGGGGGGGGGGGAACCTGTAAATATAATGAAAAATTAATCACCTTTTTTGTTTTAGAGCCTATTTTCACAGAGACCAGAAACAGACATCTATTCATCCCTAGTAAGACCCTGCACGCACTCACGCGCACGCACGCACACACACACACACACACAAACACTCACTACTACTGGAAGCTCCCTTCACCACTATTTTAGGGACAAATTGTGGGCTCTGAAATGGCACTGAAACAGCTTCCCCAATTTGCCACATAGTAATGGAATAGCTGTTGTAATTCACTCCTAGTTGCCACTTTTAACAGTTCTCAGGTAGAGTATCAATGCTCCTCCCCCCACCCCCCAGTGACCAGAGATTAACATGCCCTGAAAACAGTTACACAGAGAGGCATAATTTGCATTAAATACCATAATATCGACAAATTACACAGCCTCATCACCAAGAAATGTGTTTGCAAGTTTCATGGGGATGCAGCATGCTGTTTATATTATAGGAAACCGTGGAGCAGAAATAATAACATTCTCATTGGCTGGTCAACTGCACTTCAATCTGGCTATTTTGGGAAAGGCATATAAAGTTGGCACTTAGAAAGCAAACCAATGTCTAATTAACAGAAAGCTGCTTAACCAAATTAAGGTAACTCTGGCCATTGTGGGAAGACATTTATATCCCCTTTAACAATTGCATAATTATTCCATTCCCTCATTAACCAAGCATATAAGAGACAATTAGCACCAATTAAACAGATGTGTACACACTTAAGTTCAATTATTTATTTAATCAAGAGTCACTGGCAATGTGGTATGCACTTTTATTTAAAGGAGAGAAGCCTCCCTAGTTGTGAGCAAGACCTATTGGTGATTGTATTTATCACCAATAAATGCAATCCTATGGGTAGTGCCCTCAGTGCTTGTAAGCCCCTGAACCTGGAGGCTTCTGAGCATCCTGTGTGTAGGGCAGAAGGAGCAGTGGAGCTGATCTTTGCCTCCCTGTCTTCCCACCCTGCATTCTCAGTAGACAGGCTCTTTTGCCCATCCGGTGAAAGCATTTCAGAGGAAGAAGAAAGGAGGTTGGTGAGTGGCCTCAGGATACCTCTCCTCCCTGCACACTGAAACACCCCCTTTTACCCCTGTCGCAGGTTACGTTCCCGACCTCAGAGAGGTAGCCAGTGTGGTTCTTTCTGCACTAGCTGTGAGGGGAAAGGCAAGGTGTGTGTGTCAGAGTTCTAATTCCCAGCTCTGAGGTTGGAGTGCCATCTCCGATCTCAGAGCTGGGAATCCAAAATATCCTATGGCCCCTCAGACATTGTCTAGGGTCCATAGGACTGCTCCGTTATGGTCTGATAAGAATGGGGAGCAGGTCCAATCATGGTTTCCTGCTAAGGGGTCAGGAGATGAAAGGAAGACAGGATTGGCCTTGATATATTAAAACCTGTTTCTAGAAACTCCGCCTAATAGGTATCTGGGTCCAGTATTCTGCTCGCAGTTAGGAATCTTACCTACGTATATGTGAATCAGCAAAACTCAAGCTTGTCAAGGTTCTCCTATTTCCACCTCAAGGCACATTCCAACTTATATCCATATCAGATTGTGAGCTTTTTTCCGCTGCATAAAAATCATGCATTTTTTTCAGATTATTTCCCCAAATGTATGCCTCAATTGTGCACATTTTCTCCCACTGAAAACAGTGTGTTTCTGTGCATTTTCAAATGTACACACTTTTTAAACACATGTTTTATTGTGTGAATCACATCATGAGATCAGAAGTGTTTGGACTTCAAACCATGCATTGTATTTGAGTCCACAGTCAGTTCCTGGAGGTGCAAATTGTATAAATTCTGGTGAAAATGAACTGAAGCAAATTTATCACCCATCCCTAAGATTCCATCCTGTCTTAATTTATGGACAGAATCTACTGAACAGTGGAAATAGTTCCACACTACCCAAGAGGCTTTGAACATACAGTCATGCCTTGGATTAGGAGCATAATTCGTTCCGGAAACATGCTTGTAATCCAAAACACTCTTATATCAAAACGAAATCCCCCCCAAAAAATTTGTACAGAGATTTTTAATTTAAGCCGTACTACAGTACTTGTATTGCAAGACGTCGCTTGTATATCAAGTAAAAAAAATTAAATAATTATTTAAAAATTTGCTTGTCTTGCAAAACGCTCTCAAACCAAGTTACTTGCAATCCAAGGTATTACTGTACATTCCTTGAATAGCAGCTGCCTCCCTAGGATACTGTGTGGCAAAGTGATTTTGAAACTGAAAACCAATTTTTACAAGCACTTCATATAGTATGGCCGTCTGGCCAACTTCTCCAATGAGTGCCCTAAAAATGTGAAAACTTTGTCAACAATCATTAATGTTGACAATGCTACATGATGTATTCACTGAATTTCTGCAACACAGAAGCAAACCAATGAATGTGGACATTCATGTTATAGTTATTTTTAATATTTTGTTGTTCCAGAATTTGAGACTTATTTCATTTCATAGATCACAGAGTTGGAAGGAGCCTACAAGGCTATCGAGTCCAACCCCCTGCTCAATGCAGGAAACTAGAGGAGGGGTCTCCCATCCAAGTAACAACCAGGCTTGACCCTGCTTAGCTTTCCACACTCAGACAAGCTGAGCCAGCGTAAGCCACAGGCCTGTATTACATGTATTACACTACATTCACTAGTCATGCACAGAATTGCTAACAGTTCCCTACTGAGGGTTGATAGTATCTTAAATGTGGGCATTCACTGTAACTTTTAATAAGGTGAGACCTCAAATAAATTAAAACATCCTTGTTACTGTTGTTTTTCTAAAGGTTAGCAATATTTGGACTTTGTGGACCAAAATTAGGGTGTTGGGTCTCTCTTTGTGATTTATGATGCAATTATATTTTCATAGATCTGTTTTAGCCCTTATTTAAACCTTAAAAGAAAACACAAACCACTTCACTAAATCACAAGACAATAGAAAGAAATCTTGAGTTCAATTAAGCTTTCAAAATATGCTATTATGTTGCTACAAAAAAAGAGGCTCTTAATAGTCTTCTCCCACCAAGAAAAAAAAAATCCAAATGAGGGCACCTAAGAAGAGTGGCTCATATCAGAACTAATTTCATCTCATTGCTTACTGGCAAAAAAGGAAGGAAGGAAAGAAAGAAAGATGAACGAATGAACGAACTCTGTCCTCCAGCTAAAACCTTGAAAATCCCATAAAAAGTCTTATGCATTCATGCATAATTAGTAGGGGGTCAGCAGATCAAACTTATTAATGGAAAGTACATTTTAATTCTCATAAACTGGTTGGAGGAGTTTCAATTCTCTTTTGCATATTAGGCTGCTTAATCACATTGTACAACCTTAGCAGGGAAGATGAACTGGTAAAGGAAGACATTGGCATACAGAATATACCTTGCCAGGAAAAAGCCTCTTTCTTCTCCATAGACTCTCAATCCTCTTGTCTCAGAGAACAGACTAGTCAAGATATCGAGAGGCCACATGATCCAACATCTCAACACAAAGAAAACGAGTTATCTGAACCAGTTACCAGTCCCCATTGCCATTTATCTACTCCACACAATCCACAAGCAGAGGCTATATCAGGATAAGGCATTTGCCCAGGAAGTATCTCTAAATAACTCAACCAATCAAATCAAGCCACTTTTGCATAGATAACCTTGCTTCTATTAAAAATTAAATATATATTTTTAAAAATTATTTATTAGATTTATATATTACTGAACATATTTTTAAAATACCTTTCTAAATATTGGGCTGCATCTGCACTAAGTTAGTCTCACTGTAGTCCCACTGGAATCAATGGGACTAATCCAATCTCATTCATTTCAATGGGACTAAAGTATGATTGGCCTAATCTGGATCCAACCCATTATGTTCACAACGTAAGAAAGCTCTTTCGATGGGTTCAGTGTTACAGGTTTCCTACCCCTCCACCACCAATGTACATTGACTAAGGGAGCAATCCTATGCATGTTTAGACAGAAAAAAGTCCTATAGCTCCCAGCATGCCCTCGCCAGCAGTGCTGGCGGGGGCATGCTGGGAGTTGTAGGACTTTTTTCTGTCTAAGCATGCTGCATAGGATTGTGCCTTTACAGTCACCACCCATTGGGAATCATGTGGATGGATACCAAGTCAATACTACAAGCTAGACGTTCCGTTTCCTTCAGAGTGCATCGCCAATCGCTGAGCCACTCTAGACACATATCAGTTTCACTTCAATCTCACATGTTTAAGCATGGGGGAGGATGATCATTTTTAATCCACCCTGTGAATCTGATCTGTAATAATAATTTCACACAACAAAACATTAAAGCAGTTATAGTTTCTATGCATTCACCATGGTTGTATGAATAAGTAAATGGTAGGGGAAAGACAGAGAGAGAGAGACCGAATACAACAAACCAGTGAATAGAATGGTATGACACAGAAATCCTAGTTCTGATCCTGTCCTGCTTATAAATGCAATGATCAACTTTTCTAACCAGCCAGAGGACCCTTGGTCTGATCCAGCATGGTTCTTCTTATTGAGCTGTGTTTGGAGGATCTCCATGGCCAATGAAGTATTTTCAGTCTCTGAACTGTTCCTTTCCATCTAGGCTGTTACATTGATACTAGTTGTGCAATGCATTGCAGAGGTGGAGAAAAGCACGAACATCACATGCTGGCATGAGGTAGCAATAATCAAGTACTGATTCATAAAGTGTGAGACAAGGTGCTACAATGACCCTTGAAGAAGGTTTGTTGAAATGAGTTTTAGCACTTGAGGTTTCAAGGTTAAGCACAATTCAATTTAATTTACAGTGCTGGGGTGATTCCCCCCTCCCCTGTTGCTTTAACCTACGGTCAGTTATTTTAAATGTTATATTGAATGTTCCAGTGCGCATGAAACAACCTGGTGGTGAGGCAACTGGCAGCATAGAGTGCACCGACTTCTTACTACCTTCAGTTATGATCCTATTCATAATCAGTAGCTCTCAATGTATAATAGGTGGGGGATGGGAAATTTGGGAAGGGTCATAGCTCAGCATGGAAATGTAGTTTTTAATTACTTGCTGTGGAGAAAGTGGTTTGTATTAGACATCTGTCAGTTGATCTTACCTATATCATTTTCTGAGCCCTGGCCTTCAAACCCTGCACAATCCAGTAAAAAAACAGCATTACAACATATGGCATTACAATTTTTGGTTGTCAGTTTAACCTGCTAACTGGGTTTTTTTCCTTCCCCAGACTCACATTTTGTTGTGTAATTTACACATAAGAAGACCTACTAGCAAGTGCTTTTAGGACATTGTCTAAAACTGTTTAGTAAAAATTGTTACCAGATTTCAGCCACCTGCCTTTTATAGCTTTCTTTCTATAAACCAAACATGCCCAGGGTACAAAATTCCCCAGAAATCTTCATAACAATACATTTTACACTGAGTTTTTGGACCCCAAACTACTGAAACAATTATGGGGAACAAAAGAAAGCCATCCACAGGTTATCTTAGTTTCTTTTGATAGCTAAGAACAATAGCAAACACCTGCTTCAAACAGAAAATAAATCCATTGAGGGAAAGCTTTGTTATGCTGATTTAAAGTTTACAGGCCTCAGGCATTCTTCAGTCCTTTCAAATGCAAATTGACAGCTATTAAGGATTTCTTTTTTTATTGAGATTTCCTGGATTTAAATTGCTGCCAGGAAATATTAAGTCTTTAATTACCTTAAGTAGCTGAAACCTGAAATCCATTCTTATTCTGATCCTAACAGCCTGGGGGAAACATTTAGTAAGACAAAAGCCTTCATATGCAAAATTTTCATTGCCTGAGGCAATTTTGTGGGCGGGTCTGGCTGGAACCCGGAATGCAAGGAAAGCTGGGTTTCTTAAAAAAGCAGGATGACGGTTAAAGTTCATCAGCAGCACCCTTTGGGAACAGGACCACTAATAGCTCTGGAGATTAGCACAAGTGGTATAGAGCTAGAGAAAATGATCATTCAGTACCCTTGTAGGAGTAGTCCATCAGCTTAGAAAACCCTGAGTGTTGCAATTTTGATATGCTTATTGGACAAAGACAACTGCTATTGGAGGCAACAGTCATGGGGGAAATAGGGGGAAATAGTTGTACCAACAGCATTGCAACTGTTTCTCCCTTTTCTTCTATGGCCATGGGCATATCATCAAATCTGTCTGTGTCAACCTCAAATTAAACCCCAAATTGGCACCATCTTTGCTGGAAAATAAATGAAAATGGAATACACAGACTGCAGGATCAGTTCTCTCAGGCATAGTGTTCCTTAATATCCATAAAACACTGAGTATGCCAACAACTATTTTTATTAAGATCCTGGAAAAGCTTTTGATTGACATGAATGGAAATGCTTAATTGTGGCAATTTGGGAGAGAGGGGGATGAACTATATACAACAAACCTAATGCTATAGAACTGATAGGCTAGTTTTATCTTTCTGTATAAATTCTGTAATAAGACATAGATGACTATAGTCTTTTCTGCTTTTCAGCAATGCTGATGGAACTGTTTATGGTTTATACTAAATAAAATCAGCTTATAAAAGTATATCTATTAAAATTAATATAAAATAAGCATATTTGTAGATGGTATAATTCTGTATGTGACAGATGTGTAATACAGACTGGAATACGGTAATCTGATACATCCATAAAACCATAGTGGTTGTTACAAGTTTAATAGTAATAATTAAAAAAAAGATCTGAAATTACAGCAATAACTAAAAGAGAAGGATATTTTGCCAAATGATATGTCTGCTCTGTGAAAAATCACTAGGCAATCCTGTTAAGATTCTGTCACAGTCAGTCAAAGCCCTATTCCTTGAGTCGAAGGGAAAACACACACAATAATGTGCCCACACTCTCTTTTGCTTCTCCCTTCCGGCGGCCTTTTCCACTGCCACCAGGTGGACATTTTTATTTCTCTGGTTGCTTCCACCAAAATCTCTAGGTCTCACACATACGGCTTATGCTGGCTCAGCTTGTCTGAGCGTGGAAAGCTAAGCAGGGTCAAGTCTGGTTATTACTTGGATGGCAGACCCCTCCTCTAGTTTCCTGCATTGAGCAGGGGGTTGGACTCGATAGCCTTGTAGGCTCCTTCCAACTCTATGATCTATGAAATCTATGAAAATACTGTAAAGCAAAAGTGTATTAAAACAATCAGGGATAAATACATCCAGGTGATCTAACTAGACTGTGTCTCTCTTTTATCTAGGTCCATTATCCAACCAATATCTTACTGTTCAGCTCTTTCAAACAGTTCTCAAGTTCCAGCAGCTATATTTCTTTCTTCTAGGACTCTGGCCTTCTTTTCTTCCTTCTCTCCCTCTCTCTTCTTCTCTGCCTCTTTGCCTTTGGCTTCTATCTTCTAAAATTATTTCCCACTATCCCATTCATTCTCCAACATTCAATACATTTGTATTATTGTGTACAGTAGCATCCTAATTCTCCATATGATGGCCTTTGCTACCTCTTCACTTCCCTAAACTAGTCCCCCCGCCCCAGATACATCCCTGCTATCTACTAATGAAGAAACAAGAGAGGATTTTGTAGCATGGAACCTCTCTTTTATGCAGAAAATAAATTTTGAAAATATGAATATATTGTTGAAAATCTTATTCCAAAATGTTCTAATGACCTTATGAAGAAGGGGGGGGGGGAATCTTACATGTACAGGAGAAGATTGTCTCTAGATACAACTAGGATAACCCACCATGAATAAGTAGTAAAAATGCAGATTATAGATTGGGCTATGATAACTATTCTTTCCCAATTGGAAAAAAAAGAAGTAGATAAAAGATCCTTGTAAATTACTGCTATGAGATTGAGGAAACCTGAGAGATGTAGATATTGTGAAAAATATAATTTCATCTTAAATTCCTTGTCATAACAGACATGGAATAAGCAGAGGAAAATGCTTGCACCAGATATGTTGCCATTACCATGTTCATAATGATGTGTTTAAGTGAAATTCTATACACTTAGGAACACAGGAAGCTGCCTATTGGACTATTGGTATACCGTAGAGCTGAAAACATTTATGGGATTTCTCTCCCCCGCCTACATGCTCCCCTGTAGAAAAAGAAGACCACATTGCAGAATTGTATCTGAATATTCTCTACCATTTCTTTGTGGTGGCAGCAGCCATTCTCCCACTGCCCCTCACCAATGTCCCAGAAGAACACTAGGTTTAGGCTGCCAACACAGTTGCTGCTGCAGCAGCCATAGCAACAAAGAACTTTGAAAAAAGAAAGAAGCGGTTGAAGAATTCCACACACACCCCATGAATAAATTTGGCAAAATGCCCACCCCCCCTATTTCTCTGCCAACAAGGAGGATGGAGAATTTGAAGAGACCATTTGCACTAAGTTTTAGGGCAGAACCTAACTGGTTGCTTACACTTCCGCTGATTCCCCTACAGCCCACCAATTAGCATCTGCAAACCAGACCCACTGCTTGTGGAAGGAAGCTTCACTGCTTTCAAGGCAACAAAAATGAGCAAAAATGCTCATTTCTGGAATGGGGCAGGTTGGTGGAGCTCATATAAGGGAGCTCCGCCGATATGTCCATATTGAAAAACAAGCATTTCCGCTCATTTCAGGGTTTCCTCTGGGAACTACTAAATCTGTTGCACAAGTAGTGGGTCCCACTCACACAGCAGAATCAGCAGGACACACTGCTTGTGCAAGAGGACTAGAGGGGTGCAAGAGAAACAGTGGAGGCATAAGTGTCCCATTGGATTCTGCTCCTAGATTCCATCAAGCTCAATATTGTCTTCACTGGAAGAAGCTCTCCATGGTTTCAGACAGTGATCTTCAACCTTACCTGTAGATTTTGGAGACTGAACACAGGTCCTTCTGCAAGGAAAATGTACTGACCTAGCTGACCTACATTGAAGTCACCCCCACTGTACCTTTTAGGACTTACTCCTGATTAAGTATGGATAGGAATGCTCTGTAAGAGCAATGTCCAAGACATTTTCAACTGTAGAAAATACACAAGTGTAGGGAAAATAATAAACAATTGTGGAAAACATGGAAATATGCCAAATCCTGTTTTCAGGGTGGTTTTCTGTAAAAAATAAATTAAAATCCTCATTTTTCCCCCCAATACCTTGCAACTAGACTCTTAACTTTAGAAATATGCTGAGTTATATTACTATATTTGAAAGACTGACTGTGTCCTGCTTTGGCTAAAGCACATGCAGCTTAAGAGCAAATTATGGGACAATCAAGAAGGCAAGGCAACAAAACAGGGAAATGGTTGTTTCAGACTGGTAGGGGATCAGGCTAAGGCAGGAGCAGTCAAGATAGCAGGCAAAGATCAAAGCACATTTAGACACTCATTACAAAGTCCAGAAGCAGAGTAAATCAGGAGTCCAAGGGTCAGTAGCACAGAGCATCAATCACAAAGCAAGGTTCAAAGCACTGGAGCTGAAAGAACTACATTGTTTCCAGCACTTACTAGGCAGAAACTGAAGGCTTATATCACCAGAGCCTCCTGAGCCCCACCCAGGGCCCAGCTGATGTTCATTATAGCCCTCTGGCCAAGAGTCTTACTCATGAGGAGTCACCTTCTCTTGAAGAGTCCTTCTTTATAAACAAGCACTCCTTCTCAAGGGAGCCCTACTGGCCTGCTGCTTGAGGTAACAATGCTCCTGGGAACCAGCCGGTTGCTCAGACTCGGCCTCGGAGGCAAAGTACCCTGCCCCATGCAGAAATAGACCTGCAGCCATCTCCCCTGAGGGCCCGTGTTCCTCCTGGTCTTCTGACATGGGCTGATCTGGGGTGCCTCTTGATTTTTGAGAGCTCCAGCTCCTCCTCTGGGTTCCTCCAGTGGGGGCATGACAGACTACGGAGGAGAACAAAAAGCAGCTCTCAAATACAAAACAAGAACTACTAAATAAGTTAGAATCTTATTTAGATTGGCAAAAACGATATATCGCTAAATGGGAGAGGACTTGCTGACGCGATATATCTGATGCTGCTGGGCATTTTCTAAAGGATCTTTATTAGACTAAGCATGAGAGGAGATGTTATTGCTGTTTGAAAGATAGCCATGCAGAAGCATTTGAAACCATGGCAACTATTTAAAGATATATCAAACTAATGATGGAAGGTGTTGGTTTTGTTCAGGTACAAAAGGTCCTATATTCATAGATCATAGAGTTGGAAGGGGCCTACAAGGTCACTGAGTCCAACCCCCTGCTCAGTGCAGGAAACTAGAGGAGGGGTCTCCCATCCAAGTAATAACCACGCCTGACCCTGCTTAGCTTTCCACGGTCAGACAAGCTGAGCCAGCGTGAGCCACAGGCCTGCATGAGTCTTCATTTTGTGTTCTAGTACAGTGGGCAACACATGGACCATGGGCTACATGATGCACCCCCTATCCTTCCATGAGGCTCCCACTGCCTCCTGCTGCTGAATTTCCTCTGGCAGTGGTGGCGGCAAAATAAATATATTTTTAAAAAATCAGTGGGTTTTGTCAATCAACATTTTCCAAATCAGCATTTGCTAAATAGGCTCATCATTGTTGCTACTGCTGTCATACCCCTTAATTTTGGAGGCAAAATGCTAGTTACTTTCCTGTTCCTGCTGCTGCGCTGTCAAACTTTGGTGGCAAATTTGGTGCTACTGCATTTCTTGGCATGGCAGCAGCGGGAAAGGACATGGCTCCTGGAAGTTACCAACCCCTCCTCTATTAGCTCAGTATATTTTTGAAAAAGCACTGAAAAGCAAGAACTGAATCCATGATAACTGAAGGGCATACAAGCACTATTCAGGTGTTATGCCTAAATTAGGGGGGGGGGACACATTTGTTTGGTTCACATTTTAATATGAACTGACCTACTTTTCACCTCCTAAACTAATACATGAACCAGAACATTTTTTTTTCTTTCAGTTTTCACACAATTTTGCACTGGAGTTCTCCAAATATTATTGTGTACAGTAGCATCCTAATTCCCCCTATGATGGCCTTTTCCACCTCTTCACTTCCCCAAACTAGTCCCCCCCCCAAGTATCCCCAGTGTCCTGATTGGCTATGTGCTTCCTCCAGTATCAGAGGCAGTATGCTTGCATCCACCAGTTGCTGGGGAACATGGGTGGGAGGGTGCTGTTGCACTGATGTCCTGCATGTGAGTTTCCCGTGGGCAGCTGGTTGGCCACTGTGTGAACAGAATGCTGGACTGGATGGACCCTTGGTCTGATCCAGCATGGCTCTTCTTATGTTCTTACCAAAATTCAGAAATGTCTCCATGAATGGGATGGGAAGAACTTGAGATTTAAAGCAAAACAAAAAACAAAAAAAACCCCCAAAAATGAAGGTGTGGGGACACAACTGGTAGATACCTCCAGCCAGGCAGAGGGCTTTGGGTGTTTAGCTTTTAAAAGTCTTGGTTTGTATTCAGCCATGTTTGTGGATCTGAATTAGGGTTGCTGCCACTATTTTGACAGGCTGTTCAACCTTCACAGCTAGATGGCAGGCAGGCACAACATGGTCCTCTCCGTGCTAAGAATAGATGAATTTGGCTTGTGCAGATGGGTGAAAATATTTGGTTCATTGTTTGATAAGAACTTACCAAATGTTGCACATTTCTTTATAAACAGGAAGGAAAGAAGTTGTAAATTCAAATATAGAAGAAAGCAAAACTGACAGATTCATCCCTAATCTGTATATCAGAATCACACATTATATATCATTAGAATTGGGTGTTGATAACATAAGCTTTGATTATTTGAATTTAATTGGGTAGTTTCGTGTTATTTCTATTTTGGTGTATTAGCATGCGATAGTTTTGTGTTATTCCTGTTTTGGAGAAGAGAGAGTGCAAGATGTTTGACACCCTTCTAATCCACCAGATAAATGAAATTTGAAAGGTAATAATTAGACTGGTAATTACTTATAGACTTCAGTCTCTTATGTTTTCTATTTCCTCCATTCCTGGGCAGCTGGAGCAATGACTCATTAATAATAATAAAGTCATTTAACCCCGCAGGCACATTACAAGGAGAAGGATGCCATTTGTCATTCAACACAAATGGAACAATCATTGGAGGGTACAAAAAGAGAGGGAGAGGGAGAGAGACCACTGTTTCATATTCATGGCAATGGATAAAAAGGACACTTGGCAGTTATTGTTAACGTGACATCCCAATCTGCTTCTTAATTATCAATAAACATAAGGGGACAGGAAGCAAAGTACAAGGCACAGTCACATTTCCATAATCGCTTTACAGCTACCCTATATGTCCACACAATAGTTGGTATTTTTCTGCTGATGAAATTACAGTTCACACACACACACACACACACACACACACGTCAATGAATTGAGATTTCCAACCTGAGAGCATTTCTTTCCTGGATGTGAGAACCTTGAGAACTGAGTTCCATGCAATCTTTACAGCATAAAGCAGATAGTTTCTTTTTGTTTTTCTACATCTACGAGAAAAGTCAGAAGGCCTATGTGGGGCCCTACATGTGAGGAGGGAGATTGGGCATGACTTTGTTGGCTACTCCTCCTCCCTTACCATTCTCGACACCCTCTCAATGTGGAGGGAGGGTGAGTGTCTGCCGAGTGGAGCCTCCTCTATCTGTTGAGGCTCTCCCTGAGATAGTAGAGTCCTGATTTTCCAGAGTTCTAAAATCTAAGAGTGCAGTATCCAATGGTGTCATTCCACATACTCAAATAGGTCTAGCAGAGCTTCACTGAATCTTTCCATTGTGCAAGTAGTTGCCTATTATGCTTGTGCAACCAGCTTTGCATCAACTAAAGTTACATTTGCACAAACACGGTTGCAGAAGTAGTTGTGCATGATGCTTGTGCAACCCATTGCACATAACTCTTTTGCAACCCCTTGTGCAACCCACTACACTATGGGTTGCACAAGAGTTATCACAATGGATTGCACGAAATGCAATCATGCTTGCAGAAATGTAACTTTAGTTGGATTCTTCTCTTTCGCACAGCTCAGAATCTAGTTTCCACAAGCGCAACAGTCTTTGCGCTAATGGAATGACACAAATGGATACTTCCCAGAGAATCTCCACAGATAGATGATTCTCTTCTCTGCAGACACTTGAGGGTCGCGTGTACAGGGTGGCAAGAACGGTGAGGTAGACCCTTCCCCCCTTGGCTCAGATATGAATCCTGCTCTTGAGTAATGATGTATACACCACCAACCAATTAGAAAAACTTCCCTTGGCAGCCGAGAAAATATGCATCAAGTATCAAAAGACGTAGGGAAGTAGGACATGTCATTTAATGTTATACCATGTAAGCAACTATTCATATACGAATAACAATGTTTTACTGTGTTAGTCCCATTTTTATACTGTGGTGGTTCATGGTGTGTACAAAAGTGCTTTATTCTTTTACCGTATGTTGGTTTTACTGGGGGTGGGGGTTGGTGTTTTTTTTACTGTTTCACTGTTGTTTACTGTTTTACTGTTGATACATTAAGGCAGCCTACAGTTTTAAGCAATAAAGTCAGACAATTCAGGTAAGGATCTTGAACAACAAACCTGCCCTGAATTCAAGGAAGCCAAATCCCACCCCAGATATAGAGCACTAGTATGATATGCATGCCACGAAATGTCAGTGTTAACCATTGCATGCTTGCCAGAATGACTGGGTAACCATCTTCTCTTATAGCCATGACCTCTCAATAGTACTTGACAAAATAAATGTGATAGTTGAACAAAATGCCTTGTTAATTGTTCTCTGTCATAATTATCTCTTCACTAAATAATGGCACTTCTACAGTGTCACAAGAGTCCATTCATTTCTCCATGTAAAAATGAGAAACATTACGCTCATGCAGCATTTAACCTAATTAAGAACATCTATTATCCCTAATACTTTAAAAATAGTTCAGGACCAACCGTCTTTGCAGACTTACTGGATGTTGTAATAGGCTTTGAGAATAGAGCTAATGCAGGCTTTCCTGATATTTCACATTGACTTAATTTATGAATGGTGCACTTTGAAATCTTGGATTGCCCTCCCCCTTCCTTCACTTTTAGAAGAGAGACTCACTTTAAGGGTTTCAGAAAGTCATTTTGTCCTCATCAATATCTTTCTCCCTGTGAATGGATTTACCCGTCCAACCGGGTAAGACCTAGACATGAAATTCACAGTCTGATGATGTCACATCAATGCACTAAAATTTCCTTGAACATGCTCCACATCATGTTTCACTGACAGGGACAGGGGAACTCACAAAAATAATGATGATGTCTTACTGGTGAATTTCAACAGACCCAATGCTAGTCAGCACTGGATGGAATGGAGGCCTCCACGGCCCAAGGCTTGCTCTCCTATTCCCATCCTTTTGAGCCAGCTGGCAATGAAAGGAAGATGGACTAGTGGCCCTTCACCTCCCGGGTGCCTTAGGGTACTTACCAGGGTAGCCCATTTATCTCTCTGGGTGTTCGCACTACCAGCCAAAGTGTGACAAGGATTAGAACAAGCCAGTTAGACCTTCTACAACCATCAAGGTATCTAAACAACTGTGGAGTAAGTGAAAAAGTAGTATCCAGACCACTAATTAAGACACACACACACACACACACACACACACACACACAAATATTACTCAACCAGAATAGGTGACTAGCTCATCTCATATTGCTGACCAGGGTGGGAGGCTGGATGAGAAGCTGCACCAAGAATGAAAAGTCATGAGGGAGGGGCTGCCTAAGAAGTTGTGCCTCCCACTCTCCGATCAGATGCATGTCCACATGCTGGGATGCCAGCAATGTTTTTCTCCATGTCTTCCCTCCACCCAAGAAATCTGCCTGCCATACAAACAGCAAAAGATCAACATACCTGTTTCTTCCAGTTTCTCATTTTTTTCCAGTCTTCACTTCATTAGTCTCATTCCTTATGTAACTTTTTTAAAAAAGTCAGCACAAATGATCCTATGCACTTTTGTGCACATTTCTCCTAATATACACATGTATATTGTACACATGTGTGCCTATTATACACATTTTTGCAAGCAGTTTCCACTTATACAATGCTATTATGCATAGTGTGGAGAAAGTGGACAGGGATACATTTTTCTCCCTCATAATACTAGAACCCAATGGGGTCATCCCATGAAGCTGATTGGTGGGAGATTCAGGACAGATCAAAGGAAGGACTTCTTCACACAGCACATAGTTAAATTATGGAATTCATTTCCACAAGTTGTAGTGGTGGTCACCAATTTGGACAGCTTTAAAAGGGGATTGGACAAATTCATGGAGGAGAAGGCTATCAATGGCTACTAGACCTGATTGGCTATGTGCTTCCTCCAGTATCAGAGGCAGTATGCCTGTGTCCACCAGTTGCACCCATGTCCTGCTTGTGGGATCCTGTGGGCAGCTGGTTGGCCACTGTTTGAACAGAATGCTGGACTAGTTGGACCCTTGGTCTGATCCAGCATGGCTCTTCTTATGTTCATGTTCTTAATTTGTGCAGTTATTTCACTAATATATTCATTTTTGTGTCCATTATTTGTTCAGAGAACTGCAACAGAAACTTCGGAGAAGTGCAAATACCAACGGATAACTGTGTTTCAGTTTGCATATTGATTCAGAAAGTACAAATGTGTTCTTATCAAAAAATGAACTGAACTAAATCCCACCCCCTTCTCTATCAGTGTATTATAAAACATATAAAATTAAGATTACCTTCTAAACAAGTCAAGTTTGGGAATGTGTGAGCATTTTTTTTAAAAAAATGATGTGCTCAGATTCGTGTTTGGTTTTGCCAGAGATGCAGGTTCTGATGATGTGCAAATAGAAATGAAATTCTATACATCCCTAGAAGTATCACACAAATCACACGACAGGAGAGGAGGGATGTGTTGTGATATGTATCACTTTACCAGCTGCAGCACATTGTTTACACATGGAAGGGACAGAATGGCTGTAAACAGGTTTGTTGTGTCTTGGATCCTTGTGTTTTCGCATGGAAACCTAGACTGTGAGAACAATATGAACTGGTCACATGGTTTGTATGTTCTGATGACATGCTAACTTGTTTTCTGTCTGAAGCCATCTTAGAGAGAAGGTGGACTGCTTTCTTTCTTCTTTTTGTTCTTCTTGCTAGAGTTTGTTCCTGCAACAATGTAACGTCTTTGCTGAGGTGGAGTGAAGCTCAATTTACTCCACTGGATGTAATGCTTGCTATGCATTTATACTCTGCACATGGACTGTAACTAGGAAATGTATACTCTGTAGAACTTTACTTGCTAAGTGAATAAACAGGTAGAATTAGACCTGTGGTGTTCCAGAGTGTTTCCTGACTCCATGGATTAATCTGCAACGGGGAAGCTGGAAGCAAGTCTGATTACAGGGCAGACTGGGCTGGCCAAAACTGGCACCGACACAGCACACTGCACGCTGTGCAGGAGGTGAGATCTGGAAGATCTGTGTGTGGAATTTCAGGCATCTGTTAGCACACAGATAGGATTATAAATCTCCCAACTCGCACACACGCCAACAGGATGCACTCTCTGTCCCTGTCCTAGGGATGTGCTAATCAGCAAAACCTGAGCTCATCTAAGCTCTCCAAATTCTATCTCCAAGCTTGTTCCTTCTGTCCATATCAGATTATGAAGGCCCTATCCTATGGTCAGTGCCCTCAATGCTTGTAAGCTCCTGAACTCAGTGGATTACGAGCATCCTATGCAGAGCAGGAGGAGTGGGAAGTCATCTTCACCTCCCTGCACCTCCCGCTCTGCATTTTAGCTAGATGGCCAATGCATGGAAGGCAGCATGGCTGGCCAACAGAGATGCAACAGAGAGGGTGGGACCAGAGCATGCCTCCCTGCTGTCTCCTAATTGTGTGAGGGCGACACTGCCTGAACAGGTGTATTGGGACTAGTATCATAGAGTTGGAAGGGGACTACAAGGCTATCGAGTCCAACCCCCTGCTCAATGCAGGAAACTAGAGGATGGGTCTCCCATCCAAGTAATAACTAGGCCTGACCCTGCTTAGCTTTCCACGCTCAGACAAGCTGAGCCAGCGTAAGCCACAGGCCTGTTTCATGTTCTACATGTTCTATATGGGAACAGAGATAATCTGCATGGCCTATAGAAAAATGTCATATAAGCATATATTTCTGTTATGAATACAGCCCTAGTAGTGCCTGTTATCTTTCCAGTTCTGCCCTCTTTTGATGCAATGTCCCAAAAAGCATGAAAAAGAGGGCACTTTTCAATGCTGCTGGAAAAAAAAGGTTACAAAAAAGCAGTCCCCTTTTCAACACAGGCCTAATTCAAACACTTTGGACAAGCCAAATTTTTAACGGGTTAAGCCGCTATCCTATGCAAATGCTGGCTGGGGCAAGCTTGGAATTTTAGGCTCTTTTGCTGTCTAAACTTGCATAGGATTGTGCCCTATATGTAAGTCAAATATGTATATACAATCAAGTCCTATCTTGATGCCATCTTGCCTCATCTTCCTGACTCACAGCTTCTCTACCTTTGTCTCCAAAGATACATAATCTCTCTCTTCTCTTTCTCTCTCACACACAATTCTCCCTATGAACAAAAAACACTAATCTGAATTTCAGTTCTATTTAAATAAAATGTAACTGAAGCAGGAGATGTAACACCATTAGAACTGCCCTTGTTATAAATCCCCACTATGTGTATCACTTGCCCTCAGAATGAACTTCAGCATTACGGGGGTTTAAACTGCTATTTAGAATAAACAACTGCATCTAAATGTGTAATCCAATTTTCTCGCAGAATAAATTTGGATTTTTTTTAAAAAAAGTGAACATAAATATTATTTAATGCATTCATAACTTAAATGACAACCCTGGTACATGAGTGTTTGTTCAGTATAAGGTGCCAAATGTGTAAATACACACACGCGCACGCACACACACACACACACACACACGTCACTTAAATATGGGGATTTTTATTTTTTATTTTTTTTGGTAAAGCACCCATCTTGGTTTCTTCAGGAAAGAGGTCTAGTGAAACTGACAAACAGAAATCTTATGAGCACTGCAATTTTCACATCAATTTGAGCTAAAATGTTTTGAATGACTGTCATTTCTACCCAGTTTGATAAAGAAAATTACCTCCAAATGGGTGATAATTTAAAAGAGGATAATCCAGGTTCCATTGTATCCCAATCACATCACATAACAGTGATATAAGAGCTTTCTGATATATATGAACATAAGAAGAGCTAAGTTGAATCAGACCAACTCCAGCATTCTGTTCACACAGGGGCCGGCCAGCTGCCTGGGAGAAGCCCACAAGTAAGATATGAATGCAGTAGCACCCTCCTGCTTGTGCCTCCTAGCAACTGCTATTGAAAGCCATACCACCTCCAATACTGGTGGTAATAGCCATTGATAGCCTTATCCTCCATGAATTTTTCTAATCCCCTTTTAAAACCATCTAGATTAGTGGCCATCACTAGATCTTGTGGTAGCAAATGCTATACTTTAACTATGCAATGTGTGTGAAGAAGTCTTTCCTTTTATCTGTGCTGAATCTCCCACTATTCAGCTTCATGGGAATACCCCAGGCTCTAGTATTATAAGGAAAAAAATGGGTTCACACAACATGATAAGCCATGGTGGCTTATAAACCAGGGGTGGCTTGTCGTGTTGTCTGAACACAGCAACATGGTTTGTTAACCACACACAAGCCACTCCGGCTGGGTTCAGACAACACAACAAGCCACCTCTGGCTTATAAGACACCATGGCTTATCATGTTGTGTGAACCCAGTCAGAGAGAGAGAGAGAGAGAGAGAGAGAATACCTACCTATTCACTTCCTCCATGCCATGCATGGTTTTGTACATCTCTGTAATGTCTCCCCATACTTGCCTCTTTACTAAGCTCAACAGTCTCAGACAATCTAAATTTTCCTCATACGGGAGTTGTTCTGGACCTTTGATCATTTTGGTCAGCCCGTTCCTGAACCTTTTCCTGCTCTACAATATCCCTTTTGAGGTGCAGTGATGAGAACTGTACACAGTATTCTGAGAGTGACTGAACCATATAGGGGCAGTAAAATATAGGCAGTTTTATTTTCAATTCCTTACCTTTTCTAGTTATGCTGAATATGGAATCTGCCTTTTTCACAGCAGCCACACATTGGGTCAAGATTTTGATCGAGCTATCCACAATGGAAAGATCTCTTTCTTGATCAACATTTACAAAATTTATAAATCACTCTACATCTGAAAAAAATTCCCAAGGAGTGAAAAGTGTGTGTGTGTGTGTGTGTGTGTGCAATCAAAATACAAAATAATAAAAACAGTCCTTTCACAAAAGGAAGAGTCCATCAGCAGTCCAAGTGATGGCAGTATTTGACCTTTGGGGCAGACATGCCCTGTAGGTTTGGGGTTCTAAATCCAAATGAGTTCTGCAGATAGCTAAAGAGTAGTCAAGGAAGGATGTGAGCAGAGGCCCTCCTCTAAGTGCCTCCTCCAAGGGAGGTTTGGAGGATGACAGCGAGTGGGCTTTCCCAGTGGTGGCCCCCAATAATGAAATGCTCTCCCAAGTGAGGTCTGCCTGACACCAACATTGTCATCTTTTCAGCACCAGATTAAGACTTGTCTCTACTCCCAGGCATTTGACAGTATGTGATACGGTTTTTAACAGGTCCTGGGATTTTTATTGTTGATTGTTTAAAATTGTTTTATCTTTGGGGCATTATCCAACCCTGCCCACACACTAGTGGGACCCACTGCTAGCACAATGGGGAGCTAGCAGATCCTGCAATGATCAGAAAAGGAACAAACAAAGCACTCATTTCCAGAACAGGACATGTCAGAGGAGCTTCCAGAAGGGAGCTATGCTGATCTGTCCCTTTCTGGAAATGAGCATTTCCACTCATTTCCAGGATTACTGTCAGAGCACTAGTTCCTGTTAAGCAAAGTGGTGGGTCCTGTTAGCACAACAGAATGCCCCTCCCTTGCCACACGCAGCTGGGGGGGGGGAATTTGCAGGTGGGGAGACAAACGATCAGACCATAATGGTCTGATTTCTCTCCCCCAATCAGGAGGCAGAGTGGGCGGGGTGGCAGAGCCGTTATTAGGCTTGCACCCACCATCTTCTGCCTCCTTTCTAAAAGCGGCTCCCTCCCTCCCATCCCTGTTTGCAGTGTAGGTTTTACTGGTTGCCTGTTTCCAGGGGCCGAGTAGGAATTTTGGTTCATTGTCCTAATTGGCCGGGGGCAATGTTCGTGTTTCACCTACTCTACACTGCATTTCAGGTTTTGGGTGCTTAGTAGCATTTTCAATTTGGTCACATTGGCGGTCAAGTGTGGGATTAGGCAGTTTAGGAGCTCGGTGATCATCCTATGGCACCTTTCAGGTGAGAGGTGTGCCCGAGGCTCCCCCCACCGATGCCTCATGGCTCGGCTTTGGGGAGATAAGGCATTTATTTATTTATGATTATATTTCTATCCCACCTTTTTTCCTCTTGTAAGGAACCCAAGGTGGCTTACATGGTCCTCCTCCTCTCCATTTTTATCCTCACAACAACCCTGTGAGGTAGTTAGGCATGTATCTGAGGTCTTCCTTACTCACCTGTATCGGCGCCTCACGGTCCGTACGAGGCTGAATGCAGGAAAAGACCTTCCAGCACCGTGTGGTATTAAGCATTGCGGGATGACGATTGATGTGCCATCCTCCTCTGCTGGCTGTTTCGCCCTACAGCAATGGTGACTGGTGGATAGCCAGTGTAATTAGCACCCGCACTTTTACCCCATCGTAGATCTCCAATTGTTGTTATTCAATAAATGTGGCCCTTCATTTTACCACCAATTGTACCCTACAACCATGTCTGAGTCATTATTTCTCCTCTACACACGCAAATGGCGGGAGTACAGCAGCAGTATTGGATACTGTCCTATGTATGTAAATGTTTTTATGTTATTATTGTATTTTTAGGGTTTTAATCTTTGGGCTTCTCTACATGAGGCATTCATCCCAGTGGCTTTACTGAGGCTTCTTCTTCCATTTTCATTGCGAGATGAAAAGTGTGTTCTTCTCATGGTTGGTTTTTTTTTTTTTAATGGGGGTTTAATTTCTCTGCCTTCCCATATGTTTTATTAAACAACAACAAAGTGGTGCTGCAGTATAGTGCAATTGCGAAAACACACACAGCCATTTTGTGTTTTTTCTACTTAGTACCATAGGAAATAATAGCTGACTTTCCACGCTCTAAAAAAAAAAAAAAAAAAGCCGTGAAAATGGCTGGAAAACACGGGAGAGGCCCTGGAGGAGGAGGATGTCTTGTAAAGGACCCACAAATTTCTGTGAGTGAGGGACCACGAGCGCAAAATAAATGCCTCCTCATGTAGTGAAGCCCTTTGTAAAATACTGAGTGAGTGAGCTTTGGCTATTAGACAGTATACACATGTAATAAATGAAAAATACAAGCCAAACAGATTGATGGGTCAAGTCAGTCTAACAGATTCTCATTTGCTGATACCATATTAGTGTTGTTAACTGCCCCATTATCTGCTTTGCATATAGCTTTTGCCTTGTTTGCATGGACAGAGCTTTATACATCCAGCCGTCATTGAAAAGCTCACAGCAGGGCATCTTTTCTGCCAGAAGAGTTCATAACATGAATAAAAGAAAACTGGAGGGATGCCAATTGAGAGGGGTTACATTTGATCAGAGATGATACTGTAATAAACTGGGAAGCCTGATGGTTGCTATTAATCCCTGCCTTTGATTCAGTTGCTGGATCCTGATTGGAGCACCATTGCTCCTGTACTCCCATCAGCCTTTGTTAAAACGTGCAGTCTTGGAGCTTTTCTACATGCGGCTGCGGCATTTATTGTGTGCTTGTCGTTCCTTACCCATGGTTATTTATGGGTTCTTTAGACAATGCTGTGGCCCTCCGGTTTCACTTCCGGTTTTTAAGAGCACTTCCCTGGTTGGTTGGTTTTTAAAGCAGGGAAAATGGAGTATTATTTCTGAAAGTGATAGAAAACAGATTTCCCTACTTGTATAATTGTGAGTGCAATCCTATGTCCCTCCAACCTTGTCTTGGGGGACATAGGACTAGATCTGGAAAGCGCTGAGACCTTGGAAATCCCTTCTGAGGTCACAGCACTGCGGAGCGCCCACCCTTGCTACCTCACAGCCGGAGGTTCCCCCATGGGTGTTCCTGGGGATGGAGAGGAGAGGTAAAACAACTAAAATCAGCCATCTAGATGTTTTGGAGGGTGAGGGGAGTGAGGCAGATATCCTATCCACCACGCTCCTCCCTCCCAGAATAAGATGCCCATAGTCTTCTGGGTTTGGAGGGTTACAGGCAGCCTCATAGGATTGTCCTGCCCATTATTCTGCTATAGCACAGGACCACCTAGAGGTTATGTAGAGGAAAAGCAGGAAAGGAAAAACTCTTTGTTTAGAGCAGTGTTCTCCAACCTTGGGTCCGCAGATGTTTTTGGCCTACAACTCCCAGCATGCCCCAGCCAGCTATGCCTGGGGACCCAAGGTTGGAGAACACTGGTTTAGAGCCTGGATCTAGTCTTGTAGTCAAGGGTGGGGGTGCTGCCCAGTAAGGCCTTGGCGGGTATGAGCGGGGCCATGTAAAGCCAAGGCTTCATAGTACAACTCTACGAGTGGATCTCAATTCTGCAATGAAACCAAAAGTAGATACGGTGGATTAACAGCCTCATGTAGAAAAGCTCTTGCTCTCTGGATCTTCCTCTATGCACCGGTACCTCTGCCCTGGTGTTGGCTCTCACTTATTTGAAACTCTCAGTATTGCTTAGCTTTTTTTGGTGAATTGCTTTAGATGAGGGATGGGGAATATGCAGCCCTGCAGATGTTATTGGACTACAACTCTCATCAGTCATCACCAGGGCTGATGTGATCTGCAGCTACATCTGGAGGGCCACACATCCCCCACCCCTGCTTTAGACTTCATTTCTCAGCTCTCTGTTTCTGGGCTGCTCGCAGACCCTGCTACACCTGCCTCAATACACATGTAGGCCATGAAGGCACTCGGACATACATCCCATTTAGAGATCCGTTCCTGTAGTAAGTGCTACCACTTGGCCCAGATCATTCCACTAGGGATGACCGTGGAATAGACAGACTTTCTCTTTGATGGTTGAATGCACTGACCCAGGACCAGGCCTGGCATCAGCATGTGGCATCCTCAAGCAGCTGCCAGAGCCTCAGTTCTCTGGCTGGGCTCACTGCTGCTGACATCTACCCCGGGCCACCCTTTAAGCTGGGGGGGGGGAGACTTGTATCCCTCCAGGTGTTGTTGGACTACAACTCCCATCAGCCCAAGCTAGCATAGCCAATGGTGAGGAACCATGGGGTTGCACCCAGAAAAACATCTGGAGGGCCACAGGTTGCACAGTTTAAGTCAATGTTTTGTTTTCTTTTTTCTTGTACTCCAATGCACACTGGACAACTGGGTGACACCGTTTTAATTTCCGACTTTGACCCACAGTGTGACTGTGGGGCATTGCGGAAAATTGAAACAATGACTTCAACAGAGGGCTGTTGCTGTCCACTGCTGCCAATTCCAGGAAAACCTGCGCCAGGTACTCCCAGTGAGTACTTTTGCTGAGAGCAAACCTGGAACTGCATGCCCCAGTGATGCAGCTAGGACTGAACCTTGGGCCCAAAGTCTAGGTCCCCATAGCCCATGCCACACACACCCCATGACCACCAAGAAAGTGGCAGGTGATCATGGCAGCAGCAAAGCAGAAGCCAATGCCATTTTATTCCTGTAGTTACTGTACAATGGTGCTGTGATTTAAGTGAGCTTAAAATGCAAAACTGCACATGTGCTGTTCTTTTTTCTTTTAACTCAGGCTTGGCAAACCATTTTGCTGTTGTTATTGTTCTAACGTATATCAGGAATGTAAAGGCAACTGTAGACAGCGGAGGGTGATGGCTTCAACGTCAGCGGGGCTGTGTATCCACTCTGGATTTACTCCAAACTTTTAAGGAGCTATCCATGGTCCCAAACTTATTTGGGGGATAGGGTTCAGCATTATGGATAGCTCCTTAAAAGTTCGGAGTAAAATCTGGAGCGGATACACAGCCCCACTGGCATTGGAGCCACCAGCCCAACATGTTAGCTGTGTGTGTGCTTCACACAACTGAAGTAATACAGCAGGCCATCTACCGTACCCCACCCCATAATACCAGTATGTCCACAGTCTAAAATTACCTAGTTGCACCACTGGTCCCAGAGCCATCTTGGTCTGTGAACTTTATACTCCCCAGAGCAGAAGCCAACAGCAGTTTAAAGCCTTCATGCATCTCAGGCAACCAGTTCACTTGCATTTTTCCAAGTCGCACACAAAGGTTAAAGTAGTAAACTGCAGATTCCATGTTTATTAAGAATTCACCCATCTACTATGGCGCTGCCAGCCTCCTTGTTTCTTGAATCCATCCATCTTTCCCTCAAAATGCCATTAATATGCTTAGCATTAATTTATTTTAGACCTGATGCTTCCATTCAAGTTCATGTTAGCAGAATATATTCATCACAAATGATGAGACTTGAAAAAGGCAGATTTAGGTTCTGACAGAGAATAATTTATCATGGCTGGGAAAGAAGCTTCCCACCAACTGGGGCATTTGAAAGCTGCAAGATGAAAATATACCAACTGGAGAGATTTTGCAAAGGGAGGGGAAAAAAGGGAAAGAAAATAAAAGCTAGGGAGAATGAAATCAGGGCTGGACTGCTCAAAAGATACACAGTTCAGGACAAATTTGAAGTTCCACTCATGTGCTAAAGGTTTCTGCAGATCTATAAAAATATATTTGACCCTGGGGTTCTCAATGGAGCCTCAAACAAAGAGTTCTACAGTGTGATCAGCCAGTTGCCAATGGGTGGTACATTTCTCAGCAGGGCGAGAGTGAAGATCCCACGATAGGGTGTTCATATTATCAGCTCCTGAGGAGACAATCAACAGCCTGGGAGACTCTAGGTTAAGAACGTATGAGAATGTTGTTCCTGTTTGCAAATCATGTGAACATGTCCCATTTGCAACTCCAACTGCAAATGTGAGCAGGAGCACTTTTCTGGGACAAATATCTGCAAATTCCAAATTTGTGATTGCGTTCAAAAAATGTGTATCCCCCACCTCAAATGTGCACTTTGAAATGCACATTTGTTCAAAAGATTCAGTTTTTCATGCTTTAGTCCATGAGGTAAAAGTGCACTCTTTTGAAAAATATGCACATATGTACCTTTCCCATTGAAACAAGCCCACCCCCCAAAAAACAAAACATGTTTCATGAAAACGGAAGTGAGCTGAAATGAGCATCAAAGTGATTTTTTGGAGAACTTAGTCAAACTCGAAAATTGCTGGCACTCCCATCCCTGCTCTAGATATGACTGTTCCATCCCAAACCTTCTCAGTTGCTATCTCAGGGCCAGTCTCACGGGTTGGCATTGTTAGGCATAGGTCAAGCCCCATGCTCCAGAAGAACAGCCATGGCCAATCCCTGGAATCATCCGGCCATTTTGCTTCTCTTCTTTGTGGTTGCTGCCACATGGTGACACATGAGGGTGTATGAGAAATTTATTTCAGTTCATTTAAAGGTAATTACAACCTCCGTTGTGGAACTTCAGTATGCTGATGATAATGTGGTCTCCGCACATTCAGAGGATGATCTCCAAACTGTCCTAAATGCTTTTGCAGAAGCATACGAAAAACTTGGTCTCTCACTTAACATCAAAAAAACCAAAGTGCTTTATCAGCAAGTGCTTCTTCAGCAAGTGCAAGTTAACCCTTTGGTGATGCCATCTATCCAGCTTGGCGGGGCAATACTGGAAAATGTCAATCATTTTCTCTATCTTGGCAGCTATCTTTCTGTTACAGCTAACATTGACAGTGAAATCCAGCATCGTTTGAGCTCTGCAAGTGCCGCCGCATTTTCTCGAACTAAACATAGAGTGTTCGAGGATCAGGATATATGTAAGAAGAACAAAACGCTGCTTTATGAAGCCATTGTATTACCAACTTTATTGTATGCCTGCGAAACATGGACTATCTATAAACGTCATTTACACCTCCTTGAAAGATTTCATCAACGTTGCCTCCGGAAAATCCTGCGAATTACTTGGGAAGATAGGCGAAAAAATGTCAGTGTACTGGAAGAAGCAAAGACTACTAGCGTTGAAAAAATGATCCTTCAACGCCAACTTCAGTGGACCGCTCATGTTGTTCAAATGTCTGACTGCCGTATCCCAAAGCAGTTACTTTATTCCCAACTCAAGGATGGAAAGCGGAATATCGGTGGTCAGTATAAAAGGTTTAAAGATGTTCTTAAGACTAATCTAAAAAAAATGCAATATAAAGATCGAAAACTGGGAAGCTTTGGCCCATGAATGATCTAACTGGAGGTTGGCCTTTCACAAAGGTTCCATGGACTTTGAAGAAGCCCGAGTGCAAGGTGAAAGGGAGAAACGTGCTAAGCGAGAAGCACGTCAAACGAATCCTTTACAGGACCATCTTCCATCTGGTAACCTGTGTCCTCACTGTGGGAAGCTGTGTGGATCTAGAATTGGCCTCCACAGTCACTTACGGACCCATCGCTAGAGTCTACACATTTTTTTAGAATTTCCTCCTTTTATCATTTTCTTTTTGTAATTTCATCCTGGAAGACAATCTTACTCGGTCACGAGTGATCGCTGCCTACTACTACTACTACTACTACTACTACTACATGAGGGTGTATGAGAAATTTATTTCAGTTCATTTAAGACCAGACTTTCCCCATTCAGGCCTCTCAAACATGAGCACAATCTGCAAGCAAAGCTCATACATGCTGTTTTGGGGGGTGGGGTTGAAAAAAATTCTACATTAAAAATATACATGTGGGGAAAATGCATTTCCCCCCAAAAAAAGTGTACACAAACATGCTTTAATCAATGGGAGAAGATTCCATACTTTTAAATGCAGGTACCCAAGTACATATCTACACACCAAAGTACTTTGCAATTTTCATGTAGAAGAAAAAGAAGATCACAATCAGATACAGACATAAGTTTAACTGAGCTTCAAGATGGAACTTGGAGAACCTTCACAGGAGAACTTGGAAGACTTTCACAGGTTGTTGGTTTCTTTAGGAGCTGATGTTCCACACTCCTTGCCCATTGGGCAGCCATTGTTCCCAGGAGCATCTGAGGCTAGATTTTCAAAGCACTCAGTAGCCAGTCCCCACCTTGAACAGAAGCTTTAGAAAGAAGCTTCTGATCTTGGAGGTTTCCAAGTATCTAGTGCCCTGCTGGGCTGCTGCTGCCCCCCACACACATTTTGGGTGCATACTGGCCTGTGGCTTATGCTGGCTCAGCTTGTCTGAGTGTGGAAAGCTAAGCAGGGTCAGGCCTGGTTATTACTTGGATGGGAGACCCCTCCTCTAGTTTCCTGCACTGAGCAGGGGGTTGGACTTGATAGCCTTGTAGGCTACTTCCAACTCTATGATCTATGAAATCTATGAAATCTATGGAAGGGCAGGAGGAATGATGGAGACAATTTCCACCTCTCCATCCTGTGTTATGAAATTATCCTCTAGATGGACCATGGAGCCCATCTAGGGATGGTGCACTTCTGATGGCTGGACTGGGGCTGGAGAAGGCATAGGATTTCTTGTATCCTCTCCCCTCCCTGTCCACTTGAATGCTCCCTTTTCTGTCCCTCATGTTGCTCACCCCTGTCATAACAGAAAAAGTATGTACCCATCTAGCTGATAGTATAGTGAATTTCTCCTGACCCCACAAATGTTGCTGACATTCTTCACCCACTTAAAGAAGACACAATGTCTGTTGAAGAAGTGATGCCCTTAGCCCTCATTTTAGCCTTGCAGCAACCCTGTGAGATAGATTAGGCTAAGTGAAAGAGAGACAATGATTGGTCCAAGGTCATAAAGTCCACTGCCTGGCTGAATGAAGATTTGAACCTGGGTGCCAGTCCTACACTGTAACCACCACATCACACTCGTGCTTTATAATTTTCAAACCTTTATGAGGTTTTCCAACCTTGATTCTATTTAGAAAGGTACGGAAGACATTCCGGAAATAAAAATAAAATAGAATTACCAAGTTTTGTTCCAGTCTCATTTGGGCTACTATTTGCTGAATCATTGAATCTTGTTTTCTACTGTCTCTCACATGAGGCAACACAATGCCTAGCAGACTCCATGCTAAATGGGTTTGGGCTAAATTAAAGAGACCCTTGAACTGCAACAATCGATGCCTTCCATTGATTTTAAGCTTTTGTCTATTTGTAATTGACACGCTAACAAGCACAAGTTGCCTTTCACAGTCATTAATAATCCTATAAATGAAGCTGGAAGTCTAATCCTCTCTTTGCAAAAAAGAAAAAAAAGAAAAAGAAAACCCCTGTTAACCACAAAGAGTTAATCAATTACTTTAATAAAGGTCATTTTAGAAAAGGACTCAAGTAAATGAGTCGAGATGAGAAGATATTGGTAGCAGACCCTGGTGTACTCCCACGGATATTACCCACCTTAACTTAATTAAAGTCAATGACTTAATAAAGTTCTTCGTTAGTAAACCGATATCCAAATTTCTCATGACTCTTCTAATTTTAATGAACTTGTTTGCAGTCTGTTGTTCTGCCAACCAGATCAAAATATATTAAGTCCTAGCTTACATTGTCAAGTGCAATAGGGTTTGGGTGGGGGGAGGAAAGGGAGGTGAACAGACAATGGACGGTTTTGCTTTTAATCACATGCAGGCAGTAGTTGTCAAAGCTAAATCATTATTTGTTCTAATTGTTGGAACAACAAAAAAAGAAAGAAAAGAAAGGACATAAATAAAAGCCTCAGCACAATGAATAGCTAAAGGGATGTTATTGCTGGTGAATGCCATAATAACAGGAAGCAAAACAAGCCTGTGTGTATGTGAAGTGCAATCCTATACATGTCTTCTCAGAAGTAAGTCCTACTGAATTCAATTGAACATATTCCCAGTTAAGTGTGTATACAACTGCAGACTTAAGCTGCAATCCTATACACACATTCCTGGGAGTACATCCCATTGAACTCAATGTGGCATACTTCTGAATAGACATGTATAGGATTTTACCATTATTGTGCAATCCTATGCATGTTTACTCAGAGGTAAGTCCCACTGTGTTCACTGGGGCTGACTCTCTGGCAAGTGTGCATATAATTGCAGCCTTAATGTATTTTCTTCTAATGTGGCAAACCAAAAGGAGGTATTGTGTTGTATGTGGGATTTGGGGGTGGCACATGTGTATTCATGTGCATGCTTCAAATGTATGCATGCTGTCAAACACAGTTTGGGGTGTGTGTCCATGAATCACATTGCAAGCTTGGAAATGTACGGAGTTTGACTGCAGATTGTGTTCGAATCCATGTTCAGTCCAGATTTTACTGCGAACCGAGTAAAACCCTGATAAAAAATGAAGTGAAATAAATTTCTCATACATCCCTAAAAATTTACTGTCAGTGCCTGATGTATCACAGAGGGGAGGTAATTCCAGAGGGAAGGCACCATCAGAATGATGGCTGATTGCTATGTGGCTACCAGATGTGACTCTGCATGGTGTGGCATAGACCAGAGCTTGCTGCATATAACAATGAGCTACGGGCCCACCCAACTTTGCAATGCCCTATTTTCCACTTTTACGATCAACTTTGTCCTTTATACTTCAGCATTAGCATGCTGCTAAGTCTAACAAGTAAAAGTTCTTACCAAGAAGATAACAGAGGGGCAAGAGGGATGGGAACATTCTGGTCATAAATTTGCTCCCTAATGGAGGGTGAAGATAAATGGAAGAGAACAAAAGTCTTCCATGAAGCTTCCGAAGCAACAACAACAATCCAAACCTGTAGGTGGTGCTCCATTAGCAACCCATGTAAATGGACCCCATGCGGTTGGTTGTTCACATAAACTAAACCCAGAAGGATTATCTGACCCATTCCCCACACTCACATTAACAGCGATGAAATGCACCTGCTTTGATCCCAGCATGAGAATAAGGTTCCCACATGGTGAGTAATTCCATGTTCATTCCAAAGGGGGAAGTGATGCATTACCCAAAAGCTAGTCATAAGGAGATCTCAGCATATCTTTTTCTTCTGAGAATATTAAATGTGGTCATGCTTGAAAACTCTCACAGCTTCATTTTGAGTATCACCTTCATTTTTCACCCACCAGGTTATGTTGGCTGTCTCTTTCCTCCTGGTTCCTTGAACTGCAACACAGCCTTATTGTCTTCTCGACCGTTTTTTTTAATTTTATATTACCTTTGTTGTTGTAAGCTGAACTTTGTTAGTGTTATATTGTATTATATATCTACTTTTAACTGTGCTTTTTTTTAAAAAAATAATAATTATATATTAAATCCCTTTGGGCGCTATCCTACCAATTGCACCCTTGCTGCTAGGAAGCCTCCACACTTGGAGGCTTCCAACATTCCTATGCCACGCCGAGCTGAAGCGAGTAGGCTGGGGGCAGCGGCAAGGCGATCTCCACCTCCCCATCTTGTTTCTTTCCTCATTTTTGCTAGATGGGCTTTTTAGCCCTTCTAGCGAGGACACATCGGAGGGGGGAGGGGAAGGATCCTGGAGGAGGGACATGATAACTCATATCCTGGTCTCTCTGGTCTCTTCCCCTCCCCGTCCACCAGAATGCCCCCTTTCCTCCTCCTCTGAGGTTGATTTTCTGACCTCAGAGGGCAGCTGGTGTGTGGAGAAGGGACAGGGGAGGGGGATCAGATTTCTGACTCCCCGTTCTGAGGTAAGAGCACCGTCTCTGACATCAGAAGGGTTCTTCCGAGCATTCCTATGGTCCATGGGATGCTCTTCCTGAACCCATAGGATTGCTCTCTTTGATTCTTTGTTATATTAAGCAGTATACAGTATTACTAATAAATACTAATAAATAATAATACAATTACTAGTTTTTATGCTTGAGGAATTTGATCTTTGTGCATTCTGATGTAAACTGACCTGATCCACATCTTCCAGATTAATGCGTGGTTTGGAACTTGGTAATCCTAATGATTTCACAGTTCTCTAAATTTTGTGATGCAGTTCTTGGCTCAAAATATCATACCCAAAATGCATTTATCTATATTTTAGGATAACATATGTACATATATAAACAGGGCTTTTCTTTTCTTTTGGGAGGGGGATGGAACTCACCGGAACTGAGTTCTGGCACCTTTTCTTCTATTAATTTCATTACAATTTAATCGCCATCTACTCCCGAGGAAACGTAATCCAAGAGTTCCGGTACCTTTTTCTCCAGAAAAAAAGCACTCTATCTAAATAAGTACATTTAGATAAAAACACATTTAGAAATGTGTATTTGTGAGGAAATGTGTTTAAAATATGCATCTCAATAAGTGTCCCTATTCAAATTTTCATGCAGGTTTTGTTTCTTTGTTTTAAAAGCTCAAATTGGTGTGAATATGGGATGGAACAGACATATGGACATATGAAAAATGGAAACAAACCTGAAACAGACTGATCCATCCATCCCTACGAGCAGTAATTGCTAGTTGGTAACTTTGCTTCTGAATATAAAGTGTAACCAAAATGCTTGAAAATGTGAAGTGGTGTGCATGTGTTTGTGATCAATATTGTTTTCACAAAATGTACAAACCAAGCATATAGATGGGCAGAGGGGAAAGAGTTACATCCATACATTCAGTAATGTGTACATTCATCAAATAAATAAGTATAATTTAATTAGAGATGCCAAGAATGAACCTTAAACATGGGACCTGCTGCACATAAAGCATTTGCTCTACACATGAGTTATACCACTTCCCTTTGACATGGTCAGTGAACAAAACAGATATAGTTGACTCTAACCTAGCAAGACATTTAGAGAAACTAGTCAGAGTAATAAAAAGTCATGGCAGGGTGCAAATGTAAAATGTATCTTGTAAATCACATTGTGATTTTCAGTTTTCTTATATGACAAGCACTATAGAAATTCTCTGAAATAAACAAATACATAAATGAATGACAATCCACATAGCAAGTGATGCCCTTTGTGGTTAAGGGTGCATTCCAATCGGGATGCCCATAAGCCCCCAAACTTGGAGGATTACGGTCATCCTATGCAGGGCGGGAGGAGTGGCAGAGGTGATCTCTGCTTCCCCACTCCTCCTGCTCTGCATTTTTGCTAGACAGCTGTTTTTGGCCATCTAGCTGGGGTGCTTCAGAGGGGGAGGGAAGGAGACTGGAGCAGCGTCAAGATACCTCATATCCTGGCTACTCCAGTCTCCTCCCCTACCTGCTCCACCACCTTTAACCCCTCTCAGAGGTCGCTTTCCTGACCTTGGAGAGCATTCAGTGTGGTTCTTTCTATGCTGGCTATGAGAGGGCAGGGGAGGGGGATTGGAGCTCCGATCCCCAGCTCTGAGGTTGGATTGCTGTCTCCAACCTCGGAACTGGGAATCTGAATGATCCTATGTCCCTCCGGTGCTGTCTTGGGGCCATAGGATCATTCCCTAAGTTACTACTTGTGAATGGCCATCTCTATTCAGCAATAGTGTGCCAATAAATTATTGCTGCTGCTGCTGCTGCTGCTGCTGCTGCTACTACTACTACTACTATTATTATTATTATTAATAATAATAATAACAACAGCAACAGAATTTCTTAGTCACCTTTCTCTTAAAAAAGAACCAAGCTGACTTCAAACAAAAAATTACTAAAACATACAATATATAAAGTATTTAAAACCATTTCCATTAAAAATACCAAAACAGAATTCCAACTTTGCAGATAGGAAACTGAGGGGGAGAGATAATTGATTTGCCCAAGCACACAAAGAGAGTCCATGAGGTAGAGCAGACTTGAGCCCACCTTTTGCCAGAATGAAGTACAAGACACTCTCTTTTCCAGACTGCACTGACTCTCACACATCAGTGACATTGTATGACATTCACCGAGTTGGACTGGTTTCATCACTTATGCCAATAATTCACAGGGAAAGTACAGCAAGCAAGCAAGGGGGGAAAAAGAATTAAATAAGGGTAAAAGACTGACATTGCCAACCTTGCTTTCAACAGGGGAGGCTGAGATTAGCAGAATTTCAATTGTGGGGAATGCACATCACGTTATCATAGTTTTGACAAGATCAGTGAGTGTCACTGGAGATGACTGCGATAAAATACTAGGATGACAGATAAAAGAATAAGAACACCCCACCCTCCAGACCCTGCCCCCATGAGAAAGGCTCTGGCTGTTTTCCATAGCAGTATCCTACTGATATTATTATGTACAGCATGCATAAACCCCATACAGCATTGGGATAATACTATTCCTGACATGAATTCTCGTGCTCAGAGCTCTTGGGCATTACAGAGTCTATTTTAAGTTAAAAGACTTCAGATCATTTTAAATCACTTTTCACAGATCTAGTACAATCAACTCCAGCAGCTGCTTTAATTTCCTCTTTGTCTCCAGAGAGGAGATGAAATGGCACTTTAGAAACAGAACTTAAGAACAACTGGGGCCTACATGGGATTAACTTTGTACACAGGGAATAAAACACCTTCTCACTTTGTGAAAGGGGAAGTATGGGCCCAGTATGAACTAGACTTCAATTCCCAGAACCTCCTATTATTATTATTGTTGTTGTTGTTGTTGCTCACACCCATGGAACGCATGCAGTAAAAGAGAGTTATTTGGTTAAAAGCACTGTCCTATGCATGTTTACACAGATGAAAGGCCTACAACTCCAAGCATCAGCTGGCTTGGGCATGCTGGGAATTGTAGGTGTTTCCCCTTTCTAAACATGCATAGGATTGTGCCCTAAATGAGCTAAGTGTTTTCTTTCACCACTGAACAAACAAATGACCTCCACAAATCTGTGATTAAGGCAAAGGAAGAGATGGGAGAATCTGTCAGGTTTTTTCTCTCCCACATTTGATCTTTTTTTTTTTTTCCCATTTTTTTCGATATGAAGAACTATTAATTGAAATTCATGAGACGAATTAAGAAGTTTGGAAGAATGCATCACTTTCTCTGAAGTTTCAAACAATCAAAAAGTTTCTCCTCTCAAGCATTTAAATGATTCTTTTTTCCCCACCCTCAAATATCAAACAAGCACCTCGAGCTTGTTTCTGGCAAATCTTCTGGCAAATTCTGGCAAGTCTCTGGCAAATTCTTATGAAAATATGAATTTCTCATATATTGGCACCACCCAAATTCAATACATCCAGCTATGCATGGAGAAGACCATGTTGTACCTGCCTGTCATGTAACTTTTTTTTTAAGATGAGGAGCCTGTCAGAAAATAAGAGAGGTGGCAACCCTAATTAAGTACTAACATGGTTTAATACACAGGGATTCAAACCCAGACTTTTAAGAGCTAAGCACTCAAAGCCCTGGGTCTGGATCTGTCAGTTCTGGTTTCTCTCACATTCAATTCTTGTTATTTTTTAGTCCCAATTTCCTTTTTTGTCCTGAATGTGGAGAATTTTGATCATTTCTAATCAAAGCCAAACTGAAACAAAATTCTCACTCATCCCCAACGGACTGTGGGATAGGCCAGCCCATTCAGGAGATCATCACTTGCTGTTCTTAATGACTGCTATGTTTTCTTATGCCAGTGTGCATACCTCCCACATAAGAAAACGTAAGGTTAGCACTGGACCCTAAAGATCAGCCAAGACATCCCAGTGCAATAGTGAAGGAAAGTGAGGAAGCAACGGCTTGATGGACAAGCTGGGGGAGATTTGGAAGGCTGACATAGTCAGAAAGTTGCCTATAGATGACAAGTGACAGAACCCCTGGTTGAACTATACAGTCAGCCTCATGCTGCTTGCGCTTACCAGAAGAGGAGTTTTTGGCCTCTTGCCCACTGCTCTTGGCTGCCACCGAGGCAGATGGCCAGGAGCAGGTACTGCAGCTTACTGATTCAGTCGTTCTCAAGAACCAATGGGGTTTCACTCAGACCTGTGAAGCCTCAGGCTCTAGCTAGGTCCTCAGTCTGAGCATCTTGTCTTTGGGGTAAAGAACTACTTGCTTCTCTGCACTGGAACATAAGATGCTGCCTGACATTCAGATCATTGGTCCACCTTGCTCAGTGTTGTCTACACCGACTGGCAGGGCTAGCTCTCCAGGGTTTCAGGCAGAGATCTTTCCCATGCCTGCCTGAAGATGCCAGGTATTGAACTTAGGTCCTTCTGCATGCAACGTGTGTGCCCTGCCACTGATCTGTGATCCATTTGCTGTCTCACTGACTTGCCAGATTGTCTGATCACCAGCTGAACTGCTTACCAGTCCCAGCTGTCTACCAGACTGCCAGTTCTGACTGCAGGTAGGTCTGAGCCCAGTCACCTTCCTTTTCGCAATCATCCAAAGAGAATGGAGCCTTGCGGCCATCTGCATTGCCGGTGTCCAGCTGTGAGTCAGAATGATTGATCTGTGCCTTTCCACATTACTGAGGCAAATTAATCTAACTGCCTGCCACCGGTTACCTGCAACACACTCCCCAAAATGGAACGATTGTCTGAATTCATGCAGCTGTGACAGGTATATTTAATCCAGCCAATGGTATAACTGACAACATTCATGAAGGAACGGAAATTAAGAAGGTGTGGGAAAGAATTGCATTCACATTTCTTCTGAGAGTTTCTAAACAATCAAACAAAAAAGTTGTACTCCTAGGTGGAAGCTCTAATCTGCATTTAAATAGAATTCTTTTTTCCCCACCCTCAAATATCAAACAAGCACCTCGAGCAACATTTTTACAGGAAACGCTTGCTGCTACACGGTGTTTTATTATAGATCTTAATCCGGCTGTCCCTAATCCCCTCACGACTTGTATATTCACTTTCCAACCAGTTTATCAAGGCATCTTGGCAAGCAGTAGCAGTAGTCATCATTGCTAGTTCTGTTTAATCCCTAATTTTATTTCATTTGGGATATTAAAAAAAAAATCATCTTGAAACTATTTCAGATCAATTTCTTGTTGCTATTTGGAAACCTGAATATTTATCGGGGCCAGGCCAGTGCTGGAGCAACATCTAGAGGTGGAGGTTATATTCTCCTGCTCAGGTTATCTGAGTAACTGAAACAGGAGCCTGGCTGGGACATTGCAGGCAAAAGGTTGGCCTGCTGAGGAAAGAGGGTCAGGTTCCTAGTATTATATATGAGGCCTGGACAATCTCATACCTTCCAACAATTCACAGATGAAAAGAGGGGTGCATTGTGGTAACAGCTCTGTTCCCATATCAAGGAATACTTCCTGAGCTTTCCCCTTTGCATTACTCTTTTAAGAGATGTATTTTTTCTGTCTGCTGAGCACTGCAGTTATTTGTTCTGCAGTAGCCCACCCCTACTGCTCTAAAAGCCCCAAGAATTATGGTTCTTTGAGTTAAACATAAGAAAATGAAAAGAGCCCTTCTGGATAAGACCAAAGGTCCATCTAGTCCAGCATCTGGCAGCTCCAGAGGCCCAGGGATGTTGAAAAGTCCTTGGTCCCGAGTCCCGAGTCGAGTCCCGAGTCTTTGGACCCGAGTCTAGAGTCGAGTCTAGAGTCCGAGGTCCAAAATGGTGACTCGAGTCGAGTCCCGAGTCCCTCCCAAAGCGGCGGCCCATGGAGGGAGCAGGAGGGTCTCCGCGAGAGGAAGAAGAGCTGCCCTTCCTCCCGCGGAGACCCTCCTGCTCCCTCCGTGGGCCGCTGCCGCTGCCGCCCTCACCTCCACCTCCGCCGCCCTCACCTCCACCTCCGCCGCCTGCCGCTGCCCTCGCTTCCTGCATGCCGCCGCCGCCCCGCCGCCCTCACCTCCTTCCTCCTCCTCCGTCCGCCCGCTGCCCTCGCCGCCGCCCTCGCTTCTGCTACCAGACGCCGCCAGCCGCCGACCGCCGCCGCCCTCCACCTTCTCCGCCGCCTCCTCCCTCCTCCGCACTCCTCCGCTTCCTCCTCCTCCTCCGCCGCCGCCGTCCTCGTCGCCGTAGCACACAGCACGCCGTAGCACACAGCACGCCGCCGTCCTCGTCGCCCTCGCCGTAACATACAGCACGCCGCCAGCGCCGTCGCTCTGTTTTGGCGGGGTTGCTGTGGTTCAAAAACAGGAGCGCCGTCGCTAGCGGCGTGACGTGGCATGCCGCGTCACGCCGCCAGCGCCGTCGCTCTGTTTTTGGCGGGGTTGCTGTGGTTCAAAAACAGAGCGCCGTCGCTAGCGGCGTGACGTGGCATGCCGCGTCACGCCGCCAGCGCCGTCGCTCTGTTTTTGGCGGGGTTGCTGTGGTTCAAAAACAGAGCGACGGCGCTGGCGGCGTGACGTGACATGCTGCGTCACGCCGCTAGCGACGGCGCTCTGTTTTTGAACCACAGCAACCCCGCCAAAAACAGAGCGACGGTGCTGGCGGCGTGACGCGGCGTGCTGAGTGCTACGGCGATGGCGACGAGGGCGGCGGCGGCGGCGGCGGAGGAGGAGGAGGAGGAGGTGAGGGCGGCGGCGGAGGCGGCGGCGGCGGAGGAGGAGGTGGTGGTGAGGACGGCGGAGGAGTCCTTAGGCTCGAGTCCCGAGTCGAGTCCCAAGTCCCACATAAATTATTGGGACTCGAGTGGGACTCGAGTCAGAGGGGGGACTCAGTCGGACTCTGGCAAGCTCCAGATGGGGCCACTAGATGCCTTGGGAATACACGGATAGACAGTCAATGGTGAAAAATATGCCTTAGTGGCAGCAGTGTACACAATTGGAGGCTGTCTGCTGCATGGTGCCATCATGTTCATGCACATGCATTTACACGTATGCACACTAGAGACAAGATGCATCCCTCCCAACTCCGATATTTAGAGACCTCGGAGAGGGAACTGAACCCAGTACTTGAATTACATGGTGCCAAATGGTGCCCGGTCCCCTTACCTTTTGTGATGGTTCCCTTAACTGTTTTTTTTGGGGGGGGGGAGGTTACAAGAGGTGCATGATTTGGCTAAGCCTGGGAAAAGTCAGGATCTAGATCCTGTGGATTTAATTAATGCCTCCACTCCCACCTATGGGAAGGGGTGTAGCTCAGTGGTAGAGCAAATGCCTTGCATGCAGAAGGTTCCAGGTTCAATCTCCGGGATCTTCCAGGTAGGGCGGGAAAAACTCCTGCCTGAAACCCTGGAGAGCCATTGCTGCCTGTCAGTGTGAACAATACTGGGCTGGATGGAGCAAAGGTCTGACTCAGTATAAGGCAGCTTCCTATTCCAGAAATATGGTGGCGGGCCCTATCCTCTTTTTTTTTCCTTTTTTTTTTAAGGATTATATAAATTCACAGATAATAAGTCTTCTCAATGGTTTTACAAGCCATGAGATTGGTTTGTTTGTTTATTTGATATATTTTGATATTGTCCTTCAATCGCTTGGTTCCCAGAGTGGTTAACAGGATAAAAACAAACAGTAAAAAGAAAAACACCAGCAATAAAAAATCATAGCTTAAAGGGCTGGAGGAATAAAAGGTATTTGCCTGGTGCCAAAAAGACAGCAACACAGGTGCCAGGTGAGCCTCTCTTGGATGAACTTCCACAAATGGTGTTCTACCACTTAAACAGCCCTGTCTTCCTTTGGTACCTACCTCACCACAGATAGCAGGAGCATGCAGAAGAGAGCCTCACTTGCCAAGCTGCTGTTGTGTGTGTAAAGGGTGGAAATAATGATTTGAGATAGGTAAGTATGGTACAAATTAGGGCCATAGTTATTGAATAATCAAGATCTGCGAAGGGAAAGAAGGGCAGGTCCCTGGCTATACAGGCCACTGGCCAGTAGAGGTCTTTCGGGCGATGCATCCATTCCCAAGGGGGGTGCCTGTAAATCGTCACCCCCTCAGTTTTACACCATCCTGGTTCTGGGAGGCTTTCCCAATATCACCTCCTCACAGAGCCACAAAACTCTGATCAGGTGAGTTGAGTCAGCCTCAAAGGTGATCTGTATCTCCCCAGCTGGGCTGCAAAACCCTGAGCGGAGAGCCTCGGGAGTCGCCAATCACCTAAAAGGTGCCATTGGATGCTCACCAACCCTACCCCCACTGAATATTCCCGCACTTACCTGCCAAATGTGACCAAATTAAACCAACCCCCCCAATCCATTAAAATCAATCTCATCCACTGCATCACAGTGTAGAGTAGGCGAAACACGCACGTTGCCCCATACAGCCAATCGAGGCAATGAGCCAAAATTCCTACTTGGCCCCCTAACAGGTGACTAGGGAGGGAGCCACAAACGAAAGAGGCCGAGGGTGGGGCTGCTGTGACTAATATCATTCCTAGAGTCCCCCCCCCCCGGTCCTCATAGAAGCATGCTAGTCACAGCTCACCTTCCCCCCATGCAAATTTTTCCCCTCCCCAAGCTGTGCAGGGTCAGTGGAAGAGTAACCTCATCACATGGGCAGGTGGATGCAAGGACAGCCTTCATGTAGTTGGGTACCAAACCATGCTGACTTAATGGAGCATCTGTGCTCAGATGGAATGAAACCTTAGGGATGCTGGAGAATTTTATTTGGCCCACATTTTTTACCCTAATTCACAATTCCAGGAACAATGCACAGTTCAGAACCTTAGATTGCACACATCTCCAATTTTGTAGTGCATTTCTTGGCTCAAGAAATGTGTACAAAACATATATTTTAGGGGGAAATGTGTACAAAAATTGTGTACTTTAGGGGAAATAAGTGTAATTTAAATGTAAGTTTTTGTGCATTTTACTTATTTACTTATGTTTGAAGACATGCAAAACTGACACAGATGAAAAATACACTGATCCATCTATCCCTACCCTTGGCATCAAATGCTAGGAACAGGCAACTGGGGAAGGCTCTTGTCTCTATGCCTTTCTTCTGCGCACCCATAGAGTTTGGTTGGTCATCAGTGGAAACAGAATGCTGGACTAGATGGGCCTTTGGCCAGATCCAGATCCAACAGGGCAGATCTAATATCCATAGGTGACACTTATTAACAAATGTTAAGTTTCTTGGAAGTTTTCATCTGTTCAAATGCAAAAAGCCAAGGTGCTCCTTAATGCTAACAGGAAAGGAAATCATAGCAAGGTGAAAACAAGATCAATTACAAGTTAATTTAATTATTTAAAAAATGCTGTGCCAATAAAATAAAATAAAATAAATAAAACAGGTCAGCTTTAAAACAAAATTGGATACACTCAATTCCCATATTATCTAAAAGAGAAAGGCAATTTAGAAATTACTGGTACCTTCCAAGAGGCCGTCAGCAATTCTTAGCAACAAAATTAAACCCAATCCTTTAAATTAAATATAACCAGATCATTTGGCCAGGGCTAGTATGAAAATGCTTATGTTGGAAAATATTTAAGAAAAACATTAGCAGAATCTGATTCAATTTGAATCATTTACAAATGAGTTATTAAAAACCCAGGTTTTTAATGGCATTTATCCTGTTCTCTGAGCTTTTTGGCAAATTGCAGCAGAGAGAAGTAAACACTTTTTTCCCCATTACGACATTCCACAATTTTTTATTCAAAGTTGACTCAGCTAGTCTCAAGGTGACTTAATTCTCAGTTTGCAAATGGTTCTCAGAAAATACCCTCGCTCCCCAGAATGGGGTAAGGCTGATATTTATCATGCCCCAGTGTTCACACGGCATTTTTTTTTAAAAAAAAAAATTGCTTGGAAAAACCCCTCACATAAGTTAGGCAAAGCTGTGTAAAAGAAATGCATGTATTAGGAGAAATGTACACAAAAATATGTATGAATGTTCATGTGAAGGTTTATTCCCCTTTTTTGAAAATACATACACACGCACGCACACACATTCTCGAAGTTCAGGAGTAACCAAAATTAAGATGGGGGGGGGGATAAGAGAGAAACTGAAATTGGCAAGACCACCAGCTTCAGTGACTTTTAAGCAGGGCTAGACATGTTCATGGAGAATAGGTCTATCAATGGCTCATAGCCACAACAGCTGAATGGAAATGCAATATTCAGAGACAGTATACCTTTGAGAACACAGGTTTTGGGAACAAACAACAATGCCTTCCTTGCCTAGTTTGTGAGCTACCCTAATGCATATGACTCTGCTAGTGATGTACGTGTACCTGTTTTAGTGCTCTCTGGGTGCTCGGCGATCACCCCCACCGCTCGATTACTCTTACAGTGACAGCAAGGCTCCCAGCGAACTTTCTGGGGACCCGGAAGAAGTGATGCAATGGGTCCCGGCGCTGTGCCAGGAACTGATGCGACGGGACCCTGGCACTGCGTTTTCCACATAAATACCATAGAAAACTACCTTAAAATGGCCGCTTTAAGGTGGTTTTCAATGGTATTTATGTGAAAAACGTAGCGCCAGGGTCCCGTCGCGTCAGTTCCTGGCACAGTGCCAGGACCCGTCACATCACTTCCGGGTCCCTGGCGCTGCATTTTTCACATAATTCCCATAGAAAACCACCATATTAAGGTGGTTTTCTATGGTGTTTACATGAAAAACGCAGCACCGGGGACCCGGAAATACCTCTCCCCGGCTCCTCTCCGGGGAGATGTGCTGAGCCGGGGAAAAGGTAAGTGCTGCGGGGTTCAGGGGGGGGTGTCGAGTGGGGCGAGTTCACCCTGCTTCCGCCCCCTATCAAGATCTGCGCACATCCCTACTCTGGCCATTGTTGGGACAGAATGCTGGAATATTAGTCAGACCTTTGGTCTGATACAGTGAGGGCTCAATCCTATCAAGTTTAGGCAGAAGAAGAAAAAAGTCCTACTACTGCCAGTGCTGGCTGGGGAATACTGGGGCTTGTAGTACTTTTTTCTGTCTAACCATGCATTGGATTGCACCATGAAACAGATCTGATTGCTGCTGCGATTAAAAAAAAAATCTACATTTTTTAACCATTCTCATTCAAATTGATAGAAAAGAAATTGCTTTTGGTGCAAGAAGCCCACATGTCATGGGTGAGGTGTGGGGGTTCTTCCACTTACCTTGGATACAAGATGGTGGAGGACTGTGTGTGAGTGACCTGACTTTCATTGTAAAATCATTTCTCAGACAGCTTAAAGCCTCCCCTTCTTACCATGTTTCAATTAAAAATCCAGGGGAAGACATAATGAGATGATTCCTCCTATGGGCTTTTGCACTCATGTCCTACTTGTGGGTATCTCATAGGCAGTTGGTTGGCCACTGTATAAACAGAATGCAGGACTAGATGGACCCTTACTCTGATCCAGCATGGTTCTAATATATATATATATATATATATATATATATATATATAGAGAGAGAGAGAGAGAGAGAGAGAGAGATTCAGGACAGATAAAAGGAAGTACTTCTTCACAAATCACATAGTTAAACTATGGGATTCACTTCCACAAGATGTAGTGATGGGCACCAATTAGGATGGCTTTAAAAATGGATTACACAGGATCATGGAGGAGAAGGCTATGAATGGCTACTAGTTCTGATGGCTATATGCTACTTCTAGTATCAGAGGCAGTACACCAGTTGCTGGGGAACTTGGGTGGGAGGGTGCTGTTGCACTCATGTCCTGCTTGTGGGATCCTATGGGCAGCTGTGTTAACAGAATGCTGGACTAGATATAGACCCTTGGTTTGATCCAGCAGGGCTCTTCTTATGTTCTTAAATCAGGATGCAGCCAGGGAGGGTGCAGAACAGTGCTGAAATGCACAATAGAAAGGAAAGCACATGCAGCATGCTTGCCCATTTTGCAATGGCACGGAGCTAAAAAATGCCACCAAACAAAATTCAAAAGAAATTCTAATGTGCTTCGGGAAATTGGAGGAGAGATTTTGGCACAGCACTATTTTTTTTTTTATGTTCTCACAACAGTTTGCTGGGAAATGCAAGCTATCATTTACCTGGACTGACACTGTATCTCACTTCTGCCTGCCTGTCTGTAAAGCAATTGCAATATTGTTATCTCCACTAAAATGTGAATTAATGATTCTATTGCCTGACATTCTGTTTATGCCACTCTAATTTTTACACATTTGTCTGGCAAACCTCCATCTAAAGGTCTTGAACTTTTGGAATCATTTCATCAATTTACTGGAATCTTCTTTCAGTCTTCCTCCCCCTCTCCCAGACACCACAAGTTGACACATAAGACCAATAAAGTATTTTAAAAAATGAAGAAAGATGAGCGTGATGGCTTTTTGTTCCCATAGATTTAAAATGAATGTACTCTGTGACAGTTGTAATGAGGGCACCTGGAACACCTCATGAGTTGAGTCCAAGGTGAAGACCACCATGGCTATCCATTTATTGCTAGGATTCCTTCAACTATTGCTTCAAACTGCAGTATGTGAGGCTAGCTGTGTCGTAATTACATTGAGCCATAGGCCCAACTATGTCTGGTTCAATGAACATCATGTACAGAGAATCAATTGAACTGGGGAAAAGATTGCGTAGAACCTTCTATGTTTCAATGCACATATAAGAATGCTATGAAATTTACTATTATTGTTATTTAAATGGTTTTTAGCTGCTACTCAGGTAAAAAGGCTCCCAGATCAGCTTACCTTACAATCAATAGAAACAAGACAGTCCCTGATTGCAGGCTTTCAGTCCAAAAGATACAAAACAAAAGGAAAGGGGGATGGAAGGGAAGACTCAGAACAAACAGACTCAGGCACCGAGTCTTGAGGTTTATTAGTAATTTGTATAATGACCATCTGGAATGGAAATAGTTTAGGGAGAGGAAGCACCCAATAAAGCTGGTCTACCAGCAGAGTTGGTGGAATGGCCTTGCTCCCTGTGGCGGAGTGACAGGCAGAAGCCCAGGGAGGGGCCAACCTGAACATTCCAGAGGCTCTGATTGGTTGAAGTAGAGAGCATAGAACCCCGGGGAGTTGGCAGTTAAGGGTTGTTGGTGGTTAGTTGGGGAAGAGAGTGGGTTGGAGTGAGAGAGGGAGTGGAAGGTTAATAGGGTAGGTAGGGAAAGGTGGTACTGAAGAGAAGAGTTCAGACAGGAAACCTAGTAACTAAGTTGTGAGAAAGCAAACGTGAAGGTGTGGTGTAGTGGTGAGAGTGTTGGACTGGGACTCGGGAGATCTGGGTTCTAGTCCCCACTCGGCCATGAAACTCACTGGGTGACTTTGGGCCAGTCACTGCCTCTCAGCCTAACCTACCTCACAGGGTTGTTGTGAGGATAAAATGGAGATGAGGATTATGTAAGCTGCCTTGAGTTCCTTGTAGGAAAAAAGGCGGGGTATAAATGTAATAAATAAATAAATAAATAATATAGAACAATTCACAGGAGTCTCCACTTAGGGAGTGAAGGACCTTCTGTCTGAGGAAGAAGGAGAAACTCTGGACTAGTGTGAGGGACAGTTAAGTTCCCTGGTCTGATACTGTCACTTTCAGGTAACCAAGCCAAATTGATACAAAGAGCACTGTATAACATCTGCCTGCCTTTAACCTGAATCTAAGCAAAGAACAAGTTTGAATGTAACTGTTGAAAATTCCAAGTTCTCTGTTCCTGAGTTGAATATCAGTTTAGAGACTTTTTTAGAACAATAAATCAACCTTTTTATTCAAAGTTCTAATTCTCCAGAGTCTGACTGGTGACAGGAAAGTAAGAAGGGAATTAACGGAGGGGCACCCTGCTTCAAGTAATCAAATAAAATAAAACTGCTCTTAATAAAGACAAACAAACGTGGGTGAACAGCTACATATAAGACCTAAGACACATAATTGGCTAACGCTGTTTAAGAAGACAGCTTCAAGTCTGAAGTGACCCATACAAGGGGGCACTTAGTGAGAGTGAAGTACACATTGAGGGTGTGGGCTTTGGAGTAAGGGGTCCCGTCCGCTACACTCCCCATCTCCCTTTGCTGTAGCCTGATAAAATGGAAGGTCCAATGGAGATGGTTTTTCAGCAGAGCTCACTTTTCTCCTGCTTTTTCTCCAAGGAGATCATTATGCTGTACACGGTTCTTCCTCCCACAATGTCCCCCCCTCTTCACAACAGCCATGGATGCTAAGCAGAGCTGAGAACTGTAACTATTTGGTTGGGGTGGTTTCCCAGTGAGCTTCATGACTGGGTCATCCTAGTACAGTCTCTCTCTCTCTCTCTCTCTCTCTCTCTCTCTCTCTCTCTCACACACACACACACACACACACACACTATCATCATCATCATCATCATCATCATCATCATCATCATCATCATCATCATCATCATCATACTATTCCTTAGCTTTGAAGCAATTAGCAAATCAGCATGCAAAAAGAAAATAAAGCCACAACTATCTTATTATCAACAACTTACTATTCAGCTGGGGGAAGTGAATGTTTTCTGCCATCCTCCCATTTTGTTTTCTCCATAAATCCCAGTTCCAATGTGCTTTTTGGGAAAATGAAAATGCCTGCCACCATAAAAATGGCTGCCTCCTTTGCCACTCACCGGGGACTGCAATTATAGTGGATAGTGAAGTGCATATGTACAGGAACGAACAAACGAACGAAAGAAAAGAGTATGGGGATTGTTCCTCCATGAGCTCATATATTCAGCATTAAAAAACCCTGAAAGAAATGACCATTATTATAAAGCAGGCTTCTTGTAATATAAAGTTGCAGTGTGCTGTTCCACACAACCTTATTTTTAAAGCAGAAGTATTAAGAAAATAATTATTTTATTTTCCTATATGGGGGTGGTGAAATAGTGGGTATGTGTTTTGTGTGTGAAATTTTCCTATATGGGGGTGGCAAAATGAGGGGGGATTTAACTAAATATTCTCCAGTGGGACAAGGAATTCTCCAACCGTTTCTTGGGGACAGGACTTCTTTCTTTTTCTTTCCTTTTCCTACCACTGCAAACATCAACAATGACAATAGGCTTGGCTGCGTGGCAGCCAATTTGCATCCCCACACAATGTCCTAGACCTAGTGTCATTCCTGGGCATTTTGAAAATAAATAAATATATGGTGGCTGACATGGGAGGGGGGGGAAGGAGAACTTTTGGAGAATATTTGGCAAAATGGCTCTCATTTCCAGCAGGGAATGGGGAACAACAAAAAAAGGCATTCAGTTATTTTCTTAGAAAAAAATTAATGTCTTCTGAAAAATGTGGGTATACTTCAGTCTTAGAACAGAGGAAAGAGAGAATGAAACATTGCAGAACAAATTCACCAGCTCTCTTCTTTTCTGACATGGGGGGGAGGGGGGAGATTAGTGCTGGCTAGATAATAATTGATTTAATTTGAACTGCTTGACAATAATAGATTTCATTCAAATTGCTCTAGTTAAATAGCTGCATTTTCTGAGAACAGCTGGATTACTAAAGACAGTGGGCTCTCCCCTGCCCCTTGGTCCATTTAAAAGATGTTACTTCAGGGTATATGCTGTGAAGCTGGCCATGTATTGTAGAACAAAATTATTTTCTGTCATTCCTGTAGGCTTCATTATTACTATTATTGCTACGACTGCTTTCCAGTTTTAATAATATTTCCACCAGCTGTTAACTGTGATGGCTATTCATACAGCATCCTAAAAGCATCTCATCTCTCCCTCGGGACTCCAGAGGGCTGGTAAAGGCCAAACTTAAAGGCTGATTCAAATATTGCAACTTTCTGACACCGAAAGCACTCCCAATTTTGTGATGTTTAAAGAAGCCCTACTACTAAGGATCTCCCACAACTATTTCAAAACCCTTTTATTCCACTTAAACATCTAAAACCTAGATTCCACCTAAACATCAGGAAAAAATTTCCTGACTGTCAGAGCAATAAGACAATGGAATCAACTACCTAGGGAGGTGGTGGGCTCTCCCAATCTGGAGGAATTCAAGGTGTGGCTGGACAGCCATCTGTCAGGGATGCTTTGACCTGGATTCCTGCATTGAGCAGGGGGTTGGACTCGATGGCCTTGTAGGTCCCTTCCAACTCTACTTTTCTATGATTTCTATTCTTTATTATTTAAAACCTTTTAATTGTATGATCCAGGTAAAATATGTAGGGCTTTTGTTTTTGTTTTTTTCCAGATTAGTTCTTTCAAAGGAAGGTTAATACACAATCACACATATTTAATGTAGTGTCAGATCCAGGTGAGGACGGTGGCCACTCCTCCCCCCCTTTGCTGGCATAGGCTGAGCTGCTATGACAAACCATGTCACTGTTAATGTCATACTCAAGTACAACAATGTAAGAGAAATTTGTTTCAGTTCTTTTTGCAGTCAGGATTGGCACAGTTCACACCTCTTAGACCAAGCACGGACACAAACTTCAATGTAATTGGCAGTTGAGTCCATACATTCCTGGGCTTGCACGAACCAAAAAAAACCCCACCTGTTTCTGACTGACAGCATGCATACATTTCAAAAATGTGTATGAAAAATATGTATTTTTGAAAAATGCACACAAAGGCTTTAATCAATGGAAGAAGAAGGCATACATTTCAAAGATGCACATAATTGATGCATGCATTTGGAAAAAAATACACAAAAAAAATATGCTCACATTTTCATGAGAAAAGAAATACAAAACAAAGATCACAATGTGATCAGGAGGACATGAGATGGAACCTTTGAGGTTGAATCTGGAGAATTTTGATGATGTCAAGTTTTGCTTCTATGCACAGCCCTATTCAGATATGAATATTAACTAAGCAATGCTTTGGGAGTCTGCTGAAATAAGTCCAATTGCTGAATCGCCTGCTAGGCCTCCTGGCACAGAAGGTTCTGCAGTAGTTCTTTCTTTCTTTCTTTCTTTGGTTTATGGCCCATCTTTCTACCAAAAAATGGCATTCAAAGCAGCTTACAAAACAATTTAAAATAGTTTAAAATAATAAAACACAATAAAATACAATAAAAATATAACAATTACCAAAAAAAAAAAAAAAAAAAAGCATCCAAACCAACATACCTGCTTACAGGCCAAAGCCTTACTGAATAAAACAGCCTTTGCTTGCCAGTGGAAGGGCAGTAGAACAGGACTGTACCTGGCCTCTCTTGGGAGGGAGTTCCAAATTCTGGAAGTAGTCACCAAAAAGGCCCTGTCTTGGGTCGCCAGTACACATGCCTCTGGTGGTGGCAGTCTTAAAAGAAAGGCCTCTCCAGAACATCTTAAAGACCAGCCAGGGAGTAGGGGGTCTTTCAGATAGCCTGGTCCCAAGTCATATAGGGTTTTATAGGTCATAACCAGCACTTTGAATTCTGTTCTGAAACAGACCGGTAGTCAGTGAAGCTGCTGTAAAAGGGAATCACATGCTCCCTGAAATTCTGGACCAACTGAACAGCATTCTGGACCAGCTGACATTTCTGAAGCATTTTCGAAGGCAGGCCCATGTAGAGTGTATTACAGTAGTCCAAATGGGATGTAACTAAGGCATATAGGACTGCAGCCTATGACCATGGCCAGATCAGTGACATTACCACATAGTTTCCAATTGCCACGAAAATGCTGGGACCATCACAAAAACCCTTAAGCAATCATGGCTTCTCACTTTGTCTTCTGAGTCTTACAAAGCATAGTCAATACTGGTGGCCCTCCTTGACAACTTATTATTGAATTTACCTAAATCTAATAGTGTGATTCAATTGTACACTTACTTGGGAGTAAGCCCTATTGAATTACGTGGGACATACTTCTCAGTGATCATGTCTACGATTGTGCTATAAGACAGCAGTATTCTGGCCACTTCTTTGAGAGTAAAGTCCCTTTGAAAGAGGTGGGAGTAGCTTTTGAATAAACATTTATAACATCAGGCTAGACTTTGCTCCTATCGGTACTCCAGGAATAGCCCTTGATGGTCAGAGACTTATAATGGGCAGGTTCTCACGAATTTATTCTAAAGACTGACACAATTTGTGCCCTTAAAAAGCTTGTGCTCTGAACTTGGCTGTCAAAAATTAACCTCCAGATTGCCTTATTCAACCCATAAGTCTAACAGACAAAAGGAAGGACATCTTCATGGAAACCAAGTCCCTGCATACACTTAAGCAACCTGGGTTTGTATATAGGGACTCGGCTTGCATCTTCTTGTAAGAGAAGGTGTTCATGCCTTCCTCTCTGTGCTAGGTTAAGACCATAAGACCATAAAAAGAGCCCTACTGGAAAGGCCTGTCTGGTCCAGCATCCTGTTTCCCACAGTGACCAATCAGATGCTCTGGAAAGCTCTCAAGCAGGACATGAGGGTAACATTACGCTCCCACTCATGTTCCCCAGCAACTGATATTCAGAGGTATGGTGTCTCCAATCCTGGAGGTGCTATGTAGCCATCATGACTAATCCATTGATAGCCTTATCAGTAATATAATGTCTTGGGAAGGGAAACTAGATACTAACCTCCATGAATTTGTCTACTCCAAGTTGGCAGCCATCGCTACATCTTGTAGCAGTGAATTCCACAGTTTAACTATGTACTAACTATGCAAAGAAATACTTCATTTTGTTTGTCCCAAATGTCCCACCATTTAGCTTTAGTGGATAACCCCAGGTTCTAGAATGAGAGGGAGAAAAACGTCCATCTACTTTCTCTACACCAAACTTGAGGTGTGCAGAGCAACAAAGTGGAAGGGGCCAGACAGTAAGGCAGCACTCTGGCAGGCAGACACCTGAAGCAGCAGGAGTCAGGACAAGTGATGCACAGTCAGCAGCAACAGCGGAGGTAAATGGGCCAGTATAAGGAAGGACTCCTCCTGTGTATCCCCCCTCTTTCCCCCTCTTCTTACCTTCTTGGCTCTGTTACTGTCTGGGCACTTTCTACTGATTGCTGCTGCTTACATCAAAAGTGCAGGAATATCAGAACTATTTAAAGTAAATCATGTTGTCCTTGCATTTCCACTCTAAAGAATGGGTATAAGCTTCCTGTAATGATTGGTGTGGTTTTTTTTTTAAGTAGTTCTGTTTGTCCGTGCACTTTTCTCTGTGCCAAATGTGGTCAATATTTGCTTTACACACACACACACCAGGGGTGGGAATTGTGTGGCCCTCTATATGTTGTTGGACTGCAACTCCCAGCATTCCTCTCCATTGGCTCTGTTGGTGAGGGCAGCTGGGAGTTGCAGTCCAACATCTGGAGGGCTGCACAATTCTCACCCCTGCCAGAAAAGGTACAAGTTTGCTTTGAGGCTATCTTTTTCCTGCTCTTTCCAAATCCACAACTGATGCACTATGTAACTTTGACTTTTGTTTCTAAATGTTTCAGAGTGCTTTCCTTTGGTATAAAACATGAAACAGGCTCCCTGGTGACACTGAAACTAAGTGGCAGTAACTCCTTTGTTTGTGTTGTGTTGTTCTGGTTTGAGTTTTATGGAAAGGACTTTTGTTTGTACTTTAGGATGTAATCCTATACACACTTTCCTGTGAGTAAGTCCCATTGAACTATGGGGGTTACACGAACCTCTCCGGCACTCGCTGTTCTCCGCGGCTCGGCTCTCCGCTGCTGTGGCCGCCCGAGCTCAATATTCTGAGCGACGCAGAGCGTTCTCCACGCCGCTCGAGCTGCCGGTGCCGCTCGAGCCTCGGTCCCCCATCGCGTCACTTCTGGCTGCTCCGGCGCGCTAGACCCCCACGCTATGTTTTTGGGAACCAGGGACCTGTTCTCTTATGCTCGGTAAAGCACCATGCACATTGATGGTACAATAATAATAATGACAACAGCAGCAATCACCATCATGGGTCTGGATGATGGTGGCTTCAGAGTGCTCAGAGCCCTTAAACGGTTAGAGCATCCTGGGGTGGGTGGCTATACCCTTGGCCACGCCCTCATGTTGCCTGGCCACACCCTCTTGATCACACCTTCATGTTGCTTAACCACACCTCTTACAAATTCACATGTGTGTCCCTATTTACATCTGTGAAATGTTGGAGGGTATGTTACCATAGGAAACACCCTCTTCCAATGCCTCAATGATTTAACCTCCCCTTGCCCACAAAAGTTACCTTGTGCAGCATTTCCCTTGGACATAAGGTGGAAAACAAATCCAAAATGTAGGCTGCAGCCCTATACACCAGGAATGAGGAACCCCTCTCAGCCTGTGGGCTGAATTCAATTTTGTAGAATCTCTTGGGGGCCACATTACAATGTTGGGTAGGGCAAAGGCAAAACGGGCAGGGCTAAAAATTATATATACATACAGTACTCTCTCTCTCTCTCTCTCTCTATATATATATATATATATATATGGAGAGAGAGAGAGAGAGAGAGAGAGAGAGAGAGAGAGAGAGAGTACTGTATGTATATATAATTTTTAGCCCTGCCCGTTTTGCCTTTGCCCTACCCAACATTGTAATGTGGCCCCCAAGAGATTCTACAAAATTGAATTCAGCCCATATATATATATATATATATATATATATATATTCAGCATATATATATATATATATATATATATATATATATATATGCCAGCATACTTTAGTTTAAAGCTCTAAATGCCAGGAACTAATCCTTAAGAGAGGCATTTCAACCTTTAGTCACTAAACCCACAAGCTGTACAGACTACAGAGCGATGGATTTGTCCTGCTTGCTACCTGCAGGATTCACATGACAGACAAGGGCTTTCCCCCACAATTCAAACAGAATGAGAAATTAATGGAGAAACCTTTCCAATTACCGAACCCCCAGAGGAAAGCATTTTCTTATGAAAGAACACCACTCCACAACCTGGCTAACAAAGATGCACCTGGGCCCGGTGCTCTTCAACATTTTTATTAATGACTTGGATCAGGAGGTACGGGGAATGCTTATCAAATTTGCAGATGACACAAAGTTGGGTGGAACAGCTAATACTCTGGAAGACAGAAACAAAATTCAAAGTGACCTCGATAGGCTGGAGCGCTGGGCCAAAACAACAGAATGAAATTTAATAGGGATAAATGCCAGTGCTGGCACCTAGGGAGAGAAACCAAATGCAGAGTTACAGAATGGGGGACACTTGGCTCAACAATACTACAAGTGAGAAGGATCTTGGAATTGTGGTAGATCACAAACTGAATATGAGCCAGCAATGCGATGTGGCTGCAAAGAAGGCAAATGCAATTTTGGGCTGTATTAATAGAAGTATAGCTTCCAAATCGCGGGAAGTGATAATTCCCCTTTACTCGGCACTGGTTAGGCCTCATCTTGAGTACTGCGTCCAGTTCTGGGCACCACACTTTCAGAAGGATGTAGACAAACTGGAGAGGGTTCAGAGGAGGGCAACAAAGATGATAAAGGGACTGGAAACAAGGCCCTATGAGGAGAGACTGAAAGAACTGGGCATGTTTAGCCTTCAGAAGAGGAGACTGAGGGGAGATATGATCGCACTCTTCCAGTATTTGAAGGGATGTCACACAGAGGAGGGCAAAGATCTCTTCTCGATCATCCCAGTTTGCAGGACACGGAATAATGGGCTCAAGTTACAGGAACCTAGATTCCACCTAAACATCAGGAAAAATTTCCTGACTGTCAGAGCAATAAGACAATGGAATCAACTACCTAGGGAGGTTGTGGGCTCTCCCACTCTGGAGGCATTCAAGGTGCAGCTGGACAGCCATCTGTCAGGGATGCTTTGACCTAGATTCCTGCATTGAGCAGGGGGTTGGACTCGATGGCCTTGTAGGCCCCTTCCAACTCTACTTTTCTATGATTCTATGATTCTATGAGGGACAGTCACTGACAGAAGGCAATTCACAAGGTGGAAGGTGAGAGCAGACAAATCATCTGAAAAGGCAAGGCCATTACAGAGGGTGGGGTGGGAAATCTAACTGAGATACTGGTGAGCCCTCTATACTCTATTGTTAGAGCATACACACACACCTACCTTCTAGTCTGATCAAGGGATTTTGAAACCACAATTGCAGTTAAAGTGCATGGACACACATATGTCAGTGTGTTGTTCAGATCTATGTAATTACACTGTGATTCAGAAAGAAAAATACATTTATGAGTTCATTCAGATGTGTTTTAGGCTGAAAAACGCAGATTTCCTGCAAAATTATCCTTTTCCCCCCCACCATCCCTAAAGTTAAATTTGTTTGTGATCAGTACTACTTTTTTTCCTGGAGACATCCTAATGCCTTCTTTTCTATTCTCAGATATGCTACTGATGCCTCCTGGTGGTTTCAGAATGCTTGTGAGCAGACAGGGCTTTGAAAGAAATTGGACAGGTTCAGCTTCAATAGTATGCAACAAGTGGACTGAGGTGGGGAGGTGCTTTTTATAGGGATGAATGAGTATCTTGTTTCGGTTTACAAATCACTCAAAAATGCCCTGTTCACAACCACAAATCCAAACGGCACAGCATGTTCACCAGAAATGTTTGCAAATTTGCAATCATGTTAAAAAAAATGCATTTTTTTAAAATGCACACTTTAAAATGTACATTAAAAATACACATTTTCATGCTTTAGTCAGGAAGTGCATACTTTTGAAAAAAAATATGCACAGAAATGCACTTCTCCATTTTGAAACGTGCACTTTTCCCATTCAAACAAGCTGAAAACAGGTCAAAAAGGAAAATACGGCTCCGGTCCAGTCTATCTCAAGGAGCGTCTCCAGCAACACCAAGTGGGCCGCTCAACAAGATCTGCCACAGACGGCATTCTCCTTGTCCCTTCAGCCAGAGCAGTTAGACTGCTGGGGACTAGGAAGAGGGCCTTCTCTGTGGCAGCCCCCGTACTGTGGAACTCTCTCCCAAGTGACCTCCGCCATGCCCCCTCTCTGCTGAGCTTCCGCCGCTCACTAAAAACTTGGCTGTTCAGGTGGGAATATGGGGTGGGCTAAGATTTTAAAATTTTATACTGTTTTAAATGTTTTTTATCCTGTTTTTATCTTATGTACATCGCCCAGGGTGGCCGGTTTGCCGGCCAGATGGGCGATAAATAAATGTAAATAATAAATAAATAAAATGGAAACAAGCAGGAATGAACTTTGAAGTTATTTTCAGAGAATTTAGTCAAGATCAAAAATTGCTGGTTCCCCCATTCCTAGATGCTCATTGAAACAGGCATCCAGTCAGATAATGAATGTCACTTGAACATCATCATGATGAATAAGCAAGATCGTTGACATCCACTTGACCTGCATCTGAAGAACCCTACTTCTGCATACAGAACTCCCTTTGCAGGATTGGAGCAACTGGTTGATGAGCAATTTTTTTTTCAGGATGAGGGTTCAACATTTCCATAGGGATTTGTTCATTATTATTTTTTGCCTCAACAGAAAACTTACTTGAATTTGGTGGCTCCTTCTGAGAAGGAGTAGTAGTAGTAGTAAAAATTCAAGATGACTAGCCACAATTGTGAGATGAGTTTCACACATTGCTATGATGATTTAAAGCTGCAAAATGCATTTAATTATGGCCGGGATGAATTATTTGGCCTGTCTTTCACAACTTCCGGGGTGAGGATATGATGTATGTTTGCACAAGCCTGCCAAAATGTGTGAGGGATGGTTGAATGTTTCAGAGGGGGGAGCACTTACATTTGTGAAGTAGTTCAAGGGCTTCCTTGATTTTACATTTGTTAAAAAGCCAAGCCCCATTGCTGGACTCTTTGAAAACCTAGCCTCAAGTGTCCCTGAGCTGGGATCAATGCCACATGTTGATGTAGTATTCTTCCCATGGATTAAAAAAAGGATAGCTTTCTCCTCCATGGATTTGCCTCATATATGTAAGTCGGCTCCCCCACCCTAAACTACAATAGTTTTGCCCCAGCGTTTGCAACATTCTCCACCCACCTTTGTATGTGGATTTCTGTTCCATGGAAGGTGGTGGTGGGGAATGCCTCCCAGCTCTACCTTAAATGTATACATCTTTTCTCTGGCAGCTGCCACCCACAATGTTGTGATGGGAGGCTACCCGGGAAAGAGCTTTTTTCTGTAGTGGCCCCCTGTCTGTGGGATGCCCTTCCCAGGGAGATCCGCCAGGTGTCTTCACGGTACTCATGAAGAGGCATGAATACCTCTTCAGGAAAGTTAAGGCTTTCCTTTTCCAGCTGGGATTTAATCTGTTATTCGGAATATTCATTTTACTGCTGACTTTTTGATATTTTTAGAGCGCGACCCTATCATCCTTGGCCCCTGGTGCACATAAGCCTCTGAATTCTGGGGCTTACATGCATCCAATGCATGGCACAAGGCATGGCAGCGGCAACCTTTGCTGCCGCTGCACCTTGCACCCTGTACTGCATCTGGATGGCCGTTTTAGGCCTTCTGGGTGAAACACCGCAGAGGGGGAGGGAAGGAGGCTGGGCCACCCTCTGGACAAGGCATAAGCCATCCGACCCAGCCGCCTCTCCTCCCTGCTGCTGACATGCCCCTTTTCCTCCTCTCCAAGGCAGATTGGCGAGCTTGGGGAGGCATCCAGTGTGGTTCCTTCTGCCTTCCTTTTACCCAGTTCAGGTAAAAATGTGATTTATTCCTTTAAAGTATTTTTTTTACCCTGCTCTAGCCAAAATGGGCTACCAGAATTGCTTCCATATCAATAATAATAATAATAATAATAATAATGATGATGATGTCCCTGCCTTCAGACTTGCAATCTAAAAGATACAACACAAAAGGGGGGGGGAAGGTTGGGGAGGGAGGAGGGGGAAAAAAGCAAACACAGGCACCAGTTGTTAAAGTTCCAAAGTTCTTCTTATAATGACCAGCTGGGATGGAAACAGTTCAGAGAGAGGAAAAGGCAAAAGGAGCTGGTGGAGTGGCCATGCTTCCTTTCTTTCCCTCTGCTGCAGCCTGATGGAATGGAACATGAGCTGTTTAGATTGTAATCCTATACACCCTTAACTGGAAATAAGCCCCTGGGAGTACATCCCATTGAACACAACAGGGCTTACTTCTGAGTAGACATGTATAGGATTGCAGTCCTAATGATATAACATGAGATAGTTAAATGGATCATCTCTCTCTCTCTCTCTACACACACACACACACACACACACACACAGAGAGAGAGAGAGAGAGATCATTTTTCATTTTTTAGGTACTGGATCCTATCTGCAAAAGGACAGATGAATGGATACTGGACAAAAGTCTCATTATCAGAGGTTTTACTTAAAGAACATGAAGCATCTCAAGTGAAGTGAAGTAACTGCAGTGTTCCAAATTTCTGAAATCAATGTGCTGGCTTGTAGATGAAACAGGACTCCAAGATCAGAGGGAGCTATCACATATATTGCAATGCTGCCTCCATATTTTATTCCTCTGCTATTTGACTTTCATCTTCTCTAGCAATTCACTTAGCTTCATCATGTCAATGCTTCAAAGGAAACTTCTAGAAGAATTTTGTATCCTCTACCACCTTATCTCAGAATTCACTGGAGCTTTGGCGTGTGTGTGTGTGTGTGTATATATATATATATTCTATTCATTCCTGGCTTGAAAGATCTAGGTACGATATTACGATATTGTGGGAGGAGGCTAAAGACTAGTGTAGGTAAGGTAACCTAACCTTCTCAGGCTCTCTGTGTCAATATCAAGCTTCCTAGTCCAGGCACGTGTGGCTGCAAAGGCAGAAGTAAGTACTCTGGTGGGAAGCACAGCAAAGGAACCAAGATGCAGCAACAGGTGAAGCCGCAGGAGGGGTGGAAAATGGCTGTAATTACAAAGGTACGGTAGTGAAGTGAAGGGAAGAGTTTGGAAATGGTACATTGTGGTAATTGCTGCCTACCCAGTCCTCCCCCTGCGGCATCTCCTACTCCTTCTTCCCACTGTACTAGCATGAATGACTTATGGCTGCATCTACAACTGAGGGCAAGTTCCTATGGCTGTTAGACAGAGTCTAGATGGCTATAGGAAAGGTCAGAGTCCCAGCTCCAACCTCAGAAACGCACTCCGAGGTTGGAGCTGGGACTCCGACCTCAGAGCGCCCTCCCTCCAACCTTGCAGCTGGCATGGAAATAACTGTGCTGGCTGCGGCTCCGAGGCTCAGGAGGCTGGAAGACCAACCTTGGAGCTGGAGGTCTATGGGTGTTCTGGGGGGCAGGGAGGGGAGGAGAGAGTTTCTGCCACAACACTAGTATCCTGGCTGTGCCTCAGCCTGTCCTCCTCACGCTCTGGGGCAAAAGACTTACGGCGGCCAAAATCTTTTGCAGGGCAGGAGGACTGCAGAGGTGACCTTTGCCTCCACATGCCTTCCGCCCTTGTTAGGATGCCTGTAATCCTTCCAAGTTGGAGGCAGCCACATTGGATTGTGGTGTAAAGGTCAATTTGACAATGGGTAACAGAAACTGCCCCCTTGCCCCTTCTATCCAAATGACCCTCTTCAGCTGTAATCTTCAAAGCATACTATTACATAGACACTGCATATTTCCTCTACTTTCTTTTATTTTGAATCTTTAATAAAAGATAATCGGAATGATATTTGGGAAACGTTAGTGCTTTATACACTCAGGATCTGTCTTGCTTGTATGCCTAGCCTACAGGACACACTCTCAGTTTCTAAGGAGGCACTGGGTAAGCCCTTGGCAGTCCTGCTGAAAGTGTATCTGAAGTCTCTCAACCTCAAATTGGGACAAAAAAATCAGAGGTAGTGGTGATGGTTCCATAAGCAACACAACCCTACTGGCACCAATGGGCCTTCTCATCTACCAGTAAGTGTTCTAGCCAGATGTGTACTTCGATTCAACTGGGAAGGGAGAGTTCCCTGTCTAGAGGGATCTGCACAATAGAGTTGGAAGTGGCCTATAAGGCCATCGAGTCCATCCAACCACCTGCACAATGCAGGATAACAGATGTGGGCAGCCCAGGCAGTCACCCATCCAAGCTAGGGATGTGGCGAAAATCATATGGGGGTGGAAATGGGGGCAAACTCGCCTCATTCGACCCCTCCCCCATACCCCATGTAACTTACCTTTCCCTGGCTTGGCTCACGTTCCTCACGAGACGAGCCAGGAAAAGGAAGTCCCTGGTCCCTGGCGCACTCTTCCGGGTCCCCGGCGCTATGTATTTTGCATAAAAAATAGGGGGGGAAACCACCTTAAAGTGGCCACCATTTGCGTACATGGCGCCTTAAGGTGGTTTCCCCCTGTTTTCTATGTAAATTACGTAGTGCCGGGGACCCGGAAGAGCTGCACCGGGGACCCAGCAGAGTTATGAGCGGCTCGGTGACTGCATCAGCTGGCAGGCACCGAGGCTCGGCACCCGCCAGCTGATACAGTCGCCGAGCAGCACCTAAGCGAGCAAGGCGGGGGAGACCTGCGATGCTGCGGCGCACGGCCAAGCAGGTAGGTCCACGTCCCTAATCCAAGCACTGACCTGGCTCATACCTGCCTAGCTTCAGCATGTGGCCTGCATTATGTGCTCTCAACGCCACCTATCTTCACATGTCCAAGACATGTCAGTCCGTACATTTCATGTAAGAATTCAAAAAGATTGAATTCCCAAAGCATCCTTATTTCCACCTACAGTGTGAGATGGTGTAGTCCAATTGTACTGTGTGATCTTTGTGTATGTTGGCCCTTACCTTATCAAGATTCCAAAGAAAGCACTTCTTTGTCCTAGGCAGCACCTGGCCCACTTCTGATGCTTAACCTAAAGTTAAGTAAGAGCTGGAGTCATTTCTCATCTTGCTATTTTGGCATTTTTAAAGCCTTCAATGGTATATCACAGCAATTGCTCTTCCTCAGGGACTCCTGCGAGGCAAATAATGGTGTTCATAAAGTCACTTGGAAGTCAAAAGTAAATAAGAGTTGAGCTGGGGCTATTAAACAGAGTAATATAAAAGGATTAATCCATTAGAGTTCGTGACAAAAAGAGGTATGCTGATCTTGCATGTACAGTTTCACTAATGGAGAATGGATCTACGATCTCCAATTAAGTGAAGTAAGTGGTCACCCTCTTAATCACAAGAAGCACTTTTCAGCAAACATTATTGCTATGCAACTGCTGTGAATTTGAATGGAACCAGTATCAGAATTTCCAGTAACCATCAATGGATCATAGAACTGAATGTGATCCAATAGGCCAAGGGTCCCCAACCTTTCTGGACCCATGGACACATTTGGGCACCACCACAAAATGCCTAATCAGTAGGTTGCCGCTTTGGTGTCTACCTGTTGCATCTATGGATTTTAGGCTGCATCTTATTCAGCAAAAAAAATGTTTTGTGTCTATTTGACACGGCAATGTTTTTTTAATAAGGGATTATCTAATTTGGCTAATTGCTGGTAGCACAATACAGCTAATGGCTTGCTTAAACTTTGGCAATGTCCAGTAGTTGCTTCTTCCAGTAGTTGCTTCTTTTTGGGATGAGGTTATTACACAGATACATTTTGTACTGGAACACTCTTTAATATTTGCTGATGTACGTACACTTTTCAATTATTTACCTGCTTCATGGAAAAAAAAATTTAAATGACTGTAAATGGATCTTCTGTGCCCTCTTAACAGCTAAAAGACTGAAATTACAACATTGGTAGGATAAAACTCACCTCCTATAATGCAGACTGAAGATCTTACAACTCTTTCAATATCTGAATGAGTGGCATATAGACACCACCTTCAAATGGATACTTGGTCTGCTTTTGTTTGAAGCTTATGTATAGGTGTTAGAAAGCTGTATGTGTTGCATAGGTATTCATTGCAATGGATATATACAAATCCATTCACATCGATGAAAAAATGGGGGGGAATAAGTTTTGCAGGTGCCATGTGGGGGACCACATTGGGTGCCCTATGATAGGATATTTACTCCAGCTCATTGCCATAAGAGGGAACTTGTTCTTCAATTACATTTATAGGGATGTAACCGCAAGTCTTGGGGGGGCTGAAAGCAGGCCAAAAGCAGCCCACTCGCCCCCCCCCTGAGACTCACCTGGCTGCTGCTCAATCCACGCTGCACCGGGGAAAGGAGCTTCAGTTCCCTGGCGCGTCAGTTCTGGTTACCCTGGTGCTGCGTTTTCAGCGTAAAAACCAGGGCAACCCAGCTTGAAATGGCTGCCATTTGCGATTTGCGGACGTTTTAAGCTGGGTTGCCCTGGTTTTTATGCTAAAAACGCAGCGCCAGGGAACCGGGCATGGCGAGCGGCGAGAGCGGGCGGGGGGTGCTCAGGAGGATCCCCCCAAGCAGCTACGTTCCTGCTCGATTTACACCGCTACATATCCTTTTTTCTCCTTGCAAGGAACCCAAGGCAGCATACAAGATTCTCCTGCTCTCCATTTTCTCCTCACAACAACCCTATGAGGTAGGTTAGGCGGAGAGTCAGTGACTGGCCCAAAGTCACCCAGTGAGCTTCATGGCCGAGTGGGGACTAGAACCCAGATCTCCCAAGTCCCAGCCCAACATTCTAACCACTACACTACCTAGGGAGCTATCTTATACCGGTTCAGACTATTTGTCCATCCATGTCTACTCTGACTTCCAGCAACTCTCCAGGGTCTTTCTCACCAAGGATGTCAGAGAAATCCACAATGGAATCAAATGAGTTCAGATTGCTAGGTATCCGACCCACGGATTCAGCAGCAGACTGGCTTTTTCCAAGTCATGTGGACTTGCAGACTGTTGTTGTTGTTTTTTGTTTGTTTGTTTACTTTCTGGAATTTTATGCAAATTTAGTCATAGAAAAATATGAGAAACACAAAAAATACCCCCCCCAATCCCCACCAATCAAAAATGTGCATTTCCTCCCATAGGCTGAAGCACGAAAATACATATTTTGGGGGGATTTTTGCATGTTGTGGGGGATTTACGCATTTTCAGAAGTGCAAATTTGCGCAACTGCAAATCTGCACAAGTGCGAATGAATGCAAGTTCAGGAAGTGGGGGAAAATCTGATTCCGTCAATGAGTGGATGACAGAACAAAAGGTGCCTTACAATCCACAAATGGTATATGGAACAGATTTATCAAAATCCGCACATCCTTACCTACTGCTCCATATTTATTCAACTGGAAATGCCAAGGACTGATCCTGAGTCCTTTGGTATTGCTCTAACATTGAGCTTGGACTCCTCTCCAATATTTTTTGTCCCTAAAGATGGGATTGGCCATTACACAGATCCTTGCACAGCTTTTTCTTTCAAAGCTTCAAGGAAGCTAGTACCACATTTTGCATAGGTCATTCATTCAGCAGGTGAACTTAATTCCTAAGCAGACATTTACACCTTGCTTCTCTTATCCAAGCTCTGGCCAGTGCATCCCATTAACCCTCAAAACCTTTAGTCACATCTGTCTATAATCCTTGTAGCTCTGCTGTGGGGCCACCTGACAGCTTCATCCTATTCATCTTACTCAGATTATCCTCCGTGTGACTACTGCCTCATTCATCTGGCCAGTACATATCTTGTACATGATTGGCATTAAAGAAATGCCAAATAGGAAGAAGTTATTTTTTAAAACAAAAATCTTAAAGAGGTGACAGAAAATTGCAAGCCTATTACATGCATTTTGCTCTCGTTTAATATCACTGATCCACATTTTTCCAGTCCAAAGCTAGTTTGTATTATGCTCCCTTTCTAAAAGCACAAAGGTCCTCCTATTACTTGGCACTGCATGAGGTTTTCCCTCTGATCCACTTTGCCTCAGGACTCTATATCCCTCATTGTTGAGCTCCTCTTTCCACTCTGTTTCTAAGCCCCTATCTTCTCAAATTTTACATCCACTTTCCTGCCAGCAGCCCACAGTTCCTCTTGTACCTAAACCCTGTGTGATTGTTTTTCTTACCATGCAAACTGACCTCTCACTTCTCTACTAAGCAGGAACCATTTGTAAACATTCTCTAGTAAACACATTCATCCCAAGAAGTCAGAATGTTTATGGACATTCTATGTCATCACAACATTTTGAATGTATTGTTTCATATGATATACTGTCATTTTAAATTGTTGTGAGTCATCTGGAGTACTGCATAGATACTAGAAAGGTGGGATATACATATATGCATACACATATTCATGAATGGGGCTTTCTGTGTGGAAGGGACAGTGGGGCCAAGCTTCTGGTCTCGGCCATACCAGTATCCACACACTGAGCATGGATGTCCAAGCAGAAGTCTACACATCCCTCAAATATCCATGCAATGAGTGAATATGGGGGGGGGGGGGAGGGAAGCTCTGCAACATTGTATGTGGGGATGATGACACAACCTTGCTGGCCCTTACATGAATGGAGACTCTTTCATCCTTATAAGATATGAATGGAGCTAATGCATATTCTGGCTTTGAGTCATCATGAGGAGCAGGGGCTGATGGTTAGAAATGACCAGGCTCAAGATGTTTCTCCTCTTTGCTTGGAGTACTTGAAAAGAATTAAACAAGATTTAAACATCATCAGGATTGCTGTATTTCCTTAAATCGTTAGTACTAACCAAAGCCTGCCTTGTTGGGATCAGCAGACAATAGAAAAGCAGCTGAGCTTATCAAAACAAGGCCTGATCTCTTACAAAGGGCTGTTTTCTGTAATCTGCAATACAATTTTATCTGAGTTCCTAATGCTGAAATGCTCTTTAGTTGATGGGAGGGGGGAAGTTCTGTTTAAAACTTGTGACTGCCCCCACCGCTCAGCCTGGTGGTATTATTATTATTATTATTATTATTATTATGCTAATAGTTTACATACTTCTATCTCTCTCCTAGCTTTCTGTGTTCCAGATGATACTAGTGTTTTCTGAATTTTTATTTATTTATTTATTTATTTATTTATTTTATTTTTATTTATTATATTTATTACCTGCCTTTTTTCCTGAGAGGAACCCAAGGCGGCTTACATAATCCTCCTCCTCCTCTCCATTTTATCCTCACAACAACCCTGTGAGGTAGGTTAGGTTGAGAGTCAGTGACTGGCCCAAAGTCACCCAGTGAGTTTCATGGCGGAGCGGGGACTAGAACCCGGATCTCCCGAGTCCCAGTCCAGCACTCTCACCACTACGCCACACTGGCTGGCTGAATGGTGGGAGCCCTGGAGAAGAATCCTTAAGCCTTATAATCCTCCTAAATCCCTATAGGAAGCAATTTACAACATTGCATTGAACAGTGGCTCTTGCCTACAAAGCCTAGAAAGAAGCCGCAAACAGTGGCGAGGGAGAGACTGTCTGCTTGCCTCTCGAAAGGATCTTCAACAACAACAACAACAACAACAACAGCAACATCATGGATTGAATGCAGTGGTGAATGACAGCTCTCTTTCATGGGAAGAAGGGGTTGTACACTTGCAATAAATAAATAAAATGGAAAACATTTTCATCCAGCAATGGATCTGGCACATGAACTTTGGAAGGTCTGCAAGCAACTCAACATACATACATATATTTGATTCAATATTAGATACCAGTGTTCAAGATTTGGCCATTCTTAATTCTTAAAATGGGAGATTTCAGAGCTCAGGTATAGGGATGTGTGAGGAATCCAATGGGGGGGGGTTGATGGAAATCAAATGGATTATCATGATTCAGTCCCCCCCGCCGATTCCAGTTGGGCAGCCCTGTGCTAGTGCCTATGCACTCTGTGATGCAAGTCCAGCCAGCTCACAGACTTCTGTCTCTAAGATGGGCCACGATTTGTGCATTAAAAAAAAAAAAAACCACTAAGGAAATTTGCGCAAATGGCGCTATTTATGCAATTTGCGTAACTTTGCGCTAGTTGCGTAAATTGTGGTATTTTGCATGTTTTGCTCAAATCAGCACCTGAAAAGCATGTGGATCTAGCACCATTTGCGCAAATCAGCTGATTTTACACAAATTGAACTAGATCCATGTGTTTTTTGGGTGCCGATTTGCACAAAACATGCAAAATACCGCAATTTACACAATTAACGCAAAGTTACGCAAATAGCACCATATGTCCAAATTTCCTTAGCATTTTTTTTTATAAAGCGCGCAAACCGCGGCCTGTCTTAGAGACCGAAGTCCATGGAACCCCCTACCGACTCGGCCCGCTTCTGATAATTGGATCGGAAGCAGGCAGCAAGTCTGTCGAGCTCAAATGAGCCGGACTTCAGCACCTCCCTACTCACGTATACCCAGAAATAGTATCTTTGGGCCTGAAAGCCTTGCTCTCTAGTTCCAGCTACTTGAGTCTAAGCTGTGGTTACCCTTTAGAAAGAGAAAGATGCTTTGCAGATGCTCAACGGCCTTTCCTTCTGCAGTATTACTCCATCCCCTCGCCGGATCGTCACCTTGAAGTGGTGAGTGGGCTTGCGTGTTCCGATGAATCCTGTGAGCAATGCCGTCTGGAGCTATGTACTCCCAGTAGGGTCACCCATGGCGGTAAGGTCCGGCGAGAGGAACCAGACAAAGAACGATCCAAAACATAAAGTCCTCAACGGCAGAACAGGCGGAAGATAATGAAACCTAAATTACAACGGCTGTGAAGGCGGATGAAGGCTGCAGCAGAGAATGGTTTTCCAATCGTCAGGGTAACCGTGCCATTGGATCTCTGCCGTCCTCTGTCAAGTTTGTGTGGTGATTCGTTGTGCACCGATCTCCCCACATAAAACAGTTTCACGCACAGGCGTCTTCCAACCCAACCCATCCAACCCAACCCAACCCAACCAACCAAACAACAACAACAAAAAAAGTCCCATGGCGACTGGCGAATGGCAACGGGGGCAGGACTGTGAATCTGGAAGCCCCTAGTCATGGAACAGCACATGGGCGGTGGATGCAGACTCAGTCGCCCTGTTCAAGGAACGAGGTAGTCGAGCAGCTCGGCAGCTGTATCCATGACTGAGCAGCCCTATTTAGGATCCACTCTGCTCACCCCGTATGGGGAGGGGGCTAGAAAAGGTGCCCTAAACATAGTCTACCTCTTTCTCCCCTGACTGGATTACCGCGTCCAGTGGGGTCACCATTTTAGCGGTCGAAAAAGACATTTGAAATTTTGGAACATGGAATATACGGACATTGCTGGATAACATAGATAGTGAACGCCCTGAGCGTAGGACTGCTATTATTGCAAGGGAGCTGAGACGGTTTAAAATTGACATAGCAGCACTTCAAGAAACTCGAAGGGCAGGAGAGGGACAGCTGAAAGAAGAAAAAGGAGGTTATACCTTCTTCTGGAAAGGACTACCTGAGCAGGACCGACGAATACATGGTGTAGGCTTTGCCATCAAAAATGAACTAGTGAACTCTTTGTCAGAAGTTCCTACTGGCATTAACGAACGCCTGATAACTCTTCGATTAAAGCTCGCCAATAACCAACAGGTAACTATTTTGAGCGCTTATGCACCAACATTAGATGCTGATGATGACATCAAGGAAAGTTTTTACAGCCAGTTGGACACTCTCCTGTCAGAGATACCTAAGGAGGATAAAATTATCCTCCTGGGCGATTTTAACGCAAGAGTCGGGCGTGACTTTGATTTATGGCCAGAAACTATTGGAAAAGACGGAGTTGGTAATAGCAACCCGAACGGACTCTTACTTTTGTCTATATGTGCAGAGCATAATCTCACTATCACAAACACGCTCTTTCGACAAAAGAATAAGTTTAAAACATCATGGCAGCACCCACGGTCAAAGCACTGGCATCTTCTGGATTATGCAATTGTCCGTGTTAGAGATCGCCGCGATGTACTTCTTACTAGGGCCATGGTGAGTGCCGACGACTGCTGGACAGACCACCGACTAATCCGGTCCACAATGGTTATCAACATTGCTCCCCAACGTAGGCTTCAAGGAAGGAAACCAAGGCGTAAAATGAACATCCAAGTCCTTCAAGATCCTATTAAGCAAACTCGTCTTCAATCACTTCTTAAGGAACATCTACCTACGGAACCTCCTGACAACATTGAGGACCATTGGTCTAAGCTGAAAACCTCCATTACTGCAGCTTGTGAACAAACTATTGGATATGAAACTAAGAAACATCAGGATTGGTTTGATGAAAATGACAATGAGATTAAATATATAATTGACCAAAAAAGGAAAGCCTTCCAAATATGGCAAAATGATATTAACTGCGCTGCCAAGAAAAAAACCTACGCTAGCGCAAAGGCTGAGGTCCAAAGAAGAACAAGAGAACTTAAGAACGCTTGGTGGAAAAAGAAAGCTGAAGAAATTCAACAACTTGCAGAATCTCATGATGCACGGGGCTTTTTTAAGGCCACAAGGGCCATTTATGGACCAAAAACCTATGGTACAAACCCTTTACAATCAAAAGATGGCACCAAACTCGTAAAAGACAAAGAGTCTATTGCACTGCGTTGGAAAGAGCATTATTATGACCTTTTAAATCGTAAGTCTAAGGTGGATAATGAGATTTTTTCGCAAATCCCGCAAAAACAAATTAAAGAGGAACTTGCAATACTCCCCACTTTGGATGAAGTAAAAAAAGCCATTAATCAAATGAAGAACAACAAAGCTAGTGGACCAGATGGGATTCCTGCTGAAATCTTTAAAGAAGGGGGGCCCGAACTTGTACAACATCTTCATAAACTCATCGAAAAAATCTGGATAAGAGAAGAGATCCCAGAAGACTTCAGGGATGCCATAATTATCACCCTCTTTAAGAAGGGTGATAGAACAGACTGTGGAAACTATCGGGGCATTTCTCTCTTAGCAACCGCAGGTAAAATATTTGCTAGGATTCTCGCAAACCGTCTTCTATCTATTTCAGAAGAGATCCTCCCTGAAACTCAATATGGTTTCCGCCCCTCTAGAGGGACAGTAGACATGATTTTTACTGCACGTCAGCTCCAAGAAAAATGCCGGGAGCAAAATCAACCCCTTTATATGGCATTTATCGATTTGGCTAAGGCCTTTGATACTGTAGACCGTACAGCTCTCTGGACTATCCTTACTGAAAATTGGATGCCCCAATAAATTTGTGAATATCTTGCGACTTCTCCATGACAACATGACGGCAACGGTTTTGGACAACAACGGCTCTCATGGTGCTCCATTTAAAGTAGGATCAGGTGTTAAACAGGGATGTGTTATCGCCCCAACATTATTTGCCATTTTCATCGCCATGGTTTTACATCTTGTCAAGGGGAAACTTCCCACCGGTGTGGGAATTATATATCGAACAGATGGAAAGCTTTTTAATCTCAGCAGGCTGAAAGCAAAAAGTAAGGTAATTACAACCTCCGTTGTGGAACTTCAGTATGCTGATGATAATGTGGTCTCCGCACATTCAGAGGATGATCTCCAAACTATCCTAAATGCTTTTGCAGAAGCATACGAAAAACTTGGTCTCTCACTTAACATCAAAAAAACCAAAGTGCTTCATCAGCAAGTGCAAGCCAATCCTTTGGTGATGCCATCTATCCAGCTTGGCGGGACAATACTGGAAAACGTCGATCATTTTCTCTATCTTGGCAGCTATCTTTCTGTTACAGCTAACATCGACAGTGAAATCCAGCATCGTCTGAGCTCCGCAAGTGCCGCATTTTCTCGAATGAAACATAGAGTGTTCGAGGATCGGGATATTTGTAAGAAGACCAAAACACTGGTTTATGAAGCCATTGTATTACCAACTTTATTGTATGCCTGTGAAACATGGACTATCTATAAACGTCACTTCCACCTCCTTGAAAGGTTTCATCAACGTTGCCTCCGGAAAATCCTGCAAATTACTTGGGAAGATAGGCGAACAAATGTCAGTGTACTGGAAGAAGCAAAGACTACTAGCATTGAAAAAATGATCCTTCAACGCCAACTTCAGTGGACCGGTCATGTTGTTCGAATGCCTGACTGCCGTCTCCCAAAGCAGTTACTTTACTCCCAACTCAAGGATGGAAAGCGGAATATCGGTGGTCAATATAAGAGGTTTAAAGATGTTCATAAGGCTAATCTAAAAAAATGCAATATAAACATCGAAAACTGGGAAGCTCTGGCCCATGAACGATCTAAATGGAGGTTGGCCTTTCACAAAGGTTCCATGGACTTTGAAGAAGCCCGAGTGCAAGGTGAAAGGGAGAAACGTGCTAAGCGAAAAGCACGTCAAATGAATCCTTTACAGGACCAGCTTCTATCTGGTAACCTGTGTCCTCACTGTGGGAAGCTGTGTGGATCTAGAATTGGCCTCCACAGTCACTTACGGACCCATCGCTAGAGTCTACACAATCTTCTTTAGAATTTCCTCCTTTTATCCCGGAAGACAATCTTACTCGGTCACGAGTGATCGCCTGATGATGATTACTCCATATTGTAGACATTCAATGACAACATAGCATTTCAGCCCATAAATGTGATAATGGAGGTCACATGCCACAGCCAGGTTTTCACCTCATGGTAAACAAGATAGTAATATAGTTTCCCCCCCCACTTCCCATATTGTAACAAAAAACAAGGCATCATTAATCTAAATGTTCCTGTTCAATATCCATTATTGGAAGTTGAAGGACTAATCTCTGTTGCCTGAGAATTAAAAAATAAAGAGAGCTGTTATTGTTATTGTGTACATGCGGAATGCATTTCCCTTACCCAGGAATACCCATAGCTAGTCCCACGCACATCTGGTGTTAGAGAATATTCAATGATCAAGAAAGTTGCCTGTTAAGGATATCTTATTTTGGCTCAAACTCCCAAATGCCAGAAAATGGGAAGCTAAGGCTGATGCCCTAACAAACGTGCCCTCTGTCAGTGATGTTGTGCAATTTCACAAATTGTGTTTGCTTACAGCTTCCCCTCCATGCACCCACACTTTTCCTTGGTCTTTCAGGTGAAATCCAGATGGGGAGGATGGAGTGCCTGAGACCAGTAAAGATGCCCCACATTGTCCTGGTCCTGTATTGCTTTATGTGAGAGGCAGGGAGGCTTTTTATATCTGGATCAGGTCACCTACACTATTCTAGAGGGGTTTTTTTTGTTTTTTTTAAATGAACTAAAAACATAGCTGCTAGACACAGATTTAAAGTAATGCATGTTTTGACCCTCAGCCACATTTTTGAAACAGCTGCTGGTGGAGGAAGAGAGAATTTCAAACAGGATTTCATGCTATTTCTAACTCAGGCCTTTTTTCATGTGAAAAATGTGGGGGTTTTGTTTGGCTCACTCCCCCCAACCACTAGATAATACTACCCAAATTGGCTTCAATTGATGTTAATTACCTGTAATAGCATCTAAAATTACCTCCTGCTTTGTTAATATAAAGACTGCCTAATTTCTTTCTGCAATCCACTGACAGAAGGAGCCCATATGCTTCAAGCAGGATGGAAAACACTCCTGAGAATAGTTGGACTTATATCCCCCCAAATGGAGCTGCAACATTACCACACTTGCAGTCAGAGAGGTATGCTGGCTCTGAACATAGTGGAGCATTGGACCTTTTCAAGAGAAAAGTGAATGTTGTCCTCCCCTTCCCCTTCTCCAGTCTCCTAAACCAAGATGTTCATTGGCTGCGGATTAAGGCTGCAATCCAATACCCACTTAACTGAGAGTGAAATAGAAATTCTGAAAAGATATGCATAGGAGTGCACTGTTAGGGCCGGTTCACACGACACGGGAACCGCGGGGGAGCAGTGCTCCCCCGCGGTTCCCGTGTCGTGTGCACGCCGACTGGAGGTGCCCCCGCGGGACAGCCGCGGGCAGGACCCACGGAAAGTGACCACGGTCGGTAGCGGGGTAAGCCCCTACCGCGCGCGGTCACTGTGCCGTCGGAGCAGCGGGCGGCCGTCCCGCGGGGTCCCCACGGAGACGGCAGCCCAGAGCGGCCTGAGCCGAGGCCAGCGATGAGGCCGCTCCATCCCCCGCAGGGCAGTACGGCAGGCAGGAAATTAAAGGGGCAGCAGCATACGATGCAGGCAGCGCTGCTGACCCTGCCCCCGACCCAGGAGAGGCAGAGATGGGGTGGGGTGGGGGCCGAGGGCTGAGCAGCCCTGATAGCAACGTGCACTGGGGGAGCCGCCAAAGGGGGGCCAGGGCCGATGGGGGGAAAGGGGAGAGGGCAAGCTGCCACCACCGTCCAGGGTTGGCTGCTGCGAGTGGGTGCGCAGGCACGGGCCATCCGGGCGTGCCTCACCCGGTGGGTGTGGTTCCACAACCCCCGTGGGCCACCAGCACCATGAGCGCCCCTTCCCCCCTTCCCTCAGCCCCCCCTTCCCTCTGCCCCAGCTGCTGTGGGTAGGGGGCGCCCCCCTCCCCCTCCCCCCACCAGTTCCGTGGCGGTGTGCCTGTGGGGGGGGCATGGGGCTGCGTGCTGGAACCATTCTGCACCTGGCAGCCACACCTGCCTGGCCCTGGTACATCAGCTGCCCGCCCGCCGGCTCCCTGCGAGCAAGTGCGCTCCTGCCCTCCCAGGCTGCTGCCGGGGCTGCTCCTCCTCCGGCAGCTCCTGCCCGCTAGCGCTGGGAGGCTCACGCAGCAGCGCGGGGAGTTCCGTCTCCACCGGGGCCCGCCCACGCGCGGACCCCGCGGATGACCCCGCGGTTCCTCCCCCGCCGGCAACCTGGGTCGTGTGAACCGGCCCATAATCTATGATATCCGCTCCCCAAATTACAGATTGAGACTTTTAAACCTCTGTGGTTGATATTCAGTAACACATCTTTGCAAAGCTTCAAGAGGATTCATTGGGGGAAAGCAAAAGTGAAACTAAACTCAAACAGAACTTGCAATCCACAGAACTATACAAGCAACAAGAAAAAAAGGTGCATACACACTATAAAAGATCTATGCCAATATTTCTTTCAAGCATTTTCTTAATAGGGATGTTTGAGTACCTGGTTTGGTGCTCACCAGGTGCTCGGCGAGAACCCCCACCGCTTGACTCTTCACGCGGCGTCAGGGAGGCTCCCCGCAGACTTTCTGGGGACCCTGGAAGTGACACGATGGGTCCCAGCACTGTGCCAGGAACTGACGCAACAGAACCCTGGTGCTGCGCTTTTAACGTAAATACCATAGAGAACCACCTTAAAACAGCTGTGATTTGCTATTCCCCATGGTTTTTCACTAGACACGCTGCATACAGTAGTGAGTAGTCCTGCTGGAGCATGAAGCCCTTGGTGAAGAGGCTTCTTCTTTGGTGAAATCTGACCCAGGGGGGTCTCTGGCTTAGGGAGACCTCTCTGGTTGTAGTTAGGCTTGGTGCCAGGGATGCAGTCCAGTGACTCTGCAGACTGTGTTAATATGTGTTCTGACTCATTTGGCCCCTCTCCTTTGGAGTCATGGTTCAAGTCATGGATGGAAGCCTGGATCATGACAATCTCTCCCTCTCTCCAAGTTAACAGAACCTTCAAGGGGGGATTTACATTGGTGATATATAGCATGGGGGAGGTTTAAACATCTGCTTCTCTGATATTTAAAGCAGCTAATTACCAAAAAAAAAGCACAAACTACAGAAGATCCTAATAATCTGGTTTGACTGTAAGAACATCTCCCTATGAAGCTTTCCATGGTTTAGCTCAACACCATCTGAGATGGAGACCCGCCCCTGAAAAAAGGCATTATTTCACTCAGATTTGCATTTGCTGTTCATTTATTTATTTATTTAAATCTGCTTTTGCAACCCCTCCAAGATAAGAGAAAATGATATAGTCTATTAAGATGTTTCGGGGGGTGGGGATCACAGCTCCCCACTATATAATTTTCAGTTACAAAATGGGGGGGGGATAAAAGAGATCCGCTTAGCTGTAAATCATAATCAGAACCAGAGAAATCACTGGGAAATTTTCACTTTTAGGCTTGCAAACAACAAAATCTTTTAAATTCATGCCTAGTCTCCTTCTTGGTCCTGCCTGCCTGCAGTTCATTCCTCTTCGTCCTGCCTCATTGGATGGCAGTATTTGGGCTAGGCCAAATGAGATTGATTCATCCCATTGATCAATTACAAATTTATTGCTGGCATGCTATGGCAATTGCCTTTCATCAAAATGTATGAATTCCAATAAATAACAGGGCAATAAAATTAACCTGCAGTGGCTTCAGCATTCTGTAAGAATGGCAATGGGGAGTGATTGAATGCAGCAAGCCACAGCTGTGTTCTGCTCTATGGATATCATTCTGAGCCTTAAAAGAAATGGGGATTAATTGTTGCAAACCCATGACTCAAAGGCATCTTGGCATGAACCAACCACCCAAGGGCAAGTAAATGGTTGCCCACCTTTTTTAACAGGCAGAAAACAGGGAAACCCCATCTGTGCTCATCATCTTGAAAATTTGTCAATTATCTTCCATTTCAAAATAAGCTCATATATCAACTATGTTCTTATTATGTTAGGAGCTAAACAACCTCCTTTACACATATCCACACACAGATAAAATAAAAGCAAAGGTCGCTGTATATAAGGGATTAGTTATAATGCTTGTGGCATTTTCATATATATTGGTGGGAATTATTGAGGTTAATAAAATTATGCATAAGGTGGGAAAAATGGATAGAGAGGTTTTTCTACCTCTCTCATAGTACTTGGACTTGGTGGCATCTGATGGTTGGCAGGAGATTCAGGACAGAGAAACAGAAATAAAATGTGTAATTAATGTATGGAATTCACTGTTACAAGATATGGTGATGACCATTAGTGTAGATGGCTTTAAACAGGGATTAGCCATCTTAATGGAAGATAAGTCCTACTCATGATGGCTCTACCAGGTGCTGGGGGACAATAATGGGAGAATCCCATTGGCATTGTGGGAAATGGGATACTAGATGAGATTGACTTTTAGTACAATCCAACCGGGTTTTTCTATTACAGGCCTATGGCTTACGCTGGCTCAGCTTGTCTGAGTGTGGAAGGCTAATCAGGGTCAAGCCTGGTTATTACTTGGATGGGAGACCCCTCCTCTTGTTTCCTGCATTGAGCAGGGGGTTGGACTCGATAGCCTTGTAGGCTCCTTCCAACTCTATGATCTATCTATCTAGTTTAATTAGGGATGGATAAATCTGTCAGTTTTGCTTCCTCGCACATTAAAAAACAAACAAACAAACAAAATCTCAAGTTCTTTCCATTCTGTGTATGAAGAAATTTGCAAATTTTAGTAAGTTCTTATCAAAAAACAAATATGAACAAAATTCTTACCAATCCCTAGCTTGATTCTTCATGTTGAGTCACCAAACAGCTGGCTTTCTTAGGGATGTATGAGAGAACCTCTTACCTCCTTCACCAGCAGTCCGCCAGGAGCCTCCATGCCAGTTGACTATTTTTGTGACATGGAGGCTCCCAGCGGATGGGGAGATGTGGCGAGCCAGGGAAAGGTAAGTTCAGCGGGGCTTGGGGGGGTGTCAAACGAGGCATCCCCGCTTCCAACCCCCCTGTCGATTTTCGTGACATCCCCACTTCATACTTCATCCCTACTCCACCCCTCACCATATACCCAGGTGGGGTGTTGCCACCTCACCTAGTGACTGAGGACACCTGTTTCACCTCAGGATCTGCCGCACCACCCAGATAGCCAGTGTCCTCTCACCACACCACTATTGGGATGGCTACCAACCATCACCAAGGTTTTCATGCAACCCAGGCTGGCAAACTTAATAGATGCTGTACTTTCTGACTTATTTATCCGACCTACAGTGAGTTATTCCCTTCAGGTATGCTACCACCAAATGCCTAAGTAGCGTGTCCCTTGCAAGGCACGTAGAGTTAACCAAGGCCTTACCTATGGTTTTGAATAGAAAACAGGCTGTTTGAACAAAGGAACAAGGTTTATTTTGGGAACACAGGTAGGATATCAGGGTCAGGAAACATAAGGGATTCAGGGGTCAAATATGGGTTTCAGGCAAATACAGGTAATTATATATATTTAACAGCAACATCAAGTAGGCTGCTCAACAAGATCTGCCATGGACGGCCTTCTCCCTGTCCCATCAGCCAGAGAAACCAGGCTGGTGGGGACTAGGAGGAGGGCCTTTTCTGTGGCAGCCCCCAATTTATGGAACTCTCTCCCCAGTGACCTCCGCCATGCCCCTTCCTTGATTAGCTTCCACTGTGCATTAAAAACGTGGCTTTTCAGGCGGGAATATGGGGTGGGTTAGGATTTTTAAGTTTTGTACTGTTTTTAATTGTGTTTTATACTGTGTGTGTGTGTGTCCCCCCCTTGTATTTTATTGGATTGTACATCGCTCAGAGTGGCTGGTTGTCTGGCCAGATGGGCGATTTATAAATATAATAAATAAATAAATAAATAAATATTTCTAGATATAGCACTTTAACTCTTAACAGACTAATTTCTCAAACCTTCCCATCTCAGTCTCTATCTCCCACCTCCCTTCATCCAAGTCCAACTTTCTCTCTCCCTCACTAACTCTCACTAACTGACTCTCAGACTGACTCTCACTCATAACCGACTGAATAACTCTAGCTGCCCTCTCTTTTAAACATCCAGTCACTCCTTCCTTAGGCAATCACACACAAGCTGCATTTGAACATTCCATTCACTCTAGCTGTCAATCATATACCCCAGGCACATTATACACACACCTCAATAGATATTTCTCCTTTCCATAGAACCAGAATCGTCACACATGTGAGCCACCACAGATGAAAAATGTCCATCTCACTAGATGCCATCTCAAATATAGGATTTTCCAATAGGATCACATGTTCAGCGGCCAATAACAAACTGCTGTGAAATAAAAGTATGTGCATAAATTTGTGAATCATCTGCACATTATTCTGGGAGGTGTGGATTGGACTGGTTCACTTCAAAATTTAGGCTGAATGAAAGTCTTGAGTATCCCTATTTGCAACCCATCTCAGGTCTGGTTGTGACCCAGGGGTGGATCCTGATCCACCAGCTGAAGACGAATGATTCAGCTAACATTTTAACACAAGTCTACATTGCTGGAAAATCCAACATCTGACTCCCTGAATCACAGAACCGTTTGTTGAGAGTTCTGGCCTGCAAATTGCAGTCCTTGACAACAACTTCTGCTTCACCCAGTTTTGCACTGCAAGCAGAAACCGCTCTATGTGATCAAGTGTTTGGAATGGACAACTCAAACCGTTAGCACTAATTATGGCTGTGGTATAAACACGACAAGGAAGAAAAGGTCATGTATTTGACCTGACCTTTCAGACTCTCAATGTAATCTCTTTGAAGATGCATGACATTAACGTGAGGGACACAACAAATGAATTCACATCAGAGGAAGAAAAAATTAGGTTTACCCTTTTTATGGTGTCCCTCAGTTTCAGGGTCTAAGAATGGAAACTGCTCATGGATTTATGCAAAAGGGTAACTCTAACTGCTGGAACATTTTGGCCTTTGGGATAAAAAAAGACTGGAATCTTCTACTCATTGGAATCATTTGACAAAGGTTATAAAGAACGTGAAAAACATGCTCTAGTATTTGAGTTCAATTTGGGGGCCATCATTAAAAATAAAATAAAATCAGGCTGCAATCCTATACAGACTTACCTGGGAGTGAGTACATTTCAACTCATTGGGGCTTACTTCAGAGTAGTCATATATAGGATTGTGCTGTCAGAGTGTCAGTTATGCATCAGGCTGCAACTAGGGATGAGATGCATTCCTATGCTTTGATCCTTTATTGGTCAAGTGATTCAATCTGCTCTGGGTTCCACTCCTCCAGAATTGAAATTAATTCCAGAATTAGTGCATGTGCAGTTTGTCCTGACTTCCATTTCCTTCTGTTCATAGCAGTCCCTTTCATTTTCCTGATGTGCATTCACACAATGAGAAAACAGGGCAAAAAAAGGCCACTGTGTGGTATATGATTGTATGGATAATCGCCCTGAGATTTCTCTCTCTTTTTTTATGAGTTTGGCTGTTGTACACATCCAGTCCTATGCACTGGATGTGAAACACCACACAAAAGGAGCATGGATGGATATAACTGTGCATACACAGTCATATCCAAAACACTTTTCTTACAGAGATTTATCGATGTGGACAGTTCCAAATGGAGCTCAGAAAAATGCGGGCTGGATACAATCATACCAGGCACCACAGTCAGCTCCCTATGGAACTGAACAGATTTCAGGCAAGATACAGGCAACCAAGGGAAGGAGACTAGGCTGTTGCTCCAGCAAAGACCTGGAGCCAACTGAAGGTTTAAATAGACTGCAGGTTGGTCAGCCTTCTGACTCAGTCCTACTGAAGCAGCCATCAGTGCTTTAAAAGGTACTGGCTGTGGCAGAGCTGCTGAACCTTTGGCTGTGCTGAGGATTTGGCATCTGAACAGGAGGGCAGGACAACCTTTTTAGGTGACAGGACTGGCTCCTGGGATTATATTTGCACAACTGTTTCTGGTGTCTTTTGGGGGGTAATTTCTATGCTTTTTCCTCCCCAGAGTCTTCAAGACCCTTCTCCTGATTGTAGGGGTCTAACCCCTGCGTCATTGCTGTCATTGTCCCCAGGAATTACACTTCTCATCAGCCGTATTCACAAACCAACATACAGTACTATTCTGCATACTGTGTTCCATTACTTATGAAGTGCCTAAGGGTAAAAACAGAGAACTGCTTAATGTTAACTGGCAGAACTTGTGACCCACCAACCCAAACATAGCTTCAGTAGTCATGTGTGGCAATCTACCAGGAACTCAATGGGTCTTCTGCTTTGCTGCCTGCCTGGGTCTGCAAAAATAGGGCATTGTAAATCATCTGATAGGTCACCTTTTAAGTCTGCATATGGGGGTTGGGGGGGGGGGTTCTTCTGGCTTCAGTTGTTCAGAAATGTACAAGCTTGCCTTAAGGTTTACTAAGTTATGGAAAACCTTGTGTACATAGATGGATAAATCTGCCAGTGTTGGTTCCCACACAGTCATATCTCTATCTATCTATCTATCTATCTATCTATCTATCTATCTATCTATCTAATCTCAGGGGTTCTCAACCAGGGGGGAATTCCCCCCAGGGGGGAATTTTAGGGTTTCAGAGGGGCAATTTTAGGGTTTCAGACACCACAGACTCAAACTGTTGGAATACTGATCTTTCTACAAATTACAATTCTACAGATTGTACATAATCTACAGGACATCACACCTTTTTGTATGGCACAGATTAAGTCAGACAATCCTGGAAAGGGGGGGGGTGACATTCTGACATATGGTGAAAAGGGTCCATGGGGCAAAAAAGGTTGAGAACCACTGATCTATATCAATAAATATCAATCCTGAATAAATACTTTTTTTAATGAATTTTGGTAAATCATTATGAAAAACAAACTGAAACAAAATTTGCATGCATCTCCACCAGCCAAATTCAATTGATACTGCTATTCTCAGCACGGAGAGAACCACGTTGTTGTACCTGCCTGTCATATCCCTGTTAAGGGTGAGGAGCCTGTGAGAAAAAAGAGGTGGCAACCCTACTTCATCATCGCAAACATGGTTGAATACACAGGGATTCAAACCCAGACCTTTAAGAGCTATGCCCTAAAAGTTTTGGGCCTGGATTGATGAGTTGGTCAGTTTTGCTTCTTCCCACATTATTTTTCTTTTAGAATTGCAAGTTATTTCCATCACAAATAGGAAGAAATTTGTGAATTTTGGAAACTCCTTATTAAAAATGAACTGAAACAAAATTATCACCTGTCCTTATTTTCTATGGCTGCTCTTACTGTGTGGCAATGTGGTCCTCTGTAGGTTTTAGCCACGCAGTGAGGTGTGCATCTCTATACCCCATTCCTTTTATCTTATTGTTCTCGGAACAGTTAAAAATGATAGATTAATGGCTCCCCATGCCAACATGCAGAACTGGTTAACCCTTGCAGTATAGTGGCTCTCTGATTTCACCCTTTTTAGGGTCACAGCCCCTCATCAGCCCTCACAAAGAAAAAGCAAAACAAAAAAACAATCACACACCACAGCTGTCAAGGAAGCACTGCAGCTACCTAAAACTCTGTGAACCAAGCATGGTTTTGGCATGAAGTGCTATGCGCTTCACACTTTTCTGCACCCTGCCAGGTGATTCTGACAGCTGTCAGGAGGTGTTCTATTTTTGTTGCAAACCTGTGAATTATGTTATCTTGAATTTCTCTTTGGAAAGTGGAAAACCTGCCTGGTAATGAAAATGTTGTTACCATTATCCTTGGAGGCAGATCTGTTAGTGAGTTGGCTCTCCACATGTTTGCTTGGGAAACTCCCAACAAGCAAGACTGTGAGGCATGGCTGTGAGTGGTTATTGATGTATCCCTTTTGGAGGTCACAACTGCATTTATATCATTTTAAATACTAGAGAATGAAATGCTTGCCGATAAATGGACAGGGGTGGGTGAATTAAAATTTCTTATAAGATGCCCTGTGATGTTAACTGTATAAGAGAAGAGAGAAGGGAAGGGGGTTCTTTTATTGTTAAAAATTCTGAATGTTTTTCAATAAACTGTACCTAATAGTAGAAAGAGATGCTGAGCCTTAAGTTTCCCCTGACTTGGGTATCCTACTACCCTAATTCCAAATGAATGGAGAAGGGTCTGATGTTTCCGCATTGATGGAAATACACTCTGGAGATTCTCACAGGCCCTCTGTTTTTCATTTCCAATATTTATTTGTTTATTTATTTAATACATTTTTATACCGCCCAATAGCTGAAGCTCTCTGGATGGTTTACAACAGTTAAAACCATAAAATACAATATAAAATAAATATAAAATTTAAAACCACAGATTAAAAATAAACAGCAGAGCTAGCAGCAGCAGTTCAAATTACAATAACAGAGTTAAAAACAACTACAAGATTAAAATGGTTAAAATGATTAAAATGCCTGGGAGAATAGAAAGGTCTTCACCTGGTGCCGGAAAGAGTACAATGTAGGTGCCAGGCGAGCCTCTTTGGGGAGCTCATTCCACAACGAGGATGCCACAGCAGAAAAGGCCCTCCTCCTGGTAGCCACCTGCCTCACTTCCTTTGGCAGGGGCTCTCGGAGAAGGACCGCTGATGAAGATCTTAGTGTCTGGGCAGGTACATATGGGAGGAGACGATCCTTCAGATACCCTGGCCCCAAGCCATTTAGGGCTTTGAATGTTAGTACCAGCACTTCGAATCAGGCCTGGAAACAGACAATATCCAAATGCTGAGGCTGAGCCATGACACTCCATGGCACTGGAAATAGCTTGTGCCATGTCAATGAATGTGCACCAACACTAAGGTGTCATGCAATTCAAATCCAGCTGCTGCGGTATGTTTTGAAGTGTTGATACAGCATAGAACAAGTATGGTTTAGTTTCTCCTGTGGAGGTTGGTGGCTCCAATGTCAGTGGGGTGGTGTATCCACTCCGGGTTTTAGTCTGAATGTTTAAAGAGCTATCCATGGTTCTGAAAGCTATCCCCGAACTGCATTCAGCACCATGGATAGCTCCTTTAAAGTTCAGTCAAAAAACCCAGAGTGGATGCACTGCCCTACTGGCATTGGAACCACCAGCTACTGCTGCTTGCAACTGCACCAACACCACCTTCTTGTCTTGTAAATCAGTAGAGGATCATGAGGATGTGACAGTAGAAAATGCAGAGTAAATGAGTATAGCAGGTGGAGAAGACACACAATGTGTATTAGTAGAAGGGACAGAGCATACAAAAGGATCCATAGCATGAGAGATAAGCACATCCGTATTTTCATTGGTGAAATGATGCTGTGAAATGATTGGTGAAATGATGATCAGTGATACGTGAACCTGCAAAACTCAAGCTTGTCAAGGCTCTCCAGTTTCCACCTCAAAGCTTGTTTTGACTCATGTCTGCATCAGCTGGTGAGCTTTGGTTTCTCCCCTTTGCACCAGGGAAAAAAAAAGTGCATTTTTTCCATATGTATGCATCAGTTATGCACATTTTTGAAATGCATGCATTTTTCTCCCATTGATCAAAGCATGCTTTTGAGCATTTTACAAACGTAAGCATTTTTCAGGTATATTTTTCAAATTACTCAGACACATTTTTTAATTTAAAAAATAAATAAATTAAACAATGTATATAAAGCAAATAAAAAGACATGCATTAAAAATAATAATACAGTGTACCCAACACCTTGGGACCAAAAGTTAATTTCTATCTCTATGATCCATAATTACTCAATATTCCAAAAGTACATCATATAGTGACATGGCTTGCTTCCTTTTCCCTCTTCTAATACATAAACCAAAAATAGTCCTCAAACCTATTTTTCTTTAATTGTTCCTTTTTACATTTAATACTACAAGTTAATTTATCATTTAAGGCTATATCCCACACCTCCTTGTACCAATCAGTAATTAAAAATTCATTTTGGACTTTCCATTTCCTTGCTATCATTAATCTACCCACCATTGACAAATTAACAATAAATTCCTTTATATCTTGAGAACAAACAAGTTTCTCCGTTATTGATAACAATGCTAATTTTGGGCAGACCTCTAAATTAATACCAATAATTTCTGATATTTTTACCAAAAAAATTTCCCAAAAATCCAATACGCTTTTAGAACTCCACCACATATGAGCGTAAGATACAGGCCTGTGGCTTATGCTGGCTCAGCTTGTCTGAGTGTGGAAAGCTAAGCAGGGTCAAGCCTGGTTATTACTTGGATGGGAGACCCCCCCCCTCTAGTTTCCTGCATTGAGCAGGGGGTTGGACTCGATAGCCTTGTAGGCTCCTTCCAACTCTATGATAGATGAAATCTAACTGCCTAGCTCCTGACACCCCCTCTAGCACAATGCAGAACAACAATTATTGTCTATTTTATACTACTCAGACACATTTTGTGTGTATGTGTGTGTAGCATGAATCCACTGCAGATTACATTTAGGTCAATGTTGGATTCCTGGTGGTGCAAACTGGGTAAATTCTGTTCAAAAACAAACTGAAACAAATTTAACATACATCCCTATGAATGGCATGGTTTGTAAATTGCACTAGCATGCTGATGAACACATGGGTGAAAGTCTTCATCAGTACTTGGATGAGTACATTAATCTATTTCTGGTCTTTGTCACTTTTAGATGTGTTCATTCTTAAGCCTACTCCATCTCATTTTTCATTAACCTGCTATTTAAAAAAAAACCACTACACGGATTTATGTATTTTTCTTATTTTAAATGTATTTTCTCATACACACACACACACAGAGAGAGAGAGAGAGAGAGAGAGAGAGAGTATACCCCCTTTTCAATGCATTTTGAAGCTTCCCCCCCCTCTTTTTTCTATTTCTTTCTTTCTTTTTTGAGCTGGAGCAGTCAGGAAGTGCAAAGGCCAACAAAAAATTATGTATCTCCTGATACGTTAGTCTGGGAGATGCAGTTCCAAATACATTTTGCATACCGTCAGTCACAGTATTGGAATTGTTGTCAATGAACTAATTTGTCAGGCATTCCTGCACCAGTATAGGAGTAACTGCATCAGTAACGAGAAAGAAAAGGTACCTGCACAGGGAATCTGTAGAGTGCCATATGCAGAAAATTGTGTTAACAGGGAGCAGAAGCACACCTCAGTGCCTGAAGAGTGGAACACTCACAAGATGATTCAACCAACTAAGCCAAGCAGAACACTACACACACCACGCATGTCCTTTGGTATGGCACTTTTCCTCCCAGCCTTTTTAATGTGGTGGTTATTTCATGAGAACGGTTTGCCATATAAGCTAGCACACGAGAACATTAGCACATCCAAAATAAATGCATCAATTAGCTCTCAGACATGTGATTTGGCCCTGTCAAGCAATTGAGGAGAGTGGTAGGGAGGGACCCAAACGTAATGCAAGGACTGAAATTTCTGCTGCCAAAGATATTTTTGGCTGCATGCTAAAATCCCACTGACACAGCAGGAATCTTCAGCCACGGGGACTATCCTGGCAGACAGCCTGAGCAAGACCCTGACCACATCCATTTATCATGCTAAGTAGACATACATGTACTCACTGCTAGATAATATTTTAGTTCCTATGTGTGGTTATAGAAGTTTCCAGCTGGGGAGGGTACTTCCCTTTCTGTCTAAGCCATCCAGGCACATTGTTCAATTCTAATTGCTGCAAACACAATTTAATTATCTCTTTTTGTTTGCCAACTAGGACAGAGCAAACAGTTTAACGGGAATCCAACCACACCAGCCTTCCCAGCTCTTAACTTTAATTGCAATAACTTTTCTTGGCTCTCAGCATAGAAGCAGAGACATTGCTTCCTTGTTTTGCAAACTAGCAGGGCTGGCAGGCAATAGTGCAAATAGGTGTAGTCCAGAAGGCAGGCAGGTGCCTGTAACTGAGTAGGCAGCTCATAGGATGGATGTGGCAAAGCAGGTGTGGATTGGGAAGGGGCATCATGCATCAGCTGAGTGGAGACAAGGTTATTCTGAGGGAAGACTCAAGTCATATCATAGACTTTATAGAGCAAAGTGACACCATCATGGGATAGTTCTAGAGAAGCTTCCTTCAAATAGAATCATAGAATCATAGAAAAGTAGAGTTGGAAGGGGCCTATAAGGCCATCGAGTCCAACCCCCTGCTCAGTGCAGGAATCCAAGTCAAAGCATCCTTGACAGATGATTGTCCAGCTGCACCTTGAATGCCTCCAGAGTGGGAGAGCCCACCACCTCCCTAGGTAGTTGGTTCCATTGTCTTATTGCTCTAACAGTCAGGATTTTCCCCCTGATGTTTAGGTGGAATCTGGGTTCCTGTAACTTGAGCCCGTTATTCCTGTGTCCTGCAAACTGGGATGATCGAGAAGAGATCCTGGCCCTCCTCTGTGTGACAACCCTTCAAGTACTGGAAGAATGCTATCATATCTCCCTTCAGTCTCCTCTTCTGAAGGCTAAACATGCCCAGTTCTTTCAGTCTCTCCTCATAGGGCCTTGTTTCCAGTCCCTTTATAATCTTTGTTGCCCTCCTCTGAACCCTCTCCAGTTTGTCTACGTCCTTCTGTAGAGATACTAAAGGCTCTATTTTGAGTCACAGTGGACTGGATCTCTGAAGTGTTAGGTACCACCAGGAGGATATCTCCTGATGAGTACAGCAGCCAAATAGATAGGTAGGTAGGGGGTCAGGAGATATCGTAAGTATCATGGTCCTTAAAAAATGTTTAAGTTTTATTAAATTAATATCCTGCGTTTCCACTAAAATAGCACTTAAGACTGCTAACTATAAAATACGGGGGGGGGGGAATAAGAACATTTTAATTAAAACATTACATATCATCAAACTCATCAATGAAACACAAACACATCCAATAAGCAGAAATAAAACAGTAAAATGCAAATAAAAGCACATCAATAAGAGTCTTTTGGACTCTGGAGTCACGAGATAGATAGCTGACTTAGATGGATTTTGGCTGGGTGCATGAGATGAAGAAGTTGCAATACCTCCTTCTGGCCAGGTGTGTCAGCAGTGCTCAAGAATGTAAGTCATGATCAACTGCCTGCCTCTTCTGGAAAACTGCAATAGTGGCACATATGGTTGCCATGGGACCATGCCTTACACAGTACATAGTTTGCCAAAGCCCTATAGCTGGAGCAAGAATTTCATATAACATTTTTTTGACTCACAAGAATACTTGTGGAAAAATAAGCAAGGAAAACACAATGCTGAAATGTTACAGCTGTGGGGATTTTAATTCAGTGTTTTTGTTTGTTTTGTTTTGTTTTGTTTTGACAAAGGAATACATGTGGATTTTACATCCCACATAATAGTTTATCCCATACATATTCCTGAAAACATTACCAAGGGATTAGCCCAGTGAATGGCTATAAATACAACATCTGCAAGAAGGGAAGATGTCTGCAGGGAGAAACTAGGGTTGACATTATCTAACACTTTGAAAATAAGGCCATATCTCTCAAAAATAATGAGGTTAAACACAAGAGGCAGGTGACAGAACTGGAAAGGAACGTGAAATGGAAGAAGAGTTCAGTAACAGGATAACAAGGTTAACTGTTCAGACAGTGCTGTGAAGGACACCCCTGCAGCTCAAAGTTTTAGTTCATTAAACTTTATCACTTAAGCAACTTAATTAAAAATCGCTCACATAAGAATTGTGAAGTGTCTACTTCAGTTATAGGTGTCCCTGATTTCCAGGAGACTTACATATTTTAAGTGCAGGATTTGATGTTAACATTTTGAGGGCAAAAGGCTGGCTTTTAAAACCACGGGCTAGCATGCCTTGAAAAAATCTAAAATACAAGTACTTTGAAGGGCACAGTAACATGCAATCTTTCCAAAGGTCCACGGCAGGAATATCCTGGTAAAAGGTGACCTCATTAGGAATTCTAACATCTAAAGAAGAGTTTTGCAAATAGTAACACAGAAAGCTGTCTTATAATGAGTCAGACCATTGGTCCATCTAGCTCAGTATCTTCTGCACTGACTGGCTGCAATTCTCCCGGGTTTCAGACAGGGAACTTTCCCAGCCCTCTATGAAGATGCCTGAAATTGAATGTGGGACCTTTAATAAACCAATTGTGACTTGGGCATGATGTAGAATACACACAGGGGGCAGGGCTCAGATTGTGATAGCCAGTCATTCCAGAGGCTAGCCACACAGTTCTTGACCACTCTTAGAGCGAAACTATACGTTATATTATAGACAAAGCTATCAGCTACATCTTTCTTTCTTTCTTTCTTTCTTTTACTCTGAAGTAAGCAGAGTACTTTTACTCTGAAGTAAGCAGATGGTTCTTGATCAGAACCAGAGCAAGAGCAAAGGGTGAAAAACCCAGACCCCCATGCTAGAGTCCTTATCTCTGTAGCACCCCCTGCACTTTCTTTTGTGTAAAAAAGAAATGATATAGCTGTCTTCAAAGTTACATGTAGCTCCCCCCCCCCAGCCAAACTACAGAACTTAGGTTCTGATGCATCCCCATCACATGCAAGAGCATTAAGTAGCAACCATGCTTTGTTGTCTCATACAAATAATACATTTGGTGCAAGAACATGTCAGTACAGAGTACCCGATTAGAATATTTCAAAAGAATGATGAAAGGAGGTTCTTTTTGGGTGAGGGGTTGGTTGGTTCACACCTGATCCGACTTGTTACTGTGGAGGGTTGAATACATCTATGCAGAAGTCAATAATTTTGGCATAGCCAAAGGGTATAACTATTAGATGAAGTGTATTAGGTCTTTGTATTCATTATCACAACTACAAGGGCCAAGCAGCAAGCATATCATCTAGAGGAGCCTCCTGCTTGGCCAGTGAAGAATACTTCTGGACAACCCAACTGGCTATAAATAACATTATAATCATTACACACTGATCCAATAAAAACGAATTCCAGGGTCTAACAGCAGAAAGTATGTTTGCATTCTTCCAGCAGCCCTTCCTTCACCACAAATTAAGGTAACAGCTGACACCACCTGGACTTTTTTACTTCTGTACATAGTATGGCTTCTTGTCTCTGGCCCTAGTTGGGTAACACTTCAGGCATGGTTGCACTCCCTCTGGAGCTGGAATAAATGTTTCCCCAATGTGGTTCATATAACACCATAGTTATATCATGCCATATACCTAGCATATGATGCCAGTAGGATGCCAGTGATGCTCAGACCTTTCTGGAGGATGTTGTTGTTTGCATGCCATGTTCAATGTGCTGTTAGAGGAACCAGACTGGTAAAGCTTTTACACCGATCTTGACCAACCTGGGTGTAGCCATGATGTTGATGACAACACCCACAACTATAACTATGTCATTCTATGTATGTGTAAAGAAAAATCTGGAAATCGCCATCCTCTGAGGGCAAAATTTGAAGCATGGATTGCATAAACTAACCTATGACAGAAAATGTTTTTGCTCATTATAACTGCTACTCAGAAATTGCAGTTAGTCCAAAATATAGGAGTGGGGTTACCAAATGGGACTGGCTGAAAGGAACACATGTCACCAGTTTGAAACAACTACCGGCTAGCGTTCCATTCAAAGTGATGACTCTTACTTTCAAAGATCTACACAGCTTGGTATCTGGGTACTTGAAGGATAACCTTCTCCTGCATGAACCTGTCCAGAAATTAATATAATCAGAGACCCTTCTCTGAATCCCCAGTCCCCTGCCACCATCTGAAGTGTTAGTGATGATGATCAGAAACTTCTTTGTTGTGGTGCCCCAACTTTGGAAAGCTCTCCCCAAGAGGTCCCCTATCCAGATGCCTTTCTTGGTGCATCACATCATTCTACATGGACAATATTGTTTATGTTGTTTTAAATTCTTGTGAGATGCTCTGGCAGTCTTCACTGAAGGCTGGGCTCACAAATGCTTGTAATAAACTAATTGATAAAATAAAATGTGTAAGTGACAAATCACAATCAAATCACTGCCTAACTTCCAAAAGCATTTCTTTCCCTGAACGGCAATTTGTTGTTTGCACCTTCTGTTCCATGCTCCTATTAACAGTGAGTGGTTCATAAACCAAACTCTAATCAAGTTAAAAATGCCAATTATGTCCCCACCCAGCTCTTTTTCCTCCACCCCATTCCAAGCACTTGGTATTTTTATATATATATATTTTAGAACTCTCTTTTTTCCCCCTGTTGTTTTGTTTTGTTTTCCAAATGCCTCCACTTCAGGACTTCTGTTTGTTGCTGCCTTTGTGCCAAAGGAAAATTACTTTAATTCAGGATTAGTACCCTCCTCTCTCTTCATGTGCACACACACATGCTTCTTCAGCTGCCTGCGATTGAAAGTATTTAAAGCTTCTGAGTTAATTGGAAGATACATGATTGGAAGGGATTAAGCAATCCCCTCAGTTCAATATGCAGAATTATGTTTACACAGCCAAAAAGAGATTTATCTGCTATTTTTCTCATTTTGCTCCATTTCCAAAGCCTAGACCTCTAATCACAAATGCATAAGAACAAGTCCGTGCTCCTGTTATTATATGGTGGAAATTGCCTGAGTATAGGAAACTAGTGCTGGTCATAAGCACATTGGCTTAAAACCGTCTTTCATCCTACCACCCAACCTTTTACTTCAGTAAACATACATTATTTTCTCTTGCTTTAAAATGACCAACTATCACCAGACTTAACCTCTAATGATAAGGGAACTCAAGATAAGGGTTTCTGTGAGGTAACAATTGCATCAATCATATGCATTTAGATTTTTTCCCCCTAGCCAGCTTTATTCGCCAAAGCCTCAGGGTGGGGAGATCAGAATGCGGAAAGTAAAAGCTACTTACATTTATATATACTTATGAGTTATGTTATTTATTTTGATAGGGTTCTGGAGTGGAATTGCGTTTAGAGAACACCAGCTGCTCCAACAGCTGCTAAAAAACCTTCACTTGGACCAATCTTTGCTTTCCTGATCCAATGGAAGGAAAATCAGACAGGTAGTATTATTTTATTTTTTTTGGATGGACTGTCTGTCTGCATGAATCAGCAGCAAAGCTCAACCTAATTAAGGTTCTCTGAATTCCACCTCAAAGCTAGTTCCAACTCATATCCATATCAGATTGTGCTGTGAGCTTTATTTTTTTCCCCTTTTTCCATGAACATTTGTGTGGATTTCCATGTGTTGTGTGTATTAATTGTGCACATTTTCAAAATGTATGCATTCTTCTCCCTTTGATTAAAGTGTGTTTGTGTGCATTTTTTTTTAAAGTACATATTTTTAATGCACACTTTTCAAATGAAAGCATTTTTGAACACATTTTTTTGTTCCACAAATCACATCAGAAGCTCAGAAATATATGGACTTCGATCCCAGATTGTATTCAGGAGGTATGTATTCAGGTCTAGAAGGTGAGAATTGGGTAAATTTTGGTTAGAAAGTAACGGAAACAAATTCCTCATACATCCCTAGCTGCCTGAATTTGTTACCTGTCAGGATCTGCTGCCAGGAAGAATTTCTTATCCCCCCCCCCCCCAGGATAGCTAAAACTCACTGAAGTGTGCCATATCTGGATAAAGCACCAGAAACTTTGTAGGGATGTTTGCAGTTATGATCTGAGTTTGAAGTTTTGTCTGAAGGAAACATATTCGGATGATTAGCTCAAGCATGCAACACAATCCTAATGGCGGGGTTTGACAATAAACACTATTATTGTCCCTGTTCTTTATTATTCTTGACCTCCTGGCTGCTTACTTGTTTGGGCTTTGCTTATTTACGATAGGGCTGACAAAGTTGTTAACAGCACGATCCTATGAGGCTGTCCATAACCCTCTGAACTTGGAGGATTTCGGGCATCCTATTGAAGGTGGGAGGAACGCGGAGGATAGGATATACTCCGTGCTCCTTCCACCCTCAAAAACATATAGATGGCTGATTTTGGCCATCTAGATGTTTTCTCCCTCCTCCTCAGGAGGAAAGGCTGAGGTGCTGCCTGGATTCCTTAGAGTCCAGTGGAGCCTCACCCCCCCTCCCTGCCCCCAGGAACTCCCCCCCCCCAAGGGAACCAGGCACAGTCTTCTATGCTTGGATTCCCTCTGGTGTGGAAGAAACCGTGCCACTACAAGGTGGAGGGGTGGTGCTCTGAGGCGCCGCAACCTTGTAAGGGATTTACAAGGTCGCAACGCCATCAATATCTTATCCTATGTCCCTCCAGACCAGATGAAGTTGGAGGGACATAGGATTGTGCCCTACGATACTTTCAGAACAATTAAAAAGCTGCACACACATGGTGAAGATACTGGGGATAATATCTGCATGCATCAATGACTGCAGAAAATGTTTTGCAAGGATGGTTTAAAAGGAAGGAAGGAAGGAAGGAAGGAAGGAAGGAAGAAAGAAAGAAAGAAAGAAAGAACCATCAGCTGCAAGGTTTGGGTCTGCCTGGACTTGTCTGTATCTATGGAATTATTGATTCCTTGCAGCTGAATCTTGTTGTTATGAATTGATTTGTTCGTGATTGGTTTCTCCACCATACGGATATGTTCTTTTACTTTTTAATCTCATCATGTAAAACAGAGTATCTAGCACACAGCATGCAGCACCTTTAATATTTATTTATTTATTACATTTATATCCCACCCTTTCTTCCTTCATGGAACTCAAGGTAGCTACATGCGGTTCCCAGGTGGTCTCAGTCAGACCAAGACCTGCTTAGCTTCAGCATGGTTCATAGATTTTATAGAGTTGGAAGGGGCCTATTAGGCCATCAAATCCAACCCCCTGCTCAATGCAGGAAACTAGAGGAGGGGTCTCCCATCCAAGTAATAACCAGGCTTGACCCTGCTTAGCTTTCCACGCTCAGACAAGCTGAGCCAGCGTAAGTGGCTGCCTCATGTGCCTTCAGACCATACCCTAGGACCACTTCACCACTGAATATCCACTTCAGCCACCTGATGTATGTAGTACCCCTTTGCCTATGAAAACTCATATAGAATGATAAATTTTAGAGCTGGAATGTACCTTGGGTTCATCTAGTCCATACCCCTGCTCACTGTATGCATCTTGTAATTATAGCAACCCTGACAGAGGACTATCCAACGTCTGCTTAAATAGTGCTTAAAGTGGTGGGCTGGGCTCTCCCACTCTGGAGGCACTCAAGGTGCAGCTGGGCAGCCATCTGTCAGGGATGCTTTGACCTGGATTCCTGTGAGCAGGGGGTTGGACTCAATGGCCTTGTAGGCCCCTTCCAACTCTACTTTTCTATGATTCTATGATCTCCAGTGAAACAGAGATAGATCATCAAAACAATCTCTTTCACTGTCAAACACTTCTTGCAATTAGGAAGTTTCCCCTAATGTTTAGCCAAAATCTGTTTCTTTGTAATTTATTCATTTATTTATTTATTACATTTATATCCCACCTTTTTTCCTGCAAGGAACCCAAGACAGCTTACATAATCCTCCTCCTCCTCTCCTCAAAACAACCCAGTGAGGTAGGCTGAGAGTCAGTGAATTCACATAGCTACTCTTCTAGAATCTGTACCCGCACCAAAAGTTGCATCCTCTGAAATTTAGGCTCCTTCAACTCATTCATCCCAATTTTTATTTGTACTATGTCAAACATATAATTTACTAGCTTCACATAGAAAAAAATGTTCAGTTCAGTTAGGACAGTTAATTCATCTTCATTAGGAATATGCATATGAAAAATAAGGTCCCGCCAACACATACATACACACTATACACTAGCAGCAGTTCACACATGAATTTTCATTTCTTGATGATTGCAAGATCCAGTGAGTAGTGGGCCACCACAGATGAACTACCACAGAGAGAACTATAACATATCTTCAGAATAAAATGCTTTTCAATGGAGTCAGAACACACATTGAAGCTGTCCTTGAACAGGAATATAGTAATCAAATTATTATTATTATTATTATTATTATTATTATTATTATTATTATTATTATTATTGATTGCATTTATACCACAGTTTGGTAGAATATGTAGGATTTCCAAGCAAGCCAATCACTTATTAGACCTATACCTGTTCAGCTTCAACAAATTTGCTGCACCTTGGGGCTTCATACCATGCTCTTTGACATAGTGGTGACTGAGAGTGTTGGACTGGGACTCGGGAGATCCAGGTTCTAGTCCCCGCTCAGCCATGAAGCTCACTGGGTGACTTTGGGCCAGTCGCTGACTCTCAGCCTAACCTACCTCACAGGATTGTTGTGAGGATAAAATGGAGAGGAGGATGAGGATTATGTAAGCCGCCTTGGGGTCCTTGCAGGAAAAAAGGTGGGGTATAAATATAATAAACAAACAAACAAACAAGTTTTATCCACTCAACAACCCTGTGAAGTAGGTTAGTCTGTGAGACCTTTACTGATGCAAAATCAACCAGAAAGCCACCATGGCTCTCAATAATGCAATGTACCTTGTAAACATTGACAACTAGAAGCTAAATATGTGTGCTTTATTAAAAATATTGAGTTCTAAAATGATGTTGGAGGTCTGTCTGTGTTGTTTACGGATGGGCAGATTAGCCTAAATTTAGTTACATTTCACACATGTTCCATGTTAAGTCTGCTCTGTCCTGTGGCTGTTTACACATTAATGTGCATTTTTTAAAATGTGCATTTTTTAAAAGGCACTTAAAATTTCATCAGGTAGTTCAAGGGCTGCCTTAAGAAGAAAACAACCCTCTTTTTTACACAGGTATGAGCCACTAGGACTGGGCGATCCGCTCACCGCCCAACTACTAGCGGTGCGCTCGGTGAGCGCTGCCGCCACACCTGCTGAGCCGGGGCCAAAAGCAAGCTCCAGCTGAGGTGCTCACCAGACCTCCGGGTTCCCGGTGCTATGTTGTTTATGTAGAAAATGGCGTAAGATACATTAGAAGTGGTCGCACTTTGCGTAACTTGCGCAAATTGTGGCTGTTTTTAACTGTATCTTATGCCATTTTCTATGTAAAAAGCGTACCACCGGGAACCCAGAAGTTGCTTCCCCGGCTTGGCTCACGAGAACGTGAGTTGAGCTGGGGAAGCAGGTAGGGTGAGCCAGAGTTCGGGGGGTCAAGCCTGGCAAATTCACTGGACTTCCACCCCCCAATCAAGGTCCGCACACATCCCTAGGCCCACTCAAGTGGCTAGAAGGTGCAATTGCTGCTATACACATTAAAACGGGGCTGCTCATGGACATAGGAATGAAGGGATATGATGCCATTCTGTAAATTAGGGCATGGATGAGTCTGTCCATTTTGGTTTCTCTCAGTTTTTTACTTTTCCAGTCCAGTGCATCTCGAACTCCTCACCCTTTAAACGTCAGATGCAGCACCTGAAGGGGTTGTGTTTCCAGAGAGGGTCTCCTGGCCTGACTATAAAAGCCTGCCAGTTGCTTTCAGGCTCTGCGGGTTAGTTCTCTAGCTCCAGGATTGCTGACCAGGGTCCTGAAACTTAACCTATTTCCATATGTGATCCAGCCATCTGGATCACACTGAGCCGCCTCGCCTGAACTGTTGCCCAGAACAGATGGTGGATTCCCTGATGGAGCATGACACCTAATCCCATTCTTCCCAGGGGCATTGTACAAAGGCTAAAATAAAAATGGTTGCTCCCATAGAAGCAGCCATTTCCCCCATACTATATCCTTAAGAAGGAAGGATGGCACTTCATCATGTGATGTCACTCCCAGGGGTATCTGTGGCCCCTTTCTCAGTGCACACTGCATGAACATGGTGCTCTACCTGCGTGAAGCAACTATTACTGACTTCAATTCATTGTGGTGCAATTTCCATCCAAAGTTGTTGATTCAGGTGAGTTTGTTTCAGGATATGGGTAGGGAGGGGCTGACATCGTGGGACTCGACTTGCTTCTGGGCCAGTGGACCTCACTGCCACACATGTTGGAAGCAGGCCAGATTGAGCTGGGAAGTGGACTTCCGTGTTCAAAGCAGGGCCGCTACTTGTGTAGGAAAGGCCATAGTCTGCACTGAAAATGGCCGTGATTTGAATGGATTCTGAAGACTGTGGCCTTTTTGGTTGTAGATTATGGCAGTTTCTACACAAACAGTGGCCCCACCACTTTGAATGCAGAAATCACTTCCCGGCTTGACTTGGGACTACGCCAGTTAGCACGAGCACAGCAGTAAACAAACCGGACTTTATTTTATTTATTTATTTATTTATGTACAGTATTTGTATATACAGGCCTGTGTCTTACGCTGGTTCAGCTTGTCTGAGCGTGGAAAGCTAAGCAGGGTCAAGCCTGGTTATTACTTGGATGGGAGACCCCTCCTCTAGTTTCCTGCATTGAGCAGGGGCTTGGACTCGATAGCCTTGTAGGCTCCTTCCAACTCTATGATCTATGAAATCTATAACACTCCATATCTAAGTAGATTCCAGAGTGGTGAACAGTAAAAAGATAAAAAACAGATCAAAGAAACAAAAACAATACAAGCCAGGCAAACCCACTGGATTTCCACCACCACCCCAGTCGAATTCTTACACATATCATATGGACCCCCAAAATTCCATGAGCATGCAGATCACCACTCCATGCTGCAGGCATCGAGAGATGGAAGGACACATGTGTGAGCCAACCCTTTCTTCAGTTCAAACAAAGGGAGGAAGCAGCACCATTCCAGGCTCTTACATCCATTTCATGCATTACCTAACAGCAGCAATATAAAAAGGTACGGGTGAGGTCATGGAGGATGGGAAATCAGCTGTTTGGTGTGTTTCCCACTCTCACCCCCTTCCTCCATCCTGAAACATACTGCAAATTTCCATCCCATCATTTTTGGCTAAGAAGCAAATCTGACAATTTATTACAGCTCTCGTGTGCCACATAATGGCCCAATTGATGGTATGTGACAGAACAGCTTAACGTCAAGAGCCAAAGCTCCTTCCTATAACTGCTGTCACTTCTGCTTTCCACAGCTTCACCTCAGTAAACGATTTTCTTGGTGCTGTTCTAAATTTCGATATGTCTCGCTTCTTTGGGAGTTTTCCAAGGAAAAGGAATAATAATAATAATAATAAAATAAATAAATAAATAGGTAGGTGTAAAAATGTATGTTTTAAAAAAGGTACATCACTTTCTGTCTAACATAATCATGGTGCTGGGGAAGTGGGTTCAGAAAACCTACGTTCTCCAGGAGCATCTAAATGAATGGGGACAGCATTTGCTTAGCAAATAGCTTAACTTCAGTAGTACTACTATTTATCAATAAGGAAATGGGCTGTTCAGAACCAACCTGACTGCATAAGTAACCCAACGTAGTGGTTTTCAAATTCTGTTCTTGGAAACGGTAGGCTTCTTTGGAAGCTTCTCCAGGGTTCCTCAAGGAGAACTTCTCAATGGAGAAGGACCATCGTTCAGTGGTAGTGCACATGGTTTGAATTCAAAAGGTCCCAGTTTCAACCTACTGCAGTCTTCATAGGATTGGGTAGCAGATGATGGAAAAAGCCTTTCACAGCTGGAGTGAGATCCTAGAGATCTGCTTCCTGTCAGAGTAAACAATACTGAACTGGATGCACAAAACATCTGACCTGGAAATATGAGAAGACCGATTCTGGCTTCTCTGGAAAATAGTTTTCTCATTAATAACCATCTTTTTTTGCAAATGACAGAATTAGGGGGGCATTGGACCTGTTTTAGACTGCACTTTCAGTTAATTCAGGAACCCTATCCAGGTGCTCAGAATTCTCCACACGATGAGGCCAAGTGGGGATGATCATGCTAGATCTGCCCCCTCTGTTGCCATGCCAGTCACCATTCTCATCCATCCTCCATGAGTTGTAGGGCAAATGTCTGCCAGGGGGAGTCTTCTGTGCTTCTGTAGACTCCCTGCATGACTTAGAATTAGAACGTCAGAAGTTATCCCTCCAACTTGTGGAGGCTGATGAAGATTGTGATGCGGGGGGGGGGGGGAGAGCTAATGTACATATTGTAATTCTAATAATGAGGAGGGTTAGAATGCCTAAATAGTTGAGCAACGGTGAGATCAAGAGGCCTGGCCAGTAGGCACATCCAAGAGAACATTTATAAATTTTCATTTAATTACTCCACTCATTATTGTTATTAAAAGTTTCATTCATGACTCCATTACAATTACACTATCTATGATATTCATCTGAGGCCTTCCTCCAAGGGACCCTTGGAGGGTGGCAACAAGGGAGAGGGTCTTCTCAGCGGTGGCCCCCCGATTATGGAATTCTCTCCCCGCATTGAGGCCTGCCTGGCACTGACATTGTCATCTTTTGGGTTCGGATTTTTAAATTTTGTACTGTTTTTAATTATGTTTTACACTCTGTTTTGTTCTTGTATTTTATTGGACTGTACATCGCTCAGAGTGGCCGGATGACTGGCCAGATGGGCGATTCAAAAATATAATAAACAAACAAACAAGAACAGGCCACAAACAAGAATGGGAGTGAACCGGATGGAGCATTAAAGCAAATTTTGGAGAATTTTAGCAAACTCGAGCATTCAGGGCAGTTCCTGGGGGACTTCAATGTGCATTCGGGGGCTGTCCTCATGGGGGCACCTCGGGACTTCATGGAGACCATGGCTTCCTGGGAGCTGCACCCTGTATTAACTGGACCTACCCATGTAGCCGGTCATGCACTGGACTTGGTTTTTGTTTCTGGAGAGGGGGGAAATTATCTGGAAATCGGGGGTATATCCACCACCCCCTTGTCATGGTCAGATCGCTATCTGGTGGGGTTGGATTTCTCAGTGCCACAACCCCTCTGCAGGGGTGAGGGACTTATTAGGATGGTCCGCCCCAGGCGTCTTATGGATCCGGATGGATTCCTGAACGCGCTTGGGGAATTGGAGCACACAAACAGTAGCTCGGTCGAGACCCTGGTGGATGACTGGAATGCTGCAATCACCAGGGCATTAGACCGAGTTGCCCCAAAGCGCCCCCTTCGCCTAAACAGAGCTCGTGCGGCGCCATGGTTCACTCCTTCGCTGCGAGCTCTGAAACAAGAGGTGAGAAGGCTAGAGCGCCGATGGCGAAATTCCCGCTCCGAAGACAATCGAACACGGGTTAGAGCTGCATCTTCAGCCTACCGGGTGGCGGTGAAGGCAGCAAAAAATAATTTCTATGCTGCCTCCATTGCGTCTGCAGAGTGCTGCCCCAGGAGGCTGTTCCAAGTGGTCCGCAGTCTGGTCGGTCCAGTCGCTCCAGACCCACTGGAACAGTCTAAAGCCTCCTGTGAGGCTTTACCGAAGCACTTCGCAGATAAAATTGATCGGATTAGGAGTGGGATATCGTACGTCATGGACACAGGGAGTGAGCAGGAGGAGGCCAATGGCAGACCGGTTTTGTGGGATCGGTTCCGGCTTCTTCCTTCTGATGAAGTGGACAAGGTGCTTTCATCTGTGAGGCCGACCACCTGCTTGTTTGATCCTTGCCCGTCCTGGCTCATCATGAGCTGTAGGGAGAGACTGGGTGAGGGGATCAAGGCGGTGGTGAATGCCTCCCTCGAGGAGGGAGTGATGCCATCAGCCCTCAAGGAGGCAGTAATAAGACCGCTTCTAAAGAAGCCCTCCTTGGATCCCCAGGATTTAAACAACTTTCGTCCAGTCTCCAATTTACCATTTCTGGGCAAGGTGATCGAGCAGGGTGGATGGGTGCTCAGTTGAAGGCACACTTGGATGAAGCCGATTATTTAGATCCATGCCAGTCGGGCTTCAGGTCTGGACATGGGACGGAGACGGCCTTGGTCGCCTTGGTGGATGATATGAGGAGGGCTTTGGATAGGGGCGAATGCTCCTTTCTAGTCCTCCTCGATCTCTCAGCGGCTTTTGATACCGTTGACCACGGTATCCTCCTGGACCGTCTGGAGGGCTTGGGCTTGGGAGGCACTGTATTGCTGTGGTTCCGGTCCTTCCTCTCTGGAAGGTATCAGAGGGTAGTTCTCGGGGAGGAGGCTTCGGACTCTCGGCTGCTCATTTGTGGAGTGCCGCAGGGTTCCATCCTCTCCCTGATGTTATTCAACATCTACCTCAAGCCGCTGGGAGCTATCATCAGGAGGTTTGGGGTGCAGTGTCATCAGTATGCGGATGACACGCAGCTCTACCTCTGTTTTAAGTCCTCACCGAGGTTGGCCTGTCCAAGTGCCTGGAGTCAGTGGCTGGCTGGATGGGAAGGAACATGCTGAAACTGAACCCCGACAAGACCGAGGTACTTCTGGTGGGGGGACAAGGGGAGGTTAGGGGATGTTGACCTGGTGCTGAATGGGGTACATCTCCCCCTGAAGGACCAGGTCCGCAGCTTGGGGGTCATTCTAGACTCCCAGCTGTCCATGGAGGCTCAGGTGGCAGCTGTGAGCCGGGCGGCACTGTATCAACTCCATCTGATACGGCAGCTGCGTCCCTACCTTCCTAATCACCTGCTCCCATCAGTGGTTCATGCCTTGGTCTCCTCTCGCCTAGACTACTGTAATGCGCTCTACGTGGGGTTACCCTTGAAGACAGTTCGGAAGCTTCAGCTGGTACAGAACGCGGCGGCTCGCCTGATTAAGGGCAGCCGCCGGCGTGATCACATCACGCCAGTGCTTAATGAGTTGTACTGGCTACCAGTTGCTTGCCGAGCCGAAATTAGAGATGTTGGTTTTGACCTTTAAAACCCTACACGGCTCCGGCCCAGTTTATCTCAAGGAGCGCCTCCGGCAACATCAAGTAGGCTGCTCAACAAGATCTGCCACGGACAGCCTTCTCCTTATCCCATCAGCCAGAGCAGCCAGGCTGGTGGGGACTAGGAAGAGGGCCTTCTCTGTGGCGGCCCCCACATTATGGAACTCCCTCCCTAGAGACCTTCGCCATGCCCCCTCCGTGATGAGCTTCTGCCATGCATTAAAAACATGGCTGTTCAGGCGGGAATATGGGGTGGGTTAGGTTTTTAAAAGAATTTTTTATATTGTTTTAATTATTATATTTTATTGTATTGTTTTATTGTATTTTAATTGTACATCGCCCAGGGTGGCCGGGTGACCGGCCAGATGGGCGATTAATAAATATAAGAAATAAATAAATAAATCCCTGGTTCTCACACCCTGACGTTTCCATGCCACTTCAAAGGCAGAGAGTGCTCCTTATGCACAAACAGAAGCAGGTATCTTGCTCCCCACACCAACTGACCTGAATGGGCAACTGTCATTTTATGCCTGTATTAGCTTATGCATGGGTAGCTATGTATTTGATCATGTCCCGTTGCTTAAAGAAAACAGTATGAAACATTAATGGAAGGATGAGGATAATCACATTCATAAGCAAACAAATCTGGAAAGAGCTCCATTAAACTCCAGAGATAGAATATTGAGAGTTAAACTAAAACTCAGCTGATGATCCATCACGGCCTGTCTATGCAGCACAGGTGTTTCTGAAGTGTGGCTGACTTTGCATACCATATGGGCTGTGATCCTGCATAGGTTCCTGTGTGTGTGTGTGTGTGTGTGTGTGTGTGTGATAATGCACACTTTATCCAGAATCAGTCATGATTAACTTTCAACTAACTGGGAGAGGGGGAAAACCTTGTATATAAAACAGAGCAAAATCGAAATGATGTTGTGTGGTGTCAAGGGGAGTTATTTTATATAACTAACACAACACTATTCCATTAAGGAGCTGTGATGGCTGGTGGCAGTTAGCTATTGAAGGTCATGTGCCCACCTGCTTGCGTGGAGGATGAAGGAAACAATTTGACACTTCAAATGCAAGCAGGTGAGGAGACAGAAGTCTGCATTTTGCAGTTGGATGGCAATAAGCAGCCTGGAAGAACTGTGAGGTCTGTATAAGCTGTTTGCTCTCAGGTCTGTATAAGCTGTCCAGGCGCCTCAGCTTGTATATCACAGATAGGTAACATGGCACCCGTGGGCACCAATGCACCCTTGATCACCTTTCTTGGCACCCATGAAGGTGTCCTGCCCCTTCCATTTTTAAAATTGTTATTATTAACACATTTTATTACCAGGAACTGGGATTGCTTGCTGTGAAATTGATTTCTCTTGCTATGAAAACTGTGGGTTCAAAGGAATTGTTTGGTGTGTTTGGACTCAGACTCCACCTCTTCCTTTGGTCACTTGTCCTTTGTCATGTCATGTCTCCCATGGCAGCCATTTAGTAGTGGTGCCCAGGGCAGTTTCTCAAATTGCCAAATGTGCCCACAGCCCAAATAGGCAGTGGAGGCTGGGGACTCCTATTTCGGCGGGGCTCCTAAATAATCAATTGCAGCTTTTATTCTGAGCTTTTTAGGAGCTATCCATGGTGCTCCGTGGTGATGAACCTATTTTGGGGATGGAGTTCAGCACCACAGATAGCTCCTATAAAGCACAGAACAAAAGCTGCGATCGATTAGGAGCCGCACCGAAATAGGAGTCACCAGCCTCCCCCTGCAAATAGGTTGCCTATCCCTGTTGTATATTTATAAGCAAAAAGATCCTATAAAATCACTGCCTGTCCCTTGAAAAAGCTACATCCCCCCCTTCCCCCTGAAACTACTACTGCACGGGGAAGTGGGAAGGAAGCCACAAAGCAATGCTATCTAAATGTTATTCATGGCATGATCTTGAAACTTTCCGTTACAAATTAAATGCATTCTTATGTCCTCTCAAAAGTGATAAATACTATTAATGCTTCAGTTTCACACTCCAGGACATTTGTACTTAGTCGGGCGATCAGTTTGGACATCTGCCGGTTGGCGGCCCTGACCTGAGCTTACTGTAAACAAGGACATTTTTACAAGACCTATTAATGATATGAAGCAGAGCACCACTTAGTTTTAGTAGATTATTTTCTGACATCGGTTTGAAGTTTTTCTTGCATGGTCCCCCCCCCCTCCACACACTGTTCTTTTCTCTTTTTTTGTTGCACAGCCAGGAGTATTAAGGGCCTGTCAACACCACTGTTAAATTACATATTATGAAGGTATGCCATTAAAAATTGTAAAACTTTACTCGGCGGGTGGGAAGAAGCAACTCCAAATGGCTGCTTCTCTGGGTGTTTGTCAAAACCTGATCCCGATTCTTATCTGTCCGGGATGGTAGAACCAGTGATGCTTGAGTTTGTTGAGAATCATTCTCTGAACTCCACATCAATGCTCAGATCACTCCCATAAGTTCCCATTCTCATGTGCAACCTTTTTCCCCCCTTTCTTTTGCAACCTCTTTTTTCTTTTGCACATTTCTGTGTGCCTTTTTCCAAAATACGCACTTCCTTCCTACATCCTTGACTAAAATGTGAAAAGGTTTATTTTACGAAAAAGTGCACGCACATACACACACACCCCCCAAAAAAAATACTCATGTTTTGAAGATGATTGTACGTTTTGGAATGTGCAAGCTTTTCTCAAAAAGTGTGCTCCCATTTCGGGATCACAAAAGGGGCAAGTTTTTTTTTTTTTTTAATTACATTTCTATACCACCCAATAGCTGAAGCTCTCTGGGCAGTTCACAACAATTTAAACCACAAAATGCAACATAAAATACAATATAAAAAAATAAAATAAAAAACACTACAGTATAAAATAGGAGTAAAAGCCAAAATTAAAACCTAGCAGCAGTACAGAGATTTAAAGTACAGAAAAGAATTTAAAACAGACTAAAAGACAAAAATTCCTGGGAAAATAGGGTCTTCACCTGGTGCCAGAAGGCGCACAATGTAGGTGCCAGGTGAGCCTTTCTGGGAAGTTCATTCCACAACCGGGGTGCCACAGCAGAAAAGGACCTCTTCCTAGTAGCCACCCACCTTACTTCATTTGGCAGAGGCTCCCAGAGGTAGACCGCTGAGGATGATCTTAGGGTCCGGGCAGGTATATATGGGAGGAGACGATCCTTCAGGTAACCTGTCCCCAAGCCATTTGGGGCTTAGTAAGTTGATACCAACACTTTGAATTGGGCCCGGACATGGATGGCAGCCAGTGCAGATGGCAAAGCACTGGTCTAAGATGATCACGTTGGCCAGTCCCAGTTAGCAATCTTGCTGCACTATTTTGGTCCAGCTGGAGTTTCCAGACCATGTCTGATGCTTTGCTAACTCAAACAGAATTCTCATACATCCCTACAACACCTGTTCCTAACTGCAGCAGCTCTCCAGGGTCACAGGCAGATGACTTTCCCATGACCTGTTACCCAAAACTTTTAATTGGAGATGCCAGGGATTGAGCCTGGGACCTTCAGCATGCAAAGCATTTGCTCTGCCATGGAGCTGTCATCCCACCCTAATATGTATATATTAAGGCTGCCATGTTGCTAGTGTGCTATGTAGCCCACCCTAACATTGTCAGCAGAAAGGTGTACGCATTCTTCAGAATAGTGTGGAAGCAGCTGGGGATCGAAGTGCAGACAGATCCCCTTCTAGATGCAAAAGACCTAACAGTAGCTGGAGCGGTGTATCATGTGTAAATCCAAGATGCAGAAGAAAAAAGGATTGCTGAATATTACAATGAGTGATCAAATGATGAAAAGAAATCTGTCTATATCAACTGCTCCCTTCCCTGATACAGAGAGAGGAAAGAACAGCTGAACTGCTTAGAGATATGTCATGACAACCACATATAGATAAACTTCATTTTTCACCTGGTAAACTGACAGCAACATTTAATACTGAAGATAGATTTCAAAATCTCAGGAAATCCTTGAAAGATGTGATGCAGGAATGTACTTGGCAGGCATAGCAATATCAGGGCAAAATACAGTTCCTGGCCATGACATGGAAACAATAGCAGCATGGTTTGAACACACATGATGTAACAATATCAGTGAAGCTAAGCCTGGATGGGAGATTGCCTGGGAACCCATTGTACTGTATGTGTTAATGGACAGGTCCACATAGCCAGTGGAAGTTATATTTGTGGCAGGATGAGTCTCAACTCACGTCATGCCCCCATGCATGAATTAACTAGGGATCCCTAGCTAGGGATGTACATATAAGCAAAACTCAACTATGTTGAAGTTCTCCAAATTCCACCACGAAGCTCATTCCAAATTCCATATTGGATGGTTTTTTTTTCTTTTTGCATGAGGCACCTTTATGGTGACTGGCCATTCCTGAGACTTGCCTCTCAGGGCTGTGGGATCTGTGGGGCAAGGTACCTTTTAGCATATGGCTGGAGTTGTGGGGTCCCAGGAGGGGATGAATCAAGGAGGCCATCCTCCGTACCTTCACAGGCATGGCCCTGGAGAAGGGGTGGGAATACATTCCCACACCTTGCTCTGGGCAGGGTACAGCTCTCCCAAATAGACCTGAGACAAGCTGACTGTAGCACCCTGGTTACCTATACCCACACATTCCATCTCCTCTGCAGATCCAAAATTAATATTTTAATAAATGTGGCCCTATTTCAATCCAGCACTTGTTTCTTGCCTCTTCATTGATGACTCCCTCCTCTCTCTCTCTGCATTCAGATGACCATCTCATTCACCCAAAACTATTGGAAAAGTCAACTCTTAAAAATAAAATAAAAATGTGGAACCAATAAAACATTTGCTCTCCAGAATGGGATAGTAGCTCCAGAATTCTCAACAGAATGATCACTTGAATCCTGGAAATGAAGGAGACAAATCATGGATACCTGATCTCTGCTTTAAAATTGGCTATCTCAATATATGTAGTGGACACCATGGTGGAGAACAGAGGCAGTGTTAGGGGGTGGCCCACTAGGGCTGGAGCCCCAGATCTTTCATCCGGAGCCCTGAATCTCTGGGAGGCCATCTGCCCCATCACACATGTTGAAATAAAGGTCCAGGGGCCCTGATGATCTCTGTTGCATCTGATCCTCCTGGATTAGCTGGCTTTTTGCCTACATGTGCTTCACCACCTCCTGCTGCCCCACTCCAGACAGTTATGCTCCCTTGAATCTTTCTGCCTGAGTTCCCCCCCCTGAAATCAGATACCCTCCTCTCCCCTGTCCATACATCCCTTTGGGGTGTCCTTAAGAGACAGGGTCCTTTACAGACTTTAGAGCAGTGTTCTCCAACCTTGGGTCCCCAGATGTTTTTGGCCTAGCATAGCTGGCTGGGGCATGCTGGCAGTTGTAGGCCAAAAAGATCTGGGGACCCAAGGTTGAAGAACACTGTTTTAGAGCCTACACAAATTAGCATATGCACATTCGTGTTTCTTTCTTTTTTTTTAGTCCTGTGGGACTGAGCCCCAGATCATCTCAGTACCTAGCACTGCCCCTGGTGGAGAACTTGCCTGCCTGCTTACCGTTACAAATTTAGATGCAGTTTTGAGAAGAACAAACCACAGTGATAGAGTGAAATGCTCTCAGGATGTATACAATGTGTTATTTTTATTCAGGGAAATAGCTACTTTGCTGTTTTCAAATAGAAAAGGAATACATACTGTGCCTAAATATTTTTGTAAATGACAATTAGGTGTATATTTGACTAACCACTCCAGACAGTCATCCCACTCTTAAGGTAAACAAAGACATTTGGTGAAGCAATTAATAACCATCTGAAACAAAGCAGAGCAATAATTTCTAAGGGCTATCAGATGGCTTTGGAAACACTTAAAATGTTTATTTATTTATTTATTTATCACATTTCTTTACCACCCAACAGCTGAAGCTCTCTGGGCAGTTCACAACAATTAAAACCACAAAATACAACATAAAATACAGCATAATTTTCTTTAAAAAAAACTAGGAGTAAACAGGACTAAAATGTATTTTCTACTTATTTTACGATGCTTGTCAGCATTTTCTTTTGGATACTCCACCAACTTCCATTAATGATGTTATTGTGAGTTTAAGGGCTTTTGAGGAGGAACTACCTGGGTCAGGATTCTCAGGAAGGTCTATTTTTCATTTGTAAAATCCCAGGAAGGCCTTTGTGTAGAGTAGGGGTGCAGAACCTCAGGCCTTTGGGCCAAATCTGGCCTTCTTGGGCTACATCTCGTTTGAGATTGATGGACTTCCTGACCACTTCTAATCCAATGATCAGAAGTGGGCCAAGTCGGGGCGGGGGTTTCCTGTGGACTTCCATAAGATGGACTGAAGTGCAGATTCAAATATTCATTGAAATGTTCATCCATTGGGAATAATGCAGTGCTAAATAGGGATGTGTGAGGAATCTGATAGGGGGGTGAGAATCTGATGGATTTTCAGAATTCAGCCCCCCCAAATTCTGATTTGCCAGCCCTGTGCTGATGCCGACTCGCTATGACGCAAGTCAAGCTAGCTTGTGGACTTCCATCTCTAAGACGGGCTGCGGTTTGTGCATGTTTTAAAACACTAAGGAAATTTGCGCAAATGGTGCAATTTGTGCAATTCACGTAGCTTTACGCCATTTGCATGATTTTATGCAAATGGGGTAAATCATGGTATTTTGCATGCTTTGCGCAAATCTGCGCCAAAAAGCATGTAAATCTAGCATGGTCATTTTTACGCAAATCACACTAGATCCATGTGCTTTTCGGGTGCAGATTTGCACAAAACATGCAAAATAATACGGCACTTTACCCAATTTACGTAACGTTACACCAATGGCGGAAAGTTACACAAATGGCACAAATAGTGCCATTTGCACTAATTTCCTCAGGGTTTTTTGTTTCTTTGTTTGTTTTTTTAAGAATAAGATGCGCAAACTGCAGCCCATCTTAGAAATGGAAGTCTACAGAAAACTCCCCAGCTTGGCCCACTTCTGATCATCAGATTGAAAGTGGGCAGGAAGTCCATCAATCTCAAACGAGCCAGACTTCCCAGGATCAGCACATCCCTCCCTACGAGATGTGCTTTTTGATGCTTATACCAATTCTGTCGTCCCCCCCCACCTCCTGCACCAAGCTTCTACTTCAGGTAGATTAACCACTGATTCTTCCCTTCCCCTTATCAAAGTACTCGGGTATCCCCATGTTCAAGACAGACACATTTTTGCTTGCAGTTTTCAAGACTATGTAAAACTTTTAACTAATCCTCCATAGTGTGCACCCCACCACTTGCCTATTAGGGAAAAAGATAATGTGCTTCACCATTTTTCTGTTTGTTTGTTTGTTTAATTTGTTTCATTTAACAAGATAGAGGCTTATTCAGGGATATCAAACAGGGATATCATACCCTGTCCATTTTTTTTAATATATATTTTTTTAATTGGGAACTGAAGAGAGGGACTGAGAGCTTCTTATGGACTTTACTCCCCATCTCAGGATTATTTTTTTAGCAAACTAAATACATAAGACAGGATCACTTATTTTGGAAGACACACCCATCAAGAGGAGTTAATACCAGATGCATAAGGAGAGCTTCAAATGTCCATGGTTGCAAGCACTAAGTAAGCACAAGACCTGGTATCTGATGCAGAATTAAGTATCCGAAGTCTCTCAGGGTGCAATCCTATGTCCCTCTCTGACCTTGTCTGGGGGGACATAGGAATGGGCCTGGAAGGTGCTGCAACTTCAGAAATCCCTTCTGAGGCCACAGCGGAGCGGAGTGTCCAACCCCCCTCCCTTGTACCTGGCATGGTTCTTTCCACACCAGCAGTGAACCAAACACAGAAGGCTGTATTCAGTTCCCCCATGGGGGGCATTCCTGGGGACAGGGAGGGGAAGAACAAGGCTCCACTGCATTCCGAGGAGCCCGGGTGGTGCCTCACCCTCTCTTCCTCATGAGGAGAGGAAAAACATCTAGACAGACAAAATCGGCCATCTAGATGTTTTTTTGAGGGTGAGCGAAGCGTGGCCACACTTCTCCCACCCTCAATAGGATGCCCGTAATCCTCTGGGTTTGGAGGGTTATAGGCAGCCTCATAGGACTGGGCTGCCCATTACACTCTCTCTCTCTCTCTCTCTTTTTTTACATAGAAGCAAGTTCCTAGCTCTCATGAGTTGCACTGTCTGGCGTAGCTGGACTGGACACTCTGCACTGTGTGCCTGGTGAGTAGAGCTGGAGCTGGGGGCAGAGTAGAATCATAGAAAAGTAGAGTTGGAAGGGGCCTATAAGGCCATCGTCATGCCCCTGCCCATGGGCAAAGTGTTATATCAGTTAGTATGTGAGGGGAGGGGGAGTGTGAGGGGAGTGTGGAATGTTGAGATGTCTGCGGATTGGCGGAGAGAGAGAGAAGGAGGGGTGAAGCCTGTTATATAAACAGTGGGCGGTGCTGTTCAAGGGGAGTTGAGTTGGTGGGGAGAGAGGAGTCTGTCTGAGAGGGAGAAGAGGGAGTGGCGTGTGGAGTCTGGAGAGAGAAGTCTGAGTGGAGTCTCGGGAGAGAGGGGGAGTATTGGGTAGACAGTGCTGTCTGAGAGAGACAGAGTGAGAGAAAGGGTGTGAGAGAGGGGGAGTTTACAAAGTTTAGAATCCTTTTACATTATCTATTTCCCTACCCTTGATTGTAAATAAATAAACTTGTTTCCTTTTTAAAAAATTAAAAGGAGTGGTCTGAGTTGGTTACCCTGGAGGGGGTTGGAGATTAAGAGAGTGTGGAGGTGGGATTTGACCATAATAAAGTTGCGAGTTCAAATCACAAAGTAGGGGGTGAGGGGTGAGGCGCCACAGCCGTCGAGTCCCACCCCCTGCTCAATGCAGGAGAACAGATGTGGGCAGCCCAGGCAGTCACCCATCCAAGCATGGACCCGGCTCGTACCTGCTTAGCTTCAGCATGTGGCCTGCATTATGTGCTCTGTCTTACGGCCTTGAACAACTGCTTTGTAACGGCCCTTCCCCACATCCCAGCAGTAGTTCTCCTTTGTAATTCTGGCATCAACCGCTGAGTGGGAATCCTGCCAGAGAAACCACCAAGGGAGGTATAGCCAGCCACAGTTTTTTACTGGTATTCTGTTTTAATATAGTGTTTTATCTTTTTATCTTTTTAAAAAAGAAATCTTTGTATTGTTCACCACTCTGGACTTTGTTTAGATGAGGAGCACTTTATATAAATGTCGCAAATAAATAAATGAAATAAATAGCTTTCTTCCCCCCCCCCTTCCCATAGATAGCAGGAGCCAAATTACAGAAGCATACGAAAACATATGCACACTTTTACAATGTCCAGGTCAGAGGCCATGGCTTCTGGGACTGAGCTGTACCACCTCTCTCTCTCTCAAACTGAAAGAAGAAAAGATGTTACTCCACAATGGTTCTCATATCAACTGTTCAGTGCGAGAGATTTAGAGAACTTAGTTATGCTTGAGGGATTTGCAAAATTTTCAGGAGGATCCGACAGACAGTTTGAGCAGGAACAGATAATAATACAATCCAATGAGAAAAGCATAGAGGAAAGCAAAACAGGGCACTTTTATCCCCAAGTTCCTTTTGGTATTATTTTACTGGGTCTAGCTTGGGGCACAGGCATTTAACCTCTCCCTCTCAGCCTCACCATGTGTAATAGGGTGATAATGCTTACTTACAGCAGCAGCTTCACAGGGGTCATGCATGGATTAATGTGTTCATTTGGTGCTTTGAGAGCACACAGCACCACAGAGCGCACCATGAAAGTGCTCAGTAATATTGCCATTTCTTTAACATTACAAACGCTATTCAAATATCATTATTATACACACACACACACACACACACATATATATATAGCAGATCACCAAGTCTAAGGAACATAGGAAGCTGCCTTATACTGAGTCAGGCCATGGGTCCATCTAGGCCGGTATTGTCAACACTGACTGGCAGTGCCTCTCCGGGGTTCCAGGCAGGAATATTTCCTAGCCTTTACCATGACATCCTGGGGATTGAACCTGGGACATTCTATATGCAAAGCATGTGCTTTGTGCCAGTGTAGTGGTTAGGTTTCACATGTGGAGGAAGATATCTCAGTAAGAGCTCCCCAAACCCTCATAACACATGATGTACCAACATTCACAACTATTCAGGTATTTGCAACATGCCTTCAAAGGGAGCCAGTGTGGCGTAGTGGTGAGAGTGTTGGACTGGGACTCGGGAGATCTGGGTTCTAGTCCCCGCTCAGCCATGAAACTCACTGGGTGACTTTGGGCCAGTCACTGACTCTCAGCCTAACCTACCTCACAGGGTTGTTGTGAGGATAAAATGGAGAGGAGGAGGAGGAGGATTATGTAAGCCGCCTTGGGTTCCTTGCAGGAAAAAAGGCGGGGTATAAATATAATAAATAAATAAATAAATAAATAAAGTCTGAGATAATTTTATATACAGTAGCTTTCCAAAAGCTTGGGGGCAACGTTGCATATCAGGATTTCCACGAGGCCCTGCCACACTCCCTATGGCAGGGAAAGGTCTGAGAATGTATGAAGCAGGGCATACAAAGGGTCACTGCATCTCCCCTCTCAAGCATTCCCATGACACACACACACACACACACACACACTTCCACCCATCATAATAACATTAAATATAAAGCAGTACAATATTTAGGAGAGAGATTGCCACTGTACTTCTGCATCTAGACTAGATGTGCTTGATTCTTCCCTGCACCATAAAGACAGGCACTATGACCCTTGCCTTTAACTACTGTTTTCACTCTCAAGGTTAATTGTGCAATAATTCAAGAATACATTTATGAAAGGCTAAAATGTCCAGGTCACTTCATTATTTGGCTAAGAACAGTGCTGTGAAAGTTTGCAGCACCAAACAGCAAGTATACAGTGCCGTGTGTGTCTGCATGTGTGCGTGTGTGCATAGCCCTACTCAGGTGTTCTAAATGTGGGTAAAGCAAATGGGTGAAGAGGAGTAGAGGGGATGAGCAAACTAGCCCTGCCCCCTCCTCACTCATTCCCACCACCTGTTACATGTGGAGGATGACTTTCTGAAAGGGAGAGTCTCTTCTATCTGGGCAAGTCAGACATCATGTTTGTGACTACCAGCCATATGTTTCTGTTTTGTTTTTCCTTTTTACTCTAGAGTAGGTGCAAGAGCCTTGATCTAGATTGGGACCTGAGTGTGGGGGATAAACAGAGTTAAAGATCCAGATCAGGGCCCTTCTGCCTACTCTACAGAAAAATTGAGGGGGGAGGAGATGTACCTGCTAGACACAGATCAAAAGTGATATCTGTTTTGGCCTCCTGTAAGGCTGACCCCATGATTTGAAACCCTGATTTTCCAAATCACATGAAGAACTTCCTCAGACAGAAGAAGCTCTGGACAGATCTAAAATACTGAGAATATTCTAAATAGAATACCTGAATATGGCTTATGTTTTTCCCCTACCTTGTAGGGGGGGAAATAAATTTCCAAACGTATATTTCACAACTGAGAAAACACTGATATGCTCTTTTCATATTCACAGTCTCTTTAGAATGAAAAAATTGGGAAAATCAGCAGTAAACAAACAAGGTTTTGAATACACACACACACGCGTGTATGTGTGTGTGTGTGTGTATATATGTGTGTGTGTGTGTGTGTGTATGTATATATGTGTGTGTGTGTGTTTATTATCGTTTTTTCATTTTGGCAGAAAATAAATGAATATTACAATGCATTATTTTAGGGAAAGGGACAATTAAAACACACACAGAGAAACACGAACACAAATACAAACACATGTGAACACGTGCACACACACACACACACACACACATACAATTCTGGTAGAACACGTGGGAGAGATTTTGCCATAGTTTAAGGGCAAAATAAATGAATATTACAATGCATTATTTTAGGGAAAGGGACAATTAAAACACACCAGACCAGACAAGAAGAACACACTTAGCGCTGACTTTGGTATAGATGTCTAGATATAGGGGGATGTTACCCACATATTACGGTGAGGGTATAGGGTTGGAAAAACCTGGTAATCTGTGCAGGTCCAGGGGCCTAGAACTAGTCTTGATTAGGCAAACAGAGTGAGTGTTCAACAAGAAGCATGCTGTCTGGATGGATGGGAACTTAGTATTACGGTTAAGCTTCAGGTTAGGGTTACGGTTAGGAAAACTAGGGACCCTGTACAGGTCAAAGGGCCTGGAACTAGTCTAGGTTGGGCAGACAGAGTGAGCTGTCAACAAGAACACACACAGAGCTGCGTGAAGGGTGAAGCATGCCATCTGGATGGAAGGGGATTTTACCGGCATGTTAGGGTTAGAGTACCATGCCAAGATATGATGTATTTTTGGAATATTGAATAATAATGGATTATTATGATAGAAATTATTTCTTGGTCCCGTGGTGATGGGTACACCTTAGTAGTTATATGTATGTTTTTTTATTTGTTTTATATAATGTTTGAAATAACGTTAAATAATTTTTTTAAAAGGGTTAGGGTAAACCTTCCTGTTAGTGCTATGGTTAGAAAAAGCTGCTACCCTGTGCAGGTGCAGGGGTCTGGAATTAGTCTAGATTGGGCGGACAGAATGAGCGGTCAACAAGAATACCTGGAGTGCTGCCTGTCGGATTTTACCGGTGTGTTAGTGTTAGGGTTAAGCTTCAGGTTAGTGTTAGGGTTAGGGTTAGGAAAACTAGGGACCCTGTGCACATCCAGAGGCCTGGAACTAGTCTAGATTCGGCAGACAGTGTGAGTGGTCAACAAGAACACCCTCAGAGATGCCTTTGAGCACGCTGTCTGGATGGACAGGGATTTTACCGGCATTTCATGGCTGGGGTTAAGCTTCAGGTTAGGGTTAGGGTTAAATAAACCTGGGTCTCTAGGACGCACCTGGGGCTGATACTAGCCTAGATTCACCATACATGGTGAGTAGCCAAGAGGAACAAGGTCAGCACTGACTTTGGTAAAGATGTCTGGATGTAGGGGGATGTTATCCCCATATTACAGTAAGGGTTAAGCTCCAGTTTGGGGTTAGGGTTAGAAAAACCTGCATCTTTTATGAATGTTCAGGGGCCTTGAATTGGCAGAGAAGAGGCAGATACAGTGAGCGGTCAATGAGAACACCCTCAGAGCTGGCTGTGGGCATTCTGTCTGAATGTAGGGGGACTTTACCCCCCTGTTAGGGTTAGGGTTCATCTTCAGGTTAGGGTTAGGGTTAGGAAAACTAGGGACCCTGTGCATATCCAGGGGCATGGACCTAGTCTAGATTGGGCAGATGAGTGAGCAATCAACAAGAACACCCTGAGAGATGCCTTTTAGCAAGCTATCTGGATGGACAGGGATTTTTATCCACCGTCTTAGTGCTAGGGTTAAGCTTCACATTAGGGTTAGATAAAACTGGGTCTCTAGATAGCTCCAGGGGTCTGGTACTAGCCTAGATTGGCCATACAGGGTGACCAGACAAGAAGAACACACTTAGCGCTGACTTTGGTATAGATGTCTAGATATAGGGGGATGTTACCCACATATTACGGTAATGGTTAAGCTCCAGGTTGGGGGTATAGTTAGAAAAACCTGCATCCCTGTGCACGTTCAGCGGCCTTGAACTGGCCTAGATTGGGCAGGCAGAGTGAGTGGTCAATATGAACACCCTTGGAGCACCCTTTGGGCATTCTGTCTGGATGTAGGGGGCATTTATCCCCATGTCAGGTAAGTGTTGAGCTTCAGGTTAGGGTTAGGAAAACCAGGGACCTTGTACACATGTCCAAGGGCCCGGATCTAGTCTAGATTGGGCAGGCAGAGTGAGCCGTCAACAAGAACACCGGTAGTGCTTCCTTTCGGCACTCTTTCTCGATGGAGGGGGATTTTACCACTGTGTTATGGTTAGGGATAAGTTTTAGGTTAGGGTTCAACTCAGAAAAACGTGGGTCCTTGTCCAGCTCCAGATTTCTAGAAATAGCTTAGAAGGGGCAGACAGAGTGAGTGGTCAACAAGGACATCTTGACTGCTTCCTTTGGCATGCGGTCTTGATGGAGAAGGATTTTATCTCCAAGTAGTGTTATGGTTAAGCTTTAGGCTTGGGTTAGGTTAGGAAAACCTGCATCTCTGTGCAGCTCCAGGGGCCGGGAACTAGCCTAGATTGGGTAGACAAAGCAAGTGGTGAACAAGAACTCCATGAGTGCTGCCTTTTGGCATTCCCTGTTGCTGCCTTAGTGCCTTTTGGCATTCTCTCTGGTTTGAGGGGAATTTCCCCCCAAGTTAGGGTCAGTGTTAAGCTTTAGGCAAGGCTTAGAAAAATGTGGGTCCCTGTTCAGGGTCAGGTGCCTGGAACTGGGTTAGACTTTTACCTCCATGTTAGAGTCCCTTTGTGGAATCTATGAAGTTAAAGTAGTAGGAATATTATGTCTCCATATGTAACTCAGTTATTTATTTCTTCCTTGCCTTTATTGCTCCATCATTCCTCTTGTAAAAATGTGCCCTATTTCTTCCAGTTTTCTCCATCTTTTTGCAACAATCTTTGCAAGCGAGTTTCCAAGGAGAGGGCTTACAAGATTCATAAATGTACTGAGAAGAAGAAGGGGGAGTGAAAGAACTCACAGAATTGAAAATAAGGTAATACTTTTAAAAAAAAAAGAAAGGAAAGAAAAAAAGAAAGCAGAACAGCGAAACAACATAAAATATGCATGTACTTGGATACTCTTTCTTTGGCATAACAATGTTAGGAAAAGAGAATGTAAATAAGCAACTTTTCTTGCCAATAGTCTTCAGCACTAAACATTAATTAATAGAGCACTTAGCTAAAGGGTGAAGCTAAGCAATTATCTTCCTACTATTGATTGGAAGGGCTAAAGCTAAAATTTTCTTCATCAAACATTTTCCGCTAACTTTATCTGAATGGATTTTAATGTTGATGGTTGTCTAGATACTCTCAGCATCCCACTTCCCAAATGTCACCAGAAATGTTAATCAGTTTTTCTTTTTCTGGAGATATCTGATTCCAATAACAGACTTCGGGTGTAATCCTGTCAATTGCTTCCTCAGATATTGGACGCTCCTGATCTTGGAGGCACCAATCATCCAGTGCGGGTGCCTGGGCGGAGCAGTGGAGGCAATCTTTGCTTCCTGGTCCTCCTGCCCTGTAGATGTTACTAAACGGGCTTTCTTTTTTAGCCTGTCTAGTGAGGGCACTTCTGAGGTTGGGGGAAGCAGGTTGGAAGAGACTCAAGATAACTCATATCCTGGCCTCTCCAATCTTCTCTTCTCCCTGCCCACTGGTACACCCCCTTTTCCCCCTCTCCAAGGCCAAGTTTCCAACCAACCTTGGAGAGGCAGCCAGAGAGGTTCTCTTCATGCCGGCTGCAAGGAGGCATGGGAGCAGGTCAGATCTCCAACTCCCCCTTCCGAGGTTGGAGCAATGTCTCTAACCTTAGAAGAAGTTTATGAGCAAGATATTTACACGAGTGTGTGTGTATCTGACATGAAACTGAATTTATGTTTGAGAGCATATTTTGTATCTGGCAGTGTTTGATAGCTGTCATGAAATAATATTTCATATTTGAGAATGTTTGATAGCTGACATGTAGTGGGAGTTAGTATCTGTTAGATGAGATGAAATGGCATTTAGTATTTGACAGCTTCTGATATTTCACTATTTGATAACTGTCAAAATCAAAATCGTCAGGAGATACCAACAAGTCCAAAGTCACACTTCAACTTTTGAGGTAACAATTTCTCATTAAAAGAAGCAGTGAGCTAACAGAGTCTCTGGAAGCTGTCACTTTTATTTTCCAGAATGCTCTGGAATGACACTACACCAGGGGCTTTATGGGAAATTAAAATGGCAGCTCCGAAAGTCAGCTACCCAGCGCTGATCAAAGTGCTGGGGGTGGTAAACTGGAATTGTGACGTGGTCAGTGGTGGCTCTTGGCACTGGGACCTTGGCAACTGCTCAAGGATTCTGTGTGCTGATACTGGTCATAATTTGGGGCCCTCTGCAATCTCTGGGATCAGGTCTTTTGGTGATGGTTGTATTTTTTTGTTTTGTTTTTTAATTGATTATCTCCCCCCTTTCCCCCCCTTTTGTTCCATGTCTTTTGAATTTGTGCTTTTAGTAAGTAATTTGGTTTCTTTATTGTGAGCTCCCTTAAAGTGTTCTGGTATGAAAGGTGGGGTATAATTTATTTATTTTTAAGAAAGGAAGAAAATGAATTGATGCTTCTTCATTCCTATTATTGTTGTTGTTGTTATTATTATTATTATTATTATTATTATTATTATTATTATTATTATTCCTTTTCGGGGCAACTGAATGTAGCAAAATGAATCCCCCTCCCTAGTTTTAAGTTGATATTATCCACATTGCATTGAATGAATCCTGAGCAATCAGCTCATATATCAAAATACAAAAAGACGGCTACCTGTTTGCCATCCATCAGCTTCCTGGGTTTTCAGAAATGATTTCACTACTGGGATACCTTAAGAAATAAAGTATCTGTCACATTATGGACCAATCTGGAAATTAAATGTCAAAGATAAATGAAGTAGAAATAGGGGGTTGGGATCAAAAAGTCAGTGTCTCTATGGGAAGACACAGAGTGTTTGGAACAAATTTATTAAAAAGGAAAGAGAATGTTTGCCCAGCACCAGATGCATGCTTTGATTCACCATGAAACAGATTAACTCTTATCGTGATGCAATTAAATTGCAATTTCTCTTCACTTTGGTGAACTTAACTTAAAATAGCCATTCCTACTGTGCTCTTCCAGATAAATTTAACGCAACATCATTATTTTTCCCCATTCAAAATGTCTTGGATTTCATGCAGAAACTCCGGGATCTGTGAAAAAGTGGGAGTGCTGTGTTGAAATCTGTTGTCCAATTTCCATAAAGCTCTCTTCCCCTCTGAAAGAGACTTCCATTTTGCTTTCTCATCTTCAGGGTGCTTTAGAATATATTTATTAATTATAGAATTTCTTTTGGTTGTGCTTTTTATCATTGTAAGTTGGCTGGGGGTGCCTCCCTATGCTTCCTGATCTGAACAGGCCCATGGGAGGAGTTTACTTAATGATGGGTGAGGATTTCATTTCAGTTTGGTTTTAATAAGAATTTACCAAAATTTGGACATACAGAGCAAATTCTCCATATCTCCTCAACCATGAAGGTCACTAGGTGACCTTGGGCCAATCACTCTCTTTCAGCATCACTTGAACAGACTGAAGTACAGGTCTCAAATGAGAATGGGGGTTAGCTGAACCAAGCTTTGAAATAAACTGCAGAGAAATTCAGTGAGTTCGAGCTTCCCTGCTTCTCCCATCCTTAGATTGAATCCCTGTGTATTCAATCATATTAGTGGCAAATTAGGGTTTCTGTCCCTTTTTCCCCCTCGGAAAGGCTCTTCATCTTTTACAGCTACAAGGCAGGCAGACACAACATGGTCCTGTTCATGCTGGGGAATAGCTGTACCAATTGAATTTGGCTGGTGCAAGTGGGTGATCATTTCAGTTCAGTTCATTTTTTAAATAAGAATTTACCAAAATCTGCAAATTTCTTCATATTCAGGAATGAAAAGAATATATATATATATATATATATATATATATATATGTACACAGGGCAAAGTGAAATGGACAGATTCATCCATCCCTGGAGTTATTTCATGGCATCTTCCCCTGGGCTTTCATTTATGTCCAGGAAGCTCAGGAGATCCTATAATCAAAGATGGCATCTTCACACACATCACTCAGCCACTTTGTAACTAAGAACACTGAACCCACCCTTAAAATTCCACTGAAATTTTCACCTTCATCATCCCCCCCCCCCCAAAAAAAGCAATTTATTACTATCACTGAAAAAAATGTGGAATCAATTTTCGGAACAGTACTATGTGGCTGCACCAGAATCAGGACTTCCTTGCTGGATATTAATAAATAGGCAGGACTAGATCAAAGGGCTTAAAGGACAGAATAGTAGATTTCAGCTGAACACTAGGAGAGACCTCATGATGGTGAAAGCAATTTGACAATGGAACTATTATCTAAGAGACCGGTGGTTTCTTCCTCACTGAAGATCATCATGCAAGATCTGGACAGCCATATACTAAGGATGCTCAGCTTCAGAATTCCTACATAGAGTATGTGGTTGGACTACCCAGACTACAAGGCCCGCTCCAACTCTATGTTTCAATAAGTTGCTGGACCTTCAAAAGTTTTGGTAAAACTAACTAGCAACATGTCTGAGAAGGTCCTTCACACATCCCTAAGTTGTCACTGGATTTCATCTCAAAGTGAAATGCCAAGCAATTTTCAAGGTTCACCCTCAGACAAAACATTTTAGTCATTTGACAGATGCATAAAACCCTTTGATATGAATAGCAACATTCTCAGAGATATTTTCTGCATATGTCCCAGAATAAATGGAAATAGATGCAAATCAAACAAAGGAAGGGGCATAGTTCAGTGGCGGCTTCGCATGCAGAAGGATCCCATGTTCAACCATGGTACAACCAACTAAAAGGATCAGGTAGAAGGTGATGAAAAAGACCTTTCCTGAGCCTCTGTAGAGATGCTGCCAGTCAGAGCACTGGACTGAAAGCAATGGACTGAACTGTAAGGCAGCGTTATAACAGTTTCTGAAGGTACATTATTCTGTAGCATGCACATTGATTTTGGCCACATCTAATTTGCCGACAAAACTGGTTTTTATATCACCTTCCTAATTCTTCATTGTGCAAACAAGGTTGAAATGTCATTGCATCTCGTTCCATCAAGACGTGATGGAATACCACACAGTGACTAACACTTTAAAGAAAACACATCTTCCTTCAGACCAAATTCCCATTAATAAACTGGTTCCAATGTTATCTGTCAAGATGTGAACTTTGGGAAACTAATCCGTTAATCAGATGTCTGTGAGAAGTTTCATTAACCTGAAGAAACTCAAGCATTTCATAACTCGATCAATTTGCCTCTCCTTTATGAAGAAAAAAAGAGAGAGAGAGAGTCCCCTTTCTGTAGAATGCTGTTTAAAATATAACTGATGCAAAGTTTACCAGGCTGTGATCTGATCACGTAGGTTCTCCACTGCAATTATGCACAGCTTTGCACATGGGTGAGATTCTCTATATGAAGCTGCCCTATAACGAATCAGACCATTGGTCAATCCACTTAGTATTGTCTACACTGATAGGTAGTGGCTCTCCAAGGTGGCCTTCTCCATTAGACAGGGCCCAGGGGTCTTTTTCAGCCCTACATGGAGATGCTGAGGACTGAGCCTGGGACTTTCAGCATCCAAAACATATGCTCTGCCTGTCAGCTACAGTCCCTCCCAGGGTGTCATTGCTTCATTTGTTGCGCTGTTTTCTGGATAAGCAAATTAGACCTAAAGGTGAAAAAAGTAATGCCATATTGTCACTAACATGGGAGGGGGGGGGGGAAACAAAAAAATAAGGTAGGATTGAAATGGGGCTTGCTAATTAAATAGCAGAAAGCCTTTGAGATGTCCATTGGGGACTTCCCTCCATGCAAGTATAGCTAACATTAATTAGTGGGATTGTACTGATTAATTAAAACTTAAAAGCAGCACAATAAGTGCATGTAGCAGGGCCAACACAATTAACACTAAGCTATAAACAGTTTGCATTACAAATGAATTGCTTGGCAATGTATTGCCATTAGGAATGATGCACTTGATACAAGGGGTGGGGGAAGCATATGCTCTCTCAACAACAACAGTTCTGAGGGAGAGCAGTGTTATATTATTCCCATTTTACTGATGGGGAAAAAATGAGGTTGAGGAACTAACTAGATACAATGGTAGGCTACCTGGGACATTGCATTGCAAGAACATATAAGCGTACTGCGTAAATTTAGCCCTTTAGGAAATAAGATCTTTGAGCCCCATGCTTATTTATTTATTTTATTATATTTGTTAATCGCCCATCTGGCCGGTCACCCGGCCACCCTATTGGCTGACTTGACTTTTCCGAAGTATAGGAAAGCTTTTATGTTAGCCAGATTCAATGTCTTGCCCTCTATGCTCTTGGAGGGGAGATATCAGGGCAATACCATTTCATGATCGTCTCTGTCCGTGTAAGAGCGGGGAAGTTGAAACTGTGGGTCACGTACTTTTATACTGCCCCTTCTACCGGGATCTTCATAAAGATCTTATTTTACCTATTTTATATAATTGCCCAGGCAGAACTGAAAATGTTACATTTCCTTGCTACTTTCTGATAAGGTTCCACAGATTACTAATAAAGGGGCTAAATTTTGTGCAAATGCTATAGCTTGCCGCACCTTTTTAGCCTCTGAATCTGACTGATATAATTTTGATGTAAAATTATGAACTTTATACACTTCAGATGTAAGTTGATATACAGCAGCTGTGTTTGTATCATGGATTGTTTTCCTGTTATAATGTTTTTGCTGGTTCTGTTCAATGACCGTAATAAATATTCAATTCACAATGGTAGGCTACCACCATCCACAAATGAAAAGCATGTGTAGTGGCCAATTTCACATAGAGAGAATGGATAGGTAGGAAGAGGTCCTGGATCAATACCTTCCGGCACTTTCTTCCTCCCTGTGGATGATAGGAGAGGATATCCCTTTGCTCTTGGCAGGCAGATGCAAGAACTGAGGAAGGAATAAAACAAGCTACAAAACAGGGCAGGGAGAGGTAAAACGCAATGGAGACTGGATGCCCATGGTGGGCACTGAGGAAGGGAATTTAAGAGCAGGTTCAGACTGTGAATGAGAGGAGGCAGAGAGAGACTAGATAGAGGAGAGGGAGAGGGAAGAATGATTAACAAACTGGTACAAGGCAGGTTTCTATGCCCCTCCTCCTTCAATTATAGAAAAGAGATTAGAGCGTCTTTCTGCTTCCTGGTGTAGTGTGAGAAGATGGAAATCACATGTGTACCTGAGGTTAGATCCATGGCTCCCAGATGTGATATCAGGTTGTGCATCTCTTCATGGGGAGAGGTGCATAAAACACACCCTTTGGACATCAGATCAGACTCCCCCAAGCATGGGCCCTTGTCACTTCCTCCTCCTCCTCATGTCTGAAGCCATCTTTCACCCATGCATGTTCTGCAGCTTCATATATTGACTCACATGTGAGGGAAATGGCCAGCTGTGTGTAAGCAGCTTCTCTAAGTTCTCCACCTTACTTGTGGCGGGCAGAGAAAGTGGAGAGAAGGGCAATTCATTAAATTTATCCCAGCCGAGGAGGGGGATCCTCCAATAGTTTCCCGGGGTGGGAGGGGGCTTACCATTAGCAGTAGCACAGTTTCCCCCCCCCTGCCAAGGCCAGTATTTGGTGGAATTGTTGCATGATAGGGTTAGGGAGAGGAGTGAATGATGGCGAAGCTGAGTGGGTTTGGAGAAGGAGATTGAGAAGTTTGAGTGGAGTTGGGAGCGGGAGTCTTGTTTGGGAGAATTGGAGAGTGTAGTCTGTTTAGAATCTCTTAACATTATCTATTTCCCTGCCCTTAATTGTAATTAAATAAACTTGTTTCATTTTTAAAACTTAAAAGGAGTGGTCTGAATAAGTTACCCTGTAGGGGTTGGTGGCAGCGGAGGAGATTAAGGGAGTGTTGATCTTTGAAGCGCTTGCGGAGGTGGTGACAGGCAGGTGGTGGGAAGGACAAGGCGGAGGCGGAGGGGAGGCCTAACAGGTGTCAACACAGAAAAAAAAGTATAACATGAGTGCTGCAAATGCACAGTCATCTCTGCATGTTTACCATTAAAGGACCAGGGATGGGGACTCGGACTCGAGGACTCGACTCATGAGTCGGACTGAGTCCCCCCCTCTGACTCAACTCGGACTCGAGTCCCAATATTTTTAATGGGACTCGAGACTCGACTCAGGACTCGAGACCAAGGACTCATCAACATCCCTGGGCTGTTGACGAGTCTTCTGGCTGTGCCAGAAGGAGCGCGATCACTGGTGAAGAGCGCATGGAAGCGAGGCACGCCGCTGCTCGGCCAGGCCACTATGGACAGCTACCAGGAGCGCAGCCCCAACGATGTGTTGAGATTTATTTTGATTGATGTGTTGTTGTGGGGGGTTTGGGTTAGGGTCAGACATTTTGGGTTTGGCTACCTCTGCCTGCCTGTTTGGAGTTCCCAGCCTCCTCTGCCTGCCTGGTCTCTTCTTGACCTGTTCAACAGTTGAATTGTCCAAGACAAAGGCCTCTGCCTGCCTGCTTTGGGGTTCCCTGCCTCCTCTGCCTGCCTGGTTATTTTGGGTTTGTCTGCCTGGTCTGTTCTTGCCAAAATCAGTTGCAGAGTTTTGAAATAAAAAGGCACACTTGTGCCTAGAATTTATTTAAGCCACACATCTGAAGTAGCCTTATTTTGTTGGGGGGAAACCCCATTGATTTTAATAGGGACTCATGGAGTCAGCTTTGGGAGTGACTCAGGACTCGTGACTCGTGAGTCACCATTTTGGACCAAGGACTCGGACTCGAGACTCGGGTGCAAAGACTCGTGACTCGACTCGTGACTCGAGACCAAGGACTCTTCAACATCCCTGTAAAGGACTACCAGACTTCATCAATTAAAAGTATAAGAAGCATCAGCAGGGAATTGTTTATGGTTTTAAATGCAAAAGATAAATTCATCACAAAATAACTTCTAAAAATTTATTCAGCATGCTGAATATAACTTGGAAGGAAGCTGATTCCCCCCCCCCCATAAGAATTGTTTTTCATGTAGAGTCCATAAATGGGTATTTTTCTTGAGTATAGAAAGATCTGATGTGAACTTGGATTTATCTGTCAAAATAACAAAGGTGGCACTGTAGCCATTTCACAGGAAGCAAACTACATGCAGTTATCAGAAGCTAAAGCCATACAGAAAGTGAAACGTAACAGGGTGTTAATTGCTTATTAGTCAGCTAACATAAACAGGAAGAACAGAGCAGGTCTACTGTGGTTACGGAGTTGAAAAGGGTAAAGTGCTGCTATATTTTATTCCTTAAAGGCAATAGAAAATCTAATTTCATATCACAGTTTCTGTTACAGATTCCTAGCTGTAGACAAAAAATGTCTAACAGCTGCTCTCAATATTACTTCTCATCAATGCAAGGAACATCAACACATGCCACTTTGGAATGGCTATGTATATTCAATTCCTTACCGGTGTTACTCTTGTTCGAATGCCTGGCTGCCGTCTCCCAAAGCAGTTACTTTATTCCCAACTCAAGGATGGAAAGTGGAATATCGGTGGTCAGTATAAGAGGTTTAAAGATGTTCTTAAGACTAATCTAAAAAAATGCAATATAAACATCGAGAACTGGGAAGCTCTGGCCCATGAATGCTTTAACTGGACGTTGGCCTTTATTATTTATTTATTATATTTATACCCCACCTTTTTTCCTGCAAGGAACCCATGATCCTCCTCCTCCTCTCCATTTATCCTCACAACAACCCTGCGAGTAGGCTTGTCCCGTATCGCCTCGCTGGGTGTAGCAGGCCGAAATCAGCCCCGCTCACGCCCACATGAGGCTCGCGCCGGCCTACCTTGCTGTGGCGGCGGCTTGCCTCTCCATGGCGAGCCGCCCGCGCCAGTCCACACTGGTCCCGTCGCGTCACTTCCGGCACGCTGGAATTGACGCGATGGGACCCTGCACCGGCGCTACGTTTTTGGCGGGGAAACCAGGGCAACAGGGCTTAAACAGTGCGGGACCAGTAGGGATAGGGAAGAAAATTGTCTGGTTCACATTTTAATGGGAACTTACCTAATTTCTCACTTTCCAACCAATGTGTGAACCCAAACTCAGTTACCCTTAGAAATTTCTATTTCTCCAAATGTTGCAATGGGGTTCTCCATTTTTAAAAAATGCATACAAAAATATGTATATTAGGAAAAATGCATATATTTATGAAATAATGTTCAAATATGTGTTGTTAGTGAAATTGGTTGAACAATATGTGTAAGGCAAAATTTAGTACAAAAATGCATGTATGTGCAGAAAAATACATACACATGCTCATGCAAACTTGACCCCTCCAAAGTTTGGGATGAACCAAACTTAAGATAGGAAAAATGAGAAACTGAGAGAAACTGCAGTTGACAGATTTGTCCATCCCTACCCAACACAACTAACCATACAATCCTAGGCATGTTTGCTCAGAAGTTATATTCCCATCGAGTTCAATGGGGCTTACTCCCAGAAAAGTAGGTATAGGATTGCAGCTTTAGGGTGCAATTTTATTGTGATGAACTTAACCCTCTGAATTTGGAAGCTTATGGTCATTCTATGCAGAGTGGGAGGAGCAGTGGAGGTGATCTTCCTGCCCTGCGTACTTTGGCAGATGGGCTTTTTTGCCTATCTAGGAGGAGTGGGGGGTTTGGGGGGGGAGAAGGAGGCTGGAGAGGCTTCAGGATAGCTCATATCCTGGCCTCTCCAGACTCATCCCCTTCCAAATCGTCCCCTTTTACCCCTCTCCAGGGCCACTTTCCCAGTCTTGGAGAGCAGCCTGTCATGGTTCTTTCCATGCTGGCTATGAGGGCGTGGGGGAGGAAGGTCAAAGCTCCAATTCCCAGCTCCAAAGTTTGAGTGCTGTCACTGACCTCGGATCTGAGAATCCAAAATATACTATGGCCCCTCAGTCACTGTCCAGGGTTCATAGTTAGGATTACTCCCTAATTTGGTTTAAAGCTGAGCTTTAAACAGTTATGGATTGCACTGCAGGCACCTGTTGGAGATGCCTTTGATGACTGACTGAACAATATTCCTATGCAGGGATGCCAGAATGCATTTCCAAAGTGACCCCGTCAAGGCTCATTGTGACTGCATCTTCTTCAGCTGAACTTCTGATAAATGGTTCATGATTGTATGCTGATTTTGTCAGAAACACCATTCAGGCATGAACAATGCATCCGCTGGCAGCAAGGTCATGATGGAGCATGAATCTTTCCCCCAAATGCAATTCTGCTAAGATTTTACCTGTGATTGGAAACTCTAAGCCACTTTCTCTGTATTGAGAATGCTTCCATTCTACCTGCACAGAGCAACTCACTGGAGTACCTGATGAAGTTTAAGGGTGGGGGAAGCTGAACATCTAGTTAAAATAATTTAAAAATAAATAGACACAATCTCTTCCTGACTTGAGAAGTCACATGTTAAGTTTTCACCAACAAAGTTCTCTTTTCTTTTGGAGACTTTTTCTTCTGTTTTTTTTGTTTTTTTTTGCAAACTCAGCCTTCAGCATTTTTTTTAAATTCCAAAATAGTCTAAATTAAAATAGAATTACTAATAGAGCCTTACTACACTAAGTACTACTGCTGGGGTTTGCTGCTATGTCTTCCAGAAGAGTGGAGGAAGCCCTTGTGTATTAAATGATAGATTACTGTTTATAGCGTAGTTTTAATTATAGCTTCTTGCTGCCAAGAAAAGAGAACTTTTCAAAGTCAAAATCCTAGTATCACTGTCTGTTTCAATACGCTAATAGAAATTTAAGTGCATTCCTTTGAAAAGGTTAAAAAAGAAAGAAAGACCTAATCATCATCATCATCATCATCATCATCATCATCAAATTGGTTCTTTGTATCCGGCAGTGCCAGCCAAATTAGCAGCTGTTCAGAGGTGGACAGCAGATTGCAGAAGGATGTCACAACAATCTATAACCCCCAGTAAGTCAATGTCTCACATTTGTCTGAAGCACCAGAAGTACTTGATTAGGCGTTTATCTATGCCCGCTGATTAAAATGTCTATATTTGTATCAAGCATTGCCCTATATATAACTTAGAATAATAAGCCACAATCACAAGTGTATTCTCTGGAGTGAATATTATGACTTAAATCAAAAGCTATATTGGCATAGTGGGGCCAGCCCAAGGCATTGTGGTGCCTGAGGTAATGAATAACATGGTGACCCCTCCGAATTCCATGTGCAAAAGCCAACTCTGGATTGGCAATTGAACCTTTCTTAAACACATGGCACAGTAAGTTAGGGTGCAATGCAATCGAAATGCCCGTGTGCTTCCAAACTCAGAGGATTACGGGTGTCAAATGCAGAGCAGGAGGAGTGGTAGAGGCAATCTTCACTTTCCTGCCCCTCCTGCTCTGCATTTCTGCTAGACGGCAACTTTTGGCCATCTTTGGAGGGGGAGGAGGCTGGAGTGGCTTCAGGATAGCTCAAATGCTGCCTGCTCCAGTCTCCTCCACACCGCTCTTCACCCGCTTTCACCCCTCTCTGAGGTCACTTTCCCAACCTCAGAGAGCAGTCAGTGCAGTTCTTTCTGCACTGAGAGGCAGCAGGGGAGAGGGGTTAGAGCTCCAATCCCCAGCTGTGAGGTCGGAGCGCTGTCTCCAACCTCGGAGCTGGGAATCTGGATGGTCCTGTGGCCCCCCAGACAATGACTAGGGACCATAGGATCATTTCCAAAGAGGTTTGTAAAATTATGCCTGCAATGAAGACAGTCGATTGAGGGACATTTTCTCCTATCATGATACTAGAGCAGGTGGCCATCCACTGAGGCTGAATGGATTCAGGACAGATAAGAGGAAGTACCTCTTCACACAACACATAGTTTAACTATGGAATTCACTACCACACAATGTGGTGATATCCACCAGTGTTGATGGCTTTAAAAGTGGATTAGGCAAATTCATGAAGGATAAGACTATCAATGGCTACCAGTCATGATGGCTATATTCTACCTCCAAATTCAGAGGTACCTCAATACCATTTGCTGGGGAATATAAGTGGGAGATTGCTGTTGTGCTTTTGTCCTGCTTGTGAGCTTCCAATGGGCATCTGTCTGGCCACTGTGGGAACAGAATGCTGGACTAAAGGCATTTGGTCTGATCCAGCAGGGCTCTTCATGTGTTCTTAATCTTGAAGAGACATATCAAATTAAGTGTGGTGGATATTGCCCCCACATTTGATGAAGACATGAGGCAAGATATGGAATGAAACAGGGCCATAATGTTATTAATAATACAGCTATGAACCTGCTGCAATGGACATTAACTGATCTACATTTACACCACCACCAGCAGCAACATCCACACTTTGTGTGCCTCTTCTAAGGAAAGAGCTAGGCTGTTCATTTCCTGATAGCATCTCTGTAAGGGACACCACCCTCAGAACAGGTCCAGCCTGATCCCTGCTTCTCCCAGTCAACAAGAACATCTCATATTACAATAATTCACAGTCATTCAGTGAAATTGATGGGGAAAGGAAACAACTTCTTTATGCTATGCACAATTGATGTATGGAATGAACTATTCAAGTTGTGATGATGACCATGAGCTTAGATGGCTTGAACGTGGGATCAGACAAATTCATGAAAGAGAGGTAAAAGCAGTAGTCATGCTAGTTCAATGAAACCTCCATGTCTAGAGGCAATCACCTCTGAATACTAGTCCCTGGGTAACAACAGCAGGAGAGGACTTGCCTTTGTGTTGTGATTGTGGGCTTCCCTGAGGCATCTATGGGGAACAGGATGCTGGACTAGATAGGCCTTTGGTCTGATCCAGCAGGACTTTTCCTATGTTCTCTGAGGGGAAGGAAACTATGAGCTGAAGCAATGGCTGTGAGGCTACACTGGTATGATCCAGATCTATGGGACTGTGGCACCAGCATGGGGAATCTCAGACTCTGGGGTGTCGTTGTTTTTAAATAATATTGCTTATTATTGTTTTAGGCCAGTGCATTCTAATGAACTGGGAAGGCACAAAAGAAGTGGACGATTATGAAGGAGGTGGTAGGACAGGTGAAAAAAGAGCTTTTGCAAGCCTGAAGCTAACCTGGATGCTGGAGTTTGAGGATACCTTGCAGTGGAATCCTGAGCCGGAGGACATGCTTAAACTGCAGCTAGCCACTCCAAGTGAAGAGGGAAATAACAGCAATCACAGAGCTAACGTCCAACTTTCCAAATAGGAATGGTGGTTGCCATGGGGAACCATGGGTTCTGTATATTCAGATGATCCCTCAGTGGGGCCCTTTCTCTGCAGGTAAACTCTAAGAGAATGGTCGGGATCAGACCGTTTGCAGCACCACAGAGACATTGTGGAAGATGGCATTACCACCACACACTTTGGCACTGCAAGTGAAATATAACCTTTTTTGCTACTGAAAGCACATCAGCTGTAGATTCTCCTACAATGAATATTCACCAGGTAATGAGCAACACTATTTAAATATCACCAGCCTTTGTCTCCAGAACGTGGTATCATTTAGGATTATTGCTATATTTGACATGTGTACTGTTTAGGCTGTGTATGCAGCAGCAGTGTACAAGAGTGATTATTTCCCAAGAACTGAAGGTGTATTCAGGAGATATGGATGAATTGCCTCATTACTTCTGCATAATGAAATAACAAAACCCCTATAAACCATGGGTGTGAAGACGGGCCATGTCAAAGATTCTATTTCTTTCTTGGGGGGGGGGGTGATACAGGCATACATTAGAAAGAAACAAAAACCTCACCATCCGGCATGACAGAATCCTGGAGAAGGTAAAGGAGATGCAGAGCTGTGGGGGAGAAGAAAGAGGAGAGCATCCAGAGGTTTCAAGGACACACTAATGACAGCACTTAGCCATCAAAGACAGTGCTTGTGAACAAGTTTCCTTTGGGTTAGTTCCCCCCCCCCACTCTTTGATGTTAAGAAATATGACAGCAGATGTTCTAGTAAAGTCCAAAATATTCAGATCATGTCAAAAGTTTGTTGCAATGATATCTCTCTAGGACAGGCCAAATCTAGTGTAAACACAAGTCCTGGCAAAGCAATTGACTTCAAGGCCTGTAACCAAATTAGATATCTGTTACACAGAGCACCGGGATTGATGTACTTTGAGATGACAAGAGGGACATTTCAGCTGGTGGAGTCAACCAGTGTGTGTTAAAATAGCTACCTAGCCATGTTCTAACTGCAATCTGGCATATGTCTTGTAGGAATACTGGGTAATTTGTTCTGCCATCTCTTGAAAATCACAAGCATTGCCTTGAAGTCAGGACATTTTGATCTTGCTGTAGCTGTCACCCTGGATATAGGAAGGTCATTCTCCACTATTCTCAACACGATGGGCTCTCAGAATGAAGCGGGGGGGGTTGATATTTGGTTAGGAATACAATGTGAGATGGTCCCCCACACAACAATTTAAATTAGGGCTTTTAGTCTAATATTACAATAACATAAAAAATATTCACATTATGTAATGCAAGAATGTTTGTGTCAGTGAGTGTATTCCAATGTGTGGGGGCGGGGGCGGCGGGGGGGGTTAGTTAAGAATCTAAGAAGAGTCCTGCTCTTCCCATTGTGGCCAACCAGCTGCCTATGAGCAACAGCCACGTGTGGAATGCCCACAAGTAGGTCATGAGCAGTGAGGACAATAGCATCCTCCTGCTTATGTTCCCCAGCAACTGACATACAGAGGCATAGTGCCCCTGATACTGGAGGTACCACATAGCCATTGTTGTGGCTAGTAGCCGCTGATAGCCTAATCCCCCATGTAAATAATCTTCCCTGGTTTACACGTTACTCCCTTGGATGAAAAGACCTCCTCTATGTGTGTCATCAACATGGCAGTGAGTGAAGTCTAAATCTCTTTCCTTCATGCACAAAGCAAAATTAGTGGACTGTTCATATGCCACAACTATGGTATGTGGATATTCCACAGATGTAGACCAGCACACATGGAAAAGATAACAATGTTCCTTCTTACCAGGTTAGAGCTGTGCTTTCTAAGGCTTTTCAGCTGAGCAGTGTCTCAAGAATTCACTCATTTCTCTCTACTCATGCAATGGAAATGCTCTTATTATTTCCCGCACCGCAACATTCTTTTGGCTGTCCCTTCTGCTTGTTCTCTTAAGCCTCTCCATTCTGCTTGAAAAGCTGCTGGCCAGTCTAGATGTTAATCACCAGCTGTAATTGCTGGTGAAAAGCTGCTCTCCATGTGGATGATCCATATGGAAAAAACAAACAAACAAACAAAAAAATCCCAGAAAGAACCCAGTCTAACAGTAAGAATGGAAAAGCTTGTGTCTTAAGGAGTCTGTGGGATGCATGTAGTTATACAGGACAAGAGCAGAATGTGAGTGGGAGAGACGTCCGGTGGTAACGGACCAGTATGGGGGCAGGGGGCAAAGTAAGGGGATATAGTTGGTAAGCTCAGGTTTAACTAGGACAGGCATGTTGAATTTCTTTCAGCCCAAGGGCTGAATTCTATTTCAGAAAAACTATTGGGGGGGGAGCATCCTAGCGGTGGGTTGGATCAAAGGCCAATAGGGCACGGCAAAAGGGATGGGGACGACGACACCAAAAATACCAACATATTTCATCTTAAAATTCTTACTGTCAGCAGCTAAAGCTTAGGAGAGGCTAGGGAAGTATGGATTTCGTTAAATCCATTCTGTCTGGTTTTTTTTGCAGATTGTCAGGAGTCTTTCATTCTATCATCTGCTCATTGACAGAATTGGAATGTATTTATTTATTTTTGAGTGATGCGTGAGTATTTTGTTCCACTTGCACAAATGCACACTTGCAATAATGCATGTTAGCTCTAATGTGAATATATGCAAACCCCCCGCCCCAAAGTATAAAACCGCTCCAGAAGTCTGGGAAAATCCACACAGCCTGGAAAAAGTCAGTCCGCTACAGAACCTGTAGTCAGATTCATAAAAATCAGAACTCATTTGAATCCATTGCAGATTCCCCCAACAACATCCCTAGAAGAGGCATTTGAACCTTTATAATGGGGTGGTGGTGCACACAAAAGCTGGGAAACTACAAAATGATTGGTGGTGAGGGGAAAGGAATTGAGGCCGGGGGGGGGCATGGCCATCAGGGATGGATTGGCACCCCAAAACGGCTGGATCTGGCCCCTGGTCCTGAAGTTCTGCACCCCTGAACTAGAAGATGTGTACTAGTGTTGAGAATGTTCTAGGGAGGGGCCTACAGAGAAGGAAGCAGAGAAAGGAGCAGCACCATGAGGGCCCTCAGAAGTAATTACAGGAAACAACGTAACAGGCAGATAACAGTAGAAAGATAATCTGAATGTTGAGTACACAATATCAGTCTGCCAAAAGCATTTGAAACAAAATGGCGAGGCTTAACAAAAGAAGGAGAAGAGACAGCAACAAGAATGGTGCAGTGTGGAAAATAACAAGACAATTCCCATTGCATGAGTAGAGAGAAAACTGCAAACTCTTGAAACACTGACCAGCTGAAAAGCCTCAGATAATGCTGGGCTGGGTTCTTGCTGCCATTTCATGAGAAGATTTACTTCCATTGCTACAGAATTTTTATTTTTTACTTTTTTTGCTATCCATGCTCAGCCTTAAGTCCTGTGTATGACTTTTGCAATGGGATGGTAAATCACTGCCACTATGCTGCAGTTGTCTGATAATTTTGAAATCAAACTTTTTTCTAGGAAAGCAGACTGTAAGAGATGGACTTTCTCATACTTGGATTTCTTTAAAATAATAATATTATCTTCTTCCTTCAGTACAGGAAGGACCATTTTGGCATTTCAGGTTTTGTGGCTTTCTAAATTAAATATTTCAGTTGGAACATGGTGGCAGAAACTCATATTCATATAGAGGATCATCACAGAACTGATTTTTTGGATTCCCTTTGTTAGTAAAAGTCACCCTGCAGTTGAGACCAAGCATGAAAAAAGAAAAAAAGGAAAAGGAAAAAAAAAACCAGTTGTCCAGGACCTTGTTCTACAACCATCTGTGCAATGTGGCCTTCTAATGTAATGATCTGAATCAAGACAGAGCACCAGCCATAGGAACTCAACCCTACTCCCTGAAACAGGGGGGTTCTCCTTGGAGCCCGAAGCACCGACCTTGCCTGACCTGGTTGAGCTTGAAAGCTGTCAGTATCACAGCATGAAACCTTAAAGCTAGCAGCTAAAAAGGAGGAGGAGGGAAATGTCTGACACAGCTCTAGGATCTATACTTTCTGCCTCACCGCAGCGTCAGAGAGACATGCTTCCCCCTTAGAAGGAAACCCTTCTGGAACATTGCAGTTCAGCTATTAATGGTGATAGAAACATCTGATGCCATTTTGTCTTCCTATCAACCTATTCACATGGTGGTGGATGGGGGAGATCATGTATAGCCATGCCAAACTCAGGGGTTGAGAACGATTCACTTTTAATAGTTTTACAGCATAATCCTATGCATGTCTGATCCCACTCTTAGTCTACACACACACACACACACACACACGTATACACACATATACTGTATACATGATGGGAACAATAGTTAGCAGAGAGCACTTAAATTACAGTAAAACTAAAAAGTGGAGGAAAACTGTGCTCCACACAGTTTTTCTCTTTAAAAGAGGGATAGGGAACCTGTGCTAGAGATGTATGAGAAATTAGTATCAGTTCTTTTTGATCAGGATTTAATCCAGTTCACAGCTTCCGGACTGAATGCAGACTCGGATGCAATCCGTGGTCGAAGTCTGTACATTTCCGACGAGATTGCAATGTGATTTGTGGACAAAAAACAAACAGTATTTGACATCAGGCATACATTTCAAAAATGAGCACATTTTGAAAATGCACACAATTGATGTGTACAGTTGGAAAGATGCACATGGAAATATGCACAGATTTTCATGCAAAAATAAAATAAAAATAAACAAAGCTTGCAATCAGGTATCAACTTGAGCTGGTACAAGCTTTGAGATGGAATTCGGAGAACTTCATTGATGTCCTGCATGGGCTGCAGCAGATTCTGAGTGAAGGGCTAACCATGAACCAAGGTAATGAAGCAGGTCGATGTTTGAGCACAGAGGTTTAAGTCCAGTGAGGTTCGGCTAAGGCAGGAGTGGCCAAGATAGCAGGCATAGGTCGAATCACAGGCAAGCAGTCAGATACATGGGGTCCGGCTAAGGCAGGAGTGGCTGAGATAGCAGGCAGAGGTCAGAACACAGTTAGGTGGTCAGATATATTACAAAGTACAGGAGCAGAGTCGAGGAGTTCAAAGGTTTGTAGCACAGAACATCAATCACAGGACAATGTCCAGGAGGCAAGGTAGAAAACACTGGAGCAGGAAGAACAACATTTTTCCAGCATTGGCTAGGCAGATACTGAAAGCTTTTAACACCAGGGCCTGCTGAGCCCCACCCAGGGCTCAGATGCAGTATATTAGAGCTCTCTGGACAGAGCCCTACCCAGTAAGAGCCCCTTTCCCCTGAGTAGACCTTTGCTGCAGCCTGGAACTTCATGGAGGCTCTCTGAGTTGGTCCTGCCTCCTCTGGCACCATCACTCCCTCGGAGTTGGATGTGTGTGCTCAGCCTCCCTCTCTGAGGCAGAGTTCCACTATTCCTGAGCAGCTGGGCCCCCACTGCAGGCTCCTCCATGGGATCGGGCTTTAAAACACATGCACATAACTGGCCAGTGGCCACTTCATTTGGGGGAAAGCAGCAGTGCAGGGAGGGAGAGTTTAAACACTTTCCCACACTAAACGTCACCCATTGACATTGCTGTTTGCAGTGAACAGTACCTTTTGGGGAGCAGGGGGCAAGTAGCAGCATCGGGGACAATTTTCATTGGTAAACAGCATTGGGGGGAATGGCTTTTCTAAGGGAAATAATTTGCCATCGGAAGCTTGTTCTTTAAAGAATGTGCTTAACATGACCTGGCTGGAGTTTGATTTTACAGGAAGCCTAAGATAGAACAGAATTGCATGCTCCGGGTTTCAGCCTCCTGAAAGGCTAGGGAGAAGTAGCTGCTAGGAGCAAGTTATGGGCAAGGGTGCTGGTGAAAGAAGGGTTAAGTGCCCCTCTCCTCTCAAAGCCTTATGCGCGCGCGCACACGCACACACACACGCACACACACAGGGTCATACCTTCCTGCCCCAGTTTGCAATGGCTTGGTTTTAAAGGCCTGCTTCTCACTGAAGGGGGAAACCTGTTCTGGGTTGAGACTTGGGACCCTTCCAGACTGCAGATGGGGGCTCACATGATCAAATAACCCCCCCCCCACATAAGAATTTCCCTGTGCATGGAGAAATATCAAGTCAGCAAGGAGGTCATGCTAAAACGGGTGCAGAACCTGTGGCCCCCGAGCCACATGCTCCCCGCCAAGCCATTTCTGGTGGCCCGCCAAATCCCCCTGCACCACACTGCATCTGCCATTGTGGTAGCACTACCTGGGATTTCCCTTGCTATCACTAACAAGGGTGTGCCCAGATATGTGTGTGTGCGGTGTGTGTTTGTGTATATAAGTGTGTGTATGCTTGTATGTGAGTGCATGTGTGTTGTTGGGGTGTGTGTGTGTGTGTGTGTGTGTGTGTGTGAGTGAGTGAACATGCACCTGTGTGTATGTTTGTGCGTGCGCACATGCACATGTGCTCCTCCTGCCCCCCTGGTGCCGCCTGATGCAGCTTTTGGGGCCAACGGGGCTGTGAACCCCTGTGCTAAAATATAGCTTTAAAGGACAAGAAATGTTTCGAGAACAAGTCCAAGCCTAAGATCCTTGTAAAGAAAGTTAATAGGCTGCAGTTCAGAAGCTCCATACTCTGGAGAATGCGGCTGGAGGAGTACTGCCTTGAAATCAGAGCAGGGGAGGATAAGATAATAAATGCCGTCTGCACAATATATGTCCTCCTGTCACCTACTTTAAATGCCATCTAACACTTGAGGCAGATAACTCTCAAGGCAGTATGCTAATTCTATATCATAATCCTAAACTACAGCAGGATTAATGATGGCATAAGCAATGCGCACACAGCGCAGTATAGAAATGTCAGCAAAAGGCGTAGCACCTGCTTCCCTTACTGCATAAATGCTCAGCTTATGAATAATGAGATTTTATATAGATGCCAAGCATATAAGAACATGACAGGCTAAACTAAATAACAGGCTTTGCTTTTATTTGATAATATGTTGGATTTACTATGCAAAACAAATATCACATATATATATATATATATATATGATTTAATTTCATTTTAGGATGAGCAAAAGGAAATAATACTTTTATTTTTATTAATACTTATTGCCCCAGTTTGTTTCCATAAAGAACTAGTCATTTATTGCCACATCAGTTACCGTACTTGGTATTATATACACACACACATCTATGACAAAGACATAAAAGACCATCTCAGTCTCTACCATTGACAGCATTTCCTGTAGAAGCTCTTCATCACTTCTACTGCAATTTCGATCTAGGCCAGAACTCAGTGATTGTGCACACACACAAAATATTTCTCCCTTGATTGCCGAAAAGGTCAGCGAAATAGATGAAAGGACAGAGGAGGCTCTTTCTATGGAAGATGAAGTGCACACACAACACTAAATTAATTCAGTTGTCAAAGATCTAGTCTCTATGCCTGAAGTAGAGGATAGAAAACACAATATTTTATAAATTAATCACATGCTACGAAGGCAGACAGACTGGCCCCACTGAGGCCAGAAAGTAGCTTGAAGAAGCAGCTGTCAGAATAGCAGAAGTGATATGGATGGATGGATGTCACTTCCACCACCTAAGGGAGAGCACGTTTAACAATGGATATCATGTTGCCCTCAAAGGCTATCGAGAAGATTTTGTTAGAGCAGAATGTGGTACAGAACTGATCACACAGATTCAGGGATGGGAGAACAGGCAATGTTTGAGCTTGTCAAGGTTCTCTATTTTCAACCTCCATGCTCATCTTGCCTTGATCTCACTCCCAAACAGGAGCATCGTGTTTTGTTTTTGTTGTTTTTTCCCCAAACAGGAAAAGTGTGCATTTTTTTCAAAATTGAAAAATGGACACTTTCCCAAGCACCCCTCCCCAAAGTGTATTTCCCTTCATAGGCATCAACATGCATTTTGGGGGGGGGGGGAATGAATGAATGAATGTCGTGGGAAGTGCACACTTGCATGAGTGCACATTTTTGGAAGTGCCCCTTGTGCAAATGTGCACTTTCAAACAGGAATGCAATCACAGGAGCTTATGAAAATTTCCTGAGCGGCTCTTGCTTGTGTTCATGTTTGGGGTTACGAACGGGGCATGTTCACATAATTTGTGAATAGGAATGAAATTCTTGTACGCCCCCTACTGATGTGGATTTTTTTTCATTTTATTTTTTTAAAAGGACAATCAACTTCATCATAATCCTTTCCGCACACGTATTTCTTAAGAATTCTTAAATTCTTCATCTTCTCCCCAGCCCAAGCTTCATGTTAGAAGACTCTTCCTGGTGAAAGTCTGCTTACTACAGGGGTTATAAATTTAGTGTTGTGCCAAAAAATGATTCCCGCTGCTTTTTTGACCATTCTCATTCAATCTGATAGAAAAGAAATTGCTTTCGAAAAGAATCTCAATACTGAAGAAAATTTCAGAGAAATCCTTATGAGCTGAGTTTGGATTTCTTGCGCTTTCCTTACTTAGGAGGCGGCAAGGCACATGCACAAGTGTGCTGTGTCTCATTGTATATTCATCAGGAATGGGGACTTGGACTCCAGGATTCGACTCATGAGTCGGACTGAGTCCCCCCTCTGACTCGAGTCAGACTCGAGTCCCAATATTTTTAATGGGACTCGAGACTCAACTCGGGACTCGAGACCAAGGACTCGTGTTCCAAAATCGTGTTCCTCAAATGCAACATGGATAGGTTTTAGGAAGTACAGCAAGTTTATTTTTTAAAATCATTTTCCTAAAATGCAACCTTTCAGACATTTTGGGTTTGGCTGCCTCTGCCTGCCTGTTTGGGGTTCCCAGCCTCCTCTGCCTGCCTGGTCTCTTCTTAACCAGTTCCACAGTTTGAATTGTCCAAGACAAACGCCTCTGCCTGCCTGTTTTGGGGTTCCCTGCCTCCTCTGCCTGTTTGGTTATTTTGGGTTTGTCTGCCTGGTCTGTTCTTGCCAAAATCAGTTGCAGAGTTTTGAAATAAAAAGGCACACTTGTGCCTAGAATTTATTTAAGCCACACATCTGAAGTAGCCTTATTTTGTTGGGGAAAAAAACCATTGATTTTAATAGGGACTCGTGGAGTCAGCTTTGGGAGTGACTCGTGACTCGTGACTCGTGACTCGTGACTCGTGACTCGTGAGTCACCATTTTGGACCAAGGACTCGGACTTGAGACTCGGGTCCAAAGACTCGTGACTCGACTCGTGACTCGTGACAAGGACTCTTCAACATCCCTGAATCTCTCTGGTAGCCTGTAGCCTCCTCGGTGGAATCTAGGTTCCTGTAACTTGAGCCCATTATTCCGTGCCTGCAAACTGGGATGAACGAGAAGAGATCTTTGCCCTCCTCTGTGTGACATCCCTTCAAATACTGGAAGAGTGCGATCATATCTCCCCTCAGTCTCCTCTTCTAAAGGCTAAACATGCCCAGTTCTTTCAGTCTCTCCTCATAGGGCCTTGTTTCCAGTCCCTTTATCATCCTTGTTGCCCTCCTCTGAACCCTCTCCAGTTTGTCTATGTCCTTGTTAAAGTGAGGTGCCCAGAACTGGACGCAGTACTCAAGATGAGGCCTAACACTTTTCCCCACACTTTTCAGATCGGGAAGCGCAGGCAGCCTAGAAGGCTGCAGAACATGAGAGAGAGAGACAGAGACAGAGAGAGAGACAGAGAGAAACACACAGCACCTTGGCCACCTTTCAGTGATTAGGTAAGCTCAACACCACAAGAATGAATTATAAAACGCCCCGAGAATGAGACAGTACAATGGAAGACTCTTTCAAGGGTGAAGAAAACTTGCAGGGAATTGGAGGACATATTCTGGCTCAGCACTAGCTCCACCTCTTCCCTGTAGCTAGACACGATACCTTGCACCTGCACTGTGGTGGATGGAATATGTGGGTCACCCTGCCAACACAGTTGCTGCTGCTAGTGCCACTTTGCAGCGGCAGCACAGAAAACCCCCAACCAAAACCCTTCGGAGAAAAGGAAGAAGCTGTGTCCTGCTCCTGCCAATGGTGAGCCCAGCCTGTGAGGAACGGTTGAGAAATTATCCTCCCCTTGCAGAACTCTGGAGAAATTTCTCTGCCCACAAATAGGGTGGAGAATTTTGTGAGGCTATTTGTGTGCAAAGGTCTATTTATAATTTCATCACTGAATGAAATCTATGAGTTTATGAACATGGATTGTTGAGAGATTATCGTACAGAAAATGTCTCATGTGCTGTTCTTTGCCGATGAACCTTGAATTTTGTGTTTCTTAAATTTCAGACTCATTTATGATGAACTAACCCTCAGAACAAGGTTTTTTTCCCTTCTGTTCAGGCAGAAAAATGCTTGTACTGAAGGTCAAAACGTGTTGTAAAGTCAGAATGAAAAACAATACATCCTGAAGCATGAAGTGCCATAATAATGTCTGGATAGTTTGCATGGCGAGCAATATTAATTTTAATAACTTCCCTCCACAGGTGCAAAAATATGCAGTCCCTCTTGATGTATAATTCAAGTCACCCTACAACATCTCCTGCTGATTGCAAAGCTAATAAGCACCAGTTTTACTGTACTTAAACAGATTGCTGAGTATTTTAGCCATGAAAAACGGTAAAGACCAAATCAAATTTCCATCTCCAGCGAAAGAGAAGTTTTATCAAAGGGTCCATTTGAGAAAGAAGTCATACATTTCAAACAACAGCCACGTAGATAGCATCTGTCAGGTTGTCCCTGAACAGAAGGCAAAGGAGACTCCTGGGGTGGTGCTGCAAGGGAAGGGAGGATGGCTCCCACCAGTGCGGCTACCAAAGGAAGGAGAAGTAAGGAAGAGGGAGATTTGTCCTGGTCCCACACAGAGTGGTGTAGTGGTAAATTTCCTGACAGTCCCCATAGCCACACCCCCAAGGAGGCAGCTGTGCTGAGCCATATCATCAAAACCATTTCTAGCAGTTTTTTTTTAATCTCTACCAAAGACTTTTGTAATGCTAATGGGTCTTAATGGCTCATGCAAGACCAGGCCTCCCCAAAGTACTTTGCGTTACAACAGGTAACAATACATTAACTGGGTTCACACGACGACACCATGTGAACACTGGGTTCACACTGTGGCTTTGAAGCCATGGTGGCTTAGCATGCTGTGTGAACCCGGGATGGTTTTGTAAGGATGACTTAAGATAGGCTTCAAAGCCACCCTGAGAAGCCATGGCTTGTTGTAGGGTTTCTTTGCCCCATGGTGGGTTGCCATCATGGCATCCAAACCCACCAGGCAGCAAGGTCCCACAACAAGTGAGGCCACTTGACAGGAGCGGCAAAATCCCCTTACCACACTTGCCACGTGGCTCTGGGAAAGCACCGATGGCACTCTGCCCAAAGCGCCCAAGCAGCATTTTGGGCCGCTGTCATCAGCTTCCTTACCACTGTGTGCTGCCCTTGCCCCCCTCAAGCCCTGCAGGGGGTCAAGGGGGGAGAAGGAGGCACCCTACCCCTGAAGTGCCCAATCATCTGTGTGACTTGGTGTGTTGTGCGAACCCTCCCACTGATACTGGGGAAAGGCATTTCCCTCCAGCTACTCTGAGAATTGCAGCTACACTCAAAGGGAATAGGGATGTCAGCATCCCTGCTAATAAAAAAAAAAGTGCTGGCACTGCATCCCTGTGAACTGTGGCTCCTCTGCACCGCTGTCCGCTGCCCACAATGCAATTGACCTCATGTCCTCATCTTCATTTCTGTTGTCTGCTGTCTCCCTAGGCCTCACAGTAAGGCTGGGTGGTTTCCAGCACTACGGGCTCCTCTGTCTCTCCCTTCTCCCCTAGGTCTATCTAACCTAGAATATTGTTTCTCAGATTCTTCTAGGACAACAACCATCACAGCACCCGCACCACCCCTCTTGCCCCTCTAAATCTTCCATTTGTTTCTCTTTGATTCCATATTACAACACAACAACAACAACAAAAATGGTGCATTTAAGTCTCAGTCCCATCAATTACAATCTGCCTGGTTAGAATTGGCTTCCATCAATTAATCAATGGATGCTGCAGTTGAGTAATCTGTTGTATGAACTAATAAATGGTTCTGGGCTTTATATAAGTACTAAATGAAGATTATTTAGTCCACTTAGGGAGCTATATAAAGTGTTTCTCTGTGCACACGTGCATGTGTGTGTTTATGTGTGCTGTCGGTAAAGATTGTCAAATGACTTCTGTCTGAGTGTCATTTTACTGGGGGCCTAAATGTATAACAGATGGACTGGACTCCACACTGTTTAGTAATATCTCATGTTGAGCCTTGGAGTGCTCTGGCAAAAGCTCAGTCGGCCTAATTTCCAGCCCAGGCTTCGTTCGACACATCGGGAGGTCAGACTTGAAGCCAAATATTTTAAGTGTGTGGTCCCATCACTGCAAACAAGCTAGCTGCCGCATGCAAACTCTCTTTTAGAATTATTACTGACAGTCAGTAACTGACCTCTAGAAGAAGTAGGCTTCCAAAAGGACCTTTTAAAAAAGTGTGTGCGTGCAAGGGGTGTAAATAGGGTAGGCATACCAAAACAACATGGCTCTTAAAAAAAAAAAAGTATCAGTGAAAACCAAGTATCAGTAAGCGAATCGCTTTGTGGACTAGATTCATAGATTCATAGATCATAGAGTTGGAAGGGGCCTACAAGGCTATCGAGTCCAACCCCCTGCTCAATGCAGGAAACTAGAGGAGGGGTCTCCCCCTGAGCCAGCATAAGCCACAGGCCTAGTAAACAACCTGAAAGCTGATTAAAGAAATCAACATACCCTTCTAACATTTCGCAGAAGAGAATAGGGACACGCTTGTGTTTTCTTTTGTGCACCCCCCTTACACACACACACACACACACACACACACTATTACACATTGCTGAAGGCTCTTATCTGTCACTGGCTTATGATGTTAAGAAACAATGTCCCTTGCTGGAAAATGGGTGGAGACCCTCAAGCCCAGGGGCCAAACCTGACCTTCCTGGGTCTAGAATGGCCACGCCCCTTCCCCTGGGCCCACCCCTTTCCCTGACCACCCATCATATGGTGGCTTCCTGGTTGCTGTGCAGTCCATCCTCGCTCCATTCTAAAAGGTTGAAATGCCTCTCTCAGGGTATAGTAACTGGCAGTAGGATCTTTAAGCTAAAATATGTTGGTATTTTGGCCCTGGCCCCTTTGCCTTCAGCCTTGCCCACCACTGGACTGTTTCCGTGAAATAGAATTCGGCCCTTGGGCTAAAAGAGGTTCTGCATGAAGAACAAGCATGTTGAATAGGAGGACCACAGCTCAGTGGTAAGCACATGCTTTGCATGCAAAAGGTTCCAGGTTCAACCCCTAGTATTGCCATGCAGAACTGGAACTTTCTATCTGAAACCATAGAGAGCTGTGGCCAGGAAATGCAGATCATACTGAACTATTTATTTCATTTACATTTATTTAGTACATTTGTATCCCACCTTTTTTCCTCTTGCAAGGAACCCAAGGTGGTTTACACGATCTTCCTCCTCTCCATTTCATCCTCACAACAAACCTGTGAGGTAGATTAGGAAGGTTAGTGACTGACCCAAAGTCACCCAGTGAGCTTCATGGCTGAGTGGGGACTAGAACCCAGATCTCCTTAGTCCCAGTGCAACACTCTAACCACTACACCACACCAGCTCAACTAGATGGACCAATGTTCTGGCTCACTATAACAACACAGCTTCCTATGTTTAATGTCACACTGGATCCGTGGTTGTACTTAATAGTTGCAACTCATGCCCATTCAGCATCTTTTACTGGGATTATAAAAGTAGGGATGGATGAGAAATTTGTTTAGTCCAAATTTTTGTCTGGACTTGCCCAGCTCGCAGCTCCCAAACATCCATGTGACACGAACACTTGCACACTGAAATCCACACTTTTCAGAATTTTATGAGGCAATATGAAACTCAAAAAATGTGGGCAAAAATGTGTGTATTTTTTTAAAAAAAGTATATTAGGGGAAATTGTGCACAAAAATGCATTATGTCAGGATAAAATTGCTTGCGAAAGGTGTACACTTTTTGTACATGCCAGGAAAGGTGCGTTCAAAAATGTGTATATTAGAAGAAATGCACGCAAAAGTTCAAGGATGTGCAACAGTTCTTTAAGGCCTCTTTCTGAGCCCCTGTACCTGAGACCTTTCCTCTTTTCTAATTATGACCTATTGAGCATCTCATTTTTTAACCTACCTGGCTAAAAAAAGCGAGAACAGGAAGCATTACCCTCACTCTTCTTTGGCTTCCTGACAATGTTGCATCATCGTGATTGCTGCTGCTGGTGAGTTCACTGCATCCCATTAATGACCCTGACCCCACAATTGCCAAATTCCTGTCTAACTTTGCAGCCTGCGAACTGGGCAGTGAATGAGGGGAGGCATCAGCACTGTTTCAGACACTCTGATATTACACGCTAGCATGATGGAGAAACAGAATCCAAGGCATGGCTGACTAGCCTAGGCACATGAAGGACTGATGTATGCAGGTGGCATAGGACTAGCTCTTAATGGGTCCTATTTATCCCTATGGGGGAAAGTAAATGTGCTGAAATTGCCAAGACATTTGAGCAAGAGACAAAAGCTGCTCCCCCCCCCCAAAAAAAAACCTGGACCCAGTTGTGTTGAAAAAGTTGCCCAGTTATGTTACGGACAAGGTAGCTCTGAACTTACTTTTTGCCTCTACGCTTATATCAGAAACCACTTTTCCATTAATGGTTTCATCTGCCACGTATAGCTGACTAACAGTGTAATCCTATCCATGTCTACTCAGAAGTAATTTCCCATTGTGTTCAATGGGGCTTATTCCCAGGTAAGTATGCATAGGATTGCAACCTAAGGGGCCTCGGTGAAATGAAGGACCCACCTGTACATTCATGAAAACATATTCTGGTGTGCAACTTTTAAGTAAAACGGGGGGGGGGCACAACATAAGAGTATCATATAAGCTCTCGCTCTCTCTAATTTCTCCATCTAAAACCATATTTTGTACAGAAGAGATTTTATTTCAATTCATTTTAAAATGAGTTATGCAATGATTACCTAAAGAAGCATTAAGGGAAATATGGAGGATAATTCCATCAAGGCTTTGGGAAAAAAAATCCTATCTGCAATTTGTCAGTCTATTCAGGGGGGTTAAGAATCTAAACAGCAGTGGCAGAAACCACCATTTATTCAGCATTGTTAGATCCCAGGAGTTCTGCGTAAGCCTTGTCTTAGTTGTTTTTGTTTGTTTTGTTTTTCAGAAGGAGTAGTTATCTCAGCATTAATTCATCTGCATGCACTGGTTGTGGTATTAAGTGTCTGTGCCATATGCTGCCAATTCAAGCGTGCTCATTCGATTTTGTGGTGTGCTTCAACACCTAGGGCAGTCTCCAATGATGTCATTCTGGAAACTCAAATAGCGCGACCAGAGATCTGCCGAATCCATTGCACAAGCGGTTGCCCATTATGCTTGCACAATCGGCTATGCAAGCGGTTGCACAAATGGTTGTGCAAGCGGAATGCACAACAGGTTGCACAACGGGTTGCACAAGAGTTATGTGCGACCGGTTGCACAACGCGTTGCACAAGCGTGATGCATAACCGCTTGCAGAAACATAACTTTAGTTGGATTCTCCTGTTGCTCATAGTTCAGAAACTAGTTTCCACTAGTGCAATGCCATTTGCTCTAACGGAATGACACAGTTGGGTACTGCCCCTAATGTTCTTTTCTACCTTCTAAATAAAAGTGTCAAAGATGACTGCTAAGTCAAGAAATGAAAACTAAGTTGTTTCCAATTTCTGTACTCAAAATAATCCTGAATTCTGTAACCAAGAAATTTAGATTCTGCAAGTGGAATGCATGAATCACATTAGGACGGCAGTGCTTAAACTAAAACAGCAGCCCTGTGTTTCATTCCTCCACTCTCATGGGTAGATTTTCCTACCCATCCCACCAGCCGTAGCTCATGGGATGGTGACATCATTACAACTTGCATTTTGTGTCACCAGACCAGCCTACCCCAACCTGGGTCTCTCCAGATGTTTTTCACTTGAACTCCCATCAAACCTGACTATTGGGTTGCTGCCTGAGGCTGATGGGAACTGTAGTGCAAAACATCTGGAGGGACCCAGGTTGAGGAATGCTGTGCTATATACATTACAGGAGAGAGGAAGAGGAGGAAATACAAACAAAGGGTTATGGCCAGTGGTAGAGCACATAGTTATGGCCAGCTGAGAGTCAGTGTGGTGTAGTGGTGAGAGTGCTGGACTGAGACTCGGGAGATTCGGGTTCTGGTCCCCGCTCGGCCATGGAACTCACTGGGTGACTTTGGGCCAGTCACTGACTCTCAGCCTAACCTACCTCACAGGGTTGTTGTGAGGATAAAATGGAGAGGAGGAGGAGGAGGAGGAGGATTATGTAAGCTGCCTTGGGTTCCTTTCAGGAAAAAAGGCGGGGTATAAATATAATTAATAAATAAATAATACTTTGCATACAGCAGGTCCAAGGTTCCATCCCCAACATTTCCAGGTGGGGTTGGAAATATTCCTGCCTGAAATTCTTGAGAGCCACTGTTTACAATACTGGGCTAGATAGACCAATGGACTGACTCAGTATAAGGCAACTTCCTATGTTCCATAGTAGCACTTAAGTGTCTGCCATACTGAAACATCTTGATGCCAATATGCACACAAAAAAGTAGATGATGTTGATAGACTTTGGAAGTTCTAATATGTATACTATATTTTGTCAGGTCAGGTAGAAGAACTGGGAGGAAGGGTTGTGCATATATAAACATGAAAAGAGAGTGCTTTATAGGGCAAGAAAACCTGCAGCCTTAGAATCCTGGTGCATGCCTATATATGTATATGTGAGAGAGTGAGTGAGAGAGAGGGAGGGAGGGAGGGAGGGAGAGACACTATACTATCTTAAATCCACTGGCTTAAATTATTTAGGGTGTAATCCTATGGGTTGTGCCCTCATGAGATGGAAACCTATGAACTTGGAGGCTTCCGTGTATCCAATGCTCTGCTGAGCTGCTGCCGGGAGGGCGGGGAAAGCAACAGAGGTGATTTTCGCCTCTCCATCCTCCGTGTTTTGCTTTTTTTGTCTAGACGGGGCTCTGCGCCTGTCTAGAGAGTGTGCGCTGGTGGGGGCAGGACTGGGGCTGGAGTAGCCATAGGATTCCTTCTATACTGACCTCTCTCCTCTCCTCCCCACCCACTGGCACACCGGCACGGTCCTTTCTGCAGTGGCTGTGAGTGGGTGGGACGGAGGAGGTATAGGATACCGGTGTCCCCTTTCCTAGGCCATAGCAGCGTCTGTGGCCTTGGAGTGCAGACTTTGAAGAATCCTATGGTCCCTGGGATGCTGTCGTAGGACCACAGGATTGCTCTCTTGCCACATTTAAAAAACAAACAAACATCTAAAACATATGTATGTATGTATGTATGTATGTATGTATTTAATGCTATTATCTGATGACCTGGATATTTTATCAAATTCAACAATTTCCCTTTTCTGCTTTAAGCAGCCGATCACTTCCTCAAGGGGTAGCATCTGGTTTCTGTTTGCAAACAATAACCCAATATACCATAGCCACATTAAACATTTCTGCATGCCTTCCTGCAGAGTTCATTATTGCTGGAATATATGTTATGCCGGGATGGGGGTGGTGGTTTACGTTACTATTTATGGTCAATGCATGTGCCGTCTGCCTACTGTTTGTTATGCCATTTCATGGCCAAAATGAGCCACAGTCAAATATTTGAAGTAGGGATAGGAGAGAATTTTGTTTGGTCCGCATTTTTTAAGCCAACCAGCCTAATTTACACTGCCTGGATTATTCAGTTCAGTTTATTGCTTTTGCATATACATCAGACTAAAGACACAGAACAGGAAATACACCGAATGTCAACATACAAGAAACTCAAGCTGCATATAATTATAGGAAAATAAGTAATACTTATTAATATGTGGATTAGAACAGTTATCCTTCAGGATGCCTCTAAAAGGGGTGATCCTCAAAGGGGACAAGGTAACTCCACCTAGCATATTTCCCAAGCTCCCAATCACAGCAGACAGCTCTGCTTCAGCCCATCCGTTCTCCACTCCCCAACTTCTTCCTCTTGCCTCCTGCTCAACCCAAGACCAAAGATAGATGCACAGACATTTTTTCAGAATGTTCAAAATATTTCACATATAGTATCCCACAAATCCTAAAACAATTCTGCAAGGTAGGGTGGAATTCTTACCTCCATATTGCCAATGGAGAGCTGTGACTAAGTAGCAGTTTGCCTAGGTTCACACAGTGAGTTGATGGAAGAGACTAGAATCAGGGAATTCCTGGTTCACAGTTATGCAGCCCAATGCTATGCATGTTTACTCAGAAGCTCCCAGGTAAGTGTGCATAGGAGTGTTACTCTCAGGTAAGTGTGCACAGGACTGTAGCCTTAGCCACTGCAACACACCAACTCTATTGTGTAAGAGTTGAGAAAAACAAAAGAAACAAGGGATTGTCATAAAATTGAACCCCAGTCTCTGCATGAGGGCTGGTGATACTGGCCACTATACTATCACGGAAAGAGGCAATAGGAGATATGGAATTGTGCAGGGGGGGGACGACAAATGAAACCATTCGCACATTAAACTATAACATGTGAACAAGACTACGGTTGATGGTAACTGCATCTGACATTCACAAAGCTGTTTGAGGTCGGGGACTACTTTGGCCTCCACAGAACACTTTGGAGGCCATACCACACAGCTATTTGGCAGGCTGCCAGGAGCCTGATTTTGCTTGGGACATGGTGTGTGGGAATGACTCTCCTTGAGCTCCCTGGGTGGTGGTGGTGGTGGTGGTAGTAGTGGCAGCAGTAGCAGTGATGGGGATTTGGGGGGGGGGAGGACACCCTCAGCAGGCCACACAGGTGGACTCTGAAGGCCACATGCAACCTGAAGGCTGTGGGTTGCGTAACCCATAAAGAAGCAACCAAATCAGTTGACAGACTTCCTTATGCAACTCAAAGCTGGCACATATTTTTTCAAAAGAGGTTTCTTTTGTCATTGTTTTGGCCATTTCCTTTTGAAACATGTGGTATATCACACTTTTCCTGGCGTCATTTAATCTCCCCAGTGGTTTCTAATTAAATTTGGGCCTAAAAAAAAGTTCATAACATCAGCGAATTTGTTGGCCAGGTGAGTTCCTTCATGTCCCATACTTTGCCTCTCTCTCCTAAGTGCTTGCAGGTATAATCACAAGGCTTAGATTACCAAGAAATAATAAAAGAGTAGTGGTGTTGCTATTTCTATTTAGCAATTACGCTTCCATGTTTTTACTTGGCTGGCAGCACTTTCTCATAGATATACAAAATTTAATCTCCAGATTAACCACAAGCTGGGGAAGAAAATGACAGTTTATAGTCACTGTTTGGGTTCCCACTTCATTGCTTTAAGATTTTTCTTTCTCTTTTTTTGCAATAGGTACATAAAACAGTGACTTTTTGATCACCCAGCTCTCATGCATAATGCTGATCTTTATCCGAGACTATAAATAGATATATCTCCCACACTGTGGCTTAATTTTATTGTTGTTGCTGTTGTTGTTGTTAGAATTTATTTCAAATCTCTACTGTCAGATTATATTTTTAAACACAAGCTCCCATTTCTCCCAAGAGCCACTGGCAATTCAGTGACTCCCTTGTTCTCCTATCGAGGAACGAACACAGTGCAAGTGATAAGACACTTTGCAAGCCATATGGAGTGCTAACTAAAGAACAATCCAATTACACACACACACACAAGCACGCACACACACACGATTGTGGAAAGTGAGGAATGAAATCAGATGCAAGCATCTTGGAAGTGTACAGAGGTAAGCAGACCAAATTTCCAGCTTAAAAAACACATCATCATCATCATCATCATCATCATCATCATCATGATCATCATCATCATCATCATCATCTTACATGTGATAAGCTAATCAATATCTAATACTTTATGAAAATGGTGATGGTTGATTCATGCATCCACTTTTGGGATGCTGCTTCCCAAGCTACTGTGATAACTTGGGTAGGATCTCAACAAGATCTGCCACGGATGGCCTTCTTCTTATCCTATCAGCCAGAGCAGCCAGGGTGGTGGGGACTAGGAAGAGGGCCTTCTCTGTGGCGGCCCCCAAGTTATGGAACTCCCTCTCTAGCGACCTTCGCCATGCCCCCTCCATGATGAGCTTCCGCTGTGCATTAAAAACATGGTATTTCAGGCAGGAATATGGGGTGGGTTAGGATTTTAAAAGAATTTTTTATACTGTTTTAATTATCATGTTTTATTGTATTGTTTTAATTGTACATCGCCCAGGGTGGCCGGGTGGCCGGCCAGATGGGCAATTAACAAATATAATAAATAAATAAATAAATAATAAAGGAGGAGGAAGCTATCATGTGGGCTAGGTGAATGATGCGACTACTTCCTTGCAGACATCGCAGCGCTGGTGGGGTTAGTGTGATGTTATGTTATTGGGGGGAAATTTAAAGTGTACCTATGTGGTAAGTATGATAAGATGTGTTCTTGTACTGAGTATGGTTATAAGTATGTATACCTGCTGTGTGTTATGTTAAGTAAGTCTGGGATAAGTGAGAAATGATGGGCAGGAAGAATGGTGTATTTGCATATGTGACATGATTGGCTGAGAGAGTGAGATGGGGAGGGGTAAAGCCTGTGTTATATAAACTGTGGGTGGTGCCGTTTAGGCTTATGTTGGCTCAGCTTGTCTGAGCGTGGAAAGCTAAGCAGGGTCAAGCCTGGTTATTACTTGGATGGGAGACCCCTCCTCTAGTTTCCTGCATGGAGCAGGGGGTTGGTTGGACTCGATGGCCTTGTAGGCCCCTTCCAACTCTATGATCTATGATCTATGAAATCTAAGTGCTGTTTGGGAGTCTGTGGAGCTGATTGGAGAGAGTTGAGAGATCATATTAGGACTGTTAAGAGATTAGCTAGTGTGTGCAGGGATTGATATTTGGAGATCAGTTGGTGAGAGAGGATTGGTAATAGAATAAGATAATAAATTACTGAATGACTGAAATTTACATATGACGCTTATTTCCAGAAACTGTTGGATTTTAAAATAAACTTTACTTTGTTTATTGAAGAAGCCAGTGTGGGAAGCTGTGCTTTATAGTTGGTCACAGAAGTATAAGGTAGGGATAACAGGCATCCCAAAGTCAGTGTGAGAGGTGTGAGGGTGAGGGTTAGAGAAAGAGAAACCCCCAACCTTACGTAAGCACACCCATAGCTCCAAAAAGGAGGGCAAGCTTGAGGGGCGCAGTGTGACCGTTAGATGAACAGATGGACTGACATTGTATGAGGCAGGCAGTTTCCCCTGCACTGGAGTGAGTGGGTGCTCTCTGTGAAGTAGTCCCATGCTAATCAGGTGATGTATGAAACTCTGCCTTTGGGGTCCTGGGAAATACACTAGTTGGAGACGGAGTTAGCTTGTCCCCTTTGAGGGTCACCCTTTTTAGGGGCAGCCATGCCTCATCACAAGCCCTGAGAAAGCCAGTGTCCCTTTAAGGTTTTGTTTTGTTTTGTTTGTTTTTAAATAAACATTAGACTTTTCCCATTCATCTGTGTGGCATCTCTGTTCTGGCAAGCACCATATGTCTGGTGTCAGATCTGTCATCGCCCCCCCCCCCATCAGGGTTCTTGCTCTTATTCCTATGCAAACTGCCTAAGGCTTAGCCTTTCCCTGACTCCTGTCCAAAACTGCTCTTGTTGAGCTTACCGCCTAGGGAGTTGTATCCTCCATTTCCCAGGCCGCAAAAATGTAGGCTTATATGAAGGCACTCCCCTTCCTCACTGGCTGGGTTCACACAACACTTTACGCCCACAGAGGCTCTGAAGCCTCCGTGGGCTTAAATTTGCCTGGGGTCCTGGCTGTGCCAACTAATGATCAGGCACAGCAGGGTTCCCTGGCCATCTCTGCCACTGTCTTCCCTCACTGGTCCCACTACAGGTATCCCAGGGCACACTGCAGGAGCACCAAGTTTTCCCCCTCCAAAGCTGTCATTTTCACTAACCCCCCACCCCGGCACAGGGGATTCTCTCTAGTTTTGGCACTTCCCAAGGTTCTCTTGACTTGGGGGAAAATGCAAAACTGAGGGGGCAGGTGGGGCTTCCAAGCACCCCCAAATAACCCTGGGGATCCTGCATGGAAGGGAGGGAATTGAGGGAGTGCTCCCCATAGCAACCTTTGTGCAGGATCTTGGTGTTTTGTTTTTTTAGGGGGATGTCTTGTGCCTCTGGCTTATCAACACTTGGGAAAGTGAGGGCAGCCCAGGGGAACATGACCACCCCCCCACAAACCCAAAGATTCTGCTGCAAATGGTGCTTTTCAACTCCCCACCAAACCTTTTAAAAAATGTAAAAGAAATAGTTAGCAGTGGGCTACAGAGTTCAATTTTGGCATGGACACCGTGTCCATTCAGACAGGTGTCCATCCTGAACTAGAACTTTGTAGCCCACTGCTAAATTATTATTATTTTTTACTTTTTTTAAAAAAAAATGAGTTTGGGGGGGAGTAGAAAGCACCCTTTGCTACCCTCTTGGTAAGAGCAGCAGCACTTTTTTGCTGCTGTTGCCAAGGGGATCTGTGCGTTTTTGGCTTCTCGGTGGGTTAGCCTGTCATCCGGGTTCAGACAACAACATTCTAAACTAGTAGGGTTTTCTTAACCCTACTGCAAGCCATGGCTTAGCAGGGCAGTTTATAAGCTACACCAGGTTGGCTTATAAACCACTATGCAGGGTTCAAACAACATGGTAAGCCAATCTGCCACTTAACCTACCGAGGCTTAGCGTGCTGTGGGAAACCAGTCCATGTCTCCTGGGAGCATACAGGAAACCATATGATGGGTGTGGTCCTTTTTGAAGGGCATGGGATCAGCCACGTCTTGCCATCAGCTTGCCCCATCCCATCATTCCCATCTGTGTTCCCTTCAAGTGTTGCTTTTAGGCTTCTCATCCAACATTTCATTAGCAATTCACAAGTTTGCACTTAATGTTTGGCAATTATGATTTGTAAAAGGCAAAAGATTTATACGATCTGAAGAGAAGCCAGAGTATGGCAATTATGATTTGATACGACAGCTGTTGTGATCCAGTGAAGGAGTCCTGAATGATCAAATGGGTGATCCATTTGACTATTATAACTATTACAGGGGAAAGTTTCCCATGTCCATGTGCCATAGTCAGCAAAAGGGATATATATATAGTGTGTGTGTGTGTGTGTGTGTTTGTTTGATATCAAACAAATTGAGTTGTGACCTCTAAATGTGATACTCTGATTTTCGCTTGAATGTTTGATTGCCTGAAGGACCTCAGAGAAGATAAGGGTCTTCTTCACAATGATTACTATTTTTCAGCACTGCCCAGTGAGATGCAGAGTCATTAAATATTTGATTAAGAAAATGTCTTTCCTGTCAGGCGTTCAGAAGCAAATTTGAACTCTCAAGAAACCATGTATAAGCACGTGAGATAACTTTTAACATCTGGGTGGCTGGGGGGACTTCCTATTCCTTAATCTAGGACAAACAAAATATTTTCAGCTACATTATCCGCAGAATTTATGTCATGTTATTAACAGCTCAGTGCTAAGATTATCACGATGAAGTTATCTCAATTGAGTTGTGTTCACCTATGTGTTATCAGCCCTATTACATGGCATACATACAATGACTTCTACATCTAAGAACAAAAACGTATGCATGTTTAGACAGAGCTACAGCTCCCAGCACACCATAGCCAGCATGGATGGATGGGGCATGCTGGGAGTTGTAAGACTTTTTTTCATCTAAACATGCATAACAGAGAAAGCAAAATAGGCAAAATAAGAACGCAAAATAGGCAAAATATCAGGAGCATGTTTTTGTCCTATTGTGATTCACTTGCAAACATTTCTGGAATATATTAGCACATTAGCATCTGTGCACATATATCATAAAGGTTCATGAAAAGCATCATTAGTAAGTTGCCTGAATACTAAAAACATTGGAAGAAATGTTGAGTAGCCGAGTAGGGATTTTGTTTCAGTTCAATTTTGGTAAGAATTTACCAATATTCACAAAGTGCTCCATATTTGAGACTGAAAGAACTTGAGTTTATTTTATTTATTTTTTAATTATTTTTAATATGGGTGAAACAGAAACTGACAGATCCATCCACTTTTGTGCTTAGCGTGTAAAAGTCTGGGTTTGGATCCTTGTGTATTCAACCATGATAGTGCTGAATTAGGGTTATCACCTCTTTTCTTTTCCTGACAGGCTCCTCATCTTTCATATCTACATGACAGGCAAGTACATCTTGGGACTCTCCATGCTAAGATTAGCTGTATCGATTGAATTTGGACAGTGCAGATGGGTGAGAACTTCAGGTCAGGTCAGCTTTGATAAGAATTTACCAAAATTCACATCCCCGCCCTATAATCAGGATGCAGGAAAACTTGAGATTTTTAAAAGTTGAATGTAGGAGAAACTAAATCTGACAAATTAATCCATCCTTTTCTTTAATTATCATTATTTTTTTGATTCTGAGTTTCAACAACACAACACAAAAAAATCATAAAAAGAAAAAGAAGAAAACAACCTACATAAATTTGGATACAGCAGTTTCAATTGATGCATATTAATTCATCCATCCCTAATGCTGAGTAGCTTACATACATGGACAACACATAGTGTTGTCTGAACCCAGCTGTGCTAGCATGCCATGGCTTGTTAACCATGAACAACCTCTTGACTGGGTTCAGACAACACGATAACCCACATTTCAACAACAATCCACAGTTCAACAACAACCAAACTCAACCCTTGAGTGTGGGTAATATATTGTCTTAACCCTCCCTCCCTCCCTCCCTCCCTCCCTCCCTCCTCTCTCTCTCTCTCTCTCTCTCTCTCTCTCTCTCTCTCATGAACACACACATGGGAATGTACAAATCAGCAAAACTCGAGATCAAGAGGTTCTACAAATTCTGCCCTGAAGCGCTCTCTGAGAGATCCCACACTCCCCCCCCTGTTTTTTGCATGAAAATACATGCTTACTTTCATGTACATTCCCCCTGCCACAAAATGTATGTATCAACTGAAAATCAGTATAGGATGCAGAGTAAATGAGTATACCAGGTGGAGAGAAAAACAATGTGTATTAATAGAAGGGATGAACCTTACAAAGAAGGAATCTGTGGCATGAGTGGTAAGCATATCCTTCTTTTTCCTTATTAAAACATTGCTGCGTATTTAGGGATGCACGAATCAGCAAAACTCGAGCTCATCAATGTTCTCCAGTGTCTACCTCAGAGCTCATTCCAACTTGTGTCTGTATCAGATTGTGAGCTTAGTTCCCCCTCCCATTGCACATGAAAAATTGTGCATGTTTTCATGAACACTTCTTCCCATTGTACACATTTCTCCCATTGGTTAAAGTGTGTTCGTATGCATTTTTCAAAAGCACACATTCTTTTATGCATATTTTTTCAAAAGTACACATATTTGAACACTTTTGTTGTTGTTCTGCACTTGCACTTGTATATATGCTTGCAAATATACGGACTTCAGCCAAATATTGCATTTCAGTCAGCATCCAGGCAGTACAAACTGGGTAAATTCTGGTCAAAAATGAAATGAAATCAATTTTTCATACACAGAGAGAGAGAGAGAGAGAGAGGTGGGAGGGAAAGAGATTCCCATTTGCAAAATTATTCTCCATCCCTATTCAGACCTGTTGACTTTTCAGTTATTACAGTAGAAGTGGGGGCAGGAGGTAAGGTAAGCTCCATAGGTTTGGCATGTTGGAACTCACAGGAAACCATAATTTTATTTATTTATTTATTTATCATATTTATACCCAGCCTTTTTTCCTGCAAGGAACCCAAGGCAGCTTACATAATCTTCCTCCTCCTCTCCATTTTATCCTCACAACAACCCTGTGAGGTAGGTTAGGCTGAGAGTCAGTGACTGGCCCAAAGTCACCCAGTGAGTTTCATGGCTGAGCGGGGACTAGAACCCGGATCTCCCGACCCCCACCCCCACCAAGAGTGAATGCTTGTGATATACCCAAGAATGTCCTTTTGTAAACCAGTCACTGAATGACTATCTTGGTAATACAAAAAGAGGTTGGGATGAGAGCACAGCTCTTCTGGAGCTAATGTGAAAGGCCAAGAGAAAAGGAGTCTATATGTTTGGCAGCTGGTCCAAAAGAGGGCACTGATTCTCAAGGGTGCCTTGGATTGCCTCAAGACTGTTCACACACACTTCTAAAGACAACCAACACATCGGGGATCAATGCACTTACCAACAAAATCTCTTATCACACTTGTTTCCCCCCCCCATCTGAGTTCTCCACGTGCCTCTTTTAAGCCTTGATAAGCTTGTCATGTCTCCTTAACATGTCATATATATATATATATATATATATATATAATAAAGTATAAAGATTGCTCTGTAAGCTGTCATGGGGATACATCACACATAGTGGGAAAGCGTGCTTTGCTTACCAGAGTGCAAACTGTACCAGAGCATTAGCACATTGATGTGTTGAAAAACACCCTTTAGAAGAAGAAGAAAAAAGCACCTCTTCCCCACCAAAGCAAAGGCAACATCCAACATATTGTGAGGTCAACCACCTCGAGTGGTGGGGCTGGGGTGGTGGCTGCTGATGGTTGAAAAAATGTCTGGCATATGTCTGCATACAAACTTTCTTGATAAAGTTGAAAGATTCAGAGTGATAGTTTACATGGGCGGGTGGGCAAGCTTAGCCAATTGTCGGATGCATTGTTGTTAATCTTCAACAAATGCCTACATTATTTCAACTGCATAATGAGATCAGTACTTCTGAATGTTGAGCTGTAGAATGTGCATCAGTAAATCAATGGAGAGGTATGGCTTGTTGTGGCACTCAAAACATTAAAATAACATACAATAAAATGCATTTCTCTTATCAACCATAATGTGTTCCATTTTTCAACAAAAGGCCAGCATATTGGCTGAAATGGGATTTGCGTTTTGTAGAATTGGTTGTAGCCAGCCAGCCAGCCAGCCAGTAATGGAATTCATTTCACTCATAATTGAAGGATTAATTTCGGTCTCTGCAGAGTTTACAAAGCTACTGCTTTGAAAAGTGGAAGACAAGCATCGAGAGCGGAATTTAATAGTCATTATCACAATGCGTAATATCTCATTGTAAAATGATCTGGCACCACGTACACACAAATAGGATTTTAAAGCTTGCATTTGTTGATTTCTGTATAATAATATGAAGCTTTGTTACTTACTTTACCTAAACAGATTTTTGTGTAGAAGGATTTATTCATTATTTGCTTCTTTTTTCTTTCTTATTTTTACTAGTAAATGTCTAATAAAGGAATCTGTCTTACGGTATACACATTTTCTTATCAAAAATTGATGTGGATTAATAGGATATTTTCATACCACAAAGTAAATTAGAGCTGATATTAGATTCTTTCCAGAACTGTGTTTGTGCTCTTTCTGCTCCTTTCTACATCTGCCCTCATATGGGTGCAGTCCTTACCTGCTCCAAAATGGACATTTCTACGGCTTTTAAATAACTGCTACGGTAAAATAATGGTGCCAGTACATAGTCCACACTGATTCTTGAATGACTGCTCTCAGCAAGGAATAACATGACCAAAAGCACCCTGGATGTGTGGATTTCTGTTGCTTTAACACAGCATACTAAATGACCTAAATGACACATACTAAATGCTGTGTGGCCATGCTTTAGGCCCTGAGCCTCATTTTCTCATCTGTAAAATGGGAAGCAACTTCACAGGTTTATATATATTTTTTACAGATAAATGACAACAATTCTCTCTCTCTCTCTCTCTCTCTCTCTCTCTCTCTCACACACACACACACACACACACACACACACAAATCCATAGAGATAAGTTGGGCTGTAGTTTTAATTATAAGGGGGGAAAGAAGGAAAATAGGCTAGGATTATATACATATAAATGGGAACATGAAATTTGTGCCTGTGAAATGTTTTCTTTTGATCCAGGCAGAGTTTACAAGACTGGCATCAGAGAAAATGAAACTGCTTTAGACTAGCAAAAAAAATATATAAAAAATAAAAATCAATCCCTTTGCTATTCACAGGATCTTAGATACATTTTCGATTGAATGGGCCAAATGAATGCACTTTTCATTTATCAAAGTAAAATTGTTGCTGCAGTATACTTATCACATCTCTTTATCGACACACATATTAGATTAATGTGGATTCTCAGTCATCCTGACCTCCCTAGACTAACAGAAGCCACTATGTCCATTCTTAAATCTGAAGAGTCCCTAAACATCCATTTCATAAAAGAATGAGGATGTCAGGAAGAAACATACTTTGCATTTTTATTTTCATTTTTGGTAACATGTTTCATCATATCTTGATTGGTATACAATATTTTCTTTAAAAGTGTATATGTTACAAAGACAGAAGACAACAGCTGGAGCTGGAGCTGGCTCTGTGTGGGAGAAGTACTATTTTGGAATTCGGAATTTGGGCATTTATTTCTTTAAAATTCCAAAATATGTAAGAGGATATTCTGGGTTCACTGAAATGAATAAGAAATGCAGACAAGAGATGATGGGTTGGATCATGATGTAGTCATAGTCAAGGGAGACCAACAGAAATCAAGTTAAATCCTATTTATTCCAATGGGTCTAGTCTAGGTATAAATAAGTCTGGATACAACCCATTATATCTACCTAATTTCAAGAAGGGAGTCCTCTTATGATTAAAGAAAATGGAACTAGAATAAATAAAGCCTTCATAGAACTACAGAGTTCAAAGAAACTGGCTGGGCTATCTGGTACAACCTCCTGTTGCATGATAGACTACATTACAACCCACATATAATTCAAGTTCAAGTTTTATTTATCTGGGATAAAATAAAGCAGCACAGAAGTACAAAATTAGGAAGTTGTTCCAGGTTAACATTTCAGAATCACACAACCATACAGTTTTATTCATCCAGGTAACAATCTATCATGTGGATATGAAAATTAATGTGGTGCAATTTTGATACTGCCAGAATAAAGAAGGTATGTTTTGTATGTGTCTCCCAAACATGCATAATTTGGATATAGATATAGATCTTCAATTTTCTGCTAGTTATACCAGTATTCTTCTTCTTTAGTAGCATGGGAAGAAATTTGCTCCACATCTTTTCTTCAGAGATGGGAAAGCTGAATAAATAAAGTGGGTTGTCCCCTCTTTCTCTCTCTCCCTATATAATATAATATAATATAATATAATAGCATATAATAGCATATATTATATTATTATCATTCATATAATAGCATGAATGATATTCCTATGCCTGCAGTGGGCCATAGCTCTGTGGTAAAGCACATGTTTTGCATGCAGAAGCTCTCTGGTTTAGTCCAGGGAGGACTGGGAAAGACTCATGCCTGAAACTCTGCAGAGCCACTGCCAGTCAGTATAGACCAGGGTTCTCCAACCTTGGGTCCCCAGATTTGCTGGCCTACAGCTCCCAGCATACCCAGCCAGCATGGCTAATGGCAAGGTATTCTGGGAGCTGTAGGCCAGCAACATCTGGGGACCCAAGGTTGGAGAGCCCTGGTATAGACAGTACTGAACTAGATGGCATGTAGATGCAGCTGTATATGTCCTCCATCTCTCATTTAATGCAACTGATTTATAGGGATGGTAACTCACTCCCTTATTTGCTCTGAAAGGAAATTGAGGCTTTTTGTGCATTTCAATCAAACAACTGAAAAGGCCTATGTGTGTCCCTGCCTCCCTCTACCTGCAGTTTGGCTCTTCCACCTGCAGCTTTGCATTTTGGAGGTCCAATGAGACAATGGGTCCATTGTGCCTGGTAAGAAGATGTCTAGGTGAAATCATGTAAAGAACCTAAAGAGGTTGTTAATTCAATTGATCCATCAGGGTTGTTACTGGAAGGCTACCATGGACAGGTGGGACAGACATGAGTGTTGTGATTGGTTTTTTGTGTGCTAGTGTACAAGCACCTAGATACATTGTTTGACTGTTACTGACTTTTCTAAAGATAGGGGAGAAATTTGTTCAGTTCGCATTTTAACATGAACTAATTATGCCATTTCAAACCAAGATGTGAACCAAAACTTAGTTATCCTTCAAAATTCACACTTCTCCATATTTTGCAATGGAATTCTCCAGTAAAAAAAATGCAATCCGATCAATCCGATCCTAATCCGATCAATTTTATCTGTGAAGTGCTTCGCTAAAGCCTCACAGGAGGCTCCATTGGGTCCGGAGCGGCTGGACCGACCAGACTGCGGACCACTTGGAACAGCCTCCTGGGGCAGCACTCCGCAGACGCAATGGAGGCAGCATAGAAATTCTTTTTTGCTGCCTCCACCGCCACCCGGTAGGCTGAAGATGCAGCTCTAACCCGTGTTCAATCGTCTTTGGAGCAGGAATTACGCCATCAGCGCTCTAGCCTTCTCTTTGAACCCTGCCTTAAGCTCAGCAAGGTATCTATAGAAGCAGGCCACCATGCTGCAAGTTAATGTGAAGATAGAGGGGGAGGGGTTCTCCCCTCTGTAAAGAAAATCCCATCTTTCTTTGCAGCCTCTGCAGTCATCTGATGAATATCTCTGATAATTTATAGTGGAGTGGGGGTCAGGGAGCATTAAAAATGGAACTCAAGCAGAATATGGCTCGCAGTTGAATACACAATGCCAGCAGCCAGAGGGTGAGCCTTCCATGCATTGCATTGCATTGCTAGTGACTTCAACCATGACCCCTCCTGGAAATGTGTATGTGGGAGGTAAATACACTTGTTTTTTTGCTGTTTACCCCCAAGGTCTCTGAAGAACAAATCACATCCAGTTGTGTTTGACTGAAGAGGTACATCTAATTCATATTGTTATTCATGAACGTGCTCCTCCTGAGTCATTCCAGTTTCAAAAGTGTTGTGCTTGCCATTATTATTAAAACTTAAGGCCCACCCTCCCTCCCTCAGAGCAGCTAACACTCAGGCAGTCTCCTATCCACAGCTATTATGCATCATAGAAATAATTGGACAAAATAAGTCTTCAGCCTGGTGTAAATTCTCATATATAATGAAGAGTTAATGGTAAGTCTGCCAGTTTGGCAATTCTTTCTTTGCTAGATGTTCAAGTGTCATAAGGCCCAATTCAGGATCTCTGTGGGTCCAGTAGTGATTGCCATTTAGTGAGAGGGTTGAATTGAGAATTGGGGAATTTCAGAATATGAACTCACCCACCAGCTTGGACCATCCATTTTGCCAATACAAGATAAGCCAAGACCTAGAAACAGGGCGAGGTAAGTTTTTATTCTGGAGTAAGCTCTCTGAACATTTTAAGTATGGATTTCATGTTATTACACAGACCTTTCTAAAAAGAGTTAACTGATAATCTGCCACTCTGGGAACTTTTTGCTGTGATTGCATTAGAGGTTTCTATAGGTCGGATCAAAGAGGAAGGGGAAAGGATGTTTTAATCCTGAATACTTGCCAGGTATTAGGAACCACAGGGTTCAAATAGGAGGAACAGGATAAACAAGGCTTGCAAAACAGACATGTGAGGGAAACAAATTATATAGACCAAGACTCTCCATAGGACTCCATACCAGGGGAGGCTGGTGACTCCTATGTCAGTGGGACTCCTTATCCATTGCAGCCTTTATTCTGATATTTATAGGAGCTATCCATGGGGCTCTGTGGTGGTAAGTCTATTTTGGGGGTGGAGTTCAGCACCATGGATAGCTTCAATAAATAAAACCTGCAATGGATAAGGAGCCCCACTGACATAGGAGTCACCAGCCTACCCTGCTCCATAAGACTCCATAGGATCAGGACTCTTCTATGGACTCTCATCCAACTATTCAAACATAAAACTGCAAGACATTTCCCACTTTGGCTGAACTCCCTTCCCATTTTGCTAGCCAATAGCTACTGAAAATAGACCTGCCACCTTACCTCTGCTACAGAACAATAGACAGCCATAGAAGGGCAAAAGAGGTGAGTAGATTTCACACTTTTTCCTTGCCAAGGGCCTCTAAAATGGGCCAAAAGTTGAAACTTCCAGCCCACCTTCATTTCCATCTTTTCAACGTATGGCTTATATGAAATACAAAAAGCAAGCTCTGAAATGGCCCTAATTAATATGGTGTATTTGGACATCATGCTTGTGTCCATATTCAAAATCTGTTGACACAAGGTGATCCAAAGCTCAGCTTCCTTTTATATAGGTAGTTCATCCTTCAAAACATGTTAGGAAACACACACACACACACACACCATTGGTCATAGGTTGCAGTATGCATCTATGCATATGGTCTGTAATGGAAATCACCCCGCCGCCTCTTGCAACTGGGTGTGAGGATCCAGGGGTCAGCCTAGAACAGGTGCTGGGGCCGGAAATACACATGGAGCTTTTGGTTCAGCTCCATCAAAAGCGGCCTACCCCAATTAATTTAATATACTTAGATCGATTGTTGGCAAAATACCCACGTCACGAAGATGCAGAATGTCTCCATGAGGGGTTTCATTTTGGTTTTCATATTCCCTATCAAGGCCCCAGACTGCACAAGATGGCTCGGAACCAGTCTACCATGAGCGGTACTGCTGCTTCCATCCTTGTTTTTCAGGTGCCAGCTGGGGACGGAGGCATGCTCGAATATTGGCCTGTGGACACAGCTTCGTCTTCTGGTGGGCCCGGAGAGCAGTTACGTCCGGTTCGGGACCTAACTTGTGCATCAGTCACATGGCCGACATCCAATGGCTGAGTCGGCGTGGCTTGCAGTAGCACGGCCTCCTCCCGCTGCTGTTTGGCTCTGGCGTGGTGCGCCAGCCACCTCATGTACTGATCGTGCATTTGGGCGGGAATGATTTAGGCTTGCTGAAGAGCAAGGCCTTAATTGAGCAAGTGTTGACAGACCTTGCTGTGGTGCAGGCTTGCTGAAGAGCAAGGCCTGGATTGAGCAAGTGTTGACAGACCTTGCTGTGGTGCAGTATCGTTGGCCAGGAGTCCGGGTGCTCTGGTCTAACATGCTGCCACGTTTTCATTGGCGTTATGCCATGTCTCACCAGCGGCTGCACAAGGCAGTGCGCAAGGTGAATGGGCAGATAGGTAGGGGCCTTGGAGGGAGAGGCTTTCCATGGCCAGGAGGGAGCTGTATAGAAAGGATGGGGTTCACCTGTCGAATTTTGGGCTGGACATCTTGGGGGATCTACGAAGGGCCCTGCTTGGATTTCTTCCGGCAGGTGGGGGAGAGGAGACTAAGTAACCTTGTCTCTCTCTGTGGTGGTTAAGTGCGGGATTAGGCAGTTTTAGGGGCTCGGTGATCATCCTATGGCACCTTTCAGGTGAGAGGCATGCCTGAGGCTCCTGCCGCCGAGTGCCTCACGGCTCGGTTGTGCCAAGATAAGGCACGTCTCTGAGGTCTTCCTAACTCGCCTGTATTGGTGCCTCACGGCCAGTGCGAGGCTGACTGCGGGAAAGACCTTCCAGCACCGTGTGGTGTTAAGCAAGGAGGGGATGACCTGGCTGCCGTCACACTCCTTGATGGATGTTTCGCCCTATGGCAATGGCAACCGGCCAACAGCCGGTGTAATTAGTACCTGCACTTTTTCCCTTTGTAGATTCCCTATTGATGTTTCAATAAATGTGGCCCATTACTTTTACCACAATTTGTACCCTACAACTGTGTCTGAGTCGTTATTTCTCCTTTACGTGCGCAAATACAGTGTCACAGTAGGTTAACAGAGGAGGAAAACTCATCCTGAGTCACTGAAATAAGGTTATGCATTTTGTTACCCAATGAGAAACCTACTAGGGAAGATTGTATCCATTTGGATGATTTTTATTTTTTTATAGATTTTTTTGCTTACAAAAATGGAATGCGATCTTCACTTGATCTAATTTTACATTTTCTCCCCACATAACAAAAAGAGCTCAAGAATTCTATCAAAGTTCATTGAGTATCAGTTTACATAGTTAAGGGAACATCTTCTCCTCCATCAATCAACTATTCCACAGCAAACATATTTAGAACCTAATATCTATTGGCTGTTATAAGGTTTGGTCCATTCTCCTTGTCATCAATCACTAACTCTGTATTAATGCAGTAAAAGTTATCTACAGCATTTGAACATATTAGAGCATCCACTCTTCCCATTAGATTTATGAAGAACACATTCATATTTAATGGGCTATGTTATCTGAAGTTTATGATGTCACCCTACACAAGAGTGCCTACTACAATGGCTTTCCAGCTATTATAAGGTTAATATATCTTGTCTCCTGCTTTCAAGTCTACTTTTACTACTCTAGAGAAAGGCTAAGATAGAGCAAAAGGAAATGGTTAAAGAGAGTCTGATGGCCCTTTAAAAATTGATCATGGTTTGAAGGAAGTTGTCTCTTGGCAGACATTGCTGCAATGTCTGAGAAGGCAAGACAAGAAAAGAGAAAGCTAAAGAAAGAAAAAGACCCTGGAAAATCATCCAAAGAACATACTACTTTAAAACAAGCAAACAAAAACATCAAACCAAAATTAACTGTCCTAATACTACTAAAATTAAGGCCAACAAAAAAGATTATGTGGAAACTATGTTAAATATCATTTGGCTTCCTCCCTATTTTCAGTTGTAATATTTCTCATCATCATCATACCACCAATTCTGCTCATCCAGAGTCAGTTTGGAAATGATATGCAATTTCTAACAAGAAGAAGTTGTATTTTGAGTGCTTTAAGAACATAATAATAATAGAATCATAGTAGAGTTGGAAGGGGCTTATAAGGTCATCGAGTCCAACCCCCTGCTCAATGCAGGAATCCAAGTTAAAATCCCTGACAGGTGGCTGTCCAGCTGCATTTTTAATGTCTCCAGGGTGGGAGAGCCCACGCCACAACCTCCCTAGGTAGCTGGTTCCATTGTCGAATTGCTCTAACAGTCAGGAAGTTTTTCCTGATGATCAGCCGGAATCTGGCTTCCTGTAACTTTAGCCCATTATTCTGTGTCCTGCACTCTGGGATGGTCAAGAAGAGATCCTGACCCTCCTCTGTGTGACAACCCTTCAAGTACTTGAAGAGTGCTATCATATCTCCCTTCAGTCTTCTCATCTGAAGGCTAAACATGCCCAGTTCCTTCAGTCTCTCCTGATAGGGCTTTGTTTCCAGTCTCCTGTCCTGATCATCTTTGTTGCCCTCCTCTGAACCCTTTCCAGTTTGTCTGCATCCTTCTTAAAATGTGGTGCCCAGAACTGGATGCAGTACTCAAGATGAGGCCTAACCAGTGCTGAGTAGAGGGGAACTAGTACTTCCCACGATTTCAAAACTATACTTCTATTAATGCAGCCCAAAATAGCATTTGCCTTTTTTTGCAGCCACATCACATTGCTGGCTCATATTTAGCTTGTGATCTACAACAACTCCAAGATCCTTCTTGCTGCTTGTAGTAATGTTGAGCCAAGTATCATGTAACTGTGCATTTGGTTTCTTTTTCCTAGGTGCAGCACTTAGCAGTTATCCCTAATAAATTTCATTCTGTTGTTTTCAGTCCAGCACTTTAGCCTATCAAGATCACTTTGAATGTTGTTTCTGTCTTCCAGAGTATTAGCTATTCCACCCAATTTAGTGTCATATGCAAATTTGATAAGCATTCCCTGCACCTCCTCATCCAGGTCATTAATAAAAATGTTGAATAGCACTGAGCCCAGGACTGAGCCCTGCGGTACCCCACTCGTTACCTCTCCCCAGTTTGAGAAGGTACTATTGATAAGCACTCTTTGAGTCCAATTCTGTAGCCAACTGTGGATCCACTGGATATTTATTTATTTATTTCATTTTTATGCAGCCCAATAGCTGAAGCTCTCTGGGCAGTTTACAGCAATTAACAAGAAAGTCCCTGCCCGCAGGCTTACAATCTAAAAAGACACAACACACAAGGAAAAAGGAATGGGGAGGGAAGAAGGGAGAATATTAATTAATACTCCTGGCAGGGCTGGTGGAATGGCCCTGCACTCCCTCTCTTCTCCCTCCTCACAGCCTGCTGGAATGGCTGCTGTGGTGGCAGCACAGGGAGGAGGAGCCTTCAGGAGGGAGGTCTTTCAGCAGGGCTGGTGGTGTTGTTCCATCTAGCCCACTTTTAGCTAGTTTGCTCATCAGGGTATCATGAGGCACTTTGTTGAAAGCTTTGCTGAAGTCAAGACATATTACGTCCACAGCATGCAACTTAATGGATCAGACCAGAGGTCCATCTAGTCTTGCACCTTGCTTCTGGCCAAAAAGACAAGTACTTCCCTTCAGCAGAATTGCTTATCCACAACATATTCACTGGCATACTGCTTTCTGAATATGGAGGTTTTATAAAATATGAACTGAACCAAGTTCTTCCCCAATCCCTAGTTGTCATTACGTGGGGATTTCCCACCCTTAGTAAAGCTCTCCATCATCTTTACGAGTTGAAACAAACATGATAGACTAGGAAGCAAGTGCCTAGGTACAGATGTTGTGCAAACAAACCCATTTGCAATAAACAGCGTGTAGAGAAAAGGTTAGTGCTTGTATCAATTACACTGTGGGTTACCATTTTATGATCCTTGGAATATGAAATGGCACTTGTCTGTCAGGTCTTCCTCGGTAAACAAATCATGAAATGAATTATTACTCATTCATGAATGCATGGCAATCTGACATACAGGATGCACACCTAAACACAGGAAAGACTGCTAAACACAAGATTGGGATGAGTTTTCTTGCCCTTTTTTTTGTTGTTTTGCATCGTCATCTTCATCAATAAATGATGCTATAATTATTTTGCTTTTTCCATACGTTTCTTTGAGCTGAGGACTGTGCCAGAACATTTGAGAAGTGCAAAAGCCGGTGGCTAACTGATTTGCAACCAGCATGATAGTCAAGGACAGGGGTGGGAGTCCAATCCAGCCATTCTAGGGTCTCCATCCAGCCCTCTGGGGTTCTTCAGGAGGCCCACCAACCTTCCCCTGAACACACCACCTTTCCCCCAACCACTGATCAGCTGATGGTTCCCCATCTTTCATTCTGTTTTTCTTACCCATTCCAAAAGGTTGGAATGCCTTTCCTAAGGCTGAGTTACTAGAAGTAAATAGCTTTAAGCTACAATATGCTGGGATTTATATTTTTTGGGGGTCCAATACCTCTTGCCTTCAGCCCTGCTCACAACTTGAATGTGGCCCCCAAGAGCTTCTCCAGAATTGAATTCATGGGCTGAAAGGACTTCCCTACTCTGTCCAGGAGGTGCAGATCTGTGGAGTTCATATTGGAATTTACAAATATCAGACTCCTCAAGTTCCCCTAAAACTACATCAAAACCAGTAATGTGTCAGGCAGTGAGCCCCATAGTGATTGTGCTTTGGAAGAGAAAATGACTGGGCATAGAGTGTTGAGTCTAGAGTGGCAGGAGCTGGTGATGCCTGCCGGGAATGGCATAGCCACCAGAGGGAAGACATGATGCCTCCCTTCAAAGATGCTATCTCTCCAAGAAAGACCAAAGTAGTTGGATTAGGCTGGCAAAATAACCAATCAGAAGCCAGCTATGCTTTCTTTAATCAGTTGAAGCTGATTAAAGCTGCAAACCTATACACACTTACCTTTGAGTAAGTTCAACTGATTTCGATCATCCCAGTTTGCAGGACACGGAATAATGGGCTCAAGTTACAGGAACCTAGATTCCACCTAAACATCAGGAAAAATTTCCTGACTGTCAGAGCAATATGACAATGGAATCAACTACCTAGGGATGGGTGGGCTCTCCCAATCTGGAAGCATTCAAGGCGCAGCTGGAAAGCCATCTGTTGGGGATGCTTTGACCTGGATTCCTGCACTGAGCAGGGGGTTGGACTCTATGGCCTTGCAGGCCCCTTCCAACTCTACTTTTCTATGATTCTATGATTCTATGATTAATGGGGCTTACTTCTGAGTAGACATGCATAGTATTTTCTACTGACTATAAGTTATCTGAACATGTAACATAGTTTGAAAACCAGCACAATTTTGCAGATAAACAGGGGGAGAAATGCTTAGGCATGCAGAAAAGACTGATTTTAACCTGAGCATTTGAATGGATGTGTTTCATCTTTAAACCATATTTTCTGAAAGGTTAATAACATGACAAGCTTTGTGTATGCAAAAGTTTTCAAGAGGACAAAGATATATCAACAGAGTAACTGCACATGGGTCATTGCTGGGAAAGAAAAGGAAACAGAAAGAGAGAGGAAAGGCTCTGAATGAAATAATAATGTAACAACCATTGGCCAAACTGAAAGCTGGACTCTTAAAAGTTGATAATTAGTTCCAGATTTCTCTTGGCCCTTTGACTTGAACCGATCTAAAGTGAAAGGATTTGGAAACAACAATGACTGCATCCCAAACTGATAATTTGTCCCATCGACTGAAGCTCTCTTGAGGCATTTGCCAAAGAAGGGTTTGCTGAAAGTATGGAGGGAGACGGGGTTATATGCTCCAGCCTGGCTTCCCCAGTCCTGGTCTCACCACGTTGATGGAAAATGTCTGCAAGGGGAGTATGAGTGCATTTGGCTGAACATGCTTAAAATCCCCTTTCAGAGCTGTCAACATGGGGACATGGGGAGTGGAAGGGTTGCGGGTAGAGATTTTATTTATTTATTTATTATTTATTATATTTGTACCCCGCCTTTTTTCCTGCAAGGAACCCAAGGCAGCTTACATAATCCTCCTCCTCTCCATTTTATCCTCACAACAACCCTACCCTGTGAGTTAGGTTAGGCTGAGAGTCAGTGATTGGCCCAAAGTCACCCAGTGAGTTTCATGCCGAACGGGGACTAGAACCCGGATCTCCTGAGTCCCAGTCCAACACACTCACCACTACGCTACACTGGCTCTCTCATCACTACGCTACACTGGCTCTCTGTATGAGGAATTCATTTCAATTTGTTTTTGATCAGGATTTACCCAATCTGCACCTTCTGGATCAAACACAGACTCAGACACAATTTGCGGTTGAAGTCCATACATTTTTGAGCTTGCAATGTGATTTGAGGACTGCTAAAAATGTGTTCAACAGAATGCATACATTTGAAAAATGTGCATGAAAAAATGTGTACTTTTGAAAAATGTGCACAAATATGCTTTAATCAATGGAATTGATTAAGGAGGGAGCATAGCTCAGTGTGATAGAGCACATGCTTTGCATACAGAAGGTCCCAGGTTCGATCCCCGGCCTCTCCAGGTAGGGCTTGGAAAGAATCAGTCGACTCAGTGTCGACAATATTGGGCTAGATGGACCAATGGTCTGACTCAGTATATGGCAGCTTCCTATGTTCCTATGGAATAAGAATGCATACATTTCAAAGATGTCCACAATTGATTGTCCATTTGGGAAAATGTACATGATGAAATATCCATGGATTTTCATGTGAAAAGAAAACAACAAAGCTCACAATCTGATACAGGCTTGAGTCGGAACAAGTTTGAAGATGAAATTTGGAGAACTTCGAGGAGCTTGAGTTTTGCTGATTCACACATCCCCAGTTGGGGGTAAAGAGTGAGTCCACCACTCCCTCTTCACCAGGGAAGGGCAACTTGCTGCCCTCCAAATGTTTTGGCCAACAACTGCCATCAGCCCTAGTTAGCATAGCCAATGGTGAGGGATGGGAGCTTGGGGGCCAGAAGTTGTCCACCTCTGTTCTACACTTACAACAAAGCCCTCTTTGGTGAACACCTGAAGAAGGCTTTGGAGAACAAATCAAGTATTCATATGCTGCCTTCATTTTAGTTAAGTGGGTAGTAGTCTTTTGTCACTACCAGGGATGGTGTGAGACTTCAGACAAGGGAGTATTAAATGCAACCTGCAGTGCTCTGTAAGATTCTTCAGAGAAGAGGTCCAAGCAGAGGCTGGCTTTATTAGAATGATTGAGTGGGGTTTCACATATTCCTAGTTTCATAGTGGGGTTTCACATATTCCTAGTCCCTTTACCAGTAGCGGTTGCTTGATGGCAAGGTTCAAGTTGAGGGCAGCTTGGATTGAGCCGTGCAGGTTGTGATGCCACTGAATACTCTTTGGCCCCTACTTCCACCACCAAATTTTGCCTAAAGCAAAAATCAGACGTGAATTTAAATTATCCCTGTCGGTTCAAACCTTACAAACAATGTCTTACTACCTTACAAAATCTTACAAAAAATTCAAATAATTGTGATAGGCTCCAGGAAAAAAACAACCAAAAACAAATGGAGAGCTGTGGGGCTGTGGGAGAGTCTTACAGATGCGTCTGTGACTTCTGTAATTTTCAGTGTAACTAAACCAAAAGATTTCATAGATCATCACCTGATTTTATTCTTGAGTCCATACCTTATATATGGTCTGATAGATAGATAGATAGATAGATAGATAGATAGATAGGGAGGGAGGGAGGGAGGGAGGGAGGGAGAAAGAGAGATGGAGGGAGGGAGGGAGAAAGAGAGATGGAGGGAGGGAGGGAGAGAGAGAATCTCCTAGCAATAAGGCCTGTCGGCTCTCACTCATGAAACCTTTGATTTAAATCAGAGGTGGGCAACCTGCAACCTTTGGGCCACATGTGGCCCTCAGCCCAACATCATGCAGCCCTCAGTCTAATTTCAAAAAGCCGTCTGAGTGCAATTGATTCAGACCTCTGGCAAGAGCAATCTGTCCCTTCCCTGGCAGCCAGTGCATGGGAAGAAAGTGGGATGGTAGAAAGAGAGAGAAAAGAGAGTGGAAGAAAAAGGAAGAGAAAAGGGGTGACCCACCCACACTTGGCTCTGGCTCTGCCCACTGCTGGCTTCAGTCCTCTCCCTGCCAATATGTCCCCCCACCCGTGACAGACTACCCACAAGGGAATGTAGCCCATGACAGAGAAAAGGCTTGCCCAATCCTACTTTAATTGAAGAAGGGCTTTCTGAGTTTCAGGCATTTCCAACAAATCTCACTTTCTTTGTTCTCTCATTTTTATTTTTATTTCCTTTTTCTAAACTTGCATGGAAGCATATTTGATCTTAAGTCATATGCTTCCCACCCCCCTTTTGCAGGAAGACACAGCAAGTGCCTAACAGAATGAGTGTGGTTTGCTATTTTTGTGGTCTAATAACAAGAGGAAACCCAAATAAAACACCATTGTACTGAGAACTGAAAGTGCAGACAGAGAAACAATTAGGCTTTTATCACGTTTTATCCTGTGTATGCATTAGGAAAAATCATACATTTTATTTACTCAGCAATTTTGAATGGACTTCTTTCTTACCTACTGAGCAGAATCCTAGTTCTTTTGTGTATTGCTATTGCAAATGACAACAAATTATTAACATGCTTAACAATGACACTGACTCAAAGCATAACACAAAACTTTGTGCCACAGGAAAAGGGGGGCGGCAGAAGAAACAGAATAGCTCAATAAACCCTGCTTGCTAACTATTCACCTCTGTCATTGGTACAATAAATGAGATAAATGCATATATACCCAATGAACTAATGGCCTGGACTATGGAAGCAATAACTAGCAAATGAGTCTGAACTGCAGACGACAGTATAATGTGTATGCAGCTTAAGAACAAGACATTGACCTCTTCCTCTTCCTCTTCCTCCTCCTCCTCCTCCGGTAATGGATAAGCAGCTAGTGCTAGTATACAACCCCAAACCCTCTGATAATCAGTAATGTCAAATTTAATTTCCTAGAGCTGATCTTCATGTGCAATGGTATCATGGGAACAAGTTTTTTTCTGGACTGTACCATTCATACTGCAGAAAGGGGGAATCACATGCTAATGCTCTCCCGCATTGGGGAAAAGTCCTGTACAGACAAAACTAGTGCATCAGGGAGAAGGAAGGTTATCAGTACTTTTCTTTGTCAGATTTTTTAAAATTGTATTTAAACACATTATTCCCCCTTCCTGTGGTCTGAATTGTACAATCTGGGATGGGGGGGGAGCCTTCTGCACCGTATGATTCTGCTGCATCTATGGCCTGGCTGTTAGTTTCTGAAAATAATCACGAGATCCATACCCATGCCATAAGGCCCCGCTTATATTTTTCTTCTATATGGCTGGTTAAATAGCCTGTAACCGCCTCCAGTGGAAGCTTTAAGTGATTATGAAGAACACACTCCCGCTTTTCACTTCAAATTAACTGGGATGGCTTGTCTATCATCCAAGGAGCTTTTAAACCAGTGACCTTAAAATCTGCTCAGCAGCAGGCAGGCTAGAATGGAACTTCACTACTATTTAATTGGTTCATATTATCCTTTGTTTCTAACTACAGATTAGCCTAACTGATCCCAATACAGTTTTTCCAAAAGGTTCTTCATTTCACATTTAAATAACAAAAAAACATAGCACATCTGAAGAATTACAGGGGTAGTTTATGGGGAAATTAAGGATTCTTTTTTTAAAAAAATAGATGGCTGACAATAAAATAGTAAGTGTGGTGGGAGTGAAATGGTGGGTTGATTTTGACCACAATTTCCAAAAACCTGCCAGCGCACACCAGCTAGGGAAAAGGGGGAAGGGCTTCTGGAGGGCAAATACAACTTTTAAAAAAGTCTTACACAGTTCTTTGTTCTCACTTGGTTCCAATGGGGGTGGGGGTCAGATGCACCAGTTCCACGCTAGTGTAGGGGGGCAATCTTGGGGCCCCTCCAGAACTGAAGAGGTTTTGGAACAAGTGGATTCTAGGCTTCTTCCATCCTACCCATGTGCTCTGCCAAATGTTTTCCCAAAGGGCTTGGCAGGGGTTCTTTGATGAATTCTCATGCCACAATAAATCCGGGAGGATCAAGCCAAACATCTTTTATTGCGAGTTAAGATCCTTATTATACAAAGTACGACAATCCCAAGTTCTCTAGTAAGAGCCCCACCCCTTGGACAGGCAGCAACCACAATATCACCAACCAACCAGTCAAGAAGCTCTGCCTCCAGTATCAGTTGGGTCCTTGCTGTACTCACTCAGCCTTGAGGTATCTCTCTCTCCCCCTCTGGCCGTGTCAGGGCTCCTGCTGGTTCTTTGTCCTTCTTCAGGCTGGCAGCCAAATGGTTCCTGGATCTCTCTCTTCCTTCTCAGCACACTTCAACCACACACACACCACACCACACCACCACAACCAACCAACCAACCAACCAACACTTCAGGTTGCATTTGCTAGGCTTATATACAATTCTTCTAGCACCAAACTCCATGGACTGCAGACCTCGTGTTTAAATGATTGCAGCTGCGTTGTTGTGCAGTGTCATTCTTCTGGCCAGCAGCCAGGTCACACGTTAGTAAGTTGCTGTCCATTGCATCAGGCTGGCAAGCAGCCAAGTAGCCAAGGCCATTTGCTGATAGCACAGCATAGTAAACTCTCTACATTTTAGCTTTTGAAATCAAGCCCAGAGCATAGAGGCAGAACTCTGTACAACACTCCTGTACTCCTCGACCATCTTCCGCAATTCCCAGTACACCGTGTTGTGCCCCTGGAATGCCCTGTTTCAGGTCCTACCAGCAGCAGAAGGACATAAGAACATTAGAAGAGCCATGCTGGATTGACCAAGGGTCCATCTAGTCCAGTATTCTGTTCACACAGTGACCAACCAGCTGCCCACGAGATCCCACAAGCAGGATGTGAGTGCAACTACACCACCCTCCCGCCCATATTCCCCAGCAACTGGTGTACATAGGCATAATGCCTCTGCTGCCAGTACAGTTACACCTGCAGAAGTGGAGCCTGCAGAGCAGACACAGCCTCCCTAACAGCAGATAGGAATCTCTGCCCCATCGAAAACCATCTGAGGTGGTTGACTGAAGGGCTTCGGATTGCTCTGCCCCACCACTTAGGTCCCGCTACCGAAAAGGTCATTTCTGTTTTCTGTGTTCTCTCCGTTCACATCTCTGCTGGGAGCAAGACACAAAGCGGATTCCCCACTGATGAGCTCATCAGGTTCCTATTGCAGACAGACAAATTGAAATAAAAGAAATATTTGTGCTGCTCTCCAGGGCTCAACAGCACACTTTCTGCAGTGGCCAAGCCACCAATGCAATATCCTGCACCCCCAACCTCCAAACAAACAAACAAAAAACCTTAGGGGAAGAATGTGCTGCTGACACTGATGAGGAGCCCAAGAAACTGTTGGAAAATTACTCTTCCCCACAGAGAAAATTTGGTGAAAAGTTACACACACACACACACACACACACACGCACACCAAGAAGATGGTTTTGATTAAATAAAAAGGAAGAAAGAAGAAAGAAAGAAGAAGAGAATGGTCATATCATTCTTAAAAACAGTGGATTCTTGAAACAGCATTTTTTTTGTTTTCTTTGTTTCTTTTCTTCCTTTCTTTAGTCCTCCGGTAATGCATAAGCATTATCTAATCTTTCTTTAGTTGAGGACAGGAAGGGCAAGATCCCAAACACAGCCTTCTCTTGGTTTTATTCATGATAACATTGAAAAGCAAGTGTTATTTTAACAGTATTTGTTGTGGTTACTTGTGATGCCTCACAATAAGGATACTCATTGGGATGATTCCAGAGTGGTAGTCACACAAGTTAGTCACAAGTACTGTTAGTACTTCAGTTAAGCATGACTAACTTTACACACTGATTTCAATGGGACCTAAGTGTAACAAACGTAGTCTGTATCCAAGCCTAATAATGGAACAGTGTCCACCTTCATAAAAAGTGAAGTACCCTCAGTTCCTAGACTGACTCTGCCCACCCAGCCTGGCCATTGGATCTTCCTGGACAGGGAGAAGTACAAGACGGGTTCTCTGTTCCAGTTGGGCCTTGCTTGAGCAACAAGATCTTCCTGAGCTCTGGTGTGTTCTTGTATCCTTGGTTGTTTTCCAGTCTTGATTTCTGGCTTGTTCCTCATTCCTGCCTCCTGATTTGTCCACTGGGTCTGGCTTCTGGCATGCTTCTCAGCCATGCCTCCTTTGCTTCTGACTTAACGTTCAGACCTGACTACTGGCTTGGACCCACAGGTCCTTGCTCATCTCAGACTTCTACCCATAGCTCAGTTCTAAAACTATGACAGCTAAAAGGAACCTCAACTTTTAGAAGCAGTGAACCTCTGAATATCAGTGGCAGGGGATCATAATGGAGGAAGGCTTTTGTTTTCATGTCCTGCTTCCCAGAGGCATCTTATCAGCCACTGTGGGAAACAAGATGTTGAACTTGGTGGACCTTTGGTCCAGCAGGGTTCTTATGAATATGGTACTAATTTATTAACTTTCAGTTAATAAGAATGGAATGCATGCCTATTCTGCACAGTGTAACATGGGAACCCACTAAATCTGCATAATAGCCATTTCCCTGCATTTGAGAGCAATAAATGTATAAATTCTTAAAACTGCACTAGATGAAACAGTAATAGGTTTTGTCAGGCAAGAACCTGTAAAGATCATTTTGCAAAAATAAAAGCATGAGTGAAGTTTGAACATTTTTTCCTGGAGGAACCACTTCACTCCCACTGGACTCTCTCCTCCTCTAACAAGTTAACCGAGAACTCTGCTCAAGACATGACAGATCCAGCGGCTACACAACTCCTTCCACACTTCTTACCATTGTGTTTTCTAATTCTGCAGAGAGGAATAACAGTGTGCAAGCTAGATACAGCTTGCATGCCCTCCATCTAACTTTGCCTTTGGCTAGTCCGTGCATTTGGATGGGGGAACATATAGCTTAGGGACACTGCTCTCTCAAACTCTGGTTCTGCCTGCTTGCTGGAGAGAGATTTGCTGCAGCATTTTGTTTGTGCAGGGGCAACAGAAGTATAGGAAATCACAACAACAATAGTTCATTGTCTTACTACTGGTGGAACATTCACTGGTAGAACCCACTTTGAGGTTTCAAATGTAACAGAACCTAGGGCATATCTTTTCCTACAAATCCAAAATTTTTGTTGCAGCTGCTGTTTGTTTCGTTAAATGCTTAAGCGTTCGCAGATATATTTGATTGTACTTCTTTCGGAAAGCAACATGATTGAATTTTATCAACCATGGATCAAAAATATTTAGTGCCAGCATAAAGGGGCAGCATCACTGGGCACTTGCTGAGGCCCAGAGTTTGACAGGAGGGGCACCACTGACCCAAGAGGCTGGGCTGATCACACATTTCCCAATGCCAAGGTCCGTTGAGATGGCACAGTATTCATACAGGCTGCAGCAAATTTCTAGCACCATATCATAGCTGCAGTGGGTATGTAACTCAGCCTTCCTCAGTCTGATGCCCTCCAGATGTGTTATACTTCAACTCTCATCAGCCCCAGGCAGCATGGTCAATGGTCAGGAGTGGTGGGAGCTGTTGTCCAAAATATTTAGAGGGCACCTGGTTGGGGAATGTTGCTGTAACTAAATCTTACACCTATAGTCTCTCCAGCTCATGGTCTCTGAGATCAGTGGCTTAAGATGGAAGCTGGAGGAACAAAACAAAAAAAAAGGTATTGCTCTGTTGACCATGCAAGGTGGGAAGATGATCAGAATCCTAGTATTGATGACAGCCCTGGACAATCCAAAGATTTCTGATAGCCTGCCAATCACACAGCTAATACTTCACACCTCCATTACACATTGTGTTGAAATGAGTATATGAGTTATCTTAGAATAATTGCCCGTGCAATGCAAACTTACCCAATGGGAACTGGAAGTAGTGATGCTGGAGAAATCTGCAGCACATTCAAATGAGTTTGGATTTCTCTGAATCTGACCAGCAGACTCTGTAGTGGACCAGCTTTTCCCAAGTCATGTGGATTCTGTGGACTTGCGGACCAGGGTGCTTTGGGTTGTTGTTGTTTTTTACTTTTGGGGAGGATTTGCAGAAATTTGCACATGTGCTAATGTACATTAGCACTAATGCACAGTTGTGCAAGTGGAATTAAATTCTCGTACATCCCTTTAAAAAAATAGAATAAAATCTAATTCTGTCAATGAGCAGATGATGGAATGAAAGAAGCCTGACAATCCATGAAACACAGATGGAACGGATTTAACAAAATCTGTACATCCCTAACTGGAAGCATGTTCAATTCTTTGAAGAAATGAAAGATGTACCACCTGAAGCCTACATGTTGCCAATCCCTGCTCCAATATCAAAACTGCCGAGATTCTAGAGGTTGCTTATAAGATTTGACTTTGATTCTTTTGTTTTCCCTCCGAACTCCAATAAGTGCAAACCAGCCTTCTGTAGAAAAAGGAAAAAAAATGCTTGTGTGGTGAAAAATGAAACACACAAAGCCTTGCATATCACTCTGTTGTTAGAGTCCATTTTGCTTCAGCATTGTTAAGTCTGGATTTCAATCATGATTTTGAAGAAAAGCCAGTGACTAAAATCAATCGAACTACCCAGTCCTATTCATCAATTTTTGCTTTATTGGCAGCTTATGCTTCGAAAATTAAGTCTCACAAAAGAAACCTGGAGAGAGGGATGGGAGAAACATGTCTGCCTGATAGTTATGTTGCCAGATATTATCTCGGAGACAAAGACCTGCTTAACACCAGGTCTTCACTACTCTTCTGATTGCAATCTCATTTCACTTGTCCTTGGTAGTGCTGTGTTTGCGGTGACCTCCAGCTTGTTAAATATTCAGCAGAAAGTTTATGGACTTTCCCATAACCTTGATTAAAAGCCTATTGGGAACACGAATGCTGAACCAAGAACTTTTTTTTTGTCCATTTTGAAAAGCAGCTGGAGTACTTCATGCTGATTTCTGTTTTGTTAAGAGTACTTCTAATCAGCAGTCAGAGGGCCAAAAAAAATGGGACCAGCGGCTGAGGGGAAGGAGAATAGTAATAATAATAATAATAAAAAATAGATAAAAGGAAAAAAGAGCCAATCCCGAATGGCCTCTGTCCTTTCCAGCTAGAGGGAACATCTGGCACACCATTCAGTTTGCAAAGCAGGATCCTATTGCAATTAGAATGTAAATAAGGTGGTTCTAGGGGGGGAAATCCCCATATTTTTCTCCTTGTGATAATCCAGTAAATGAAATAATTCTTCTTTGGTACTCAGATAGCTGAGCATCTTTCAAACTGCACCTCTTCATGAAAGACAACACTTTACCTAATCATCATTGCTGCAATTTTTGTTTGTTTGTTTTTGTAAGTTTGAGGGGGGGCAAAGTAAGAGAGAGAGAGGGTAGAGTCACAGCACTACTGACCTTCTCTCTCCATAATGAGATAGCAAGAATATTAAGTTTAGATAGAGGGGTTTACCAAAAGAAACTGCTTCAAAACACTGTTTAGGGCAATGTGAACATAAGAACATAATAAGAGCCCTGCTGGATCAGACCAAGGGTCCATCTATTCCAGTATTCTGTTCACATAGCGGCCGGCCGACCAGCTGCCCACAGGAAACCCACAAGCAGGACATGAGTGCAACAGCACCCTCCTTCCCATGTTCCCCAGCAACTGGTTTACATAGGTATGCTGCCTCTGAACTGGCGGTAGCATATAGCCAATCAAGACTAGTAGCCATTGATAGCCTTCTCCTCCATGAATTTGTCCAATCCCCTTTTACAGCTGTCCAAATTGGTGGTCATCACTACATCTTGTGGAAGTGAATTCCATAGTTTAACTATATGCTGTGTGAAGAAATATTTCCTTTTATCTGTCCAGAATCTCCTACCAGTCAGCTTTATGGGATGACTCCAGGTTGTATTATTATGAGAGAGGGAGAAAAAGGTCTCCTTATCCACTTTCTCTACACTATGCATAATTCTGTACACCTCTATCATGTCTCCCCTTACTTGCCTTTTTTCTAAGTGGGAACCAGAAGGGATCAGTGTGCACATAAGGATGAACATAAATGTTATCTCAGCATGAACATGAGAGGAGCATTTTTAAAGAAATATTTGCAAATTCCCGAATTTGTGATCATGTTCATTTATTTATTTTTTTTAATGTGTACTTTGCAACACACTTTTTAAAAATAAAAATAAAAATGAGGCAATCAGATAGAAGAGAGCAAGGTTTCCAGTTCAGGACGTGGCACATCTTAAGAGGGTTTTTGGTTTCCTCTAAAATGTTGCTCCACAATCATGGGCTAGAATCATGTTCTCTTTGGTTAAATCAAACTCAAGCTACTGAATATTTCATATCATGACTCTGCAAAAATCTGCACTTAAAGACTTGCCAAAGACGAACAGAATTAATTACACAAAGAAAAACAGTCAATAACATTAAGGCCTGAATTGTCCTGGTGTAATCCAAGAAGTCACATCATAGGTAATGAAGTTTGCAATGATTTCTTTCCAGTTACAAGACAATATCTCAGTTTTCTATTTTCTTTGCAACATCCTGTTTATAAATTAATGCCTTTTTGATCAATGGAAATTATTTCAAAGAATTTTTATTCATTTTTATTTTTAACCTGGAGGTTAGCAGAGAAACCTCTGCATAACTACAGTGCTGAATGAAGCTTGGCTTCTGCCAGTGCTGATTCATTCTGACTCATTGTGTAAGAGCAATGGTGTTATCATTCGAGAGTCGTACTAGCTAGATTTGCACTTTTAAGAAAATGCTTTAGATCAGTTGAAAAGATCTTAGCTTTGTTCCTATTCATTTCCCTAGCCACTAGTGAAGTCTGCAAAAGATGGTGACAAAAATAGTCTGGAGAGGCAAGTAATTATGTAGGAGGGAGAGGAGAAAGGATTGTAGAACGTTAGAATACTCCTGCTAAAAATGTTATCCTAACTGGAGAGTCAGTCAGTCAGGCAATCACTCGTGACCCAAGTAAGATGGTCTTCCAGGATAAAAATTTACAAAAAGGTGATTTTAAAAGGAGGAAAATTCTAAAGAAAATTGAGTAGACTCTAGCGATGGGTCCGTAAGTGACTGTGGAGGCCAATTCTAGATCCACACAGCTTCCCACAGTGAGGACACAGGCTACCAGATGGAAGATGGTCCTGAAAAGGATTCATTTGATGTGCTTTTCGCTTAGCACGTTTCTCCCTTTCACCTTGCACTTGGGCTTCTTCAAAGTCCATAGAACCTTTGTGAAAGGCCAACCTCCAGTTAGATCGTTCATGGGCCAGAGCTTCCCAGTTTTTGATGTTTATATTGCATTTTTTTAGATTAGCCTTAAGAACATCTTTAAACCTCTTATACTGACCACCGATATTCCGCTTTCCATCCTTGAGTTGGGAATAAAGTAACTGCTTTGGGAGATGGCAGTCAGGCATTCGAACAACATGACCGGTCCACTGAAGTTGGCATTGAAGGATAATTTTTTCAACGCTAGTAGTTTTTGCTTCTTCCAGTACACTGACATTTGTCCGCCTATCTTCCCAAGTAATTCGCAGGATTTTCCGGAGGCAACGTTGATGAAATCTTTCAAGGAGTTGGAGGTGACGTTTATAGATAGTCCATGTTTCGCAGGCATACAATGGAGCTGCTCGTTGACCGTAATAAATATATTCATTCAGGCATACAATAAAGTTGGTAATACAATGGCTTCATAAACCAGTGTTTATGTTATCCTAACTGGAGAGACCCTGGGCTGATAGATCCCCTTCCATGTATCAGGGAGCGTCATCACGGTATTTATGCAAAACACATTTACCACTGTTGGGACACATCATGCTAATGAATACAGCACAGTATGCACTGTGTTGAAAACTTGATCTTGTGTCAATTGCGGGAGAAGCAGGAGGAGGTGGAAAGGTGTGAAGGACTGCCAACCGGTCCTTTTCTCAAGACCAGAGATCAACGGTGCAAAATTGCCAGCCTTAGCTCGGCCGTCTTGACACTGATTCTCTCAGGGCCTTGCCCTTGGTCTATACACTGGATTTAGCACTGAACCCCAGAGGAACCACACACACCATGTGGGGTAAAACCAGGAAAGTTTATTTAAGGTAAACAGATTACAATAAAAGGTGGGGAATGAGGGAAGAGGGAGAAAGGTGGGGAGACACTTTGGTACATACAAGTAGAGCTATAAAACAACAAAACTAGTTCTTTACTATATAAATACCCAGGCACTCCCTTTACCTCGGGGTTGGTCTTCTTTAGAGCCTGCCTCAGCCAAAAGCCCTACTCCCGCAAAAGCGTGCAGACAACAACGAAACCCAAAAGCCACAGCAGCAGTATAGATTCTTCCCCCCCACCCCTCCTTTCAGTAGCCCAAGTGTCTTTAGCCAATCAGGATGAACTTTATCTGGGCCAGGCAGGAGAGGGGTGGCTCTTTGCCGCATTTGCATGCAAATAGCTTTGGCACCGGCCATCAAAGTCATGGGAGACTCTGCGGCATCAGGAGCCATCAGAGAAACTATGTACATTTTGCATTTCCCAGTCCCCAGCTGGGATTATACTTGTTTACACATGACGAGGTGTGTGTGTGTGTGTGGTGCAGGAAACTCTGATGCTTTTTCTCCACAAAAGGTGATGTGTGCAGGGAAAATGGCCCTTTAAGTCTCCTCCTCCTCCTCCTCCTCCTCCTCCTCCTCCTCCTCCTCCTCCTCCTCCTCCTCCTCCCCACCCCACATCCAGTAAGCTCATGTGCACCTTCAATGGTGTGAAGGAGTGAAGATTATTAAAACAAGTAATTCACAGCTCCTCCTGCCAGCCACAAAAAATCAGAGAGGAGGAGAAGGGGCTGGGGAGAGAAGAGGGGGAAGCTGTGGTGCTACTGCCTCCTGTTGCCATCCTCCCGCCACCTCCCATGGGGTGGAGCTAGTAGGACCTGTTCTTCTCCACCCAAAAGCAATTCTTGAAAGACAAATAACCCCCTGAACAACCCCCCGAGCTCTGCTCGCCCTACCTTTTCCCTGGCTCGACTTGCATTCTCATGAGCCAAGCAGGGGAAGCGACTTCTGTTTTCCAGCGCTATGTTTTTTATGTAGAAAATGGCATAAGATACGTTAAAAACGGCTGCAATTAGCATAATTTGTGCAATTCACAACCATTTTTAATGTATCTTACACTATTTTCTATGTAAACAACGTAGCGCTGGGACCCGGAAGTCCGGCGAGCGCCTCAGTTGCTTCTCGGGCTCAGCTCAGCTCGTGCACCACGAATCGAGTGCTGGGCGGATCACCCACCCCTGTCACCAGCTCTTTTTGATTAGCAGAGACACTGGCATAATCTGCCACACCGCTCAAAATTCCATGTACCCTCTGAGCTTGGCTGGAATCCTCACAGTAGCTTGAGGGAAATAAATGTGCCAAGCAATAATATATTGTTCTCTGCTGTAATGCAAAGTGTTTTGGGGGGCTTGGACTTGAATGGGCAGTTAGGACCCATTAGCTTTACAAAAGACCTGGTCCCGGTGGAGTTGAAAACTGATAGAACTAATTTGTTGATATGGATCGACACAGCTGCCTGCCTTTTTGGCCTTTTATTCAGGGCATGACTGTGGGGCCCATAATGCACCTGCATGAGAATTTACCACTACTGGTACCATCCATTTGGGTGGCCAGGTGTTTCCTAGTGAGAGAGCCCTCTGTTCAGGGTGGTGTTTTCGTCCCTTTACATCTGGTAAAACTCCAATAAACCAGAAACTCAAGGAAGAGGGTACTACTGAGTGAGACATGAGACAAGGTGGAACAGTGCTGCAGGTCATGCAGTTGTACTATGCGCCACCAGTTGTTGTGCCTGCCTCAAATGCTGATTTCTAGTTGCAGAAGCTGGTAGGATTATATCATAATCTTCCATTAAGCCTTTGGAACAACTCCCTAGTACGAATACACCTAAATAAATGTGACTGCAATAATGGCATATTCTTCTCCTATTTACCTCTGTCTCCATTTCCCTCCCCTTCTCTGTTGTCTCCCTTTTGTCTGTGTTCAGAATATAAGCCCCTAGAGAGCAGAGCCCTGTTCTCTCATACTTGGAAAAGTATCACACACATTCATTTATTTATTGCTAGGGTTTATTCATTGCCATAAGGCAAATATCTCTGAGAACAATGTACACTTAAGAAACCACAAATAAAAACCAAAATCTATACTTTTAATCGAATTTAAGGATCAACGTAAGTAAACAATCTATTAAAAGTAACAGAGGCTAAAACTAGCATCACAAAGAAGATTGAAAAATATAATGGCCATAAAAGAACTTAAAAACATATTTTGATAAAACAAAACAAAACCCAATAATGGATGATGATGTTATAATATGAATTCAGCTTTAAGAACATAAGTACTGTAGTTAAATATCTAGATGGAGTGTGTGTATGAATGAAACTTTTTTCTACACAAAGTTGGGTTTGTTTGTTTGTTTGTTTTGTTTTTAACACCTGGCACTTTCATACCCTTTGCATCTGGTTTCTGACACTGGGAGAGGAAAAGGTTTGACTATTTTGCTGTAATGTGTAGTATCTGATTAATTCTTAATATGTCCATAAAGTTCCATATGACTCTTATTATGGAGTCCCTTGTCAAAACCCCATCAGCTTACCTGGCTGAAGATGCATAAATGAATAATGATGACCCGATACAGTCATAATCTACCGTGCTCTGATACATTATTAAATGTTTGTGCTTTCCTGGTGGAAATTCCTGAATGACAAAGCATTTGGACAAGGAGGATGTTTGTTAGCTTCATATTTTGGAAACTAATCATGATCCATCGTCAGATCAATGAAGGCTCACTTCATTAGCATGAACAAATGTCTCAGTGTTTTGAAAACCTTATGAGCTTCTTGGTTGTGGTTGCCAATGATTTTGCTGACCACTATAATGAAATTTCTTTCTTGATTTGTTCTGGCTTCTGAAGTCTCAGCTTAATGAGTGCATCTCTTCTTTGCAAGAATAGTTAAGGTAAGACGAGGTAATGAATGTTCCTCCATAGTCTTGGGATCTCACTGGGAGCAATTAATTCTCTGTTTATACAACAGAGTACTAAAAACATGCAATTTTTGAAACGTTGCGAAAATAATAATCTACTAACAGTCCATGGACATGCATACTCACAGACAAATCCAAAGAACTCAGTCTGATGAAGCCACAATAACATGCAATTTTCCTAAATGAAGCATTCAAGATCCCCGCACCCATACGCGCGCGCGCACACACACACACACACACACCATTTGTCCCTGGTGACATGTAGCCAAAGAACCAGGTTCCACAAGGCATTTTACTTCTATGGGAACTGAAACCAGCTTGTGTTCGTTGTGCAGGATGAAAATGCAAATTTTGTTGAAACCTTTCCATAAATCTTCCCTTGGCTTCCAGCTGCCGATAGTACATCGTTTGACGTTGTTCCATCTCCAGTTGAGAAAATAATGAACAGTGCATTGCTAAACCTCTGGTTCACAGGTCTGTGATCAGATTGAAGGGCACGTCTGTGTGATATTTCTCCAGCACCAGAGGGCTGGACAAGAGTCCCATGGATCAAGTACTGATTTCTTACAGGTTGGAATTGGATCTTGCAGACAATTCAACTCAGGAGACTAACATCATAGACCAGAACCCTACAGGAGTAAGATGATTTCAGAGAGCTTGTTATATACCACTGCCTCATTTATAGCTTCTAGCCTTGATTGCTACAGTCCTTCATTCTGGGAAACTGGCGGGGGGGGGGGATCATCTTTGTACTTTCCTGCATCCCACTTGCCTTCAAACCTGCATCCTGTTCAGTTTTCTGCCTTGCCCTGCCACACGGTCAACCACAAGAATTGTGGTGTTGGCTTACCCTCCTGTCTGGGCTGGAATATTCATTCAGGCCTACCTCTGTTTCTTGACATCTTCATCATGGAGAAGGGGTTTAGTGGGCATTCCAGGGGGTGGGGAGCGAAGGGGACTGGCATGGCCAAGATTTCCCCAGCCATTTCATATCCTCTAATATTTCACAGTTGAAAATTGAGATGTGCCTGCATCATGGCTCACGCTGGCTCAGCTTGTCTGAGTGTGGAAAGCTAAGCAGGGTCACGCCTGGTTATTACTTGGATGGGAGACCCCTCCTCTAGTTTCCTGCATTGAGCAGGGGGTTGGACTTGATGGCCTTGTAGGCCCCTTCCAACTCTATAATCTATGAAACCCAAGATTACTCCATAAGCCCCAACCATCCAGTATTACACAGCACTGAAGGGCCTACTCCACCTTCTGTATGCTGTTTTCATTCATTTTATCCTGTCATCTACTGATTTCAAAACCAAGGGGGCAATTTTGGAGAAGATATACTTAGTGCACAATTCTATGGGGATGCCCGTAACCTTCCAAACTTGGAGTATTGCAGGCATCCTATGCAGGGTAGGAGGAAGGCAGAAGTGAAAGTCACCTCTGTGCTTCTCGTGCTCTGCAAAACAGGTAGACAGCTGATTTCAGCTGTCTAACTGCGGTGCTTCAGAGGGGGAGGGAAGGGGGCTGAGGCACCACCAGGATCTTGGCCGTGCCAGTCCCCTTCGCTCCCCACCCCCTGAATGCCCACTAAACCCCTTCTCCATGGTCACTTTTGTGACCTCAGAAAAGCAGCCAGCGTCAGCGTGGCTCTTTCTGTGCTGGCTGTGAGGGGAGGGGGATCTGAGTGTGGATCTCCAGCTCTGAGGTCAGAGCGATTTCCCAGCCTCAGAGCTTGGAACCTGAACAATCCATCTAGACACTGGCTGGGGGCCATAGGATTGCTTTGTTAGTGATGGGTAGTGATGTCACTTAGGGACACCTCTAGGTAGTGGTGTCCACGAACCTTAGGGGGGTCCCGCCTCTCTACGACCTCGTCTCTCCGTGGTGGCGCCCCCCCGCTTTGATATTCTGAGTGGCGCGGAGCTGGCCGGAAGTGACGCAACGGGACCCTGCGCCGGTGCGCTGGGCCCCCACACTGCGTATTTTCCGGAGAAACAAAGGCAATAGGACCAGCATGGCCGGCACGGCGGGCTCGACACAGAGAGGCAAGGGAGCCCCGGGACCCAGTAAGGCCCGCGAGTCTCTGGCGGGCATGAGTCGGGCCGATTTCGGCCCGCTATGCCCCCCCTAGATGAAAGGATACATCCCTACCTCTCTAGGTTGCCTGTCATTTTCAGAACAATGGTCCAGGAGGAACAAAGGGGGATACATGAGACTTTTTTGGGATACCCTCAATGTGCCAAAGCTTTTGAATGAAAACACTTCTGCCTATTCATCTGGAACATGTCAGACTCAGACTCCTTAGAAAGGAAATTAACACAACAGATTTCATCCAATTCTGCCAAGAAACAAAGACGTTATTGACAGTTCCCTGCCTTAAAATATCAAAATAGAAAGGTATGTCACACAAAACCCCGTACACCTATTTTTCTGACACTTGGCAGGCATAACCCCTTGTACGGGGCTGCTATGCCTGCAAATATCATCCAGCTATGACAAAGCGGGGGGGAAAGTTACAGCAATTGCTGTTGTTCCCATGATAGTAAACAGGAGGGAACAAGCCTTGGATTTCTGAATCTCAGTTCAGGTTCGGTACCCAACTCAAAGTGGAAGTCCTTTGAATTAGTCGAAGCAGAATCAGGTCATTTCCCAAAGTTCTGAATCAGTGTCTGAGTTGAACCTGATGGTTAGTTTTTGTTTGTGCATTTGTTTTCCTGACAGGATCCTCATCATTCACAGGTATATGACAAGCAGGTACAACATGGCCTTCTCCATGCTGGGAATATTGAACTTGACTGGTGCATATGCCTGATAATTTTGTTTCAGTTCATTTGGGTGGGTGGGGGAATGAAAACCCAAGTAACAAAAATGAATTCATCAATAATGAATAATGAAACAAATATATTTAAATTTGATTATTATTGAATGAACAATAGGTTGTTTCATTGAAATGTATAAATAATGAAATATTATTGTTTAATGACAAAAACAAACAGAATTACAAAATAAATACATAAATAACTTGTACCCTTCTACCAGAAAATAAGGAATGACCTTGGTAAATAGTTGGAGAAGATGACATCATACCTGATCCTTCCAGCATTCAGAACCTAGAGCCTATTTGGGGTTTTGTAAGGAACTGTTCACGTAGGGATGGGAAAACCAGCAATTTTTTTAATTTGACTAAATTCTCCAAATATCACTTTGAAGTTCCTTTCAGATTGCTTCCATTTTTTACCTGTTTGTTTGTTTTGCTTATTTTGTTTATTTTTCAAAAGTACACACTTTCCCCCCATTGACTAAAGAATGAAAATGCATATTTTTTTAAAAAAATGTACATTTGAAATTATGCATTAAAACAAAACAAGACACGCACATCACTTCTATCTGACTGCCTCAATTTGTCAACCGCTCTGTCACCTCTGCATATGTGTGCTGGCAAGGAAGTTGGCTGGTGCATGGGACTGAGTCTAGAAGTGCAACTGAGAAACTGAGGTGCAGTGCTGCAGGCACAGGTTGCCCTGTGGGCCTGGTCCCTCCTGAGGGGTATTCTTGCCCCTTTCATGAAGTTCTAGCTTTCATTTAAAAAAAAAAAGGTAAATCTTGTGGAGAAAACATACATGCAGGATTCCACCCCCTAAGGAGCAATGTAAGGATGTAACTTAAAACGTATTAGGCTACTTTTATTGTTTGGCTAATCTACAGTTATAGCTTATGCCCCACAGAACAAATTTCTGGCTACATCTCGGTTTGGCTTTATGGACAATATCATATACAGCTTGCTTATCCCTTGGGAAACATCTTTCTGAGGTTGCCTCTTTCTGAGGGAGGGCACTGCCTAGCCCTCTGCACACTGGGGCTTTGTACCTTGCCCCCACCCCCACCTTGTGCCAGTTCTACAATCAGTGTGCTCCTGGCTCTCCCCCATCTTGAGATTGTCTACAGACTGGTGGAATGAATTCCAGCTGCCTGTGGCAGATACCACAGCATTGGCAAAGTTCAATTGGCAAAGTTTGGCAAGTGCAGTTCTCTTCACCCTAGAAATTTAGTCATATCACACCATCTGTGAACTCTGACGGCAAATAATCCCATCATTTCAGCTACAACTATCTGTTCTGTTCTGTCTATGAAGTGTGCCTTGGCATGGACAGCTGCCTCTTTTGCCAATGTGGACCTTCTGATAAACAATTTATCTGCACATCATCTTAGACAATATATACCTTTTACATCTGTGTCCTCGGATTTATTTCCATAGCTTCTACTTTAAGCTATTTTTGTCCTTTCCATTTATTCCCAACACATACCTCTCACCCTTGATGATCTTTTACACCTCCCTGTTTATTCACAGACTTCTTCCCCTTCCCCACCTCTCACTATATTTGCTGCTAAGTGGCATGCATAACCCTAGAAACATCCATCAATCTCTCTCTTTTTTAAAATCAATTTCCTCTATCTGTCCTTTTCCTTCCCTTGACTCAGCTCATTTGATTTTTCTAAGCACTGCTGCTGTTTATCTAAACTTTTCCCCATCCTAAAAGGAAGCATGCTGATGTTTATCCCACATAAATTTCATTTGCCATTGGTCTCTGCAGGTAAAATAGATGAGCTTTCGTTCCCACCATTAGTACCATTAGAAGCAAATTCTAACTATGATTTAAAGCCAGGATACATTAATGAAAAAACAGTCTGGCATCACCTAATTTTGGATATGTATGTGCACATCCAGTAGTCTACGCTGGGGGACCATAACTCAACTGTAGAGAACACATGTTTTGTATGCAGAAGATCCCAGGTTCAAAGGTTGTCACCTCCAATTAAGAGGATCTCTGGTAGAAGGTGATGGAAAAGACCTCTGCTGGAGGCCCTCTACCAGTGCGAATAGACAATACTGGACAAGAAGGACCAATGGTCTGACTCAACATAAATAAGCTAAATATGTTCATACAAAAGGGGGGTGGATTTTAGTGCAGTGCATACAGCTAAAGGAGAGGGAGATAAATTTTTGTTATGGCTTTTAAAAAGACAAGTGTCTCACATGGGAATTTCTAGCACTTAAAGCTGATATGTGAGAAGAACAGAAGTGGGACATTTCTGATTGTGAATGGGCAATTTTTGCCTCAAAACCAATGACAGGGGATACTTTTTCCAGGTTCTCTCTCAATAGCTGTAATTTCAACCAGTATTTTTAATGGCATAATTTACCTGGTTATTTCTAGATCCATTCCCCATCCAAGATCTACAGAATAGGCCAGCATACTTGCACCTGCACCATGGCAAATTGCTTTCGAAACTCACTGTAGTCTCAAAAGTGGTCTGTGATATGACATGGGATGGTGCTGTTGTCCAGGGAAAGCAGCCAAATGTAATGTAGTGTGCAAGGTATTGGACACACCTTGGATTCCAACTATTGCTAATGTTATTATTAATTTGTTAAATTGTTTTTATCATCATCATTATTATCTTCCTGGGCACTTTGATGGGAAGGTAGTGAAGAGATTTTAAAATGAAAAGCTTTTTAAACCATGCCTATTACCTTCGAACTTTAAATACTCTTCTTTCACTTATACAGATTCTGTCCATCTGCTAAGTAAATAAGGGCAGGTACACACACACACACACACACTTGGATCAGGCCAGGACAATTAAACTGAGCTTCAGTTATTCCAATCTAAGTACACATTCCAGATTTGGAGTAAAACACAAGCTATTATTTCCAAACACTCTTTTGGAAAAGTGATCACTATGTGTGTGGATGCTTTCTCTGTACAAACAGATTACTGCAAGGGCAATTGAAGGTGCAGACAGGGAGTGAAAGGTAGGCAGACGCAGAATGAGGAGAACTTGGGGAGGAGGGACATCTTCAATGTGATTGGGAAAGAAAAGCAAGAACTGATGAAGAAGGTACTCTAAAATAAATAGGTGGTTGGAACAATATGGCACACACATATATATATTTTAAACACCTCCTGCATTTGTAACCTTTATTTTATACCTGCTGGCTTGCAGCTTGGGTATCCAAATGCTATGCCAAGAATATTGGTCAGAACACAACTCTGCCCCATTAAGTAGATGACAAACGTTCAAGACTTCTTTCCCACTTCCTACAACTGCACTATATAAATTGCTTACTTCACAGTTGTCCATCTTACCTACAACTGAAGTTGATTAAACAAGCTTGTCCCAGCTTTAATTAGAGGGAAAACCATAAAGCAGGAATAGGGAATGTGTGATCCTCTAGTTGTTGTTGCACTGCAACTCCTATAATCCCTCACCATTGATATGCTGGCTAGGGATGATGGGAGCTGTAGTCCACCAACATCAGCAGGACCATATGTTCCCCCACCTTTTGGGTACCTTTGCTATCTGAAACAAAAATTGTGTGTGTGTGTGTGTGTGTGTGTGTGTGTGCGCGCGCGCGCACCAATAGGTGGATGATTATGAGCAGCAGCTCCATTTCAATTATTCTGGCCTCCTTGTGAAATCCCCTTCCTGGGGGGTGGGGTGGATTTCTCAGAGACCTTTAAGAAACTTTTGGCCCTGGAAGTTGATGGTCAATGTTAGCATTCTTTGTTTGATTGGCTGGTTCTGTTTGCTTGCTTTCAGGATTGTTTTAAATCAGTGGTGCCAACATGTTTTTTTGGCAAGCTTTGCAGCAAATCCAAGGCCAAAGCACAATTTAGCATACTACTGCAAATACGTACATATGCAAAGTTTGGGAATTTGTGAGCATTTTTGGAGAACATGCTCCTGCGCACGTTCATGTTCGGTGTTGCAAACAGGACATGTTCTCATGATCTGTGAACATAAATGAAGTTCTCTTACATCCCTACGGGATGTGCCTTCAAATCATGTCCCACTGTCTTCTTTCTCAGTGTAACAGAAGAGTGATTTGAGTATCAGAAGACTGGGAGGCAACTAGACTACATCTACATGGCTTCACACTGTCCTACAGTTCTGAAAGAGTCATGTATTGGGGGGGGCACTTGCCACTTGCAATGTGTATAGGACAAGACTAAATTGCGTAGTCACTCGGAGACCATGCTGCTAGTCTTGGGAATTTATAGGGAAGTAATGTTTGATGCTCTGGCGTGGTTGGGAAGAAAACAAGGAGCACGTTGTCATTAGCGTCAGAGAAGAAATTATTTATTGTGCAGCACTATGGGAAATCTATAACAGGCTGAGGTTGACCCTTATATCATGCTAAAAGAGAAGCAGACAAGTATTTCAGTTTATCATTTTCTAAGATTCTTTTTTCTTCCTCTCACTTTTAAACCCATATATCCCCCCCCCAGAAAGGGGGGGGGGATAAACCTTTGTATCAAAGAAGGGAGTTCTTTTTAACGTCCTTGGGTTTTCAAAGTTTTTCAGGGGAGCCTGAGTGGAAGTAGAAGATGATGGAAAAGCCCACCTCTTAAACTGAGGATAGATAAGAAAAGCAATCCTGTACTGTTGTGGTAAGGCTATTGACATCCATTTAAGACAAAGCTGTCAAGGTGACAGTAGACATATTTATTTATTTATTTATTATATTTATACCTCGCCTTTTCTCCTGCAAGGAACCCAAGGCGGCCTACATAATCATCCTCCTCCTCTCCATTTGATCCTCACAACAACCCTGTGAGGTAGGTCAGGCTGAGAGTCAGTGACTGGCCCAAAGTCACCCAGTGAACTTCACGGCTGAGTGGGGACTAGAACCCCCGGCTGAGTGGGGACTAGATCCCGAGTCCCAGTCCAACACTCTCACCACTATGCCACGCTGGCCCTTCTGGATATTGTAGGAGCTGGCTTGCCAGTCTTCTTCCTAAGCTGCTTCATCTTTGAGGAAAGCGCCAGGCCTCCAGGGCCTCTAGTAACTATACTTTTTGCCTTGCTCCACCCCTCTTTGGAATAGATCATTTCCTTTCCCGTCCCTGTACAAAGTTATCCTTACTGTTAGAAGGAATATAACAAAGTACCTACTGTATTCACCTCACAGATACTGTACCAGTCTTGCCTCAGCCTATTGAAGATCCAACTTCTCCAGCCTAGCTTTCACCAGCCAGGAGAGGCATCAGCACAATTCAGTTTGTATTTCCAAACTCTCCCTTGAGCAAACAGGCTCTCAAATTTTAAGTCTTAGTAGGAGGTCCTTACGTAGATGCAGGAAGGATCAAGCCCACCCAACCCTCCTCGTATCCACAGAGTTCCTCAACCTGGTTTCCTACTGTCCTCAGCTTGACAGGAAAGTGTAATAATGGCAACCACTAATGCCTAAAACATTGACAAAGATCCAAAGTGGTGACTTTAGGCAAGTCCATTGCCTAGAGTATACTGTGTGTGCTTTATATAAATTTAGTAAAAGGACTATAATATATCCAAACAGTTACTTAAACACACACACACACACACACACACACACACACAGAGAGAGAGAGAGAGACTTTCTGAAGATGGAACTCTATCTAGAATACCATAAACAATCCCTCATGGTATTTGGTCCCCTATTTTACAACCATGTTTTGCAACACCCTGGGTTGGCTTAATGCCACAAGCTGGAGCAGTGCAGCAATCTTTGAACTCTGCCTTAACCACAGCTGGTTCTCTAGAGGAACAGGCCATTAGCTTGAAAGTTAATACAAGGGTATACTATTTTTCCCCTCTGCACAGAAAATCCCATCTTTCTTTGCAGCCTCTGCTGTCAGCTGATTAATATCTCTGATTATTTATAGTGGAGTGTGGGTCAGAGTCGGGGAACATTAAAAATTGAACTCAAGCAGAATATGGCTTGCAGTTGAATACATAATGTAAGCTTCCAAAGGGTGAGCCTTCCATTCATTGCATTGCCAGGGTATGCAACCCTGACCTCTCCTGTAAATGTGGGAGCTGAATAAGCTTGTTTTTTTTACTGTTTCCGCCAAGATCTCTAAGGAATAAATCCCAACCAGTTCTGTTTCAGGAGGTACATCTGTAGGTGGTTAATTTGTATTGTCGATAAATGTGCCATTTCCAAGTCATTTAGATTTTGAAAGTGTTGTGTGTCGTCAACACTTATACCCATCTCTTCCTCTAAGGAGCTCAGAGTAACATCCATATGGTTTCCAGGCATTCTTCCATTTACATCTATTTTGTATCACAGAAATAATTGGTCAAAGGAAGTCTTCAGTCTGGTGCACAATGACATGATAGATAACACCATCAGTTATTTTTTTAAGTTTGCCACCTTTAGAATTCTAATTTATGTCTGCACTAAGAATGGGGGAATCTCTCAGTTTTGCTTGCTTCCACATTTGATTTTTTTCCATCCTGAATATGAATGGAAGAACATAAAGAATGTTGTGATTTTATTTATTTATTTTAAATTCTGCTCAAAACTGAACTTAAATGAAATTCTAGCCCATCTACACTGGCCAAATTGAATAGGTACAGTAAAACTATTTCCAGAATGAAGAGGGCCGTGTTGTATCTGCCTGCCATATAGCTGTTCTGGAGCCTGCCAGAAAAAAAAGAGGCCGGTTGGTTGAACTAATTCAGCACTGCAAACATGGTTGAATACATGGGGATCCAAACCCAGACTTTAAAAAAAAAAAAACACAACTAAGCATCCAGTGTCCTCTGCCTGAATGGATGGATGGTGAATGTCAGTTTAACTTTCTCCCACATTTAAATATTTTTAATTTCAAGTTATTTCCATCCCAAATCTGCAAATTTTGTCAAACCCTTTAAATCAGTATAACATCCCATTCCTAAATGTTTCACAGTTCCCACTCGCTATTTGGGGGAGTAGTAGGGGGTTGAGGGCACTGCTGGTGAGGGAGGAAAAATCAGATGAGGAGGGAAATTACCACTCTGGCTCCCAATTCTCCTGAAAAGTGGAAAGGACATAAAAGAAACTAGCTCTAAGGAGACACTATTTTCTTATTCTCAAAAGATAAGGAAGAAAGAAGAGCTTAAGATAAAATAGGCTGAAAGGCGGGGGGGCAGAGAGAAGAAAAGGAGAAGGTCATAAAAAGGATTGCCTCATTGGCTCATAAATAATAGAAATATAAATGTCATATGAACTTTATTTTATGGTGTAGGCGGCCTACTTAAAAAAAAATAGGAGCAAAGAAAGGCTCATTTTGAAGAGAAGGGCTACCTGTTCCCTGCCACCGAGGACAGTTATTCATGCTCAGTGACATTCCAGACCTTGTGACATCCGCTTTCTATTGGCCGAGCGCACCGGGTACTATGCAGTTCTCATTTTCAAACAGAATTGACAGGCTAAGAAGTTGCTATGCTCAGAGCAGACTGCCCCCTCTTATAAAATCTCAACTAATCCATACTGAATTTAAGATCCCCAAGATAAACTCATCTTCAAAATTGCCAACATAAATGGAATTCTATCAACACCTTCAAGATTTGTACATGAAAGAATGACCTCATCTTATCTAGACTGGTATATATTTAAGAACATTTCTATACCACTGAAATGATGATGATGATGATGATGATAGATAATGATGATAATAATAATAATAATAATAATAATAATAATAATAATAATAATAATAATATCCAAAAAGAAAAAGAGTCTTGTGGCATCTTAAAGTTTAGCAAATTTATTCTTGCATAAGTTTTCATGGACACTTATGCTAGAATACATTTGTTAGTGACCACCTGTGTGGCTATGACAAGTATCAAACCGGATGGCTTTAAAAAGGGATTGGACAAATTCATGGAGGATACAGAAATCAATGGCTACTAGTCTTGATGTTTATATGCTACCTCTAGTATGAGAGGCAGTATGCTTGTGTACACCAGTTGCTGGGGAACATGGGTGGGAGGGTACTGTTGCCCTCCTGTCCTCCTTGTGGGTTTCCTGTGAGCAGCTGGTTGGCCACTGTGTGAACAGAATGCTGGACTAGATGGGCCTGTGGTCTGATCCAGCATGGCTTTTCTTATGTTCTTATAGTTAAACTATGGAATTCGCTAGCACATAATGTGGTGACGGCCATCACCATAGCTGGGTTCAAAAGCAGATTAGACATATTCATCAAGGATAACACTATCAGTGGCTACTAGTCCTGATAGCTATATGCTACCTCCAATATCAGAGGTAGTATGCCTAGGCACACCAGTTGCTGGGGAACAAGAGTGGGAAGGTGCAGTTGCCCTCATGTCCTACTTGTGGATTTCCTGTGGGCAGCTAGTTGGCCACTGTATGAACAGAATGCTGGACTAGATGATTCAGCATGGCACTTCTTATGTTCTTAATGCTAGTGTGAAGGCACTTGTGCTTGTGGGGCTCCTCTGTGTGATGAAGAACCCAGATTGCCTCAGGGTTCCCTGTCGCATAGAGTAGAGCTGCTTCATACTAACATCAGACACATGGATGTCGGGACGTGATGACTAGCATCTATTCTGACATGAGATGTGTAGCCAGCAGTTTTCACTCCAGCTTCCCACACACATTCACTGAATGGACCTTGTGTTGTTGACTAATGGAAGTGCCATTTGTGCATAGAATCAGAACAGGAAGGGAATCTCATAACACAAGATTCAGAGTTATCCAATGAAAATGATGGGCAATAAATCCAGGAAAAAGCAAACTACTTCCTCACAGTGTCCGCCATTGATTAATGGAATGCACTCATCAATGGTGTGATGATGGCTTGAATGGGACAAATTAATGGATGATAGGTCTAACAGTAGTGATGATGGTTAAATGAAACTTCCATTCAGAAGCAATATGGCAGTTCATATGGAATATGAATGTTAGTTCCCAGGGAACACAGTGGGAAAGAGCTATGACCATCATTTCCTGCTTGTGGGCTTCCCAAAGGCATCTGATTGACCACTGCAGGTAGCAGGATGGTGGACTAGATAGGCTCTTGGTCTTATCCAGCAGGACTCTGTCTTGACTTAGGAAGATGAGCAATGGAGTGCAATCCTGGGTGAGAAAGCAGACCTTTGACTGTAACCTTGGAGCTGAAATACTTTTGGCCAGCAAAGGGAAGAAGATTCAAACAGTGAAATAGTTCTTTCAATGCCAATCTACATTTGTGAAGGTTTTTGAACATCACATACATGCTTCTTGACTCTTCCCCTGTGTGATAGAAAGTTGGGCACATCTAACATATTTATAGCTTTCATTTTAGCCATGGCTAGTATGACATCCCCACCTCGCCCTGTGGCCTAAGATGTCATGTTATCAAGATATGATGATACATTATTAAGAATATATGAAAGGATCCATTCATTTGAAATGGGAATGTTCAACCCACCCTTGGTTTTTGGTTTTGTTTGTTGGTTTTGTTTTTTTATCTGCATCAATTTCCTCACCTTTTAATTCAAACATCCAACTAATGACTATCCCAGAAGTGATGTATGAGAATGGTCTCAGCAGGTCATCAAAAAAAGGTTGACTTTTCTCAGAGTATTATAGTAAAGTGTTCAGCTACTACATTCTCCCACCTATGGGCAGGCTAATTAGATTAAAGGTAGAAGATCAATCACACAGTCCTGTCTTGGTAAGATTAATTACTCCGGCCCTCTGCAAATTAATTGTTAGTGTACTACTTTGAAGATGGGGAAAACCAGTACAGTTAAGGTCTCTCTCTCTCTCTCTCTCTCTCTCTCTCTCTCTCACACACACACACACACACAGAAAGAACACACAAAAGCAAAACATATCCCAGCTGAGAGATTTATTACCTTTATATCCCCCAGTGACAGTATGTGCTTCTTCGCCTTCTTGGTTTTGAATATACTGCCTTATTGTCACTAAATGCTATGCAGCTCCTGTGTTTCTCAAGATGAGTGTCAGTTTTGTAACACAGAAAAATATTTGAAGACTTATGGCCAAACTATACATGGCATTATTCACATCTTTAACCCAAGACTTAGAGATGTGCATACTAGGAAAACTTGACTTCATTCCACCTCAAAGCTTGTTCTGTCTCATGTCCATATTGGCTTGTGTGACCTTCATTTTTGCCTTCATCATTCATCATTCATTCATACCTCAGCACTATAAGGTAGCCACATTCTTCTAGCTATTGTTAAATGTGATTCATTGGAAATACATATGCAAGGCTAATTACTGCAGCTGTCAATGCAAATTAGGAGGGGGCATAGTTTTATGGTTTGCAATGCCTTCCCCAACCTGGTACCCTCCAGGTGTTTCAACTAAAACTCCCAGCATTCCTGACCATCGGTCATGCTGTCAGGGGGCTGATGGGAGTTGAAGTCCAGAGCATCTGAAGAGTACCAGGCTGGGGAAGACTGGTTTACATGTAGGTCCAATTCATCACATTTTATTTGGGTATTCAGATGCCAAAATGCCTCAACACAATTAGCTCAAAGATTCCATTTCTTCTTTCTATGGTAAAGATTTTCTATATTTTATGGTAAATATTGATCTGGCGGGGGATGCATTCATTGTGAATCTTCATGATGTGCATTTCCTGTTTAAGAGTGGTATTACCAAAGAGCTATATCATATTAAAAGGATCCCAGACATGGCTGTTCTCTGAAAACTGCCAACATCACAGGACATGGCATAAATTACATACGTCAAAGCACTGCTGTTGAAGTCGAAATCACATTAGTTAGGGATACATCTTCGCACTGCAGAATGCTAATTATTCTAGGTATCGTATTTCAACTGGAGCTGTCAGATAATTAGTCATGTAAGAAAAATAGGCAAGTCTAAACTGCTTGCAAACTTCTCACACCCAAAGAGACATCTATTGCCTACTCAGCCCTGGAGAAGTAAGATGCATCAACAACATTTGCTTGTCAGAGTGAATATCATTAAGCTCAAAGTGACATTGCAGATGTTTTAAATGGGATCCTCTCCCTACTTCTGATTCTGAATTTAAAAGAACATGGGGTTTCAAAAACAGCAATTGATCCAACTTGGATTTCCGACACAAGCCAAAAAGAACTTTTTCCCTTTAACTCAGAGCAGCTTCAAAAGAATTGTCATGAAACTGCTTCAAGCATCAAGTTTTGTGGCTTCATTGTTATGTGGTAAGTGTGGAATATCGGCTGTTTGAGGCTATGTTTCTATTGAATAGTACTGTGAACATTTACTTATTTTTCAATCTAAGGACTTAAGAACTACCTTGCTGGATCGATACAAATTTCAAAACAAAATTCTGAAATTATACAGCAATCTAACCCCCCCCCCAAAAAAACCCTTTTAATAAACAGCAACAATGCTGTTTAGAAGAATCAATTAGGTTTGCAGTCATTTCATTATTATTATTTTTTCTCAGTTGCAGTTTCATCCCATTGTAAACTTAGTTGACATTTTTAGGCTCTTCAATTGCCAAGACAAAATGGAAAGTCTGCCTTAATATGCTACCCAACAATGAAACATAAACTGAAATGAAAACAAAAGTCCTCAAGGATAGATATTGCTCAGTGTTTACCAATTTCCATCTTCTAGCCCAGTTATGAGAATAGGTGCCACCATTCTGCCGATCCGGATTCTTAGAAGCTCAGTTTGGTGAACCTTTCTTTAGAATTGCTATTGCATCATTTAACCCCATAGGGCTGTTGTGTTTTGTTTTTGTCCCCTCCAAGAGCAGCGGTACTATATGGCAAAGACAACCAATTGGAAAGTCTCCATTTGTGCCCATCATCTGAATCTCAAAATAAAGCTCAGCAAACAGAGATAAAACAAACAAAAAGTGTTGCAATAGCCAAAACACACTTAAGTCCTGGGCAAAATGGTGATATGTTCACCTTTATTCTTTCTGTTGCTGCAAAAGAAGGATAATATCTATCTGCTTAAGTTCCCTGGCTCATTGGATGCAAACTTTGGACCAATGGAGGTTCCACTCTAAATATGACCAGGCGCAACACACTTACTGGACTCTGGATCCGAATTGCCATCTCCCTCTGTCCGACTGTTGGGTGATGTCTGTTCGTAGTACTCCTCTTGAGGGAAACCAAGTGGTAAAGGATGTGATGTACTCGTGGTGCTGCTGGGTTCATGGTCTCCTAGCCCACTGTCACTGCAGCTTTCCTGAGACCCATCTGGCAGGTGAAATGTAACTCGGCGCTGCGACTGCAGAAGGGGAAGAAAGTTTCATAGTTCCAGCAATGTCAACAAGCAATTGCCAAAGACATTCAGCTCTGGAAATGTATTATTCCAATTACATAGGAAGGATGTTGTATGTATCTATCCATGGTAGCTGTGTATAAATTTCAAGTTTTCTTCAACTGAACTCTTTCCTTATCAATCCAGCTTCACCCAACTATTATTATTATTATTATTGTTGTTGTTGTTATTATTATTATTATTATTATTATTATTATTATTATTATGATTGATAGTGGTAGTGGTAGTGGTAGTAGTAGTGAAATACTATGCCTATTTAGGCAGGAAAAAAATCCTACAACTCCCAGCATAAGAGTGCATGCTAAGTGACATTCCAAATCTGGGATCAAATTGTGATATGCCCTTGTGCTTAGGCAGAAGTCCTGGAGCATCTAATGGTTTCCTATAAACCAGCCTGGAAATTTCAGCCACCCTGTAAGACTAAATTCATCCCTCATGTCTATAGATTGGGGGGGGGGGGTATTTTATGTTAATCCCAATACACTGTAAAGTATAAAAAGTCAGAGGTGTACAATCTACATTAAAAAGGCCAAGAAAGGGGAAAGTGGAAGGAAAAAAGGAAGAATTAGCAATCTGTTTAATGACTAGAAACGTGGACTGCTCAGATGCATCCTTGACACATAAAGGTTACAAGCCACTAAGATTTGTCTTTTATTTATTGTATGGAGAACATAATCCTATGGACTGTGCCTTTGCTGCTTGGAAGCCCCTGAACTCGGAGGTTTCCGAGATCCCTATGCCCGACTGGGCTGAAGCTGGCAGGGTTGGAGGAGCAGTGGAGGAGATCTTTGCCTCCCCATACTCCTTCATTTTTTGCTAGATGGGCTCTTCAGCCCATCTAGGAAGGGCACTTCAGAGGGGGAGGGAAGGAGGCTGGAGGAGGCTCAGGATAAATCATCCTCCCCCTCCCGGCCCACTGGAATGTCCCCCTTTCCCCCTCTCCAATTTCCAACCTTGGAGAGAGGCAGACAGTGTGGTTCTCTCCACACTGGTTGTGGTGGGTCAGGGGCAGATTCCTTCTGAGGTCAGAGTGCTGACTTCGACCTCAGAAGAGATTTTCCAAGCCATCCTATAGTCCCTGGGATGCTCACCTAGGGACCATGGGATTGCTCTCTTATTTACAAATATTTCTGTCCCACTCTTCATCTCTAAAAGACCTTCAAGAGCAACTAACACTTAAAACCCACCATTTAAAACCAACCACGATTACAGTCATGCCTTGGACTGAGAGCATAATTTGTTCCAGGAAACGTGCTTGTAAGCCAAAACACTCTTATATCAAAACAAAATCCCCCAAAAAAATTTGTACAGAGATTTTTAATGTAAGCTGTACTACAGTACTTGTATTGCAAGACGTTGCTTGTATATCAAGTAAAAAAAAATTAATTAAATATTTAAAAATTTGCTTGTCTTGCAAAACGCTCTCGAACCAAGTTACTTGCAATCCAAGGTATTACTGTATTTAGATCCATGCCAGTCGGGCTTCAGGCCTGGACATGGGATGGAGACGGCCTTGGTCGCCTTGGTGGATGATATGAGGAGGGCTTTGGATAGGGGCGAATGCTCCTTCCTAGTCCTCCTCGATCTCTCAGCAACTTTTGATACCGTGAACCATGGTATCCTCCTAGACCGCCTGGAGGGGTTGGGTATCGGAGGCACTGTATTACAGTGGTTCTGGTCCTTCCTCTCTGGAAGGTACCAGAGGGTAGTTCTTGGGGAGGAGGTTTCGGACCCTCGGCTGCTCACTTGTGGGGTGCCGCAAGGTTCCATCCTCTCCCCGATGCTATTCAACATCTACCTAAAGCCGCTGGGGGCTATCATCAGGAGGTTTGGGGTGCGCTGTCACCAATATGCGGATGACATGCAGCTCTACCTCTGTTTCAAGTCCTCACCAAGGTTGGCTGTTGAAACCCTGTCCAAGTGCCTGGAGTCAGTGGGTGGCTGGATGAGAAGGAACATACTGAAACTGAACCCCGACAAGACCGAGGTACTTCTGGTGGGAGACAAGGGAAGGTATGGGGATGTTGACCTGGTGCTGAATGGGGTACATCTACCCCTGAAGGACCAGGTTCGCAGCTTGGGAGTCATTCTAGACTCCCAGCTATCCATGGAGGCTCAGGTGTCAGCTGTAAGCTGGGTGGCGCTGTATCAGCTCCATCTGATGCGGCAGTTGCGCCCCTACCTTCCTAATCATCCTGCTCCTGTCAGTGGTTCATGTCTTGGTCTCCTCTCACCTAGACTACTGTAATGCGCTCTACGTGGGGTTACCCTGGAAGATGGTTCGGAAGCTACAGCTGGTACAGAATAGAGCAGCTTGCCTGGTTAAAGGAAGCCACCAGCGTGATCACATCACTCAGACTGCTCAAAGAATTGCACTGGCTACCAGTTGTTTGCCTGAGCTGAATTCAAGGTGTTGCCGTTGACCTTTAAAACCCTGTATGGCTCCAGTCCAGTATATCTCAAGGAGCGCCTCCAGCAACATCAAGTAGGCAGCTCAACAAGATCTGCCACAGATGACCTTCTCCCTGTCCCATCAGCCAGAGAAACCAGGCTGGTGGGGACTAGGAGGAGGGCCTTTTCTGTGGCAACACCCAATTTATGGAACTCTCTCCCCAGTGACCTCTGCCATGCCCCTTCCTTGTTTAGCTTCCACCGGGCATTAAAAACGTGGCTTTTCAGGCACGAATATGGAGTGGGTTAGGATTCTTAAGTTTTGTACTGTTTTAAATTGTGTTTTATACTGTGTGTGTGTGTGTGTGTGTGTGTCCCTCTTGTGTTTTATTGGACTGTACATTGCTCAGAGTGGCCGGATGTCTGGCCAGATGGGCGATTCATAAATATAATAAATAAATAAATAAATAAATAAATAAAATGATGGTCATCTCATTCAAACAACATAAGAACATAATGTGGCAGATCCATAAAGAGAGAGGTTATATTGAAGCCACTTCAGATATAAAAATACTAGTGAACAGACCTGGATTTGCAAAGCTTGGAATGGCCCTTAGTCTGACACATCAAAGCATTCTAGCAAAGTTATGCAGGTGTCAGAGTTGGACACTTTATGCCTGACCTGTCTCAGTGAAGTCACACCTGCTGGCACCCCTAGGCACAGCCCCTACTATGGGGCAACCCCTACAGCACCATGAGGAAGGGGACTCTCCACTCCATTACCATGTAGGGGGCTGCTCCACAGCAGGGGGAAGGGGCAGCTAGGTAACTCTGTCCCTTGGACTACTTTCTACTATAACTACTTTCTCCTGGCTTCAAATTGTATTGGGCATACATGCAATGTCCAAGCTCACTGAGGTTCTCCAAATTCCTCCATGAACACAAGTTTAGGAGGAAATGTGGAAATTCTCCAAGAACTGCATTCCTATTCATCTTAGGAATTTCAAACAGGACATTTTTTAAAAATAAATTTTATTTAATTATTATAAACTACATACAAAACTATAAAACACAAACATATAACTAACATAAATCATAAGGTGCACCCCCGCCCCGCCTAGGGACCAACTAATATACAACCATCCCCTTAATCAATTAAATTCCACATTCCAAAAATATAACATATCCTGACAAGGCATACTCCCCCTCCCCTTTATTAATACATAGTCTAATAATTGATTCCATATATCCATAAAATTATTCTTCTTTAACTGTCCCTTTTTGCATGTGATACTAAGGACATGTTTGCATGATTTTCAAATAGGAATGAAATTCTCATACATCTTTATATTGACTGCAAAGCCACATGCTGGTTAGGGCAGTCTGCCACCTAGTGATTGAAGATGATACTGCAGGTTTCAAACTCACAGACATGTTTAAAATCAATAAACTTAATTAATGCATTTTAAAAACTACATCCCTAGAGTCCCCTTAGTATGCATGCCAAATTTCAGCTGCCTAGGTCTTTGTCCTATGGTGGAGACAGACAGACAGACATCCTCTTTTATGATAATAGATATAAAACCTTTAAAAATGTCTGAGCAAATAAAATGGTCAGTGCCAGGTGAGGCTCTTGGGCAGGGAATTCCAGATGGTATGCAACCTCTGAAAAGGCTCTGACTCCAGTCACCACATGCCTTATCTCAGATGGGGCTGGGCCTCAAAGAAGGTATTGCATATCCTTCTCTTAGAGGAAAATAAGTCCCTGTGCTACAGCAAGGTTTCCACATAAGATGACAAAAGAGTCGAACAATTCTAATACACATGAGGAGACTGCATGGGAGAATCTCTCCACATCTACACAGCCAGGACTTGGGCGGGGGTGATGCAGCTGGAGTAGGGTTGTTGGAGAAATCTGCAATGGGCTGAAATGAGTTAAAAATTCTAAGAATGTGACCCGTGGATTCTGCAGCGGAAGGGCCTTCCCCGAATCATGCAGATTCTGCAGACTTGTGGGCCATTTCCCCGTGTAATTTTATGCAAATTTAGTCGTAGAAAAACACAAAAAAAATATCCGACCAAAAATGTGCATTTCCCCTATAGGCTAAAGTGTGAAAATATGCACTTGGGGGAGTGTTGCTTATTTGGGGGGGGGGTATTTGTGCATTTTCAGGAGTGTGCATTCATGTAAAATCCGATTCCATTAATGAGTAGGCGATGAAACAAAAGGCAGCTGATAATCCGTGAATCATGGGCAGAATGTATTTTACAATGTCCATACCTCCCTAAATAAGACAGAAGTTAGAGAAAGAAACTGAAGCCAGATGCTGGGAGTAAGAGAGAGAGAGCCAATTGAGAGAACCAGAGTGTTTTTACAGCCAGAACAAAGCTTCTGGATGAGTCTGCATTCTCTTAAGAGAGTGTCAAAGACCTAGAGCTAACCCTGCCTAACAGTCTTCCCCAACATGCCTCCAAGCTCCCATCCTGGCCTCTCTGAGTGCAGATAACTGAAAAGATGCTGACAACCTCACTGATTTGGAAGAAAAGGGATCTGGGCAAGCTGCTAATAAGTGGTTGTTGCCCTGCTATCATAGCCACAAGATGAAACCAGCAAAATAGTTATATAGTCACACAAAGAACAGGTTTTGCACATCCTTCACTTAGAACAGCCTTCCCCAACCTGATGCCTTCCAGATGTTTGGGATTACATTACAACTCCCAGCATTCCTGACTATTGCCCTTGCTGGTTGGGGCTGATGGGAATTGAAGTCCAAAACATCTGGAGGGCACTGAGTTGGGAAAGGCTACCTTAGAGGATAATATATAAAACTACTGATTCTTACAGGAATGGACCAGTGTATACTTTTATGTATTCCTATGACAATCTGACATAATCTTACGCATTTGATACATATGCTCTTAAGACGCATCCATCTCTTTCTCTCTCACACTTATATACTATGCAGACAGACGCAGCCAAACTAAAAGTCCTGCTAATCACTCATCATGTGGCTATCTGTGATAGTTTTCCTTACTCTTGTGTAAATGTGCACAGCCCTGATTCAAATCAGGACCATGGTTCTCTGGAAGGGGATGGGGTTAAATATTCCCCGCCTGTTTCCCCCCCAAAATTCCCCATAGGGGGCAGTTACAAAAAGTCTCCATTGACTCCAGTTCTGCATATTCACTATGTGTTTTGTCTGGTCAACAGTCAGGAACACACTATTTTCAATCAGATGGAGCAGAATACTGGGAAGAAATGATCCACAGAGGAAGACCTACGGTATGTCACAGGGGGTGGGGGAGGGTGATCCAGCCAGGCTTACTTCTCATATTGATGTTACCCAAGTCTCTTGTTTAGAAAACTTTCTAGACATTACTTTGAACTTGATGTACAGAACAATGTAGAGGATGTAAACATCCTCTTTAAATGAACCAGCTGAAGGGTTTTGTGCTCACAAGATAAAACACATCAAATTACAGTCAGATTATTTTTATACATCTAACATAAAACTGATATTTAAGATCTTAGGATTTCTGTAGCTTAGTGATGAGTAAGAGTGAAAATATTTAATGTCTGTTTTCCCAGACAACCTAAAAAGAGAAAGTTAAAAAAATGTTTGTTTTTCTTTTCTTCCCAGACATTTGACAATGAGTGGATTATCATTATAAAAACAAAAGCAAGAACAACCTGCCATCTCACTGAATACCCTTTCTAATTAATCCAAAGTCTTACAATCAGTTAGGGTGCAATCCTATGCATGTTTCGACACAAATAAGTCCTACTACTCCCGCATCCCCCAGCCAGTAGTAGGACTTATTTCTGTTGAAACATGCATAGGATTGCTCCCTTAATCTAAATGAGTAATTGACTAAATGCTGAAGTGCTTCAAAGAAAGTGTGATATAAATAAGGAGCACCTGTAAAAATGTGACACTTTCCCCCCAAAGTGTGAAATGTTCTTTGACATATTTCACACCATTGTAATTCCTTTCCTGCAATAAAAGAGGGACATTATTTTTGCTTCCATAGATGCCATAAGTGTAATTACATTTTCTCAAAGGAATGTCAGATGTCAAATAAGGGCACATATAGTCAACCAGGGACATTTGCTGCGAAATCCCGTTGGAACAGGCCAGAGTTGTGGAAAAACGCATGTTCTTGCTCAAGTCATGTTCATTGCAATGAGAATTGCACTGGAGACATCTCTGATAGGTTACGACCTAATTTATGACTGTATTTTGGGGTTACACAATAATTAGATGGGGGGGCTGCATTGAATTTTTCCTTGTTTACAATTATTGACACATCTCATGCAATAGCCATACTCTACCAGAAACCTCTCCAGCACAATTCCATTGTAGTTAATGAGACTTGTGAAAGCACATGGCTTTATTTCATCCTTTTCTTCAATGCCATTCAATCTAAATATAATTCTATTTTCCATGCACAAGGAAACATATAGATACCTATATATTTTCCTCCACCGGGCAAATAGCATCCTTGGGGAGGCAATATTTAGATTGGGGCAAATCTTGCAGAGACTGAGAAAGAGTTAAACTAACACCTGCTCATCCAGTATCACTTCTTTGATCCAATCTGTCGTCCAACATCAAAGCTGCTTTGATTTTTTAAACTTTTTTTTTAAGGTGAGAAATCAAGATCATGGATCTCCTACTTCACATCTATTTTGTTCCTAAGTCAATTAATCAAACATAGTTTAATTGATTCAATCAACTAATCCTTCTTTAAGTGGGTGACGGCCCTATGTTATTGGCATCTAAGCTTTAGGTAAGGATGGCCATCTAACAGTGTCTGGCCCACATAATAGATCTGGTAATGCAATAGTGTAGCAGTCAACAGCCTTATTCAGCAGTGTCTGTGGTGCCCAACAACCAAGATGGGAAGCCATATGTTCCACAAGGTCCATTTTGGACCCATACGTATGAAATTGAATCACAATGGATATACGTTGGTAATCCTACTCCCTTCAACAGCTGCACCATAGACACTCAGCTACCCAGTTTCACCTTCACCTTCTGCCTCTTTGATCCAAATTTATTTCCACTGCCTTTCCCCTCACCTACTTGACTCTTGGTCTGTGCCTTCGCACATACACTCAAACCTACACATGGCATCGTGTAATCAAATTAATAAAAACAGAAAACTTGTTATTCTGTTACTATTTATACTCGCTCCCTTTGGAAACAAACAGGGAAACAGCTGGAGACTGAGAATATTTTGTAATCTTATAAATTCAGATTTAAATGCCTCAAGGAAGAAGTTTCAAAAATAAATGTGACAGAAGCTAAGTCCCTGCTTTTGGCAAAATTGCATTAGTGTGTCTTGCTTGAGATTGCCATAGTGATGTCTACATGGATTCAGAAAATCACTGCTTTTCTACTTTTCAGGAAGGGAATAAAGAACACACACACATGTCCAAGAGTCCCCCATGGGGGTGGAAAATTTTGTCATCCACAGGTTTCCAAAGAAACAGGGGGAGCTGGTGACTCCTATCTCAGTGGGACTCCTTATCCACTGAAGCTTTTATTATGAGTTTTATAGGAGCTATCCATGGTGGTGAATCTATTTTGGGGGTGGAGTACAGCACTCATTTATATGGGTGTTTTATTAGTTATTTTTGTGGTGTTTTTGAGCTTATCTAATCACTGTGAGGTGGCTGAAGGTGCTGTGTCTGTTTTTGTTCTTTTTCTCTTGCACATCTCTCTATTGCTCTGCATCTTCCTGAGCTGCCTGTACTTCCCGATCTGAAAAAGCCCTATGGGAGGAATTACCTGATGACAGTTTTCCCCTGAGCTTTAAATGAAGTGTGGGAAGCCAAGGATGCTACAAGCTGCCAGAGGGATGATTCTACAATGCAAAACAGGACACTTGTGCATGCTTGTCAGTTTGAGAATTTGTAACTCATATGTATGATAAGCACAAGAAATGTGAACCCAACCTATAAGGATTTCTCAGAAATTTTCTTCTCCTTTGAATTTATTTTCAAAGACAATTCTTTTCTAGCAAATTGAATGAGAATGGTTGGAAAAAATGTGGGATAAATTTTTGGCACAGCACTCATAATTAACCTCTAGAATTGCTTGACACAGGATCTAGTGATGCCCAGTGACTTTCATCCTAGGCTTTCCATCTCTTGAAAAAAAGGGAAAGTGTTGTGATGAGTAAGTAGCAAAATAAATACCATATGGCTCTTATATGCTTCTTCTTTTTTTACACCAACTTCAGAACAAACAGAAAGGCCAACAGAGAAAACTCATCTTAAAGTCATATCTAAAGATGCCCTGTTCACCTGGGGATAGACTGTCAGAGGTACTGGATATCAAGAATTGTCCCCTTTCTTTGACTTTTCTCAGTGTTTCTGGTACTTAGCACATCTGAAAGTCAAGTCGCTAGTAATCACATCACTCTGAACAACTCCTTTCCCACTTGCTGCCAATTCTCATCTTCCAGGGTAAATACACATTGGGTGGGGAGTAACAAGAGGAACCCATGAGACTCTGGAACATCTTTCTAAATGATGAGTTAGATGCAGCCATATCCGATCCATCATTCCCAATGGGCCCTTCCTCTTCAAGATTATTAAGATCTCCAGTCAACCTAAATTTTGGCATGGATGTGCTTTGATTTAACAAGATCACCTCTTTGACAGCTCACTTTAATTGCTAATGAGATTGTTTAGGGCAGCATTCCCTCAAACATCTGATAGAAGATGACATTAAAATTGGAGGTCCACTTCAAGTATACTGCCTGCAAAATGTTTTGCTACTTATTTATGTATTTATTGTTGAGAAAATGTATATCCTGGTTGCACTTATGCTTTTTGAATGCAAACACATAGGAAATAATTACCCATCTTCAGGGGATCTTTCTCACTTCTTTTGTTGTTGCAATTTGGGCATTACTTCTAGAGATGTGAATAGTACTGCACCAAAACCCCACCTGCCCTTTCATAGGGATGTGCGAGGATGTTGTTCGGGGGGTGGAAGTCCAGCGAACTAACCGGGCTCAACCCCCCTGAACTCCATCCCTCCTACCTGTTCCCCAGCTCAACTCGCATTCTCCTGAACTGAGCTGGGGAAGTGACTTCCGGGTTCTCAGAGATACATATTTTAGGTAGAAAATGGTGTAACATATGCCAAAAACAGCCACAATTTGCACAAGTTATGCTAACTGTGGCTCAGGTGGCACTCACTTTTGGCTTAGCTTGGCAGGTGCAACCTCTGTGTTTCCTTGCAAAAGAGGCAGTTCTTTTTCTACCTCTTTCATGGGCAGTTTGAGAATTTCAGAGACATTTCTCAGTGTGTAGGTCTTCAGTGCTTACCTTACTGTGTAAGGAGGTGGCCGAGGTGGTACATGCATGTGTGCTTTTAATTTTACAGTGCTTATCCCATTCTGTCCTTGCAGCCTCTCCGGCTGCTTCTTCTTCTTGGAAAGCACCTAGAGCAGTGTTCTCCAACCTTGGGTCCCCAGATGTTTTTAGCCTACAACTCCCAGCATGCCCCAGCCAGCATAGCTGGCTGGGGCATGCTGGGAGTTGTAGGCCAAAAAACATTTGGGACCCAAGGTTGGAGAACACTGACCTAGAGGACATAACCAGGGCTTCCTCCCTTGGGGCTTTCCAGTGCTGCTGCCTGCTGAGTGCCTGAAAGCTGAGAGTTATTTTTGGTTTGTTGCTGCTGTTGTTCTTAAGAGTCATTTTAGCAAAAAGGAGAAGAACAACAACAAGAACTCCTCAGCCTGAGCAGCCACAATATTCACAGTGTCTGATTCCTGGCTCATGACTTCCTGGATCTTACTTTGAAGCTGCCTATTAGACCTTGATTACTATGGGCCTCTACGATGCATGTAGACATGGCATTGCTAAAACCATTAAAAGTCATGGTTACCAATGCTACCTTCAGATTTGGGGCATCAATTGTGCAAGATTACCTCAGTGTCCTCCCTCCCACTCCTTGAGTTGACCTTCCTCCGCCTTGCCACTGTCAGTGCTGCCCATTGGCTTGCTTTCTCCCTCTGGCTGAATCGGCACAATTCCTTACAGGGAGAGTGCAAGGCATGTGGAGGATGTGGCTCATTCTCTTAACTCTTGGCGCACTGCTTGCTCACTTGAAGAGGACAGGTGAACAGGCAACAATGGCAAGCAGTAGCTGTAGCAGGGGCAGGATTTCCCGGGGTTTGGTAATGGGACTGTTGCTGGGGTGAAGGACTCACCCAATGCCAATGGTGTCCTGATTCAGGAGTGCAAAGCCTCTACCTTGTAGGCCTAATCTGGCCAATGGAAGCTTTGCATCCATTTGTGGGCCCCGCCCCCTTGACTCCACAAGCCCTGCCACTGGAGGCTACCAGGGGCTTGGGGAGGAGGTGGTAAGAAGAACTCCCACTGTTATTACCAATCACAGATCAAAGAGTCAGAGAAGGGAATTCCCCAGCTGAGGCACCAGGTGGAGGAATGATCCTCCACCAGGGACTAGGCTGGAGGAAAGTGCAGGGCAGGTGAAGGATTGATGGCCAAGGCACCAGGTGGATCATCCACCCGGTGCCTCAGCTGCAATGACTTCACTGTGCATGGGGCTTCCTGGACTGGGAAAGCCCCCATGCAATGATGCCTGGTCCCTGACTGAAGGGCAATATCCACCTGGGGCATCAGCCAGGGAGAAAATTAGCTCAAGTGGGTGTGGCCACACCCACCTGATGTCCTATGGCATATGGGGGTAGGCTTGGGGAGGGTCATACAGTCATCCAGTCCTCTCCTAAATGGTTCTATATACCCCTACCCTTAGATTTTCCACATTTTGCGTGTTCCTGGAGTGGGTGGGGGAAGATGGTCTACTTGCAGCAATTGGGTCTGCTCCACAAATACCTTCCAGGTTAGCAAGTTCAATCCCCTTTCACTAGTCAACATTCACTAGGACCAAACCATTACTCAGGCTGCTCAGATCTGTCTGAGCAGTTCTCTTAGTGAAACCTCCGCACATGGCACACACATAGTAGTAAGGTTATCTTTGCGATGCCTTTCATTGTTTGGGAAACTGATCAAAGGTGGATTTCAATGATTTATGAGAAGAAGCCAAACAAGATCACCCCCCTATCATTCTAATTCTCTTTCATGCCAGAAAATATAACATGTTTGATGTGCTAATCATCATTTTCCCTTAACAACATCTACCAATTAAACTATCATCTTTCACACTTATCAACTTCACAAAAGAGCCACAGAACTGAAATAAAAGAGCAAATAAAAAGAAGGGCAGGATATAGCAACATTTAAAGTGTCACAAATATTTAATTTAGCTTTTGAAAGGCAGTTATTGTATGCTAAGTAACGTCAGAATAAGACTTAAAAGCAGATATTTTTTTAAAAAAAAATGTAATGTGTGTGCAACATTTCACATTGGCATGTGATTAATTTGAAATTGCCCATGAAGATACACAACGAACTGATGCTTGGAATGCGAATTGCATCTCCAGGGTTAAATAAATGCATGTATTCCAATTCCCTGCTTTTGTAGTCCAAGTTATGGCAGTTGGGTGTCAACCAAAACCTGGTTATAATAACTCTGCTTATTTATTTATTTATTTATTTAGTACATTTTATTCTGCCTTTCCTCAGAAGGAGTTCAGGATGATTTGGGTTAGCCTATTTTATTTTCACAAGAAAACTGTGAGTTAGGTTAGGCTGAGGCGCAGTGAGACTTGCCTAGCACCTCCCTTGCTATCTTTCAGGCTATTTTATTTTTTCTCTCCCAGGCTTTTAAAGCTCTGAGCTCTGGCTCCTTTAAATTGTTGCATTTAACCTGCCGGTTTTATTGTGTGTCTTCTACTGATTTCCTCAATGCATTATTTTATTTGGAAGCGCCATCGTAACACACCGGTGGCAATCCATATATTACCGCAAGTTGCAATGCTAAAACCCTCAATCCAACCCTATCTGTAACACAGTAAGGACCATACCATCAAGGCTAGAAGATCTGCCCTGACTGTGAAAACAAGCAAGGTTCTGATTGGCACATGCCCTTATAAAAGCTTTCTTTGCTCCACACCCCCTTAAGTCTCAGTGACTCCTTTACCAAATCCTGCAGTTCCCAGAACCTTATTTCATTTATTTAAAGCATCTGCATCCGGCATTTTGATTTTTTTTAAAAAGAAAGGTTCAAGGTAGTTTAAAAGAACAGCAACAAAAACCCACAAAGCCCAGTCATAAAACATCACTAAAGTGCAATACAACCACTAAGTACAACTCTGTAAAATCAGTAAAATACAAAATACAACATAACCAACAAACAGCAATAACAATTAGTTTGCTACTTCAGGAGTCTTTGACTGAGAGATAGGGTAGAAATGTTTAAACACACACACACACACACACACACACACACACAATACAATTTCAGAAGTAGCACTAAAATCAGCATCACTGGTTATTAAAAGCCCAGGCAAATAGAGGGATTTCAATTCAGCACATATGCAATGCAGTAGCAGGGGAACGTCTCTGGAGATGGTGTTCCACAATTAAGGGCCCACTGCAGCAAAGGGCCCTCTTTCTAGTCACTACCAGCCTAACATCTATAAGTGTGGGCACCCAGAGAAGGGCCTCCACAGAACTTAAAAATGACACGTTTATAGGGTCCTGGCCCATAATCTTGTCTTGCTCACAAGCAACCAGGCTGTAGACGGACATGTGTGACCATGTGTGACAAGTTTGAATGTGAAGACAGATGTCCTAAAGTTTGCAGAACAGCTGAATCTGCAAACACTCCAACTGTCCTGATTTATCATGGGCAGCCCTGTGTTCGTGTTGTTGTCCTTGATAAATCACTGTTCCTATTTTTTGTCTTTTGGTAATGCATTATTCAATCTGTTCAGGCTGCTAGAAATGACGTTTTCCAGGGTGCAACACCCTCCCCCAGTCTCTAGCAATTAAATCTGTGTGTGTGTGTGTGTGTGTGTGTGCATGTGTGTGGGCAGGGAGATGTAGCTTGTAAATGCCTACATGGCTACAGGAGAATCATGGCTACAGGAGAAGCTCCAAACTATGAACCTGCTACTTCAGGGGGAGTGCAACACCATCCAGAACAGGTTGAACACCCTCCATCCTGGTCAGAAGAAACACCCACTAACAACATCTCCGTCTTTAATGGATCGAGCTTCAGTCTATTAGCCCTCATCCAGCCTATTGTTACAGTCAGGCACCAATCTGGCACATCCACCACCTCACCAGATGAATATGAAAAGGAGAAATAGAAGTGTGCGTCATCAGCATATCGATGACAATGCACTCATGTAGATGTTAAATAGCATGGGGAACAAGACTGACCCTTGTGGAACCCCATACTGGAGAATCCATGGGACTGAGCAATATCTCCCAAGCACCACCTTTGGTTAGGCTGAGAGTCAGTGACTGGCCCAAAGTCACCCAGTGTATTGATAGCCACCAAGAGATCGATGAGAATCAACAGGGTCACACTCCCCTTGTCTTTCCTCCAACATCAGTCATCATCATACAGGGCAAGCAAGGCTGTTTCCATGGCAAAACCTGGCCTGAACCCCGAATGAAATGGATCGAGATAATCAGTCTCATCCAAGAGCATCTAGAGCTGGTAGGCAACCACCCACTCAAGGACCTTAACTTGGCCTGTCAGCTACGTGCAGATATAATTCACAGAAGTGTTATTTTAAAGTACATCAGCTGCTGATAACAAGAGTTTAGGGCGGCGGGGAGAAGAAACCCTTCACTTTCTGGTATATGCAGAAGAGTGCGCATTTACATTCCGTAAATGTGCTGTATTATTTATGATAGCATCAGCTTTTAAAATTAGATTTTTCCATTGTGTTTCAAACAGGTACATTTCTCCTTTCCCATGTGTAGGTACAGATTTACGCAATGGCATAAGTTATTGCAATACCACATTCATTGTCCTCTGGACCCTCATTTTGCACAGTAACACTCAAGGTTAGACCATAAGTGCCTGCATGATGAAGCAACATGAGCTCAAGGGATTCGGAAGAAGTTGGAAACAGCTGATCAAAAATCAATTTGCTCTTTTTTCTCTGCCTCCCCCTTCCCCTCAGTTCTTCATTTAAAGGTGAAGGTCCTTTTCAAGCTATATTCAGGGATCTATACCCATATATCCATAAACTATGACATAGATACACTCAAGATAAAGTTAAACGTCTTCTCTATTATGGCAAGTTTTTATCTATTCTTCTCTTTAAGGCTGGGGCAAAGGACTTTTTTTTTTTTTGCCTCAGTTCATCCTATAGTAATGTGAAGTGAACTTAGAAGGGTCCCCCCCTCCCTTTGGGCTGCATGGCCACAAAATCTAGGAGGCGGCTTAAAAGAGTTTCATTATGAGTAGCAACATTGCAAAAGGTGGTCTGCACATTTCTAAATTATGACGGTTATATCTCTATGCGAACGGAGACGTTTTACCCACAAAGCTGAGAGCTTGTCACAAACTGACAAGTTACTCTCTTCCTTTCTTTCATCAGGGGTAGAAATCTTCCAATATATGGTAATATATTTACAGAGCAATCCAATGGTTCCTGGAATGACATCCTAGGGGCCATAAGATATTGTGAATTTCCCCTGGCCACCCCTCCCCACACAATCAAGGCTGTAGACACAGCTACAACCTCAGGAGAGGAAAATCCGAGCATGGATTTCCCCTACCCCTTGCAGCTGCTGCAGAAAGCCCTACGGTGGCTCCTCTCCCAAGATTGCAGCAGTGACATCAGGAGAAGATTGGAGGAAGAGAACAAAGGGCATTACTGTGGACAGGGAGTATGGGGAGGAAGATACATGGATTTGCTGGATCTGCAAGATTATTGGTCACCCACCCCACCACCCCCTGTAAGGCTGATGTCCTGATAGGCCTGTCTAGCTGTAAACAACAAAATTGGAGGAATGAGAGGTTGTAAAAAAAACCTCCACCATCCTCCCACCCTGCCTGGCTCTTGCTGGCAGGGCTGGTCCCAATCCATATCCCACTGAGATTATTGGCAAAGCTGCCATTTATGTTAAGGAATCTGCTTTGTACTGAATGTTTGTGTAAGCGGATAACTATCATGAAGGTGTACGTGTACATCATATACTTTTTAAAAGAAATTAAAAGTTATGTGATTCTCTGTCTCTGTCTCTGTCTCTCTCTCTCTCTCTCACACACACACACACACACACACTTCACCCTCTGTAGAGTCCTGGGCAACACATTTGTGTTTTGTTTCCTGAAAATGAAAGGCCAGAAATCAAAGTGCCACTCAGTGCATATCAAGGAGTAACACCTTCCAGATAGCACAAAATTCCCTGCAAACAAGGCCATAATGAACTTGGAACATAAAAATGGACTTCTTGCCATGCTTCTCTTGCAAAACACACACATGCACACACACCAAAAACCCATCAGCCCATTCATTTGCTGTTTCTGGAACATGCAGCCTTTATGACAGATCGCTCTAAACAAAGAGAAAACAACTCATTATTTACTCCAGTTTGATGTTCAAACATCCTACATTACATTTGCCTTTTTGATGCATGTGAAGGAGAGTGCCAAGAACCCTGCTGCCTTGCTTTCCTCCAATCCTAGAGTAGAAATCACAGTGTGAGACCTATAACAACAAACTGCCCTATATTTACCCACTGGCCTCTAGTTTGGAACTAGAGTCATTAGGCAGTCTCACAGATGCCATCAATTAGCACTGTGAGCCATGGAGCTGGCACTAATTATAACCCCAATTGTCATTCTGAACTGCAAAGCCAAGAAGTGGAATTGGCATGAAGACTACAGTCCTCTGTGGCTTTGCTTATCTTCTCCCCGCCCCCTGCCCAAAAGACAACCTACAGCAAATCCTGGAAGCCAGCCTTTGTATGCTAATGGCTGTTTTATCTCCACCATTCAGGAACCACCAATTTGGTGGCAAGTGTTGTTTATTTTGAGAAATGTTATAAAGACTGTGTGGCTTCCAGGAAAACACAGGGCCCATGTCCAGTTCCTCCTCTTCTCTCCCATAACATGAGATAAATAGGAAAGTAAGAGAAATTTGTTCCCACAGTGGCCAACCAGATGCCCATGGGAAGCCCAGAAGCATGACATGAGTGCAATAGCACCTTCCCACTCATGTCCCCAGCAACTGGCTTACAAAGATAATAGTGTCCCTAATATTAAGTAACACCTGAAGAATCCCCAAGTGAATGGCTCGTGTGTAGGGGGAAAGTGTGTATTTTATTTATTATATTTATACCCCTCCTTATTTCCTGCAAGGAACCCAAGGTGGCTTACATACCGGTAATCCTCCTCCTCTTCTCCATTTTATCCTCACAACAGCCCTGTGAGGTAGGTTAGGGTGAAAGTCAGTGACTGGCACAAAGTCACCCAGTGAGCTTCATGGCCGAGTGGGGACTAGAACCTGGGTCTTCTGAATCCCAGTCCAACATTCTAACCACTACGCCACACTGGCTCTCTAGAGGGAGGTGTGCACAAAGGTAAGCCACACTCCCAATGTTCCTGCATGCCCAGCTGTCAGGCAGTGCTTTCCAAATTGAGGGCAGCCTGTATAGGGCTCTGTAAATGAGTTCAGCTGATTGTGCTTAGGGAGCTTCTGTAATCACGAACCCTTCCTTATCAGGGTTTCTTTTCACTGACCTCTGTAAGCATGTTCAGCTGAGCAATATAAAGGCCTTCGTACTCAATGCACGAAGATCTGACTGACAGCCGAGCATGCAGGGACATTGGGGGCAAGACTTATGTGTGCACCCTTTCCCCTACATGTGAGCAGGTAAACTCCTGCTGCGGCATAGGGATGCACTCTCAAGCCTAAGTCATGTGATCCTACACATGTGCAACTAATGTGCATAGGGAGAAGCAGGATTGCCTTAGAGTGCCCCTACATATGAAGGTTTCATAGATTCATAGATCATAGAGTTGGAAGGAGCCTACAAGGCAATCGAGTCCAACCCCCTACTCAATGCAGGATACTAGAGGAGGGGTCTCCCATCCAAGTAATAACCAGGCCTGACCCTGCTTAGTTTTCCATGCTCAGACAAGCTGAGCCAGCGCCTGTACAGGCTTAGGATCACCAAAGATCTTGCATCCGGTTTGTATCCCTATAGGCACACTGCAGGCCTGCAAAGCAAATGCACATATCTACAGCAGGGAAGGGACTGCATAACATAGGGTGATATGAATAGAGTTCAAGTGGCTGACTGGTCCATCTCTTGGAGATCTGCCAAAACCAAAACATTTTTTGTTGTTGTTGGTTTTATATGTGAAGTTCACAGTCGCTAACATACAAATTAAGCTGTGAACAACTTAAGACATGAAAGGGAGCATGGTAGAGGTTTATATAATGTTTCTTGGCATGGAGAAAGTTGAGAGGGAAAGGTTGCTCTCACTCAATACTAGAACTTGGGGTTATTTCAATGCAGTTGATTGGCAATAGTTTCTGGAAAGACACTTCGTGCTACGCATAATTAATGTATGAATTCACTATCACTACCACAAGACCTGGTGATGATTACTGGCTTCAATTACTTTAAAAGTGGATTAGGCAACCTTACAGAGGAGGATAGGTCTATCAAGAGCCATTAGCCAGGAGGCCTATATAGCAGATGTCCTGTGGGCCAGACCCAACCTGCCTGGGATCCCAATTTGGTTCTCTGAGGTTCCTCAGATGGCTATGCCCCCTTCCCCTGGCGCTAGTCTGTCAATCGTTCAGTGATCTGATCTTGCAGTTTTTGTGCAGGGTTTTTCCCATTCTAAAGGGTTGAGATGCCTCTCTTAAACTTTAATTCCTGGCAATAAGAGTTTTCAGATAAAATATACTGGTATTTCTGGTATTTTGGGTCCTGCCAACTACAGTTGTGCAGCCCTTGAGAATTTCTCTGAAATGGAATTTGGCCCTTGAGCTGAAAGAAGTTAAGCATCCCTGCTATATAGAACCATCATGATCAAAAGCAGTATACCCCTGAGTAAGAGCTGCTTTCATGCCCAGCTTGTGACCTCTGTGGCTAGTGTGGGATTAGGCACTGTGGGAAGCAGGATGCTGGATTAGATGGACATTTTGCCTGATCCATCACAATGAGAGCCAGTCTGGTGTAGTGGTGAGAGTGCTGGACTGGCACTTGGGAGATCCAGGTCCTAGTCCCCACTCATCATGAAGCTCACTGGGTGACTTTGCGCCAGTCACTGGCTCTCAGGTTAACCTACCTAACAGGGTCATTGTGAGGATAAAATGGAGAGGAGGATTATGTAAGCCACCTTGGGTTCCTTGCAGGAAAAAAAGGTCGGATATAAAATGAATAAATAAATAAATAAACCTTGTTCCCATTGACAAAGGTTGCTACTGCATAACACCTGCACACTGTGTGGTGGCATCGCAGAAGATTATTGTATCCCATGGAGTTATAGTGGTGTGCCACAGTCCCTTCATTGTGTGCTAGCCCCATTCGCGTTCAGTGGCAGACCAAGCCTGGAATTCCTTCCCCTTAATTCCTTTCTGCTAATGTAAAGTTCTGTTGTCTTGATGAACTTCAGTTTTCATCTGTTTAAACCACGGTGTCAGGGGGTGTTTAGATTAGCACCTGGCGTGGGAGCTTTAGGGAGGCCAGGAGCTTCGTCCTTGGACAATTACCAGGCACAAGGCTTATCGGTCAGCCTTGGATACATCTAGTGCATACTGGGCCTTGGCCTCCCTTCCAAGATGATTAATCATCTCCCCCTTTCTAGAGAATTAAGGTGCCAGGTGAAACTGTGTAGATCTATACCTGTATAAATCTCAGAAGCCCCCTCCCTTGTTGAACCTCAGCATGGACTGAGCTGCAGACAGTGCTGTGCAAACTTGGCCAAAAGCAGGAGTCCACCCGTTCCCGACAGCAGAAGGGGCATAAGGATCTGTTCACTGTTGCTTTGCATTTATTGGTTTTGTATCTTTCATTTGTATCTCTGCTCTGTTGTTTTTTTGATGCTTATAGTTTCTTGTATTTCCCCTCCATTACTTTTGGTTTTTATTAACTGCCTGTACCTGATTTGAAAAGCAGTAATAAATTGTTTTCGCTCCCACACTTGCGTGTTCATTGCTTCCAAATCCAGAAAGAACCTTTTGCCCCTTGGCAAGACACACTGATTGTATAAAGTTGACAAGGGCAACTTCTGTGTTGGCCATTTTAATCTAAACAAACAAACAAACAAACAAACAAAACAACCTAAGCTGTGGGCCAGGTAGATCAGACCCACAAATGGATTGTTGGCAAACCCCATTAATAAATTTGGCACCATCTCGCTCTCAGTTAGGGAAGTATGAGAAATTCATTTCAGTTCATTTTTGATCAGGATTTTACCCACTTTGCACCTTATCTCAACCGAACACAGGCTCGGATGCAATCTGCAGTCAAAGTACAAACATTTCTGAGCTTGCAATGTGATTTGCGGCCCAAAAACAAAATGTGTTCGACAGCATGCATACATTTAAAAAATGCATACATTTCAAAATGAGTATATTTTAAAGATGTGCACAAATGCACTTTGCTCATGGGATGAAAATGCAGACATTTCAAAAATGTGCACAACTGATGCGTACATTTGGGGGAAAAATCCGCACAGAAACATGGACAGATTAGTCTGATATGGACTCAAGTCAGAACGAGCTTCGAGGTGAAATTTGGAGAACTTTGGTGAAGTCCAATTTTGTTGATTCACACATCCCTACATTCTCAGGGGTTAAGGTACAGAATATGGCATGTGCTCAATTGACATGAGGCTGTTGACTGGGTAAGAGGAGAAGGAATGGTTGTATTTCCCAGAAGATTCCTTCAAGAGACAGACTGTCATTGGTCCTTTGCTAATCCAGACACATGAATCAGCTATACTGTAACATGCATCCAAAGTATTTACAGAGCTCCCATGTGCATTAGATTACTTTAAAAGGGGATGAGAGAAATTCAAGGACGTGGATAGGCACATCAATGGCGACTAGCCATGGCGGCTAAAGAGAGCCTCCAAGCTCAGAGGCAGTATGGTGCTGAATGCCCATTTCTGGCAGGAGACAGCCATGGCCTTCATGCACTTCTTCTGGATCTCCCATAATTACATAGCTGACCTCCATTGGAAAGAAATCCTAAACTAGATGGGCCTTTGCTCTCATCCAATACTTACATGTTTTGTTACTTTTATTTTGTTAGATTTTGTTATTGGTGTATAAAGCTTTAAACAGCTTGGAGCCAGGATATTTGAGAATATGCCTTCTCCCTTATCAGTCTGCCCAGTCCCTGGGGTCATTGGATGAGGCACCAAAATCAACAAAATGAGGCACCATTTAGAAATGGTGGTTCTAAATGGACCTGAAGTCCATTTAGAGTCTACTTGAAGTAGAGCTGTAAGTGTATTGGCTCCTTCTCTATGCACTTCCCTGCCAGTTGATGTCAGGCAGGCACTAACATTGTTTTGTTTTCCAGTGTCTGCTAAAGACATTTCTATTTAAACAAGTTTTTCCTGAACAGCCAGCCACAGTTTTATTGGTGTGTGTGTGTGTGTGTGTGTGTATGCATATGTGTGTGTGTGTGTGTGTGTGTGTGTGTATATATGCATTTTGATTCTTCTTCTTCTTCCTTTACCACTCGGGAATCTTTTTTACGATATAGAGTGGTTTATAATTTTTATAATTATTAATTTATAATACATATTTCTTGTGAGTGAAAATGTGAGTATGGGGGAGGCTGGGGATTACACCTTCAGTAAAATATGTTAGGGCCCACGGGGTCCGGATCAAATTGTTCCAAAGACCACAGAGCAACTGTAGATCAGCCCCACAATAATAAAAGAGTGCAGGTTTTACTGGAAGCTGTTCTGGAAGCTGTTTCCTTTTCATTCAACTACCAAAGGGGTGGGGTTAGGGGGAGAGAGAAGCCTTTCTTTTTAAAGAATCATTCTTCAGAACAAATCCCTGCCTGGCTATGCATCTTTAGCAAATTTATCAGCCAAATACGTTTTTCAATGCCATTTAGGGGAAATATATATTACAATTCAAAAGGCAGGTAGGGCTCCTTTCTGCTAGAGAAGGTATTTTAAAATTGATGTTCAGAAGAGATGCGTATAAATGGGGGAAATTTACAAATGAGGACACAAGGTAGGACAGATATAGGGCATTGTTCCTGACAGTGGATTCAGTAATAGGTGCCATTGGGCCCCATTTGGGTTATTGTGATGTGTTGTATGTGGAGCTGACTTTGAAAATGGTCTGTAAGCAGTTGGCATAGAATATGGTTACTAGAGTGCTAATTGGGACTGGGCAATACAAGAATATGATACCAGTCCTTTGTTTTCTTTGCTAGCTTTCAGTCCATCTCCAGACCCAATTTAAAGTGCTGATTTTGACCTTTAAAGCCCATCACAGCTTGGGACCTTAGTACCTGAAGATTAGATCTTCCCACATGTACCTACCTGATCTCTGAGATCATCATTCAAAGCCCTTCCACATTTGCGCCCAGCAAGTGAAGTATGGTGGATGGCACCGAGCAAAAGGGCCTTCTCAGTAGTGGCCCCTAGGTTGTCACATACCCTCCCCAAAGTGGCCAGCCTAATGTCTACCTTAACTGGTGCCAGGTAAAGACTTTTCTATTATGTTGTGGTTCTAACATTGTTTTAGCAAAGGATTTTATTTAGTGCTGTGCACAAAATTCCTCCCACATTTATTTTTTTTACCATTCTCATTCAATTTGATAGAAAAGAAATTGCTTTCGAAAATAAATACAATGGTGAAGAAAATTTCAGAGAAATTCTCATGGCGTGGGTTTGGGGTTCTTGTGCTTACCTTACACAGGTGGTAGCCGAGCAGTGTGCCCAAGTGTCCTTTTTTTAATTGTACAATCATCTCTCCAGTGGCCTCTTGCCTCCACAGCTTCCCACACTTCAATTAAAGCCCAAGGAATAACATCATGATGTAATTCCTCCCATAGAGCTTTTTTTTCAGATCAGGAAGTGCAGGCAGCCCGGAAAGCTGCAGAGCAATGGAGAAATGTGTAATGGAAAGAAAACACATGCACAGCACCCTTGGCTACCTCAAAGTAATTAGGTGAGTTCAAAAACAAAAATGAAGTATAAAGCATCCTAAGAATGAGGCAGAACAATGTGGCCAGTGTGGCATAGTGGTTAGAGTGTTGGACTGGGACTCAGGAGATCCAGGTTCTAGTCCCCACTCGGCCATGAAACTCACTGGGTGACTTTGGGCCAATCACTGACTCTCAGCCTAACCTACCTCACAGGGTTGTTGTGAGGATAAAATGGAGAAGAGGAGGAGGATTATGTAAGCCACCTTGGGTTCCTTGCTGGAAAAAAAGGCAGGGTATAAATAAATAAATAAATAAATAAATAAATGGAAGCCTCTTTCATTGGGGAAGAAAGCTTTCAAGAAATTGGAGGACAGATTTTGGCACAGCACTAGCTCCACCTCTTCCTCAGAGCAAGACACAACACTGCCCCCTCTCATAACTACATTCCGGTGGAGCAAATGGGGCCCAGCCTGCCAACACAGTGGCAGCACAAAACCCCAAAACCCCACATGGAAAAAAGAAGGAAGCTGTGCTATGACCCCTGCAAATGAGGCACCCTACCTGTGAGGAACTGTTGAGAATTTTTCCTCCCCCTGGATACATTTTGTGAAATTTCCCAACCAATTTCACAGCCCACAAAAAAGGTGGAGAATTTTGAGAGGCCATGTGCACAAAGCCATAATTTTATTCATTTGCTCTTGCTCTCTGTCAGTTAATTGTTGTGAATGTTTAACCCTCTTAGCTTTGTTCTAAAGTGATACATTTTGATACATTGTAGTGTTTATTTGTTGTCGATGGATGGATGAATCTGTTGACCTCAGTCTCACCAAGATTGTCAGTGTTCTGAGGTCAAGCTAACTCCATCATGTTTCTGAATAAGCTTGCAACTTTTTTTTTTTTTAAAAAAAGAAATCTATATTGAACGGTGTACACATGTTTGCAATGTTCGCATTAATGTTCATAGACAGTAATTTGCACACTTTTTAACGTGCACATTTTTGACAAACACATACACACCCATTTGACTAAAGTGTTTTTGTGTACATTTTGGAAATGTACGCATTTTTCTTTGCACACTTTTCATATGTGTGCACGACAAAAACATTTTTTGTTGGTTTGCTCGTTTTGTGGAACATTTTGAAAGCTAAGAAATGAATGGATTTCTGACCACAAATTGTATTCAGGATTTTGTTCGAGTCTAGGGGGTGCAAACTGAGTAGACACATTAAAAAACAAACAAACAAACAGCCTTGACAGAGAGAATTTCTCACATATTCCTATTGTTGCCTTTTAGGGCGCAATCCAGTTGGGCTGCCTGTAACCCTCAGAACTTGGAGGATGGGCATCCTATGCAGGGTGTGAGGAATGCAGAGGTGAAGGTGAACAGGGGAATGGGATCTGAACATGGATCTCCACCAGAATGAGGTCAGAACAATTTAAGTCCCTCCAGTTACAGTGCAATGCTCATAGAATCATAGAATCATAGAAAAGTAGAGTTGTAAGGGGCCTACAAGGCCATCGAGTCCAACCCCCTGCTCAAAGTAAGGCGTACCGAGTTCAATAATTAACACCCCAGGGGCAGAATCCAGTGGGGCACTTATGCCCCCATCGATTCCCTTCCACAAGTGGTGGATCTCACTGATTCTATTGTGCAAGTGAGACCCACCATTTATGCAAGGGAGATTTAGTACTTCCAAGGAGAAGCCCCAAAATGAGCAGAAACATTCATTTCTGGAAGGAGGCAGGTCGGTGGAGCTTCCTTATGTGAGCTCCAATGACCTGCCTCCTTCCAGAAATGAGTGTTTCTGCTTGTTTCAGGTTTGCCCAGAACGAAGCACTAAATCGATGTTACACAAGTGGTGGGAGCTGCTTGCACAACAGAACTGGCGGGGAATAAGGGAACCAGTGGAGGCATAAGCACCCTGTTGGATTCTGCCCCTTGTAAGTATAGGATTGCAGCCTTAGATGTTTCGTTCTTAAACATAAACACACAGATGAGCAGCTTCTTAGATTCGTATTTAAGTAACTTTCCAGGAAAAATAAAATATACAAAAAGGCAGAGGAAAACTGGGCAGCAGTAAGAGGTAGCCATCTGCGTTGGCAAAAATAATGTATATATGAACAAAAATACAACCTCTGTCTTCATATCTGTATAAATGAAATATAGCAGAACGGAAAGATATATTACCTGCATATTCTGAACTACCTTCCTTTCATTTACACACTACAACACTTACCCTGCTCCAGATGTTTCTTCTGCATTTCCAAGCTGTGCATTTCCTTTCTTCAATTAACACCTCGTTAAGCCCAGTGCCTGCCATGACTAAGGGTTTATCAGCAAGCTGCTGTGTTCCATCACTAACCACCTCTTCTGTACGGAACTGATTTGCTCCAGAAAGTTATACATCCAGTAATAAATATAGTATTTGTTTTAAAGAAAATAAAGAAATACTGGGGGGAAAGTGTAGATATTATGGATACACTCTGGGCTAATTCTTGGGATACAACCAAGGCTTGATCTGTGCTGTGGTGTGGACTATTCATATGACCAGTGCGACGTGGGACCGGAGTATTCATGGATGACATGAAAAAGGAAGGAAAAGACCTTTGGAGTTCTGTGCCATGATGTCCAATTTTAGACTTTGGAATTTTGCTGAGTGAAATGGCCTTGCCACTCTCCCGATTCACAGGTGCCTATCCTAACATTCTTCCAACACCCCACTCCAAAAAATTAATGGGCCACCATGTTGTTTCCCATGTACCTCTAATTAGAACCAAAGTTCTCATCTGAGAACTTTCAGCTCAGCATAATAACTAGTGCTGTGCCAAAAGCCTCCCTGACCCTGCCCTTTCACTTTTTTCCCTGCAAAAGTGGCAGTCGTTTTTCTCCCCCTTTGGCAGGGATGTTGAGAATTTTGGAGAAATTTCTCAGGGCGCAGGGCTTCAGTGCTTACCTTACTGTAAGGAGGTGTCTGAGAGGTGTGTGTGCTCTTCCTTTTACCATCCCAGCCCCATTTTGTTCTTGCAGCTTCTCCTGCTTCTTGAGCTTCTTGGGAATCCCCCTACAGGACTTAGCCTGGACTTCATTCCTTGTGCTGCTGCTTCCTGAGTGCCTGAAAGCTGAGTGAGGCATTTTTGGTTTTGCTTTGTTGTTGTTAAACAACTCCTCGCTCAGCTTTCAGGCACGTGGCAGGCAGTCGCCCTGGAAAGCCCCAAGGGAGAAACCTTGGGTAATTGCTCAAGTCAAGAGGGCTTTCCAAAATGCTCAAGCAGCCGGAGAGGCTGCAAGGACAGAACAGGGGGAAATGGTAAAAGAAAGAGCATGCACACCCCTCAGCTATTTCCTTACACTACTAAGGTAAGCACTGAAGCTCAGCACCCTGAGAAGTTTCTGCAAAATTCTCACCGCGGCGGCGGCGCTTCCCACAATTTTCAGTTACAGTTTCTTTTCACCCCTCCCTACAATAAATGATCGAAAATAATAGATCAAAAACATTTGGCACAGTGCTAATAACAATGGTCTCGATCAACCTTCTCTAACTGGATACCACCCAGATGTGTTGCCACAGTGTCCTGGCCATGCTTGCTGGGGATACTGGAAGTTGTTGTAGCCCAACACTTCTGGAAGGCACCAGTTTGTTTGTGTCTGCCCTAGATGGACCAGTGTTCTGACTTGGCATATGTGCAGGATGGTGGCTCCCTCCAATGTCAGTGGATATCATCATCATCATCAGGCGATCACTCGTGACCGAGTAAGATTGTCTTCCAGGATAAAAATTTACAAAAAGGAAATTTTAAAAGGAGGAAATTCTAAAGAAAAATTGTGTAGACTCTAGCGATGGGTCCGTAAGTGACTGTGGAGGCCAATTCTAGATCCACACAGCTTCCCACAGTGAGGACACAGGTTACCAGATAGAAGATGGTCCTGTAAAGGATTCATTTGACGTGCTTTTCGCTTAGCATGTTTCTCCCTATCATCTTGCACTCGGGCTTCTTCAAAGTCCATGGAACCTTTGTGAAAGGCCAAGCTCCAGTTAGATCGTTCATGGGCCAGAGCTTCCCAGTTTTCGATGTTTATATTGCATTTTTTTAGATTAGCCTTAAGAACATCTTTAAACCTCTTATATTGACCACCGATATTCCGCTTTCCATCCTTGAGTTTGGAATAAAGTAACTGCTTTGGGAGACGGCAGTCAGACATTCAAACAACATGACCGGTCCACTGAAGTTGGCGTTGAAGGATCATTTTTTCAACGCTAGTAGTCTTTGCTTCTTCCAGTACACTGACATTTGTTTGCCTATCTTCCCAAGTAATTCGCAGGATTTTCCGGAGGCAACGTTGATGAAATCTTTCAAGGAGGTGGAAGTGACGTTTATAGATAGTCCATGTTTCGCAGGCATACAATAAAGTTGGCAATACAATGGCTTCATAAACCAGTGTTTTGGTCTTCTTACAAATATCCCGATCCTCGAACACTATGTTTCATTCAAGAAAACGCGGCACTTGCGGAGCTCAAACGATGCTGGATTTCACTGTCGATGTTAGCTGTAACAGAAAGATAGCTGCCAAGATAGAGAAAATGATCGACATTTTCCAGTATTGTCCCGCCAAACTGGATAGATGGCATCATCAAAGGGTTAGCTTGCACTTGCTGATGAGGCACTTTGGGTTTTTTGATGTTAAGTGAGAGACCAAGTTTTCCGTATGCGTCTGCAAAAGCATTTAGGATAGTTTGGAGATCATCCTCTGAATGTGCAGAGACCACATTATCATCAGCATACTGAAGTTCCACAACGGAGGTTGTAATTACCTTACTTTTTGCTTTCAGCCTGCTGAGATTAAAAAGCTTTCCATCTGTTCGATATATGATTCCCACACCAGTGGGAAGTTTCCCCTCGACAAGATGTAAAATCATGTCGATGAAAATAGCAAATAATGTTGGGGCAATAACACATCCCTGTTTAACACCTGATCCCACTTTAAATGGAGCACCATGAGAGCCGTTGTTGTCCAAAACCGTTGCCGTCATGTTGTCATGGAGAAGTCGCAAGATATTCACAAATTTATTGGGGCATCCAATTTTTATAAGGATAGTCCAGAGAGCTGTTCGGTCTACAGTATCAAAGGCCTTAGCCAGATCAATAAATGCCATATAAAGGGGTTGATTTTGCTCCCGGCATTTTTCTTAGAGCTGACGTGCATTAAAAATCATGTCCACTGTCCCTCTAGAGGGGCGGAAACCATATTGAGATTCAGGGAGGATCTCTTCTGAAATAGATAGAAGATGGTTTGCGAGAATCCTAGCAAATATTTTACCTGTGGTAGCTAAGAGAGAAATGCCCCGATAGTTTCCATAATCTAGGGATGTGGCCGAGAATCTCGGCGGACACGAGCGAGGCCCGAACTGGGCCTGCTCGTGTCCGCCAAGATTCTTGGCCACCCGCGTGGACTTACCAAAAGCTGCGGGACCCTGCGCTCTGTTTTTGGCAGGGGGAACCATGGCAACAGGGCTGTTTAAGCCCTGTTGCCATGTTTCCCCTTGCCAAAACAGAGCGCGGGTGGGGCTCCAGTGCGCCAGAACGCAGGACCAGGTAGGACAACGGTGGTGGGGGGCGGGGGGGTCCTCCGGAGGCGGCAGCAGCAGCGGGGAGGGCTGGGGCATCCTCCAGCGGCGGCGGCGGCGGCTCGAGCGGCTCGAACAGCACGGAGAAGACTGCGTGCCGCTCTGAAGAGCAGGATCGGGCCGCCGCTGCTCGGGGCCCCCCAAGCCCGGAGCGAGCCTCCAGCCGACTCCAGGCTCAGCCCCACCACTAACACAGTCTGTTCTATCACCCTTCTTAAAGAGGGTGATAATTATGGCATCCCTGAAGTCTTCTGGGTTCTCTTCTCTTATCCAGATTTTTTCGTGGATATCACTCCAGACTTTAAAGGAGCTATCTATGGTGCTGAACCCTACCCCCCAAAATAGGTTTGGCACTATGGATAGCTCCTTAAAAGTTCGGAGTAAAATCCGGAGTGGATAGATGGCCCCACCGACATTGGAGCCACCAACCCTTATGATGTAATATAATAATAAATATATATTTATATTTATATGACTCCAATGGGAGCATCTGGGGGGAGCAGGGAGGGGATGGCAGCTCCCAGTGGGAGGAAGCCTTGGTAGCAATAGTGAATTTTATTCCCTCTCCCCCTGAAATTCAGCATCACACACCATCAGCTGAAATGCCCCCTGCCCCACTTTGCCATCCACAAATGAAGCAGTGAAATGGGGTGGGGGCATTGCAGCTTAGCCACTGAGTGCACAAAAAGCTTTCCATGTGTAGAAAACTAGCTCATCAGGGGAAAGAGTCTAGAACCCTTCCCCTTGACACTGTGTTTTCTAGATGCAGGGATGTATGTATGCATGCATGTATTTATTTATTTTGTGTGGCCCAGCGCTTCATCGTGCCAGCACCCACCTGCATTCTGAAGTAGTACAGCCCAGAAACAGACATACCACACCATTGGCTGTTTGGGAAAACCAGGCCTGAGGTGTCTCAATTTATTGCAGATGGGAAGGGAGTCTGGAGAGACTGCACAACATTGGTGGCAGAAGGCATTTGGGCATACTGTAATGCATCAGTCAGTGTTCTGTATCTTGCTCCATGCTTCGTTATCTTGCAAATGGACAGAGGACAATCAGTTTCCTCCACAGTGAGCACTGATCATTTTCTGCTCTCCGGTTTTCTTTCTTTCTTTTTTTTTTTGGCCCCACTTTTGCTCTCTAATTGAATGTTCTCAAGTTCACCTTCCCATAGCAGGTGCTAATCATCATTTCCAAAATAACCCTGGGCTTGTTTAATACACGTTGGCTGCTGATGGAGAATTAAAGGAAGGTAGCGCTGGAGATGAATTTGGCTTCGGTTTTATAGCATTTTTATGATGTGTTTTCTCTCCTTAAAAGCAAGAAACCAAGAAATATAAAGGGCAGCAGTCATTTCCTCACAGGGAGGTGGATTTCCTCAGGGGGGCTCTTAAATCAGTGTCCCTTGACTTTGAAGGCGGGAGCAATGCTCATTATAAGTAGCATGACTAGCAGCTGAAATTGTACCATACCATTTTTTAGAGAATGTTTCCAAAGGGAGATACACCCCCCCCCTCACCAAAAGTGACTCCATAGAGAAGCCATCAATCGCCATCACTTTTATCATAAAGCTGGTAGCCATTTTGGCTGGGGGTAGGTGGGAGTTGATGCCACAGCTCCTGGGTTCATAGAATGCATGAAGGTTCTTCCTCCCCTCTAATGGCCTGCAAAGCAAGTTGTTTGTCCTCCTCATCGTCATCGCACACATGGAAGCACAGAGACTGACTTCTCCCACCAGCCGGAGGAACAAAGATGACTATGAGGTGGCAATCCTCTCTTCTCTCAGTTGCGAAGCAGACTGCACCCATCCATTAGACAGAAAGGACTCTGCTCCAATTGTCTGTTGCCCTGGGACTGCAGAAACAAGTGAAAGGATATTCTGGCTTCTGCCAGAGGAAAAAGAGCCACTGGGTGTGTGTATGTTTTGCATTGTTTTAATGTGTTATAAGCCACCTAAGGGATCATTAGACTGAAAGGTGCTCTCTCTCTCTCTCTCTCTCTCTCTCTGTGTGTGTACTCTGAGGCTGCACTGAGGGATATGAGAGCCATTCCAGCAGCCCTGCTGAAAGACTTTTTTTTTCCCTTTTCCCTTTCTATTCCTTTTCCTTGTGTATCATCTTTGTGCATTTTTAGAATTTAAGCCTATGTCTTTTTTTACTGATTATACATACAGATTATGCATATACTTCAGGAGCCTTTTTGACTAAGGAACAAGATAAAATACTCACCATCAGTTTTGGGGTATAATGCATGCTGGTTCAGAGCAACCACTGAAAAACTGGGTAATAATTCTGCTTGCCAAGTTTTTATTTGAATGCTTGTCAGAGAAGCCACCTTAATTTTTCCAAATGTTACATTGCAGCAAGGCATGTTTGAATGCTTTTCTATGGCCACCAGAGAGTTTTCTGGCGATTTACATTCCACTATTGTTAACGGCTCAATGTCAGTAGGAATGCTGCTGCCAGACTGCTGACTGGGGCTGGCTACAGGGAGCACACAACTCCTCTGTAACAACAGCTTCACTGGCTCCCAGTCCCAGTCTGTTTCCAGGTACAATTCAAAGTGCAGGTTATGACCTATAAAGCCCTATATGGCTTGGGTCCAGGTTATCTGAAAGACCGTATTCTCTCTTATGAGCCTGGCCATACCCTGAGATCTTCAGGGGAGGCCCTTTTCTTGGTTCTGCCACCATCTCAGGCATGCCTGGCAGGAACCGGCAGGAGGGCCTTCTCGGTGGTTGCCCCAACACTCTGGAATTCCCCTCCCAGGAAGGCTAGAATGGCACCCTCCTTGGTATGCTTCCCCAGGTGGGCAAAACCTTTTTTTTGTTCTGGCAGGCCTTTGGGAATAGTCTGGACCTGTGAGAATGTGATGGATTCCACTGTTTATATTGTTACTGTTTTAACTTTGATATTTTAATATAATTTTAATATTATAGCTAATTTAATTCTATTTTTAACTTTTGTATATTCCAATTTATATGTTTTAATTGTACAAGTTTTAATGTTGTAATTCCGCCTTGAGTCCCAGTATTGGGGAAAAGGTGGGATATAAAAAAATAAAATAATAATAATAATAATAATAATAATAATAATAATAATAATGCCCTTATTTCTTCACAATTAAAGACTGTAAATCCACTTGCAGAACAAAAAGCTGCCTTATTCACAACACAAACAAAATGCACCAAGCCACTTGCAGAGGAAGGAGTTCAATATCTCACCCTCCACTCAAACAACATGTGGCTCTCCAAGTGTGTTACTGTGCAAAGTAATTTGGTTTAATGTGCACATTTTTGGCAAGTAATTTCCCTAATATCATGCATTTTAAATGTTACTGTCCCTAATATATGCATTTTGTATGCGTTCCTTGATGGGGAACACCACTGAAAAATTTGAGGAAGTGAAGTGTGAATTTTGAACGTTAACTAAGGGCACAATCCTATGCCCCTCCGACTTTGTCTAGGAATTCCCTTCCCTGGCACTGCACCCCCATAAATCCCTTACGGGGGCAGAGAGCCTGCCCCCCCACCTTGTAACAGCTGCAGTTTCCTCCATGGCGGAAGACCATGCTCAGTGTGTTCCTGGGGGGGGAGGCGCCACCGGATTATGAAGTATTCAGGTGGTGCCTCAGCCTCTCCTCCTCGGGAGGAGGGGGGGGAAACATTTAGATGGCCGAAATCAGCCATCTAGATGTTTTCCAGGGTGAGGGGAGCACCGAGGATATCCTCCGTGCTCCTCCCACCCTGGATAGGATGCCTGCAATCCTCCAAGTTTGGAGGGTTGTGCGTAGCCTCATTGTATTGCACTGGAAGAGAGCAATCCTATGTTTCCTAGATAGCATCTAGGGGCCCATAGGATACTTCAGGTTCCCAGGTCCAAGGTTAGAAACAAAGCTCTGACCTCTAAGCTGGGGATCCATACTCCAATCCCCCTCCCCCCCCCTTGCATCTGGCATGGAAAGAACTGCACCGGCTGCCTCTCTGAGGTTGGAAACTCAACCTCAGGGAGGGGGTAAAGGGGACATTCTGGGGGGCAGGGAGGGGAGGAGACCAGCGTATCCTGACAGTGCTCCAGCCCACTCCCCCTCCAAAGCACCACCGCTAAATGGGTAAAATTGGTCGTATAGCTGAACTGCAGAGCAGGAGGAGCGAGGAGCTGGAGATTTATTTATTTATTTATTTGTTTGTTTGTTTATTATATTTATACCCCGCCTTTTTTCCTACAAGGAACCCAAGGCGGCTTACATAATCCTCTTCCTCCTCTCCATTTTATCCTCACAACAACCCTGTGAGGTAGGTTAGGCTGAGAGTCAGTGACTGGCCCAAAGTCACCCAGTGAGTTTCATGGTCGAGTGGGGACTAGAACCTGGATCTCCCGAGTCCCAGTCCAACACTCTCACCACTACGCCACACTGGCAGATTGCCATGGCTGCTTCCCCCACTCTGCAGTGGATGCTCGTAAGCCTCCGAGTTCTGAGTAGGGGTGAGCGATCCTCCACGACCTGACACGCGCCCTCGGCTCGGTGGATGCCACTGCTGCGCCTGCCGAGCCGGGCTGAAAGTTACGCAAATTACAGCCACTTTTGGCGTATCTTACAACATTTTCTACATAAACAGCAGCCTGCTGGGAACCTGGATGTTGCGTCCGTGGCTCGACTCAGGAGAACGCGAGTTCAACCAGGGAAGAAGGTAAGTGGGATGGAGTTGGGGTGGTTGAGCCCAGCCAGTTCAACAGATTTCCACCCCTGAACGAAATCCTTGCACATCCCTAGTTCCGAGGCCTATGAGCATCGAGAGCAAAATCGATAGGATTGCACCCTAAGTTTCCATTCATGTATTCGTCTGAACATGCAAAAATAGGTAAGTTCACATTAAAATGCAAACCAAACAGATTTCTCCCTCATCCCTAGTGGGGACATGATTCAAATGTAAATGGGGGGGGGGGAATACAATGTCTACTACCTCACATGGAGCATTCTTGTTTGGGATGGCATAACATAACAACACCTGTATGCTTCCCAAGTGCAATGTCTTCATATGTTCACTTGGCACCATTTAATGGGGTGGCGGGGGACAATTCAACATAAAATTGAGCAATAAACCAACGAAATTGTTAAAATGGACTGTGCTTTCTGCATAGCTGGGTTAGCATTAGCTGGTAAGGCAGCATGCTGAAACATAATTCCGTCCACTCCGATGGTACCATATGGGCTCCAAAGATGCCATTAGCACCTTCCCCTAAGATACACCTGTGTGCGCAACTCACAGAACAATAATGATCTTATCTGCTTTAACAAGCCTGAGAAATTGGCTGCCGCTGAAGGTGCACGCTGCCAAATGCGGCATCTGTGAATAACAGAGATCACTTCATTAATGGAGCTGTTCAAATTAGAGCTGTAAGTCTCCAAGAATGGAGAAAAGCTGGTCCTGCCCGATCAGAGCAATATAAGTTCACAACCATGACAAGAACTTAGTTAGAGATAACTGAGCCGGCTTTGAAATATGGCTACGTATTTCAGCTTAGATATTTCTGACCCTCCCTATCCCCCCCACCCCCAGAATTTGCCGCAATGTCTAAGTGAATATTGGATTGCCTTGGAAGAAACCAGGATGAAGAAGATTAGGTGCTGCAGGTGCATAGGGTTCTGCTGCAGTAGGGAGAATTTCATTTAAAACCACAATGGTTCATTCAGCAATGAAGCCATTCACAATGGCAAAAAAAGTACTGCCAGTTCAGCCCTGAAAATGGCTTTCAATATATAGTGCTGCACAGAAGCAGTAAGAGCTACCGAGAGTTGTAAGAATGTAGCTTTTCTTTAACACCTCCGATGAAAGAAAAAGACAGTCTATTCCATTGAGGAACTGCTAATTAGGCATGGTGCTAATGTCCACCATTTTCCACACATGCACAAAACCCAGCATGCTTGCTGTTGCAGATAAGTGTCCTAAAGAGGTGGCAGATTTGAGGGAACAAATGCATGCACAATCTGATGAGCAATTAAGTGAACTGTGTATAAATAAATAAGTATGAATTGCACAAAAATATGTTTTTGGATCTGCAAAATCTGTGATTTTGCAAGAGGAATATGAGATGTAGTTTAACAATGGCACAGGATAATATCCTTGAGATGCACAATAATTTGGATTTGCATTGCTAGAGTCACACATATCCTGTTTTGCAGGTAAGTGCCTTGGACAGGCATAGCATGTGCAAAGGGACACATGAATGTTTTAATGCATCCCTGCTACTCCAAAGTAAGTGTGTGTATGCACGCACTCACGCACGCACATGCATGTATGAGAGAGTCTCCAGGATCTTATGAACAAAATAACCCACAGGTCTGCATGTGTGAACTGGTCCTCAGTGCATACTCAATAAATGTCCACATTGCAAAAACAAACCACCCACCCCACACACAAAACTTAATAATATCACAAGCTAGCCTAAGATGAGCCATAGTGAGGAAAGATCAGGCATTCAATCCTGCTTAAATATAAGGAAAGCAAGCATGTGAATATGAGACAGCAGAATATCAGGGCAATGACTCGGGGGAGGGGTAAACACTGGGTGGGTTTGCACATCATGCTAAACCACCCTGCAAATAAGCCACCACATGAACAACCCACAGTTGTTTGCTGAACAACCCATAATACTCAAGTCCCAACAGACGATCAGGCTTGCTATGGATTCTTCTTCCCCCATTCCCCCATAGTCCTCCTGCTGGCTCCAGCACACATCCCAGGTGCCTTTGCAGCAAAATGCCTTGTTGCCTCAGTTGCTACATCAGTATATCTTTCTGCAATTGGTCTGCTGTGGTTGCTGGCTACCGAGAGAAACTCCCCCAACCCTGCATCAGCATGCCAGATAGAATTAATTTTATCATGAGCCCTTATGAATGTGGTAAGTAACACGTTTGCCAACTTTTTTAGGGGGGGGGGGCGGACGTTTGATGTTGTGCAAGACCACCTCTCCCATATTCAGCCAAGCATCCCCATTTTATTCCCATATTCCACTTTGGTACTTACATTTCTAACTAGCAAACACTTAAAAAAAAAAAAAAAGGCTGCTTCACCTTACTCTAAAGTAAGCTCACCCACTCCCAAAGCACCTCTGCCTCTCGGATATTTAGCCAAACATCCCTGTATTCCCCTCTTCCATTCAGTGCTTACACTGCTAGCTAGAAAAAACACCTTTTTTTAAAAAAAAGGCCGCTTCCTGTTACTCTGAAGTAAGCACACCCACTGGCGAACGCGAAGCGCCTTCTCTCCAGCCGCTTTCAGGGGGCCCAGCCCCCTTCCTGCTTCTCGCTTCCCTCTCTGCTGCCACATCTCGATATGGGTTACAGAGCAGTGAGTGGGATCGGGAAACATACACAAATGCCGTGGCGAAGCAGTAACACAAAGGGGGAAATTGCAGGGATGTAAAGGCAGCTGTCAGCTGCAAAGGGATGAGGGAGTATGGCGGCAGCACGAGCGAGATCACGAGAAGTGGCCGGGGTTTTTTGCTGCTCTGGGCCAGGCGGCTCTCTAGCCATTCCCAGCAACCCACGATAAAATCACCCCGCCGGGTTTGGACAATAAAACAAGCTGCCATTGGTATGAACAACCCTAAAACAAGCCGTGGGTTCTCAGGGCAGCTTGTTCATGCAAAATAAACCACCCTGCAGAAACCATGCTGGGTTCGCATGACACATCGACAGCCCACCTTGGCTGATCACCCATGCTGGGTTGTCATGTCATGCGAACCAGGTCACTGTGTGGTTGTCTTTGCAGAACGGAGCAAGCTAAGCAAGACCTTTCCGTACCCTTCAAAGCAGCCATTTTCATCTCAAAAATCAAAATGGCAAAAATTCAACACATATGACCTGGTTTAACGATCTAAATCAAGACCCACCCTGAAAGAAACAGTTTTAAAGTATGTATGTATGATGAAGCATACACACAAGGTTTAGCTGGCTCAGGGCCAATGGGATTGATTGTTATTAACCATACAGGAATATGTGATGGCAAATTTTATTCATTCTGTTGCTTTAAAAAGGTTGCTCTATATTCATGCTCCTGGAGATCATTTACTCAGTAGCTCTTGAAAATTGCACTGAACGTTGCATCTTACATTTTTGGATTGCGTTTGCATTCTGTTCCCTTGCAAGCTGCACACAAGAAGCAGCCAGATTAATTTATTCGGCATCCATTTCAAAGTCTTTTTTGTTCTAAGCACACACATAAAGAATGAAGCAATTATTTGCTCCTAGGGTCATGGAATCTAGCAACTTGATGGTTAACTCAAAGTCTGGGAACGCAGCATGACAGACTGGGTCAAGCCAATTTCAAACAACTGATGGCATTGCGGTACCCATATTTATTTCTATTATTTTGTTTGCTGGAATTTATACATCATTTGACTTCTAAACTACTCTGATGAAAGGCTTCCTCTGCTTCCTGTAAGCTCAACAACTTAATTTGGGCTGCTGATACTTTCAGAACACGAGCAAGATGAGTAAAAAACAATTTGATTTTAGATATATTTTCAATTACTGTTCCTGACTGTTTGGAGCCATAATGCAGATATTTCCCACAATGAGCCAACACTACCATTACCCCTGGTAGCCCCTGGCAGAAATTGTCATAAAAGCAATATGCCGAAACAAATTTAAGCCAATGTTGATTTGTGCTATGACTGCGTTCGCAGGTGTTAGGATTCCAATAGCTCCTTCTGACGTTAGCTTATCTGAGTGGGAGCTTCTGAATTTTATTTCTTTTACTTATCCCGGGAATAGGCAAACCACAAGATAACACAGACCTCTGGGGTCCATAATTCTACAGCAAAACTGTGGAATTGTCTTATTTAATAGCACCAACAGAAACCTATTTCACAGGAATCCCAGCTGCTGGTAAGAAAATGTGTGAATTTAAAAAAAAAAAAAGTGGGAGAGGTGGGTGCCAAGAAAGGTGTCTGGGGAACATTTCAATCCAAAGGATACCAAAGGTGACATGATAAATTATAAAACTCAAGACAAAGCTATGCTGGTGGGGCACTTAAGAGACGTGCTGGCCTGGGAGATCCAGCAATCTTCAAGCTTGCCTAAATTCTCTGAAAATCACTTTGAAACTCGTTTCACCTTGTTCCTGTTTTCCACCTGTTTCTTTGGATCATTTGAATGGGAAAAGTGCACACTTTCTGTGTCTATTTTTCTAAAGTGCACACTCCCCCCCCCCCGTTGAATAAAGTGTGAAAATGCTGCTGCTGCTTTTTTTTTTTGAAAAATGCACATTTCAAGTGTGCATTTTTTAAAATATATATATATATACAAATTTTTGAATGCAAATTTAGGGGGGGGGGAGGTGTCCCTGCTCACATTTGCATTTGAGATTGAAGATGGGACATGTTCACATGATTTGGGAACAGAAACAAGATTCTCCTACATCCCTACGGCGGGTTTGAGGAAGCATTGTTGTTAGATAAATCAGAGTGCAACAAGAAATAATTAAAGGTTCTGTAAGCCCAATATATCCACCAACAGAGGTAGCCACCTGAAGAGGAGGCTGCCTGTGGCATATCTGTCTAACTCACTGGTCTGGCCTTGCCTCCTTCCAGTCCATGCCTGCTGGGGGCAGGGGGTAATTCTGACCTGACTGTTGACCACGTGTGATCAGAGCATTCAGTCACTCCTGTCCTCCTGATACATGCCTACAACAGAACTATTGCATCTCTGTATGACCTAGAGAGCTCCAGTTTTGCCTCCTTCCAGTGGGACCATCATCTCCCATACACACACAATGCATCTGGAACAATGCTACATCATGGAGCATCACTTCCAACATGCCATTGAAAGTGGAGGACTGGCTGGCTGCTTTTGTTCCCAAACACTCCAAGCAGCTTGGATTCCCCCCCCCTTTCTTAAAACAAACAAACAAACAAACAAAAAGAGGTTAAGCAAAGATACTGCTACCCCTGCCTTTCCTGGTAATCCCCACCTTACTTCCCAAGCTTCATCACATTTTGCTGAAAAAAAGTTTAAAAAAATAAAAGTTGCCCAGTGATTTCTTCTACACCACATCCCCTGAAATTAATGAAACATTGATTTTGAAAGCTGTGGCACAGCACAACCTCGTACATATGTGGCTGCCTTATTCTCAGTCAGACTATGGGTTCATCCATAGTGTGAGCCAGTGTGGCGTAGTGGTGAAAGAGGTTGGACTGGGACGTGGGAGATCCGGGTTCTAGTCCCCGCTCGGCCATGAAACTCACTGGGTGACTTTGGGCCAGTCACTACCTCTCAGCCTAACCTACCTCACAGGGTTGTTGTGAGGATAAAATGGAGAGGAAGAGGAGGAGGATTATGTAAGCCGCCTTGGGTTACTTGCAGGAAAAAAGGTGGGGTATAAATATAATAAATAAATAAATAAATAAATCCAGCCCCGTATTGGCAACACTGACTAGCAGCAACTTTCCACGTTGTCTGGGTTCAGACAGCATGATAGCCTACACTCAAGGGTTGAGTGTGGGTTGCCGTTGAATTGTGGGTTGTTGCTTTAATGTGGGTTATCGTGTTGCCTGAACCCAGCCAAGATAACAAACCACGTGCTGAACAACCCACAGTTCACAACCCAACAACAAACCATGGGTTCTCGTCATGGGTTGTTCATGGTTAAAAAGCCATGACATGTTAGTGCAGCTGGGTTCAGACAACACAATAACTCACATTTCAACAACAATCCATGGTTAAACAACAACCCACACTCAACCCATACTCAACCCTTGATTGTTATCATGTTGTCTGAGCCCAGCCATTGTCAGCCCAGCTACCTGAAGTCCTTCAACTGGAGAAGATAGGAAGCTGTGTTATGCTAGGTCAGGTTTATTTGTCCATCTAGCCCAATATTGACTACTCTGACTGGCAGCAGCATTCCATGGTCTCAAGGAGAGGTCTTCCCAATCACTCGAGATCCTTTTAACTAGATATAGCATGGATTGAAGATGGGTCCTTCTGCATGCCAGCTTCTGCATGACATAATTCAGGGATGGGGAACCTACAGCCCATGGACCTAATCCAGCCCACAGACATTCCCCATGTGGCCAACAGAAGCTTTGGCTCCCTCCAGCACACCTAAAAGTAGTCCTCCTCCCCTAAATAATAATAAATAAAATTAAGCATTTGCTACTCCATTGACTCCACCACTGACTGCCCCCTCCCCCAGTTGGTGGTCTCATCTGACAGCAGGCCATTCTAATTCTTAAACACTCTAGAAGTAAAGATGATTATTTTTGGGCATAACAGTTTATTGTATCTCTCATTTTATTTTGTTTTATTTGTTGGGGGAGGAGAGTGTGTTAGGTATCAGAAATTTGGGAGACAACGAATTATGATCATGATTGCTAGGTAGAGGATTGTTCCAGCACGAAAAAAAAATCAAATTAGCAAGGGCATCTTAGTGAAAAGAAAACCACAGACCTAAATTATGTATCTAAATATGATGGATCATCTGACATAACATTTGTTTTTTCTTGATGATATGACACCTGGTAACTCTGTAGTGATTAACTTGATAGAAACACCCATAAATAAAAGAAAATTTAGACACCTCACTATTTATTTAGTGTGTTTACTCCTTTGATATACATATATAATTTGAGTGTCTGTCAAAACTAGAAAACCAAGGGATAAATAGAAAACCAAGGGATGAATAACTCTTATATAGAGGAAGGGATAAAAGCTTGGTGTATCCTTATTAGCTTCTTCTTGGCATTATGGCAGCTGATGAAAATGCAAGTTTCGATCACTTCATCTGTAAGCTGACAGAGCTGACTGAATTGCTATGTAAAATTATACTTTCAAAATAATGCTGTCTGAAAACACAAACAGAGAAACCTGGCTGAGTGTCTGAGAGGGGGGGGAAGAGGAGGGAAAACTATGAAAAAACGTGGAATGAGGAGCTCTTGCGGTCCATCCCAAGGGATGATTTGCAGGCACAGAAGTTGCCACCAGGTGACTTTCCCCCTTAATATTGCGGAAACTGTCAGGTGGAACATCTCCTATCTGATCCAATCTCCAGGCAATTGTGTTCTTGAAACAAACAATGGGAAACAAAGGTTTGTCTCAGTCTGCGGTAACTTGTGATCTTGCCACAGAAACACATGTTCAGAAGTGTTTATGAAAGAGTCACCTAATGACATCACTCCAACTCATGTGAAGGGGTTCTAGGACCTTGGATAGGTCAGGCCCGGGATGCTTAAGGACTTTACAGGCTTTGAACTGCCTCCATCAGTTCTCACTCCAGCAGGCTCCCTCAAAGGGAGAGATGAGGCCCCTGCCACCAGTTTGGCTCCTCTCCACCCAGCACAGTCTCATGCAGTGGCCACAAACTTACTACCCCCCTTCCCTTTTCTATTGTGTTTATTCAGTTGCAAACCATTTTTTTAAACTGTGGAATGCCTTGAGAACTTTAGCAGAAAGGGGGTATGTACATGTAGTATGTAAGGGGCAGCATGATCCTTTGAGACGGCTCGCAACCCTTCGAACTCAGGATTGGTTTTTCCTCTCCTCGTGAGGAGGAGAGGCTGAGGTGCCACCTGGATTCCTCAGAATGCGGTGGAGCCTCGCCCTTATACAGGCCTGTGGCTTACGCTGGCTCAGTTTGTCTGAGTGTGGAAAGCTAAGCAGGGTCAGGCCTGGTTATTACTTGGATGGGAGACCCCTCCTCTAGTTTCCTGCATTGAGCAGGGGGTTGGAATCAATGGCCTTGTAGGCCCCTTCCAACTCTATGATCCTATGTCATCCTTCCACTCTCCACCCCCAGGAACACCCCCATGGGAGAACCAAAGACAGAAGACCATCTTCAGTTCCCTGAAGCTGTGGAAATAACTGCAGCAGCTACGAGGTGAGGGGGTGGGCACTTTGGGGTGCTTCAACCTTGGAAAAGGTTTCCGAGGTCGCAGGGGCTTCCAGCCTCGTTCCTATGTCCCCCCAGAAAAGGTCAGAGGAACATAGGATTGTACCCTAAATAAGCAAACAAGCATAGTTTGCACCCTGAAGAATAAGAACCTAAGAAGAGCACTGCAGAATCAGATTAAAGGCCTATCCAATCCAGTATCCTGTTTCCCACAGTGGTCTACCAGCTGTTTATGGGGAGCCACAAGCAGGACATGAGTTCAACAGCATCCTCCCACTTGTGTCCTCTGGCAACTGATATAAAGAGGCATACCGCTTCTGACACTGGAGATAATGTAAAGCCATCATGTAGCCATTGCTAGCCTTATCCTCTGTGAACAGTGCTCCATATGTTGGAGCCCTAACATCAGATGATCCTAATATTTTACTCTCATAGGGTTACAGTCATCAAGGGCAGACTCACAAAGAGCACCTGATAAGTAATGATGAGCCAAGTAACAGATCCAACATTATAAACTCGATAGAAGTTCTGTCTGTTATTACGAGATTTTGTAGTGCATCTTGGGAACATGGCATGCATAATATGGCATCATTGCCCAATCCCATGCGTCATGACGTTGCATGTCATGACACATCTTTTTTTCTTATTAACTCTTATTACATGCACTTTGCTTACAATGGTAACTCAACATGGAGCCATGGGCGTAAGTAGCCCCTTCACACACACACACACACACACACACAAACTCAATCTTGCGACTCACTTGAAATCACATTAAATATACACATTAGATATGCAAGTAAAGCAAATGTTTGCACGCATGGAGAAAATGTCACTTTTCCAATATCCCTCCCAGTGCTACGTAGCAACATCCACGTCTAAACTTTTAATTATGAAAAAAAGAAAAAGAACACAAAAGTCCGAACGGCAGCGGAGAAAGCAACAACAAATACAAAACTGCATGGCTGTTTCTTTAAACATGATTGGTCTCAGATCCAAAATTTTAAACTGGTCTGGTTCCTTTGGCAAAGCCTCGTAGAGATGGGTTCGAATCTGTTTTTGATAAGAATTTACCAATATTCACAGAGTTCTCCATATGTGGAGCAAAAAGAACTTGACGTTTTAATTTAATTTATTTTTTTTAAAAAAATGTATGCAGAAGAAACCCAAACTGACAGATTCCTCCATCTAGGCCCAGGACTTTGAGTGCTGAGCTCAATATTAAATACTTCAATATTAAAGTGATACTGAATTAGGGTTGCCACCTCCTTTTTTCTAGCAGGCTCCTCATCTTTAACAGCTATGTGGCTGGAAAATGCAACATTGTCCTTTCAATGTTCCTATTGAATTTGGCCAGTGAAGATTGGTGAGAATTTTGTTTCGGTTGATTTCACAAATTTATTCATATTCAAGACAAAAATAACTATATATGTATATATATATTTAAAGTGGAAGAAAGCAAAACTGACAGATCAATCCATCCCTAGCAAAGGATAACTAAAGGGCTAAAGTAAAATAATTCTGCATGTATATACATTGCGAGTTCAACTTTTTCAGAAAGATGGTGGAATTCAATTGCTTAGTCATGTAGGAGTAGAAAATATAGATTAAACTCTCTCTCTCTCTCTCTATATATATATATATATATTAATACCTTGGATTGCAAGTAACTTGGTTTGAGAGTGTTTTGCAAGACAAGCAAATTTTTTTAAAAAATTAAAAAAAAATTACTTGATATACAAGCGACATCTTGCAATACAAGTACTGTAGTACGGCTTAAATTAAAAATCTCTGTACAAATTTTTTGGGGGGATTTCGTTTTGATAGAAGAGTGTTTTGGATTACAAGCACATTTCTGGAACGAATTATGCTCTCAATCCAAGGCATGACTGTAAATATATATATATTCAGTTGGGCTTGTTATATATTTGAGAATTACAAATCAACTAGATTTGACTAAGGAACTGACTAATTTCAAGTTTTGGCATGATTACTACTTAAAAGTAGTCTAGCCCTGATGTCACATTGAAAAGATGATCCGTCAAACAAATTACATTCACTAAGTTGTTTGTACTGCATAATAAGTCTGCAGCGTTAATGTATTCTTTGAAAAGAAGTGGCACTAGAAGCTTTGCAGTATTCACACATTGCATCAGAGCCACTGATTCCGAGGAAGGATAGCTAATCCAGAAAATACAGTCAGGTGAACACCTTTAGCCCAGGCTACCAGAGCCCTTTCAAATCCCCCTGAATCCAGCTTTTTAGTCATACATTCTGACTGTGCCTTTCTCAAAGGCACTGCAGAGCAGGGGCAGCATTATCCTGCTCCTTACTGTACTCCCCCATCACCTGCTGAAAGAGAAGCCCTCATTAGTGTCTTACACACCAGCTGTCCAGATCTGTTAACCCAGACTGCCTTCCTGATCATTACTGGTACTCCAGGAGCTCAAGAGGTAACATCTGATGGAAAATTGCATGGCAATAGCAGTAGAAAATACGATGGCAGGCAAAAGGGGTGATTCTACTTCCTCTTCCTTCTCTCCTTGAAGATCCACTATCTTCCTCAGGGATGATGTGACTGTCATGCATGCACCCTATTGACTTTTAAAAATATTGCCCACTATGCAACAGAGTTGTTGCAGAGCTGCGGTCACCTCTCTCTCTCTCTCTCTCTCTCTCTCTCTCTCTCCCCATTTAAAAAACCTCCTTAAAACTCAACCTTTTCAGTGAAGCCTCTGGCTTAACCCTGCTCCTCCTCCTTGGTCCCAATCCCTCAACTGAAACTAAGCTCACATGTGTGCAACTGAACTTACTCCTATCTCTCCTTTTCACTCACCTATTGCTCTTCAACTTCCCTTTCACCTGTCCAAACATTGTCAACATTATCCACTTCAGGTCCAGTGCAAGCTCCTCATCCTTATCTTCAAAACCCTGCATAGCCTTGTCCCGGCCTTTACCCCTCCAGCTCCACCACCCTCAGGCATTTTGCTGCCTTAAATGGCTCTGGCCCAAACAGCCTTTCTTCCTTGCTCCTTTTGCTTCCTCCTTGAACACCTCTGTAAGTCCTCCTCTCTCATGTCCTTCAAATCCCTCCTCAAAATCTACCTTTTCTATGAAGCCTTTGGCACAATGCCTATATCCCTCTACTGCAATGAAGCTTGTAACCAAGCCTTAGGACATTAACTGATAGAATCACATATTATTTCCCTGTTTACCCTCTGCCCCCACTTCCCTCCTCTTCCTTTGCTGTTTCTGCTACATGGGATTTTAGATTGTTGCTCTAGGGCAGCGGTATCCTGCTCCATAGTGATTTCCATCACTATGGAGAAGAGGCAACGGCCTGAACGAGATGGTGGTGGGAGGCAGTTCCAGGACTGGAATGAGGTCAGAAACAAGGTTGCTGGGTCATGCAGATTAAGGACCACAGGCAGGGACCCTGCAGCTGAGAGCAGGAGGAACAAGTTGTTTCAGCACTAGCTTTCTCCCACTTGAGGCTGGAGGATCAAAACTGAAGCCCCACCATCTGACTACTTCAACAGGCCAATTCAAGGGCCAGTGTCTTTTGGTGAAACCACCGAGTCCTAGGTGGTGGGGCTTGAAGCTGTGGGAGCTTGGCCAGTGGACATTCTGCTGCTGTTCTTACCCTCAGAGGCATCATAATAGTCCATGTCTCAGTGACCCTAGTCAGCAGTACATCTTTGAGATGCAGGGGATTTAGTTAAGAGACTCTGTTGCTGACAGGTCCAGTCTTAATGGGCAGAAGAATGGGTCCATCTCCTCCTCAGAAATACTCCTCCTCAGAGATTCTCGGAGATTCTACATATTATATTTGTGGAGAAAAAGCGTCAGAGTTTCCTGCAACACACACACACACACACACACACACACCTGCTTGCTCCCATATGAACCCACCTGGTAGCTGCAATCTTCTTCAGGAGCCCTCCTCTGGGCACCTGAACTTGCAAAGCTTAGGCTGGGCCTGGGAGGGAATTTTTTCTGTGGTTGCTCCTCAGCTCTAGAACTGTCTGCCCAGATCCCCGTGACATCGACTTTTGCCAGGCAAAATCCATCCATGTGGGAACTTGCCTTTTGGTGCTTAATTTTGGTGTGCTTGTAAGTTGTTTCACTTGTGTGGTGTTCCCCCACCCGCCTCTGGATTTACAACATTTGACCTTTTTTGCTTTTATAGGCCTGCTCTTTTATCCAGCATGTTTGACTGCTGTTTGTGTTATTTTCCAATGATATCATTTTATTTGTTATGATATTTTACCCTTTGTCTGGCCGCTTTGAGTGCAATTGCAGAAAAATGGCTTGTGCGGTTCCCCCTCCCTTTGAAATACATAAATACATACATACATACATAAATAAATCCAGTTCACCACACCGATGCTCCCATAATTCAATAATATATAGTACTAATATATTGCTGGGGGAAAGGACATTGAAACAACAACATCAAAATGGCAAGGAAAAACCACATTACAGCACAACTCCATAAGTAAATTTATATAGTTCTAGTTTAGCAATTTAAACTGTTTGTATGGTTTATGCAGCATATAATTCAGCCTTCTTAGCACGTTAAATATTCATGCGGGCTCTCAGCATCTCTTTCCACAACACCACCGGTGTGGGATCGTAACAGCTCTCACTTGGGCAATTCCATCTTATGGATCTAATGGTCTCCAAGGGAATTGAGCATCATAAAGTAGCATAAAAATGACTTTGAAATCAAGGGGAAAAAAGTGTGTGTGGTGTGGGGGAGCTTTGTCCTCATGAATATAGCAGTGTGGCCAATGAGATATGGGCAAATGTTCGGTGAGTGCAGGAGAAGAGGCTGTGTTCTCTGAAAGAGCAGGATGGCATGGCCACACCGCCTGAAAAGATAAAAAAGAGAGAGAAGGAAGTAGGTAAGGGATGGAAGAGGGGGAGCAGAAGGAGAGAAGAAGGATTCTATTACACACGCTTCTGCATGCATCCAGGAGGATGCAACTCCATGATCTTAATTTCTCAAAGCAAAATAATCACATATTCCCACCCTCCTAAGGATAAGTGGTCCAAATTTAGTAAGAGTTTTCTGAATATCTGTGGCAGGTCTGTGGGGGGTGGGGGGGATAGGAAGAGTAGTAACTTATGTCAAGGTTCCACCTGTACCGGCACACCTTGATCAGCTCCTTAAAGATATTTTGCCTCTTTAAGAGCCCCTCCTGTATCAGGATGCCAATTGTCTGCCTTTTTACCTCCTCTTCCCAGTAACGTGGGATTAGGCCTTAGGCGTGCTGCAAAAGACACTCCAACAACTTGCTGTTAACAATAACTGTTTACTTTAGTAAATTTTGGTATAGTACATTCACAATAACTTAAGGTAATTACACAAATAGAGCTGTAAGATTACAAAAAGCATGTATAATGGAAATATAAGGGGAAATAACACAAGATTCTCTAACATAGCTACACTTTCACCTGTAGCATTAATAGGGATTCCTTCCCCCAGCCTTTCCCTGACTGTTCTGCCGTTCTCTGTGATATTCAGTCTCACTCTCTCCCTGCAGCTTCTCTCTGTTTTCGGACCAGCTTCTCTGTACAGCTTCTCTCCAACACACAGCTTCTCTTCTCTCTCTTTTCTGCTGCTTCTGCCTCCCCTTTATATACACTCCCACAACCTTAGGAGGCTACAGTCAGGTGACCTCAAACTGGGGAAATGAAACTTAACTCCATTAGGGGGGGGGAAAGGAGACCTCTCTCAATAAGGGGGGGAAAGGAAACTTTAACTCCATGAGGTGAAAATGAAACTCACGAATGCCCGCATCCCATCAGGAGATGTTTGGGCCTACAGGCTTCAAACTAACTCAAGCCTGTGTAGGCCTCAATCCTTCACACTTGCAGCATGCAAAGTTTCATAGCTGTGTCATTTCATAGAACGGGGAAGGATGAAATACAGAGATTTACAAAGCAATCCTATGCACACTTCTCTAGCAGTAAGCTCCACTGAATACAACGGGACTTGATTCTGCCCAGCACTCAACTCGCGGGCAGCACGTGTGCCGAGCGCTCCTGCCGTGCAAGCTGAGCCAAGAGTGAGTGCCAGCTGAGGCAGTCGCCGTACTTCTGGGTCCCCGGTTCTACGTTGTTTAGGTAGAAAAAATTGCCTAAAATACGTTAAAAACAGCTGCGATTTGCACAAATTACACAGATTGTGGCCATTTTAAATATATCTTACACCATTTTCTGCATAAACAACGTAGCCCTGGAAACCAGAAGTCACTTTCCCAGCTTGGCTCACGAGAACGTGAATCGAACCGGGGAAAAGGGGGGAAATCACAATACAGAACTAAAATATTTAAAATCAGATTGTGCCAATGAAAATGTGGCCGGTCAGTCAGGGAAGGTCTGTTTAAGCTAAAAATGTCTTCAGGTGCTGAAAACAAAAGAATGTTGGCGCCTGTAGGACCTCAATGGGCAGAGAGTTCCATAGATAGGGAGCCAGTACATGGAAGGCTCGACCCCGAGTGGACTCCAAACCACCAGGAGTGCCTCATCTGATGATTTCAGTGACCAGGCAGGCTGGTAAGGGAGAAGGCACTCCCTCAAATATCCTGGTCGCAAGTTGTTTTGGGGTTTAATACACCAATAACAAAACTTACACCTGGCCTGGTAGCAAATAGGCAGCCAGTGCAGTTCCTTCAGCAAAGGAGTTGCCTGCTGGAAAGGGGCAGCTCCTGACAACAGTTGAGCTGCTGAATTCTGCACTAGCTCCAGCTTCCGAACCATCCTTAAAGGCAACCCCACATAGAGGAAATCCAGTATTGAGATTGGTGGTGTCTTTACCACTGTAGTCAAGCTATCCCTGTTCAGGAGAGGTCATAGTTAGCGTACCAGCGAAAGCTGGTAGAAGGCACTCCAATTTGTAGTAGCCACTTGGGCCTCCAGCAACAAAAATGGATCCTGGAATAACCTCAGGCTATGAACCTGATCTTTCGGAAGGAGTGCAGCCCCAACCAGAACAGCCACCCCACCCCCCCGGACTCAGGAACTGCGCACCCACAGGCCTCTGTCTGGCCAGGATTCAGACTCAGTTTATTGGCCCTCATCCAGCCCATCACTGAGTCTAGGCATTGATCCAGTATATGTACAGCCTCATCTGATTCAGATGTCACAAGGAGATAGACCTGTGTGTCCTCCGCATACTGGAGGCAAGTCCCCTAATGACTGCACCCAGCAGCTTCATATTTTAATCTACTGCACATTTAAACTGCCCAATAACTGAAGGTCTTGTCCCCAATGTTGTTTAACATACAGATGTTAAACAACATTGGGGACAAGATGGTACCCTGCAGAACCTCATTGCTCAATATTCCAAGGAGCCAAGGAAAAGTCAACAAGTGTTAGTCTCTGAAATTGACCCATAGATAGGACCAGTCCCCCATCCACAGAAACACCTTCCTTTCCCTTCCATTAGTAACAGTGCAGGCAACAGTGCAGGCAACAGGGGTGGGGCAAAATACAATCAAGGGCATGTTTGTTTGTTTGTTTGTTTGGTAGTGTACTGCCATGGCCCTATATAGCCAGCTAGATGCTGGCATTCCTGCATGTAGCAGTAGAAATATATTCTACACAGTCAAATGTGTAGTAAACAACTCACTGCAGCTCTAACAGTCTCTGCTTTTGCTCGAGGTGGTTTCAAAAGCAATGTCTTCGGATCTAGCACGGAGCCATGGAATGATAATTAGCCATGATAAAGATAGAGTTACGGTAAGTCTTTAATCAATAGCTTTTCAGGTTGCACTGACAAATGTAGCACGAAAGCCAGAAGTAATGAGATGAAGCTTTGGCAGCAAAAGTGTTCCATCACCAGGGCCTTGTGTAGCAATCACGAAGGAATGACTCCAGGCCTAGAAGTGCTATGTAAGACCACATCAGAGCAATCTCTAGTTCATTTCAGCTGCCTGGTTCCTTTCATTAGTCAAGCATCTATATGAGTAAGTTGTACAACAGAACCTAAATTCTTGATGGGTCCACCTGCAAATCTTCATTTGCGGCCTTGAAAACAACAAAGGCTATTACAGAAGTAGGGGTGAGTTGGAGCAAGTCAAAGTTTTGGCCGTGATTGGAATGGATCTATTCTGCTCAAGCAAAACTTTGGATTGTGGAAGCATGATAGGATTCTGCAGTCCCTTCCAGGAATGTAGTAAGAGGCCAAGCTAGCATTTTGGGGTATGGGGGGGCATACATGGCAGGTAGGGCATGCAGATAGTTACCTTGGCTTGCAGCATCTCCCTTAGGTACATAAACTAAAAGTCAGTGTGGTGTAGTGGTTCGTGTTGAACTAGGACTCGGGAGATCTGGGTTCTAGTCCCCACTCAGCCACGAAAATCACTGGGTGACTTTGGGCAAGGCACTTGACTCTCAGCCTAACCTACCTCGCAGGGTTGTAGTGAAGATAAAATGGGGAGGAGGAGGATCATGTAAGTTGCCTTGGGTTCCTTGGGGGGGGGGAGGGCAGGATATCAATGTAATAATAAAATAAATATCTAAACTAATTAACTGTTAAAATCAGAAACACAGTCACTAATAAAACCAGGAATAATATTGGATTTTTTTGTTTAAATGTTCACATTTAGGAGAAAAGAGTTTAAAAGCAGTAACAATAAAATAACTACACAGGCAATACAAAAGGCCTGACAGTACACAGGGACATAGGAATCAGTGCATCAGACCAACTAGCCCAGTATAGATTGATATACAGATTGATATCAGCTCTCCAGGGTTTCAGGCGGGAGTTTTTCCTGTCCTACCTGGAGATGCTGGGGATCGAACCTGGGACTTTCTGCATGCAAATCATGTGCTCTCCCACTGAGCCATGGCCCTTCCAGTACAAGCCTAACACTTAATAGTGAAGTAACATGTTGGGTTTTTCTAGAGAGGATGTCCCACATCTACAGCATCACTGCAGAGATGGAGGAATCCCAAGTGACCATGGACTGCACATGACAACAACCACAGCATGAATTATTCACCGGGGGGGGGGGAGATACCAACAGATCTGTAACCATAGAAACAAAGGGATGGATGAATCTGTCAGTCTCTTTCGTATTCAGATTTTTTTAAAAAAATATATTAAGTTAGTTCCATCTCAAATATGGAGAAATTCAGAAATTTTGGTAAATCTTATCAAAACTGGACCACCACAAAATTCTGACCCATCTCCATCAGCCAAATTCAATACGTATATGGAGAGTTACAGATGTGGAACCTGTCCGGGGAAAAAAGAGAGGTGGTAACTGCGACGACACGGTCCCTTACACTTTAGGACCAGGTGCATAAACCCTTATCAGGCTAAGCATCAACACTTAAAACCCTGAGGGGAGGGTCAATTGAAACCTTTCCCCTACTAATGAGGGAAAAGACTAATTCTGGTTATTAAGGATCTAGCTTAGATTTATGATACTGTGGGTACAAAGGTGTGTGTGTAGATTTAAAAGTAATGCAGGTAATAACGCCAAGCTGACACATAGGATTTGGGTAGCAAACAAAATAAAAATAAGTTTATTTTAATTCTCAAAATCTTAGTTCCAGAAAATAACTTTAAACTTGCCTACACCACACACTTTGCAATTAACCTAAGTCCCTATAATTCTAAATTCTTTCACTCCTCATACAAGCACTGATTTCTTTTAAAACTCCTGACAAGACACAAATAATCCAACTATCCTAACTCCTAACTCCCAACTCTCCCCACACTCCAAACACTCTCCCATAACACACTCAACTACTCTGACATCACTCAAACACTCCTTATATACTCCTCCCCCACCCTTTCCAAGACTTCCCAAACCACACCCACTCAGCTCAACATTCTAGACTCACTAAATATACTAAAGCAGACATACACCAGGGAACTGAATTGTGGGGTTACGCCACAATAACCCTAACTCAGTACCACTACCAAGGCTGAATAAACAGGGATTCAAACCTTTTTAAGAGCAAAACTCCCAATGTCCTCAGCCTGGATGGATGAATTTTTCCACATTATTTTCTCTCACTTTCTTCAGAACAACAAAATAATAATAATCTAAAGTTCTTTCTTGTCTGGAATATGAAGAAATTCATGATTTTTGATAAATTCTGATCAAAAACAACTTGAAACAAAATTCTCACCCACCTCTAAAAAAGTGCCCAAGTGTGAATAATAATTTTAAAAAGGCAGCAGAATGTGTCAAATGTGTCAAATTTCTGCACTAGGAATGCGCTGGCACGCTTCCTTCCCTGCTCAATATATGCCAGAACAGGGGGATCGTCCTTCCGTCCTTCCATAGAAGATTCAATATGGTTTGGTTTACTTTGCTGTTTCATGTTGTTTGCCTCATTTTGCTTTATTGATTGTACGCTTGTGGGAGGCTAGAGACAAATAATGTAATAAAGTGCCCTTTGGGGAATGGTCCAGTATTTGTTGAAAGACAGACTGAATAATCTATGCTTTTTCAAAGCTTGAGCTTCTATCCACCAGATTTTCTCTTTCAGCTATGCTTTTATATCTCTCACTATCATTTTACTGGCATCATCAGATTTGCTCCTGACAAGTGCAAGTGAGACAGGAAGCAGTTCTACAGCAATCACTGATTTAAGAAGAGTTGCATAGAAGATTACTTCAGCCCTACGATTCTCTGTGTTTATCAAATTGGCTGATTAAAAGACAAAATTAAAAAAAAATAGTTTTCTTCTTCTCTTTACCACTTCAAGTTGATGAAGTCAGAAGAGAAAATAACAAACCCTTCTGGTCAATATTATGAATGCTAGTACTAATAAGTACTACTACTGCTTATTTGTTAAAGGGATGGACTCTGTATTCAGTGGGAGAATGCATTACTTCCATGTAGGCCAGATTTACTCTACATAGTATATTGTCAAGTTAGCATTACAGTACTGCTATATTCACATTTCATATTCATATTCACACTTTCATTAAATGTACCACAGTCATTCTATTTTGCTGCCCCACACCTAAACTCCATAGCGGGTGTTGCCTTGCACATGCATGGGAAATGACCCTTTCAGAGGAAGGGTGGGTTTTTTGTTTTTTGTTTTGGTTCATCATCTATGAACAGGAGCGAACGAGTGCACAAGCAAGTTTTTTTTTTTTAAAAAAAAAAAAAGAGGGGGGAGAAGTTCCTCCTGCCCCCTCACAAAAAATCGTGGAGAAGGAAAATGGAAGAGACTGGGAGGCTGTGCTGCTGCTACTGTCTTCCCATGGGGTGGAGCCAGTAGGATCAGCATACCCATTCCCCTCCACCCAAAACCAATTTCCCAAAGCAGTCTTCCTCCTTTGCTAAGTTTCCCAAGCATAAGCTCCATTGAAATCAATGTGATTTACTTTTGAGTAAGGCCACTGAAGATCATGTGAGTAGATATGCATTTTGGCTCATTCTGAGTAGATATGCATTTTGGCTCATTCACAGCTAGTTGCACTTTGGGGCAGGGGGTTGAAAGGGGCATTCAAAACTTTATTTTTTCAAAAGGGAGGGGAGGGGGAAGCACTTACTCTTCAGTTCACTTCGCAAGAGAGAAAAGTCATGAGGGTAGACGGAGAAAGGCGGGAAAGCAATCTCTGTTTTGCCAAAGCCCCCATACAGCTTTGGGAGACAAAAGCCCCTTGAAAACACTTGGCTAACACCGCTTAGGACAATTTCGTAGCCACACCGAGGCAAGCAACGACAGCGCTCAGCGAGAACACATATAGCCACGTACTGTAACGGTGAATCATAATAACAGGAAAAATCGTAATAAATGTAGACCAGGAAATTATGGAAGAGAAGAAGAACGATAACGCGAGATAAACACAACCGGAAGTGGAAAGTGAGTGTGTTGTGTGCCCCGCAAGTCACAGAAGCAATCCAGTACTGCAATAACTCTTAGGTGTAGATTGCCCCAGAGACAGGCCCTAGCACCTCCAGTTAGAGAGAATTCTTCTCCGGCTGGGTAAGGTGCTGCTGGATTTGTGTGCAGCTCCCTCACGTAGTGAGCCAGCAAACTGCAGGTGGCAGCTTTTCGGTGAAATACCCTCAAACCCTGGACTGACTCTGCCCACCTAGGCTGACCATTGGCTCCTCCTGGGCAGGAAGAGATATAAAGGAGCTTAGAGTTCCAGCTGGGCCTTGTTTGAGCAACAAAGTTTTCTTGAACTCTGGCATGTCCCTTTACCCTTGCTTATTCTTTGGTTCTTGCTCCTTGTTCCTGCTTCCTCATTTATCCTTACCTCCGGACTTGTTCTCCAGTCCTGACTACAGGCTGGTCCCATTGCTCCTGGTTCCTAGCTCCTGGCTCACTTCAAACTGCTGCCCATGGCCCAGCACTGATAGGCTGAGATCTTGAAGAACTATTGCCAGTCTGAGTACTGCCAGTAACTGAGCTAGATAAATCAACTGCCTGAATGAGCAGAAAGTAGCTTCTTGAATCCTAATAATGTAAATAAAACCCTGCTGGAGCAAACCAAGCATCTTGCCAGACAGAATCTTCTGTAAAGTTCAAAGCAAGGCATGAAGAATCAGGTCTTCCCTGCTCTTAGCTCCCCATCCCCAGCAATGGGCATGATTCAGAGGAATCTTTATTTGGTGTCAGATAAAGATCCAGGCTTTCAGCCATGTAGAAGCCATGAGTGCTAGGAATGGATGAATCTGTCACATTATATTCCACTCAGTTTCTCATTTTTCCTGCATTAAGTCCATTCCATCTCATTTCTGCAGGTTTTTTGGGGGGGCGGGGGGGGTTGGTCTTTTTTTAAGATTTGTAGGTATTTTGTATGCATTTTTATGTATGGATTTTTGTATGTGCTTCTCCCAAATATAAACATGGTTTGATATGCTTTCTAAATATACATATTTTTGCAAGTGATTTCTCCTAATATAATGCAGTTTTGTGCAGACTTTCTCCTAACATGCTCATTTTGTGTGCACTTTTCCTTATTGTACAAAAATGTGTGCACATTTTTCCTATTATTTTGGGTTCATCTGTTTTTATTTGTGAACTGCATCGCAAAATTTATGGAAGTGTGACTGTCACTGCATTTCAGTTTGTTTGCAGAGATATTTATGTGTGTTTGTCTTTTGCCTTGAGAAATGGATCCTAAAAAGAGTTGAAGGAACAAAAGGAGAAAGCAGAAATGTGGGTTTCCCAAGCCTATGGGTGAACATGGCAGAAGGCATAAAAATGCAAATGTCAATGGGAGACTATACAAGAAGAAAGCATTCTCCAATGGCTTCCAGACACAGCTGGCGTTAACTGTTAGAAGGCTTTTCTATGCAAGGCATTTATTGTGCACTTGCCATTCCCTACTCATGGTTGTTTATGCAATCTTTAGTCAATGTCAGACTTTACTTCTGTGTCTAAGCAGCACTTTCAATGAGTTTTTTGTTTGTTTTATTTTGTTTTTTTTAAGAGCAGGGAAAACGTGGCATTTAATTGTGAATGTGAAAGAAAGCACAATTTCCTCCTGTGTATTTGGACTATTCTGCTATACAGCAGTGCCACCTAGAGGTTATGTAGCAGAAGAGAACGAAAGGAAGTGTAGTGCTCAGATCTCAATTCTGTGATGAAACCAAAAGTAGATACAGCAGATTAACAGCCAATTAAAAGCATCATGTAGAAAAGCTCATAGATCCCGATGATGATGATGATGATGATGATGATGATGATGATGATGATAGCATCCCATTCTTTCCCTGTTAAATCCATCAATATTAGATGTGGGGGGGGAAGCAAAAATGCAGTCTACATGAGGAGGAGTGAAGAATATATGGCTAGCATTTTGCAGGCATGTGAAGAAATAAAAGTAAATTCTGAGTGAATAAAACCTGGAATCCAGCAGCTTCTTTAAAAAGGACATTCAAAATGAATCCAGTGGGGCAAAGTTTAAAACAAAAGCATTTTAAAACACTTTGTGTACTAAATATTTCTGTATTTTATTAAGTCACAAATCAAATGTTCATAAGATTTATATATATATATATATATATATGGCCAAACAAGCATCTCACAAAAGCCTTTCTTCCTAAATGAAGAATAATCACCTTGCATAATGATGACTAACAGAGAACCTGCATGCTCAAAAGCCTCCCAGCATATTGTCAGACCAAGATAAGAGGTCAGGCAGTAACAATGCTAGCAGCACAAAAGGAAAAGTCTGTTCCCAATAAAACAAAACAACAAAGGGAAGCAGGTATTAAAAATCCATACTGCAAGCTGTAAAATAGATTACTGCCACGGATATAGACCTGACAAGACCTGCAGTTGTGAAAGTGTTGAAACAAAGCAGACGTGGAGTTAATGAGTTGTGTGGTGCACTTAGTTAAAGCCAGCAATGTTGGCAGGAATGCTTGTTTTCTGCCTGGGAATGACATGGGGAATAGCCCCATGGACACTGGGAACTGGTCTAGATGATGATCATGTCTCAGCTTAATAGGTCAATACAACAACAACCCTTTTGGCTTTGTATGCATCCCTTCACCACTCTTTTTGTGTGAGCCATGATTAAACCAGGAAGCTTCTGATTAACCATAGTTCCCCGTTTCATCCAAACTAGGAAAATATGGTTACCAATTTCAGAACAAGCCAGGATGATTTAATATCTTGGTTTGTTTTAAAGCTGGTAACCAACTAACCATAATTCCCCAATTCAGACAATATGGGGAGCAATTTCATCCCCCCACCCCATAATGCTACTTTTCTGCCACCCATGACCAGGGTGGAAAATTTCAGATGCAACTGGAAGTCCAACCTGATATATTGTAATATTGTTGAAGGAAGCCATGGGCTTGGACCTTACTCCTTCCAGTCCTTCCTTCTTAGCCCACTGCTTCCTTCCAGCAGTATGAAATGAATTAACAGTATAGATTCATCCCATATTTGAGTTGAAATTCATGAGAAGAAAATTATCTGAGAATGTTATTTTTTCCAAATAAAATCCCCCCTCCTCAGAGAATTTTTTGGAAAATCCCCCCTCCCCAGAGAATTTTTTGTTAAAATGGCACCCCCAATTTTACCTCCTGCAAATTGCATGTCCAACAAATAGCATGGATATTTCAGGAGGCCATTTTCACTCAGCCCTATGCATCCTTGCCTCAATCCCAGGATGCTGCTGCCTGACCTGGCAGTAGCCAGACTGACACAGAGCCTCACAGACATTTCTGGTTCCTGTTGCTATCTATGACACTTAGAAGTCTATGGCTGCACAGGGTGATTTCCCTTCTTTGGTTTCCATCACTGGATCATGAGCATTATGCTTAGGATAAGAATGCCAGTAGATAATGGCTTGAAATGAGAGGTGGCTTAAAGCAGCAGGGAGAGGGGGGGAAAACATGAAGGAGAGTCATAAAATCAACGATCCAACAACTGGCACCATTGAACAAAAACAAAACATAAAAACAACAACCCTGAATTGATTAATTTCCAAGACTCTGGTGGACCTGGGGCACTACTGCACAGGTTAATGGGACCATTTAAAAGAGCAATTGAAACAAAGCTCTGCTTGCTTATAAATGGCAACACAGTTCTGTGGGAAAAAAGGAAAATGAAATCTTACCACATCAAAGATCCATGGAACAAAGAGTTTGCTATCGAGATTATCTCCCTGGATTTCCTTTGGAGAATCAAAGTTTAAGCATTTATCAGACACACTGACACAAAAAGATATCCTGGTGATCTAATCAGGAGAGGCAACAGGAGTTTAACTTTCATGTCCTAAACGCTTTTGTTTTTTGGCTAGCTGAAAAGTGCAACAGTGGAAACAGCGATATCTACATTGCTTTGAAGAGAAGTTCAAATGTTAAAGGCAGATCTCACATTGTTTCAGTTTTGCAATGGGGGGGGGGGAGTGAAGCTCCACCAAACACCTCCTGTGCCCAATTCTCGTTGCCTGGGAAGCACAGACACACACTTCCATCTCCAAGGGATATGTTTATCTAGAGATGCAACCAGACTTTGCATTTCCTTGGCTTGGAATATGACTCATGCTCACCTAAAATATGAGGTCAGCATTGGGACACCACCAATTCTCTGAGCTTAGATTGTTTAAGTCAGTGGTTCCCAACCTTCAGTCCCCAGATGTTGCTGGACTACAGCTCCCAGCATCCCTTGCCATTAGCCATGCTGGCTGGGTATGCTGGGAGCCATAGGCCAGCAACATCTGGGGACCCAAGATTGGGAACCACTGGTTTGTCAACTACACACACACACCAGTGAGTCTCCAAATCCATTGAATCCACCCACATACCTTGCTGCTGCTGTTCCAACAATGGGAGGGCAGGCTTTCTTTTTCTTTTTTCCTCCTAGCACAGTCTTTTGGCACTGGGGTGGTTGCGATAGCAGAATAAGTGCCATGTGCCCAGGTGAAAAAGAGGGACCATCCACTGCTGGAGCTTCAGCAACAGCCACCAGGTAAGCAGGTAGGCAGGAGGTGAGAGGAGGCTTGGAGGCTCAAAGGGGAATTAAGGGAGAGATTCAAGGCACAATGAAGTGTGCATTAAATTATATAGGTTGGAATAAACTGAACTTTTCCACATAAAATGAGCTTCTTCTGAACTAATTCAAGGAGAGCCAGGGTGGGAGTGGGTTGGTGGGTTCACACATAACTACACGAAAATGTGGTTAGCAGCACTCCATTCTTACTTGGTGATGATAACATGCACGACACCTTTCCAGTTGACTTTTGGTTCACTTGTTTTAACACAGGGGTGGGCAACACACAGGCCATGGGCTGCATGCAGTCCCCCCACCCATGTGGGTTTTTGCAACCACCCCCTGCATCCCCTGTTGCTGCTGCCCTGCTGGATTCTCACTGCTTCTGCTGTTCTGCAGCTGCATCATGGATCCTTGAGCCAGCAAAACAGCTGTTTTGTCTGGCTGGGAGAGTGCAATTCTGCTGGGAAACAGGTCATGTGAGGACCATGCACCTGTGAATCTGGCTGGGCAGTCACTTCCAGAGGCAGGGAGGGTGCATCCCATGGTGGTTTCTAGATGGGGCAATGCAGTCCCCCAACCCACTGAAGTGGGTTGTCTACCCCTGGGGTCTCCAACATGGTGCCCACAGGAAACCGATGAGCCCACAGACACCCCTCTTGGTGTCCACCAGGCTCCCTGCCCCTCCTGGTTTTTATTCGATTTCTTAAGATTTTTAAAATTAATTTTGCTTTCAACTGGGAGGGTAGAACACAGCAAAGCAAAGCACAAAGCAAAGCGCTGCCACCAGTACCATCTTTATTTGGGTTCAAAAGAGTGTTTTTTGTGTTTTGGAGCTCAGACCCCACCTCTGCCTTGTCCTTAGGTGCTTGGGCAAGTTACTTTTCTTTTAGTCTCAGCAGTCTGACTTCTGGGAAATGAGTGTTTTCTGACTGGCCATGCCTTTCATGGAAGCCATTTTATGAAGGGCAAGCCCTCCCACCCAAGACAGCCATTTTGTGACAGCACCCACGGCAAGGGATGGGCGACCCGCCTGGCACTCGACTCGCGGCATGTGAGCTGAGCACTCCCACCATGCGAGCCGAGTGCGAGCACCAGCAGAGGCGCTTGCTGGACTTCCGGGTCCCCCCGGCACTATGTTGTTTACATAGAAAACAGCCTAATTTGCGCAAATTACAGCCTAACTTGTGCAAATTAGGCTGTTTTCTACATAAACAACGGAGTGCCGGAACCTGGAAGTCACTTTCCCCGGCTTGGCTCATGAGAACGCGAGTTGAGCCAGGGGAAAGTTAGGGCAAGCGGAACTTGGGGGTCAAGCCCAGCAAGTTCGCCAGACTTCCACCTCCCAATCAAGCTCTGTGTACATCCCTACGCCATGGCACTCTCTAAAAATTCGAAATGTTCCCACTGACCCAAAAAGGTTGGGGACCCTTGGTCTACTCTTTTCTTCACCATCTCAGAGAAATCCCTCGCTGGAGCTTTGCAGTACCCCAAACTTTTCCCGGATATCCATGTTCTGGTTCTATTACACTGTTTCTGTTTGTTCCAATACAGAAGACTTAACTCACTACAGCTTGTTGAACGAAGTTTATTAGTTGCAAGTTCAAATGAAAAATGAACTTGTAAACACACACCATGCCTCTCCTTTTGCTCCCCTTTGCAACTCATAACATATTGCAATGTACGACTAAATGCATCATCACAAGAGGTGATAATGGTCATTAATTTAGATGATTATAAAGAAGAATCATGGGAATCAGTTGTGTGCGGTGTGTGTGTGGGGTACTACTAGAAACATAATATTGAACAAATGGACCTTGGTCTGAACTAGCAAGGCAGTTCTTAGGCTCTTAAAGAACCATTGGCAAATGCCTTATGCACTTCCCTTAATTAAATCGAATTTGTAATCTCTATATAGATCCTATTAAAATTCTGTAAATAGTGCTCTAACAGAAGATGACATTTTAATGGGTCCTCGAACCACCTTCATTTAATTGTAGTTTTATAATGTTATGCCTGTTGTTAACAACATTACACACATTGAGCTGCATACCTAAGGGCAGATTGATGGCGACACAGATGTTGGGGAAATGCCAACATGCTCTGCATCTGCATGTAGAGTGTTCATTTGCTCTTTTATTATTGCTACTGCAGTGCAAGCTTGTGTCGATGGCATTAGTGTTGGAAGGGGAAGGAATAGCCATCTTTGACATGTTTTATTAATACACTAAAGTTTTTCTTAATAATACTACCTCAGATATATCCATTTCCATAATGAAGTTCATGTTCTAGCTTTGTGTAATTATTTCTACTTGGAACAAAATTACTTACACTTTAGATGAGAAGGGGGGGGGGATGAATTGTGTGGCAATCAGGTAAGATAATAACACAGCATAGTAACCTTTTTCTTTGAGACATTACTTTCCGGAAACTATCAAGGCTGCCTTTTAAAGTGAATATTTCATCATATGATAATGTTAGCTTGCAAGCAGTGATGGGTGACAACTTCCCCACCCCAGTTTGATTCAGAATTGCGCTTGAGAAACTGAACTTTTATTATTATTATTTTTAAAAAAGAAACAGAAAAGAAAAATGGCTTGATTAATTTCTAAGCCCCATTTGGAGCTTGCTGTGCTCCTGATAAGGATGCAACGGGGTCTGCATTCCTCCTCCCCAACCCCACCCCACCTCAAAATCACACAGTGAGCCCACAAAACCTGATTACATGACTGTCTGTTTCCTGGCATTTGGAATGCCGCTAGAAAGAACTCAATGTCCTAAGCATCAGAGACACTGGGCAATGCAATTTTCCCAGGTCATTTCCCAGGTTTTTACACTGTTCTGTCAATGCACATGTTCATAACGGCAATGCACACTGGGGAGCAGGGGAACATGATGCGAATGAACTGGAGGAACTGAAAGTTAAGGTAGGAACGGCCTTATATCGAGTCAGACGGTTGGTCTGTCTAGCTTTATATTGCTACTCTGTCTGGCAGCTGTTGCCCAGGTTCCAGGCAGGATTCTTTCCTAGTCCTACCTGGAGATGCCAGGGATCAAACCTTGGATCTTCTGCATTCAGAGCAGGTGTTCTACTACTGAGCTTCATCCTGAGCAAAGTGAGCATGCTCCAATTCTCCCTACTGTTTTTGTTAGTGCCAAGTGTAAATCCCTTCTCCCAAAATGTTTCCAGCTTCATTTAGAAATGATGGAATGGGGAGGGGTGGTGGCTAATGTTCAGGGGGGATTAAAAAAACACCCCACTGGGGGCCACCAACTATGGCGCATGATCCTGTAGCATCAACCCCATGGGCTTTGGAGAAAAGCAAATGCTGGGTGGTGGCTGCAGCTCTGTGTGATGTAGGGATATATGGATTTTGTTAAAGCTGTTCTGTCTGCATTTTGTGGATCGTCCGTGAGGCACCTTTCGTTCCATCATCTTCTCACTGACGGAATTGTTTTGTTTGCTTCCCCCCATTACCCAAACTCGCATTCGTGTGGATGTGCGCAAATTTGCATTTCCAAAAATGTGCAGATCCCCCCCCAGAATATGCAAATCTCCCCAAATGAGCATTTTCACATTTCAGACCATGTGGGGAAATGCACATTTTTAGTTGGAGGTTTTTGTGTGTGTGGTTTTTTTTACTTTTCAGATTTCTCTATGATTAAATTTGTATAACATTTGTGAAAGTTAAAAAAAAAAACAACCAAAAAATGGTCTGCAAGTTCACGGCATCTGTGCAACTCAGGCAAAGCTGATCCACTGTGGAATTCACAGACTGGATTACTAGAAATCCGTTGCAGATTTCTCCGAGTCTGACGCCCCTAGTGTGATGGGAGTATGTTTCACACTTCTACCTTGACTTTCAAACCCTCACCCCTGAAAATTGATGGTGGGGGTCAGCTTCCATTTTGCCTCCCAGGCTCCTCCAAAGCAGAGGTAAAAGTTCTATTTTGAGAATTTTCTGCTGCACCTCAAGGTTAGATTACTGCAATGTGCTCAATGCAGGGCTGCCCTTGGGTCTGGTTCGGAAGCTGCAACTAGTGCAGAAATGTATCCGCTCGCCTCGCGTGGGCTGAGCAGGGCCGAACTCGGCCCTGCTCGTGCCTGCGCGAGGCTCATGCAGGCCTACCTGTGGGCGTCCGGCTGCTCCTTGGCTCAGCTCTCTGCGGAGAGCCGCCCATGCCGCCCCTGTCACGTCACTTCCAGCGTGGTGGAAGTGATGCGACGGGACCCTGCTCTGGCGCGCTGGACCCCCACGCTATGTTTTTAGTGGGGGAAACCAGGGCAACCTTGTTACCCTGGTTCCCCCCACCAAAAACATAGCGCGGGGGTCCAGCGCTCCGGAGCAGCCGGAAGTGACGCGCCAGAGGATCGCGGTTCGACCTCCGCTGGCAGCTCAACAGGCGTGGAGAACGCTCCGTGCCGCTCAGAAGAACAAATTTGGGTGGCCGCCACTGGCGGAGAGGCAAGCCACGGAGAACCGCGAGCGCCGGACAGGTTCGTGACACTTCCATATGCAGAATGCAGCAGCTAGGGCACTCGTTGGGACACCCAGCTATGCTCAGTTCACATAACACCTGTGCTAAAAGAAGAACTGCACTGACTGCCTATTAGCTACCGACTACCGAGCCATGTTCAAGGGTATGGTATTGTCATACATAACCCTAAACAACTTAGGACCAGGATACCTAACAGGCCGCCTTCCCTTATGTATGCCCAGCTGACCATTAAGGCCCAGCTGACCATCAGAGGCCTTGCTGATTATTTCAAAATTATTGGAATGCCGCCATGCAATATCTCGACAGCAGGCCTTCTCAGCAGCGGCACCCACCCTGTGGAAAAAACTCCCTCGTGCAATTCGGGAGGCAGAAAATTTGGCACCTTTTAAACACTTCCTGAAAATGCACCTGTTCACCCAGGCTTTCCCTGGCGCCAGAATTAAATTAACTATGCTGTCCCATTTTTACTGTATTTTTATTCTTATTGTTATTGTTGTAATTATATTGTTTTTAAAATTATATGTTAAATATGGTTTTAAATGTGATTTTAACTGTGATTTTAACATTTATTTCGAAACTGCTTAGATTTTTTAAAAAATATCTAGCAGTATATAAATAGTACAAATAAATAAATAAGTAAATAAAATTTGTTTTTTTTTCTTTGTTTTATTGATTTACTATCATGACTGTATTGATGTTTTCAATTCTTTTGCACTCCATACTGGGAGTACTTTTGGGCTGAACAGCAGGACCTAAAGGAATAGATATCTAGTTCCATATAACACCTGCACACAGCCAAAAAGCAACCTGGCATTCTAGCATCATGTGATGTGATACCATACAAAAAACTATAGCAGATGTACAATGAGACATGTAGCTGTTTAAACCACTGAGGTAAAATTGGACCACTTTGATTACAAGAACATATCAGATGGTTCAAGGAACCAAAGATAAAGCAAAGAAAGAAATCCAGTTATGTGGTTTGCCCGCATTTACTTGAAATTATATGAAACACTGCATTTTGGAGTCAGAGAAATGCAAAATACTCTTTATTTCAACAGCATCAAAGGGTCTGAAGAGAAGAGGAAGACAGAAAGGCAGCCTCAGAAAGGTTAAAGCCAATCTGGTAAAAGTCAAGATAATTTTAGTGTTATGAATCACTGTTGTATCTGATTAGAGATTATTGTCTCCTGAGCCTGGGCGAACAATAGGCTCATGATAACTTTAAGGAAACATCTCGCTTCTTGTGGGTTCCTCAAAAGCTAGAAATCAACTGGCAGGTCATTTCATCCTCCTTTCTTGCTTTTATTTCAGAAGTGCTCTATACAATTTCAAAAGCTGTTCGCAATAAAATGGAGATGAGTGAGAGAGAGAGAAAGAAAGGAATGAAAATCCCACTGATCCCCCCTTGTTTATCAGCAAGAAAGCATTTTAAGACAGATCAGATGAGCGAGGAATGTTCAAGCAACATGTGCGTACACACATAGATACATAGATACATGCATACTTGTCAAACTTTGGAAGGGCCCAGTATTTCTTTAGAGCAGGGCTCTCCAACCTTGGCTCCCCAGATGTTGCTGGACTACAGCTCCCAGAATCCCTTGCTATTAGCCATGCTGGCTGGGTATGCTGGGAGCTGTAGGCCAGGAACATCTGGGGACCCGAGGTTGGAGAGCCCTGCTTTAGAGGATCACAGGACCCTTTACCAGCAGGGTAGACATTATTAGCTGGCTGGATCATCTAAAGTCAGGTTATGGTGTCTAATTGAAGGATGCATAGTCAGGAAGCAAGACTAAGGTAACTTCCAAGCAAGCAGGGTAAGCAGAGAGGAGTAGGTAACAGGGCTGGTAGGACAACAGAGCTGTGGCAAGTGTAGGGCGCGAAGCAGCAAGCAGGAAAGGCAGGCAGGAATGAAGTAAGCTACTGAGTCTGAGCTGCATAAAGGAAAGGAATGCATTGTGGAACAAAGTCTCCTGACAAGGACATTCATACTAGGAATCTACAGATTTAGTTAAATTTGTTCCATCTGTGTTTTGCTCATTGACCGAATAGGATTTTTTTTTTTTTTTAACCAGAATGTTATTCTGCTTACGCTAACTCATATTACTGCTAATGCACATTTACACAAATGTGCTCTTCCTATTTTCTTATGTTATCTTGTAGTGTGTGTGTGTGTGTGTGTGTGTGTGTGTGTGATAGTCTCCAACTGCCCCGAAAATGCCGGGACAGTCTTGAAAACTCTTAAGCCATCACGACTTCTCACTTTGTTATGCAGAGTCCCAAATTCCCCTGCCTCCTGCAAGCCACTTTAAGGTGCTCTTAGGCTCTAACAGCTGCCCACAGTAAGCAGGGAGGGAATAGACCCGAGGATGTGTGTGTGTGTGTGCGTGCGTGCGTGCGTGCGTGCATGCGCACGCACACGTGCTCTACCTGCTGCCTCTGCCGACGGAGAGGAGAATGAGGGAATTTATCACATGATTCCTATCTTTATATTGCCAAAGATTTTATTTCCTAATAGAGCTGACTCTGTGCCTCTAACAGGTGAGATCACAGTGTCAGAAGAAAATGCAAGAAACTTCCCCTTCTCTCTGATCTGAAGCTCCATGTTTGGGGGTGTGGGGTGGGTGGGTAAGCTTCACCTGTTGAATTTGTGCCAATCTTGATGATTTTAAAACAGAAAGAGATTGCCCTGCAAGCACTGACACACGACCCCATGAAAAACACCAGTTATCAACAATTAAGGGTTTAAGTAAGGTAAAAAATAAATAAATACAAAAGCCACTTATAAAATATTATAAAATAATATATAATATAATCATGTAATAATTATAATATATAAGATTTTGTGTGTTTCCTCTAATAAATTTTGTACTTGACCATGCCCTTTGGTTGCCTGGCCATACCCTTGGCCACACCTTCATGTTGCCTGGCTACACCCTCTTCATCACACCTTCATGTTGCTTAATCATACCTCTTACAAATTCACATGTGTGTCCCTATTTTCATCTGTGAAATGTTGGAGGATATGGTGTGTGTGTGTGTAATGTTCAGAAGACTCCCTGCCAGGAGTATAACCGACATGTGGATGGGACCCATGGCATCCTGACCCCTGCATCAGTGCATTTGGTGCGACATCAGAAATGAGAGCCTATACACATCTACAGCTCTGTGTACATAAACTCTCCACACTAACAGGAACACTATGCAATATGGGTTCCACATGTTATGGAAAATCTAAGCAAGTATAGCTATACCCATGTAGGTGTCCCTTTCCAACATTGTGCTGAACCCGAGTACAGCAGAGACTAGGAGATACACAAATGTTGCAGGCAGAGCCAGCAGGGTGACCGTGCATTGGCTGTACTTGTGGAGGGGGCTCTTCCGAATAGCCATACAGATACACGGAAACATATATACAAGAATCATGAAGGAGAATTCTTAATGTGAATAAAAGAATATCCTGAATAGGCCCATTTCAGATTAATTTAGGTTTCAGATCTACATTTCAATAGCATTTTCAAAGCACACTCAGTACTGTGGCTTTCAAGCACACTTGATAGGCACCTGAATTATTTTCATCCACAACATCCTACCGTGATGTATATGTGGGTGTGCCGCTGTGTAGGTCTTGTTCCAGAACAGTGTGTATCTAAAATTATTCATGCCAATCATCATCTTGCCAATTAAAATGAAACGGTTTTATAACAGCACTGACGGAACCCTTGTACTTTCCACCATCATCAAAACCCTTTACCAACTGTTTTGTTATCTACAAATAGTATGCATGGAAGAATAATTAATGCAATTATCAAACTTTAATGCTTATCCTAAAAGTAAAGAAGAAGACAGAGAGAGAGAAAAAACAACAACCACCCTCTGCACTAAATCTTATTCTGTACTTAAGAAGATTAAAAAGCTTCCCCAGGAGTCCAAGAGACATTTATGTGTTTTGATCTGAAAAGGAATGTGAAATAATACAGATGACAGAAAAATCGCATCACATATACCCAGTGTGCTGCCCTTAAAGGAGGAGGACTGAAGGAAGGCAGTCTCCTGGAAAGGGGAAGAAAATGCAGCTGGGAGAAACAGCAAAGTTCTGTCCATCAGAGTTAGCTCCACAAATCTAGGGCAACGCACTATGCAGGTACTGGTGTACACAGCAGTTGACTTAGGTGCCCTAACCTGTGTTTGACAAGTCACTGTTCCATTCCAAGGTTGCAGAGGGCCCTACAGTAACAGGAATCTCCTCTGGTTTGAAAAGGAATGAGCTGAATAGCCTAAGAGAAGATTTGCCAGAAAATTCTGCCAAAGCAAATCTGGAGATTCATGCTTTTGCAAAAGATCTGAGGAATTCTTCTGACTGGGCAAGGACTAGATTTCATAGATCATAGAGAGTTGGAAGGAGCCTACAAGGCTATTGAGTCCAACCCCCTGCTGAATGCAGGAAACTAGAGGAGGGGTCTCCCATCCAAGTCATAACCAGGCTTGACCCTGCTTAGCTTTCCACGCTCAGACAAGCTGAGCCAGCGTAAGCCACAAGCTTGTAGATTCTCAGGCGAATATGTGTGTTGCTCACTCCTTGGTTGCCAGTGCCACCTAATTTTGCTGGTAGCAAAACTTAACATAAGAAAATAGGAAGAGTCCTGCTACTAGACCACAGTTGTCACAGAATCCTGGAAATTTCTGTTTATGCAAAAAGCAGGAGGTGCAAAAGATCTGAGGCACCCTGAATAGTCAAAGACTAAATTAACAGGTGTGTTTATGTGTTGTACACTCCTTGGTTGCTGATAGCAACCTATTTTTTGCTGATAGCAAAAATTAATGGAGGAAAATAGGAAGAGTCCTTGTAGATGAAACCAAAGATCCATCTAGTCCAGCATTCTCTTCTGACATGACAAGCAGATGCTTCCAGGAAGACCACATGAAGAGAAGAGACATCCCCCACTGTTTGCCCTCTATTATCTAGTATTCAGTGTCATACAGAAGCTGAAGGTTCCATTTGATTTAGCTATCATAGCTAACATATAGCTATTGATAGATCTATTCTCCATGAAGCTAACCTCATTTTAAAAGTTTTTATAGTAAAGATTTGGAGGCTCAAAATGCCACTTGGTTTTCCACAAGCAAAAGCATCTGGAACTTTGTGGAGTGGGCAGGAGTTCAATAAGCCTAGCAAACTGTTTCAGGTGGGTTTAGCCCATCTAGTTGATATGTATTATATTTATTTATTCAAGGTATTTCTATACCAACCTTCTGAGAGCCACTGAGGCAGTGTCCAAAACATAAAACAATAATTGGGGTGGGGGGGGGGGAGACTCATAATAAACAAAACAAAAAAAAAACCCATTAAAATCATAGTGTTTTTAATTAAAACATTAAAAGGTAGGAATTCACCTCAAAATATGGCAAAGGAATGAAGGTGGCAGTTGGCAGGACCATCGGCCATAAATTAATGGAAACCAATTACTTAAGGTGCAGAACTGAAGTGAAAATGCCATTTTAGGAATAAAGGAAGCTGCCTTATACTGAGTCAGACTGTTAGTCAATATACCTCCATATTGTGTACATCGACTGTCAGTTGTTCTCCAGGGTTTCAGGTGTAAGCCCACAATTCAGTTCCCTGGTGTATGTCTGCTTTAGTATATTTAGTGAGTATAGAATGTTGAACTGAGTGGGTGTGGTTTGTGATGTCTTAGAAAGGGTGGGGGGAGGAGTATATAAGGAGTGTTTGAGTGATGTCAGAGTTTGTCGGGTTAGTGTGTTATGGGAGAGTGTTTGGAGTGTGGGGAGAGTTGGGAGTTAGGAGTTAGGTTAGTTGGATTATTCGTGTCTTGTCAGCAGTTTTAAGAGAAGTCAGGGCTTGTATGAGGAGTGGAGGCATTTAGAGTTATAGGGACTTAGGTTAATTATAAAGTGTTTGGTGTAGGCAGGTTTAAAGTTATTTTCTGGCACTAAGATTTTGAGAATTAAAATAAACTTATTTTAATTTTGTTTGCTGCCCAAATCCTACGTGTCAGCTTGGTGTTATTAACCTGCTTTACCTGTGAATCTACACACACACCTTTGTACCCAGAGCATCAAACATTTAAAAATAGATCCTTAATAATCAGTATTAATCTTTCCCCTCATTTTTTAGGGGAAAGGTTTCATTTGACCCACCCCTCAGGTTTTTAAGTGTTGATGCTTGGCCTGAGAAGGGTTTATGCATCTGGTCCTAAAGTGTAAGAGACCGTGTCGTTGCAGTCTTTTCCAGTCCTCACTGAAGTTGCCAGGGATTGCAAATGGAACCTTCAATATGTACAGTATGTGCTTTAGGGTAGTAGGTTTGTTTATATTATGTGGTAGAAAACATCACAGAGCATCCCTAGAACCTGGCCAGAGGAGAATTTGTAAAAACCTTACAGGGATATTTCCAAAAGATGACCCCTGGGGGGATATCCAGGGCAATACCTGTTTTGGGAGTCAGGATAATACTTGTTATGTTGGGGTCTAGTATTTTTCATGTCATTATTGTCAGAACCAATCCTGATTAATAATAACCCTGGATGTTAGTTGGGATCATGCTGTGATTTTGCATATGAATCCATTTTGCATGTGAGTTCTTCAATTCTGGTCACTAGGTGGCATGTACTTGCACCCATTTTTTCTTTTTTAAAAAATATCCTTTATTTAAAATGTTGCAGCTACTTCCGATTAGATGTGGGGTTGTTGTAGATGTTGATAGAAACAAAGTGAAATATTCTGAATGATTTGTTATTTATGAATTTGATTCAAGATTCTTTGGGGTGAATTTATTTTGATCTCTCTCTCTCTCTCTCTCTCTCTCTCTCTCTCTCTCTCTCTCTCCATACATACACACACACACACACACACACACACACACACATCTCCCAATGACTGCTTTTGCCTCTAACTATTCCTTTCTCTAATTCTCTATATTAACAAAGACCTTGACTAACACTGGTTAATTATTTCTGAAGCTAAGCTTTTAAAAAATGCATTGAGGGGACAAGATAGTAGTTATGAGCCATTAATGTCATCTTTTTGCATCAAATACTGCATTAAAATCAAACCACATGAATGTGTAATAATGTACAATTTCCCATCATTTCTAAGATTACTTAATGGGTTATTGCCCATCTGAATGAGATATTCCAATCATTACTTATTTAATAACACTTGCCAGCTATTGCCAGGAATAACATGAGCTTGTTATTTATAACAGCAACTCTGGTTACACACTTTGTTCAGACCTTTTTAGTTGTGCCAATAGAAAGAGGAGGGATATTCTAACATCAATTTACCTGTTGTCCACAAAAGCAAACATGGATCAGAGATTTTGTGGAAACAGTTAAGGTGATGTCTTTAAGCTCAGTGGCTTACCTTCCTGGTGACCAAGCAAAGACCTAAGCACATTTTGCCATTTTTTTGCGGATCTCAGGTATGCCCATCTTGTGAGCTTCCCACCCTTGCCCCCTTTCAGTTCCCTTACCTCTATCCATGTTTGCTATTTTCCTCAGGGACGCAGGAAAAGTATCCCTTGATTACCCTCCATTTCAAATCCTATGTTTGAACTGCATAGAATTTCTAATAACGGCTTAGTCTGCCATTGATCTCCCACTGACACCCTTAAAAGACCATTTTCTTGGCTGTTTCCTTTTACACAACAAGGTGCAGCCAATTGTCTAGGAAGCCATGGTGATTACCCATTCTGAACACCTGAGAGGCCAGGGTAGCCTGTGCCCTCCATGAATTTCCAAGTAACTGGAAATTTTAAATGAACCACAGTTTAGCATTATGTCCGCACAAACTGTGGTTAGTCTTAACTATGTTTTACTGAAACAGGCCAACTTCAAACTGTGGTTTATGACGCTGTCTTGTTTCAATAAACCATGGTTAAGGTTAAACACAGTTTAGGTTTGGGATGTAATATTAATCTGTGAAATCTCCCAGTCTCCTCACAGCCATACCGGAGGAGGAGAAGGAAGGGTTTGAGCTTGAGGCTCATGTACATAACAATAACCTCTAGTTTCTCCTTAAAATATTGAAACGAAATGGGTGGTATGTAGACACCACATGCAGATGGATAAATATATGGATATTTGGTCTCCCTTTTCTGAATCTTATGCATAACTGTTTTTATTGATAGCTGCATCATTATATACTTACATATACTTATGGACATACATTTCATACATATTGTAAGTAATTTATTTTATTTTCTGTAAGAAAATTGTACTCCCTCCGCCATATGGTTTTGCTTGTTTTGGTGAAATTCACAATAATAATAATAATAATAATAATTATTATTATTATTATTATTATTATTATTATTATTATTATTATTATTTATCCTTACTTCTGACTTGCCAAATAATTTTTAGGTACTCAGAAAACATACAGGTGCATGGTCACAAACATTTTCAATTGCAACCAAAAATGCACTCAGTTCTCTTTTTTTATTATTATTTCTGCAGTGACTGGAGGAGTGCCTCAGAATGCCTCACTATAGGACTGCAAAATAAAATCTCAAGCTATTAGAACTATAATTATATTATAATGGTGGCCAAACAATAATTTTATCTTGCTTTTATACCATCTGTAAAAATTACAGTGTAGAACAGAACCCTTGCATTACCAAGGAGTGATTGATTTGTAAATAATTATTCACATTCAAAAGGACAGGGGAAGGTATGTGACAAAATTCTCAATTAAAGGGGGCAGATGGTGAGCACCAGAAAAGTATTAACCTTTAACATACTTCTCAGAGAACCACTTCTCAGGTCTTATGTTCCAATCACACACATTTCTTTCAAGGTCTAGAACCTGGTAAAGATATAGAGTATCACATAGAAACACAAGGTTTGCCTATGCAAGGGCCAGGTTGAGGTCATGAATGGATATACTTGACCAAGACTGAATGATCTCCAGTCTGGAGTTCCTGAAGTCAGTTGCTGGATCTGGGGACTTGACTAAGAACTGGAAGTTGAGTGGAGCTGGAGGTTAGAACTTCACCAAGAGCTAGAGGGCAGCAGGTAAGTTCTGTTGCCTAGGCAATAGCTCGAGGCCCAGCTCCTAGAATTTTATACTCCCTGGTCCCAGAGAATGGTCTGAAGGCGCATGAAGCAGCCACCATGCTGAAGCTAAGCAGGTCTGGGCCTGGTCAGTGCATGGAGGGGAGACCACCTGGGAACCACATGTAGCCACCTTGAGTTCCCTGATGGAAGAAAGGTGGGATATAAATGTAATAAATAAATAAATAAATACTGGTGTAATACCCCGAGTGTGTCAAACCAGGGATTCTGGCAGCACTCTCTGAACCGCCATGGGAGATCTCAGGAAGATATAGCTGCTGTCCAGCAGCACCCATGTAATAGCCAAAGATGGTACTACTGCTCAGACCAGCCAGACCAGATGACCTGAGGAAACAATAGAGGGCTTTCTGAGCTTATATAACGGTTGTCTCTGAGACAGGCTGTTGAACAGTCTCTTTGTCAGCCTGAACCAGAACACCAGCCTGTGTTCAACTGCATCCTCTGTCTCTGGCCCTGTGGAGCATTGTCTGCCTGCACTGGGCTGAGACCTGATGATGAAGCCTGGCCAGTTCAGTACGTTCCTGGTGCCTGACAATTAGAGGGGCACATGTTACACATGAGCCCCTCTAGTTGTTCCCCTGTCCCCCTCTATGGCTGAGGAGAGCTCTTGGCCTAAACATATGCAGCCATCTGAAGTAGTTTACAAGAGCAGGTCTCCGGCACCAAGGTTTCTAGTTCAGATCCCTGAGTACATGACAACTTGTGATTAAATACAGCTACTGAATATCTGGAGAGTGATGTAAAATAATGATTCACTATCTTATATAATGTCCCAGTTATCTATGAATGTGTCCATATCTTCCTACTGAACTACTTCACCTGCATGGGCAAGAAATGTGCCATTAGGAAGCAGAGAAGGACGTGAAGGTAACAGAGTGCTGTTTAGAAAAACTGTGATATTTTCCCCCGGGAGAGAAGTCCCTCTAAGATAGCAATCCTATGGGCCCTAGACATTGTCTGGGGGCCATAGGATACTTTGGATTCCCAGAGCCAATGTCAGATCCCCTCCCCCCCCCTCACAGCCAGTGTGGAAAGAACCATGCCAGCTGCCTCTCTGAGGTCAGGAACTCATCCCTAGAGAGGGGGTAAAGGGGGCATTCCAGTGGGTGGGGAAGGGAGGAGACTGCAGAGGCTGGGATACAACGTATCCTGTGTCCTCTGTGGCCTCCTTCCCTCCCATTCCAAAGCGCCCCTGCTGGATAGCCAAAAATGTCCATCTATTGAAAATGCAGAGCAGGAGGTGCGGGGAGGCAGAGATTGCCTCCGCTGCTCCTCCTGCCCTGCTTAAGAGATACTCATAAGCTTCTGGGTTCAGGGGCTTACAAGCATTGAGGGATTGCCCTAATCCTAATTCACAGTAGCAATAGCAGTAAGACAAAAAGGAAGTTCACACAGAAACATATTCCACATATTCAATGAACACACAGAGGGATCATATGGACTAGCCCCACACACTTCTAGAACTGCACACCAGGGTCCCCTCCCCTGAAGATGAGAGAATCTTCTCAAGTGTACACATAGAAAATGCATTCTCATGAAAGCCCATTGGACTTACGTCAGGCATGCAGTTCCAGCAGTGGATGGGACTAACCCATGTTGCTCTGAGAAACCCCCCAAAGGCAATCCAGAATTCAAAGCCACTGTGACATCATCAGCAGGTAGGTAGGCCAAAATCGTCTCCTCTCTTGTCCTATTTACATGTTTGGATATGCCATGTTCCAAAACAGCAAGCTGGACCATTTCTTCAGGTTTCAAACATGCCCACTGTCTTGTTAGCATAGCAGCTATAATGAAATCTAAGCATTATGCTATTAATATACGTGCAATGTTCTTTTCCTTTGGGTTATTGAGGAACCGTGTTTAAACACAGGTAATGCTGCTTGAATTTCCACCATACAGTATTTCATTTCACTGGGGATCTGTTTGTTCCTGGTCTGTACCAAGGATATACAATGTGCCTGCCAAATGCAAAGACTGATATGCATTTTGGGTACAGAATACATACAGCCCTGTGGATATTCATTATATGGAGGAGTGGGAGGAGGCAGAGCTACTTTGCTTCATCATAACAGCCCATGCATCTCCACTTGGGCTTTTTGGTGACATTAAACAGACATTTCTATTAAACGGAACACTATGACTACCTTTTTTAAAGCCATGACCTTTCTTCTCACCTTCCCTTTGCTTTCCCACAACTAAGATGGTCTCCTTTAAAATGTCATGGAAGGTGTAAAAAAACCCCTTAATCTCTGATCTGTCATATGAACTGAAGATTCATTACCAATGCAAGATTTTGCTCAGCCTGTAATGTGCAAGCAAACACACCATCTTCGGCATCTCTTTCTCGCCTAATTGAGATTTGAGACAACACTGGAGTGCAAGATAACAGAAGACAAAAGACCTTTTTTAGAATACTACCTATTTACATGATTGCTTAGCTCGCCGCTGCAAGTTTATTGACTGTTCTGTGTGTCAGTCAGCATAGTGGTAAGTGGTGGACCAAAGGTTCCATTTTTTTTCCTAATCAGAAAGAGTCAAGGAAGAAGGCTACACAGAAAATTTAACAATAGATTTGTTTGCAGAAGAATATCACATTTTCTGCATTTATTTTAAGACATGGGTGTCATGTTTGCTCTACAAGAAAAAGAAACTCAGAGTATATGATTAGAACCAACCTTTGAGTTCTAGAGAGAAAACAACAGTATTCAAACAGGAGAAGGACAGCAGAATTTGCACTAAATTAGCCAAGATGATGGAGAACCACAAATGGGTGTCACAACTCTCAAAAATGTAGTTGCATGTGGGGTTAGGGGGTTATGTTAGGGACTATGGAACTGGAGGAGGGGGCTTAACACTTTTTCCCTGCACCATTTCCCCAATCAAAATACCCTTCCCTCCTTGCTCTTTGCCCCATTAGGGGGGGGAAAGGAGGCAGGGATGATCCTCAGAACCAGGCGATGATGATGATGTTCAGTGTGAGAATAGATGCCATGCAAGTGTCCTTATTTTCATCCCAAACTGTCAGGTAGCATGATTTAGCTACTGTAGCTCCTTGCTCCATACAAATCATCATGTTGTTTTAATGTGAGCACTACATAATCAATCTTGAGCATCACTATTAATAAACCAACTTAGGAGCAACAGCAGTTGAGGCCACTTGTTCTCAAATCAGTGAGTACCCCGTGACCTGGAAGCATTTGTACAGATCAGGGAGCATCACATGTCTCACCCTGGCCTATTGTTGTTAGGACCATGTCTAGGGACCAGGAAGTATCATGTCATCTCATCTGACCCATTGGTGTAAGGAAGCTTCTTTGGCTGGTCCAGTGTGCAGTTAGGTGATGTTGGACTCTGGACTCAAGGGTTTTACCTGCGGCCTCCTTTTTATATGGTAATGTGGATTACTTCACTTACCTCAAATGGTGTTATGCACCCCCTCTTTAGATGATAATGTGCATTAGATCACTTACTTCAGAATCTGTTAGGCAGCTCTACTGTGTTTGGGAGTCTTCCTACTCTTTCTGCTGGGTGGGGCCCTGTGCAGCTTCCCCTAAGTTCAGCCCTGATGGCACCTCTGGGCTGGTTAGATGCCCACCTGGCATCCTTCAGGTCCCACGTTCTAGACCCTGGCAGAGTTGTCTTGGCAGAAACTACCAACAGCAGTGGAATGCATTAAGAGTGCTCTCATTGTAGTGATACAACAGAATTCAGATTTTTGACTTCAGTGGGTCAAAAACTAGTGGTTTTTCATTTCCTCTCATATGACAAAAATTTTGAAATAAAGACTGTCAACATCAAGGGGTTCTGCCTGCTTTTAGCTCAAGGAAGTCATTAGCAAACAGTGACATCTTAATGGGTGTGATTAAAAAGGAACACATTATTTCATTAGGAGAGTTGTTGTTTTTTGTTTTTTTAATGAACTCAGAAACTTGCTACATTTTTGGCTTAATTACTACAGAGTATAGAAAATAAGTAATCCAATAATCAGGAAGAAAAAAAAAGATAAAAAGGATGTTATATATCCTTTCCAACAGTATAATTTAGTCCTGTTCTGTTTGAATCTCTTTACAGCTAAGCTGACTCAAAGCAAAGACTTTGAACTTAACCCCTCTAAGTTTTTTTTTCTTCTCCTTCCCTCCAACCCCACCTCTTATTTTTGACCAAGTACAAAATCAAAGCCTTAAAAAATCAGTTTTCATGCCTCAGGTTTAGGACACCAAACAGCATGGATCACAGACTGATGCATAAGCATACTGCATTAGAATGCAAATTAATGAGTCACACTGTAGCACAGCTGAGATGCCTTATACCTACCTCAAAGAAAAGGGATAAGAGGCCAATCAGCTGCTGAGTCATCTTATATAACAGACTTGGGAATGGATCAGGACTTCACTCTCTGGAATGAGGTCATGGGGTTGACAAGGTTTTCATGTTTATATTGCCCAGGGCTCCCTGCATAGAAGGAGGGAGACTGGCAAGAGACAGGACTGTGAGAATGTTGTGAAACTGGGTATATTGGGATTTCCAGGAGAGCTTTCCCATTAGGTGAGAACCCAGAGGAGTTTCTTCAAAACTAGCCTCTAGCTTTCCATAGCATTCCCACATTAAGAGCAGCTTTGAATTATCTCCCAAGGAGCCCCTTTGAAATGCAAATCTGACAAGTTTATTCACATACACACATTGCTTTTGATTGGGGAAAATATGTTTATTTGGGGGAAGTTTGGTGCTAGCAGGAGGAGATGATCCCCCAAATCCCCCCAAAGCACAATTTGAATTCACATCTTTAGATTCCATTCTGACAATGCTGGCTTCAGGTTTTAGTGGGCAAGACACATTTAATGTCCCTTTCCCTTACTGAGTCTACATTTTTTTGCGAACATTGTCACCAGCTGCACCTCCTCCTTTTCCTCATCATTGCAATCATCTGCTTGCTTGTCGGACAGAAAGCCAGTGAGCAAGCAGATAGTGGCATCTACTGTTCCTCCTTACCACCACCGTTTGTGTGAGAATTTTTGGAGAACTGTTCAGCAAGTGCGAACTTGCCTTGTTCAGCTCACGCGAGTCTGTTCGGAAATGTTCTCCTTTAGCTCAGACCGCCTCACCATTCCAGAATGTAAAAAAACCAGAACGGTGACATCCCTATGTATGCTGGTCAGGACTGAAATGCGCAGTTGATTTAGGGTGCAATGGCCACTAGACAGTGTCTAGAATAGATGGCCATAGGAAAGGTTAGAGTTCCATCTCTGACCTTGGAAATGTTTTCCGAGGTTGGAGCTGGAACTCTGACTTTGGAGGGCCCTCCCTCCACCCTTGTAGCCAGAGTGGTTCTCTCTGCATAAACTTATGCAAATTGCACAAATAGTTCCATTTTTGCAAATTTCCTTAGCATTTACAAATAATGCACAAATTGCGGCCCGTCTTAGAGACGGAAGTCAACAGAAAAAATCCTAATTCAGCCCACTTCAGATTATTAGATCAGAAGTGGGCAGGAAGTCCGTCGAGCTCAAATGAGCCAGAGCCAGACTTCTCAGCATCAGTACATCCCTATTTTTTGCTCAGCTAAAAAGCTGCCCTGATTAATTGGTCATCAGCTTTTTATAATACACGTGCACGCACACATGGGCACACATGCATGTTATAAAAACTGCAGCTGGCAAATGCCCTCTTAAAAGAAGCATTCTCTCCTTTTTGTGGCCGAATGGGAAATGCCTCTTCTGGGATTATGTCTGCTCTAATGTATTCATATCATCTAAAGAAAAAGGGAGTATGTCTTTTGAAATATAACTATCGGTTGTATGCATATGCATACTTAACATTAGCATATCTAATTGATTAATAAATTAGTTGTCTAAACCCCATATGATTTGTCAACTTTTTTTTTTTTTTGACTGGGTATAGGAGTGGGTGATCTGCTGGGACCTGACCCACCTCTGGCTTGGTGGACGCTGCTGTTTCGCTCGCTGGACTTTTGGGTTCCCTGCTATTTCCATAGAAAATGCCTTAAGGTACATCAAAAACAGCCACAATTTGCGCAAATTATGAAAATTGTGGCTGCTTTAGGTGTATCTAAAGACATTTTCTATGTAAACAGCGGCCCTCCCAGAAGTTGCTTCCCCAGCTCGACTCGGGAGAATGCGAGTCGAGCCAGGGAAGAGGTAAGCGGGACGGAGTTCGGGGGCCGAGTCTGGCTAGTCCGCCAGATTTCTACACCTCTGAATGAAATTCTCACACATTCCTAACTGGGTAGCTAGCACCTCTAATGCTGATGAGAGTCCATGTTTATGTTATCTGTGCTCAGAATTGGCCCTCAGAACAGATCCATACTTATTAGGGAGGAAGGGACTTGGTTCTTTGCAACCTCAGAATGCACATGGTGACCACTTTCTTGAAATCACCTACACGCAGGGCTTTTTTTCTGGTGGAACTCACCGGAACTGAGTTCCAGCACCTTTTTCTTCTATTAATTGCATTACAATTTAATCGCCATCTACTCCCGAGGAAATGTAATCCAAGAGTTCCGGTACCTTTTTCTCCAGAAAAAAAGCACTGCCTACACGTTAACATCTTCTTGCACCTGGGGCTTCCATGCCAGGAAAAATACTTCCAGTACTTGAAAAGGAATAAGGTCACTATTTGCTCCAACCATTAGGCCATCACAAGAGAAATTATACTGCAGAGTGCAGAACTTGATCAAGGCCCCAACTGTAGGCTTGTGACCCATCAAGCTGAACCAGTCCTGTGATGCAGCTGGACCAGTAAACACAACTGGATGAAGGTGTATGGATTGGTATTTCTCTCCTGCATAAGAGAGGGAACAATATGCTCAGCTAGGGAAAGGTGTTCTAAAGCTCTGCAGCATAACTGATGATTAAAGAGACCAGCCTCTCCAGCTGATCTTAAATTTGGGAAGATCTATCAAGGGAGCAAATGCTCCCTAGGTAGCCAGCACTCTCAGACCAATTAAGGCTTAATTGGTCAAATGATAGCACCTTGAATTCAACCGGAGCCACTGTGGTGTAGCGGTGAGAGTGTTGGACTGGGACTCAGGAGATCCGGGTTCTTTGTCTCCACTCGGCCATGAAACTCACTGGGTGACTTTTTGCCAGTCACTGACTCTCAGCCTAACCTTCCTCACTGGGTTGTTGTGAGGATAAAATGGAGAGGAGGAGGAGGATTATGTAAGCCGCCTTGGGTTCCTTGCAGGAAAAAAGGTGGGGTATAAATATAATTAATAAAAAATAATAAATAAAACCGGGAAACAAACTATCCAAAGTGAGTGCGAACTCACCTTGTTCGGCTCACGCAAGTCTGTTTGCGAACGTTCTCCTTTAGTTCAGACCGGCTCACCGTTCCTGAACGCACCCCCCCCCCAGAAATTTGCTCTATTGAACTGTTCAGCGAGTGCGAATTCGCCTTGTTCGGCTCATGTGAGTCTGTTCGCGAACGTTCTCCTTTAGTTCAGACTGGCTCACCATTCCTGAACGCAAAACCCCCAGAAATTTACAGGGTTGTGTGAGAATTTTTGGGGAACCGTTCAGCAAGCGCGAACAGTAGCGAACTCACCTTGTTCGGCTCACACGAGTCTTTTCGCGATCGTTCTCCTTTTAGCTCTGTTCGGTGCACCGTTTGCGAACACAAAAACATAATGGTTACATCATACATGTACTTGTCATATTTCTCAACAAACTGCACAGAAGCAGCAATTGGAGTACGACCTGGTCCCAGTTCCATGTGTTTCGTCAAGTAAACTGGTAACAGGCTGTGGTTGGGATGGACGAATCTGTTAATTTCAGTTTCTCTGTTTCTCATTCTTTACTGAATCTTAAATTCAGTTCATCCTGGACTTTGAGAATATTATTTTTAAAATTTGGATGAAAATACGCATTTTTGTATGTATTTCTCCTACATATATTTTTGCATGCAATTTCCCCTGATATACCCATTTTTGTAAACACTTTTTCCTAATATAATGCACTTTTAAAAAACATTATCTTCACTAATATAGACATTTCTGTATGCGTTTTTGGATTGGAGAACTCCATTCCACAATTTGGAGAAGTGTGCATTTTGAGGAATAACTGCATATTGGTACAAATGTGTGAAATTAGGTAAGTTCACCTTAAAATTTCTCCCCCATCCCTATCATTTCCCAAAGAACACCTTTATTGCAACCTGGTTGGCCCTACACCCAAATTGGCCTAGAACAGAGATGGTTATGATGTTTTTGTTGACTTGGGGTGGGGGACATGAGGACATTAACAAATCTTGCTATGCATTCCCCTTCTCATAAACTAAATCCATAATGGGATTGTTCTGGGGATATGTATACATAAAGTTTGCAGGCAGCTCAATGGAAAAAAAAAAAAGTAAATTCACAACTGTTCACCTTAATGAGCAACAGATTGGGAATATATTATTAACCAGGATGGGGAGGAAGGGAAAGTTTGCATATGTTGTCAGAAACTCATTTTTGATCTTTACAAGAGATGGGCTCATGTGACTAATCAATTAATAATTAATTAAAGGTTTCTTCTCATTTTATCATTGCTGTACATACATTTATTTACTCTCCTCTGAGAACTTGGTTCTCCAGTGGGCTTCATGGTTCTTAGAGGAATGGTACATCGTTGATTCATATAAGTTTCCCCAACCCCTGATTCATGTCACTGGAGGCTGCCAGCTTGTAGGCTTGGAAAGAATTGGTATGCAATAGGCAGGGTTCTCTTGTTGAGTGGTGCTAAGCTACCAACTGCCATGGCTAGCATAACATGTAGCCTAGAGATAGGGGAATTGTTTTGGCCACAACCCTATGTAACCCACTTACCTGGGAGTAAGCCCCATTGAACACAATGGAACTTATTTCTCAAGTATAGGCAGGGATGTGTGACCATGGGAATTCTGTTCTGTTTGAGGCCAAAGGGATTCTACAGTGTTCCTGTTCCAGTAAGCCATGGTGGACTGCAGCGGACTTCGACCGCCCCAATTCTGGAAATATTTTGCACATTTTTGGGGGGTGGTGGCGGTCCTGTGATTTGCACAAATTGTTATGTGTGCCAATTGGATCTTTCTTTTATTTTGGGGGTGGGGTGAGGGTGGATATTGAAATTTGTGCAAATGGGGACATAATGTTTTTGATTTTTTTTTTAAATTTGCGATCTTGCGCAAGTGCTCACGATCACAAGTCTTCTACAGAGCCCCACAGAGGTATATTCCCCTCTTGTCAATATCCATGTTAGTTTCATCCTCTCTACACACAACTCAGTTTGGCCCAGCAGAGCCATATTCCCTAAATAAAGTATTTGTCTATTTCTATTTTCTTCCTCCGCTTCCAGCTTCTGGAGTGAAGGGAGGGGAGAGGAATTGACAAGTTCTTTGACAACTATGGAATATGACTCTGTTGGGCTAAATGAAGTCATGTGTGGAGAGGATGAAACTGACACAGATATTGACAAGAGGGGACTATGCTTCTGAGGGGCTACATAGTGGACAGGCAGACTTGCAACCAGGCATACTTTTGCAAGATTGCTAAAAAAAATTAAAAAAAATTAAAAATATGTCCTCATTTGTGCAAATTTCAAGATTCCCCCCCCCAATCTAATTTGCACAATTTGCCATCATTAAAAAGAAGAAAGAAAGAAAAAAGGATTCTGCGTATTGGATTAACTTGCTACAGATCGAGTCGACACCAGTGGGGGGAAACGGACACAAATCTGACTGAGCCTAACCAGAAAAATCTGTCAAAATTTCACCCATAAAACAGAATTCTCATACGCCCCTAGGTGTTGGACTGTGCTGTTAGGGTGTTTTAACCCACTTCAAGAAGATTACCAAGGTGGCTTCCAAATTAAGGAAGAATGGAAGGGATGATACCAATATGAAGCCGAAGGGAGAGGAGACCTCATAGATTCACAGGGAATATTTTATTTGGCTAAACACATTTCAAATCATGCAACCCTTCTTCAGCAACTATTGCTTTTGAGGTCTATTCAATGGTTACTTAAACAGATACCTTTAGGACACAATCCTATGCATGTTTAGACAGAAAGAAGTCCTACAACTCCAGCATTCCCCAGCCAGCCATGCTGGCTGGGGTATGCTGAGAGTTGTAGGACTTTTTCTTCTTCTGTCTAAACATGCATAAGATTGCACCTTTACAATTACCAATTATTCTAAGATCATATAGAAGACATGGCTGGACCAAGCCAATTATCCCCTGACAAGGGGCCACATGACATGGGTCAAATAAAATTATTTTTGGTGCATGTTTTGAATTTTATTTTTCCTTTAGCTCTCAAATGCCTATGGAGTTCATTACTAAATTTGATATCTTGTTTTTGCAGGAGACCTGGATGCTGGGAGATTTTCATGTAGATAGCTACTACTCACATACAAACAGTGCTCTACCTAGCCAGAGAGGTGGGAGACCCAGAGGGGGACTGGGCCTGTTTATTTCAACTAAACTGCAGGCCAAGACTATTCTATTACCTTATTACAAGGAGTGGATTTTAGCAGTGGTATTATGCTTTCAACATTGTACCCTGCTATGCATTAATATATATATTTACCCCCTCAGCACCTCCATCTACAAACTAAGCAACTCTGGTTAGAATTGGAACAATATGTAGAGCACTGTCTGGAGCTTTACTCTTGTGCCCATGTTATTATGGGGGGTGATTTAAATGCTCAAATGGGATCAAGTGATAAGGCCTTATTTGCACAGTTCCATCAATGGCCTCCAGATTTGGAAGTCGCCTCACCTCTGCTAGTTAGGGCTTCAGTGGATGATAGGTGTAATTTTGCAGGTTTATGTCTGGCACAGATGGCTTACAGACAAGACCTATTTATTCTGAATGGCGCAACTCAAGATGTTTATCCCTGGTCAATACTCCTTTTGGTCTGGGCAAAGGTTATCTACAATAGATTATATTATGATATCACACAGTTTGATCACTATGATCTCACACTTTAAAATTATAGCCAGACCTGAAAGTGATCATCTACCTCTATTACGGTACTCACCTGTAGCCTCCCTACAGGCCCCTTGAAAGTAGTAAGTGGTCAATTTATTTTTATTTATTTTATTATATTTATACCCCATCTTTTTTCCTGCAAGGAACCCAAGGCAGCTTACATAATCCTCCTCCTCCTCCTCTCCATTTTATCCTCACAACAACCCTGTGAGGTAGGTTAGGCTGAGAGTCAGTGACTGGCCCAAAGTCACCCAGTGAGTTTCATGGCCGAGCGGGGAATAGAACCCGGATCTCCTGAGTCCCAGTCCAACACTCTCATCACTACGCCACACTGGCTTCCAGTTCTTTTGGAGGCTAACGGTCCTCGAAGGATAAAATGGAACGGCCAAGTGAGTGAGGAAGTAGCAAAATGGTACAATTATCCTGACTGCAAATACCTAACTAGTGCAATATCTGAGAGATGTATGGCCCCAGATTCTGAATCTCAAGAGATAATGTCACTGTATGAATTACTCATTCATAAACTTCAAGGGTTTGTTGTAGGGATGAATTCTAACCCATCCCCATTCGGCCACCCTTCTATGAAATGGTTTGACCATGATTGTAAAGCTGCAAAAAAAGTATTAATGGACTCTTATAAACAGTATAAAATGAACCCCTCAATTAGCACTAGCCAAACTATGATAAAAATTAAAAGGGATTATAAAACTCTTTTGTAAAAGAAAAAAGAGCAGCAGTAGTTCAGACCTGGCAACAACTGATTAAGGCAGTTCAATCCAAACAAAGACATGTCATCCTTCTGGCGAATTACAGCTGGGCATGATTCAGGCCCATCGAGGTTGGCCTGTTGTATACCTGTGATGGCCTGGGAGACCCATTTTCGTATGCTTTATGCAGAACCCTGCGCCTGACTCTCTCCCATTAGATCTATCTAGTGAACAGCTACAGCACTGGCCTCCAGTCTCAGTTACAGAGACCAAGCAACTTATAGACCAGTTAAAAAATGGCAAGGCCCCCGGTAATGATTCCATACTGGTGGAGCTAATTAAAGCTAACTCAGAATGGTGGTCTTCTATGCTGGTATCACTGTTTACATATATAGATAAGGCAGCACATATCCCTAATGATTGGAGAGTAGCAATTATTATACCAATCTACGAAAAAGGTGATAGGAATGACCCAGCTAATTACAGACCCATAAGCCTTTTAAACATTATTGGCAAACTATATGCGAGACACTTGTGTTGGAAGCTATGTGAATGGATGGAAGAAGAGAGCATTCTTGAGGATGAACAAGCAGGTTTTAGGGCAGGAAGATCTTCCTTAGATCACTGCCTGATTTTGCAGCACCTTAGCAGAAAAAATATACCCTCAATACCAGCTCTTGGCTATATGCAGCCTTCATAGACTTCAAAGCGGCGTTTGATTCAATCTCAAGACCATTTTTATGGGACAAACTTAAAAACTCTACAATTGACAAACGCTTACTATTGCTGATGTTCAAACTGTATAATAATACAAGACTCAGAGTGAGATGTAATCGTGATGGTCAGCTCTCTAATAAACAAGGGAGTCAAGCAAGGCTGTATACTGGCCCCTCATCTGTTTAATATATATATATAAATTCCTTAATCAAACGGCTTCAAGGCCTAGACATACATGCCCCAAAAATGGCAAATAAAAGACTACCTATACTGCTTTATGCTGACGATGCCGTTATCCTCTCCTTGACCCAAATAGGACTTAGAAGAGCCGTAAAGGCTCTAGCCCAACACTGTAAAGAGGATCGATTACAAATCAACTATTCTAAAACTAAGACCATGATTTTTTCCAATAGTACTAAGACCCACAGGTGGCACATAGATAACAATGATATAGAACACGTCACCTGTTTCAAGTATCTAGGTGTCGTTTTCCAAGCTTCTAGAAGGAAAACTGCACAGGTTAAATATGCTTCCACATTTGCCAAGAAAAGCACAGCGGCAATCCTGAGGTTTTTCTGGTCGCGGGGAGGGAATTTCATTCCAGCTGTAATTAAATTGTTTCTGGTAAAACCGAGAGTGCAACTGCTATATGGAGCACAATTAGGATCTTTTTCAAATTTAGCTATGTATGAAAAAATACAATCAGGGCTTCCTAAGGTCACTATTTCTGACACCCAGATGCATCCCAAATGGGGTTTTGCGAATGGAGAGTGGATTACTCAGAATCGAAGCTATTGTGTGGCAAACCACCTTATTTTCTTGGCTTAGACTTAATTTGGCTCCAACTGGGTTGCTCCCCCTAATTTTACAAGATAATTACCAAACAAAATGGTGGAACACCATAGATAACAAATTGCACTCATATGGTCTCTCTCCTGAATATTTGCTAAATTTAGGATTGGAGAAAGCAAAAGATATTATTAAACAACGGATCTGGGATATAGAACTTCAAAATGATTTAAGTCAAAGGTTATATATTTACCGCTCCTCTTGAGATATACAGAATAGAGGGCCTGCGGCTTATTTAAGTTCTCTTACCTATTATAAATATAGATGGGCATTCACTAGGGCTCGCTTTAATGCTCTCCCCTCAAAGTTTCTAGAAGGCAGATATTAAAATATACCAGCCTCTCAGAGGCTATGTCCATGTGACTCAGGGGAGACAGAGACAATTACACATGTCCTTTTATACTGCTCGTTCTACTTAGATGCCCAGTCAAACCTGATCCATCCCTTGTTACATGATTTTCCAGGTAACACTGATGAATTTTACACCATGCATTTACTAGTGGACAGAGACCCTTCTATAACCTATAAAGTTGCCAAATTTTGTTTTCTGGCTACAAGAACACGCCATACACTTATAACTCCTTAGGCCTTGTCTGAAACAGTGAGAAAGGGCCAAAACCTGATCTGTCTTCCACATATTTAATTGTGATTTTATACTGATGTCTTGTTTTTATTGTATGCCATCCTGATATGGTTTACTGAAGGACAGCCTAAAACTTGATATTGTACAAATTTTGTGTGTCTATTGTCTGTTGACTTACTGTTTATGCTGGTCTTGGACCGTAATAAAGATTTTATTGATTTGATAGCTCTCAAATGCCAACAGAATACAAAAACAACAACAACAAACAAACACATAAATGTGTTTACAATATGAAGTTCAATTAAGGGTTTTATGGCAGAAAACACTCTTATCAAACTATGTTTTTTAAATACATGTGTGATACACCATGAAAATAAGCTCATGAAGGTACTCTAATACATTGTTACAAAGGTAATCTAACACACTGGTCTTCAGCTAATGGATTGGAACCAACATAGATCAGGACCTTAGTATGTGTGCAGGAGGAGGTTATTGGGCTTTTATGATCTGGGCCAGCCCTCCCCCCATGCCTACTCTAGAGTAAAAATCAAGAGGGAAAAGACATAGCTTCTACATATGGATTGAAAGCAATGGCTGTTTGGCCTTCATAATAGAGAATACTGAGCCATAGATGAACAAATGGTCTGACTTGGTATACGGTAGCTCCCTGTTTTGCCGATGTTTCTGTGTTCCTATTATAAGAATACCAATCAATCCATTCAGCTAAGGTGACCATATACACAACAATGCAACTGAGCTGATCTAAGCTAAAAACAAACACGAGAGAGAATAAATCCCATTACAGAAATAAAACATCCTACATACAAGGCTAAATAGCTCTCCAGGCTATGAAGACAACATGTGGTTCTCCCCACTTTGGTTGGCAGCCATCCCTCTCACTTGTGGAAGCCTTCCTCGCAACAGTCCTCTGGGCCTGCTCCCCTCCTCTCTCAGTCCTTTCCCCATCTCTCATGGGGGAATGTCTACGCATTGCCAATTCTCCTTCAAACCACACATATGCTCACTGTTTCAATATCACCCTCTCTCTCTCCCTCCCTCAGTCTCTCTCTCTCTCTCTCTCTCTCTCTCTCTCTCTCTCTCTCCACCAAGCATTCCTCCAGCATTCTCTTCAAAGCAACCAGCTAGATTTGTCTCCAAGGTGGCAGGGTAGAAATACTCAGCCCCTTGATGTTATTATCTCTCTACACCAAGCAATCCTTCTAGGAGAACCTCCTATATTCCCAAGAGCCAGTTCAACCTGGTATGCGTAAGATCCTGCTATTCACAAAGCTATGGGCATTTCCCTCACCCCACTTCTCATGACAACAATGTACCTGACTAATCCACACATTTGACTTGGCAGCAAGATGCTGCCTTGCCTGACAGGAGTGGTGCTTCCAGGAATGCCCTAGGGACACTCATTTTCTGCTTCAGTGGAAATATTTGTGCATAACTGCAGATGCACAAGCCAAGATGTCTGCAGAAGCTGCATTAATACACAACAATTATTATTTTAGACTGAGGATCGGAATAGGAAAATCAAGTTTTTGTTCTAAAAAGGGAGAAGTATATGGGAAAGGACTGTTCATATCAAAACAATGTCAGAGGGGCCTCTTGGAGTGAGTGAACATGTGGTGAGTCAGTCTATACTAGAATAATGAAATTCACAGAACTGGAATGGAGTACTGAATGTTTTGAGGGATTCTATCTTTGTCCTGATCTGTACCCCTCTGACTAATGTGCAGATCAGAACATAGTTACCCAACAGATTTAACACTTCTCCAAATGTTGTGATGCAGTTCTTGACAGCTTAAATGTAGTAAGACATGCCTTTAACAACAGAATCACACACATTTAAACACACATTTTAAAATAAAGGATTTTTAGAGAAAATGCACAATGGAACAAGCCAGAATTATGGATAAAAATATGTGAAAGTGAAACAAACCTCATCCATCTCTAGAATGGAGCTGACAAGACTCATATTCAAAATCCTACCTTAACTGATATTCGAAATCATTTTTGGAATTTCGTACAACAAATCACAACCCTAAAATAATGTATAGGAATATTCAGGTTTTCTCTTTGCTGAGCTGTTATACGCAAGCAGACAATAAGAGATGCAAAAAAGCATTTTGAGGAGCATATCACTAACAACACCAATGCCAACAATCAAGAATTCTTTAAATATCTCAGAAGCAGAAAATGACTGAGCTATTCCTCATCTATGAAATGGGCATATCAAAGACCTACTCAAACTCTCCCATCTGTACATGTAACCTAAAACATGTGCACTGGTTGGAATCCTTTTAAAGCAGTGGTGGGGCTGGGAAACTATTTTTGGCCCAAGAAATGCTGCCAAAAATGGGTTGGGTGCTATCAGGGGCATAGTATGCGCCAAATTAGCATGAAGGCAATGCTTCCTGCCATCACTCTGGAGTCTTGTGGGTAAAAAGAAAGTGGTACCCAACAGCAGCCAAAGGATGCTGCTTGTAGGTTTTTCCATACTATGTCCATAATAACACCCCACCCCAAATTACTGAAAAACCTCCAACTTCACAGTGTGATGAAGATGAAAAGGGGGCAGCATTTGAGCTCAGTACAAATCTTAATGTGGAGTCCCTGCCTATATTTCACCTGGCTATATTCTGCTGCCCACTGGCCAGGTGTGACTGACATATTTTGAGGAATGTGGGGAATGAGACAGGCAACTCAATCCATTCACAACTCAAGCATGAAAAATCATGTAGCCGTAGGTTAGCACATTCTCTTTTCTGTTCCAATTTGTCTCAGGCAGATTACAACAACAAAACATTTTTTTAGAAGACAATCAGAGAGGATTCCAAACTGGGCTACAAAAGGGAAATACAGCTGGGATGCCAGTTAATGAGTGAAATTACAAACTGCCACATTACGGAATAGTCCATGTTTTTGTTGTGGAAATGTTTTGTAAGTGGGAGCACTAATGCGTCAAGTGGAATATACATAAATACAATCAAGTCCAATTATTTATGGATTCCGTTTACATGTTTAAACACCTCCATAGAAATCTAGTCTGTCTGTCCTTGGAGTCTCTTCTGTAAATGAATATTTAAACAATTCAGTAAAGGGAGACAACACAAAACAATATTTGTAAGGGGGGGGAAATGGTATATGGACTCAAGCAGGCTATTTCAAGTACAAAGAGGGAAATGAAAACAGGAAAGTGTTAGAAACACAGCTTGCTATCAGGATTAGTCTTGCTTATAATAGAATGTAAGACATTGGTGCCCAAAGAGAATGACATCCTAGGCAGACATAAAAGAGATAACTCCTAGATTTTATCCTGATGTTGAAGAGCTAACACACAGGCAAACATAAGTCTGTTTATCTTTTCTTTATTTTGCATTAATTTTATCAAGTGGGACATGCAACAAAATGGTCCAATCTATCCTCAACCTCCCAGCAGGAGTTCTCCTCCAGGATTCATGCCAGTCAGGCATGTCCTCTTCCTGGATAGTATAAGATGTCATTAGAGGTTCAAGCAGGGCTAGTCTGCTCTCCACACTCTCCCCCCCCCCATTTTTTTCTTTTTATCCAACTGGGAGTTAACATCACATATTACTGAGCATGCTCATACCTCAGTGGACTTCTTAAAAGGCGCTTCTGCCTCTCTTACTTTTTCTTAAAGACCTTTTGTACATTTGCGGACTGTGGGGTTATTTCAAGCATGCTGATACTCCCTTCCCAACTTGTTTCTGAGTTGCCCCATTTTGAATACAATCATGTTGGCACTCAATATTTGAGTTCACTATTAGTGGAAGAGGTAATTGACAGAAGTGTATTGGGTTCGGACAAAGCCCAAAGCCTGGCCTGAACTGGGCCCCTTCAGGCCATTGCTGGTGCTTCCCAAGGTGAAAAAGGCTTCCCTCTGAAGTAACCTGAATCAAAGCTGGAGCCAACACAAGGCTATCTTCACAATTCAGCCCTGGAAAGCCCAAAAATAGGCTTCTGCTTGCTTTTTCTAAATGTAGATAAATGGGTGAGGGGAGGGGAGGGGGTTGGGTGACTGACAGGCCCACCTTGTAATGATTGGGCAAGTTTTACCATGGGCTCGCCAATCACTCGAAACCTAAAAAATACATTATAAAAACCATATGCATACAAACATATGAACATACAACACAGAAAGAGAGACACACATATATCTAAAAAACAATTTTAAGCAATCAACAAGAAAAAAATCAGGACCTGATTTAAAAAAACTCATCATCTGCTGCCAAATGCCTGAGGGAAGAAGAAGGTCTCAACCTGGCACTGAAAAGATAGCAATGATGGTGCCAGGTGGGCCTCATCAGAGAGATCATTCTATAATTGGGGGGGCACCAATGAGAAAGCCCTCTCCCTTGTTACAGCCTTCTGAGCCTCCCTCACAGGAGGCACCTGGAGGAGGGCCTTAGATGATGAACGTAGTGTATGGGTAGGTTCATGCCAGGAGAGGTGCTCTGTCAGGTACTGTGGTCCCAAGCAGCGTAAGGCTTTTATAGGTCAAAACCAGCAGCTTGAATTGGACTCAGAAGCATACAGGCAGCCAGTGCAAGTGGGCCAGAATCAGTGTTATATGTTCAGACCTTCTGATCCCTGTTATCAGTCTGGGTGCCATGTTTTCCAGAAACAGCAGCTTCTGAACCGTCTTCAAAGGCAGCCCCACATAGTGCACATTGCAGCAATCTAGATGCCATGCCACCTTCCCCTGGCCCTGACCCCTTTTCCCTGGCTACCAATCATTTGGTAGTTCCCTGGCTTTTGCATGTTTCCACCCCATTCCAAAACATTAAAGGTTTAATGGCAGTAAGAGATTTAAGCTAAAATTTGCTGGTATTTTGGGTGTCTTGGCCCTGTCCCATTTTGCCTTTGGTCACACCCTATTTTGCCTTCAGCCCTGCCCACCACTGGAATGTGGCCTTCTCAACAGCTTCTCCAAAATTGATTTCTGCACTCAGGCTGAAAGAGGTTTGACACCCGAAATGTAAACAAATGTTGCAATGAAGCTGCAGCAATGGCAAGATGTGTCAAGCCAAACAAGGCATGTGCATGAAAGAAGTGCAGCCTAGGCTGCCCGCCTCTCTGCCTGCTCTCTGTGTGGTGGGGATATGGTACTGCCACTGCTTCCCAACATTTACTATGTGAGGCAGCAGCTTCACTCTGCATAATTGTAGAACTGGCTGTGGCTCACGCTGGCTCAGCTTGTCTGAGTGTGGAAAGCTAAGCAGGGTCAGGCCTGGTTATTACTTGGATGGGAGACCCCTCCTCTAGTTTCCTGCATTGATCAGGGGGTTGGACTCGATAGCCTTGTAGGCTCCTTCCAACTCTATGATCTATGAAATCTATGGCATTGATTGGAACATTATCCCAGAGAGGTAGAATGCCATTGTTCTCTGGCCTCTGGAGCCACATGTATGGTCAAAGAATAAGACAGAATATAGAGGGGCAGCACAGTACTATGGCTGCTAGACAGCATCTAGATGGCCATAGGGTTTTTCGGAGACCCAGCTACAAGGTTGGAAAATCGCTCCAACCTTGTAGCAGGTTCTCTGCTGTCAGAGTGCCCTCCATTTCCCGCACAGCAAACACAGAAAGAACCGCGCCGGCTGCATCTCCAAGGCTGCAGGACCAATCTCAGAGACGGGGTTTACAGGGTGTTCCAGGTGGAGGGGGAGGGAGGAGACAGGTGCTGCCAAGATATGGCATATTCTGGCAGGACTTCAGCCTCCTTCCCTCCTGCTCTGAACCACCTCAGCTAGACAGTCAAAATTGGCCATCTAGCTGAGTTGCAGGGTGGGAGGAACACTGAGGTGACCTTTGCCTGAGGTGACCTTTGCCTCTATGCTCCTCCAGTCCTCCATAGGATGCCCATAATCCTCTGAGTTCAGAAGGTTACTTACGGGCATCCCGATAGGATTGTTCCCTAAGAAAATCTGTTCAAAACATTATGTATTGCTGATGTCCTTGTAGTGTTTTCAGTATAAAACAAGGAATGCTAGGATTTGATTCTAGGAAGCAATGTTTTGAAGAGTTGTTTGTTTGTTTTGTTGCGTCCCCCCCCCTGAAATAAACTGTATATGTAAAGAAACTGGTCACCAGAGATATTTAATAGGTTTGTTAATTCAGTTTGTTTATTACAAGTTCTCAGCTGTACTGCATATTAATAGTGTTTTCTGCAAGGACACTATAATGAACCTAATCCTCAGATGTGTAGCAAACAGGGATGGGGACTCGGACTCGAGGACTCGACTCGTGAGTCGGACTGAGTCCCCCCTCTGACTCGACTTGGACTCGAGTCCCAATATTTTTAATGGGACTCGAGACTCGACTTGGGACTCGAGACCAAGGACTCTTCAACATTCCTGGGCTGTGCCAGAAGGAGGGGAGAGGAGCGTGATTGCCGGCGAAGAGCGCATGGAAGCAAGGTGTGCTGCTGCTCGGCCACTATGGACGGCTACCAGGAGTGCAGTCCCAACAGTGTGTCAAGATTTATTTTGATTGATGTGTTGCGTACTTGGGAGAGGCAGAAGAAGGACCTGAGATTACTTTGTGTGGCTGCTCTGAGTGTGTTTCTGGTTCCAGCAAGTTCATCACCAGTGGAGTGGGTGTTCAGTGAGGGTGGAATTGTGATGCGATCTCACCGTTCCAGAATGGGGGCCAAACATTTAGAAAAAATCATGTTCCTCAAATGCAACATGGATAAGTTTTAGGAAGTACAGCAAGTTTATTTTTTTAAATCATTTTTCTAAAATGCAACCTTTCAGACATTTTGGGTTTGGCTGCCTCTGCCTGCCTGTCTGCGGTTCCCAGCCTCCTCTGCCTACCTGGTCTCTTCTTGACCAGTTCAACAGTTGAATTGTCCAAGACAAAGGCCTCCGCCTGCCTGCTTTGGGGTTCCCTGCCTCCTCTGCCTGCCTGGTTATTTTGGGTTTTTCGGCCTGGTCTGTTCTTGCCAAAATCAGTTGCAGAGTTTTGAAATAAAAAGGCACACTTGTGCCTAGAATTTATTTAAACCACACATCTGAAGTAGCCTTATTTTGTTGGGAAAACCCCCCATTGATTTTAATAGGGACTCGTGGAGTCAGCTTTGGGAGTGACTCGTGACTCGTGACTCGTGAGTCACCATTTTGGACCAAGGACTCGGACTCGGACTCGAGACTCGGGTTCAAAGACTCATGACTCGACTCGTGACTCGAGACCAAGGACTCATCAACATCCCTGGTAGCAAACAATTAATAAGCCACAACTTTAGAGAAATGTGTTCACCACAGCATTGTCTGCAAATTTATCTGACTCTGCATACATAGCTTTAAATACAGGAGACAGATGGACTTTAAGGAACAGGGGCCAAAAAGCTACCTAGTTTGATCTTCAATCAAAATCTTTCACCCCAGCCAACAGCTCAATGTCATTCTGTTGATTGGATTAGAATCTCCCTAAAGCATAATAGCTTAAAGGGGCAAGACAGGGTCTTCGCAGGGTGCTGCTGATGGAGTTATGGAGCAGGTGGTGATAACTGAATGGATCTTCCTATGCAAGAGTGCCAAAATGAGTCATCTGATTCAGGGATGAAATGGATTTGTAGTCAGAATACAACCTAGCTCAGTTTCCTAAAACAATTCTGACAGTCAAAAAAGGGAAGAGAAGCAGAGAAAATACAGAATAAAGGTACAAAGCAAGGGAATATCTAGGGAATGAAGCATGGATAGAGGAAACAATGGATCAGAGCAGCACACTGGAAGCCTTTGTCTATGCCAGGATGTATCCAGGCAGAAAGGATAAGTTTATATAGGAGCTGGAAAGGGCAGTGACCAAGTAGGGAGGGCACCAAACGATGTCATTTCAACCACAATGGGATACTGCAGTGATGTGGCAGTAACGTTGTGTGAGTAACTGCAGTAGTGCATAATGACCCATGATTGGGGATGTGTTTCATTCATCTCCCTTGAGAAGTGAGATTAGTCTTATTGAAGCTCTTGCAACTTCCTTTGCAACGGCTTGGATATTTTGCCTGGGGAAGAACACCAGATTCACTTCAGATTTCACTGTAGGCAAAATGTTGGTGGAAAAGAAAAGAAAAAACAAAACAACAACAACTCTGCAGCATTCACCCCAAGATATAGTTGGAATGGCTACAAGAGCTTCTAAACTCCTTATTTCTTCATGACCTTTATTAGGGCAAGAGAGTCTACCCAAATGACTGAGGATTCAAACATTATTTTGCACATGACGGTATCAGATACTGGAAACACAACAGAAAGGCAAGGCTTTGCCTAAGGAAACCAGAGAGAGCCAAACAGCAACGACAACAAAAATTGGGAAAGGCAGTCTCTGCAGAATGTGTGCGTGTTCCAAATCGGTCTGGTTTCTCCAGATAAAGTAATTGCTTTTGAACACTGTAAACATCTTCTATAAGCTCTGCTAGAAGTCACCACTGAATGAGAGACAGGACAAGTAAACATAACTTCTCTAGTGATAACATCCTCATGGAATCAGAGTTTACTTTTACAGCACTTGAGCTAAATGCCCTTCTGTGTCTTTGATGGACAGGTTTGTAGGCCCACAAATGGGCCATTGGCTTGGATGAATCTACTTGCCAGCCCTCACATTAAAGAGATACATTTGATAAGCATTTAAATATCAGAGTAGGACTGGGAGAACCAACAATTCTTTAGCTCACCTAAATTCTCCAAAAATCACTTCAAAGCTCATTTTGGCTCATTCCCATTTTCGTTTTGGTGTGGGTTTTGGCTCATTCAAAGGGGGAAGTGTGCATTTTGAACAGGAAAACTGTGCACTTCTGTGTTGTTGTTGTTTTCAGACATCCCCCCCCCCTGGACTAAAGCATGACAATGTGTATTTTTGAAAGATATGTGCATTTTGAAGTGTGCATCATATATATATATATATATATATATATTAGTAAGAAAATTATCAAAAAAGAGTAGCCACACTCAAGGTCATGTTTAGGACATGTTTGCATGATTTGTGAACAGAAACAAAGTTCTTGTACATTTATATTTCAGGGGGAAACTGATACTGTTTGAGTAATTTCCAGATGGGGAGAAAGCTCTCCATCTCTGGTAGGAAGGAACTGATGCTCCAACAGAGTCTGGAGAACATCTGCTACATCTTCCTGTCCTGCTCTAGGTATGTCTCGGGGGCTGGGGACAGGTGACATGGCAGATGGTGGCACTCACAAGGGTGAGGTGAGCAGAATGCTTGTGAGCATTCAAACAGGGACATGTGCTTTTGCACATTCTTTTTGCAAGTGCCCCAAGCCAAACGCTTATCATGCTCATAAGGGGTTGTGATTTGGGGGCAGTCTTTTAAAAACATACTGGCTTCACACACTATTACATGCTGGTATCTTCCAGGCCATCTACATACTTCTGCTGGATCCTCAGTTTTCATCATTTCGGAACTCCCTGTATAGGAGACTGGGGGGAAAAAACCTTCTGAAAAATCACTAAAATTTTAAGCAATTGATGGATAGTGACGCCTATTATTAATCCAACATATGGGTGATCTCTTGCTGGCTTGTCGATGAGTGGATATCAATTACTATTACAATTTTTAATAGCTTTAAATGGATTTGATTGGATTTTGCTGCTATATGGATCATGTTGAATCAAAAGTAAGAATAAAAGTAAAACAAATTAAACAGGGGGGGGGGAGAGACCCAGCAACTGCCCACATCATTGCATGCTTGACAAGGGAGAAAACCAGGATGAATTCATTCCCTATCACCTATGTGCCAAAAGAATGGACCCCCTTCTACTGTCAGTTTGCCCATGTGGGAGCAATGTGTTAGAAAAATAGCACCATGCTAGTATTTATATCCCTTCACTGAGAGAAACCCAAATAAAAATAGTGCTATGCCAGCCAAACTGCTGCAGCTGACAGGTATAGAGCCTCAAAATATTGCAGCAATTAGGTGCCTTGGCTTAAAGGAAGTGCATGCACATACTCAGGCAAACACATGCCAGGTTTAAGTATTTCACCTGATAGAGCTGCCGAGGTTTGTAATTGCCGCTGAGACAGCATCATATTTGCAGCCAAACATAATGTTTCCTGGTGGATATGGATCTTCAGTCAACATGGCTGCATGAATCAAACCCTGGGAAGGTCCATAGCTCACTGGTAGAGCTATGCATGCTTCAAATACAAGCAGTCCTAGGTTAAATACTCAGAATCACCAGTTAAAAGGATCTCAAGTACCCGGGCTGAAAAATACCTTTCCCTGCTGGACATTCTGGAGACATGCTGGGGGGGGGGGTGCTGCTTCCAGTCAGAAGAGACAATATTTGGTTACGGAGCAATGTCCTGTCTCAGTGTAAGGAAGCTCCATATGTCCACGCATTTCAGAGGTTCCTCCTAATGTAAAATATCCAAATAGGCACACACGTTCCCCAAGTGAAACATGGACAAGTGAAACACAAGGACTTTCTGGAGGGGTATGGCACCAAACTCTTAAAAGACAAAGAGTCTATTGCACTGCATTGGAAAGAGCATTATTATGACCTTTTAAATCGTAAATCTAAGGTGGATAATGAGATTTTTTTGCAAATCCCGCAAAAAACCAATTAGAGAGGAACTTGCAATACTCCCCACTTTGGATGAAGTAAAAAAAAGCCATTAATCAAATGAAGAATAACAAAGCTAGTGGACCAGATGGGATTCCTGCTGAAATCTTTAAAGAAGGGGGCCCCAAACTTGTACAACATCTTCATAAACTCATTGAAAAAATCTGGATAAGAGAAGAGATACCAGAAGACTTCAGGGATCCCATAATTATCACCCTCTTTAAGAAAGGTGATAGAACAGACTGTGGAAACTATCGGGGCATTTGCGAGGGTAAAGGGGGAAATGAAGAGACGAGACAACAGTTATGGTATAAAATCAGGGCCACATTTATTGAATCGAAGGTCTGCGAAGGGAGAAGTGCGGGATTAACTAAGGCCGGCCCGAAGGCCAGTGGAGCATGCCTGGGCGAAAGCATCCCGAACTCGAGGGCGGCGCGGTGACTCGCCACCCTTGAATCCTGCACTCGGGGTGCTGGGGGATCTACCCAGGATCACCGTCCCCTGGCGCCGCAGGACAACCGAGGAGGGTGAGATGGGTAGACCCCAAAGGCGACCCTACCTCTCACAAATTGAGCCACAAGGCATCTACATTTGTGAGGCTCGGGTTCTCGCCAATCACCTTAAAAGGTGCCATGGGATGTACACCGTAACCCTAACCCCACTACCTATTCACCGCACTTACCGCCTAACCTAAGGCCAATGTGACCGAATTAGCAGGTAACCCAAAATAATAAACCCACTGCCGATTCCACAGTATGGAGTAGGCGAAACACGCACGCTGCCCCGAGCCAATTAGGACAACGAGCCAAAATTCCTACTCGGCCCCATAAAAGGCGACCAGAGGAGCCCACACTGCTTCATCGGGAGTGGAGGGAGGGAGCTGCAAAAAAGGAGGCATGGGGTGGGGTCTCCTGTGCCTAAATACTGCCTCAGGGCCCCACCCCTCAAGCCTCACCCCATCAGGCAAACAATTTGCCTGTGCCCTGATTGGAGGTGAAATCACCTCATTCTAGCCCTCGCTCTCCCCTCCCCCCCTCGCAAAATCCTCCCCCCCCACAGGAACGTGGGGTGCGAAGGGAATTCTCTCTTAGCTACCGCAGGTAAAATATTTGCCAGGATTCTCGCAAACCGTCTTCTATCTATTTCAGAAGAGATCCTCCCTGAAACTCAATATGGTTTCCGCCCCTCTAGAGGGACAGTAGACATGATTTTTACTGCACGTCAGCTCCAAGAAAAATGCCGGGAGCAAAATCAACCCCTTTATATGGCATTTATTGATCTTGCTAAGGCCTTTGATACTGTAGACCGAACAGCTCTCTGGACTATCCTTATGAAAATTGGATGCCCCAATAAATTTGTGAATATTTTGCGACTTCTCCATGACAACATGACGGCAACGGTTTTGGACAACAACGGCTCTCACGGTGCTCCATTTAAAGTGGGATCAGGTGTTAAACAGGGATGTGTTATCGCCCCAACATTATTTGCTATTTTCATCGCCATGATTTTACATCTTGTCGAGGGGAAACTTCCCACTGGTGTGGGAATTATATATCGAACAGATTGAAAGCTTTTTAATCTCAGCAGGCTGAAAGCAAAAAGTAAGGTAATTACAACCTCCGTTGTGGAACTTCAGTATGCTGATGATAATGTGGTCTCCGCACATTCAGAGGATGATCTCCAAACTATCCTAAATGCTTTTGCAGAAGCATACGGAAAACTTGGTCTCTCACTTAACATCAAAAAGACCAAAGTGCTTCATCAGCAAGTGCAAGCTAACCCTTTGGTGATGCCATCTATCCAGCTTGGCGGGACAATACTGGAAAATGTCGATCATTTTCTCTATCTTGGCAGCTATCTTTCTGTTACAGCTAACATCGACAGTGAAATCCAGCATCGTCTGAGCTCCGCAAGTGCCGTGTTTTCTCGAATGAAACATAGAGTGTTCGAGGATCGGGATATTTGTAAGAAGACCAAAACACTGGTTTATGAAGCCATTGTATTACCAACTTTATTGTATGCCTGCAAAACATGGACTATCTATAAACGTCACCTCCAACTCCTTGAAAGATTTCATCAACGTTGCCTCCGGAAAATCCTGCAAATTACTTGTGAAGATAGGCGAACAAATGTCAGTGTACTGGAAGAAGCAAAAACTACTAACATTGAAAAAATGATCCTTCAATGCCAACTTCAGTGGACTGGTCATGTTGTTCGAATGCCTGACTGCCGTCTCCCAAAGCAGTTACTTTATTCCCAACTCAAGGATGGAAAGCGGAATATCGGTGGTCAATATAAGAGGTTTAAAGATGTTCTTAAGGCTAATCTAAAAAAATGCAATATAAACATCAAAAACTGGGAAGCTCTGGCCCATGAACGATTTAACTGGAGGTTGGCCTTTCACAAAGGTTCTATGGACTTTGAAGAAGCTCGAGTGCAAGGTGAAAGGGAGAAACATGCTAAGCGAAAAGCACGTCAAATGAATCCTTTACAAGACCATCTTCCATCTGGTAACCTGTGTCCTCACTGTGGGAAGCTGTGTGGATCTAGAATTGGCCTCCACAGTCACTTGCGGACCCATCGCTAGAGTCTACACAATTTTCTTTACAATTTTCCTCCTTTTAAAATCTCCTTTTTGTAAATTTTCTTTTTTGTTTTTATCCTGGAAGACAATCTTACTAGGTCACAAGTGATTGCCTGACTGACTGACTGACTGCTCCAGCCCCTTGATCATTTTAGTTGTCCTTTTCTGCACTTTCTCCAACTCTACAATATCTTTTTTAAGGTGTGGTGACCAGAACTGTACACGGTATTCTAAGTGCCGTTGCACCATAGATATGTATAGGAGCAGTATGATATTTGCAGTTTTATTTTCAATTCCTTTCCTTATTATACCTACCATGGAGTTTGCCTTTTTCATAGCAGCCACACACTGGGTTGATATTTTCATTAAGCTGTCCACCACAACTTCAAATTCTCTTTCTTGTATGGGTGTATCACGTACCTGGGGGGGGGGCTCGCTGTTCTCCGCGGCTCGGTTCTCTGCTGCCGCGTCACATCCTGCTGCTCCAGCGCGCTGGACCCCCGCGTTATGTTTTTGGCGGGGGAACCTGGGCAACAGGGCTTAAACAGCCCTGTTGCCCTGGTTTCCCCCACCAAAAACATAGCACAGGGGTCCAGCTCGCCGGAGCAGGGTCCCGTCGTGTCACTTCCACCGTGCCGGAAGTGACGCGACGGGACCAGCAGTGGGCAGTGCGGCCAGCTCGCCACGGAGAGCGCGAGCCAGCGAGGAGGCAGGTAGGCCCACGCTCGCCGCGGAGAGTCGCACGTGGGCACGAGCGGGCTGAGTTCGGGCCTCACTTGTGCCCGCACGTGAAAAAGTAACATCACTACTTTCTTGGTCAATCGCCACTAGCTCAGATCCCATCAACTTATACTTGAAGTTGACTTTTTTTTTGTCCCAACATACATCACTTTACACTTGCCTATATTGAACCGCATTTGCCATTTTGATGCCCATTCTCCCGGTTTGGAGAGATCCTTTTGGAGCTCCTCACAATCCCTTTTTGATTGAACCACCCTAAATAATTTGTTGTCATCAGCAAACCTGGCTGCTTCACTGCTCACTCCTAATTCCAGATCATTTCTGAAGAAGTTGAAAAACATTAGTCTCAATCCAGATCCCTGTGGGACTCCACTGTTTACATCCCTCCATTGGGAGAATTTACTATCTCTTCCTATTTATTCCTACTCCCTTCTTTCTCTTCTTCAACCAGCTCCTGATCCATAAGAGGACCTCTCCTCTTATTCCATGAGTGCTACGTTTGCTCAGGAGTCTTTTGTGAGGGACTTTGTCAAAAGCCTCCTGCTGAAAGAGGTTCATAACCCATTTATTACAAACGGCAATGTTAGGGGTGGGGAATCTCTGTCTGCCCTAGGTTTGAATTCAGTTTCTTGGGGGCTGAATTCCAGTGGTGGGAGGGGCCAAAGGCAAAGGGAGTAAGACTAAAAATACAAAAAAATCATCCAGCCTATTGTAGTTTAAAGCCCTCAGTGTTTTAACTAAGCCTTCGGAGATACATTTAAATCATTTAGAATGGGGGAGGGGGAAACTGTGTAATAAAAGGGAAAACACCACATGATTAGTGGTTAGGAGGAAGGGGAAGGGGAAGGAGAATGGTCATTTGGGGAATGCTGAACAGCTAGATTGGGACCCTGGGCCTGAAGTTCCCAACCCCTTGCCAAAAGCATACTGCAAATTTGTCTGGGTAAAATGCAGTTAATTGGCCTGTGGCTAGGATGCCGTGCACTACTAGGGACGTTTAGGATTGAGAACCTTGACCAGAAAGTACAAGTATGTGGGCACGCTGTACGTAAATCACTGGGACCAGTTGGTTACAAGGCAAATCACTGGGACCAGAAGGTCTGAACATATAACACCAGTTCTCGCCCACTTGCACTGGCTGCCTATATGCTTCTGAGCCTGATTCAAGGTGCTGGTCTTAACCTATAAAGCCCTACATGGCTTGGTGGGACCACAATACTTGATGGAATGCCTCTCCCAACCACAATCTGCCCTGACACTACTCTCAACACCTGGAGCCGTCATCCGACTGCCACCTCCAAGGCAAGCTCGGAGGGCAGCAACAAGGAGGAGGGCCTTTTCTGTGGTAGCCCCCCTACTGTGGAACAACCATCCCCTTAGGCCTGCCTGGCACCAACTCTACTAACTTTTCGGTGCCAGGTTAAGACTACCCTCTATGTTTAGGCATTTGACAACTCTATGGTGGGAGTGGTTATTTCAACTCTTTTACAGGTTGCATTGTATTAACTTGTTTTAGTTATTTGAGTCATTTTTACATTTGGTTTTAAAGTTTTTATGATGTTTTTATTGTGTATATTTTATATTGCATTTTATTGTATTTTTTATTGATTGTTGTAAACTGCCCGGAGAGCTTTGGCTATTGGGTGGTACAGAAATAATAATAATAATAATAATAATAATAATAATAATAATAATAATAATAGTTTTTACATATGACATCCCACTCCAAACACTGACTATAAATTGGGCACTTTATAATACATCTGTTAGTCCTTGAACAAACCAGATCCGTTTTTGCTGTAACAGATTAACACGGCTGTGGGGTGACCCTGTCTTTACCCAGGGTCACCCCACATAATAGATGATTTGGGTTAACTTTCTGTGGAAAAGGGGGAAAGACCAACCCCCTCCCTGCCCGATAACACCTAGAACGTCCCTGTCGCTAAGAGGGTGAGATGTCTTGAATGCAGACAACAGCTGATTAACCCAAGTTCAGGTGGGCCCGGAAGTTGGCGGGCGGCTTTCTCTTGTATTATTTCCTCCAGCTGTGGCAATTTGTCAAGCACGTTGCCACAAAGTGATATGGTATCAGAACATGTCAGACAAATACTGAACAGCTCCAAAATCCCTTTTCTTCCGTTCCCCCTCCCTCTGATAAACCATGAGGGGGGAAAAATACCAGATACGGTTACTACAGCTGCCTACACAGCTGTGTTTCCACGGCAACACCTCACAAATCATGCTGCTTCTGGAGAAAAAAAACACAAACCTCTACTCAATGGGGAAGTTTGTGAGATTAAGCAGCATGCTGAAACTAAAATGCAGCAAGGAGGGGTAGACTAAAAGATACGGAGCAACGAAATTATGAAAAACCACGCCGGCTCCCTTCTGTTTGGGTCGGTATGTACGGTGGGTGTTTTGGTGGAGTTGCGACTTCATCGCCCATCAAGTGGGTCCTTTTTTCGGTCACCTGCATTCCAAAATGCACATCCATTGAAGCCACAGGGAAAGGCTATTAGCCAGAAATTGATAGCATGTTTTCCACTCCTTTGTCTCATCTCAAAGTAATAGCCCCATCCATCCCATGTAATTTGCTTGCTTAGGCGAGTAACTAACCAATTAACAACCCAGTGCATTGTGATAAACAAATATTTTATAAACATTACATAGATTCAGAAAACCCATTACTTCCCTTTTTAATAGTCTCATTGCGCTTCTGTGCACAAGCTTGGAGTATTAACGTCATACACACACACACATATATATATATAATAAAGGAAAATAACGGGAGGGGGGGAAAAGACTTCTCTTCATAGGAACTAGATTATAAGGGTACTAAATTATTCAAAAACTATTTTCACAGCTTGCGAGCCACTGTCTCTTCCACTTTTTATAACACTGCGGATATTATCGTATGCATTTCTACTCATAGTCCTGGAAATAAATTGAGTCTCCCAGTGTGCACGTACCAGAACTGTGAAAATGTTTGTGTCCATCCAACCTATCTTTTCTGGCATTAAATAGATAATACTCTGAAGTATCACGTGGGGAAAATAAAAGCAGGGGGAAGAATATGGGTAATCTCTGTTACTGAAAGAACACAAAATCTTATTGCTTGTTTCTGGTTCTCTCTATCGATTTGTCTAATTCATCAGGAAAAAATTCCTGACTGTTAGAGCAATCAGACAATGGAACCAACTACCTAGGGAGGTGGAGGGCTGTCTCCCACTCTGGATGCATTCAAGGTGCAGCTGGACAGCCATCTGTTAGGGATGCTTTGACCTGGATTCCTGCATTGAGCAGGGGGTTGGACTCGATGGCCTTGCAGGCCCCTTCCAACTCTATTTTTCTATGATTCTATGATTTCCTTGCTATTTCCCCAAGGGGCTCAGGGTGGCATACATGGTCTCTGCCATTTATCCTCACAACAACCCTATGAGGTAGGTTAGGCTGAAATATAGTGACAGGCCCAAGGTGAATTTCATGGCTGAACAAGGAATTGAACCTGGCATTCTCTTGCATAACTTCAGCATTCTAACCCAGGGGTGAGCAAACGTTGGCCTTTCAGATATTTTGGCCTTCAACTCACATTATCCCTCACCATTAGTTATTCTTGCTAGGTGTATGCCAAAACATCTGGAAGGCCACAAGCTGCCCAACCCTGCTCTAACTTCTAGACCACACTGGCTCTGCTTAGATAATCAGAGTAGAGTCCATTCAGAATAGTTCTTCCACAAGCTCACTGAAATGAATGGGACAGGCACAGGAACCTGCAATTCCAAAAGCCACAAGTTGTACACAGATACAATAGCTGTATACACCCTGCTGAAAGTCTGTCTGGCTGAAGATAAATAGGTCCAGCTCTGGTCAGAACTTGGAGGTGAGTCTGCCTGGAAACCCTACACACACCACCTTGGCTTCCATCATGACAGTCTGGTACAGCATAAACAAAATAAGTAAATAGGTGGACCAGTAGTGTGCATTTTAGACTACTTGGTAAGCTGGTCAAATCTTGGTGAAAACTAGAGCTAGGCCAAATGGTTCTGCCAATTTTGGCCATCTCATTCAGAGAAGGTGCAAAGATGGGGGGTGCATTTCAGAAATTGTGGGGGACATAAATGCAGGTACCACTAGGGATGTGTGAATCAGCAAAACTCAAGCTGGCCAAAGTTCTCCAAATTCCATCTCGAAGCTTATTCTGGCCTGAGTCCATATCAGATTGCGAGCTCCATTTTTTTCTTTTCGCATAAAAATCTATCCGTATTTTTGTGCATATTTTTCTAAATGTACACATTAAGGGTGTGCATATTTGAAATGTATGCATTCTCCTCCTATTGATTAAAGTGTATTTGTGTGCATTTTTCAAAAGTACACATTTTTTTCCATGCACATTTTTCAAACATACGTACGCATGCTGTTGAACACATATTTTTTGTTCCGTGAATTACATTGCAAGCTCAGAAAGGTATAGACTTCAGCTGCAGATTGCATCTAAGCCTGTGTTTGGTCCAGAAGGTGTGAATTGGGTAAAATCTTGATTAAAAAATGAACTGAAACTTGTTTCTGATACATCCCTACCTTCAGCACTGCTGGGTATTCTTGCAGCACTGCCCTTGCTCTGTTTGGCTTCAAGACAATGCAATGTGTTATCATGTTGTCATTTCCTGTTGAGGAGAGCAGTTTGGATGGGTAATGTCAATCTAGACCTGAGAATACTTTACTGCCTAGGAGGACAGGGGTGTTGAACCACTTTCAGCTGAGTGTCAATCTCATAAGAGCATAAGAACATAGCCATACTAGATCAGACCAAGGGTCCATCTAGTCCAGCATTCTATTCACACAGTGGCAAACCAGCTGCCCACAGGATCCCATAGGTGGGACATGAGTGCAACAGCACCTTCCCACCCATGTTCCCCAGCAACTGGAGTACTTAGACTGTCTTAGGCATACAGTCATGCCTTGGACTGAGAGCATAATTCATTCCGGAAACGTGCTTGTAATCCAAAACACTCTTATATCAAAACGAAATCCCCCCCAAAAAATTTGTACAGAGATTTTTAATTTAAGCCGTACTACAGTACTTGTATTGCAAGACGTCACTTGTATATCAAGTTAAAAAAATTAAATAAATATTTTAAAAATTGCTTGTCTTGCAAAATGCTCTCAAACCAAGTTACTTGCAATCCAAGGTATTACTGTATCTCCATTTTGGATAAGCTCTTGAGGGCTGCATTCTAGTGATGAAGCTGAAGGCAAAAGGGTTGGGGCCAAAAATACCAGTATATTTATGTTAAAAGCTCTAACTGCCAGTAAGTAAGCCTTAGGAGAGGCATTTCATACTTTAAGCAGGGGGGGGGGAACTGCGCAAAAGCTGGAAAAACCCCGAAAAATCAGTGGTTGGGGGAAAGGGGTTGGAGTCAGGGGAAGGTGGCATCACTATTTGGGCTGGATTATGACCCCAGGAGGGCTGGATTTGTCCCCCCCCCCAGGCCTTAGGTTCTGCAGCTCTGGCCTAGGGAGATTTCACAGATTCATAGATTTCATAGATCATAGAGTTGGAAGGAGCCTACAAGGCCATCGACTCCAACCCCGTGCTCAATGCAGGAAACTAGAGGAGGGGTCTCCCATCCAAGTAATAACCAGGCCTGACCCTGCTTAGCTTTCCACAGGTCAGGTGTGCACAATGTCATGCATTCCTAGTTGTATACCTGAGTAACAGCTCCTAACAGGCACTGAACAGCAACGGCCGGTGAGGCTGGGTGAATCCACTGGCAGCCACTGTGCATTAATAGAGAGGGAAAGGGACCCTGTTCTTGCTTAATTTTTTTGGGAAGCGGGGTGCAGTGGTGGAGGGGGATTGCATGGTTCCTGAGTGCACAGTTGCCCCCTACTGCTGTCAGCAGCCTGCCCCCATGCTGGAACAACCATCTACTAGGGACCCATGAACTTACATGATCATGGCTGCAGCATCACCACCAAAGGTAAGGGTGGGAATAGGAATGCATGGATGTTGTTAAATCAGTTCTATCTGTGTTTCATGGATAGTCAGGTGTTTTTCGTTCCATCATCCGCTCGTTGACGGAATCAGACTTTTTGTACAAGTATCTTGTTCGTTTGTAAATGTGCATTTACTATTATATGTTCTCTAGTCTTCAATTTTTCCACCCAATCCATTAATTTAATCAGCCTTTTTTCTCCTTAATATAGCTTCTATATGTCTTACATTTTCTGGAAAGTCCTCCATGACCACTACCGGAGTTAACGGGGATACCTCTGGTGTAAAAATTTTCCTTGTGCTATTCCAACTCTCTAACATACTCCTCAAAAAGGGATTTTCTAGTCCTTTTATAATATTATTTATATTTTTCTTAAATAATATATTCACCATCATGTTTCCTAATTCTCGTGATTCTAATTCCAACCACATTTTGTCTTTCCCTGCTATAATGTCCAAAATATGTCTTACTTGGTTGGCTAAATAATACCACTTTATATTAGGAAGACCTAAACCACCTATTTTTTGCGCTTTATACCAACTATATTTATTAATCCTTGATCTTTTCCTTCCATTACAATATTCATTAATAATTGAGTGCCAATCTTTAATTTCTTTTTCTGTAATCTTTACTGGTAACATCCTAAACAAAAAGTTTATTTTAGGCAATATCTTCATTTTTACCAACGCAATTCTACCAAACCAAGAAAGTCCAATTTTTTTATACTCCTCTATTTTATTTTTAACCTCTATCTTTAACTTTCTAAAGTTTTGTTCTCCTACTTTATCAATATATTGTGTAATTTCTATTCCTAAATATTTAATTACATTTGTAATTTTAATGTTATATTTTTTCTTTAACATTTCACTCTCCTCTTTTTTACTATAATTAAACAGTAAAATCTTGGATTTACCCCAATTCATCTGAAGCCCAGTTATTTCTCCAAATTCTTTCAAGTGGTTCTCCAACCTATCCATTGTTTCAATTGGATTTTTAATTGTTAATAAAGTATCATCTGCAAATAGATTTATTTTAATTTGATCTCCAATCCCCATCCCTATTAAATATTTCTATCTTCTCTTACTACATTTGCTAGTATTTCCATCACTAATGCAAACAAAATAGGGGAAAGGGGACATCCTTGTCTAGTTCCTCGGTCTAAGGAAGAGAGAGAATATCATGGTTAAATTCAATGCAATTGGAACTGTGGTTAAAGAAGTGGAGGACAAGAATGGACAGCGAAAGAGAACTAACCAATTTTGAAAAGATAGTTTTGACTAGAGAAGCTATAGAAGGTAATGTTTCAACAAGAGGCACAACAAAGGCTTTATATACGATGTTACAAAAAGAAGAAGAGCATAAAGATTCTCTTAAAGTGTTATGGGATAATGAATTTGATGAGGAAATATCGGAACAAAGTTGGAAAAATATTTGGGATAGACGTATTGTAGGAGTTATGTCAACTAGGATAAAAGAGAACTTTTATAAATTGGTATGGAGATGGTATTTAACTCCAGTAAGATTAAATCGGATAGATAAAAATTGCTCCGCATTGTGTTGGAGAGGATGTAATGTAAAAGGTACGTATGCCCACATGTGGTGGAGCTGTAAAAATGTTCTGGAATTTTGGAAGAAAGTATTTGCAGAAATATCAGAAATAATTGGAATGGAATTAGAAGTCTGCCCAAAATTAGCATTGTTAACAATTACAGAAAAGTTAGTTTGTTTAAAAAATACAAAAGAATTCATTGTGAATTTGTTAACAGCAGCAAAATTAATGATAGCTAGGAATTGGAAGGTTCAACATGTGTTTTCAATTACTGAATGGTATACAGAGGTATGGGATATCGCGTTAAATGATAAATTAACTTGTAATATTAAGTGTCAAAAAGGACAATTGGAGAAAGACACCTTTGTGAACATTTGGGGTAAATTTTTGGATTATGTGTTGGTAAAGGGGAGGGGGAACAAACCTTGTCAAGATTTGTTATATTTTTGGAATATAGAATAATATCTTGTATATATACATTAAAAAAATTTTGGGGGGGAGAAATATAACTTGGTCCCAAGAGGTGGGGTGTGTGTGCACAATGTTTATGTTGTATCTTTTGTTGTTGTATTCATTAAAAAATAAATAAATAAAAAAAAAAGTAAATGTGCATTTACACTAATGGGCACTTGCGGCAATGCGCACTAATGGATGGAAAGCAGAATATCGGTGGTCAGCATAAGAGGTTTAAAGATGTTCTTAAGGCTAATCTAAAAAAAAATGCAATACAAACATCGAAAACTGGGAAGCTCTGGCCCATGAACGATCTAACTGGAGGTTGGCCTTTCACAAAGGTTCTATGGACTTTGAAGAAGCCTGAGTGCAAGGTGAAAGGGAGAAACGTGCTAAGCGAAAAGCACGTCAAACGAATTCTTTACAGGACCATCTTCCATCTGATAACCTGTGTCCTCACTGTGGGAAGCTGTGTGGATCTAGAATTGGCCTCCACAGTCACTTACGGACCCATCGCTAGAGTCTACACAATATTTTTCTTTAGAATTTCCTCCTTTTAAAATTTTCTTTTTGTAATTTTTTATCCTAGAAGACAATCTTACTCGGTCATGAGTGATCGCCTACAGCACAAGGGTGCATTTGTAGGGATGTAGCTGAGCAGTCCGTCAGACAGGAGCAAGGCCCGAACTGGGCCTGCTCATGTCCGACGGGCAGCTTGTCCACCCGTGCGGGCTTTACCTGGGCTCTCCGCTCCGCGGAGAGCCTTCCTCGCCAGTCCGATGGGTCCCATTGCATCACTTCCAGCGCGGAGGAAGTGACGCAATGGGACCCTGCTCCATTGCGCTGGACCCCTGCGCTCTGTTTTTGGCAGGGGAAACCAGGGCAACAGGGCTGTTTAAGCCCTGTTGCCCTGGTTCCTCCTGCCAAAACAGAGCACGGGCGGGGGTCCAGTGCGCCGGAGCAATGACTCTGGCGGCGGAGCTGGCGGAGGCGATGCGCAGGACCAGGTAGGTGGCGGGGGGGGGTCCTGGCGGCAGCGGCGGGGGGTGGGTCCAGCGGTGGCGGGGGGCCGTGCGCACTGGGGTTTTCTCTGGCGGCGGCGCGGAGAATGCTCCGCGCCACTCTGAAGAGCAAGATCGGGCCACCGCCGCTCGCGAGGGGGCCGAGCCTGGAGCGAGCCTCCAGCCGACTCCAGGCTCGGCCCCACCACTATTTGCACAAATCCCTCCAAAGTAAAACAACAACAACAAACAGACGGACAAACAAAAAACAGACTGCAAGTCCACAAGACTCAGAAAAAAGCTGGTCCACTGAGGAATCAGCAGTGTTGAATTTACAGAAATCCAATCTCATTTAAATCCATTGTGGATTTGTCGGACTCATCCCTAGGTGGGAATTCCTGCTTCCCTCCCTGCATTGATACACAGCAGTCATGATGAACAGAATGGTGTATTTAAGAAGAACCATAATGCACATTCCAGCTTCTGAAGGCCTGTTAAGATATCCACAATATTAGGCAAGTTTGAAAATGAGACAAAGAGCTGACAGATCCTGAGAAAGATTGAGAGAGAGAGAGAGAGAGAGAGAGAGAGAGAACTACAAATATATATTAAAAATCACAGTGCCCATTTTATGTTACTCCTGGGGATGTTCAAGTCTCACTAACATATGTTGACCATCCAGAGGGAGTTTCAGCACATAAAAACAGAAACAAAACATCTGCAAAACTCATGAAATGCTATTTTGCTTGATATAAGGGATTGTTTTCAAATGCATCTTCCCCAGACTTTTTTCCCCCCACCAGCAGCACAGACGGGCAAAGTAAGGATAGCATTGTGAAAAACAACACAAGATGACAGACAATGAGGTGTGTGTGTGTGTGTGTGTGTGTGTGCACGTGCGCATGTGTGTGTGTGTGTGTGTGTGTGTGTATATATGTGTGTGTGTGTGTGTGTGTAGGAGGAAGACAGTGGAAATAAACCATGTTATTCATATTTGATCATTTGATTTGCCACCAAATTTCACATAATGTGAAATTTTGAGATAACTTTGGAGGTCCTCTTCCTGCATAATCAAAACATCTGCCATATTCCAAGAGGAGATAGGGCCGACTCTGCAATGCAGCAGAGTGAAGCTATCTGCTTCAGACATCACTATAAGAGCGGGATAGATGGAGGCAGGAACTGATGTCTGAATGGTGCAGCACAACATAAGTGTTGACCCGTGTGTGTGTGTGTGTGTGTGTGTGTGGTGGGGGGAGCATTTGGGTCCCTCTTCATGCAGCAAAATATCTTAAGCCAGCATTGAGGGAAGTGAAAAGTGTTTTGATATGATAGGCAACATTTTCTTCGGGTGGGGTGTAAGTCTGCACATCCATCATCACTGAAGGCATAACTGTGTGTTTCTTTTTCTGAAGAAATGATATGATTAGCAGAAGGGAAAGCATGTTGGAAAGGTATTTCCATGGTGATAGAGATGCAAGGCTGAGAGAGCATGAGCTGGCATGGCTCTTTCAGAAACCAGTAGGGTTACATCCTGGGAGGAATCCTCAATGGGCTCAATGGCCAATATAGGGAGTCTAGGGAACTGGTTGTTGTTACTGGGGTATCTTCAAGCTAGCTTCAGACGCTGCCACTTTGCCATCAGTGTTGTATTTCTGCCATAAACCTCACAGACTGAGCAATCTGAGAGGTGCAATCAAAGCTGCAAAAGAGGCTGACCCCAATCTGGACTTACAAAATCTCAGCATCAGAACCTACATTGGAAAGAATACTTCATAGCTAGGTGCCTGATCCCTTCTTTCTTTCACACTGAGAATTTAGTCTTAGCTGTCCTGGACCATGCTACTTATCTCTAGCCCATCAAACTGGCAGTGAGCTTCTACCCGCAGACCCCCTAACCCTTCCCATCTGGGGCATAACCCCTGCTGGGCCCTGACAGCAGGGGAAGAAGGTAGAGCTGGGTGATATATTTATGTCTCTCTCTTTCTCTCTCTCTCATCTGAGGCTGAGCTCCTAAAACCCAATTAGAAAACCTATCCCCTGACACTTTCATACCCTCCAACATTTCACAGATAAAAATAGGGACACACATGTGGATTTGTAAGAGGTGTGGTTAAGCAACATGAAGGTGTGATCAAGAGGGTGTGGCCAGGCAACATGAGGGCGTGGCCAGGCAACATGAGGGCGCAGCCAAGGGTATAGCCATTCCCCCCAGGATGCTCTAACCATTTAAGGGCTCTGACCACTCTGAAGCCACTTTGATCTCCAGACCCATGATGATGAGGATGGTGATTGCTGTTGTCATTATTATTATTGTACCATCAGTGTGCATGGTGCTTTACCGAGTATAAGAGAACAGTTCCCTGCCCCAAAGAGCTTACAATCTAAAATGTAATATAGAGGTGACAACAAATGGTAGGAAGGGGTAAACTGGGGAAGAATATTTATTTTTTTATTTTATTTTTTTATATTTGTTAATCGCCCATCTGGCCGGTCACCTGGCCATATTTCAGGAATATGCCATTATTTCAGTCAAAGATAACTTTAAGCCTACTTTCCCCACATTGTGCAGGAGACTCCTTGTTTTAAAGATCTCTCTCCCACTTTAAAAATGGATCCCTCCATGGTGGCTTTGCTCTCATTAGTAGTTTGCCAAAGAAATAATAATATGTAACATTTAGATATCTCTGAGTGTGCAAAGTGGTTCACAGGGCCACCTTGTAAGCAAGCTTCTATTTTTTCCACTCAGAAAAAAACATGTGGGCTCTATTGTACTTTATTAAAAAAAAACAAAAAAAAACAAGAAGAACAATACTGCGATTGAACGATAATGCCAGAATTATTATTTGGCCAGAGGTAAAAGGAGTCATTAAGAGGCTTGTAGCACCAACAGTGTCTCCTGAGTCCTTCAGAATTGTCACTAAGCAGTCTTTTGAAAACTCCAAAGTAAATATTAGTATTCCCTTATGTGCAAAATATCCCTTTTATTAAATATCCCTTTTATTACTTGTTTAAGGCATGGCTAGCTGGAGAATGCTGGGAGTTGTAGGACTTTTTTTCCTGTCTAAACATGCATAGCATTGTGCCTCTACTGTTGGTTCCCATTTCACTCCTAAGCCTCTTATGCCAGGTGGTTTTAAAGTGTCCTAACAGAATTGCAGGCAGTGGAAAAGGTCAGCTTGTGGCACTCTGAATTATAGTGACAGAGAGTTCCTTAGGCTCTGAAATATAAGCATTTGCTATAAATAAGAAACCCCATAGGTGGGATTACCCAGTGAAGTAGCAGTTCCCCCATATGTGGTGGCATCGCTGGGGAGAGGAAAATCCTCCAGAAATACTTTGACTGCATTAGCAGCCATTAAGTTCAGACGGCCACACCCCAAAAGGTGTGCACAAAAACACTTTTTGCACCTTGCACAAGTCTGTGGCTTACGCTGGCTCAGCTTGTCTGAGTGTGGAAAGCTAAGCAGGGTCAGGCCTGGTTATTACTTGGATGGGAGACCCCTCCTCTAGTTTCCTGCATTGACCAGGGGGTTGGACTCGATAGCCTTGTAGGCTCCTTCCAACTCTATGATCTATCTATCTATCTATATATATATATCTAAGTACCCAACCCCCATTTTATGCATCAGTTGTTTGGGTTGTGGTCTGTACTGATGTTTTGGTAGTTTTAATGGAAATTGTTTTTAGCTACATTATATTTTATATGTTTTAATAATTTGGGGGTAAGTTGCCTTGGGTCTTTTTTAAAGAGAAAGGTGACTCAGAAATCCAATAAATAAACAATAAAGAGGAAACAATTCCACTGTAAAGACATTCCAAGTAGGGATGTTGGCAAAAATTGATAGGGAGTGGAAGCGGGGGCGGACTCGCCCTGCTCGACCCCCCCGAGCCCCACGGTACTTACCTTTCCCCAGCTCGCCACATCTCCCTAGAGAGGAGCCAGGGAGAGGTACTTCCGGGTCCCCGGCGCTGCACTTTTTATGTAAGTTCCATAGAAAACCAACATAAAACAGCCATGATTAGCTATTCACGGCTGTTTTAAGCTGGTTTTCTATGGTACTTACATGAAAAGCGCAGCGCCAGGGACCCGTCGCATCATTTCTGGGTCCCCGGAAAGTTCGCCGGGAGCCTCCATGCCACAAGAATAGTTGAGCAGCATGCAGGTTCCCGCGAACAGGCTGGCAAAGGAGAAAAAGGATTGCCAGCATCCCTGGCAAGGAAAAGCCAGTCACCTCCCACCAATCTCCACCTTTTTGTGTCAGTCAAGACAAAGACAATTGGTTTTGTTTGTGTCTGGGAAGCCCCCACCTGGGACCATCCTCCTCCTTTTATAAGGTCATCTACACTCACGTCTGTAAATGCCTGTACACTCCAGCCCTTTTCTCTTGCTTTTGCTGTTCTGGACATATCACCAACTCTTCAGACTTCCCCTATTGTGCAAGTTCCTTGTTGGTGCCTGCTCCTCGAGCCCTTCTTTCCCACTTCTCTTTATGGTTTAACCCTTCTTTCCCCGAGGTGCCTGAAATGAAGGGAAGGGAAACTAGCAAGCCCGTGGAAGGGAAGCAAGCGAGCCCGTGGCTGGGGAGGAGGCGTGGCACCTCCGGGGAAAATTGGGAATCAGCGGGACAGGGAGAGAAGCCAGGATGGCTACAGTTTTCCCAGGACTGTCCCGGCAAAACCGGGGCACTTGGAGGGTATTCATCTTTAATACAAACAATATGAGAATGTCTGTAGCTTTGTTTTCAGAGATATGCAAGGGAAATGAAGGACACACACACACAGAGCATGCACATACTTATTTATTATTATAATTTATATCCTGCCTTTCCACACAATGGTGCCCAAGGCAACAGCAACAAATAAAACTTAGCATAAAGCAATCCTATAAAACGGGGAACAGACCAGCAGCCGGCAAAGCTATTGTGGCAAGGGAGTCACATACTCCCTATAATTGATCCTAGTGAACGGCATTCTGAACCAGCTAAAGTTTCTGAACTTTCTTCAGAGGCAGCCCCGCATAGAGCATGTTACAGTACTCAAAACAAGATGTAACTAAGGGATATGTCAACATGGCCAGAAATGAAAACTCTCGGAATAGGTGCTCTTTGTGCACTAGCCTCACCTCTGCAAAACTGGACCACCACCAAGTCTTGAATATCCTGGTTCATGGCTGGATCCAGGAGCTCACTCAAACTGCAAACCTCAGTTTTCAAGGGAAGTGCATCCCAAGCCAAGACAGACTGAACCTCTGGCTGTGTCATACAAGGGCAGAGCAATGCAGTGCGCTACTCTTCTTTGCCTACTGCTACTTGCAATGAGCTCAACACTCATAGTAGCACTTAGAGTGCTACTATGTTGTGCATGTATCTAAGTCAAAGGCTATGTATATGTGTTTTAAGTAACATGCCTGCACTGATATACTGTGAATTAATAATGTGGAAACTGTTATGCAACTTTTTTTGCGGCCAATTTGCACCTTCCCTTGCAAAACAAAACTCCTCGAGGCCACCCACATATTCAAAATGACAGAAAACATTACACTGCTGCTTATCAAAGATTGCTTCCGTTTTGCAATATCATTTTCTGTGCAGCAGGTAAAATGACAAACTCCATAAAATCATCTTAAAATGCGGGTGTTGTTCAGTGATGCTCGCTGTTGCACTGAGAGAGTTTATATTTGTCATTGATTTACACTGGGTGCATCCTTGCAGCAAACAGGAGAATGTTGTAACAAGTCTTCCACTGGCATTGAAAAGCCAAAGGCATTATTTTATTTTATTTTTAAAAGTTTTGACTTGCAGTCATTAGTAGCTACATTGGACTTAACACAGAAAGCAGTGAGACAACATCTTTTGCTTGGAAAGGAGGGAGGGAGGGAGGGAGGGAGGAAGGTGAGATTTTTGTTGTTGTTGTTGTTGTTAAAGGCTAAATTTGGAAGTTTCTGATTGGTCATTTGAAGGAACCAAAATGTTTCAATAAAAATAGGGGAAGGTTGTAGCTCATTGGTAGAGCACATGCATGCAGAAAGTCCCTGGTCCAATCTCTAGACCAATGAAGAGCCTCTGCTGCCATTCAATGCTGACAGTACTGATCAAGATGGGCCAATTGCCTGATTCAGACAATGGGGTGTGATGGAGGTTCAACCTATTGGAGTGAAGAGGTGCCTGTTTTCAAGCCTCATCTATTTTCAGCATGTCCGTCGTGCAGTCTGCCTGGGATAATTCTGCACAAGAACAAGAAGTGAGTTTCGAAACAGGAAATGAAGGGGAAAGTGTCTTAACAAAAAGAGAGGGCACTGTTCCAAGCACAGGGAGAGGAAAGATGAAAGGCGGGGGAGAAAATGAGGTCAACAGTAGAGTAGTTTGGGCAGAAGAGAAGAAAATATTTAAGGGGAAACCTGGGAGGAGGAGATGCAATCAGTATCAGAGAGGTGGAGAGATTGAGAAGTAAGGCTTTGAACTTTGAAGCTGGCAAGGAGCACACCAGGGGAGCAGCAGGAAGGCTTAAGGAGCAGAGTGATGCTGATCACAGCAATAGAAGAGAAAGTGGACCTTAGTGGAAGTGTCGTAAATTGCCGAGAGAGGGTAGACATAATAGGAAGGCAAGACATCCACACTCTCCATTGGAGGAGACTGAAAATGGACACGGATTTAACTGATAGATACACAGAGGAAGAGAAGAGGATCATAGTGAAGCAGCCTTATAATGAGTAAAATAATTGGTCTGCCTCTGTATCGTCTATACCAGAGGTCAGCACACAACAGTTGTGATACTGGCTGAGACTCAAGGGAGTTGAAGGCCAAAACAACGGGGGGGGGTCACTTGTCACCCACCCCTGGTCTACACTAGCTGGCAGCACATCTCAAGTGCTGGGGTGGACAACCTGTGTCCTTCCAGCTGTTCTTGGGCTACAACTCCCATCACACATGGTCATTGACCTTGACAGCTGGGGCTAATGGGAATTGGAGTGCAACAACAGCTGGAGGGACACAGTGTCACCACCCATGCTCTAGGCTTTCAGACAGTCATTTTTCCCATCTCTGTCTGGAGATGCCAGGAATTGAACCTGGGACCTTCTGGTTGCAGGGTGTACATAAGGGGATGAGAGGAGAAGCAGGACCATTCCACCAGTCCTGTTCAAAGACTACATATTTTTCCTCTTCCCTTCCCATCACTTTTTCCTTGTGTGCTGTGTCCTTTTAGATTGTAAACTTGCAGACAGTGACTGTCTTGCTTTACTGATTGCATATAAGATGGTCCAAGAGCCATTTTGGCTGAGGACTGGGATAAAAATACTTTAAACAAATAAATGCAAAGCTTTTGCTGCACCACTGAGCTAGAGCCCTTTTCCAGAGTTTTGAAGTTTAGGGAAGAGATCAGGTAGTTGTGGATTTTCTATTTCTGGTGCCTTTTTGAAAGGGTGGATAACAGGACATTGGATGAAATGACCAAGGGATTTAAAGATATATGAGTGTTCTCTGGGTTCCAATCTGGCAACACTTTTCTCAGCTGCTGATGCAATGTAATGTGTGGCATTAATCTTTCTGCACTCAGAAGCATTCACTATCATTTCGGGGAGGGAAATAATGTCTGAATTTAGAACAGAAAATCATGGAATAATCACCAAATGTTTCTGGTCTCCGAAAAACAGTTGTATAATCACCAAATGTTTCTGGTCTCCCAAAAACATTGAAGAGGCACAAAAATGGCAGAACCATAAAATCATTTGCAGAAAAGGAGAAAGAGAGAGAGAGAGAAAGAAAGAAGTGCAAAGTTTTCCCCTGTCTTCTTCTAGCATTGGAAACACAGAATTTATTTATTTATTTATTTATTTATTTAATACAGTTTTAACCACCCAATAGCCGAAGCTCTCTGGGCGGTTTACAACAGTTAAAATCATACAATACAATATAAAATATAAAATTTAAAACCACAGATTAAAAACAAACAGCTTCTTAACTAATTCATGAAGACAGAAGTGCTAAGTAGATAAATGATAGAAAGATAATAGATGGATGGACACACACACACACACGCACACATACGTCTCCCGCACACTGCCGTCTTCCAAAGCAGTTACTTTACTCCCAACTCAAGGATGGAAAGCGGAATATCGGTGGTCAATATAAGAGGTTTAAAGATGTTCATAAGGCTAATCTAAAAAAACGCAATATAAACATCGAAAACTGGGAAGCTCTGGCCCATGAACGATCTAACTGGAGCTTGGCCTTTCACAAAGGTTCCATGGACTTTGAAGAAGCCCAAGTGCAAGGTGAAAGGGAGAAACGTGCTAAGCGAAAAGCACATCAAATGAATCCTTTACAGGACCATCTTCTATCTGGTAACCTGTGTCCTCACTGTGGGAAGCTGTGTGGATCTAGAATTGGCCTCCACAGTCACTTACGGACCCATCGCTAGAGTCTACACAATCTTCTTTAGAATTTCCTCCTTTTATCCTGGAAGACAATCTTACTCGGTCACGAGTGATCGCCTGATGATGATGATGATGATGATGATGATGATGATGATGATGAATAGATGGATGGACACACACACACACTCTCTCTCACACACACACACACACGTCTCCCGCACACAGAGAGAGCGAGAGAGAGCACCAAGCTGTAGCAAAACTGTTTATAAGGTAGAAAGCAACACTGACCTTGTTGTTTGGCCCAGAATGTTCCCATTCACTTAAAAAGATCGTACTCTCAAACCATTCAATGAACATTATCCTCAGCCAAGACACTTAGGAAGCAAAGAATTCTACTAGGTAGGAGCTATGCCTGAGATACCTAGACTTTCTGAGAATTGTAGAATTATGTGCAAGCCACCCCATCCCATGTTGGGTGTGAAACCGAAATTGTGCAACCCACACTATTACATTCATTTCAATGGAGGAACAAATTAAGAAGCTCAAATGAATGCACCTGAAGATCAACTCCCTAATGGGCAAGTCTTTCAGGGCAAATATCTCCATGTCTTTATTTTAGCTCTTGTGTTTATATGAAATATGGATCAGGGCAAAGGGACAAAACCACAAGGGCTAAGGTACATGTGCAAACACGGTCTACCCTTGAAGATCTCCCATCACTAGAATTGCCACCAAGCCTTCATCTAGCGTCTAAACAAAATAAATGAAGCAAATTTGGGGTTTCTTCCTCATGAATTTTGCGGGGTTCCAGAAGAGTTTCAGTAAGACTACTGAAATCTCTCATGGGGCTTCTGCCTATCACTAGAGTTCTCCCAAAAGAAAATGTGAAGTGAAATTGAACATTTCTTCTCACATGAGACATACACGAGCATTTCAAGTGCTACATATCAAAAAGAGTTTTGATATGACTAACAAAGATGGTCAGGTATGCCTTTTCTTCCTTTGCACATCTCTGCCTAGAACTGAGCTCTTTATGTTTTTTGCATTGATTCTCTTTTTTTATATATCTTGTTTGCAACTATTATTTTACGTATTTTGAAATGTCTACCCAGGGAGGAATTCTCATTGCTTTTCCCTTTACTCTCAAACATGAGATTCTAACAATACAACTTCAGAGTTAGATAGAAGCCAAGGGAAGGATAGATACTACATGTGATTTTGAAATTCTTTCTATAAATATAGAAGGAGATGAGCAGAAGCAAAAGCACGAACAAAAAGCTGAGAACTTTATAAAAGAAAAAAAGGGGGGGAGCTTTCTAATGCAGACACTGTGTAGCCCCCTACATAGACAAAGGCGAATGCTGTTAAATAAATGAAATGGTAAATCAACAGGGGAATCACTGTGCAAGACTCGTGTGCCTTTCTTGATTTCAGAGACTGCTCATGCAGAATAAACCATATGTGTGAGGTGATGTGCCACTGTGGCAGAGAATATGAATGCTGCGGTCTGGCTTTCAGCTCATTGCAAACAATAATGCTGGACTTGTTGAGTTCAGGTCCACATGACAGAGAGCCACTCAATTAGAAATGACAGGCACATCTCTGTCTTCCAGCTCACAGTCATATTCCCGGCGGGGCACTGCACTGCGTAATGCACCCAGTTCTACGGGATCTGAAGTTCAAAGCTTTTGAAATGGAGGCAAGACCGAACCAACAAAACAAACAAAAGGCACACAGAAGTGATAGAGATGCAGAACTGCTGCAGATGCAGATCTCAAAGCCAGTGTTTGCATCTTTTTTTCTTCTTTTCTTTTCCATAAAGCAGGATGATGGTGGGTAACCCTATATATTGTTGCATGCTCCCCACCTCTCTGAGTAGTAAGAAGCTGCCAGGTTGTTCATAGCTTACATTCCAGCAGGGAGCAAAATTCCCTGCTCCCCGCGTCAGAGCTCTAGGGAGACAGCCAGCATCCTAAGATGTGTTCACAGAGCCCCAAATCGGCTTTTTGTCAGTGTCTTTTTCTATTTTCTTACCTCTCTCGAAGCTGCAGTCTCCCCTTTGTTCCCTTCCAGGACACATAAATTACACCATCCCCATGGGAGGTGGAGAGACAGAGATGACTCTTTTCACTATTTTCTAGTCAGGGGTGTTGAAGGTCTTTCAGCCAGGCAGGGGGAGGAGATTCCACTTTGAAGAAGCTTTCAGGGGGCACATTCTGGTGGTGGGTGGGGCCTAAGGCAAAAGGGGTAGAACCAACCAACCAACCCCCCAAAAAAACCCCACCCCCAAACCACCAAGCATATTTTAGCTTAAAACTCTTAATACTAGTATGTGAGACTTGAGACATTTCAACCTTTTAGAAGGGCGGGCGGACTGCACAAAAGCCAGGAAACCAGCAAATGATTGGTGATTAGGGCAAAGGAGTTGGCCCCATCTGCAGAACCCTGGATTGGGACTGAAAGAAGACTGGATTTGTCCACCCGGCCTGAGGTTCTGCACCCCTGTTCTAGGGATGCCAAATAGAGATGTATGAGAAATTTGTTTCAGTTCATTTTTGATCAGGATTTACCTGGTTCACACTTTCTGGACTGAACACAGACTCAGACGCAAGTCTGCAGCTGAGGTCCGTACATTTCTGAGCTTGCAATGTGATTCATGGACCAAAAGAAATGCATCTGGCAGCATGCGTACATTTGAAAAATGTGCCTGAAAAATGTGTACCTTTGAAAAATTCACACAAATACATATTGATCATTGGGAGAGGAATGTGTACAAATTTCAAAGATTTACACAACTGATGCATACATTTTGGAAAATATGCATGGAAATATGGATGGATTTTCAAGCAAAAAGAAAGAAAGAAAGAAAACAAAGCATGCAATCTGATATGGACTCAAGTTGGAATGAGCTTCAAGGAGTTTGAAGAATTTTGGCAAGCTCAAGTTTTGCTGATTCACACATCCCTAATAATTGAATAAGTGATGTTCCTGTTCGCCCAGATTCTCTGAGCATCGACTTGATGTTCATCTCTCCAACTTTCAAGAGCACTTGTGATCACTGTTCAAATCAAATGTGGACGAACAGAAAAATTGTGCAAAAATTGAGTATTTTTCAAAGTTGCACAACTTTTCACCATTGACTAAACTGTGGAATTGCACTTTTTTTTTTTAAGTGCAATGTACTGTTTTTTCTTTGAAATTTATGCAATTTTTGAATGGAGGCACATATTCAAGCATTTGCAAACATTTTGGGAGAACACGTTCTCCTGCTTCCGCTCACACCTGAAGGTGCTTGACAGTTTTGCAGGCACAAATAAAATTCTTGTACATCCCTACGTAGTCATTCCTGTTACTCAGTTACCTGTAATTTCTCTAACAAAGGAGATACTTGCCAGGGTCCATTAACATAATCTCCAGCAGTCTTTATTGACTCCATTAACCCTCTCCTGTCCAAGCCCCAATCTTACAACAATCTGTTACAGTGAATGCTCAAAATTTGGTGAGCATCTATATTCATGTCTGACAATTCCATGTTGCCAATCCCAGGTATATCATGTGAATCTCTGAAGACTCAAGATGCAACTCAAAAACTCAAGATACCGATGAATGTTGACAGCCAGGCACCTAATGTGATAGGCTGCTTTCCCTGATCTATCTGTAAAAAGTCTGTAATTTGCAGCATTCGCAACAAATACTCCAGGATTGATTCACATCAAGGTCTGTTCACCTGGTGTTCACAGGCGTGGAACCTTGACAAGCAGATATCCCTCTGGAAGGCATAGCAGTGGCAGAAAGATTCACCACCATTGCCTCTCTGTCATCAGTGCTTCAACAGTAGAAAGGGCAAAAAGGGAATGTTTGGGGGGGCAGCTTTGGGTCCATCAGATGCACCATTAGTCACCTTTGGCACCATTGTGTGTGGTGGAAAGGCGGGTACAAATCAAATTATTTTTATTATTGTTATTATGATAATTATTGTCATTATTATGTCCCCTCCTTACTGGATGCCTCCCCAGAATGAGGGGGGGGGATTACACTAGCCCTCACACTTCCCTACCAATTTCCGCTCCCATTCGAAGTAAAATAATAATGTAAAGAGAATGCCAAGGGGCGGTAAATATCCCTGCAGCTCTTTAGATTTGTCCATTATTCTTCTTCCATGGATTCTTCCTCTCCTATCCCCACAGAATTGCTTTGCAAAGATCTTTTGATCAATTAAAAGATGACCTTAACTCGTATTATTTCCAACACTCTTTCAGCAAGGACTGAAGGTATAATATCCAGTTTGAAAAAAATAATAATGCTGCAGGGCATCTTAATTCTCCAGTAAAATTAGACGATTTTCTTCGGTTCTTTTTAAAGGGCTATTAGATGGGAAGGAGTGCAATGCTACTGCTTGTAACTAGTTACTGAAACTGACCAATATAACATATTAAGTCTGAGATTCCTTGTATGACTCATGCTGTCCTACCTGTCAACCTATAAAATGTGCCACTGAGGTGGGTGCATGAGCAGTTTGACAACTGATTGGCACAAGACAATTTCAGCACACACACACACAAGCACACTAATGATACCAGTTGATCTCCTCTCAGAGTCTGCCATCGATCTCAGCAACAAACCCTATCCCACCAGCCGGCGTTGTTAGGCAGGCTTTCTCTTGTTAATTACAGCTCACTCAAAACCTTACGCTGTTTCATTAAGGTGAACAAATTGGAGGAATTAAATAAACAATCCATGTCAGCCTTCCACCACACTGCCTGTGTGATCCTACTTCGCTGCTCCCAGAATGCCAACATCAAAAAGGGGTTCTTCTCTTTATTCCTGTCTTGGTGTTTCCAGGGTTTGTTCTCTCTCCCTCACTCTGCAGCAATAAGTGGCAGTCTCATATGAACACAGAACATGACTCTAAAATATGAGAATTACCCCAGGGCAACTACATCTTTTCCCCATGGACATTTTGAACAGTGTATGGTTCGTAATAGATGTTAGCACATGCACAGAGAGACATACACCCCAGTTTGGCTGTATAAGCAAACAGGGTACAAATGTGGGGATAACAAGCATTCATAGCTCCCCTGTCTATGGAGTGTAACCAGGATAATGGCCACTAGCTTTGTCCCCTGAACTCCCTCGGGAAGGATGACAAAGACATAAAATTATAAGAGGGAAAGAGAATACCAATATTTGACATGATCGGAGACAGTAGTTCTGGATAAACTAATGGCTTGTTCTACAATTTCCTTTCCCCATCAAAACATCTTTGTCTCTCCATAAATGAAAATTCCTTTCTGAGATATGTCAATTAGTAATTCATTACAGAACACAGAAATCCTGACCTTCTACGGTCAATGCCACTAATTAAGATTCCTGTTCTTGCAAAAGGGATTGTGAAGCCTGGCCTTCTTGTTTTCATGTCTCTGTTTGGTGCAAATTGACTTCTTGGATTTAGATTGGCTTCACCTATTCTCTTTACTGCTGACTCTACCAATTTGCAACAGCTCCATTCTCATGCCGACCAGACCACTATCCTTTTGTTGAAGAAAAGCCGGGCTGTTGGAAGGATGACATTATCTCATAGCTTTCCCTTATATGGAAGGGTACAAATTTCTCCTAACGTATCTAAATACATTCCAGCTGATACTGTTTGGAAGGTGCACGAGTAAATTGCAAAGCTGTGGAAATTGCAATTTGCTCTCTCTCCCCCCACACTCTCTGTCTAGCAAGCCAGCTCCCCCCACCCATACTGAAGCCATTTCATTCACCAGTTTTTCTCCTTCACTTCTCTATCTACTTTGTCTGTCTGAAATGGACCTATCAGCTATTAATGCTGACTGGCAGTGATGAGACTGCCAAAATGTGACAACCTTATCTGCAGTACAGCCTGCAAATTGCCAACCATTGATCCAAGAGCATGGACCATCTGATTAGCGTAGGCCAGATAGATTTCAGAAGGAGGGAGGGAAAGACAGACAGACAGACAGAAAAAAAGATTTGAATTATGCCTTCTGAAGATTGTTCCCGGTGTCTACCCAGTTATAATGAAATCTCGCTGAAATCAATCTTTTAAGAAATAAAATTATAGTGGAGCAGGCCATTATGATAAGAAGCTGTTTCTTAGTTCTTAACATTCCAAGCAAGGGTTCATTCCAGGTGGTTTTTAAGCTCAGTGCAATGCAAGTCAGGCTCTCCTGCAAACGCAAAAAAACTATCCATAGCTCAGTGGTATAGCATTTGCTTTTCATGCAGGAAGTCCCAAGTTCAACCAACGGCATCTTCAATAAAATTATGTACATCAACATCATCATCTCCAGTAGCAGAGCAGGGTATGTCCTTTGCCTGAGGTCTTGAAGAACCACTGGCTGCCAGGATAGTAGGCACACAGGAATATAGTTGCCTCATACTGAGTCAGGCCATCAGTCCATCTAGCCTAATATTGTCTACACACTGACTAGCAGCAATGGCTCTCCAGGGTTTCAAGCAGGATTCTTTCCTAGCTCTACCTTGAGATGCCAGGTACTGAAGCCGGGGCCTTCTGCATCCCAACATGTGCTCTCTCTCACTGAGCTACCCCCCTCCCCTAGTACTGGACTAGGCAGACTAATAGACTGGTTCAGTCAAAGATAGCTTCAAGTGTTCAAAACCCTCAATTCAGTCCCAGTCCTCCTGACCTTGTTCCAAGGCAGAAGCAGACTTGGATAGGTGACCCTGCTGAGCATGCTTCTGATAGGTGTTTTTGTCTCTATAAAGCTGCTATTCCAACCACATCACCTCTGACCACTGCTTCTCTCTTTAGTTATTCTTCTCTGTCCCACTTTAAGGAATAATTAAAAGCTCATATTTCCTCTCTTGCATTTCCTCCTTATCATTCTATTTTCATGTCTTTGATGCTCCTCTTACTCCCATGTTAATTACCATATATTTTAACCTTCTCTTCTTTTAGTGTTATGTTTAGTGTAAAATTGTCTTCTTTCCCCCTCCAAGTCTCCTCTCCTTTTGTTTCATGTTTCTGTTTGTTTGTTTGTTTGTTTGTTTTAAGTTTATGAGCCTGCAGTTAGCAACTGTTGACATTTGGAGTGGACAGTGCCTGGAGTGTTTCCCAGCACTTTGATAAATAGTAAGTATTATTTCATAAGCTATACATTAAAATAGCTGAGTTGATTGTCTTTGAGTTAGAAAAGCAGAATATACATGACTGACAGCACACACATACACCCACACCCACAGTGCAGTGCATACATATATTTATTTATTACATCTCACCTTTTCTTCTGAAAAGCTCAAGGCAACATACATAGATCTCCCCCCCCTCCAATTTCTTCCTCACAACAATCCTGTGGGGTAGGTATAGCTGAAAGAAACTGACAGGTCTACTGAACTTCATCATTGCTGAGGTCTCTCTAATAATAGCACTACACTCTGAAGTTTTGAATGTAGGGCTATTAATAGAGTCTAAACACTAGACTAGCCTTCTTCAGTCTAAGTCCTTCCAGTTGTTCGAAGTTGTAGGCAATAACATCTGGAAGGACCTACCTTGAGGAAGGCTGAACTAGACCATACTGGCTCACCCCACCCCACACCCCAACCACAGCATAGAGAAAAGTGTTAGAATAAACTTCATCTGCTACATGGTGACACATTGGACACAGCCGTGTAGTGGAACCAGTGCTCTAGGGATACAGCACTGACACTTTTTTATTAGCAGGATGCTGTCATCATCTGCCACCACCCCGCCTTCGAAATTCCTTGTTTCCTCTGAGCTTAGCTGCAATCCTTTCAGTAGCTGATGGGAAAATGAATTTTCCCAGCAACAATATATTGTTCCTTGTTGTAATGTAAACTGTTTTGGGGTGGATTGGTCCTGAATTGGCAATTAAGACCCTTTAGCTTTACAAAGACCTGCTCTCAGCAGATGATAATTCCTATACTGGTTTGTTGTTATGGATCAACATAGCTGCCTGCAATTTTGGACTCTCCTTGGGGACATGGCTCCCTCTCTCATAATACTAGATCCCAGTGGGGTCATCCCATGATGCTGATTGGTGGGAGATTCGGGACAGATAAAAGGAAGTACTTCTTCACACGGCACATAGTTCTACTATAGAATTCACTTCCACAGGATGAAGTGATGGCCACCAATTTGGAGGACTTTAAAAGGGGATTGGACTAATTCCTGGAGGAGAAGGCTATCAATGGCTACTAGTTCTGATTGGCTACATGCTACCTCCAGTATCAGAGGCAGTATGCCTGTGTACAACAGTTGCTGGGGAACATGGGTGGGAGAGTGGTGTTGCACTCATTGTGCTTGTGGGTTTCCCACTGTGTGAACAGAATGCTAGACTAGATAGACCCTTGGTCTGATCCAGCAGGGCTCTTCTTAAGTTCTTATGGCTATGGTGATCAACACTTGCACTTCAACACTTAGCATTACACCATGGGTAGGCATCTGTTAACAACACAGGGGTGAGGCCTTTCTTCTTGTTCTTATCCTTTTTTTTTTTTTTTTTTTAACATAGCTTAATTTAGCACGTTTCCTGAAAATTTCCCAAGCATTCAAGGATGTGTATGATGGCATTTCCTTAACTAAATTTGTTTTCTCACCTACACAGTTGTTGGGAGGGGGAGAAAACCAAATGATATTTGGATAATATGAGAGTGAGAACATGCTGTGATTTAGCAAGTAGAAAACGTGCAGGGCTCTCTACTTGAGTGTGCTTGGGCGCGGGTGGGTTATTCTCCTTGGTAACAGACCCACCGTTGGCTCTTCTTGATAGACCCTGATGGATCTTCTTTGGCTTCTGGCTGGCTGAAGTTTTTGTAAATAGCTTGGGGTTGCAACATCTCAGTGAAGGATAGAAACTTAACACCTCTCATTATGTAAGGGAGGGGAAGATAGTGAAATATGCTTTATGGCAGATGAACACCCTGGAGGGAAAAAAAGCTTGTCGCACATTATAATGCTTCTCTCTCCCTTCTACTTTACTTTCACCGAACTCTAGCAAAGGAGAGAGATAAATCAAAGGAGACATAGGCAGCAGTCCACTCACAACTGTTCAGTAACGTTAAAAGAACCGTATTTGAGGTGTACAGTGCTATACAAAGCATTAACCCTCCATTCAAACATTCATTCCATGAGGCTGGAGAAAGGGGGAATTCAGGCTGAATAAGCTCACTTCCTTAAGAGTAAGTGCCAATGAACCCAGTGGGAAATAGTTCTGCATATGGATTGGCACAGGGTCATCCCGAGACATTTTACTGTCTGAGGCAAAGGACAACAGGGTGCTTCCTTGCATTCCATGTAGAAAAGCTGACTAGGCTGGCAGTTAGGGACATGCAAGAAGTACACATTTTGGTGATCAATTAAAAAAAAAGTGCACCCAAGCGACGGACAAACCAACCAAACCACATGGTAATTTTCCTGTTTGAATGGGGGTGTGGGGTGTGGAGAAGCTTGCAATTGGGAATTGGATTGAGGCAAACTGAGCATCAGGTGGAACTCAGAGAACCTCAATGAGCTGAAGCCTTACTGATTTCCCCATTCCTACTGGCAGCAGAATCTATTAGGGATGTATGAGAAATCCATTTTAGTTTGGTTTCTGATCAGGATTTACCTTCCAGATCAAACACAGACTCAGATGCAATCTGTGGTCAAAGCCCGTGTATTTCCAAGCTTGCAAAAAATAAATAAATATGTGTTTGACAGCATGCATACATTTGAAAAGATATGCATGAAAAATGTATACTTTAGAAAAATTTGCACAACTACATTTCAGTCAATGAGAAAAAAATGTGTACATTTCAAATATGTGGAAAAATATGCATGAAAATATGGATTTTCATGCAAAAAAAAAAGAGCAAAGCTTGCAATCTGATACGGACTGAAGTCAGAACGAGTTTCGATATGGAATTTGGAGAACTTTGGTTTTGCTGATTGGCACATCCCTAGCACTGGTGATGGGCAGCATCCTCCATTGCATCTGAAGAGAGAAGGGTAGCTAAGGGGGCACTGAGCAGACTGCATGGCAAACACAGCTCTGTCCACTCCCTGCCCCTCAGCATCTGCTGTCTGAGGTGGCTGCCTCACTGTGCCTTATTGTAAGGCCAGTCCTGCTTGGATAGGATTTTGGTCTAAGTCTGTTTTAAGATGACAAATTTGGAATTGCTGTGGCAGTATTCCTCACTTCTGTAAGTCCTTTTACATGGAAGGATACAGCATTTATATGTAATTATCATTTTTAGAAGGAAAAACAATATTGGTAGTTTCAGCAACATGTACTGATATAGTGACAGATATTCAAGAAGTTATCAAGAATCTGCCAAAAGGAAAAAAGAAAAAGAAAAGAGTAGGGGGAAACTTGTGTTGCACAGGATGTTATGAAATTAAGCCAGTTGCCTGGAATGGGGAAGGAGCAATGATTACTACAGGCACAATATAAAAGACAAAGCTGATCAGCAGCTCAAACAGGGAACTCTGGCCCTCAGTGAAATAGCAAGCCATTCAGAAATATGAATGAAGAATTACGAGAACTATGCAGGGGTGGGCAAACAAGCAATGTTTGCAATTACCCAGATTTTCCAAACATCAACAGAAGGGTAACCCTTTACAAACTTGCAGTTGGGAGCTAAATCCTGGGGAAGGGGAAGAGGAAATCCAGTAGGAACATACGGTTGTTACAGATTTGTTAGGCACTGAGGAACATTTTGGGATAAGCTGGGAGACGGGCTCCACTTGAACCAAAATGGAACCACACTGCTGGCACTAAACATTAAAAAAAAACAAAAAAACACGGTGGTGGAGTAGTTTTTAAATTGAACCCTGGGGGAAAGCTGACATGAGCTGGGAAGCATCATAGATTTCATAGATCATAGAGTTGGAAGGAGCCTACAAGGCTATCAAGTCCAACCCCCTGCTCAATGCAGGAAATTAGAGGAGGGGTCTCCCATCCAAGTAACAACCAGACCTGACCCTGCTTAGCTTTTCACGCTCAGACAAGCTGAGCCAGCATGAGCCACAGGCCTGTATGAACAGATTTGCATTAAATTATCCCTAGGGGACAAAGATGAAAAAAGGCTCCGATTTCCAAAATGTAGAAGGGGAGGAAATGGGCCATGAACATATGGTGAAACATGATAGCCAATCAAAGAGGCCTAAGTGCCATAGCAGAAGATGCACACGCCAGAGACAACTGGGGAGGAACACTGTGTATTGGTGATCCTATGTAAATGCTAGAAGCCTACAAGCCAAAATGGGAGAGTTGGACTGCCTGGTTTTAAAGGAGAGTCTAGATATCATGGGCATTATGGAAACCTGGTGGAATGGAGAGAACCAGTGGGATATGGCAATCTCTGGATATAAACTCTATAGCAGTGTTCTCCAACCTTGGGTCCCCAGATGTTTTTGGCCTACAACTCCCATTGCTAGCATATAACTCCCATAGCATAGCTGGGAGTTGTAGGCCAAAAACATCTGGGAACCCAAGGTTGGAGAACACTGCTCTATAGAAGGACAGGGAAGGAGTACTGGAGGAAGTGTTGCTCTGTACATCAGAGACGGAATAGTGAGAGCAGACTAGCAACCTAAAACGGTCAGAATATTCCACAGAAGCACTATGGGTGACTCTAAATACTGGACTCTAAAACTAATTTGGTACTAGGAACATGCTATCGTCCCCCACACCAGAACACTTAGAGTGATCTTGAGATGGAAAACAAAATCAGGGAGGCCTCCAAATTAAGTAACCTCCAAGTGTTGTAATAATGGGTGACTTCAATTACCCTCACATTGACTGGATAAATGCATGTTACAGTCATGACAAAGAAGTTAAATTTATGTATGCTCTAAAGGACTGTGCCCTAGAACAGTTGGTCATGGGACCGACCAGAGGGGAGGTGACCCTGAATTTAATCCTAAATGCTATTGCTCAGGACCTAGTATGAGATGTGACTGTTCTTGAAACAGTTTGAAACAGTGACCACACAGTGCTATCAGATTTTATATATATTTAAGAGGAAAACTGACACGGAAGGCCAACACGATTACATTTAACTTCAAAACAGGACATTTCTCTAAAATGAGGGAACTGGTAAAAGGAAAGTTGAAAGGGGGAGCCAAGAAGGTGAAATTTCTTCAAAATGCTTGGAGGTTACTTAAAACCACCACAACAGAAGCTCAGCTAGAATGTGTACCACAGGTTAGGCACAAAGTTCAAGAGGTCACCAGCATGGTTAACAAGTAGTGTCAAGGAAGCTATTAGAGAAAAGAAGGTTTCCTTCAGAAAATGGTAGTCTTGCCCAAATGAGGAAAACAAAAGGGAGCACAAGCTTGCACACATGAGATGTAAGCAGACAATAAGAGATATTTTTCTCCCTCTTGTAATACTAGAACCCAGGGTCATCCCATGAAGCTGATTGGTGGGAGATTCAAAACAGATAGAAGGAAATACTTCTTCACACAGAGCATAGTTAAACTAGGGAATTCACTTCTATAAGATGTTGTGATGGCCACCAATTTGGAGGGCTTTAAAAGGGGATTGGACAAATTCATGGAGAACGCTTTCAATGGCTACTAGTCCTGATGTTTATATGCTACCTCAAGTATCAGAGGCAGGATGCCTATGTGTACACCAGTTGCTGGGGAACCTGGGTGGAAGGGTGCTATTGCACTCATGTCCTGCTTGTGGGTTTCCCATGGGAAGCTGGTTAGCCACTGGCAGAACAGAATGCTGGACTAGATGGACCCTTGGTCTCATCCAACAGGGATCTTCTTATGTTCTTATGACCCACACTTTACCACCCTCTAGAAAGATCTTTTTTTTAAAGCTTGCAGGGATACTGAGAACAACTGATGGAGTGACAATCATATCCATCCATTCATGGATGTGGACAAAATAAACTCGCTTATTACATGTCGCCTTCAGGCCTTCATTCTGTAACCTTCACACTCTGTCTCTGTTCAAGTCAATAAGTGGTTTAGATTAACACTAATTCCAGGGAGCTCACTTCAAAACCCGGCATGTAGAAGAGGCAGGCGCTGATTCCCACTGCGCCTTATGCTGCCTTTAATTACACAGTGAGGCTCGAGCTGCTTACAGAGCCAAACACAAAGGAGCAATTCCACCCCCTCTACTTAATTCTACAATGTCTTCAAATACCAAGGGTATTTGAGCATAACTTACATTAGCACAACATTATGGAACAGAATCCAAAAGGGAATCACCCCAAAGAAAAGGGCAGCTGCATTTGCAAAATAAAATAAATAAATAAAGCCAAGAACATTCAGAAAATGAATTAGAAACATGGCCATAGCTAGAAATGTTGTGCTGACACTAGTCCTATGTGTACACCAGGGTTGGAGGGAAGCTGGAATCAATACCAAACAGCCAGACCCTAAATACAGGTATAGCTCAATGTATTCCAATGTATTAATAAAATTTAATGTTATAATACTTAGGAACAAGTGCCTGGTGCTTATCGCAGCACCTTTGTGATCACTGACTGAAACAATTACATTGGAGAGGAACCATGCTTGGTTGAGTACATGCTTGACTATGGTGAATTCAGAAGATCCCAGTTCAGTTCAGTGATGGACAAGGACCCTGCCTGAGAGACCACTGCCTGTCAACCAGGTTTACCCAACCTGGTTCCCTCCAGATGTGTTGGATTGCAACTCCTATCATGCCCTGCTTGACTTGCAGTCTGATATATCTGGAGGGCAACAGGTTGGAGTAGACAATACTGGGCCAAATGGACAAATATTGTGATTAGGTATAGCAGTGGCAGACTTCACTGAACAAACACACGCACACACAAGACTTGTTTCTAAAGCAGATGCTTTTTAAAGTAAACAACAGTAACATACAATTTCTTAGATACTTAAAGGTTTATGGTTACAGACTTTCTATGTTCAGTTTCTTAAATACTTGTTCTGTGAGGAAAGGAAAACCAGCAGGGCATGTAGGAATAGTCCTATCTGTCAGAGGAGTGGTAGAATGGAATTCTAATGTCCAGCATTCCCTCCCCTGGTACCACTTAGTGGTTTCGTCCACTGAGGCCCTGCCCCCTGACTTCTCAGAGAAGCTTGGTTTCTGCCTTTGCCCTTTAACTAGACTATAACAGTCTATCTTAACCCTTCACTGGGCAGTCAACTTAAAAAACTCTCCCTGCAGAGTTGACATCTTCTCGTTGCATATTCCAACACAATAGTGGGCTAAATGGACAAATATTGTGACTGGGTATAAGGCAGATTCCTATGTTTCTAATGGGAAGTAGAAGCAAGTTTACTGCCGTCTGAGCAATTGGATAGAATTGTGGCCTTCACTTTTTCTTATATCTCCACAAGAAAAAGTGCTACAGACTTTCTTTTTAAAAATGAAAGCTGAAAACTCATTTGTGAGGGTAGAATATGGCAATCCTTTCAATAAAAAGCAGCAACATGTGGTTTGTGTGTCCCCTTGAACAAGTTGAGAGAGAGAAAGAGAGAGAGAGAGAGAGAGAGAGAGAACCTAATATGCCGACACTACCTGGGAATAATTGTTTTAAAACAACAAACATTTTTGTGTGTGTTTTATTAATATCAGATAATTTCATTTCATTTGTTACATTTGTGTGTGTTTTTATTAATATCAGATAATTTCATTTCATTTATTACATTTCTATACCGGCCAATAGTCAAAGCTCTCTGGGTGGTTATCAAAGATTAAAACCTTCAAACATACATTTTAAAAACTGTTTGCATACAAACAGACAGAACACACAAAGACGCACATATATCTAATTTGAACCATCAACAATAAATTTTTGAACCATCAACAATAAGAAAAAAAGATAAGATGATGACATCTTTCCTTTCCCCTATTTTGTTTGCATTAGTGATGGAAATACTAGCAAATGTAGTAAGAGAAGATAGAAATATTATAGGGATGGGGGTTGGAGATCAAACTAAAATAAACCTTTTTGCAGATGATACTTTATTAACAATTAAAAATCCTATTGAAACAATGGATAGGTTGGAGAACCACTTGAAAGAATTTGGAGAAATAACAGGGGCTTCAGATGAATTGGGGTAAATCCAAGATTTTATTGTTTAATTATAGTAAAAAAGAGGAGAATGAAATGTTAAAGAAAAAATATAACATTAAAATTACAAATGTAATTAAATATTTAGGAATAGAAATTACACAAGATATTGATAAAGTAGGAGAACAAAATTTTAGAGTTAAAGATGGAGGTTAAAAATAAAATAGAGGAGTATTAAAAAATTGGACTTTCATGGTTTGGTAGAATAGCGTTGGTAAAAATGAAGATATTGCCTAAAATAAACTTTTTGTTTAGGATGTTACCAGTAAAGATTACAGGAAAAGAAATCAAAGATGGACAATTAATTATTAATGAATATTGTAATGGAAGGAAAAGATCAAGGATTAATAAATTCAGTTGGTATAAAGTTCAAAAAATAGGTGGTTTAGGTCTTCCTAGCATAAATTGGTATTATTTAGCCAACCAAGTAAGACATATTTTGGATATTATAGCAGGGAAAGACAAAATGTGGTTGGAATTAGAATCACAAGAATTAGGAAACATGATGGTGGTGAATATATTATTTAAGAAATAATGTGAACCTAGGAACCCAGCTCCAGTCAGTCAGTCAGTCGATCACTCGTGACCGAGTAAGATTGTCTTCCAGGATAAAAAAGAAAATTTACAAAAAGGAGATTTTTAAAAGGAGGGAAATTCTAAAGGAAATTGTGTAGACTCTAGCGATGGGTCCGTAAGTGACTGTGGAGGCCAATTCTAGATCCACACAGCTTACCACAGTGAGGACACAGGTTACCAGATGGAAGATGGTCCTGTAAAGGATTCATTTGACATGCTTTTCACTTGGCATGTTTCTCCCTTTCACCTTGCACTCGGGCTTCTTCAAAGTCCATGGAACCTTTGTGAGAGGTCATTCTCCATTTAGATCGTTCATGGGCCAGAGCTTCCCAGTTTCCGATGTTTATATTGCATTTTTTTAGATTAGCCTTAAGAACATCTTTAAACCTCTTATGCTGACCACCGATATTCCGCTTTCCAATGACTATACCACACGGACTCTCTGTGCTATCCCAGCCCTCATCATGTGGGAATGTGCAGCTGCTGCATCCCCGGTCCCCGCACCCCCTCCTCCTTTCATCTCCCCAAGGATGAAAACTGAAACAAGACACATGGCATGATGTTGTTGTGCTTAGCATTTTCCCACCTCCTAGCAATAGTAGCCAATGAATGTGGGGAAAATGCTAAGCCTGATAATATAATGTCACACATTTTGGAGAAGACGTGGGGGGGGGTGGATTGGCAGAAGCCGAGCCTCTAATTTCCCATGTCTAATTTGGGCCTGAGAGAATTTAAGTTAGGGATATGCGGATCAGCAATATTCGAGCTTGCCAAAGTTCTCCAAGCACCATCTCGAAGTCCGTTCCAACTTCAGTCCATATCAGATTGTGAGCTTTGCTTTCCTCCCCCTTTTTGCATGAAAATTCGTGCATATTTTCATACATATTTTTTTCCAAATGTACACATCAGTTGTGCTCATCTTTCAGTGTATGCTTTCTTTCCCCATTGATCAAAGCACATTTGTGCAAATTTTTCAAAAGTACTCATTTTCTTCATGCACATTTTTTCAATTGTATGCATGATGTCCAACACATTTTTTGGGTCCACGAATCACATTGCAAGCTCAGATATGTATGGACTTCAACCACAGATTGCGCCTGAATCCGTGTTTGGTCTGGAAGGTGCAAACTGGGTAAAATTCTGATCAAAACCGAAATGAAATTTCTCATACATTCCCAATTATAAGCACAAAACATTTCAAGAACTGCTTCAATATGGAGTATCATTATAGGAAAGAATGTTTTTGGTGGTGCTGACATTGCGTTGTTTAGTCCTTCATTACTAGGAATGAGATATCAACACACTGAACTACATTACAGGGCTGTTGTAATCCACACTTTCTCAGCCACAGCCCCTGTCTACATGCAGTATGGAGTTAAAGAACTATACTGGCATTGGTAGAGCATTTTTTTTTAATGTTAAAAAGGAAAAATAAATTCTATAAATGAATGAATAATATTTTGACATGAAGTAAGATTTAAGTTAGAAAGAGGCATCACTGCTACCTTTCGTTTGATTCCATGAAAATCCAGGATTACTGCATTGTTTTCTATGGGCAGGTCTTGCTTCTGCCCCATGGGGGGAGGGGTCAGGAATGGCCTGACTGGGGACAAAGCTACACTTCTAGAAGGAACTGATAGAAACTGAATCAGGAAATCCCCAGTTTGAATGTTGCTTCTGCCACAAAACCATTCAGAGTCCTTAGCCAAGCCACCCTTTCTGAGTCACAGCCCCATATCTGCCATGATACTACTGGCCAACCTTATGGGGTTCTTGCGAGGATTTCAAGATAACATATGCGAAATGCTTTGAATACTCTAAATCACAATGAAAATGCCATGTATTTTTAGTAAGTCTAATTTGGGCCTTAGTGAAATAGTGTTAGTCAAGGGTGTCGTGTTGTTATTAGAGATGTCGATGTGGAGGTTGCTCGCCTAGCCTTTGGAAATCTATTTTTCCCTTCCCTACTTCACGGCACATTCAAATATAAGTGCAAATACCCCATAACATAAACACTTGTGCCTCATTATGAAATCTCCCAAGCCATCCCTCTGCTAGAATTAAATCAATCATTTATTTGCTCTGCATGTGTTTTGTAATTGCAAGAGAGAGAGAGAGAGAGAGAGAAGGTGGTAATGCAGTGGAGTCAATAAAACTGTAATGTTTTCTCTCCCAACTAGCTTCAAATGAACATTGAGAGATGCATCACTGTATTTCTGCAGATAATGAGAACAGCATAACATAGAAGTTTGGTACTTAACTGGTAGGCCTTTAATGTGCTTCTTTTTCAGCATGGCTGAAGATAAGATCCTTGGTTCAATGCTCAGGTGTAATCAGGAGATGAATGCCAGCTGACATTACTGCTTTTGTTGTTCACTAGAGGCTCCTCATTATTTCTCATAATTACAGACAGAATATAAATAAGTAAGAGCCAATTCCTACTGGCTACTTATCCAGGCTCTTTGATTTGGCAACTCCTTGCAAAATTGATAGTGGTGGCCATGGATGCCCTGAATGAGAGCCAGGCTCAAGCATCCACCTGAGGAGGCAAGTACTGGGGTGCTAATAAGGATAGCAGAGAGGACACAGGCAGATTTGATCAACAAAGGCACAATCCATTAGGGAGCTCTCCAGCCTAAACACTATCATATTCTTGCAAAGCTCTCTTTCATTTCTATGATGCTTCCACAATAGCACTGTCTGAATGATTGTGCTCCATGTTAATTAGTGAGAGGGTGCCATTTTGAATTTATTTGTTTGGTTGCCCCAGGCACCAACTTGTCTCTTGGGCTTACATGGAAGCGGGTCCAAATAAACTCCTCAAACACTAAAAGAATGTTTGAGGGGATTTTGCAGGCCACACAGTTTGGCCTTGGCTTGCCCCCACCAGCCACTCAGTGTCCAGCTCTTCCTACACACATAGATTCATCCATGGTTCATGTTAATTGGGTTGTCAAAATCATTCACCTTGGACAGAAGACATAGCTTTCCATGCCACCTTTCAACTTTGTTTTAAGTTTGGGGTTTGTGCAACTAAAATAAAGTATCAAACCACAACTAGAGTGATTGTGTAAAACATCAATTTATCCTTATTGTTTGGTGGCAAGAGACACAGTGACATTGCGGTTCTGTGAACAGCTGAATTATTATGGCACAAATATAACTCCAAGGTTACCATCACATCTTGAACATTTGGAGTACTAGAGTTTCTCAGAATGTAAGGTGATAGAGTGAGCAACAAGTCTGAGAAAGTACAGACCAAGACATTTTGCAGCCTGAGGCAAAGGACAAGATGGTGCCTCTCCAATGACAGAAGGCAACAATCCAATGACAGAAGTCAACAAGGACTGGCAGTTAAATCTAATTTCAACACTGGCAACAGGATTGTGTCCTTTATCTTAGGGGCATCCTCTCAGTTTATACATGGTAACAATCAGACTGAAAAGGCCATGCATGAATGGAGTATACAACCTATTACATAGTCCAGAATCCTTTGGGCTTCCATATCAGATAAGCCAATGTGAAAATGGCCATGGCAAACAAGCCAATGGCCATGCTGGCCAGGGACAATGGAAGTTGTACTTTGACACATCAGGAGGATGCCAGGTTGAGGAAGGCTGCTCTAGATACTGTAATTCTAGGTTCCAGTGTTTTCAGAATCACAGCATCACAAATTACACAAACATGGAGGAATTGATTTGACCAGTGCTCCTTCATAGAAACTCTTTCCATCTTGTTGCTGTGTACCCAAAGTGAAAAAATGTAAATTTAAAAAGTAGACAGGTTGTTGTTGTTGTTGTTGTTGGTTTGTTTAACTTTAAAATGTCAAATTCTACATTCACACACTTTTATTGGGGGTAATTTCTCCCTTCTAGATTCCACACTCATCAGTCATCACAATCTTTTAAGAGACTCACACTGTGCCATTAAATATTATCATTTGCCATAGCAACTAAAACTGTTGAATTATATAGGCAACCATTGATATTAAGTGAGTTGTGCTAAGGATCACAGGTAATGTGCATTTCAGCAATTTTGGGTTGTTAAAAAGGAAATGGTTTCATATTCACAGATATTCATCCAAGCTCAGAAACAACAAGTTAAGGACATTTATTTATTTTATTTTATTTTTGCAGCTATTGCTCCCACAAATTGCACCACATTAGGGCAATTTCTGAGCAGGCAGAATTCTGAGCAGCAACTCTGTTAAACTGAAGTTTTGGTAGCCTGAAATCACTGTTGTAACCAGATATTTTTTCTATGCTACTTATTAAGGTAAAGGGTTTTTTTTGTTTTGTTTTTTAATGAATACACCTAATAGCAAGAGGTGCACATGCAATCGCTGCAAATGTTAACAAACAGCACATGCTGAGGGCGATATATGCAGAAGTAGGTAAATCACTTGGCATAAGTTAAGAACTGCTCTGAAAAATGAAATCACTCAAGCCTTGATCTGGATCCAATCCTTTCTACCAAGGTTCAAACAAGCTTGAACAAATGACAACATCCTTCTTGTCCGGCTCCAGAAACCCCCTAGCAAGGAAGAAATCCAATTCATGCTTGGAAGGGTCGGCAAATCTCACCTGGACATCTGTTCATTTAGTTCTACCCTGTATCAGAAGCGGGTGTGCACAGGCTGCCAGCCCCAGGGGGCGGTGGTATGAGCTACGGCAACTTTGTCATGGTTCCACAATGTGCAAAAGATTTCTGAGCACATTTGCAGAAAGCCGGAACAGCAAGAGATACTACTACTACTACTACTACTACTACTACCATCATCATCATCATCATCATCATCATCATCATCATCATCATCATCATCATCAATAAATGGATTTCCTGCTTGAAAAGCTCTCTCTCTCTCTCTCTCTCTCTCTCTCTGTAGTGATCCGAAGAGAGTCAGAAAAGATAACAAGGCTGGTGAAGAGGCAGGTACTGGAATCAGCAAAGGGTCGGCTGGCAGGGGGGATGTTCTTACTGGGACCAGAGAAAAGAGACAGAGAATACTATTCATTTGGTACCTACAGCCAAGTTAGATCCCCAGTTCATGTTTGGTAATATCAGTTGCTCACTCCTTTGTCTCCCCATCTGTAAGCTTTCTGAACCTCTCAGGTCCATATCTCCCAGACCTGTTTGGCTATTTTGCTACAGGGGAAGCAGCCAACTTTCTGATATAATTCCCTGCCGCCACTTCTTTGATAACCATAACAGTCAGTGAAGCTAAATGCTATGCATGTTTCTAAGCATGTGAGTATAATGATGATATTATTAGTATTGGATATTGTTAGCTAACATACTAGTATGTCCTCTGCTTATTTGTTTATTTATTTTATATGTTTTAAATGGACTGTCATTGAGTTAATGTTGTGTTTTAATGTATTAATTATGTATTAATTGTGACTATTGTACTTGTTTTGCAAACTACTGTGTCCACAATGTGTTGCACTAAATGCAATTTACAAATAAATTGACTATGATTATGTTTATTAAGAAGTAAATCCCACTATGTTTAGTAGAGCTTAGTCCTAGGTAGGTGTGCACAGGATTGCAGCTTTAGTGTTATTGAGCCCTGTGCTTCTAAGGCTATTTAACATTCATCTCTCTCCTTCTCCTGATCACATCAACTGCTTCTGAAATGTCTGCATTAGCTTCTCTGTCACTTCCTACATTAGAGTCAATCTTCTGGGGCTTAGAGCTTTTTAAGACATGCATGAGCATCACTTCATTTCTCATCACTAGCTCACCAGAAGCTGAGCATTCAAACTGACTCCATTGAAAAGAATTGTGCATGAACTGATATGACAGTCCTATCCCTGGCATTTGATCTGGGTTGACATTCACTCATGCAAGTTTCACAGACTGATGCTGCAACAAGACCAGCCCTGCCATTAGGCAGAGTGAGGTAGCTACCTCAGGCAGCAGATGCTTGGGCACGGTGGGGTGAGTGGAGACAAGAATGGTGATGAGGTGTTAGAGGTCATTGCTGTGTGTGCCATGTGGCTTGCCCTGCACCCCTAACCTAACCTACTGCCCTTTTATGCAGTTGTGAACACTGTCCAGGTGTTGAACTAAGATTCAGTTGCCAGTCTGGTTGGCTTCTCTAGATGGAATTGGGGTGGGGGTGCATCTTGTTCTTCAGCTTAGGTACCAGATGTCTTAGGCAGGCCCTGTGCTACATCCACATGCTGAAGCTAAGCAGGTATGAGCCGGGTCAGTGCTTGGATGGGTGACAGTGCTTGGATGGGTGACTTGGATATTCATCCAAGCTCAGAAACAACAAGTTAAGGACATTTATTTATTTTATTTTATTTTATGTGGGGCTGCCCACATCTGTTCTCCTGCATTGAGCAGGGGGTTGGACTCGATGACCTTATAGGCCCCTTCCAACACTACTATTCTATGATCTCCTGCTTCTAGCTTTATGTACGCAAAGGCAATGTGTATTGAGGGCACTATAGGAGTTATTCAACAAGACATGCTTTATGTATTCTTCACACTCCCTTTAGGTTGTAGAGGTGCAGCAGAAGCTAGATGGCCACCTTTCAGGGGAGATGTACTCCTGGATAGGGATGTGTGAGGAATCCGTTAGGTGGTTGAAAATCTGACGGATTTTCATGATTCAGACTTCCTGATTCCAGTTTGCTGGTCACGGGCTGGTGGCACCAACTTGCAGTGAGAGTTGAGCCAGCTCGTGAACTTCTGTCTGAAAGATGGACCACAATTTGTATTTTTTTTAAACTGCCAATGGACTTTGCATAACCCGGTGCCCGAAGACAATTGTGGTTTTAATGCAACTTGCATGATTTGCACAAATCGCTCTAGAGCCATGTGATTTTCAGGTGCCATTTTATGCAAAAACAGCACCAGAAAAGCACATGGTTTAGCATGATATTTATTTTATTTATTTATTATTTATTATATTTATACCCCACCTTTTTTCCTGCAAGGAACCCAAGGCGGCTTACATAATCCTCCTTCTCCCTCTCCATCTCATCCTCACAACAACGATATGCACAAATCACACAAGTCACATAAAAAAACATGGTTTTCGGGCACTGGTTTGCACAAATTCCATTGGTGGTAAAAAAAAAAAAAAAAAAAAAACCCACACACAAATCATGGTCCATCTTGCAGACAGAAGTCCACAAAAAACAAAAAGAAAACTCGACTTGGCCTGGTTCAATCATTGGATCAGAAGCAGGCAGGAATCCAGCAAGCTCAAACAAGCTGGCTTTCCCTGTTTTAGTATATCCCTACTCCTGGATTTCCTGCATTGGACTTCAAGGTCCCTTTCAAATCTAGGATGAATGTGATCAACGAAGCCATGCAACAACTTTCCAAAGTTCTCCTCTAGTCTGATTTCAATAGAGGAAATCATCCTCCCTGCATATGACGACAAGGCACCCTGGGAAGGGGCAGAATGGTCCCTATTATGTTAACATCCATCATCTTTAAAGAGGATTGCATACTTCTCCAGCCTGTTCATCTTAATTCTTCTCTCAGTGAAAATTCTTCAGTTATCACTGCTGTTTTCTGGGTGGTCAAATCCTGTACTGCCCTGGTAACATTTTTTATCCAGGAACCACATGAGTTGGGTGTGTGTGTAAAATGTTTACTTCCCACTCCAGTATCATCTTTCTTGGGGATAACCATATTGCCTACCCATGCTATGTGTTTAGAGTACAAGATGTTACTTGTGTGGAACCCAATTGCACAAAGGATGTAGTAACATTGGAAAGGATTCAAAAAAGGACTTACCAAAATGATCAAAGAGCTGGAGCAACTCCTCTATGAAGAACGGTTACAATGTAAAGATGTCTGCAGAAAGATTGGATTCCATATTTATTTTTTTAACAGCTGCTGGAGGGTGAGTCTGTAGAGAGGGTGGAATGGGTGAGTGGTTGAAATGTGGCATGTCAATACTTAGATGTTATAATTCTAGGATGTCTTGGGGCTGTAAACAGATGCTCCAGCATTGTATAGCAAAGAAAGAAAAGGGGAGAAAATGATGAAAGCAAAATGTTATGGTGTTTTTCAATATTATGACATTGTTTTTAAAAGATACATGGGGAAGACCTCTTTATTTAAAAAAAAACCCAAAACCTATGAGTAATTTGAACGGAATGTGGCATTTGGGTGACCTATTATTTGCTGGCTATAAGGAAATGTGCACAAATCAAACTGGGAATCAGGAACGAGATGAACGTGAACACGTGTTGAACAATTTGTAAATATTTTTGGCCAGACACATGCTCGGTGCTTCAAACAGGGCATGTTTTGCAAGCAAAAACAAAATTCTCTCATACAGCCCTAACTGGTTGACCTCTGTGCAAAGAGGGATGATGTCCATCACTAGATAGACGTTTGAGCGGATCCAGTAGCGGTCTTTTGATATATTTACAGAGCAGGACACCAGTTAAGGGCATGAAGGGTTTAAATCAGGGGGTGGGAAAGGTGAGGCCCTCCAGATGTTGTTGGACTGCAATTCCCATCACCTGTAGTAGCATAGTCAGTGGTGAAAGATGATGGGAGTTGTAGTCCAAAATAACATCTGGAGGGCCGCACATTTTCCCTATCTCTGGTTTAAACAGAAAAGTATGTAAGCATGACTATGCCTCGCCCCCTCTTTCAAACTCTGAGTCTGCTCATTTCTTTGTCTTTCTTTAACCCCTCTCCACACACACACACACACACACACACTTCTTCCCTTGCTCGCACACACTGCTCCCTCTGCCGACTATGACACTAGAGCTGAAGCAGCTTTTCTGTCCTTTGCTGATTTTATAAGATAGGAAGGAAGGCAGAGTAATAGATGAGGCAGGGAACAGTGAGATGCAGCAGAAGTTCCTTGAATTCGCCTGACAAATTACTCTCCCTCACTGCACTCAGTATCCCCTGCTGCTGAGGAATGACTACTGGCATTGTGGTGACTAACAATCTGTATTCCGTTCCAGCTCTGAGCTCTGCACAGTACTTTTGTGAGCCAGAAGGATTGTTTCTCATCCCCACCCCCACCCCTGTGTTTTCACATATAGCTACATGATCTTGTACCAGCTATCACTTTTTAACAGGAAGCGTCAAGGTTTTTCAAGCTCCAAATTTGTTCAAAGCTACATTTTCTAAGGAAGAAGGAGTGCGGCATTTGCATAAATACAAAGACACGTTAAAGATAACTTGGGGGTAGGGGGTCATTTTGGCTCTGGCAATTTAGAAAGTTGGGCTCCAGAGAGAAAGCTCACCAGTATGAAAAATTCAAAGCGTAGGCCCTTCTATAGAAACGCATCTCTTTCACCACACCTCTCAAAGTACCCACACTCATCAACCATATTCTCAGTGACTGGGTTCACACAACACAATAAGCCACGGTGGCTTATAAGCCATGTTTGTCTCATAGTGGCTTGCCGTGTTCTTTGAACCTAGCCAGAGTGGCTTGTGTGTGGTTAACAAACCATGCTGCTGGGTTCAGAGAACACAACAGGCCACTATGAAATAAACATGGCTTAAAACTAGCATGGCTTATTGTGTAACTTGTGCGAACCCAGTAAGTATCTATTCTGTTTCAGGTAACAGATGCCCTGCTGAAGAAAGGATCCAGCCCAGCTGGAACCCTGCTAGGAGATTGGCAGAGGGGATATTCCGGAAGCATGGTCAAATGAGTCTGAGGTAGGCATGTATGATAATTTCATTTTGGTTTATTTTTATTTTGAATTTGCCCCATTCGCGACCATGAACACGAACAGGAGTGCAATTTTCCGGAAAAGCTCGCAAGTTCCCAAGCTTGCAGACATGTCTGGAAAACGTGCCTTTAAAAAAAGAAGAAAAAATTGCACATTTTCATGCTTTAGTCCAATGGGGAAAAGTGCACATTTTGGGTGTACGCTTTGAAAAATGTACACTGACATGTCCATTTTTGGGTTTAAAAAGAAAAGAAAAAGCTCACATGGTGAATGGGAATGAGAAGATACACTGAACTCAGAGATGATTATCTCATCTCCAGTCTGAAGTCACACTAAGACTATAAACTGTAAGACTTCAGGCCAGAACTCACATAATTAAATGCAGAATGAAGCAGCTAGGATTGCAGAACATGGCAGCTAGAACACCTGTGGGAGTATTCGGATCACATTATACATACTCTGTTTAAGTTACATTGGCTGCTTCATTTCCAGGCCCAACGTAACGTCATTTCTGGCATTGACGTTAAAAGGAACCAAGCTCTGTGAAGGACCACCTGTACCCATATGAACCTGCCAGAGTTTTAAGATCAACATTTGAGGCCATGCTCAGGTCCACCAGTGAAAGCTGTCAAGTTGGCAAGTACTACATGCAGGGCCTTTTCTGTGGTGGCTACTCTGGAGTCCCCTCCCAAGAAAGATACATGTGGCTTCTTCTTTAGCCCTCTTCTGGCATTTGCCTGAACATATGAGGCCTTAGTGGGTAGATCATGGACCTTGATAAGGCAGTGTCTGTGATTGCATTGTGAGCTCTACTCATGTTCAGGTGAATGTGAGTAGAATTACCTTCAGACCATGCCGATTCAACACAGCGTCTGAACTGAGGGGAGTGGGGCTGACAGACACATAGGGGGTGGGGCCAGCATGCATGGCCCAGTCACTGTACCTACTTTAAGCCCTCATGTGTCCAGGTGAAGGCCTGAACCATGGTTAATGTTGGTTCTATTTCCGATCCACATTTGAATATTATTTATGGAACTCTGTTTTAAGAAATATTTATCTGCTGCTATTTTTTTAAAATGTCAATGCTGATGTTTTATGCTATTTTAATAATCTGATATTTTCTTGCATCATTGCCGTATTCTGTTATTGTATATGTAAGCCACTTTGTGAGGGTATATACCCTGAACATTGGTGGAAAACCTATTAAATGAAATAAATATAACACATTCATCATCACCAACCTCAATACATACATGCATACATACATACCGTATAACACACTCATCAGCATCACTCATCACCACCGAAGATTGGGCAACCGTGAGAAGTCTCACCAGAGTACAAGATATAGAAGCTTTCTCCTTGATGTCTAGTTCTCTATGTGTAGGGATTTTCACATCTATGTATGGAGAACCATTCAGCCATGTGAACCATCACTTGCAGTCTGAAGTGATACAGCTCAGACACATAACACATTTGGGAAAGTGTGTGAAACAGTGACGGGAGGAGGGAAATGAGTGGACTGATTCTTGCTGAGCTTTGCGGGAAAAGGCAAAACAGAAGCAACAAAACCCAGGGGAGGCTGGTGGCTCCTATTTCAGTGGGGCTCTCTTTTTCCATTACAGGTTTTGTTACTTTTATTTGGAGCTTCTTTAGGAGCTATCCAGGTTGCTGAACTCCACCCCCAAACTAGGTTCACCACTATGGAGCACCATGGAGAGCTCCTATGAAGCTCCAAAGTAAAGCCGCAAAACCTGTAATGGAAAAGAATCCCCACCAAAATAGGAGTCACCAGCCTCCCCTGACAAAACCTTACCCCTGGCCCTGACACACCCCAAACATTCCTCAAGAAAAGCTTGGAAAGGCCAAATCACAAGAAGGCCAGGTTTTTGTCCATCACTAATCCATCGTGCTTTCCATTAGAAGTTTACAGTGTGGAACCAAGCAAATCCATTTCAGGTGTTCTTCCCTCATGCAACTGAAATTTTATTTATTTATGCTATTTATATGGCCACCCATCGGCATACATTTTCCACTTGGCTTACAGAACAGAGCATAAACAGGTGGGAGGGAGCAGACCCCCTCCTGGCCTCTTCTCCTCTGTTGCATCCCTGTTCCCCCTGCTTTCTCACTGGCTCTGAAGCGGGAAGCCTGCTTTAGACATGTAGGTTTCCAACATTATTTGGAAGGCCAGCACAATGGCAGAGGGCAAGGCAGTGGGGGGAGCAGGATAAGTGGGCAAATCTGTCAATTTCTGTTTCACTCATTTCTCACTTTCCCAACCATAAATTTTAACATCTGAACAGCCCTGAACAGCCCAATCTCATCTGATCTCAGGAAGCTAAGCAGGGTCAGGCCTGGTTAGTACTTGGATGGGTGACCACCTTGGAATACCAGGTGCTGTAGGGAGGGACCATAGCTCAGTGTGATAGAGCACCTGCTTTGCATGCAGAAGGTCCCAGGTCCCATCCCTGGCCTCCAGGTAGGTCTTGGAAGACTCCTGCCTGAAACCCTGGAGAGCTGCTGCCAGTCAGTGTCCACAATACTGGGCTAGATGGACCGATGGTCTGACTCAGTATAAGGCAGCTTCCTATGTTCCTAAGTTCATTCCTGCCTGTTTCTACATCAGTCTGCAAATTTGGCATGGAATAGGCGGGTGACTCCTATTTCGATGGGGCTCCTAACCCATTGCATCTTTATGTTAGAGCTTTTTAGGAGCTATCCATGGTGCTGAATTCCACACACACACACACCCAAATAACTTCACCACCATAGAGCACCATGGATAGCTCCAATAAAGCTCCAAATAAAAGCTGCAATGCTCAATGGATTAGGAGCCCCACCAAAATAGGAGTCACCAGCCTCCACTGCATATTTGTGTGCATTATTCATTTTGTGTAGATATTTGGAATTGTGAACTGCATTGCAAAATTCCAAAAAGTTCAGATTTCAATGTGCAAGGGTGTTTTGGTTCACATATGAATTTGGGAGGTGAAAATTGTGTAAGTTCATATAACAATTCAAAATAAACTAATTTCTTCTCTGTTCCTGGGGAACAGGGACAGTAAGCATGGCTCTTCTCTCTCCCCCACAAGAAATGGTAACTTCCTGAGGGGAGAATGCTCAAAAGGTGTTTTCATTTGTCTCATAAGTGGGTCCTGCCGAAAACATTTGCTGCTCCAGATTTTATAGAATTATGCACACATGCAGTACAACACAAAGATACTGTATCCTTTATCTAGCAAACAGCTGTTCATGGTTTCTTCTTCTTACAGGATACCCCCTGGAACTGTTTCACCTTGTAAAACAATTCAGCAAAGCACTGAAGTACTTTTTTTAAAAAAAGAAAGAAATCATATCTAGTCTTGGAGGGGGTTGAATGAATCTAGACGAAACAGCCAATCAAGCAGAGTGGATGGGTTGACATCCCCTACATGAAAAGAGCAAATTGTATTCCATATGTAAGATTGCTATGAAAACACAATTTAATTTGATTCTATTTGCACTTGTAGGGCCAAAATCCCACTGCTACCTCATTGGGATGACTATCCAAGCTGTTAAACCCCCATGGAAATCACAGCAATTCAGGGTTGTTGGGTTCCCTCCCCTTTTTTTGTAAAAGTGCAATAAAGACAAGATGACACAAAAATTGTACAGTATGTATTTGCAGGGGTTTTTGAAAAGGCTGCCACTCAGCATAGATAAAGTAGCAAACACAGACTTGGTTTGAATGGAGGAAGGGGGGAGGATGCTGTGGTCCAAGGAAAGATGGAAAGAAAATGCAAGAATACTCTCCTGATAACACATTTAGGTCCCCAGAGTCTGCTGCCTCAATCACAATCGATGTCTCTTCCATTCTGCTGAGTCTTGTTGGATTAAAAACAAAAAGCCATCCAGGAATTGGGAAACTTATTTTGCTGTAGTCAACATCTTCTCCTGGATAGATGTTTGCCATTAACCCTTCAAGGAATGAACATGAAAACAAGGAATGAACAACTTAGCCCCTCTAAAGAGCCAAGAGGACAGAGCAATATATTTAGTCAATGGTCTGATAGCACATGAGACAGCAACCTTGTTGAAGCTAAGCAGGTCTGGGTCTGGCCAGTGCTTGGATGGGGGACAACCAGGCAACCCCAGGTATCCATCTTGCATTTCATGAAGGAAGAAAGGCATGATTGAAATGTGACACATAAACAAAATAAATCTAGCTCTAGTCCCATTTCTGAATACTAAACTAACACATACTTGTATGTGTCTGGCCGTGATAATCATGCACTGGCTCCTAGTTTGCCAACAAGATCCATGTCAGTAAAAGGGGGGCATTCATGTCTTAGTTCAGGGGTGAGCAGAAAGCAGTTTGATCGCTGATAGATCACTGTGTGATTTGCAGTAGATCAGCAAGAATTCTGACTCCCAACAGTTTAACAATAACAAGTAGAAATCCATTTAAAAAAAAGTCCCTTGTCATGGCTGCTTTGTGTTAATAATTTATCTCCCAGTCTTAGTGTTCCTCACTTGTAAAGTCTTTGACCAGCTCTGCTAACCAATTCTAGAGCTGTGTTAGAATACTTATATATACTAACTTAGATGTAGGTTTGTATATGCAAGTCATCCCAGTCTATGGCTCATGAGTGACAGTAGGCAACTGGTTCCACTCAAGGGATGGAAGAATCAATGCTCAAGTTCACAAGGTTCTCTTGAGTTCTCCCTTGAAGCTAAGTTCACCTCATTTTCACTTCCAGTTGTGAGCTTTTTGTTGTTGTTCAAATAGGAACAGTACATATTTGGTTGTGCATTTTTAAAAAGTGTGTGTCCAAATGTGTCCCAATTCCACTCCTATAACCACAATTTTTCATCTAGCTCCTAGCTATTATTATGCAGTTAGCCCTGCTTGGTGGGCTTTGGGGTTCTGGTTAAAAGAACAACACCAAAAAAACAAACAAACAAACCAAGCAGAGTAAATCTCAGACATTGAAGTCTGCCCAACATTGCCTTAGTTCACAAGAGAGATCACAGACTTGTAAAGTTTCCACAATATAGTTCAGTTAAGAAATGCTGCTCCTGCTCGACATTGCTGATATATCATTTGCAAATACCTTTACAATCTCCTTAGGGTTTGGCCTTTGGCCTCACAACTGTGCCTGTTTTACAGATTGGAACTGGACTGGTGATGAGCCATCATGAGTCATTGCAAGGCTCATCACTCGCCTGCTGCCAGAAGATGCCCCTTCTATCATTTTCTGTGTGTCCCCACCCACAATGTCCCCACTGGTGACCACCATTTTTCACAGAATATCCCTCATAATAATGCTACATCATGAACCCCTTCATGTGTTAATCACATGAAGGGAGTGCACATGTAGAAAGATTCAGTGGTGCCATGCTGCTGGCCCTGTCCCAGAGGTCAAATGGCTTCTCAGACCAGACTTATAGATGTCTATGCATATAGGCCTTCCTGGGACCTTGCACGACTGGGGTTCTAGCTCCCATAGAGCTCTGCGTGCATGTGTTTCCCCTTCTCAGGTGGATCCTGAGGGCAGGAAGAGGATGCTCCCCAACCTTGGGGGAAGGCCCAGAAGCTCATCCCCACTGCTCCTTTCTGCACATGGACCCCTTGCATTGCATTGACATAGCATTATTCTGGAGCATTCTGGGAAATTAAAAATTGCTTCTGGCAGCAGCAAGGAGCCAGGGAGAGTGCAGGATGAAAGGCAGGATGCAGTTTTACCCCGCTGATGGCACCAGTACCACCACCACCAAATGTGAGCTGAAATGTATGGATCTTTCTTCTCTAGTCTCAGTTTACTACATAAATGCCCACTTTGTGTACCTAACATTCCTTGTTTCATTTCCACTGAGCAACAGAGTTTTGGGGAAATAAGTATCCTTGTGACCTAATATGATACATTTCAAAGAAACAACCCACCACACAAGATCTGCAATCATTTAGGCAACGTGTTCCTGTCCTCATTATTGTGTAGGGACATGAACTACTCCCCCTTTAGTTTGAAATATCTCCCTCTTTCAATTCAATAATGTGCACAGAACTCAGTGGCTTCATGATTAAAGACAACCAGCAGTGTAGCAGGAATGTAGGGAAGAAAATGTTAGCTTCAGTCATGTATCATGGTTAATACATATAGGTGTGATTAGAAGTCAAGCAGCTTTCAACAGAAGCTTAATCGTAATGCATTAATGTGATCTAATTACAATTGGGTTCTGTTTAAAACAAATGATCCAGAAAATACCACTATTAGGTGCTAATTATATCACTGACTTCTTAATAACCTAATTTGTAAAAAAAAAAAAAAAAAAAAGGGAGGGGAAGTATTATTCTAGATCCATACGTTGAGGGCAAGTTATTTTTCAGTTGTTATGTTCCCATGTGATATTTTCGTGTTCACTGCTCGAGTGTATCCTGTAACGTCTAGCTTTGCAGCAAAGCCTAAACATCTCAGCTGGAAGAAGAGTTCTGTTGAACCTGGAAGCTAGATTCAAGATCACCATGGGGTACCAGAGGCAGGACCGTCCCTATCATGAAGCAGAATGAAGTGCCCGTATCAGGTGGTGGAGTGGGAAATTGTGCCACTCCTCCTCTCCCTTCCCCTCACCAGGAGGGGCCGCTGCCCTGCTGCCTCCGCAGGTCGTTCTCCTGCCGTGGCATTTGCTCCTGTGAAAGAGCAGCTGGCAGGGTTCTCTGGAGCAGCTGCCCGCCCACCCTCTGTTTCCCTCATGTCACACACTTCCCTGTCCCTTAGCTTTGCTGCTGCCGTGGCCAGAAGAAGCAGCCATAGGGCTCCAGCTGGCTGGGCTCTCGTGAGCCCTCACAGGAGCAGGCGAGCTCTCACAAGAATCCCGTGGCCAAGAGCTGACATGGCAGTGGCAAAGGTAATGGGAGAGGGGCACAAGGTGGTGGGAGGCAGGGGTGGTGAGAGAGAGACCTTGGGCTGGGAATGACTGTAGAGGACTCTGGGAAGATTCGGACAAGGTAAACGCCTTCATGTGGAGCATCTAGTCCTTTCCAGGGGCACAGCTGCATGGAGAAAGTAAAATCTGACCTGGCGTAACTGTGGATATTGCTGCTGCTTTGGCCTGCTATTTTCCGTGAGCGTGCCAATGCATTTTTTCAGCATCACTGAAAGTTAAACAAAGGATGTGCGTGACTGAGAACTATAAACAAGCTTGATCATGGCTTGCAGTTGCACATGTTGAGCTGATTAATAGCCAGATTAATAACTGGGACCAGAAGGTCTGACCCTTATATAACACCAATTCTGGCCCACTTGCATTGGCTGCCTGTATGTTTTCTGAGCCTGATTCAAGGTGATTATTATACGTGTTTTAATGTATAAAGCCTTACATGGCTTGGAACTGCAATACCTGACCACCTCTCTCAACCGAACTGGCCCAGACACTGTCTATGATCAACATCTGAGGCCTTCCTTCAAGTGCTAACAAAGGAGAGGGTCTTATCAGTGGTGGCCCCTGGATTATGGAATGATCTCCACACTGAGGTCCACCTGGTGCCAACTCTGTCATCTTTTTGGTGCCAAGTTAAGACTGTCCTCGACTCCCAGGCATTTAATGACATATGATGGGGCATTTATGTCAGCTGTCTTTAAAAGGTCCAGTATTTTATTGAAATTGTTTTTAGCTGTTTGTTTTTTTAAAATTGTATATTGAAATTGTATTCTGTATTTTATTAGCGTGTATCTGCGGTTTATTATTTTGTGAATGGTTGTGAACCATCCAGAAAGCTTTGGCTATTGTGCGGTATAGAAATGAAATAAATACATAATCTGAGCTTGGAAACAAGAGTCAGAGTACAAGGTTAGAGCAGGGGGTAGGCAACCTGGGCTCCTCCAGATGTGTTGGACTATAACCTCCCATCGGGCACAGCGAGAATGGGCAATGGTAAGGGATTATGCAAGTTGTAGGCCAAAATATCTGGAGCACCTACCCCTGGGTTAGAATGTTGGACTGGCTTGCTTCAAAGCTGCTGCATATCATTTATTCTACACTTCTCACTTTATTTTAAAGTCTACTTGTTCTAAAAAAAAAAAAGGTTTATTGTACATGCACCACCCAGTTTACAGCAACATTTCTCCAAATGCGGAGGGAAGTGCATGGCCTAGCATAGCTCCTTCTGACATACCCTCAGAGTGTTGGAGCTACTGCAGCATGTGTTGCTCCCATGATGCTCTGGTGATGTCAAAAGATCTAGGCCACATAGGAGAGACCCATGCTGCTTCACTACAACAGAATGGTTCCAGTTTTCTGGAAGGGAGTTGAACCATTATGGGCCTGAGCCACACAGTATTGGCTTCTCCAGTGTGGCTCAGATATCTATTTGACATTATGCAGGACTGGCAGAGGGAAAGCCCATATTGAAGTTCCTCCCTCACAATTTTTGGAGAGATAATGCTGGAATGGGGAGGAGCCACAGTTTGTACGCCTCCCACATGGCTCAGACCTTGTGATGTTACTGGAGCAGCAGCAGCAGCAGAGAAGAACATGCTGAAGCAGTCTCAGTGAAGCACAACTTCATGTCATAAGCCCCACCCCCGACTGCTCACATGCCATAGGCGAATTTGGAGTCCCCGCTCTGACCTTGGAAATGCACTCTCCAAGTTCGGAGCTGGGATTCCAAATTCAGAGCACCCTCCCTCTGCCCTCACAGCAAGCGTGGAAAGAACCACGCCGGCTGCAGCTCCGGGGTTTCAAGGCCAACCCCGGAGCCAGAGTTTTGTGGGCGGGGATGGGGGCAGCGGGGAGAGGAGAGGAGAGGAGTCAGGCTCCCCCAGCATATGTAATATCCTGGTGGAGCCTCAGCCTCCCCTCTCATGCTCTGGTGGAAAAGACTTGGATGGCTGAAATCGGCTATCTAAGTGTGTTGCAGGGCGGGAGAAGCATGGAGGCAACCTTCGCCTCCATGCTCCTCTTGCCCCGTAGGATGCCCATTATCCTCTAAGTTCAGAGGGTTATGAGCATCTTCACTAGATTGCGCTGTCAGAAGTTTAAAACAGAATTAAAATCAAAGTGAACCAGTTGCCAACCACAAAGCGTAAACTGGGTCTATACCCTTCATGGATGCTCCAGTGCCCCTCCGTGTTACATTTCCAAGCAAAACTCTTCCCCCACTAAAGGCATTCAGAAGCCTTCTGTTGTCCATGAGATCTCTGATGGAAGACCAATGTATCCCCATGACAAAAGTTTTTCTGCAGTTTGCACATTTGAACTGTTTCTCTCTGGTATGGGTCCCCTGATTCCTCTTCAAAATCCCTCTTGTGACTGAAGCATTTCCTACAGTGAGGACGTTCAAATGGTTTCTCTCCAGTATGAGTTTGCTCTTGTTAATTCAAATATAATTATCTCTGTTTGAAGCACGTCCCACACTGACTACACTGATATGGTCTCCCTTCAGCTTTACTTCCTTGATTTCTCTTCAGTGAAATAAATAAATTGTCAGAATAAATAAATTTGTTAGTCTTTAAGGTGCGACAAGACCCTTTGTTGTTTTTGCTGCAACAGACTAATATGGCTACACTTCTGGAAATTATTTTAAATTGGCATCCAAAGATCAGAGAATCATAGAATCATAGAAAAGTAGAGCTCAGTTCCCCCCCCCCCCAAGCTGATGCTGCCACTGCCACCAAATTGCCAGCGAAGTTCGGTGGCACGGGGATGGCAAAATTCCACATTTTCACTTTAAAAACTGGGGAGTGTGTACCTTGTTTAAAAGCAAATTTGCACTCCTCTGGGGCTTACAGGAGGGCTATTTTGCATTAAGTCAAGATGTGCACTCCCTGCCTACCTTGTTTTTAAGAGAAAATGTAGGGGGATTTTGCTGCCGCCTAAGTTCTGTGGCAATTCAGCAGTGGTGGCAATTTCAGTGGTGGTGTGTAGAGCAACTGGTGGGTTCTAGGAACTGGAAATCCCCCCCGGACCCTCTGGAGATACCCACCCATGCTGTAAAGACACCACCATATTTCCAGGGCTGGGGGGGGGGGTGAGGCAAGAAGATACTTAATGAAATAATTCATAATGGAAAAGGTGGTCCTTTCGGTATTGCGGCCCCAAACTGCTTAGAGATCTGGAGCCTGAAAACCAGATGGCAGCGAATGAAGCGGATTTAACATCAATATCTTGTGTCTGCCACATTTTGAGTTTGTTGTGTATTGGGCTTTTCTACACAAGGCATTTATCATGCACTTGTCATGGTAGTTTATGGATTCTTTAGATGATGTCATGACCTTGCAGTTTTGCTTCTGGGTCTAACCAGCACTTTTGGTGAGTTTTTTCAGAGCAGGGAAAATGTGGGATTGAATTGTGAAAGTGAATGAAAGTGTGATTTCCTCTTGTGCATTTGTGCTATTCTGCTATACCACAGTGCCACCTAGGGGTTATATAGCAGAAAAGCAGGAAAGGAAATGCTCCTAATTTAGTGCTCGGATCTCAATTTTGAGATGAAACTATATTATTTAATTTATTTATTAAATAAAAGTAGATACAGTGGATTAACAGGCAATTAACAACCTTGATTGTCATATTTCCTAAAAGAAAGCATTGGTTCCTGCTGTTTTATTCCATGAAATCACTCCACACTGTTTTGGATATTTAAATGAATCTGGATGAAATTGTTGTCTCAGTTCTATCCATATTCTAGCATGTTCAACTTGTGAGATCTTCCCTAAAATTACTCAAAATTATATAATCATTGCGACTATGTGGCAGGAAAGGCGGGGGGGAGCATAATTGGAAATGCATAATTATGTGAGATAACAGCAAAATTAAGTGTAATAAAGTCATGCAAGGAAGTAATTATGATGGCAATGTTCTTGCGACAGGCAGCAAAGAGGTTCACCTTCACTTAATTGAAAACAAAATGTATTTGTAAACATGATTAAGACGACCAGGCAGGTGCTAAATATTGTTTTGGCACCCTGATTTTAAATATTTGCATCAAGATATCAGGCTGTTATGCTGTTATAATACCCACACATTTCTCAGAGAGCATAATGAATTTAATCATTTACTAGAGAAAGAGCCCCCCATTCACACACTTACCTGCACTTCATAAAACCATAGCTGCTATATTCTGCTTCTCAAGTCAGAGAATGCATCTGATTCAGGATGCTTTTGGGCATACCAATAATGTAGCAAATTATGTTTCAGGCACTTCAGTAACTTCCAAAGTTGTTGCTTTCTTAATGTGGAGGGGGCAGGCCCAACATGAGAGGCCAGTATGGCTGGGCAGTTTCAAAAGCCCCAGGGGTTCAGATGGGTCCACCCCTGATCCTGCTGAGCCCACTGACATTGTGCCTGCTGGGGCTGCCACAACAGCCACTCATCTTATACACACACACACACACATTTCCCTGACAAGTCACAGAAGCGGCACTTTTGAATGAGAGCCCAGCTGGACCACCACTCATATCCGCTCTGGCTACCCATCATGTTAGATTATCCAAAATGCAATGCAGGAACCATGTGTTTGGGCCATCTAAAAAGGCAGGTAGCTGAGACTGAGCCAAGACAGGTCAGGGTTGGTTCCTGTTCAGGATGCACCTGCTGGGGAAACCTGTCAGGGAGATGTTGGAAAATAAGTGGGTGGTGGTGACAGAGCATGGTGATGGCATTAGCAGCAGCAGCATGCGTGCGTGCATGTGCATGTTTGTGTGGGTCAAAGTCAGGCTGACATTGAGGAGGGCATTAAGATCTGGTGCATGGGACCCAATCAACAGCACTATGCCGAAGGCCCACTGGGCGCTGCCACCAGCCCTGGGAGGAATAAGAAACCTGTCCACACAAGGAAGAGACAGAATCTCCATATTGGAGATTCCACCCGAGATTGGGGGTGGTGTAGAGTTAGTGTTGGAACACCCTAGAACAGGGGTGTCCTGGGTTTGGTTTTCCATTCAGTCATAAAGCTTACTGGGTGATTTTGGGCTGGTCACTCTGTCTCAGCCTAGCTTCCTGACAGAGTTGTTGTAGGGGTAAAATGAGGAGATGGAGGAACCATGCCTAGTGTTTTGAATGAAGCCACAACAGTTTTGATAACACTAGCAAAAAAATCATGGAGGCGGGGGATTGTTCCACATATTTCTAGCTGTGACTGGATTTTGCCTAGAATTATCTGGGGGGAGTTCATCCATCAACATCTGAAGTCACTGTATTTGCCAGAAACTGGGGTGTGGGGGTGTGGTAGGAGTCACCACAAGCAGAAACCAGCCTTCTTTGCTTTCACATTTTCAGATCCAGTGCTGAATGATGATAAAACAAACCAAACCAAACAAACAAAATGGAACATTTATTCTGACTCTGGGGCAAATTTATGTGAATGTTTTGACAGGTCGACATAAAATTGTAATGGTCTAACATGGCAGAAGGCTGTATACTCCAAGCCAACGAAATATACTTTTGGAACAGTTTTAGGCTAGCTATGTGTCCACTTTCAATGCATTCGAGGTGAAAGACAGGTGGATAAAACAACAGTACACTTGGGTCACCACCAACAAAACAATGGAAAGAAGCCCATCTGTGAGCACATTATATCTGATGATCTAAGGGCTTGGCTTACATAACTTCGTTATACTCAGATGTTCCAGAACTCCCTGGAAGGATATATTGAGATGTTTTAGTTCATTGCCCCCATCTGTCCCCCATCTGTCTTCTGACACTAGATCTATTGAGTTATTATCCCCCCCCCCAACCCTGCTACCTGCTACTTGTTAACTGAAGAGGGATCAATCCTGGAACCCTCAGGCCAAGCAAGTGCTCTAAAATTTCTGGACACTCTTCAAGGATAGCCCCATGATGTAGAGCACATTGCAGTAGTCTAATTTAATCAAGGCATGCATAATTGTTGCAAAGGCAGACCGACTTAGGAAGGTTTGCAGCTGGACACCAAGTGTAATTGTGAAAACGCACTCCTTGCCACTGCTGTTCCCTGCAGATCCAAGGACAGCAGAGAATCAAGGAGCACTCACAAGCTACGCACTTGAGCCTTTGGGGGAACACAACACTTTCCAGAACTGATTGAATCCTGATCCCTGAGTCAGGCTTTCTTCTGACCAACAACTCCTCCATCTTGTCTGGTGTTAACCTCAGTTCGTTCCCTACTCATCCTACCCATTATCAAACCCAGGCAATGTTAAAATACTCTCTATCTAATAACCTTAACAATCTTGACATGGTTATATCCCTCTTGTTCTTTGCCCTGTGACCATTACTTTCAGTAGTCAGCAGGGGGAGATGTTATCCACTCAAAAGCTACACCAGCAATAATAGCCAAGGAATTATGATCGAGCTTTATGGCACAGTCCTTGATGGCCAACATGTAGGAGCTTAATTTGATGACTATGTGCCACATTATACGCTGATCTTTCAAAGAGGGAAACTTCGGGCCTGTCATTCCTGTGGTCCTGGTATGCTTGTTCATCGCATGCAGCCTGAGATAAGCTGTCACAACGTAATGCTCTGACAGTAATGGAATTCATCTTTAAAGAAGAATTAATGTAAGTTGGAAGGCCTTGCTTCACCATTTAGAATTATTTTTTAAAGGAGTTAAAAGGCCTGCAAATGCAACACTTGGTGTACAAATCAGTGTGCTCTATCTTGATAGGCTTGTAGAAAATGATAACGACAACAATAGCAACAACATCTTAGTTTACAGGGAAATTTGTTTTGCTTTATGTGACAAGCTCTATCCTCATCACATGGAACAGATGAGATATTCCTTCACTTACACAGAAAAAGTGGAGACAGGTAACACTTCCGTTACAAAAGAAGAGAAGAACAAAACATGCCTACCTCCATGAGCCTCTTGAGATCACTTAGATCTAGACTTCACATGGCTCTAAGTCTTAGAGGAGTCTACCTCTCAAAAGATCTGGCTACATGTATGTGGTTGATTACAGGGTTGATGGAGAGAGTTGGTGTCTATTTGCTCCATTTCTGATAACAATTGCCCCTAAAGTTAGTACATCAAGAATGTACTGGGCCACCACTAGGATTGCAGCCTGGTAGACTTCACATAGAGGCACCATTTGTGAACTAGTGGTTCCACGCAGGAGGTGTACACATGACTGATGTGATTTGCATGAGTGTGGCAGCATTTTTCCCCCTTCCCTAAGCCATTGCAGTCAGGCAAAGCAGAGGGGTTACATGAATAACCTCCACGTTGAGGTATCAGTCCTCCTAAATAAGTACCATTGAGTTATGTGCATGAACCTAGAGCAGAGGTGGGTAACATGTGCCCCTCCAGATGTTTTGGTCTAAACTCCCATCAGCCCTAGCTAGCATGGCCAATGCTGATGGATCATGGGAGTTGCAGGCCAAAACAGCTGGAGGGCTACAAGTTGCTCACCCCAGTCCTAGAACTGTGTCATTGAATGGTCGCTCCAGGTCTTAAAATAAATTGTATTATTAATATTTAGTAGGCTTTATTAACAACACACACGCACCAATTATACTTAATCTTCTGATGTGTACCTAGCTCTTTATCATTTATACCAACTTTGTTATGTTCTTTATGTTTCCAGTTATTACAAGTGATGGCCCATTTTGCTTATTATGAGGCACTCACTGTATTGTTGTGTACAATTGTTGTATAAAAGGGGAGAAAAATAAAGAAATAAAGTTTTACAAAGGACTAGTAGTATCCACAACTGTTGTCTCTCCTACTGTGTATGCCTGCAGAGGGCCAGCTTCCTTGAACCTTGGGGTGTGGTTTGCTTAAACATAAAAGGGAGGTCCCCTTAAAGCTAAGGTCATACATTAAGCTAAATCCAATTATCCTAACAGAAGCATCCTGCATGTTCCTGAGATACTAATTCAGAAGGCCACCAATGGTCTTCATCAGGCATGCTTTGTTCTTAAATATGCATCCTCTCTGTATGGGAAATTGCTTGTTTAACTCCACCCACCCCTTTTCCAGTTGGTGTCCTAATACCGGATAATACTTTGGGATGAATCAAGCTGTCAGTTTTGCTTTCTCCCCCATTCAATCTTATTTTTTAAATCTCAAACTTTTCCCATCACTTTAATGAAGAAGTTTAGACATTTTGCTAATATCTTATAAATACATAAACACAAACCTAATGAAATGCTCACCCTCTTCACTAGTAATAATTTTTCTGCCTCAACAGGTGTGAACATTTGGTGTTATTTCCTGTAAGGAAAAACAAAAAAACGAACATAACTAGTGATGGGCGAACCTACTCCACTTCCCCAGTTCAATTTGGAATTGGATTCTGCAAACCGAGCTTTATTTACATGATTTAAAAAAACATCAGATAAGAACTCTGTGTATTCTGAGTCATACCACATAGTGATCTTGCTGACATCCAGGCCTGGACATGGGATGGAAATGGCCATGGTCGCCTTGGTGGATGATATGAGGAGGGCTTTGGACAGGGGCAAATGCTCTTTTCTAGTCCTCCTCGATCTCTCAGCACCAGTGGCTTTTGATATCATTGACCACGGTATCCTCCTGGACCATCTGGAGGGGTTGGGCATGGGAGGCACTGTATTGCAGTGGTTCCGGTCCTTCCTCTCTGGAAGGTACCAGAGGGTGATTCTCAGGGAGGAGGCTTCAAACCCTCAGCTGCTCACTTGTGGGGTGCCGCAGGGTTCCATCCTCTCCCTGATGCTATTCAATATCTACCTAAAGCCGCTGGGAGCTATCATCAGGAGGTTTGGGGTGCGGTGTCATCAGTATGCAGATGACATGCAGCTCTACCTCTCCTTCAAGTCCTCACCGAGGCTGGCTGTTGAGACCCTGTCCAAGTGCCTGGAGTCAGTGGGTGGCTGGATGGGAAGGAACATGCTGAGGCTGAACCCTGACAAGACTGAGGTACTTCTGGTGGGAGACAAGGGGAGGTTAGGGGATGTTGACCTGGTGCTGAATGGGGTACATCTACCCCTGACTCCCAGCTGTGAGACAGGCAGCGCTGTATCAACTCCATCTGATACGGCAGCTGTGCCCCTACCTTCCTAATCATCTGCTCCCATTGGTGGTTCATGCCTTGGTCTCCTCTCGCCTAGACTACTGTAATGAGCTCTACGTGGGGTTACCCTGGAAGACGGTTCGGAAGCTGCAGCTGGTACAGAACGCGGCGGCTCGCCTGGTTAAAGGCAGCTGCCGGTGGGATCACATCACTCTGGTGCTCAAGGAGTTGCACTGGCTACCAGTTGCTTGCCGGGCCAAATTCAAGGTGTTGGTTTTGACCTTTAAAACCCTATACGGTTCCAGCCCAGCTTATCTCAAGGAGCGCCTCCAGCACCATCAAGTAGGCCGCTCAACAAGGTCTGCCATGGACGGCCTTCTCCTTGTCCCATCAGCAAGAGCAGCCAGGCTAGTGGGGACTAGGAAGAGGGCCTTCTCTGTGGCGGCCCCCAAGTTATGGAACTCCCTCCCCAGTGACCTTTGCCCAGGGATGGGGACTCGGACTCGGGGACTCGACTCGTGAGTCCGACTGAGTCCCCCCTCTGACTCGAGTCCCACTCGAGTCCCAATAATTTATGTGGGACTCGAGACTTGACTCGGGACTCGAGCCCAAGGACTCCTCCGCCTCCGCCCTCGCCTCTGCCTCCGCTCTCGCCTCCGCCGCCCTCACCTCCTCCTCCTCCTCCTCCTCCACCTCCGCTGCCGCCTCCGCCGCCTCCACCGCCGCCGCCCTCACCTCCTCCTCCTCCTCCTCCGCCGCCGCCGCCCTCATCGCCATCGCCGTAGCACACAGCACGCCGCGTCACGCCGCCAGTGCCGTCGCTCTGTTTTTGGCGGGGTTGCTGTGGTTCAAAAACAGAGCACCGTCGCTAGCGGCGTGACGCAGCATGTCACGTCACGCCGCCAGCGCCGTCGCTCTGTTTTTGAACCACAGCAACCCCGCCAAAAACAGAGCGACGGCGCTCTGTTTTTTAACCACAGCAACCCCGCCAAAAAGAGAGCGACGGCGCTGGCGGCGTGACGCGGAGTGCTGTGTGCTACGGCGATGGCGACGAGGATGGCGGCGTGCTGTGTGCTACGGCGTGCTGTGTGCTATGGCGATGGCGACGAGGACGGCGGCGGAGGAGGAGGAGGAGGCGGAGGAGGTGAGGGCGGTTGTGGCGGCGGCGGCGGCAGCAGAAGCGAGGGCGGTGGCGAGGGCAGCGGCAGCGGCGGAGGTGGAGGTGAGGGCGGCGGAGGTGGAGGTGAGGGCGGCGGCGGCGGTGGCAGAGGCGAGGGCGGCGGCAGCGGTGAGGGCGGCGGCGGTGGCGAGGTGAGGGCGGCGGTGGTGGAGGTGAGGGCGGCAGCGGCAGCGGCCCACGGAGGGAGCAGGAGGGTCTCCGCGGGAGGAAGGGCAGCTCTTCTTCCTCTCGCGGAGACCCTCTTGCTCCCTCCATGGGCCGCCGCTTTGGGAGGGACTCGGGACTCGGCTCGAGTCACCATTTTGGACCTCGGACTCTAGACTCGACTCTAGACTTGGGTCCAAAGACTCGGGACTCGACTCGGGACTCGGGACCAAGGACTCTTCAACATCCCTGCCTTTGCCATGCCCCCTCCCTGATGAACTTCCGCCACTCACTAAAAACATGGCTTTTCAGGTGGGAATATGGGGTGGGTTAGGATTTTTTTAAACACTGATATTAATTGTGTTAATGGTGTATTAATGGTGTGTTAATGGTGTGTTAATGGTGTGTTAATTGTGTTTTACCATGATTGTGCATCGCCCAGGGTGGCTGGGTGACCGGCCAGATGGGCGATTTAAAAATATAATAATAAATAAATAAATAAATATCATCAGGAATGCAACTGGGTTCAAGCATCTCCCACCACCTCCAGTTACAATTACCATTGGAGCCAAAAGAGCATGTTTGGGAGCTAATGCTTACTTCACATTGGACGTAAGGAGGGAACGTTGCTCTTGCATTCATGTCCTGCTTGTGGGATCCCATGGGCAGCTGGTTGGCCACTGTGTGAACAGAATGCTGGACTAGTTGGACCCTTGGTCTGATCCAGCCGGGCTCTTCTTATGTTCTTCTTTGGAGTTGCTGAAGTTTTTATTCCAAATAAGGAAATGAACTTCAGTGACATCACTAGAATAATCCCATGTCTATCTCCAGACCAGCTGCTCCTCTCATCAGTGTCTCTAGGGTAGTTCACACATGCTTGTTCATTAGATCATGAAGAATTTGACTTCATGTTTATAGACATACATAATTATTCTGATTCTCACCCCTCATGCTCCCTAACAAAGCTGTTCGACATATAGAGCTGTGAATGGTAGCAGAAGAAATGGTTGTACAAAGCACAGAGCTCCTTCCCCCATTCTAATTAATAAGAAAATGCACATATGCAAGGATTTTATGTGTGCACACATTGTATTGCTAGGTTAGGGAGATTCTGTAGGAGGGACAGATGAATGTCTTTCACTTGCCACAATGTTCACTTTTTTTTCCAAGCACAAGCTCATTCTGTCCCATTTCAGTTTGCAAATGTTTTTTTTAAGTGCGCACATGAAGATTCATACACATTTTTGTGTACATTTTCATACGGATGGAAATGTGTACACATTTTTGTATGCATTTTCCTTAGCACACACTTTTTTTGTAAGCGATTTCCCCCCTAATATATACTATTTCCCCCAATGTGCATATTTTTTGTATGCAAGTATCCCTTGTTTCCACATTTGTGTATGCATTTTTGGGATTGGAGAACTGCATCTCAACATTCGGATCACTGTGAAGACTGAAAGGTTTCTCCTCTTTGTTCAGGAAGTGTGAATTAGGTCAGCTTGTGTGAAAATGCAAACCAAATATATTTCTCCACCCTCTGCCTAGAGGAAGAAACTTGGACAAATAATTGGTGGGGGGAACACTATTGCAAAACGTTAACACTGAACAAGATAACAAGTCCCTGTGTCCTTGATGAACGCTGTTTTATCTGTTGACTATTTCCAAACTCCATTTGATTCTCTCTAATTACCACCACTAGAACATTGGTTAACTCTTATACTATCCTATATCGATTGTTACGATGCACTTACTTGAAGATTAGTTTATCTTCAGTCTCGTCCTTCAGCTATCAAATTTATCCTGCTTTCTCTGTCTCTTGGTTTGATCAAATATCTCCTGTCTCCTCTCCACCAGCTTCCCTTTTCATGCCAAATGTGGGGTGTATATATATTAAATAATGCATAGTTTTAAAACTTCTGCTCCTTGCTTTCAAATGCTTATATTCTCTAACCCTTCATGTACTGTGTTCCTTCACATTTCCACCGCTCTGTTGGCACCTTTCTACTCACCGTGTGTTGAATTTCATTCCTCTGCTTATCAACATACAAACATCTCCATCTGTCCCCATATTTGAAACAGTCACAGAAAAGTCACCTTTCCCCCCCCCAAGCTCTCTCTCCCTATCTTCCCTATCCCTATATCCCTATCCTCAGAATATAACATGCCCCAGCCTGAATGTCTGCCTTCTTTAGACTTTTTTAAAATCAATGTAAATCAACAGTGGGCAACAGAGTAGCAGCTATGAAGTAGCGGCAGGGGAGAATGGTGACTCTTATTTCAGTGGGGCTCCTTTTCCATTACAGGTTTTGCAGGTTTTATTTTGAGCTTCATAGGAGCTATCCATGGTGTTCCATGGTGGTGAACCTATTTTGAGGATGGAATTCAGCACCATGGATAGCTCCTATGAAGCTCCAGATAAAATCTGCGAAGACCTGTAATGGAAAAGGAGCTCCACCGAAGTAGGAGTCACCACCAGCCTACCCTGAGTAGTGGAAGAAGTAGCAGCTACGGAGGACAAAGTTAGCTTGTTTTCAAGCTAAATTTGTCCACTGTAAGCTAACAAAGGTAGCAAACTGTAACTCTCCCCTCCTCTTTTCTAATACTCAGCAGAACGGAAGCAGGACTAGACCCTGCAACAGGTCTGAGGTGGAATTGGGCCCCTGACTGCCCAAAGTGGTCCATCCTTCTGTAAAGCAAATAGTTTTCTTTCCCTAAAACACTGTACATGGTGATGACGATGATGATGATGATGACCCATAGTAATACAGTAAAACCTTGGATTGCAAGTAACTTGGTCTGAGAGCGTTGTGCAAGGACAAGCACATTTTTAAAATAAATTTTGACTTGATAAACAAGCGACGTCTTGCAATACAAGTACTGTAGTACGGTCAAGAAAAATGAAGACTTTACACTATCATTCTTTATTGCAGCTTAAATTAAAAATATGTGTACAAATTTCTTATGGGGAATTTCGCTTTGATATACAAGACAAGTGCTTTGGATTACAAGCACGGTTCCGGAATGAATTATGCTTGCAATCCAAGGTATTACTGTAATAGTAATAATTTACAGTGTACTTGAGGGGGAACAGGTTTGTTGTTTTCTTAAGAAAGAAAATCAGATATTTACAAGTGCTGTGCTGAAACCCCACCTGCCCTTTCATAATCTCTTTGTTTCCTGAAAGTTGAGTGAGGAGTTGTTGTTGTTGTTAAAAGGACAACCAAACCAGACCAAAAATGCCTTGCTAAGCTTTCAGGCACTCAGCAGGCAGCAGCGCAGGAAAGCCCCATGGGAGGAAGTCCTAGTTATGTACTTTGGGGGCTTTCTAGGAAGCAGGAGCAGCCAGAGAGGTTGCAATGTCAGAACGGGATAAGAGTAATCAAATAAAGAGCACACACACATACACCCCTCAGCCACCTCCTTACAATAATATAAGCATTCAAGTGCTGCACACTGAGATATTTGCACGTGTAAAGGGGGAAATGAAGAATTGACACACAAGATATGGTGTAAAATTAGGGCCACATTTATTGAATAATCAAATATCTGTGAGGGGAAGAAGTGTGGGTACTAACTAAACCGGCCATTGGCCAGTGGAGCTGTTTACGGGAGAAAGCATCCAACCCTGAGGGCTGGCACTGCAACTTGCCAACCCCCAGTTTTACACCACCGTGGTGCTGGGAGGCCTTCCCAGTGTCACCTTCTCACGGGGCTGCAAAGTACCGATGCGGGTGAGGTGAGTCAGCCTCAAAGGCGATCCTTATCTCCCACAAACTGAGCCGTACAACCCAGCAACGGGGAGCCTCGGGTCTCGCCAGTCACCTAAAAGGTGCCATTGGATGATCACTGAACCCTAACCCCACTGCCTATTATCTGCCAAATGCAACTGAATTGAATTGAAATAATCGAGGAGAACCCAAAATAACAAACCCCTAACCCTGGATCACACTGTAGAGTAGGTGAAACATGCACATTGCCCCTTACGCCAATCGGGGCAATGAGCCAAAATTCCTACTTGGCCCCCAAACGGGTGACCAGTGGAGGGAGGGAGCCACAAAAGAAAGAGGCCGAGGGTGGGGAAGCCAGGCCTAATATCGACCCTGGCTCCCCGCCCTCCTTTAGCCTCTTTGGTGGGCGAGATCACCCCATGGTGGTCTCACTCTCCTTCCCCCACATGTGCAAAATTCTCCCCTCCCACAGCTAGCTACATGTGGTTGGGGGGGAAGGGAATTCGCCAAAATTTAATCCCTTCCCACAATTTTCGGATGCAACTTCTTTTCACCCTTCCCTGCAACAAATGGTCAAAAATAAATAGATCAAAATATTTGGCACAGTGCTATGAGTTAATACATTCACACCCACATATTAAGTATGCCTGGTGGGTGGTGGGGACGTTAGTGTGAACAGTTTTGCCATTGACTACAATTGCATAAAGCTTAACCCACCCACAAGTCATTAAACTGAGTGTGTTTTCATGCAATGACACAGGTTTATTTGGGTTGATTGTAGCCATCTGAACTCAACTGCCACTTGACAGCAAAATAGAAGCTGCTCAGCTATTATTAACACAATTCTTAGTGCTCATTTGGAGAGCACTTTTACTGTGCCAGTTGCTTAAAAAAAGAGAAAATCCTTATTTTATTCATGCTCAAAACAACCTGGTGAAGCAGCTTGTTATTGCGGAAGTACAAATGGGTGGCAGACTGAGAGCTAATATTGCCTTCTATGCATTGCTGGCCTACAGTTAGCAGTAGGAGATATTATCTCTAACATGAAGCCCTAAAATACACGCATCTAAGAACTGTTTTGCTGGATCAATCTGAAGATCCATCTGGCTCAGCATTGGGCAATCGAATGACTCCATGAAGCTCACATGCAGGCCATGATTGCCAGTGTGGTGTACTGGTTAGAGTGTTGGACTGGGACTCGGGAGATCTGGGTTCAAGCCCCCACTTGGCCATGAAACTCACTGGGTGACTTTGGGCCAATCACCAACTCTCCGCCTAACCTAACAGGGTTGTTGTGAGGATAAAATGGAGAGGAGGGGGATTATGTAAGCCACCTTGGGTTCCTTGCAAGAGGAAAGAGGTGGGATATAAATGTAATGTAATAATAATAATAATGGGAAACATTATGATTGAACTAGCCAAACCCTGTGGTTTGTCCCCAACATCTTGTAGTTAGTTGGAGGCAGACAACCTTTGAGTATGGAGGCTCTATTATGGCTATATAACTATCAGCCTTTGGTTGACTGGCCCTCCCCAAATTTGTCTGCCCCTTGTATAATTCCTGGCAGTGGCCAGTATCATAATTTGGAGGAGGAAATTCTATAAATTAATTAAACATTGCTTGAAGATGTATTTTCTGAGGGATGGGTGAACAAGTGATGCTCATGTTCACCCAGATTCTCTGAGCATCAACTTGATTCTCGACTCTCCTCCGGTTTCCATGCAATCTCTGTTCAGTTTGTGCAAACTGGAAAATTGCACAAATTGATCATGACCGAATGCAAAAATTGCACAAAAAAATTGAGTATTGTTCAAAGATGCACAACTTTCCCACATAAACTAAAGAGTGAAATTGCATGGTATTTTTAAAAATGCACCATTCCGAACTACTTTTTCACTCAAATTTGCACAATTTTCGAACATGCATGAACGTTAGATAATTTGTGAACATTTTTGGAGAGCACATTCTGCTGCTGTCACTTGGGTTCGTGGTTGCAATCGGGTCGTGCTCAACTTTTTTGTGAGCGTATACAAAATTCTCATATATCCCTAGGCCTTTTTGTTGGATGACCTGAGTTCTGATATTTTGATAAAAGGAGGCAGTGTGTGTGTGTGTGTGTGTGTGTGTATGAGTATATTTTCTGTATACTCACTCAGTCACTCCACACCATTCATAATCCATTCTCATTGGGCATCCTGTCAATTGGCTTTCTTGGAATAGATTCCAGGAAACTGTGCCTTTTTAGTGACTGAGATTGATAATCCACAGCAGGGGTGTTGGACCTCTTTAAGCCCAAGGGCTGAATTCTATTTTGGTGGAGTTCTTGGGAGGAGCATTCCAGTGATGGGTGGGGCAAAAGGGGAATGACCAAAATTACACAAATCCCAGCATATTTTATCTTAAAAGCTTTTACCTCCAATAACTAAGCCTTAGAAGAGGCAGTTCAGACTTTGAAATGTGTGTGTGTGTGTGTGTGTGTGTGTGGAAGCAGACAAGACGCCAGGAAAGCACCAAAGATCAGTGGTCAAAGGAAAGTGGGGCATGGGAAGTTGTAGTCATTTGGGGAACCCTGGGGTGGTGGTTTATGACCTTAGAAGGGGAGGGACAGATCTGAGGCACCCCAACCTAACCCTATATCTATTGAAAAGCAAGTCCCATTGAGTTCAATTGGACTTGCTCCCAGGAAACTGCATATAGGACCCAGAGCACCCACCAGCAATTCTAGGTGCCTTTAAGTGATCTTGACTTTACATTTTAGCTTTTAAAATGCAATACATTTCTCTTGCATCTTCCACTGGATCAAAAGATGCACAATTGAAAGAAATATTGTCATGCCAGCTCTGTGCTGCAAGGTTAGAATAAAGGCCATGTCTATGCTGATACTAAAATAGCTAGCTTTCCACAGCAATGGCTATTTGACTGCCAGCAAACACCAAGATATTATTGACAATGAGAGCAATTTCCTCTTGGTGGTAGGGTCACCTTCATCTCAAAGTTTGTTGTTATTGTTATTATTATTGTTATTGTTATTGTTTTCTGGTGGGAAGGCAAATAATTCACATCTCTCTACTGATTCAGAGTTTTGTTTCTTTGTGTGTTTATCCCTCCTTCCTATTAATACTTCCTAAGCTATAATTTTGGGGGGCTTTCTTGTTCAGGATTGTCTGCTCTCTATTTATTTTTTCTCAGCTAAATCTCAAAATAAAAGAGAGACCTGAGTGATCCTGTTTTTCACATTGCAAGCTGATCTTTAGATTTCATAGATTTCATAGATCATAGAGTTGGAAGGAGCCTACAAGGCTATCGAGTCCAACCCCCTGCTCAATGCAGGAAACTAGAGGAGGGGTCTCCCATCCAAGTAATTTAAAGTGTGTGTGTGTGTGTGTGTGTGTGTGTGTGTGTATTCCTTATACTCTAATTGTCCCTGTTTAGCAGGGCTGCAAAAAAGGTGAATGTGAGTTTAAGCTGCATTAGTAGAACCATAGTTTCCAAGGGCTGTAATAGTCCAACTTTATTATGCACAGGTAGACCTTATCTGGCGTACTGTGCCCAGTTTTGGGTGCCACTCTTTAAGAAGGATTTCAATGGAGAGGCTCATCTCAATGGCCAAACTATAAGGGGCTCAGCTGCTGGGGGTAAGACCAAGGGTGTTCTATGTAGCCACAGGTATATTGCCCCAGGAGACTCAGTTGGCACCATCTCTTATGGTTTTTCTCTGTACCTCAGAAACCTTCATAGTTAGGAAGAGGTTTGTTTTGGCAGGTGTTTGTTTGATCAGATAGATATCTTTTTATCTGATGCGCCTCTTTTATCTGCTGCACCTGTATTTATTACATCACATTTCTTAATGCTATCGCATGTATTTCATGGGTGGTTTGAGTTTTCATTAGCCTCCATGAGTGGTGCATAGGCACCAGAAAGATGGGATATACATTTTCATATAAACAAACCATGCAGCAAGGTTCCGGCCTATTTGTGCCCACATCCTAAGTTCCATTTTGGATCTACATCTGACCTTCCAGACACCCATTCTGACTCCACAAATGGCCTGACTTCATGCCTGACCCAGGGAGCTAGTTACTTATGGCACAACAGGATTGGGCAACCCATGGTGTATCTGACAGGCTTTTTCCTGAGCAGAGAGAAGAGCACTTTGGAAGTGTGGATCCAGCCAGGTCCAGGCTTTCAAAAGGCATCCCTCTGTGTATGTTGCGTGTGGGTGAGAGAGAGATTGAGAGAGAGAGAGAGAGAGAGAGAGAGAGAGAGATTACTCTCCTGAGATACTTAGGGCACAATCCTCTGAAGATAAGGGTGAGCCTCCAAACTTGGAGGCTCACGCTCATCCAATGCAGAGCAGGAGGAGTGGCTGAGGCAATCTTCACCTCCCTGCTCTTCCCACTCTGCATTTTCACTAGACTGCCATTTTCGGCTGTCTAGCTAGGATGTTTCGGAACAGCCACACTTCTGAGGGCAATTATGCTCCCCCCCGGCACATGACCGGTATGCGCAGGGTGGTTAAAAGCCAACGTGGCTTATTAACCACCATGCAAATGTACAAACCAGGTCACAGAGATAGGGTGAGTTCGCACAACATGGCAACCGACTTTGAGAATAAGCTGTGCAGTGTGGGTTGTTCATGAAACAACCCAAGGTGCGCATGACAGATGATTGGGCTCACAGTGGGTTGTCCCCCACTCCTCCCTCAGTCCTCCTGTGGGTATCCCAGGAGAGAGAGGGAGAGTCAGAGGTGGGGTGGCTCTGGCTCCACCCACTACCAGTTCTGGTTCTACCCAGCAATTCCCTCTGGTTGGATGCATCACATGACAGGAAAAAAGTTGCCCACTACTGCTATACATGTTTACTCAGAATTAAATTCCACAGTGTTAAGTGAGGCTTACTCCCAGGTAAATGTGCACAGAACTGCATCCTTAAAATCAAAATTCCAGAACCCCAGCAAATGGCAGCGGTGTGAAGACACGGTTGGGTTGCAACCAAGGAGTCACAACGTAGTGTGGTCAACTCTGCACATCAGACCCCACCTACCCCATCAGCCCATGCAAACAGAATATATGCTGTTCAAAGTCATCTTTTTGTTTCTAGCCTTGAGTCATGGAAGCTGTGGCAGTGCTCTGAGGAGCAACATATCTCCAGTGTTCCAATTGTTGGCCTGTATTTCATCTCTCTATATCACATGCATCAGTGATATAGAGAGATGAAAAAATCAGTGATTTTTTTTTCTTTGTTCACAATTTTCTTTGTTAATGTTGTGTTGCTACCTTGAAGGTAGAATGCAGAGCTTAAATGCAGCACAAAGATGGAAAATACTCAAAGTATATCGCTCTTAGAAGTGCTACAGTTTACCCAAACTCCTTTCCCCAACCTGCCTGCACAAAATGAAAACAGAGCAACAATAAGCTTCCATTTGCTTCAGCTCTGTCACCCTGTGGAACCACTCAATTCTCTTTCTTGCTTTCATATTTCATCAAGTGGCATCAAATGTCGTCTCAGATAAGAAAGGATGCTGCATTAAAGTACCATTAAACTTAATATTTTCTTAACAGACAATAGGACATAGACAATTGGTTTGAGTTAAAAAGCACTGAAGATTTTGAAAGTCTCAAATGTCAGTGATGGATCATCAGCTTAGAATCTCTTTCAGGAGTTCTCTGTTGACTAGTGGCTTTCTGATGAGAAAACTGTTGTGTTTTTTTTAAACTACCCCCCTTGCCCCGAAATTAGTCAGAGTGCTGTAAATCAGGACACATCATTTTAAATGTCACCACAGCAAGAAACTTAAGTGCATACTCAAAGCATCTAATCTATGTCTCTGATGTGTGTAGCAGTAGAAGACATGTCTTCAAACGAATGATGAATTCACGTGTCAAATTTTTAGATGTACATGTATGAAATATCTTAAATACAGTTATGAACACTACATGACATGATTAAATAAGGGGCAAAGCACACAATGAGGAAGCAGCTAATTGGGCCCATCCAGATCAGTACCCTAGTATGAGGGTAGTGGGGCTTTAACCCTTTCCCTCCTACTGTGTTCCCAGTGCAAATCCAGACCCTCACACCTGTAATTTATAAATAGTGATCTATTAAAGGAAACAAAGTACCACTAAAGTACAGTGCTTTCAACACCCAACCCACAGAGTTGGTCCAGCAGGACACCATGGTTGATGAGAGGTCAAGTAGAATCAACAGGGTCACATTCCCCACCCTTGATCAAAGTCATTTCATCAGGGTAAACAAAGTCCAATTCAGTCCCATAACTAGACCTGAAACCTAATTGAAATGAGTCTAGATAATTGGTATCCTCCAAGTGTGTCTGCAACCAGCCCACCACACCCTCTCAAAAACCTTAGCCAAAAGGGGGGTATTAGCAACTGGGCAGTAGTTATCCCAAACAATACTGTACGCAACGGGTTTCTTAAGGAGTGTTTGCACTACTGTTTCCTTTACACCAGCATGGGGGGGGGGGAGAACCCGTGTAAAGACATGTTTACCAAACTGTGGAAACCCCCACTCCCAGCTAGCTCTTTTTAGCCACAATGGACAAGGTTCAAGAGGGCACTTTGCTGCATTCACTTAAATTGTTCCCACAAGATCAGGCAGGCGGAAGCATCGTATACCTCAACTGGAACTGCTACAACAGGGTTCTCCAACCTTGGATCTCCAGATGTTGCTGGACTATAGCTCCCAGAATCCCTTGCCATTAGTCATGCTGGCTGGGTATGCTGGGAGCTGTAGGCCAGCAACATCTGGGGACCCAAGGTTGGAGAGCACTGTGCTACAACAGCAGCAGCCACTTCACGGTGATGGCAAGTGATTTCATCCTCAACGTCGTTCGCAAAAAGATCATTACAGGTTCTTGAGGGGTCAAGGGGTCAATTTCCAGGAAAGTGAGGTAACAACCCCTGAACTACTTAGAATAGCTATCATTTCTAATGATAGTCAAGTAGGAGGCGCAAAGCTTTGGCTTTCCAAAAGTGGAATTCTGATTCATTGCTGAGTTGAATCTGGTGGGTCCCTGAAGTGGTCCAAGCCAAATTGGTGTGTATGTATCTTTGTGAACTTGCTATCGTGTGTGTTTCTGTGTGTGCACGTGTGAAAGAGACAGAGAGAAAATGAGAACTAACACACACACTATATGACTAGCTGCTCTGGGAGACCTGCTAAAAAACAAACAAATATAGAACAGAAATCTGTGGCACTGCTTGTATAACTATCTGGCATTCTTCAACATGGATGCACTTCTGATATTAAAGACTCCACCAGGGAGTCTCCAATGAAAATAATATCATTCTCTGCCAGCAAAACTAGAAGCAACAATAATGGAGGGTTGCAGCATAGTTCAGTACGCAATAAATATATGTCTTGAACGGCTCTGTTGGGCCCCATGTAGGAAAAGTTCCAGGCACTATGCAGTGGATTTCTCAGACACACAGCAGTTGCATTCAACAAGGACATCTATCAAATGGGCTCAACAACGACCATTTCACAATCTAGCTGGCCTCCCTCTTCCCTCTCCTAGAACCAGACTTGAAAAGGGACAGTATGGACTATATCTTGTTTAGGCTCCTGTACTAAGATAGGAAGCAAACCTAGACAGATGCTTGTATGTCTTCCAAGCACAGTGCTAGTAGTATACCTTTGAATAAGAGGTGTTGAGGACAAACAGAGATGGTAGCGACCATCATCCTCCCAGCTGTTAGAAACATAATGCTGGTCTAGAAAGACCTTTGTCTGATCCAGCAGGGAAATTTTAGAACTGCCAGCTACCAGTAAATTGAATACAAGCTTGTAAAATTAAAACTAAATAAAAAAGAGGAAAAAATGCAGCCCACCCCATTTTACCTACAGATTTCAACAACCTTTTTTCCCCAGTGTAGAACTCTCATGTAAACTCAGCCTGTTCTGACCAAGGAGAGAACATGACTGTGTAAATGCTCAGATGGTAATTTTATTTTCTCTTCAGAGGAGGGGAGATGTTAGTCCCACTTGGGTTGTGCCTGCAAATTCAGGATTCAGATATTTGGTTCAGTTCACATCAACACACAGACAAACATCTGTTTCCATTTCCTTTCTCACTCAGTTAAACTCACTGAGGCAGCCTTCTTCTTGCAGCACATCCCTGTTTTTTAATTTTCCCTAAGGAGCTACATTACAAGGTTTAACACAGGGGTGAGAAAACTGTGGCCCTCCAGGTGTTGTTGGACTATAATCCCATCAGTCTGTTGGACAATATGGAAAGGAGTTGGTCCTGTACTGGTTGGGACGAAGCAGAGTATGCAGCCTGGTTATTGAAACTGGTTATCACCACATGGGTTGCTAAACCCTGGTAAAAAGGCTCTTAAAAGGAACGGATTGTCCATACAAGGTTTAAAACTAACAAAGACATTTATTAGTTTTACTTACAGTCCGTTTATTCTTATACGCAGGATGCATATAGGCAGGTTAGAGTCTTTGGTGTTAAGGGTCTGCTTCATTGGAGATCACTGGCTGGGAGGCAGGCTCAGACCGTGCATCCATCATGTTGGAGAGCAGAGAGAGAGAGAGAGAGCTGGCCACAGAGAGGCCGGAAGTAGGGAGGAGGGATTACAAAACATGCACCCTGGGGAATTGTTCAATTAACCCTTTCCTCCTACTCTAACTAGTGGTTGCATTACCTCATTGATTTAAGCAGGCAACATTACCATTTCCATCACAGTCCTGATCATTTGCCATGCTTGCTGGGTCTGATAGGAGTTGGAGTCCAACAAAATCTAGAGAGCCAAGGTTTCCTCACCTCTGGTCTAAAACATCTTCTACTTTGTTTCCCCCCCTCCCATTACTGTATCTTCAAACCTCCCAACCCCACCCCACCCCACGGCTTTAAAAAAGGCTATTTACCGGGCTGAAAACACTTTTTTTTCCCAGATAGTCACCATCACCAGCTTCAAACTCTTCAGGCAAAAAAGAACAACCCCCTATCCAGATTGAAAGGCAGCATTGTTGCTTTCCACCTGCCTCCAAACATACAGAGTGCCACAGAGATATGGGGCTATATCTTCATGAACTCAAAGGCATCCCTGGAGACCTGCTTCGGCAATATAAGTCCTGGTTCACACACAATCATATTCTTAAGTAAACGACTGCAGCCGTCAGTTGATGAGTTGTGTGAGTGAATGAGCCATAGCAGATATAACACCACAGACTTAACTTTTATGTCATTTCAACCTATGGATGCATGAACTCTGTGTGTTTTGGTAAGCACTCTATTTGAGCACTTGCAAAATCCTCAAGGGCTTTTCTGAGTAGTTTAATAGAACACTTGAAAAAGGAAACATGATTGTTCTTTTCCTCCCCACTACACATATTTTTAAGGATTGTTGGTAGGACAACCTCACAAAGGAGGATGCACTTGTTCCATGGGGGGGGGAGGGTTTTCGTGCCCCTGTGGCAGTTTTCCCAGGACCAGCCTACAAAGTATATTCTGTGCAAATCAGTGGAGACAATAGCCCCATGTAGGCATTCAGCTTGCTCATGTGTGGAACTAAACGTGAGGAGGGAACACATGCAAGTCCCACATCCAACATCCCCATCTTCTTAACCTTCCTGGGTTGGGAGGAGAACATTTGAAGGGGCTTCTACTCACATCCACATGAAGAGAAGCACCGTACAGACCTTCCCCATCAACCCATGAAGGTTGAGGACTGAACAGGGAGGGTTAGGGACACTGGAGGCAGGGCTTGCATGCATTGCCCATGTCACCTCCCCACTCTTCACCGAACACCTGCACAGGGCCAATGACCAAATCTGCTGCTGAATTCAGAGGTGTGGTGGCTGCAACCCCTACATTTGACTTGACATGCACACCTTGCTTGAAGCAAAATCACTATTTGCTTGTCTTTGCCGCACCACCAGATGTTGGTGGTAAATTTGGCAGCATGGTGGCAGTGGGTCTGAGTTTTTTGGGGGGACGGACACAGGCTGCTCACCCCTGACTTAGAGAGTGATCTGAAGACCTGCTGGTGGTGTGCGTTTTATACCTTTCCCCAACAGATGCCTATGGAGGCGGACTCCTCCCCATAGCAGTTTTCACTAGGGAGGGAGGTACCTGCCAGTTTTGCTTTCTCCACATTCAGGTTAAAAAACAAAACAAAACTCAAGTTCTTTCTATCCCAAAATATGAAGAAATGTGCAAATGTTAGTAAATTCTTATTTAAAAAAATGACTGAAACCAAATTCATCTGCACTGGCCAAATTCAATATGTACAGTTGTTCCCAGCATGGATATGACTATGTTGTACCTGCTTGCCATGTAGCTGTTAAAGATGAGGAACCTGTCAGAAAAAAGAGAGGTGAAAACTGTATTAAGCCCTAACACAGTGATGGCGAACCTTTTTGAGCCCGAGTGCCCAAACTGCAACACAAAACCAACTTATTGATTTCAAAGTGCCAACACTGCAATTAAACCTGAATTAAACCTGTTTTTAAACACAGCAATTAAACGTGTGTGTGTGTGTGTGAGTGTGTGTGTGTGTGTGTGTGTGTGTGAGAGAGAGAGAGAGAGAGAGACCTATGGCTCGCGTGCCCACAGAGCGGTCCCTGCATGCCAAATGTGGCACGCGTGCCATAGGTTCGCCATCACTGCCCTAACATGACTGAATACACAGGGATTCAAACTAGACTTTGAAGAGCTAAGCACTTTCTCAACGCCCTGGGCCTGGATGGACAAATATGTCACTTTCAGTTTATCCCACATTCATAAAAGAACAACAACAACGCAAGGTGTTTACATCCTAAATATGAAGACATTTGCACATTTCAGTAAATTCTTATCAAAAACAAACTGAAATTACATCCTCAGCCACCCTTAGTTTTCACAGCCACAGTCTTTCAAATCACCGCCTCCCAAAAACACACAACAACAACGGGGGGGGGCACTTATTGGGAGCACTACACCTCAGTTCGGAAATGAAATCAGACTCAAGATGGGAAGACTGCTCAAGCTGGGCTCTCTTCTGTGCCTTCCTCTTTATTTAAAATATATCTCATCTGCCTTTAAGGGCAGGAGCACTCCCAAAGTGGCATACATCAATAAAACTCATAATAAAAACCGATGCCGTATTGAAAACAATAAAAATGCAACAAAACCAGTAAGAACACAATAAAAACTGCAATTAAATCAGCAATTAAAGCAGCAGCAGCAGCAAACATATCAGGGGAAGGCCAGAGTAAGATAGTATATTTTCAGGGCCTTCTTAAAAGCCTGCAATGAGGGGGCCTGATGGACCCCAGATGGCAAATTATTCCAGAGCTGTGGGGCTACTGCAGAAAAGACCCTCTCACACATGGTAGCCCACCTAACTGCTCTCACTGGTGGGTAAATGAGGAGGACCTCTCTTGCTGATCTTAAAGTGTGGGCAGGCTGATATGAGAGAAGGCAATCCTTGAAGTAATTTGGTCCCAAACCATGTAAGGCTTTAAAGGACAAAAACAGCCATTTAAATTGGGCTTGGAAATCCACCAGTGAGTAACTAGTGCAGCTGGTGAAGTATAGGTGTTATGTGATCGAATCACCTTGCCCCCACCAACACTCAGGCAGCTGCATTCTACACTAGCTGAAGTGTCTGAACCATTTTCAAAGCCAGCCCCACATGCAATGTCCAGCCTGGACATCACTAGTGCATGCATAACCGAGGCAAGCTGACAGCTGGTGCATCAGCCTAAGCTGGATAAAAGGCACTCCTGGGCATCACAGCCACCTTGGCTTCTCCAGTTAGTGCAGAGTCCCGGAGGGCTCCCAGACTATGCACTCGGTCCTTTAGTGGGAGTGCGACCCCATCTGAGACCAGTTGTAAACCGCCATGCAGAGTACTTGGTTTCCCAACACACAGTACCTCTATCTTGTCTGGATTAAGTTTCAGTTTATTTCTCCTCATCCACCCCAAAACAGCTTCCATACCCTGGTTCGCAAGTTCAACAGCCTCCCTCAGATGTGTAGATGGAAACAAGATGTAGAGAACCATCTGCATAGTGATAACACTTCAGCCCAAACCATCTGATGACTTCCCCCAGTGGCTTCATATAGATTGCTGCCCACACCAGTCCCAGCTCCAGGTATTTGACAGCCCTTTGGCAAGTCAGCCTCAATAGTCCCCCTACCTCATCAAGTCTTAACTTACCACCATTGTCACCAGCTGCTCTTGCATCAATCATCATCATTGTTACTAGTTGCTTCCTTAACAGGCAGAGAGCCAGTGAGCAAGTACACACTGGCATCTATGGGTCCTCCTGCTCAGCACCACCACCATTGCCTGGGCCAGACCGAGAGGTAGGTGAACAAGCAGGTTGTAATGGTGAACAGAAGGCGCAATTCCAGGAGGTTCTTGTAAGTGGACTCCTGCTGGTCTGGAGTGCTGGCCATCAGCAGGTGCCTGACCATACCTATCCTTAGTGCTGGCCCTGGCCCACACATTGATTTTGGGATTCCAAGGTGTTTCAGGAACAACCATGTTGAATGGGGGGGATTCACAAGTTATTATTTCTTGAACACCAAGTTACAAAATTCACCTGTAGAGATAACAATCCTCCTACTGTTCCCATATGACCCCTTAATCCCAGCATCAGAGAGGTATCAAGAGTCCTTGAGATTGCCAGGACTTGGATAACCTCGTTGGTACAGCTCAACTCATGATTCACTCTTCAAAAGGTTGAAGTGAGCTGAGAGGTTGTTAACCCAATATATCTGATCATGTAATTTTTATTCATTACAATGCAGCTTATGCAGGAGGTGTTGCTTGTGGATGGATGACAATTGAGGCTGTGTGGCTGAGTATCAATCCGAAGGGCAGGTACCTCTGCAATCCTCTTTGACTCCCAGGACTTAGTTTGTTCAGTTTGTTTTTTTCAGGAGACTTTTTGTTTGATTGGGCCAATTGTGTCTGGATGCTGCCTTTAGAATGATGCAGTTTGGATATCTCCAAAGATTCCGCCTAAACATCAGGAAAAATTTCCTGACTGTTAGAGCAATAAGACAATGGAATCAACTACCTAGGGAGGTGGTGGGCTCTCCCAGTCTGGAGGTATTCAAGGTGCAGCTGGACAATCATCTGTCAGTGATGCTTTGACCTGGATTCCTGCATTGAGCAGGGGGTTGGACTCGATGGCCTTGTAGGCCCCTTCCAACTCTACTTTTCTATGATTCTATGATCATATGTGGGTCACCAGTGAACTGAGGTAAGCTTCAGAGCACAAACCAGAGATGGAATGGATGGGGGGGGGGTGACGGGGTGGAGGGAGGCAGAGCTTGCTTTATTTATTTACTAGCTGTTGCCTGCGGCTGCGCTCACATGGAATCTTTTCCGACAGATTTTTCTTAAAGAAAAATCAGGTTAATCCTGAGAGTCTACAGGTGATGAAGAGTGAGCATGCCAAGTTTGGGCTAGATCCATCTAAACGTGATGGAGCCTATGCGAGGATGCCCCCCCAACAGTCAGTCATGTAAAAAGTTTCCTTCCCTTTTCACCCCCTCAGAGAACATTCTAAATGGGCTAGGGGAGATTTGCATACCCAGCCCTATTGGCCCTTGCAGGAATTCATACGAACATTCTAAGTGTCGTATGGGCTATTTGCATAACTGCTGCTATTGGCTCCTGCAGCAAGTTGGCTCCTGCAGCAATTATGAGGTGAGGCCTATTTGCAGAACTGCAGATATGAGAGTGGCTGTGATTTTGCCCCCTTTTTTTTCACCCCCTTAGGGACAGAATTTCCCCAAATCCTTCCTTAGTGGGGGTCTACGTCATAAAAGCAATGTCCCTTCAAAATTTCATGTTCCTAGATTAAACGTTTTGAGCTGGGCGTTGATGAGTCAGTCAGTCAGTCAGTCAGGACACCTTCTTTTATATATATCGATTTTTATTATTACATTTATATCCCACTTCCCCACTCCGCTTGTAAGAAACCCATGGTGGTTTACAAGGAGGTTGTCTTCCTCCTTCTCCTCCTCTAAATGTTATCCTCAGAACAACCCTGTGAGTTAGGTTAGACTGAGGGTCAGTGTGACTGACCCAAAGTCACCCATTGAACTTCATGGCTGAGTGGAGAATAGAACCTGGATCTCCCAAGTCCCAGTACAACACTCTAACCACTACACCACACTGGCTTTTGATCCAAGACAGATCAAAGTCAAACATGGCAGTCCTCCAAATATAGGATTTTGCATGCTTCTAAAGAACAGGCCTGTGGCTCACGCTGGCTCAGCTTGTCTGAGTGTGGAAAGCTAAGCAGGGTCAGGCCTGGTTATTACTTGGATGGGAGACCCCTCCTCTAGTTTCCTGCATTGAGCAGGGGATTGGACTCAATGGCCTTGTAGGCCCCTTCCAACTCTATGATCTATGAATCTATGAAAATTGTGTCATATAACCACAATATGTATATTGTGTCATATAATCATGGGGGAATTATAGGTACATTGTGGTATGTGAGATCTCACTTCAGTGCAAGCTCTAGGATTTGGGGAATCCACACTTAAGATATTCTCAGTGGTCTCTTATAATTTGCAAGAGACTGGTGAACAAATTAAATGTGCAGCTGTTGTTTTAATACAAGTAGCATCAGCCGGGGAGAGGTGGGGGATTTAATGGGATCAGAACATGCATGGTGAGGGAATTTTACCCTTATCTCCCATGCTGCATTCTTGAGGAAAAGTGCCTTTTTGAAGCTGGTACTTGCTGAGAGGGGAAATCTCTCATTGGAGCCAAGCCGGCTGCCAAGCTCCTCTGCAGTGCCTTTGAGTGACACAGCATCATTCCAGGGACATTATTGGACAAAAGAAAATGAAAAAAAAGATGGTGGCACCATTGTTAATACATAATAAATAAAACAAAGCCGTGCTCCTGTAATGTTGCTACTATTTGTTAATTAGTGATTAGATTAGAAACCCTTAGAAAAGCCACCACTTGTCAAAGTAAGCCCTTCCCAGGGCAATTATTAATATTTTAGGGGGTTTGTTTTGTTTTTGCCACCTCCAAAAATGTATTCTTTTGATCCTGCATGAGTTTTGTTTTCATGTTGTTGTTTATTTCCAGGGGGGGGACTGTAAAAAAAAATAATTTCAGCTCAGCTTCAGTTGTCATGCTAACAACTACCTCATCATACAGCAGAAAAAAGGCACTTTGATTGGTGCAAGCTTATTCTTGGATTTAAGAGATCACTCTTTGTAGGCATAGCAACAAGAAAGCTGGTCAAAATGACCAAAGAGAAACATGGAGAGTTTTTTTTTCTTTCCGGTGCAACGATAAGATGAAATTGGTAGTTCAGCCAAATGGGTTAAAAAAAAAAAAAGTCACAGTGTGACACTTGGAGGCACACTGGAAGGTGTGCGGCCTAACATATGTTCTTTCAAATGCTCGCACAGCCAGCACACCTTCATGTTCGACACAGACACACCAACTGCACTAGTGACAGCTGTTTCGAAGAAGAATGGCCAGAGGCAGGTGGAGACTTTTACATTAACAGCTACGAAAGCTCCTATTTCGGCTACCTCCTTGCCTAAGCTTGATAGAAGGCACTTTGTAAATTCACCTCAGGCAAATATGGTGAAATAAGAACAGGCACTCTTTGGAGAAATCCCACTCGGTTCAGCTCCTGCCACCTTGAGTTTAGCACTTTGGTGAACACTCTTTTACAAGACTGGCCATTTGTTCCAAGCCTGAGGGCAATTTTAGTTTCAGACATTAGTAAGGGGTAGGAAGAAAGAAGGTGAGGGAGGGAGGGAGGGAGGGAGGGAGGGAAGGAAGGAGGAAGAGAGAGGAGACTGTACTGAGTAGAAATGTGTTAAAATGAGGTTTGATCAGCCAAATTTAACTTGGAAGTCTTAGAGGAAGAAGAAAAGCGAGCAGGGAACCATTTTGGCTTTCAGCTTAAGCATGGCTGGGGCATGAACAATTCCAATGAGGAAAGGGGGGGGGGAACACTGCAGAGTTCAAATACATTAATTATTTTTTTAAAAGGTGGTGCATTTTAAAAGCACTATGTATTTGTTTATTTATTTGATTTCTGCCCTGCCTTTCCACAATGAAAATGGTACTCAAGGTGGCTAACCATCATAGGAACTCAAAATAAAAACAAAACTTGGTTAAACCAATAATAAAACAAGTACATTTTTAAAAAAAACCAATTTTAAAAAGCACACAAAAATAACAGAATAATAATATTTTTTAAAAAAAACAGCACCTAGCCCAACAGACTAGCTTACATGACAAAGGCCTGCTTGAATGAAAACACATCTGCCTGCCATGGGAAGGCCAGCAGAGATGGAGCCAACCTAGCCTCCCTTGGCATGGAGTTCCACAGTCTAGGAGCAAGCACCAAGAAGGCATCTTGCATCGTCACGAAATGTGTCTCTGGTGGTGGTGGTGGTAGAGGGAGAAAGGCCTCCCTGAATGATTTTAAAACTTGGGCAGGCTCATATGGGAGAAGGCAGTCTTTCACCTTCTAACCACTTATTCGGGTTACTTTTTATAACTCATAATAATTACAGCAAGGTTGTTCACAGAACAGTCCATTTCCTTTTTAAAAAATTATTTTTACCCAATGGTTTTGTGCCATTTGGCATGCTTATGTAGCACACCCACCAATTTAATTGCTTATGTCAGGGGTGCACAAACATTTCCATCCTGAGGGCCACATCAGGTTCTGCTAGGATGCCGGTGTCCACGCATACATGCACACACATGCACTCACACACAGAACACACTCTTCTCCAAGTCACCCCAGCAGCAATACATCTTGGTCTTGCAGCAACAATATCAAGGTACAAATGCCCTCTCCTTGCCCCAAAACCCATAACATGGTCATGAAAAAAGAGAGGGGGGAGCTTAATGGTTCCTGCCATTATTGAGATTCCTGCTCTATAGCAGAAACCATAGATCATTTTCCTAGAGTATTTTCTCCCCCCCTTTTTTTTTTGGTAGATGCAAATACTGAGGGTCTGGGGTTTGCCAGACAGGGGTTGGTGGGGCACACCTGTGGCCCATGAGCTGCACTTTTTGCATGCCTTAGCTTATGTTGATAAAAGAAGGACAAGCAAGATCTGGGGACCCAAGGACCTGTTTCGGAGCTGATGCTGAAGGCGAGCATCATCCAGAACCTGGGAATAGAGCAAAGTTGAATTCAGGATGGGAAGGGGTTTCCAAGACAGACCATGCAACACTCACCTTTTTCACAGCCAGCACCACCCGTTTGTGTCATCTTAGTGGCAGTGGTGTTACATGCCATTTTCTCAGTGTTTCCTATCCCAGAAGACTCCATAGCTAGTGGTTCCCAACCTTGGGTCCCCAGATGTTGTTGAGATGTTTAAGACTTTAAAGACTGAAACCAACCCTTGGTATTGTTCCCAGAAAAAGAAAGGCAGCCAGGCCAGGGAGAAAACATAGCAGGAGAAGAATTGGTGTAATTATGTTCTGGGCCCCGCTAGGGATGAGTATGGAATTCATTCCATCAAGGGGCTTTTTTTTCATGGATTTACCCGACCCATACCTGGCTTCTGGAATTGCATGCAGTAACACAATTTGCAGTCAGATATCTACACATTTCCAGCCTTACTATATGTTCCATGAAAGAAAAAGTGCATCAAACAACATGTACTCAGTTGAAAAATGTGCAAAAATCATGTGTAGAATTCTAAAATGCACACAAACACACTTGAAAAATGCACATGAAAATATATAGATTTTTTCCCATTACAGAAAAATAAATTATCACATGGAGCTGGCACAGAAAGGACTTGGAGGTGGGAAGAGGAGGAAGTCCACAGAAATGGACATGACAGATCTGCCCACCCTCCACGAGGGTTCTTGCTGCCCCATTCTATACCAATGGAAATTTCTGAACCAACTTTAAAGGCAGTCCCACACAGAGTGCATTGCAGTAATCCAGACTGGATGTAACCAGGATATGTGTCACTGAGGCAAGGTTGCTTCCTCTAGATTTATGAGCATGTGGGTTAGAGACAAGCTCCAGCCACGCTGACATTTTTAACTTCTAGCCTCTGGAAATGGAGCTGCATCCTGAGGAATGCCAACTATAGCAATTCACTCCAGAACAGCCTTTCCAAAACTTGGGTCCCCAGATCTTGCTGGACAAAACTCTCATGTTTATGTATTTACGTTTATAGATAGAACCTGGAACTTCTGCTGTAAAGTGTGTGCTCTGCCCCAGAGCTGCGGTCCCTCCTCTAACTCCACAGGAGATACTTGGGTGGGCTGAGACACTGTATAATAATACTTACCAGCATTTAGGTAGGGAACACTGACACATGATGCTCATTGGAGTGAGAACATCTACATTCTTAACTTTCTTCCTCCTTGTCCATGGGGTGGCATATACTTGATGAGATTGAAATTCCACTCCTTTGCCTAGATTCCTGCCCAGCAATCTGTGCAAGCTACATCCTGTTTTCCTCCAGGAGTCCCATCTCCACTCTATATGATCTCTTTTAATAGAAATATTGGATACTGCATCCCCAGAGAAGCTTGGAAAGCTTGCAGTTAAATGGAAAGTATAATAAACTTGAACCTGTGTCTTGCTGGGCCTGAAAAGTATATCATGTGAGTGTTATAAATAAAATATAAATGCTAAGGATAATGGAATAGGGATGCCTTAACTTTGCTTTCCTGTCCTCATAAAATCCAGCTTACTTAGAAGAAGAGAAAGCTAGCAAGGAGATCTTTTTTTCATATTTGTCTTTGAATGTCAACTAGTAAAGTATATTTAAGTGGATAAAAAACAAAAACAGCAAAACCCAGCCTGAACTATAATTATTTACACCAAACTCCTTGGATATAAGCCACATTTTTGTCTCACTGACATGAGCGAGTTTAAATGCAAGCACTTTGGGTTCTCTAGGATGTGGTTCAGGTACCATTAAATGTGTCTAGGGAAAAAATAAACATGATATGTAGAATCACAAAGATATGCAACCCAAACCTCTGGATCCCACCACAATTGTTCCTTTATGGATCCTGATAATTCCTGATGGATTCTTTTTTTAAAAAAACCTTGTAGTAGATTGTGCCCATTTTGTACTCTGTTGGGAAAGCTTGAGCATTATACAATCAACAGTCCTGTACAGGGAAGAACTGGAAGAACCTGTCAGCTTTGGTTTCTCTCACTTTCTCATTTTTCCAATCTTGAATTTGTGTTGTCTCAAGCTTTGAGAATTTTTCGAGTCTTAAGTTCAGTTTGACCTGAACTTTGAGATTTTTCTTTTTAAGTCCGCATGAAAATTCATAAGCATTGTGTGTGCACACATCTCCTAATACCTGCATTTTGTATGTATTTTTCCTAATATACACAGTTTTGCAAACACATTTCCTAATATTATGCATTTTGAACATTATTTGATCAGGTGCAATACATTGCTGCCTGTAACCACATTTGAAAAAACACACACCACTGGACAGTGACTTAGGCCTCATTCATACATGCTCACACATAACTGGACTTCTCTACACTTGCTTATTGTAGATTTGGTTTATACATGCATGTTTACACATACATGCATGCATGTTCTTCACTTGATGGTGCAACATCTTAATAAGTAGCACACATGCACTGGCTATTGCACATCTAACATTGCAAACAGAGAGCTTCTGTATTTCCATGCCTTCTCTCAAACACAAATTATTATCAATGGGATCAGCTCACACATCCATCAAGTGTTTGGTAATCAATCAAGGGCTAGATATAAAGGTGTCAACCTGACCCTGCTCAGTGTGTAAACTTTAATTGAAGGTGTTGTTTAGGAGGTGTATGGAACAGGAACATGAATGTCCTGTCTGTGACTTTCAATCTTTGTGAATTCTCATATGAATGGACCTGATCCTGATTTCCTGGACTACTGTGCAAATTGGAACTTAGTTATCCAATGGCTTTTGCATTTCCCAAATGCTCTGATACATGCGCTCTCCCTCTCCCTCTGTCTGTGTGTGTGTGTGTGTGTGTGTAAATGTGTTTACAATTTTGTATATTCAGAGATAATACAGTCATGCCTTGGATTGAGAGCATAATTCGTTCCGGAAACGTGCTTGTAATCCAAAACACTCTTCTATCAAAACGAAATCCCCCAAAAAATATTTGTACAGAGATTTTTAATTTAAGCCGTACTACAGTACTTGTATTGCAAGACGTCGCTTGTATATCAAGTAATAAATAAATAAATAAATATTTAAAAATGTGCTTGTCTTGCAAAACGCTCTCAAACCAAGTTACTTGCAATCCAAGGTATTACTGTACATTTAGAAATGTGTATTTAAATACAAATGCAAATATGCAGACTAATGTAGAAACAAGATGGAAGTGATTTATGAATGAGCACAGGCCAAAGTGACATAGCCCAGAAATAACATTGATTCATCCACTCCTAGGTGTTATAGCTATGATTGTTCATTGATACAAAAATCATCACTTCATGTTGAAGTCATCAAGTGATAAACATGCATGTGTGAACCATCCCTTATTGCATTACTTGAAAAGCAGCATGAACTTTGTCCTGGGTTAAACAATATGTAAAAACACTTAAGTTTCCAAAATGTATAAAATGCTTTTTGATTGCTTTATTTATTGCAAAGGCATTTTAAAGACCATATATGCACACACACAATTCCCCCCGCCCAAGTTTATATGTGCTTTTTTGGGTGACTTGCAGAAACATGGATGCAATTTCCCAATTTTTATTATTTATTTATTTATTTATTTAACATGTTTGTCTACTGTGCAAAACAACGTAGTGCTGAGGGCATCATTTGAAATTTTATCCTGTAATGGTTATTTATGATAAATTTCAGCAATAAAAAAGGGACCAGTTTGGTGCCAATTTACCATTTAGCCATGACAGCAAAACTTTAGTAAATGGGAGATGGAAAGAGATGAGGCAGGGCAAAGGAAAGTTTTACAGCACTGGCGTTGCAGTGAAATGTCTCGTACTTGGTTCTCTGAAATCCATCTTCTCTAAAGTGACACAGTGACACATTGTGCCTCTCACCTTTAACTGATTTTCTTCACCATCTATTAAATAGATTCAATTCCATGCAGAAAGCCCCAGGTTCAATCCCTAACATCTCCAATTAAAAGGATTAAAAGAACCAGGTTCATGGGAAATACCTCTGTAGACTTACTGTAGGGTAAGGATCTTTGTACTTCCAAGGGATGTCCAAGTTTTGTTAACACGTTACAGTTTAGGTTTAACCAGTGATGTGCAAGAATTTCCTTTCTGTTCGCAAAGCATGCGGACATGTCCTGATGTCCTGTTTGCAATGCTGAATGAAAAGCAGGAGCACTTCATCTCAAGAAACATTTGGAAATTCCTGAATTTGCATTTGTATTTGAACAAAAAATGTGTTTGGGGTTTCTTTAAAAGTATTTTTTAAAGAAAAAAATAAAAAACTTTACAGTCCTATGTAAAGCAATCCTATGGCCATTACACAGAGTCTAGATAGCCATAGGGCTTTTTGGAATTCCAGCTGCAAGGTCAGAAAACAGCTCCAACCATGCAGCTGGGTCTCCGTGCTCAGAGGGCCCTCCTCACCCTCACAGCCAGCGTGGAAAGAACTGCACCAGCTGTATCTCTGAGGTCACAAGAGCGACCTTGGAGATGGGGTTTAGGGGTGTTCTGGGGAGCAGAGAGGGGAGGAGACAGGCACTGCCAAATTATGATATATATCCTGGCGGCACTTCAGTTTCCTTCCCTCCCAACTCTGAAGTGCCGGAGTTGCAGGGTGGGAGGAATGCGGAGGCAACCTTCACCTCCACGCTGCTCTTGCTCTCCACAGCATGCCCATAGTCCTCTGAGTTTGGAGGGTTACAGGCATCCCAACTGGATTGTGCCCTTAGTCAATTGGGGGAAAGTACATACTCTCTAAAAAATATGCACGTAAATGTGCACACTTATCCTGTTCAAACAAGCTGAAAAACAGGTCAAAGACGAAAATGGAAGCAAGCTGAAATGAGCCTGAAAGTGATTTTCTTTCAGATAATTTAGGTGAGCTTGAAAATCACTGGTTCTTCCATAGCTAGCTGCAGCAGCAAACTTTCAATAAGCAAGAAACAAGATGGTCCCATGATTGCTCTGAAATTTGCATCTTGTTTGGAGTCAGCTCCTTTCCATTTTGTTGTTTGGTTTGGTTTGGCAGACATTCATTCAAAACTAGCACATCTGTGTGACTGCACCAAAAGGTTGTCAGTGGGATAGCATGCAAAAAGTCCCAGGTTCAATCCCTGGCATCTCCACATAGGACCAGAAAAGATGGAGGGACTGTAGCTCAGTGGTAGAGCACCTGCCTTTCATGCAGAAGGTCCCAGGTTTGATCCCCAGTGTCTCCAAATAGACCTGGAAAGACTCCTGCCTGAAATCCTGGAGAGGAATTGCCTGTCAGGGGTGACAATACCAGGCGTAGATAGACCAACAGTTTGATTTAGTATAAGGCAGCTTCTTATGTCCCTGCACTGGAGGGCCACTGCCCAGTTGGGAAGCAATACTAGTCTATATGGGGTATGGACAAATAGTCTGAGAGGGTATTAAAAAGCTTCCTATTTTCCAACCTGCCAAGTGCCTGGGACAGCTAGGCAGACAGATGGGTGACCAGATAACCTGCCAGAGCAGAGGCAGAGAGAGAGAGAGAGAGAGAGAACTTTCCTTAGTGACAAATTGCCCAGACTAAGGGAATGCACCAGGTCCGTCTAGGTGCTTTATAGCAAACAATGCCATAGATTGGTTTTCTGGTTTCACATGATTCCCATGAACAGGAGGATTCTGGGATATGTTCCTAACTTGAACTGCCTGCAATCCTCTCATTTGAGCAGCAGCTCTGGCGGCACAAGGAAATAGTACCTGACCTGCAGGACTTCCAGTTCAGGCACTCACCATTAACAAAATAGTGAGAGTACAACTACCTTGCAGATCTCAACAGCTGCCCACCCTCTGCATTGATACTCCATGTTTTTGTACAGTTGTATGGACATTAGAAAGGTGAGTGATGCCAATGCATTGGAAGGGTGGGGATATACATTTTCTAAAATAAATCAATCTATGTACAATCAAAATCCATATTTAAATGTTAACACCAGTGATTGGGTGTTAGCATTTTCAATGCATTCTTTGCAGCTTTTATTGAACTATGGACTACAAATGTAGTAATATGAAATACATTGAAACTGCATCTTTGCTTCCTGATCTTTTATTTCTCTCTCTCTCTCTCTCTCTCTCTCTCTCTCTCTCTGTTTTCTCTATTTCCTGAAAGCCAGTCTAGTTACAACCCCCAGTTTTATGCATATTTCCACTTTTCTTTTTTCTTAGGCCACCACAAGTGATTTTGACCTTCCTCTTCCAGAAGTTCTGTCTCAGTAAAATAAAGTGTGTTTCTTCTAAAATAGCTGCTGCATTCCCCTTAAAATAGCTAACCTCTGTGTTTAGCTGCCTAGAAATCTGCAAGCTTGCACAGCCATCCATGGAAGCTACAGAAAGCAAAATGTCAGTTTGACATGAGCCAGAGGCACAATGCCTACGGTCTGGTCTGCTTTGGCTGAGCCTTCTCTCAAGGCATGCTGGGTTGCCTGTGGCTAGGGCAATCTGTCTGTGACCTTGAGCAAGGTTGCATGATCACTTGCTTGTGCCATTCTCCACACATGACCACCTAGACAAATGATGAAACTTCTACCTTTGATTCATGAACGTCTTTGGCATGCGACTCTGCGAGTGAGCACATGCTTAGGGATGCTTCCAAAATCCCCTAATCCAGATTTCTTCCCAGTTTGGGAATTCTGAATGAACTAGCCTTAATTAATGGACTAGATATATAGATATCTATCTATATAGATATATAGATGTACATAGATACAGATGTAAATATACATGAAGTTTGGACAGAGCACTATGTATGTGTAGTAGTTTTTGAAAGCTTTCAGTTACCTCATATCTCCTCCCTCCTCAGTAGCACTAATGTGTGCATGTGTGTGTGAGCGCACATTGGTAAAAAATACTGCATCAAAAAGCAAATTTGATGTGACATGTGCATGACTCTGTCAAGGTCATTTTTGTTTAGAGCTTTACTGATATGCAGGTGCGTTTGTATACGTTATGTTCATCAGCAAATGTGAGTACCAATCTCCCATTGCACACATTCAGCATGCCTGATGCAGAAAGGAGAATATGTACATAATATGTTCATGAAGAGGGAATTGTGTAGAATATAGATGTGTTCTAATGGGCTTCGGGTAGGGATGTATGGATTTTGTTAAATCCATTCTATCTGCGTTTCGTGGATTGTCAGGCACCTTTTGTTCCATCATCCACTCATTGATGGAATTGGATTTTCTCCCTATTTCCAGAACTTGCAATCATTCACAGTTGCACAAATTTGCACTTCTGAAAATGCGCAACAAAACAACAAAAAAAACCCGCCCAAAATGTGTGTTTTCATGCTTTAGCCTTTGGAGGGAAATGCACATTTTTGGTTGGCATTTTTATGTTTAATATTTTTCTATGACTAAATTTGCATAAAACTCCTTTAAGTTAAAAAAAATGGTTGGTAAGTTCACAGAGTCCATGTGACTAGGGAAAAGCTGGTCTACTGAGGAATCTGCAGGTCAGATTCATAGAAATTCAAAAACATTGCAATCCATTGTGAATTTCTCCAACAGCCCTAGCAGATAATGTGCAAATTCAACTATGTTTTTTTGTAGATCCTCTGGTCATTATGCACAAATTTCCAACAGGCCTTGGAGAATGTGCATGTTTCAACAGAATACTGAACCTTCTCTGGGCATTATGCACATTCTCCAGTTAATGTGCACAGTCTCCAAGCAACATGTCTTTGCTTTTATCTGTAGTTCAGAGGTGGGGAATCAGCTGCCCATGGGCTGCATGCAGTCTGTTGTCTAATTTTATGCAACCAATGGTGTCATCTCCTGCCAATTAGCTGAGTAGCAAAGAAAAGGGGATGTAAGGCTTTGGTCCCATTTTCCCTGCTGCTTAGCTATTCTCTGGTTATCATCTAAGCAGTGCGGCTTGGGGAGATTGTTCTGGGAGGGGATGCCTCCCTTTCTGCCACAATCCTCATAAATGCTTCCCTCTGCATGTCTATTAAGCTTAGGAAAATGTTTAATAGCAGCATGGAGGTGACAATATTAATTTGGATGGCTGGGGTCCCTGGGGCAGAGGCTGAATTTAGACTTTCTACAATTTATTTATTATTTATTTATTTATTATATTTATACCCCACCTTTTTTCCTGCAAGGAACCCAAGGCGGATTACATAATCCTCCTACTCCATTTTATCCTCACAACAACCCTCTGAGGTAGGTTAGGCTGAGAGTGACTGGCCCAAAGTCACCCAGTGAGTTTCATGGCTGAGCAGAGACTCACTCACAATGGTGTCCTTGACGGCGCTCCTGTAGTGAATGGCTACCATTCATTCCTATGGAAAAATATCAAGTGCTGCACTTGGGGGTGGGAGAGACAATGTTACACCACATCCCTGAATGTGTGATCCAGCAAGCTGTGTCTCTGTAATTCACTAGTAGTGGAGGGTCTTACACGTATATATATTTTTAACTTTAATATGAAATGTACATGGAACTAGGAGCTAAAATATATGTTATCATTTTTTTGTCAAAATTCAGAAGGAAGTCCAACCATGAAAAAATTATGAATTTACTGTTTGATCAGAGTAGTTATGTCATGTTCAGAACAGCAAAATCCATTCTTAGTAGCTTTGAAACAGCGTTCAAAATTCAGTGAGTCTAGGTAAGCATGTACTTGTGAAATTTATAGCTACAATATTTTTTTCTTGTCCACTGTCTGGCCTTTTAAACAACATGTGTTTAAAGAGAGAGAAAATCTGGACTCTCAACAGTTGACATATAGATAGATAGATAGATAGATAGATAGATATACTGAGCTGCTATTTTTTAAATTATTTTCTTCTCCTAGAAGGAACATTTTACTACTACATTTTATTATATCTGGGTTGATTGTTATTAATTGAATTTCGTTCTTTGCTTCTGTGAGCTGCTCAGAGAGCATATGCTGATGGGTGGCCATATACATTTAGAAATAAATAAATAAAGTGGACACCAGGTAAGTCTCCTGGGCGAGATAATCCCATAAATGAGGTGTCACCCCTGAAAATGGTTCTTTCTTCAGTCTACAAAGAGCCATGGGCACAGGTCTACATTAGAGGGAAACATGCATTCCAGAATGGACCTCTGCTACATTTTGCTCTAAGCACGGTGTTGAGTGTGGGAGATGCGATGAATACCCACATGAAAGAGGGCACAGTTTAATGGATTAGAATGGGCACTAGGAATGGGCAAATGTATCAGTTTCACTTTCTCCTGCATTCAATGTTTCTTAACTCTTAAGTTCTTTCTCTCTTTAATATGAGGAATTTGCAGAGTTTGGTAAATTCTTATCAAAAAGGAATTGGAACGAAATTCTCACCCATCTGTACCAGCCAATTTCAATAGGTACAGCTGAGAGGACCATGATGTACCTGCCTCTCATATTTCTGTAAAGTATGAGGAACCTGTCAGGGGAAAAAAAAAAGAGAGGTGGCAAGTTGCAACCCTAATTCAGCACTAATACAGTTGTATACACAGGTATTTGAACCCAGACTTTTAAGAGCAAAGAACTCAAAGCCCTTTGAGTGGTGGGAAGGTTCTGTCAGTGTTGTCTTCTCCCACATTCAATTTTCATTTTATTTTTCAATCTCAAGCTCTTTTTGTCCTGAATATGTTGGGGAAATGAGAATTTTGGTATATTCTTATCAAAACTGAACTGAAACTAAATGCTCACCCATCACTAATTTTAGGCAAACAGAAAAAATCAGCTTCACTATAGGAAGGAGTATTGTCAGGACCATCACACACAACACACGTGCCCACACTTTGCTTCTCTCTTTCCACAAAGTTAACTCCACAAGTGTGAACTGATTCTGAACTGATAGTAATAGAATCAAACAACTCAAAAGCATCCAAAGATAACCAGATAGCAAAGACAGCAGAAGCTGTGTGTATTTTTATGGTCCCCCCCATGATTGCTTATGTTCATCAATGTTACTCTATTAATATAGAAAACTGATCTGGAAATAGAAATCTGAAGATCAATACTCTCCTTCAGATTTTTTTTTTAATCTTCCAAATTACTCAGGTTGCAACATTCCATTGATTAATCATTCAGCTTAATCCAATAAACAAACAAAAACCTTTGGGTCAACAAAAAAGAAAGCCAACTGCAGCGTAGCCCAGAAGTTACTGACTTCTGTCATCCCACTCTGTCCGTGGCCCAGTCAGTCAAGGATGGGACAATGGTTTGGGAGGGCAAAGGTGGTGCTTATGAAATTTCCCAGCAGCTATTTCAGTGTGGGCTTTGTCAAGGAAATCTGGTGCACCCTTTCTCACTCCCCAGGATAATGTTGCTGCCCTCATCATGGTGGAAGGCTATCAGAGCTGTGTGAAGACTACTGTCATGCCTGACCCAGACCAAGGCCAGGATGATGCTTCAGACGAAGACCCTGACATTGCAGAGCCTAAGGACCCTGTGGGACACCCCTGACTCGTGATACCCTAGACACCTCCTTAAGTTGTGGAGAAGCTATATTGTACCCTTAGCAATGAGGGACCCTGAGGATTCCAAGACAGCCCCCCCCCCCCGAGGGGTGTACCTCACCCATGGAGTCAGAGGAGGAGGCAAGCATCCACCCAGAGTACACCAACACCAGAAGATAGAGGCACACAGCCCACCACTCAGAGGTGAAGTGCATGCCTCAAGGCCCACAGCAACCAGACTCCTCAAGAGTAAAGGTGTACTCAAGGGCAAGGGGTTCCTTAGAAGAAGGAAGTCTCTGAAGCCAGCTCTAATGGCTTGCAGCTGTACCTGCGTGTGCACTGAGAGACATGACCATACAAGCTCTCAGTTGAGACCTGCAGCAGCAGCAGCAGCAGCATTGCCTTGATTTCATCTCCCAGTTTCTTACAACCTAGTTTTCCTGATCCTGTTTCTTTTTTGCGTGGATCTTTCACGTTGCTGAAACCTGGACTCATGATGAGACCCTGTTCCCTTGCATTGTGCTTGATCCATATTGCTTGCCTGTGTTTGACTTTGGTTGGCTCTGCCTCATCCACTGCATACATTTGGCTTGCCCTTCTTCTCAACCAGCAATACCATGCTTCTCATCTCTGCCTGCCTTCTGATTTCGCTGAATGGATTTGCCCCCATAGTCCTCCCCAGGAATGAGCTTGAACTGGACATGGCAAGACAACTTCTACCATTCTGTTGGGTATAGATGCAACATGTCCACCCGAATAGTTCAGGATACAGATTAGCCTCTCTGGAGTATGCAGTTAGGGCATTACTGCACTAGCAGTTTTATTTTAAAATGTTGATCATGCAGGGTTTTTTTTTAAACGGTCTCAATATAATGGAGTGTAATTAGATAGCCTTTCTCGGTAAAATGTATTGGTCATTGGGGTGAATTGAAGCAAAACAAATTTAGTAATGATGATGTTTTAATATTTAATAATGTTCAAATAAAATAGCAAATCGATAAATAACTGAAACACTGGGTCATGTTCACTCCCTTTTAGCAAATAACTAAAACTCTGGATCATGTTCACAACCATCCCTTTTGATGGTTGTGCTTGTTTTCTGCATTTTCTTCATCTGTTATTCTTCAATCACTGAATTCAGCCACAAGTGTTTACACTTCCACATTGAAAGTTATGTATATTTCTTTTCTTTCCTTCCAGCTCTTGGCATTAAGTTTAAGATTTGTTTCCTGTCTTTCCATGTAATTAATCATTAAAATCACATATATCTGTGGGCAGTAAACTAGATTGACACATGGATTATGACTATTGTTTCCACATTTATTCATTTAGAAGGCTTATATCCAGTTCTAGCCTGGGAGTTCTGATCAGTATGCAACGATTTTCATGATATGTATTAAATTTATATCCCACTTTTCCACTAAAAACAGTGCTTAAGGCAGCTAACAAAAATGAAGATAATGTAGAATAAGAATTAAAACATAAAACACATATATTTATAAACATCAGTTAAAACACATCCATTTAAACACATCAATAAAAAAAAGAAAGAAATTAACAGTACCCACCAAATTAAAACCTGCCCCAAATCTAGTGTCACAGTATCCTTATCCCTTCAGTGAGGTTTGGGCTTAGCCTTTCTGAGTATATGGACTTGGGTGCATTGAGATACTGTTATATTTCCACCAGTTTCTGGAACTTTATGTAAGTGAAATGTCTGTATATGAGACATCCGTGTGTGTGTGTGTGTGTGTGTGTGTGTGTGCAGGAAATCTATATTTCATTTGATGTGTTTTACAGCTCTCATTACATCATATTTTATGAATGCATCTAGTTAATAATTAATACATCATATATATATATATATATATAATTTTGATAGGGTGCCATCCAAGACTACTCAGCCAAATGGTGCCTGACCTAAAGGCAGTGGGCTGGATCCAGACTTAGTCATACTTAGAATAGACCCATTGAAATCAATGGGTTTGCTGTAAGTATGTCTATGTCTGGATCCAACTCATGTATCAAGCTTTATTGGAAACCAAACCGCAAAATCATTCTTTAGTACAGGGATGTGCAAGACTTTGCTCTTTCCCATTATCTTGGCTATCCAAGTTCAGCAAAATGGATAAGAACTGGGCAAAGCCTTAACCCCATTTTTTTAGATTGGAATAATACCTCTGTATAAACTGCAGATAATCATGCACCTTCAGATCAAAATTGCAGAAAGAGATACCAATAGGAATCGTGGTACCATCAGATCTTGCCATTTTGCTACTAGTTCATCTGGAGGAGTGAGGCTCAAAATGCAAACCTGAGCTAATTTGGTAATGGCTGCAAATTACTAGCCCAGTATATGATAGCATGGAAAAGCTACCAATAAAGCATTAGGAGGAACATCATTGGTCAATTATATGTTGTTTGAAACTGACACATGTCTACTGGGTTAGAGGGAAGGAAGGAAAGAAGAGTGCACATAGGAAGTCTAGGAATGGCCACTGGTTAATTGCATTATTGGGAGAGAAGCTATGGTCTATGGTTAAACAAATAGGTCAATTTCATATATTGATATGAATGGAAGCAAGAGGAATCTATCTAAATAACTGGTACTGTAAAATGATGTGAAAGATTATGCAATGTAATGAAGTAGTAGCAAACAGACCTGGCTTAGCATGGGTTGGAATAGCCCTAAGTTTGATACAGCAGAGCCTACAAGCAAACTTACACAGATGTCAGAGTTGGCTACATTGTGCCTGCTATGTCAGAATTAACATGCCTGCTGGCACCCCTACGTATGGCCTCTTCCATAGTGCATCCCTATAACTTCCTAGGGGAGGGATCTGTCAACTCCATTCCCCTGAGAGAGGTACCCCACAGTTGGGGAGGGGACAGGATATGTCTATCCCTTGGCCTACTTAGTCTTGGCCCATCAACACACAAATACAACACACAGCTTGTCTGAGTGTGGAAAGCTAAGCAGGGTCAAACCTGGTTATTACTTGGATGGGAGACCCCTCCTCTAGTTTCCTGCACTGAGCAAGGGGTTGGACTCGATGGCCTTGTGTAGGCCCCTTCCAACTCTATTATGAATCCCCTGGCTTCAAACTGTATGGACTACAAAGCCATGTGCTGGTTAGGGAAGTCTTCCCCTAGTGACTCAAGAGGTTACTGCAGGCATCAATCACATGGTCATGGACACATTGAAATTTATTAAAATTGATTTTTTAAAAAAACACACGTGTGTGTGTGTGTGTGTATCTATCCCCAAGACACACAACACTAGGATCTCCTTATCATGAATGCCTACATTCAGATGTCTAGCTTTCTTGGCACTATGGTGCTGACAGGAACAGACACACATCCTCTTTTATTATTAAAAAGCTTCCTTGTGTAACCTGTATGGAGAAACATGCAGTAAATACCCCCAATGAACCCTCTGAACCGTAGACCCCTTACACAATCTATTATGTGCCTATTAGTCTGTGTTGTTTCCCAGTGTCACAAAGGAAGGCAAATACTCAACCTGAATGACAGCATAACAATCCTTTCTCCTTTAATTGCTCCTTTGGTCTGAGTTCAGCAGAAGGAAAAAAAAATACTTTTCTCTCTGGCACAAAATATCAAACAGAACTCTCACTTTCTAACTCATTATACTGCATGTATGAAATCTGTACAACTATGATGTCTCTTCCCATTTGGCCAGCAGCCTGAGGAAGAAAACGTCTGAAATTTCTTGATGCCTCAAAAGGCTACAAAGGATGCACAACTCAGTGTGAAAACCATCCTTCTTGGAGGCTCAAATATTCAAAAGAAAAAATTCTGCCTCCCATATGCATCTGAGGAAGTCCACCACTTGAAAGAAAGAGGTGAAAACAAAACAAAAACAAAACAAAAAATGAGAAATTGATTTGCTAATGGGATATAGCAGTTTCATGAGGTAACCTCAGTAGTTCAGTAATACAGCATGTGATTTGCATGAAAAATGCCCCAGGTTCAAACCCTAGGTCTCCAGAGAGGACTCAATAGGGATGTGTACATCTAGTATCACTTTCTGCTGCATCTGGATTGTTTTTTTGTTTTATTTTGTTTTGTTTTTAAATGTTTTGTTTTTTCTCTCCCAAATATAAAGACCTTTTTCATAAATTCTCATCTAGAGCAAACTGAAATGAAATTCTCACCCATCCCTTGGAAAAAATCCTTTTGAAAGCCTGGAGAGCCCTTGTCAGTCAACATAGACAATACTGAACTAGATGGGCCAATGGTCTCACTCCATAGAAGGCAGCTCCCAGTGTTCCGTGTGGCAACTTCAGACATCATCCACTAATGAAAAGAAAATGGTATAAGAACATAAGAAGAGCCATGCTGGATCAGACCAAGGGTCCATCTAGTCCAGCATTCTGTTCCCACAGTGGTAGCTTGATTTGATGTGACTGATAGGACACATACAGAAACTTTCCCAAGGGAGATCTGTAATACAAACCAACTTGTTTTAAGCCAGTTAAACAGTTCCCCCAGTGATTCCTAGGAATGATATGTAAGTGAAGTTGTTGAAGTCTCTCCAGTTACTTACTTCTGATCAGTTTGGTTCTCAGGATCCCTTGGGGAAAGCCATATACTGATTTAAGCTTGCAGTGTAGACATGAGATATAGAGAGATAAATAATTTTGTGTCCAGCCTGTTAATACACAGTAATTAATTAGCCACAGTGTAAAAATCAGATAGCACTTTAAGATAGACAGTGTAAATGTTTCTACATTAAAGTGCTACACTTGTATATCAACTTTGGCCAATGTTCCAATGTGCATGAACTATATATATGGATGTTCATATGGTTAAGAGCCACAATAAACATGCACACCACAGTCTCACCCCAATAATCCCACACATGAAGCCTCAAACACAGCTTCTTAATTCCTCCCTAATTTCTTACTCTCAGTCCCCAATGCCACAATCCCCTTTTCCCCTTCTCATGAGTTGCCTGATATTCCTTCGGCTCTCCTTCACCACCAGGGGTGTGTCAAACGGTCCAGAGAGATTTTACTCATCTTAATGAAATACCATCATCATCATCATCATCATCATCATCATCATCATCATCATCATCTCGCCTTTTTCCCAATACTGGGACTCAAGGCGGCTCTGGGACTCAAGGCAGCTTTACATTTCAGTGGGATGTGACTAAAAGTGGAACTTGGTAGTAATGGAAGGCTAGAGGGACACCATCTACCCACCCTCCTACAATTTCTGCCTCCCATACCAGTTTGTCTTACTGTCATGGTTTGTTTTTTTTTCTTTTCTTCCCACAATCTTCCTAAGAGGTTTGTCCCCAACCCGGAATTCCTGAATTTTCCTTGATGTAAAATATGATGTCAAAATAGGCCCTACAAGTAGGAAGGTTGATGGCTCCTACTTTACGCAGAAGACTTTGGGAATATCATTAAAGCACAGAAAATGGCCCTTTACTGAATTTATGGTTATGCTTTGATGGCAACAGAGGCAACAAATTGTCTTGGGCCATGTCTGATCTTGTGGCAACATCTCTACTTATGAGTATGGTTTATTATTTTTGCCATTTCCTTTACTTTAATGCTCTGCATATATTTCTCTTGTCAGAACCTACTTTTTCCCCCTTCTTCTGATACCCAATTGAACATTTTGTTCTCAAAAAAGTTTTTTTTTCTGTGGTTTGTTTTTGTTTTTTTAAACCATTTGGCATTTGATCATCTGAGTAGGGAAAAAAATCAATGTATTTTAATGTAGAACAGATTTATCACACTTTCTATTTATGCAAAATTCTATTCCAGTGTTATTTTATATACTCGTCTGATAGTTTTTCTCCCATTCTGGTTTACATGCAGTTTTGGAAAGCGAAGGTGATGAATTAAAGGCATTCATACGGGCATTCACAAGATTTTCAGAAAAGCACACACAGAGTTAAAACACAAACTAAAAAGAAAGGAAAGGTAAAAGATTGCCAGGTTTCCTCTCCCCCCCCCCCATAGAAATTATGCACCTAATTGTTTAAACAGCAACTGAAAAACTACTAGCAAGAAATTGCACAGACCAGCAAGTACTTGTCTGGCACAAGGTTAGTAATAAAATCAAATTTACAGCCACTGACGTTCCCAAGTCTTGACACAGAAATTACTTCTATTGAAATCTTCGTATTCTCACCCAGCTAGTTTGAAGCCAAGTAATTCTAGGGATGGCTCCCAGAGATAATGAAAAATAAACTCTGGGGAAAAGAAGTCAAAATATCAACATTACTGTGAAGCATCAAGAAAGAAACAATAAAAGATGGAATAGCTGTTGTAATTTATGGGGGTGAAAACACACACACACACACACACACACACACCACCAGGAAAAATACACATGTATACAGAGGTGGAGGTGGAGAAGGACGAGGGCCCAGTTCAGACACACTTGCAAGATATGTCCCCCACCCCATTACACTCAGCATTACATACAACATTAATATGAGTGTTTACACATGGATGACCAGTGTATTCAATCTCTCCCCCTCTTGAAGGGAATAAACCATGCAAACCAAATTTCATCATACCTGATGTTATCTCTTGTTGGAGATGGACAGTGGGCTTGCCTACTCCTCCAACATGCAAATGGCATGTGTGTGCTAAGCGCATCTGAACATTCTCAATATAGCACTGAGGGTGGGAATCAGATTACACCTCCACTATCTGAAATGTAGTCAAACCCAGTGAGTGAGATGTATAGATCTTCTTCTTCTTCTTCTTCTTCTTCTTCTTCTTCTTCTTCTTCTTCTTCTTCTTCTTCTTGATTAATCCTTTTGAGCTGGACACTCCTGGTGGACTTGGGATTGAGTGGAGCAGGGCACAACAATAGCAAAGCCTTGCAAAAGCACAACCAATCAGCAATCCAAGCAAGATGGCCAGCAAAAAGGACTATTCAAAAGAGCAGCCAGGAGTTAAGCTGTGGCTGGTCACTGAAACTGTGTCAGAGAGCAAGCAGGGGAGGAATGGCATACACCAAGGAACAGGAAATAGTGCCCCATCAGGATCAAGGCATGGACATGACAGGGGTACCTTTTTGCTCAGTAAAGGCCTAAGAATTAGGGCAGTTTCATATGATATGTGTTTTGTACTTCGGTACAGCTACAGAAACTAGTTGAAATATTCTTAGGATCTGGGTGGGGCTCAGGATGGGAAGTTGAAAATGTTTTTGTAAATGCACTCAGATTGATTCTCTCCAAGTCCAACAGCCATCATTAAGTGGCTGCTATGATGTTGTTTCAATGATACTGAACTCTACTAAATGCCTGAGCACAAGGTTAAGGTGAATAATAAGAGACATATGTTTCACAACCAGTTTCTATTGTAAGTGGAACGGAACAGGTGTCTTGTTGGTTTTGGCTGTTATTTCTCTTGAATAACTGAATGACCCTTTGTGTTCCATCATTCACTCTTCAGCCTCACCTGGCTTTCATAATGCAATATATGACTGATCCTTTTAATTACTATTGGGTGCTAAGTAAAGGTGTGTGTGTGGGGTGGCATTTTCTGCCATTTTCAGAGCTGGTAAGAGAACTATTCAGATTTTGTTTTTTGGGGGGGTTGCTTTTTTATGGCCATGAGGGCCCTAAGTAAAGGTGGGGGGATGACAAAAAGCATAATTGTTCCACTGGGAGTTTCTGTTCTGAGGAATGTTCCAGGCTGCTACCTGGGGAGGTGAGATGCCATCTGAAGCTGTAGTAAGGCTTGTTCATTTGATAAAGAAAGGCGGGCAGAAAATCTCTCAGCATCTCATATTTAAAAGGACAGAGAGAGAGAGAGAGAGAGAGAGAGAGACTTTAGAATTTCAAACCGCTGCACTCCCGAAGATTGAATCTTCAGGGGCATTTTTGCCCCCTTCCACAAATTGGGGGGGGGGGGGGAATAGGCCAAATCCTTCAGCTCAGCACTAGATCTAACCAGAATGCTGAACTTTTGGCTCAATCCATCAGCGCACTTCTGGTGCTGCAAATTTGTCTATAAACCATACGCGTATAATATACTCATTTGACCATTACATATGTAAGACTTAAAACGCACAGAGATTTAAAACAAAGTGGATTCCTTTATGACCCAGAGAACAAATGGCCCTCTGTACAGGAGATTGGCCTGCTGCTACTGATTTCAGACAGCATGTTGAGTTGAGTTTATTAAAGGCTTCAAACATTTATAAACCTCCAGAGACACGGGGATCTAATGGATGCCATTTAATGTTAAATCAGTGGTGTAAAGAGAGAGGTTCCTTCTTCGGGTCTTGTGGGACCAGTGCTGTGTCTCCTTGAGCACACAGCCTCTTAATTGTAGTGCATCTTATAATGATTAGATCTATTGTTAGCAACAGGCCTTTGTCAGGGCTCACGGCCCTGTGATGAATAGGAATTTCTCCTTCATTCCTTTGGATTGCAAAGCCTAAAGTCAAAACTGAGCCACAGACCCCAATTATTAAGTGATTAATGAAATTGTAATTGCCACCCTTTAGTCTGCATTCATCACCTGGTTCAGTATTAATCATCACAGGCGCTGGGAAAAGGAAAAATATTTTCCCTCTGAAGGACTCTAGATGGATGGGGAGGGGTGGAGGGTGGAAGACACTGCACAACAGGACAGAGTAGACACCAGTTATTAAAAGCCAAGTTCTGTAAAGCAAGTTCAGTTTAGCTGAAGGGCAAAACTTGCAACAGGCTTAACGTCTGGGTGCTGAGAAGGACAGACTCTGCCATCTTGTTGCTACCGGAAAATGGGAAGTAGTTCTGCCCACAAGCCACATGTGGTTCAAGAGGCGGAAACGGTGGTAAGTTTCAAATGCCTCTTGAAAACACACCTAATCACACAGGTTTTCCCTGACCTGCGAGGGACCTTGTTACTACTCTGTTGTTATTGTTATAGTATTGTCATGTTTTTTAAATGTATTGCAGCACATTCCTATCGCTGCTAGACAGAGTCTAGATGGCCATAGGATTATTCGGAATCCCAGCTCCAACCTCAGAAACTCTCCGAGGTCAGAGCTGAGACTCCGAGCTCGGAGCGCCCCCCACCCCCAGCCAGCGCGGAAGAACCATGCCAGCTGCCTCATCGAGGTCGCAAGAGCAACTTTGGAGATGGGGTTGAGTGGGCATTCTGGGGTTGGAGAGGGGAGGAGATAGGAGCCGCCATGATGAAGTATGCTGATGATGCCTCAGCCTCCTTTTCTTGTGCTCCAAGGTTCGATGCGTAGATGGCTGAAATTGACCATCTAAGTGTTTTGCAGGGCGGGAGGAGTATGGATTCGACCTTCACCTCCGCGCTCCTTGTGCCTTGCATGACATGCCTGTAATCCTCCCAGTTTGGAGGGCTATGGACATCCATATTGGATGGCCCCTTAATTATTCATTATTTTATCTGGGCTGTTGTGTTGTATTTTAATGTGAACTGCTTAGGGATTCTAACATATTAAATGGTATAGTGGTATTTAAAATAAAATAAAATAAAAATAATAATAATGGTTCCCTCCCTAGTCCAATGTCCCACTGTGGTAGGTTGCTTGAGAGTACATTTCCTCCATCATGCAATAGGCCCCACCCATTTTCTAAACTGTGCAGTCATTAGGTCATATTAATGTGGAAACTGCTTACTACTGAGTGGGGATCAAGCCACCTCCAGAATCACCATGTGCAAGGTAGAATCCTTACTGTGTGCAAGGAATATGGAAGAGAACGAGGAGGACAAAATGCCTTCCTTGCTGTGGAATAATGGTTTGCCAAAAATGCCAATGATGTTCCTGAAAACCATGGGGTTCCTTTTCAGCTCATCAAGGTTTCCTCTGTAATGGCAGACAACTTGCCCTGAAAGATAACTTGCCCATCACTAATCAATCTTCTCCAGCATGGTGCAGCTGCAGGGCAAGCTGTGTGTGTTCTAGGGGGCATTATCAGTTCCTGTGAACTGTTATGAGCCAGTCCAGTTGAACTGACTGTCTTTACACAATAGTAGCACCAGAACTAGGGAAGGTAACAAGACTTGTCCTGATGGTTCATAATGGTGATCTTACTCCTGCCATTTCATCAGGCTCGTCATGAGCTTGACTCAGCACCATTCACATGTACCTTTGTGATGGCACTGTGAAGTCCAATTGAACCAGGAGGAATTGAAAAAGCCAGTTTCTGAGTGGCGATGGATGCCTTGAGCATGCTCAGAATCATATATTACTGCCTGGAAGGTGGAGACTGAGGAGTAAGGAATCATTAATAATTGCCAGCCTCTTCATAACCAGTTTCTCTCTCCCCTAACAAATTAAGTTTGGAAAGGGGGGACAGGGTGCAAGTGGACAGTTGGTGACACCCGAGGGTTTATGGAAAGCTCCAGTCCAGGAAACCCTGAACTTTCTCCAAGAGTTCTCAGTGGTGGTGGTGGTGGGGAGACTGAGCCAATTATGAACTGAACTGAGCAATCACTACCCAGATTCTTCCTCAATTCACATGGGTCACTTGTCAGACCAGTCAATGTGGAAAAATGAAACACACTGCTGCAGAGGAACATGATGATTATGATGATGATGATGATCTACTATTGTTATTATGGAAGTATATGTATACTTCCATAAGAGGAAATAATGTTCACTTATTTATCGCAATCCATTGTTGCAGTCTTACAGGGAAAACGTAAGATCTTACCTAGCGCATGTTGATGTAATTCACCATGCAAGAAGTGCTGGAGGGGGCTAAATTGGGTCACCAGAGTAAATAAATAACCACAATGAATGATGAAATAGGAATAATAAAGTGCTATAGGGATCCATTACATTGTTCAGACAGACATCTTGTCATTTACTGTATGAGATAAGGCCAGTATTATCTATCTGGCTGTCTGGAAATTCAGTAATACACTAAGCAACAAAGTGATACACAATTGAGTTATAATGGTTAAAAATAGGTTGCTACAAATATCTGAGAGAGCCTTCATTCCGTCAGGAAGAGCCTTATGCAGTGCCAGTTCCCAGATTTGGGGGCTGTCAGACAAGGATCTCTTATCTTGGAAGAAGGGGGGCATTCACACTAAGGACTCTCTCTACCTGCTGCCTCTGAACTTTTTAGTGCTCCATGCAAAATCAGAGAAGTGATCATGTTAGAGCAGGATTGGAGGTTCAGGACCCATGGCCAGTCAAACATGTTCAGCTAGCCTGTGGCTTACGCTGGCTCAGCTTGTCTGAGTGTGGAAAGCTAAGCAGGGTCAGACCTGGTTATTACTTGGATGGGAGACCCCTCCTCTAGTTTCCTGCATTGAGCAGGGGGTTGGACTCGATAGCCTTGTAGGCTCCTTCCAACTCGATGATCTATGAAATCTATTAAATCTAACCTACCTCATAGGTTGTGAGGATAAAAGGGGGTAAGCCCACATATGCTGCCCAAGAGCAGCCCATTATCCATGGGTGAGACTGAAGTTCAATCCAGACAAGACAGATTTGTTGTTAGTAGGTTGTTCCTCTGTTCAGATACGTGGTGTTCAACCTATTCTGGAAGGTGCTGCATTCCCCTAAACATTCAAATTCATAACTGGCGGTTGCTCTTAGATCCATCACTGGCATTGGTGGCCTCTGTGGTAGAATGCCTTTTACCAGCTTCATCTGGTATCCCAGCCACAACCCTATCCAGATGTGAATAATCTGGTTTAGCCTGGTTTCAGTGGTCCATGATTGGGCAGCCTTCAGTTTGGATTACTGCAATGCATTGTGTATGTGGGGCTGCCTTTGAAGATGGTCTGGAACCTTCAGTTGGTGCAGAATATGGTAGCAAGAGTTCTAACTGGGATCGGACATTGAGCTTTTCTACAGAAGGCTGTTAATCCACTGTGGGTGCAGTCCTATTGATTGCACCCTCAGTGATCAGAAGTCCCCGAACTCAGAGGCTTCTGATCATCCAGTACAGGGTGGGAGGAGCATCTGAAGCAATCTTTGCCTCCCCATCTTCCCGCCCTGCAGATTTCACTAGATGAACTTTTCAGCCTGTCTAGTGATGGTGCTTCAGAGGGGGAGTGAAGGAGGCTGGCAGAGAGGCTCAGGATAGCTCATATCCTGGCCTTTCCAGTCTCCTCCTTCCCTGCCTACCAGAATGCCCCTTTTCCTCCTCTCTGGGGTCAATTTTCCAACCTCAGAGGGGAGTCAGTGCAGTTTTTTCCATGCTGCCTGTGAGGGGGTGGGGGAGGGGGGAGTCAGATATCTGACTCGGCCTTCTTGGAACACTGTCTCTGACTTCGGGGGGGGGGGATTTCCACTATTCTATGGCCCCTCAGACAATGTCTAAGGGTCATAGAATTGTGCCCTATAACTTATTTCAGTTTCGTCCCAGTATTCAGATCCAAGCACTACACAAAGAGCATTTCTGTTCCTGCTTTTTCACTGCATGACCTCTAGTTGGCACTGTGGTATGGAGGAATAGCACAAATACACAAATGGAAAAGATGTTTTCTTTCACTTTCACAAATAATACCACATTTCCCCTGCTTTAAAAAAAAAAAATTGCTGTGCTGTTTAAAAACAGAAGTGAAACTAGAGGGTCATGATGTCATCTAAAGAACCCATAAACAACTGTGAGCAGGGAATGAGGAATGTACAATAAATGCTTCGTGTAGAAAAGCTCATTATGAACATATTGCCCTGGTTCTATTTGCCTTGATTGACACATGATCCATTTCAGAGCTCAACCCAGAGTGCTGATGTTGGCCTAGAAAGCTCTGCATAGTTTTGCCTCTCATTTATCTAAAGGCACACTTCTTCCTGTATGCACCTATACAAGTCCTATGATCATTGATAGAGGTGGCTACAAGAGACAGGGACTTTTAAGCAGTGGCTCCATGGCTGTGCAATACTCTCCCCGGAGAGGCTAACCTGGTGCCTATGTTAATATCTTTGCAATGCGGGGGGGGGGGGTAAAAGCCCATCCTTTTTGTTTTCATTCTCCCAATCCTTTTAACATCATGTTGTTATCAATTTAGCATGATTTTAAAAGTGGCTATTAATATTTTAGCATTTGCTTCTATGGAGGCTAGTATGTTTTTGGTCATATGATGATGGCTGGTATTGAACTTACTTCTAGTGTTGCATCATTTCTGATTGGATTCAATGGCATTTCATGTTGCTAAATGATTTGTAATTGCTTAACTGCATGTCGGCTAGAGAACTTGGGTTATGGGGCAACTAACAAATACAATAAATATATACACGAATAAATAAAATAATGGACATCTTGTAGACTAATTTCAGGAAGTTGAAATGAAGCTCAACAAAACAGAGCAGTGCCTTCAAATAGAAGAGCTCAAGAGGGAAACATTGATTTCCTGAATATTAGAACTGCATGTTATTAAAGTGTCATGAATTTGTACTATTCTTACTCATTGGGGGAAGGCAGAAGTGGCTGGCATTCATCAAGTGGCCTACATAATGCAACTAAGTATTACTTCATGGGGGAAATGACCTATTTCAGTCCTCAAAGAGAAGGCCTCAAAATTGAAAAGTGGAAAGTATGTTACCTTGTGGCAAACTTTTTGACAGAACAGAAGATTCACAGGCAGCTCAGCATCCTTCATGACAGCTGCAATCATGGACTTCTCTTCCGCTGAGATAAGAATGTCTTGAAGTGGCCTGGTCTAAGTTGGGGGTTGGCAAGCAAACATTGCCCCCCCCCCGCCGCTGCCTGCATTGCTCCCTGACACCTCTTTCTTTCTTTCTTTCTTTTTCTTTTGGAGGAAAAAGTCATGGCTTGCTGCTGAAAGTCAGTTGCAAACTACTACAGAATTGACGAATTTAGCTCATTTTGCCCTTTTAAAAACATTTTTTTTGTGTGGTTTGGGGGCAGTGGGGGAGTTCAGCCCATGGTGGGGCCACGGGTGTATATGGCTCCCAGACTGCTCAAAGTTGCCTACCCCTGGTCTAAGTGGTTTATGGAACAAAATCAACTCAGCCATAATGCAGCATAAGCATTGTGTTTGTTTGTTTGTTTTAAGATAAGGTGGAGGTACAGACCCTCTTTAAGCCGCTACCACCTTCAAGCTCATTTTTCTCCTATGGAAAGAGAAGCATAGGTCACCTTAATAGTGTTATATATATGGGTAACTTTGCAAGCATAGGGTCACTAGGGAATGGGTTAATGGGAAGTAACCTGCCTAACCACACCCACTTCCTCTTACATCTGGGAATCTTCTTTAGAATAAATTTCCTCTCTTTCCTTCCAGACCATCATGAAGCAACACGTGCCTGGCTGGTTTTCTTTCAGCCAGGCTGATTTCCAACAGACTCCAAGGAACTTGAAGCTGTGCCTGCATGGCCTAACAAGCATGCAGGAACACCAGATGTTGTGAGTACAATAGACCTGATGTTTTGTTTTATAGGACTAGTCTGCATTGTTTTTAATCCTAAGTAGCCTTTCTGGGTCAGGCCACACATGGTAACCAGCCTTGCAGTTTGGGATAAGTTAGTAGTAAAGCTTCCGCATACCCTTGCATACTAATTCCCTTTCCTCAACAGGGAAATAGGATGTATCATTTGGCAGCTGCCTCTCAGGCAGGGGCCATAGCTCGGATGTTGGGGCACATGCTTGACATGGAGATGGTCCTGGGTTCAATTCCTGGTGTCTCCACTTAGAAGGATCAGGTAGCAGACTATGTGGAAGACCTGTGCCTGAGACCCTGGTTAGCCACTGTCAGTCAAAGTAGACAGTGTTAGGCCAGGTGGGCAATTAGCATGACCTGGTACAAGGCAGCCTGCTATGTTCTTCCTAGGCAGTAAATCTGGGCACAATAGGGTTGGAAGGGGCCTACAAGGCCGTCGAGTCCAACCCCCTGCTCAATGCAGGAAACTAGAGGAGGGGTCTCCCATCCAAGTAATAACCAGGCCTGACCCTGCTTAGCTTTCCACACTCAGACAAGCTGAGCCAGCGTGAGCCACAGGTCTGTATTTGTACCCTTCCTTTCTACCAAGAGAAATGGCACTCAATTTCTAGACTTTGGATCTAATCACCCAAACTGAGGACTGTGGAATGGGCTCACCGTTGGTGGCCCAGAGCTCCTGCTTCACATATGAGAAGGGTTAGCAGTGCAATGGAAGCTTCCCAGTATAGCCCAGTGGTACTGGAAAACAGGCTTCTTACCTCTTTTTTTGAGCCAGGCTGCCATATTCCTGTTAGGTCAAAAAGGAAATGTCAGCTCCTGGTTTCTCATATTAGAGCCTTCCCTTCTTCCTTTTGCATCACAAATATACAACAGTGGGATCCAAGAATGGACAATAAACTAGATGAAACTCATTCCCCTTGGGTATACACGCGCCTACACACAGAGAGAGCATTAAAAGCTGTGCTGAACAATGGCTTATGTTACCATAGGAGAGACTGCCAGCATCTGCTCCTAATCAGAAGAATTTAATTCAATCTCTGCATGGCCAGCTTTCCTTATGCCATCACATTATTTCTATGAATGGAAAGTGAATCTTTTTTTCCCTGGTCAGACACCGACGTGGCAGGAGAACAGGTCCCCTCTGATTATGAGAAGCACGCATGTCAGTAGAGGACAGAATTTTAAACAGGGCCCCTCCACGGTGTAGCTATTGCCAGTGTTTTGTGCTAGTTGTTTGTAGTTATTACGAACAACCTTTCAGGAATTGACCTGGGGGTGGGGGGGGCATTGGCTGACACAGGGGACCCTGTAACTAGTTTGCAGAGACTTGTAATTGTTAGCCAATGAAGCTTAAGGACTTACTTGTCCAGTTTTGTCTTTTTGCTAAAAAAAAAAAAGCCCCCAAAAACGTAAGGGATGGGGCACACACAAATATCGCTTTCAGGCCAATCTCTGTAAGACCCAAACTCTCTGAATTAACCATTCATTTAGACATCATAAGACTTTTCTAAGAATAACATCTTGGAAGGAAACAAAGATTGTGTTTTTCCTTCAGGGAATTTACTAATCTCTGCAGACGTGAGAAGGAAAGCTATTGCAGGAGTGGCGGGTTTACCGTGAAAGACCAAGGTTTTTCTTCTTCTTCTTCTTCTGGCAAAGAACTACTTTAGACAACCGACTAATGCTCACAGTTACACAGCTAATTGCATGCCAGGTTGCATGGGTGATCTCTCAAAGCAAGCAGGCAATGCAAGAGCACATTTGCCGTAATAGCTTACTGCTGGAACGGCTGACGGGGATGTGACCCTTCCCACTGCAGGATTTGTACCTAACCAGCCATGGTTTAGCATTAAATTTCTGGTGGATAATCCTGCAGTTATTTATTATGACTGTTCCTCCTGAGATGGCCCTGCAGTACATGGTACCTAGCACAGTCCTCCTAGGCAGAAACTTTTTTTAAAAAAAAATTGAGTCTTACACATTCTCATACTCAATGTAGAGACAAAAAATACTGTAGCTACTAAGTCTCATTTTCTGCGTTCGCATGCATGCATGCATGCAATGCATGTATTTCCAACAGTGGGATAAAGCAAAGAGAAAACAGCAGTAGTTCAAACCCCTTTGAAATGGCTATTCGGTATATACAGAAGAAAACAACTTTACTGTTCAATATAGCCTTGTTTGAGAAGGTCAACAGAGTGAATACATGCTTTGATATAAAAAAAAGTGCTTTACCCCAGGTATGAGGAGAAGCCTGGATATTCAAAACATAGGAATATAGCACTCTGATGGTCCCAGGATGTCACTTTACAATTTCTCCTGGGCTGTTTCTATTCTATCCTCTTCTTATCTGTATAATCTTGGCTTCCACTTCAAATAAAGTCCAAATTTCCAGTCCTCATTATTTCAGAAATCCCCACACACTCTGCCCCAGCAATACCTTTTCGATCTTCAGCTTTCAAACCTCCTCCTTTTATTTCAATCCTTGTTTGCAAATTGCATGTCCTGGGAAGCTGATTAATGATAGCAGAATTATGCAAAGTAACAAAGAACCTAATCTGCATAATATATTCTAACTGCAGAATGTATATTTTTTTGGCACGTCATTTGAGAGCTGGAAAAAAGTACAATTAGAATACAATTTTTTGGGCAGAATACTGGTTGCATTCAGAGTGGTGCATATCTGATTAATTCTAGAAATAACAACTGATCTGAAATACCTCTCATATGCATGCATAACTGCCCATAAATACCACTTATTTGCATGTTGTTAAATGAACAACAGAGCACTATGCATTTTCAAAAGCAGAGTGTTCCATTTCCAGAAGGTGACGTGTGAGGAATTAGTCAGACAGTTGCAAAATGAGCAGACATTGCTTCAAGCAGTATGCAATGAAACTGAAGCCCTTGGAAGGGGCGGGGGAAAGAAGAGTATGCTATGATGTGAAAAAAACAAACAAATGAGCACCACCAACCCCCTCACACTGCCCATGAATGTGTACAAAGGAGACTGGAACTTGATGAAACATGCTGCAAGGTAGATTGTAAAGTCGGGACTGTTTGATCAGCAATCACTTGTTCTGCAGTTGGCAGCTATTTAATGGTTGTGGTTTTGAATGCACTCAGTATGAGTTCGGGTTCACTCTGTACATGTTGCAGAATTGCTTCTTGGAACAGTCAGTCTTTTTCCCCTTTGCCTTCCCCTCGAGGAAGAGGGAAATTCTAAAGGCAACATCTAATGGTCCAGCAACTGCTCTGCGGGTGCTGACAAAAACTTGCTGCATAGAAATGAGTGGCACAGTTATGCTCTCTTAATGATAAAATCAAAGGACATGCAGAAGGAATAGAAGGAGGCAGGAAATGGACTGAGGAAGGAGAGGAGTACGAAGAAGAATGTCTCGCCACTCTAGGCATTAAGCAGGAAGAGAGAAATGACCGTTCAATACTTTGCTCCAGCTCTTAATTCCTACATTTTAGTTATGCATTTAACCGTGTGTGCTTATCTACTGCAATTTTGCCCCATCTTTTTTGGGTCAAATTCATTTAACCAAAAATAAATCAGAATGATAAACAAGTGAAAACAGAACACAACAAGATATAATGCACATTGTTCAAAACAGCATCATTTGAAAAACAAAAACAAACAAAAACAAAAAACAGTTCAAAGTACCAATCTCTGAAAACATGTCTATATAAAATGTCTTGTAGGTTTGGTTTGGGTTCCCCCCCTAAAAATCCCATTATAAAAGACCTTCGTGGGGTACAAATCATATAAACATGGAAGCCACAATGTAGCTACATGGTCAAGCAATGTTGTTCAGCACAGAATTGAGAATTGCATATTAATTCAAACCATTTTAGGGATGGGAAAAAGATCCATAGATAGCCTTTAGTACACAGCTCAGATGGCTGTTGGGAATCTAAATGAGAAAACTTATTAAATAGCATTTATAACTTTCTCATTTATGTAGCATTGCTAATGAGCAAGATACTATAGTCAAGAACAGACCCTACTCTTCTAGGTGGCATTTTGGCATGGAAAAAAAAAAGTTCTTCCCATGCAAGGGCAAATTCAGCCACATTTCCCTCTCAATCAAATGGTTTTGCAGTTTAGACTGTAGTATTCACCCTTGCCCTTAACTTAAGGCCAGGCATTTACAAAGAAAATAAGAGGAAGTGTGCACAATTAACCTGTGCCCACATTAGGTCTTATGGATCTTGAAATTAAAGGTTCAGTCCTATACATGTTCAGACAGAAAAAAAAGTCCTACAACTCCCAGCATTCCTTTTTAAAACTTCCTTTTATCTGTCCTGAATCACCCAGCAATCAGCTTCATGGGATGTCCCCTTTGGGTTCTAGCATTATGAGAGAGGGAGAAAAATGTCCTCCTATCCACTTTCTCCACACCATGCATAATTTTCTACACTTTTGTCATGTCTCCCCTTACTCACAGTCCCAGCCATTGTAACCTTCCCTTGTTGGGGGAGTTGCTCCAGTGCCTTGATCATTTGGGTTGCCCTTTTCTGCACCTTTCCCAACTCTGCAAGATCCTTTTTGAGGTGCCTGGAAACAAGCTGTACACAGCACTCTAAGTGTAAAGGATGGGATTAAAAACTCTACACATTTAGCAGTTTTCATGTAGATAGATATGGCAATAGGAAATGTTAATGAAAGGTAACCTTGGAACTGATCAGAAAATGTTGTACAGGAAAACGGGAGGTAAACACGCATTTTAGGGAAGAATAGGGAACAATACTAGTCCCTCACTCCCAAAGCAGAGGCAAAAATCCAAACTGCCCAACATTCAGTGGTGCCCAAGCAAGAATAGAATATGTATCAAAGTTCAGGAAAGGCTCCTTAAACTGAACTCACTGTGACAACGTAGCCTCCAAAGCAAACTACTGCCATGAGCAAAGGTTTACTTTAAATGTGCAAGTAACAATGGAGATATTGCTCCATATTTAAGCCATTACTGCTGTGATTGATCTTGTTCCATTTGCCTTCTTTCCCTCTCTCCCGCCAGCCCCAATTCTTTTTAACATACATATTTTGCTCTTAGCTGAAAACAGGTTGACAATTCATCTATCACTCTTAAATAACCATTCCCACAGACATTTGTTTGCCATATCTCCGTTCATTTGGCCTTTTGCTTTATATGTTTCTATGTAATGAATCCATCAGTTTCAGTTTTACTTTATTTTTTTATCCCAATGTGGATAGCATCCCATCAGTCTTTGGCATTTGTTTTAACTCCAGCTTGGTTCATATTTACTCCATAATCTTAAACACGTATGGAGGAAGAGTCAAATTATGGGCCGTGTGTGTGTGTGTGTGTGTGTGTGTGTCCGTCCAAATGGTTGTATTATCATGTGGAGAGTTGTGTGTTTGTCAAGCAGAGACATTGGAACAGCTGAAAAAGAAACCTATAACAAGGTCAGGGCATACTGAAAATGGCAATTATGTTGCAGCAGCTAGGGATGTGGAAATCAGGAAACTAGAGCTCATTGAGGTTCTCTGAGTTCCACCTTGAAGCTTGGCCTGACTTATTATTTTACTTATTACCTTTATATCCCGCCTTTTTTCCTACAAGGAACCCAAGGCGGCTTACATAATCCTCCTCCTCTCCCTTCCCATTTTTATCCTCACAACAGCCCTGTGAGGTAGGTGAGGCTGAGAGTCAGTGACTGACCCAAAGTCACCCAGTGAGCTTCGTGGCCGAGTGGGGACTAGAACCCAGATCTCCTGAGTCCCAGTCCAACACTGTCAGATTGCGAGCTTTATTATTCCACATGAAAATCATGAAGTACTTGGCTGCATACTCGGCTGAATACTTGGGCCACATTCAAAAGTATTCAGTCTTCTCCTGTTACAAAAAGTACACATTTTTTCATGCATATTTTTCCAATGTATGAATTTTTGAACACTCTCCCCCCCCCCAGGACAGCATCACGAGCTCAGGAACGCATGAGGTTTGACCACAGATTGCATTTGCATTCGGGAGGTGCGAATGGGGTAAATCCTGCTCATTAATGAAATTAAACTAACTTCTTGTACATCTCTGCAGTGGACTGGGGATGTGCTGACTCTGGGAAGTCCAGCTCATTTGAGCTCAATGGACTTCCTGCCTGCTTCTGATCCAATGATCATAATCAGGCCAAGTCGGGGTGTGTGTGTGTGTGTGTGTCCACAGACTTCCATCTCTAAGATGGGCTGCAGTTTGCCATTAAAAAAAAAAACAATATGGAACAATTTGCGCAAATCACAGTAGAACAGCATAGTTTTCAGCCTCCACTTTGCACAAATAGTACAGATTTCATGATTTGTGCAAATTTCCTTACTGTTTACAAAATGCACAAACTGAGGCCCACCGTAGAAGCAGAAGTCCACGAGCTCACACAACAGCAAGTCAACACCAGCGCAGGACTAACAAACCAGAATTGGGGGGGGGGACACACACACATGAAAATCCATTGGATTTTCACCCCCCATTGGATTCCTCACACATCCCTACAGGAGGCCAACTGGGTCAAAACTGTCATTGGACTGCTCCATCTTGTGGCCAGATCCAGTGTGATGAGAGGAAAATTACAACCCACATCAAGCCACGAGTTGCAGCAACTAGGCAAGCCCGCTGCTGTGAATCCAGCTGTAATGCACTACAAATTATTACCTAAACACTCAAGAGCCAATTTGGGGTTAAGTGAATCACCACTTGTAGAGTCTGTTTAGCACCTTTAACTGTACTTTTCAGGCAGTTACAGCAGTATTCATAATACTTTCCTATATTTTCAGTATATTTTTATTTATATATTTCTTAGCCACATTTTCAAGAAAATTGAAAATTGGGAGGTGGAAGTCCAGCGAACTTGCTGGGCTCGACCCCCCTGAGCTCCGCTCATCCTACCTTTTCCCCGGCTCGACTCGTGTTCTCGCAAGCCGAGCCAGGGAACTGACTTCCGGGTTCCTGGCGCTACGTTGTTTACATGGAAAACGGCCTAATTTGCACAAATTATGGCCTAATTTGCACCAATTAGGCTGTAATTGGTGCAAATTAGGCCATAATTTGCACAAATTAGGCCATTTTCTATGTAAACAATGTAGCTCCCGGAACCCAGAAGTCTGGCAAGCACCTCAGCTGGCGCTCACACTCCGCTCAGCTCATATAGCAGGAGTGCTCGGCTTGTGCACCACAAGTTGAGTACCGGGTGTGTTGCCCATCCCTACCCTAGGATCCCCAACACCCCCCAAACCCTATGGGACAGCATGTTGGACCACATCACCTGCACCCCAAGCCATCAGCGTCAGATTCTCTCCAAATCTGCCCAAGTCTGCAGGATCAATGCTTTGTCTTTCAGCAGGCCCAAATCATTGCCCCCAAGTGGAGGCACCAAGAGCAGTCAGGAAGAGGCTGTGGAGAAGATGTTCCCATCTCATGCCATGAATGCGCAACCACTGAATGGTGGCATACTGGCTGAGGCCAAACTGTGATCCAAAGGCTGCTCCCGTTGCCCTATGGCCAGCTCAAAAGACCATATTATGGCCGCATACCAGCACCCTCAAACAATCTGGTCCCAACAAGCAAGCTGCATAAAAGATGATTAACCAACAGAATGCCCAAATAGTTCCCAAGGTAGTGCAAGAGAGGACAGACATAGGATGAGAAGGCCCATGAATGCCAATGACTTTAATGCCCCATTCATCTAAACCAGCCACAGATGCTCTGGATGTGGCACCTATATGAAACAAATGAGTACCAAACTTGAAATCATGGAGGCCCAAGCCCAAGAATGCTCTCTTGGACAGAACCCCAAATTGATACCTGGTGAGTGGGCAACCAGGCTTATGACAAAAAAAAAGTTGTCAGGCTTCAACCCTCATGGCTGGATATAATCCTGCAATGCCACCACTGGACATAAGTCCCTTATTGGGGAAATAGACAGTAATATACCGGACCTCTTATGCCTCTGATCCATCTTAGAGCATCTAAAATTACAACAGGCTCTGGTATCCTCCAGGCACAATTCCCAAGCTCTTAGCGAATAATGCTACACGACACCCATTTTTAAAGATGTCCATTACCTCAGGTTTCTGTTTAAGATTTATCATGTATTTGTCAGAAAGATTATGGGCCTGTTGTCCAATATAAATTCTTCCACTGCAATATCCATGGTCTGCTTCTTTTTCCTTTTGCAATTGTTGAGCCCTCTCAAACTACGACAGAACATATTTTCATTGGGATAATAAGCTCCTTCTGGGGGGGGGGAAGTGATGTAATTAACCAGTTCCCCTTCCTTCATTTATGTGAGGATGGGTGGGTGGGTGGAATCTAAAACCTCCCGTGCTCCTTAAGGAATTAAAAGAGTTGAGGAACTTTCTAAAAATGGATCCAGCTTGATCACAGCTTAGAAACCCAATGTGTTCAAGTAATGATATAACAAATCCCATTTGAAATTGTCTCTGCTTTAATTATTCTAAAGAGCAAAATGGATTACATTATCCTAAGCTATTTCATCTTATACAAATGACCCCTGGCAACAACACAGGTATTCAGGACCAGAGGTGACCTCAGGACTTCTTGCAGGTGCTCCCTTCTGCGGTTGGAGCTTGGTGGTGACACACCTGCTGTATTTCTGCTTGGTATTCACCAGGCCTCAAGAAAGCACTACAGCCTCAAATCCTGACATTGTCCACCCTTGGGATACTTCCTGCCTGCACACTACACAGGGCTGATCCAAGACATTTTGCTCCCTTAGGTGGAGCAACAAACAGCACCCCTAGGCCCCAGGTCAAGGTGCATAGCAGCCAAGGCCCAACAAGTTATTTTGGCATCTGAGGCAGAAAATCTCAGAAGTGCCTCTTCCGCTCCCTAGTGGTAAAAAATACAATAATACTTAAGTAACTAATAACTTGCTACCCTTTCATGCTACTCAGAATCACTACCTAAGGCAGCAGCCTCACTCTGCCTAGTGGTAGGGCTGGCCCTGACTCTACAGCTCATGTATATGTACCCAAACATACTGCTCTCTGGGGTCTCCTAAGGAAAGGGCTGTAGCTAGGGATATGAAAATCTGTAAAATTGAGCTCATTGAGGTTCTCCAATTTCCACCTTGAAGCTCATCCCACTTATATGTCTGTGAGTTTCCCCTCCTTTCATTCAGACAAAACTTCATGCATATTTAGGTCACATTTTTCCAAAGGTTTGTATTTTTGTGTGTGTTCAGAAATATGCACTTTTCTCCCATAGATTAAGGTGTGCCGATGTGCATTTTTCAAAAGTACACACTTTTTCATGCATACTCTTTAAATGTATACACATTATCAAACACCCTTTCCCTTTCTCTGCAAATCACATTGCAAAGTTGTGTTCGAGCCCACATTCAAATTTAGGAGATGTGAACTGGATAAATTCCAGTCTGAAATAAACTGGAAAGAATGTTATGCATCCCTAGCTGCAGCTCAGTGATATAGCATGTTCTTGGCATGCAGGAAGTCCCAGGTTCAGTTCCTGGTATCTCTAGGTAGGGCTGGCTAAAAAGGCTCCTGTCTGAAACCATGACTAGAAAGTCATTGCAGCAAGTCACTGTAGAGAATGCTGAACTAGACAGACCAATGGTCTGACATGGGATGATGCAGCTTTCTATGTTCCTAAGGAGGTGTGGGTACTTGATGTGGGGAGTAAGCTCTTCCATATTTGACAGCAGATATATTTAGAAGAGGTACAGCTAATATGGATCCCACCCCTATCTGAATTTGTGTGCTCTCCTTTCCCCAATATTTTATTTATATGCTTTATTCAGCAGTGACTGGTGACTCCAATGTCAGTGGGTTGGTGTATCCACTCTGGGGTTTGGCCTGATCTCTAAAGGAGCTCTCCATGGTGCTAAACCCATATTGGGGCCAGGGTTCAGCACCATGGATAGCTCCTTAAAAAGTTCAGACTCAAACCCAGAGTGGATATACACCACCCCACTGACATTGGAGCCACCAGCCTCCACTTCATTCATTTATACCCCACCTTTCAAAATAAAATCTTTCAAAGGTGGCTTACAATAGAAGTAGTAACAACAATGAAACAGGACGATTGTAACATGTATCAGCATAACAGGTTTTAAAAACACAATTTAGAACACAGGGACACTAGGCCAATTTGTTCTCTTGTCATTCAAAGGACATGCAGCACTCCTTCAGCCGAATATGATGAAGTTACATTTCTGTGTTTCCCTGAACACCCACCCACCCCATGCCTGGCTCTTCTGGAAAAATGACAACAAAAACAAAACAAAACACAATTTTCACCTCCTTTGAAGGAACTCAAATCTGTATGCCTAGCTCTCTCCAGCTGCAGGCTGTTTTGAATGTAGACAAATTGCCAGAGCTGATTTTGTCTAGAAAAAACTGATTAGCGAAACCCCTGTGGATTCTTTAACTGTACCGTTGGCAGCCTAAGAGATTAGTGAAGCAATTCCCATCATCAAATTATTTACTGTTAAAATATTGGATTAGGGATGTTGTTATCCACTGCTGAGATTACAACGTGATTCGGTAAAGATGAAAAAGGAGGAAAATAAAGTTACCCTCAATCATTGGTAATTAGGATTTGACTTTTTAGCTACTTTTCCATCTCATTTAAAAAAAAAAGAAGTGTCAAGTTCCTAAAGATTTACTTGCGCTCTTTACAAAATCTCCTAACTTTGTGTGCCAAACTAGGGGCCACACCAAGATGGGTGAAATCCCCCTGAGAAATCCCACTAATCTTATTAAAAATGAATTAAGGAAAATGTCTACAGCTCTTTAAACTGAGCAGGATATTCCAAATTAGCCTCCATTATCACTTTGGGCAATGGATCCAAGGGGGTCCATGCACCCTGCCCTGGGAAATGTCAGCAGTCTTATCACAATCCTCTCCAATTGCATTGAAATGGCTACGGAGGGCTTATCCAACCAGGTTCCGGTAACTTTGCCATCAATTTCTAAAATTATCCAAGCAATCACAGTCCTTATCCTGGAAGTCTTGACCTTATTCTAAGATGGAGGCATGCTCTGGCTAATCAGTCAAACTCTGCACATGTTCAATAAAACACTTTATTGTTGAAACAAGTAGAACTTGCAACAAAATGTTGCCTTGTGGAGTGCTCCTGTTCAGGATCCCAGCCAGCCAGGCCAGTTCTTCCAGAATATTCCATTCCATTCGCCCTCCCTGGTTTTCCATCCTCCCCTGCCCCACCATTGACACTCAGCATTCCGCAACCATTGAGCATGCTCAGTTTTCATTCAGCTGTTTCTGTGGGAGCTCTTCCAACCTGCCTCCACATGAGGGAGCTCTGCCAACCTGCCTCCTTCCAGAAACAAGTATTTCTGCGCGTTTTTGGTTGCCCCGGGAGCTGTTTGTGCAATGGAATTGGCGGGGCATAAGAGAATTGGTGGGGGCGTAAGCACTCCACTAGATTCTGTCCATAATGCCTAAGAAGGACAAAATCAAAATCAACAGGCCAAAAATACCTAAGATCAACAGTCCAATAAAAGAGGCCACAAGAGGCCTGGCTTAAATATGGTTCAGAACTGGTAAGGTCTTCTTACCAGGCTACGTAGTTCACAGCTGACTCCCTTCATTCCTCCTCCAGAGGAGGCTGACAGCAGCAAGAGGGAAATGCTAGGGGATGACAGTGGTTGTAAGTCCTCTAGCCCAGTGTCCTGCTTAAGGCTGGCCGGCAGGCAGCAGCTGGCCTTGCTTCTGGGAGTGCTGCCAAAAGTCCAGCTAGGATGAGATTACCAGTTCTGTGGTTTCAGAGGAATGTAGCAGGGAAGCGTGGTCAGCCAGTCAAGGGATTTTAGCCAGTAAAGTTGTTACAAAAGTCCAAGGATCAAGCAAAGCCATCATCAGGGTGAGTTCGAAGTAGAGTCCAAGAGTCTGGGGTTCAAGGCAAAGTTCAGGATCAGGAACAAGAGTCAAGGAAGACATTGTTTCCCGATATCCAGGCTTCAGTGAGGGAGCATTTTTATACTGCCTGCTGCCTGGGCATGCCCGTCCCGCAGCTGGAGCTCCTTAGCAGAAGGCTGATTATAAAAGCCTCACAAGGCCAAAGCCCTGGTTTGCAGCCGGACGCTACATCGAGGGGCCTGCATCTGTTCCTGCCTTCTCATCCTCCTCCTCTGTCTGGGACTCGGGACCTGCACCATCTCCACCTCTGATTCTGACTCCTCCCGGGCTGGGGAACTCCCACGGGTCACACCAGAGGGGCCTGCCAGCTCTTCAGCTGCCCGGTCGGCCCCGTCTGGAGCAGCAGTGTCTGAACTCTGCTCCTGAGGAGTGCCCAGGGCCCTGGGTGAGTCACACTCGTCCTCAGAGGGGGATTCCTGGAGGGGGGTCATGACACCCAGCCTCCCAGGTGTTCCAGTCACTATTGCTGGTCTTACTGCAGTGGCCTCAAGAACATAAGAGGAGCCATGCTGGATCACACCAATGCCCATCTAGTGGAGCATCCTGTTCACACAGTGGCCAACCAGCTGCCCCCGGGAAACCCGCAAGCAGGACATGAGTGCAATGGCACCCTCCCTCCCTTGTTCTCCAGCAACTAGTGTACATAGGCATACTGCCTTTGATACTGGAGGTAGCATAGAGCCATCAGGACTAGTAGACATTGATAGCCTTCTCTTTCTTATGTCAATACTGTTGAGTAATCTGCTTTTACAGTATTTCCCCCCTTATTATGTTATTAGGAGGGGGGGGTTTATTGTAAATCGCCTAGGGTATTTTAATAGAAAAGGACATGTGTTAATTTGAATAAAGAGCAAAGAAAATATGTCCCCCACTTGTGTGCAGCTTCCACGGTGAATATAGCGGATAGCTGCAATGCTAAATCTCCTCCTGCTGAGAACAAAGTACCTCCAGCTATACCTGATGCAGGATCGTCTCCCTCCCTGCGATTTTGCACCCCCTGTAACCCAAGTCTAACACCCTCCCTGCAGGCAGCCACCCAAAAGTTTGCAAAGCCCACTGTTTAAGCTTTCCCCCCCCATTCATCTTCCTGTGTTACTAGTCAATCACTTCTGCAGTGGCAACTGGTAATAAAAGAACCAACGTCCTGTATTTAGCAGTTACATCCAACCTTTAAAGCATTCACAGATGTCCACCAGCTGGAAATGATTACAAATGATGAGGTTTTAATCACTGGACATTGAGGACTGCTAAGAAAGGGCTGTATTGAAAATGCTTTATGAATGAGTAGGCTGACCTTCAAGGTCACCAGGTGTCTTGGCTTTAGCTCAAGGGGAGGGTTGGTGGATATATGGTGGCTGACAAGAGTGCCCATATATTATTGAATCTATTGAACTGGGTTTCCCAAATGGAAAAGCCTATCCTGTTTGATGTATATTTACTCCTGGGCTCTGTCGATTGGGAATGTGTTCAAGCAGCTTGAAAGGCAAGGACACAGGCACCATAAATTAACATTACAGACCCTAGTCTCCATACCCTTTCCTGTACTCCTGTAATACATCTAGCCATTTTTGAAACTCAGCTGCCCCCTTTTAATACAAATATACTGAAGGATGCCAAGAGTGTGCTGGAGGAGAGAGTGTGCTGTGATGGATGCCATGATATATTGGCTCTTGTGGGCACAGAGGTAACCTGGCAGATGGTCCTTGTACAAAATCCCCTCCCTTACCACCACTTCCAGTGAACCATATTTTCCGTGGGGGTGTACTGAAATTAGATTCCAAGCTTGTGTTAGTCAACCTTCTACTCCAATCCTAGAGCTTCGGCTGTTGGGCGGTATATAAATAAAATAATAATAATAATAATAATAATAATAATAATAATAAACAATCCTGCCCTGTCAACACTCCAAGCTGCCCCTATTCTCTTTTCTAAGCTGCTTTTCATAGCTGCTTTGCAGTCTATGACCTGGTTGGCATAATCGCCGACACTCAGCGTGGCTTAAATAGGCTACAGTGGGTTGCAGTGCATGCCACATTGTGAATATTCAAGCCATGCTGGGAGGTCCATGATGTGCAAACCATGGCAGGGTTTGCCATGAACCCAGAACCCATGGGGTGCAGTAGGGTTTTGGGGTGGCTTGTTAACCACGGCAACAAGCTACCCTGCCTGGGTAAGCATGTTACTGTAAGCCACAGAGACTGCCCACCATGAATTGATTATTCACAATGGAGGCCAGCATGCACTGCAACCCACATGCAAGCTGGCCCTACATGTCTCTTCATTCATTATTCAAAGCTCTATGGCCCCCACCATCTCACGGTTTCTCCCATGCCACCAACTTGGATGGAGGTAAATGGGAATTAGACAGATTCATGGAAGGTAAGGCTATCAATGGCTACTAGTCAAGTTCTCAAGTTTATTTCTGCATTAGCCGACCAGGCTGTTGCACACATAGATAAAACAGACTACACACATAGTTTAAAAGTGACCATTAAAAAGAACATTCAAAACACACTATTAAAATGGATATATACATATGTATTTACATGCATATATATCCTTAAGCAGCAATATACTAGTCATGATGGCAATATATTGCCTCCGGTATCAGGGACAGTATGCCTCAGTATACCAGTTTCTGGGTAACACAAGCAAGATGGTGCTATTGCACTCATGTCCTACTTGTGGGTTTCCCACAGGCAGCTGGTTGGCCACTCTGTGAACAAAATCCCCGACTACATACGCCTTTAGTCTGATGCAGCAACATGGCTCTTTTTATATTCTTATGTCACCAACAGTAACATCTGCAGATTCAACTTGTGATAACCGCATTGGTAGTGTGATTTAATTGCTAGCAACGCTATCAGTGCACTAAGTAATGCAAGAAAAGAGGGGCAGGTTCATGCCTCAAGACATTTACTATCTGAATGGCATGCCAGTGCAGCCACTTACAAGAAACAAGATTATGTGACTTGTTACATACTTCCAACATGGTACCCGGTGCTCAAATTGGTTTGTTCTGTCTTTCACTCTTTCAAACACAGAGGTCTGATCTGACATTCTTTGATCTCTGCATCCAAGACACCACTGTGGAAAATTGAATTTAAAAGAGATTGCTCCCCGAGCTGAAATAACCATAGACAGACTCATAGTATGTCAAGCTAACTGACCTCTATAAAATTGCAACTGTTTATTGGTCTCCCTAACAGGAAAGCAGAAACAGCTTTGCCAAATGCTGACATAACTTACCCGCCATGTACTTAATCAGGGCAGTGGGGAAAATAACAGAAACAATACTTGTTTAATATTTTAAATGCCCTGTGCACAGATCAGAAAATATAAGACACAACTTTGCTCTATTTTTACCCTTTGAAAATAGTTGGCCTAGAACTTTACCCTGAGTGTTTGTGGGATGTCAGGGCAATGCCAAGACAATGCTCCAATCATTACACCTGTGGAGAATACCATCCCTCAATGCAAATCGAAAGAGGTGGACACTTAAAACTTACAACCTGCTTAATCATACAGGTTTATTTATCTTTCCCCCCTTTCCTCCTTTTTTATGGAAATTGAAAATTAATATAAGAGTGCAAAACCATTACAATTAGAATTAGCAATCATGTGTTTGGAATAATGGAAAAAACAAACAAACAATGTTCACTAGGGAGTTTACTTACCTTCTAGGATGGACATATAGTATCTTCAAGAATGAGTAACACTTTCTGGGTGGAAAATAAGTGTGGGTGTATTGTGTGGGAGAGGTGTGATATCATAACGCAGGGGTGCAGAACCTCAGGCCTGCAGGCCAAATCCGGCCCTTTGGGGTTTTCCCAAAGGTCACACCCATTTCCATGGCCACACCCCTTTCCCCCATCCACTTACTATTTGCTGCTTTCCTGGCTTTAGTGCAGTTTCCTCCCCCCATTCTAAAAGGTTGAAATACCTCTCCCAAGGCTTAGTTACTAAAACTAGGAGCTTTAAGCTAAAATGTGCTGGTATTTTTGGTCTTTTGGCCCCGCCCACCGATGGAACGTAGCCCCCGAGACTTTCTCTGGAATGGAATTTGGCCCTGGGGCTGAAAGAGGCTACATGCTGATGGCACCAGTGGCAAACACAGCCAAGTTGGGGGGGGGATGTCCCTCACTCTGAATAGGCATACAGCTTTATTACCTTCTGATGCATTATTTATATTTGCATTTAATTTAGTAGTTGCTCGCAATGTTTGAAAATCAAGATTTCCACCCCGCCCCCATTGTTAATGGTGATATTGCTGCAATAAGGGTGCAACACAGATGCCAACAATCATGAGGGGCAGGGGAAGAGATCGCCACCCTGTGGCTATATGCAGGCGGAGACACCCAGGAGAAGTGGTGAACAGAGCAAGTGAGAGACTGGGGCCATGTTCACACCAAGAGCCAGTTCAGTGTAAAAGATGTTTAACCTGATTGAACTCCTGATTTCTTTTGACTGAGAAAGATAGAGCAAGGCCTTCCCTACTGTATTCCTGTACTGTACTATAAAGAGCGTGTGAACGGTCCTAAAGATATGCAGTCCTGAATAACTTCTGCAGAAGCATAGAACACCATTTGCCTTTTTTCCTTGTGAGCACAGTGAAGTGAAGAAGGAGGAGCAGAAAAAAGCATCGGAAGACAATCAAGTGGTGTAGAGCTTCCTGTTCCAATCGAGTTCTTCCTCTACCTTGCTTATCATCAAAAATGTATGCTCCTTGGGGGAGCGAGCGATTAGACCATAGCCCGGATTCCCTTTGAGGCCAGATAAATCCACAACTCTGTGTTCTTGTGACAGGACAAGCACCATTCTCCACTTCAATGATCTCAAGGTACAAAGGCCCTAACTGGTTCTAGTCATCTGGCACAAATTGCTATATGGTTTATTTCCCGACAAAGTTCAATTTGTAATGCAATGGTTTCAACAAAGTATTTGGACGCATCCCAAACCATGGTAGATGCAAAGGGTTTTCCCCTGTGAAAAATAATGTCCCAATCCCTGTTGCAATATTGCATCATTAGAGGAGGTAGGAAGTTACGGGGGGGGAGAGGGGAGAGAGAGAGAGAGAGAGAGAGAGCATGTTGTACTCTAGCTTTCCTGAAAGACAATTCAATTTCAAACTTATCCGGCTCATTGGCCTCCTTATAGCACTGGCATTTTTAAAAAGGATGGACCAGGGAAAACACAAACTATGATTGAGGCTGAAACAGCTGAAAACACCAACAAGAGCAATAACTCCTGGTAAACCTACACCTGATGCCCAAGGTTGCTAGTAATGGCTGCATTTCCCCCAAAATGTGAACTTCAGCACTAATATTCTTCCATGTGCAAATACAGGTAACATCCCAGACCCATTGCTCAATTCAAATTGTGAAACAACTACATGTAGACTGGGAAATCTGCCTGAACTGTTCTGCTAGGCAGGTTTACATAATACCGCTTGACATTGAAATACAAAGGTTTACACTCAGTTTAAGACCATACCATGGCCAGAAAATTCATCAACAAGTGGGCTAACCACAATGTGGTTAGACATCAATGTGGACCAGCTAACCATTCACATAACCAGTGTATTATCTCCAAGTTCATTTATTAAAAAAATCAACTTGTGCCAGGTGGCTTTTAAAGTCCATTTTGGAAGCCTGTTAAACCACATGTTGGATTAGACAACTTCCGATCTCCTGCAAATAAAGTGGTTGTCTTTGAGCCAGGGATGAGGACTTGGACTCCAGGACTCAACTCGTGAGTCAGACTGAGTCCCCCCTTTGACTCGAGTCAGACTTGAGTCCCAATATTTTTAATGGGACTCGAGACTCAACTCAGGACTCGAGACTCGACTCAGGACTCGAGACCAAGGACTCGTGTTCCAAAATCGTGTTCCTCAAATGCAACATGGATAGGTTTTAGGAAGTATTTATTTATTTATTTATTATATTTATACCCCGCCTTTTTTCCCTGCAAGGAACCCAAGGCGGCTTACATAGTCCTCCTCCTCCTCTCCATTTTATCCTCACAACAACCCTGTGAGGTAGGTTAGGCTGAGAGTCAGTGACTGGCCCAAAGTCACCCAGTGAGTTTCATGGCCAAGCGGGGACTAGAACCCGGATCTCCCAAGTCCCAGTCCAACACTCTCACCACTACGCCATTTTTAAAATCATTTTCCTAAAATGCAACCTTTCAGACATTTTGGGTTTGGCTGCCTCTGCCTGCTTGTTTGGGGTTCCCAACCTCCTCTGCCTGCCTGGTCTCTTCTTAACCAGTTCCACAGTTTGAATTGTACAAGACAAAGGCCTCTGCCTGCCTGCTTTGGGGTTCCCTGCCTCTTTCTGCCTGTCTGGTTATTTTGGCTTTGTCTGCCTGGTCTGTTCTTGCCAAAATCAGTTGCAGAGTTTTGAAATAAAAAGGCACACTTGTGCCTAGAATTTATTTAAGCCACACATCTGAAATAGCTTTATTTTGTTGGGAAAGCCCCCCATTGATTTTAATAGGGACTCGTGGAGTCAGCTTTGGGAGTGACTTGTGACTCGTGAGTCACCATTTTGGACCAAGGACTCGGACTCGAGACTCGGGTCCAAAGACTCGTGACTTGACTCGTGACTCGAAACCAAGGACTCTTCAACATCCCTGCTTTGAGCCATACATTAACCTTTTAGGCTTCCTTTCAAGGATGGATACCACAATCCCATCATCATTTTTTTGTTCATAAACATAGCCTTATTCCTACTATAAGTTTCCCCTGAGAAAATCTAGTGTGCCCAATGAAAACTGGTAAGTTGAGTCTGTAAAAGTACAAACTACTTCCATATGATGACTGGTGAACACAAAGGTCAGTGCGTGTTGGATAAAACTGGTTGATTAGGATCCCATAGACCACATTCAGGCAATCAAATATCAGGTTCATAAGGAAAGATAGGGACAAGCTTCATGCGTCCTCACACAGCCACTTTGCGCCTCCCTTGGCACAAGCAGGAAAGCAGACCAAGAAGATGCAGTTAACCATAGTGTCTAGATACATCCGAACCAGGAACTGTGGTTCATGGCTTCCAAACAAGACAGGATATGGAAGTCAACTTTAAACACTGGCATGAAATTCTTACTTGTTTGGAAGCCAGCCATTAAGCACAGTTTCTCAGTTTGGACATAATGGGAAGTTCTGGTTACTTCAAGCTTCCTGTCTTGTTTTCTCGCTCATGAGAAGGCTCACTTGATTGTCCGAATGTGGCCATAGTGTCCCCAAGCAAGGGAATATTTTTCCTGAACAGTTGGTATACCTTGAAGTATGAAGGTATGGGTGATCTTGAAGCATGAGAGAGCTACCATTTTGGAAAGAAGGTTTTGCTCTAGAATCTAGATGGGCTATAAGGAAAGAATTGAAGATCCAACACTAAGTTTCTTCTACTGTCTGGCCCAAACAATTGTAGCCATTCTACTTTGCTACTAATGTTCCTTGACAGGTAACTTGGTGCATTCTGAATAGTACTCAGGCAGATCAATCCTATGGCCCCTAGACCAGTGTCTAGTGTGCTATAGGATTTTATTTTATTTTATTCCCAGCTCTGAGGTCAGAAAAAAGCTCCAGACTCAGAGCTGGGGATCCACAATTGGTTCACCCTCTGCCCCTGGCAGCCGGGATGGAAATAACTGTGCCAGCTGCTTCTCTGAGGTCGTAAGAGCAACCTCAGAGAAGTGGGTAAAGAGGGCATTCTGCCAGGTGGGGAGAGGAGGAGACTGGGGCCACTGAGCATGGAAAGCTAAGCAGGGTCAGGCCTGGTTATTACTTGGATGGGAGACCCCTCCTCTAGCTTCCTGCATTGAGCAGGGGGTTGGACTCGATAGCCTTGTAGGCTCCTTCCAACTCTATGATCTATGAAATCTATCCTGGCCATGCTCCTAGCCTCTTTCCCTGTCCTGAAACACTTCTGCTGTCTAGCTGACTTGCAGGGCAGGAGGAGAGTGGAGATTAAGATCGCCTCTGCGCTCCTCCCACTCTGCATAAGATGCCCATAATCCTCCAAATTTGGAAGATTACAGGCATCCTCACTGGATTGCATCCTAACCTTCTTAGCTGCCATTCCATCTGGCTGCATCGGAGGGAATGGTCCCACTCCATTGGCTCTGCTGCTGAGAGACCAACTCCATTTGACTCTTCCTTTCCTTCAATTATATCCATTCAAGCTTGTCATTATAAGAACTTTGTAATTTTAACTTTTAAAAAATGGTTCCCAAGTTTGCTAAATATCTTCTTTCCTCCCCTTCCTTTTTTTCCTTTTGTGTCCAATGTTTTTAAATGTATAATAAATAAATAAATAAATAAGCCTGTCAGCAGAGACAGTTTATTGATCTCAAGTAAGCCACTCTCGCAGGAGGGTAAAAAATTGCTATACATAACTAACTAAGTAACTAGATGTGAGCTGAGGGAAACATTCCTGATGCAAGGATTAAGTGTGACACCACCACTGCTCTTTGAAACTTAACTAAGATGGTTCAAAAAGAAAGGAAGAACAGCAAGAGAGCAACAACCAGCTGTGCAAATTATCAAGTAGAAATCTAGTCTAAATCTAGACACTAGAGAGTGAGAAAAAACATATACAAAGCTTGTCAAAACAGAAAAAAGTACTATAATCAAAATCCTCCCATGTTTGACAATGTGAAAATAATAATATGCAAAGAAAGTGCAGATTTTATGTGAAGACACTAACCAATGCTAAGCCCTGTAGCCAATCAAGAAAGCATCCTTTTACAGCACATTATATGATCTTCAAGTTAAATGTTGTGCATCAATGTCCTCATTCATCAGTTTTCCCATCCCTTGAATTGAACAAACATAATTTCTTTTCTGGTGGGTCAAAACCAGTGGACCTTAAGATTTTAAAATGTTCAGCGGATAAGCCTTCACCCTTTAAGTTGTCATTCTGCAGACTTAAATAGAATTCCATCACCAGAGTTAATGAGCTGCTCATAATTTCCACAGACACTCGCTTAATTTGTACATTTCCGTTTGTCATTGAGCTTGTTAGAAGTTCTGCACCATTGTGGTTTGCCTTGAGTATAGATTATGGGCAAACTCGCATGACCATACCCCCACCACTACCACCACCATGCACACATTTATACTGGTAATAGTGTGCAAGCCCATACATTGTATAAAATGTTCATAGTGTGCAGGCATCAAAACCCATGTTTTAACTTTGCAATGATTAGATGAGTTGATAAATGGACCACAATGTAGGGTTTGGGCCCATTGCTCCTTAGAAAGTGCCTTCAAGGGATCTGGGAACTAGGGAGTGATGGTGAGCGGGGAGCATACCTGCTCGGGGGGTGTGCTCCTGAGCACCTCCCATCCGCTCTTGCTGTGCTCACCACACTTGCGCCACCAGGGAACTGGAAGTGACGCGACGGGTTCCCCGTCACGTCACTTCCGGTTCCCTGGTGCTGCGTTTTTAGCGTAAAAACCAGGGCAACCCAGCTTAAAATGGCCTCAAAAAGCAAATCGCGCCCATTTCAAGCTGGGTTGCCCTGGTTTTTACTTTTTACGCTAAAAAATAGGGGTGTACCAAAATCGGCCCCACTCACGTCCGCGCGAGGCTCGTGCGGGCCTACCTGTCTCCGGCGCTGGTTCGCCTCTCTGCGGCAAGCCGCCCGCACTGGTCCCAGCGCGTCACTTCTGGCACGCTGGAACTGACGCGACAGGACCAGTGCGGCCGGTGCCGGCAGCTCGAGTGGTGCAGAGAACAGCTCCTTGCCGCTCAGAAGAACGAGGCGGGGGGGTGCCACCACAGAGAGGCAGCGGTGAGGTGCCCCCCCCCGACAGGTACGTGACCACCACTAGCTAAAAATGCAGCACCAGGGAACTGGAAAAAGATGCACTGGGGACCAGAAGCTGCTTTCTCCAGTGCGTCTTGGAGTGAGCAGCGGCAGCAAGGTAAGTTGCGTGAGTCTCAGGGGGGGGGCTGAGCGGGCCAATTTCAGCCTGCTTCCCCCCCCCCGAGACTCGAGAATACATCCCTACTGGGAACTGATTCTGAGTAAGAGGAGGAGGAGGGGTTGGAATCCGTAGCTGAGATGCCAAGGCCAGGGGACTCAGGGACAAGCCAGGCAGTGTTTGGGAGTGAAGCAACTCCAGTCTCCGTGGGAAGGCAAGCTGAGCATGTTAATGAGGAGGAGGTTCATCAGGCATCACTAATCCCAGGGTGTGGCATCAGCTAAAGCAGGTAGACCAGCTGAGAAGTGCCCGATGTTCCAAGAGATTGGCCCTGAAGCAAGAGTATCCGCCTTAGAGGTGGAGTGTGGGTATTTTGAGTTTGGAAGAGAGGAGGGGAATTCAGTTCTGAATCAACTTCTTACCAATAGGTCACACTTCTTGAATAGCCAGTATTCTAACTACGCTTGTTTCTTTTGCTATTGACTTCTGCAATACACTTCATTTGTACTTTTAAGTCAGTCTGACTGGCTGGTATTAACATAATACACCTTTAGTTAAGAAGCCATTGTTGGAGTGAGAGAAGGGTGGCCTTCAATGCACAAGCATTGAAACATCCTGGATTATGTGAAAACCTGATTCTCACATTCATTTATGATGCCATGAAGCAACGTGAACATGACCAAAGGGAGAATGTAAATATTTAATATAATATTGAGGTATAATATGGCTATAGATACTGCCATATGAACCATGAACCACCCCAAACTCATCTCTTAATGGCATAGATGGTTTTTGAGAATTCTTATTGAATAATACATGTGCATGTGCATACAAAACACTCTCAATGGGCTTTGTAAGCACTCAAGAGTCATGCTATCAGTATCCCAACGTTTTTCATGGTCCCTGCTCCATTGCATTCTCACAGCCCTCCATGGGGGGGGGGAGAGGCTCCTTGCATTTGCAAAGGTGAAGGTGGTAACCAGCAGCATGGAAGTCTCATGAGACAGACTTCCCGAAACACAGGGCTGTCTGTATTATTTGGCAGAGTGAGAGCTTTTCTACATGAGGCTTTCGATCCTCTGTATCTACTTTCGTTTTCATTGCAGGGTTGAGATCCAAGCACTACATGAAGAGCATTTCCTTTCATGCTTTTCCACCACCTAACCTCTAGGTGGCACTGTGGTATAGAGAAAGAAAAAAGCATTTTCTTTCGCTTTCACAAATAATACCGCATTTTCCTTGCTCTAAACACACACACACACAACTCGTCGAAAGTGCTCTTTAGACACTGAAATGAAGCTGAAGGGCCACAATGTTGCCTAAAGAGCCCATAAACAATCATGAGTAGGGAATGATGAGCACACAATAAACGCCTCATGTAGAAAAGCTCTGAGGCAGCAGCCTCAGGTAGCAGATGCTGGGGAAGGCAGGAGCAGCTCCGCTCCCATTGTTCTTTCCCTAACCACTATTCCCTGCTCTTTACCCACTAAGCTAGCCCACCAGAGGGCATTTTGCCAAGGCCCTGCTCAAATCTGCAGCCATCCCTGAAGACATGATGTGCTGTTTATACAGAACAGCCCCAAGTTCAAGTGCCAACTAAGCTGGATACAGGATAATCTAACTCAGCCTTCCCCAACCTGGGCCCCTCCAGATGTTTTGGACCACAACTCCCATCAGCCCCAGCCAGCATGGTCAATGCTCAGGGATGATGGGTGTTGTAGTACAAAGCATCTGATGGGGGGACCTCAGGTTGGCAAAGGCTACCCTCTTTCCTAGAAAAATACAAAGAGGCAGGAACAGCAGTTTCTCTAATAATCTGCCATTTTTGGAGCAGCTTGGGTGGGTGAGAGGAGCCTAATGCAAATGTCCTTGAAGTACGACATTAAACAGAACTCCTATCAGGGTGTTATATGATGGTCTCAAACCAAAGCATTTAAAATACATGTCATCCTCTAGGAGAACATAAGTAAAGGAGAAAGAGTTATCTTAAATACTCTTGCTTACCTGTGGCTGAGTCCACGATTCTAGACTTGTCTCTTTTAATGGTGTCTGTGGTCTTCCTGCTTCTTTTGAATGCTTTTGAAAAGAAAGAGAAATACTAATAGTCAGTTCTTTGACTATTTGGCATACCAATGTGAAAAGCATGAATTTAAGCAGTGACTTTACTGTGCAGGATTTACGCAGTGAAACCAAAAATCATTAAGTACCATAAACTTGGATTGTTTATTTTAACAATCCAGATCTACTGAATTATTTTGATGAATGTCTGGAAATAACAGGGCATGTCCAAATTGTTTCTGACTGTATGACCTCCTTGCTAGGCCTGGAATATGTCCTGGCCTATCAATATACTGTCACCAGCCCCATGTAGCAGGGGCCAGGCTCAATTCCTCCTCCTTCATACACACAGTATACAGAAAATTAGTCAAAGATAAGGAACTGATATAGATGAAGAACCCAGATTGGCCAAATGAAGTGACCAAATTTTGTCATTGTATCATTAATGTGATCCTTTTTTAAAAAAATAACTTGATGCTACCAATCCCACATGGGAACAGAAAACATAGGCAAGGGGAAAGCTTATTCAGGTGAAAGAATCTGAGTTCCTTTTCTTTCACTGTGGAAAGCTGAAGGGAAGCAGGATGGTGCCAAAGTCTTTGACAACAGTTCACCCTCACTGAGCCCCTCTCTCTTGAATCAGAAGAAAAAAATAGTTGGTCATTTTAAAAATAGAAACTGAAAGGTGGCCATGTGTCCTACTTTACAAAGGACGGTCTTCTATTTGAAGGGACAGACTTCTGTTTGAAGGACTGTCCAGTATAAGTCCAGTTTAAAGATAAAGCATGAGAAGAAAGGTGTGTGTGTTTGTGTGTGTGTTGCCCCCCCCCCGGTTGAATTTGCTCATCAGCAGTTAGCCCCTGGACAGCAGACTGAGCAAGCACACATGTGACCTGGTCCCAGGCTTGGCAATGGTGGTGAGATGGACTGTATTTCTATTTACATAGCAGCATAGTTCTAAATTTGCATCTAAATTGATACTTGCAATATATGCAAAAATGTCTCCTCTTTTGACCTCCTTTGGTGATGCAGTTCCACTTTTTGGGGACTGGAAGTGAGCACCCTAGGAAACTGAGGTTAGGGTGTCCATCTGTCCTCTTTTACAGAGGACAGCCCTCTTTTTGGTGGGCTGTCCAGTCCAAGTCTAGTTTAAAGATAAAGAACCATCAGAAGGAAGAGCTGGGCCTTGAAGTCACCTGTCGACAGCATCTGGACAGCAGACTGAACAGGCACACAGGTCACCTGGTTGCAGTCTTCCAGTTCTGTATTTCTCGTTAAAGTATAATAATTTGTTCTAAATTTGCATGTATATGTATGAATTAGCATGTGCAAATTTTATGCAAATCAGTGTTATCTTTTATCTTCTTTTTGGATGATGGATTTCCTCTTCCTTAGTGATTCAGAAGTGGCCAGCCTAAGTGTGGTACAACTAGCACTTCTCAACACATCAGCTTTTTCACCTAATGGTGATGTGTTTCTGCTTTTTATGGCAGTTCTTAAAAATTTAGGAGCAATGTATAGGGACATTTGTCACCCCTCCCCAGTATTTCAGGCCTCTCAAGAATATTTCTCAGGAGCATTACATTTCTAGCCAACTCACTTGTTGAGTTTATTTTATTTATTTATTTATTTATTTGTTGTATTTCTGAATCACCCATCTGGCTGGCAATTGTGTTATAAACAATTAAAATGGACCTCTGTGTTAAGCATGCATACCAAAGGACCTTTATTTTACAGAAGGGCTGACAGTTTGATCTAGTTATCATGATGTATAAGAAAAGCAAAACAAAATGTTTATAGTAACAATACAATGCTTTGAGGCAGCATAAACTAGTTATGTGCCAAAAATTGATCCCACATTTATTTATTTTTTACCATTCTCATTCAATTTGGTAGAAAAGAAATGACCTTCAAAAAGAAATTTAAAGGGAAAGGAAAAAATGGAGACATTCTCATGGGTTTGGTTCAGGTTTCTTGTGTTTCCTTTGCATAGGAGCTGGCCAAGGAGTGTGCATGAGCATCTTGCCTTTCCTTGTAAAATTGTCTCTCTGATAGCCTGTAGCCTCCTCTGCTTCCTCCGTTGCAATTAAAGCCCAGGGGAAGACACCATGGAGTAATTCCTCCCACAGGGCTTTTTCAGATCAGGAAGCGCAGTGTAATAGAAAGAAAGCCAGCGTGGCGTAGTGGTGAGAGTATTGGACTAGGACTCGGGAGATTCGGGTTCTAGTCCCCGCTTGGCCATTAAACTCACTGGGTGACTTTGGGCCAGTCACTGACTCTCAGCCTAACCTACCTCACAGGGTTGTTGTGGGGATAAAATGGAGAGGAGGAGGAGGATTATGTAAGCCGCCTTGGGTTCCTTGCAGGAAAAAAGGCGGGAGATAAATATAATAAATAAATAAATAAATAAATAAAATGCATACACAGCTCCCTCTGCTGCCTTACAGTGATTGGGTAAGCCCCAAAACACCACCAAAAAAGTATAAAACACCCTGAAAAAGAGCCTCTTTAATGGGGGAAGGAAACGTTCAGGAAATTGGAGGACAGGTTTTGGCACAGCACTAGCTCCACCTCTTCCCCGGAGTTAGACGCAGCACCGGTGGCAGCTAGTGGCTCCAATGGTAGCGGGGCTGTGTATCCACTCTGGATTTTACTCTGAGAGCTAAAGAAGCTATCCGTGGTTCTGAAATCTATCCCCCCAAAAATAGGTGCAGCATCGTGGATAGCTCCTTTAAAGTTCAGAGTAAAAGTTGGAGTGAATACACAGCCCCGCTGACATAGGGGCCACCAGCTGCCACCGCACAGCACTGCCCCCCTCAACCTGCCTTGTGGTGGATGCAAAACAGGGGCCAACCTGCCCTCACAGTCGATGCTGTTGCCACAGAAGAAAGCAAACAAAAACCCTCATCAAAAGAGAGAGAACATGTGATACAACCCCTGCCCATGGTGAGCCCTACCTGTGGGAAACTGTTGGAGACTTATCCAATGGATAAATTTGGTGAAATTGTCCACCTGATTTCTCTGTCCCACAAATTTTGAGTGGCCATTTACACACAGTTCTAATGTAAGCTACACACTGTGCACACACACACACACACACACACACACACACACACACAAACACATGCACACACACGCATGGACACACACAGAACCCTCTGTGGCCAATAGCAGCAAATCAAGGGGGGAGGGTTAACCCACCCTCTCACTCTTACTCCCCAATCTGAATTTAGCAGCAGACAATGACGACAACAAAACGAGTGTGATGCATTCCTACATCTTTCGCTATCATGTCTAGTTTGGCTGTAAAATGGTTATATAAGAACATAAGAGGAGCCCTGCTGGATCAGACCAAGGGTCCATCCAGTCCAGCATTATGTTCATACAGTGGCCAACCAGCTGCCAATGGGATCCCACAAGCAAGACATGATTGCAACAGCACCCTCCCGCCCATGTTCCCCAGCAACTGGTGTACATACATAGGCATGCTGCCTCTGATATGGAGGTAGCACACTGTCAGGACTAGGAGCCATTGATAGCCTTCTTCTCCATGAATTTGTCCAATGCCCTTTTAAAGCCCTCTAATACCCTGTGCATACTACTGCAGTCTGGAAAAGCTTTATAAGTTTAAGCATTGTAACAGGTTTCACACACTGATGGCTACTGTGGTCTCTTTAGTGTAGGCACTGAAAAAGGGACAGCTTTCTTCAAAGTTCCTTTTAAAATGTCAGCATCATTTTGGAAAAGATGTGGTGGAACTTAATCGCTTATTGGCCTTTCACCTTAAGTAATTCTTAAACCTTAGCTGACCCCCAAATTAGAGATAAATAAGTGAATTAATATGAATGAAATACGAAAAGACCTGATTTAGATGAACAACTGAAGTCATCGCGAAGGAAAGGCCTTTTGCTGAGGCAGCCCATTCGCTCCTCTCTCCTCCCCAGTGAAATTACAGCTCATTTTCCAGCCACCTTGCAAAACCTGCTAATGTGCATAATGATTGCTCAACTCTGCCCATAAATGCTCCGGGTTAGAGTACCTGCACTGAATTCTTGTGTGAGTATATTGTGCCTGCTCACCTAGAAACGGAACCTGAGATGAATGGCAAACACCATACTTTTTTCCTGACATGGAGAAGTGGCCTGTTCTTTTGTCCGTCTGGTTTGTTTTTTCTTTCTTCAAATGGCTTCATATGGTGGGATAATAGATTCGGTAAAGAGCAAATGCATCCTCTGAGTTCCTGAAGGGCATTGACTGGGCTTTCTCAATAATGCTAAAGGAGCCAAGTGCATGTTAGCTGGAAGCATTAGGTAAAGCTAGAGATAAATGGGTAAATAAATATAGCTATCCTTGCGTAGTGACTGATACACCGATAATAATTGATAAAAAGTCTCCCAGAGGGACGGTCGTCATAACATTGCAGGTAATGCACACACTTCATTAAGGGCAGTGCTGTTGAGAGGGGCCAAACATTTTTCTCTTTATATATTTCCCTGGTACAGGTTTCCTGGTGTAGGGACATGGTTCTGCACTTACTGGAAAACATTACACGCTGTACTATGGAGATGGAGTAGAAGGAACGAAGAGGCCACAAAGCAATGCAGTGTTTATTCATTGGTAGGGAATGTGTGGTCCTCCAGATGTTGTCTGACTGCAAGCCCCATCAACCTAGTCAGCATAGCTAGTGGTGGGGGATGATGGGACTTATAGTCCAACAACTTCTGGGGGGGGCACCCATTCCCCATCCCTAGTCAGAGCCAGTTTCTTCATCTATACACATCTTGGAAAGCCGCTTCATTATTTCAGTTCATTTATTACATTTCTATACCGCCCCAATAGCCAAAGCTCTCTCAGCGGTTTACAAAGATTAAAAACCTTAAAAATACAACGTTGCACATAATACGTTTGTCTCGTCTCCCCTCCCAAAAAAATATAGTCTGCACAAACATCAGAACACATTGGTCCTGTCCTGCACCGTTTGATACTAAGGAAGGGAATTATATGACTGAACGTAACACACAATTGGGGGGGGGGGAGTCAAGCAAACATTTGCCTCTGTGCACTTAAAGATAATACTCATGATGGAGAAATGCAGGGAAGGCTAGTGATGCCTGTGCCAGTGGGGCTCCTTATCCATTGCATCTTTTCGTTTTAGCTTTATAGGAGCTGTCCGTGGTGCTAAAATCCATCCCCAAAATAGGTCTACCACCATGGAGCACCATGGATAGCTCCTATAAAGCAAACAAAACAAACAAAAAGATGCAATGGATAAGGAACCCCACTGACATAGGAGTCAGCAGCGTCCACTGGGCAAAAGGGAGGGGGAATGCCAGAGGGCCAGTGTCATGCCCCTGCCCATGGGCAAAGCGTTATACCTGTTAGTATGTGAGGGGAGGGGGAGTGTGAGAGGAGTGTGGAATGCTGGATGTCTGCTGATTGGCCGAGAGAGAGAGAAGGAGGGGTGAAGCCTGTTATATAAACAGTGGACGGTGCTGTTCAAGGGGAGTTGAGTTGGTGGGGAGAGGAGTCTGTCTGAGAGGGAGAAGAGGGAGTGGCAGTGTGGAGTCTGGAGAGAGAAGTCTGAGTGGAGCCTCGGGAGAGAGGGGGAGTATTGGGTATGCAGTGCTGTCTGAGAGAGACAGAGTGAGAGAAAGGGTGTGAGAGAGGGGGAGTTTACAAAGTTTAGAATCCTTTTACATTATCTATTTCCCTGCCCTTGATTGTAAATAAATAAACTTGTTTCCTTTTTAAAAATCTAAAAGGAGTTGTCTGAGTTGGTTACCCTGGAGGGCGTTGGTGGCAGGCAGCGGAGGAGATTAGGAGAGTGTGGAGGTGGGATTTGACCATAATAAAGCTGAGAGTTCGAATCACACGGTGGGGGTGAGGGGTCACAGATTTGGCCCACAGGCCTGAGGTTTGACACCCCTGCTGTAGATAACAGTGGATCATTAATGCCCTGATTCAGTCCAATGTTCTGACTCAGTATAAAGCAGGTTCATATGGCCACATGATCTGCTGTTTTTGCAGACCAGCCAATAAAAGTCTGTCAGACCTCAGGACTAGCTTAGTGGCAGGCTGCAGTTGGGGTCCAAGACTAACACAGGTAGGTGAGGGTCAATTAAACTAGAGGCAAGAGATGTGGTCATCAGATCGGTAGGAAATCAGGTACCAGATCAGGCAAACAATAACCAAAGGATCAGAGGTGGAAGAGGTGGTGATGGATGTGTTTGGAAGTCACACACCAGATCAGAGAGGTGAAGCCGGGGCATGCCATAGAAATGCACTGCTATTTGGTGCAACATGTCGCTCTCACTGAGGAACTGGAAAGGTTTTATAAGACCTGGTATGTCTCAACTGGCTTCTGAGGTTGACTGATCCATCTTCAGGCTTTGAGATTAAGTGATAGTACTCAGGCCAGTCCTGCTACCTGGATGACTGAGGCAGGAGACCACCGCCAGCACAGGACATAAGGCACTGGTAGGGAAGTATGAGAATTTAGTTTCTGCTCTCAAAACACGTGAGTTTTCACAACCCTGAATGCAAGCGGGAGAACGTGTCTGTGATGAAAGGGTTAACATCTAGCATTGCCAGGCAGAGTGGACGTGCCCGGCAACCTATCGGGGCTCGCCAGTAGAAAGTTCTGATGGGGGGGGGGAGAGCTCTGTATATATGTGCATGTGTGTGTGTGAGAGAGAGATGAGTTAGGGAGAAGTGAGTTGGAGAGAAGTGAGTGAGTGTGCTCACATTTGATTTTCTGCAAATTTCAAAAATTCACGTTTTTAAAACACTCAAGCTTCAGTCTATAGGGAAAATTTGCACAACTTTTGGAATTTTTTGCACAGCTTTCACATTTGATGATAGCCATTCATTTTGCACAATTTTCCCATTTGCACAAAATGAACGAGTGTTCGCAAACACGAACACAAATCAAGACATCGATAGAGACATCTACTGCATCCCATGGGTCTTTCAATGTTCCTCTGCAGAACCCCCAGATGCAGGGGTGAGGTGGGGCTAATTCCTGTGGTGTTCCAGTAGTAAGACGACATGCAAAGGGCAATTTTCACACCCTCAGATGCTACCATGTTATGCGGGTAGTGGTGGGGCTTCCCAGAAATCAGATTGTGTGATGATTCTGTTCAGTGAATGAGCATCCTTGCCAAAGAATTGCATAGTGAATGTTCCCAGTACATAAATACTGGGAAAAATTGGCTTTATTTCCATCCTCTGTGTGGAACTGGGAAAATATTATTTCTTCTAAAAATATCTCCGAGGTATTAGTTCTCCAGCAGAAGACACACCTCTTGGGTGTCCATAATCCATTGAAAGACAATAAGAATGAGGTACCCATGCCTCTCGCCATTTACCGTTTTCACTGTTGCTTTGCTTCAAAGTGATCAGGCTCCTAGCTAAATGAAAATTTCCATCTCTCTCTCTCTCTCTCTCTCTCTCTTTCATTTATACTCAAACACACTCTTAGACCACACTGAACCTTCTACATGAAACACTGGGACCACCCTTCCAGAATCCTTTGTTTATGTTCCCATTACTCCCATATATCTGACATTTAAACTTAATACACAGAAGAAAATTAAATCCATAATGAGACGAAGATGCTATGATTGATTTCAGCCTGAATGTTACATTATGGCTTTGGCGGCACAGTTACAGCTCCCAAAGCCCCAATCCCAGCACCAATAAAAAATTTCCCTGGCAGCGAAGCGTGGTTGTTAGCAGAAATCAGGCTCACATAATGGCATGCTTAACTAAACCTCAAGTAACTTTTAAAACTATAGTCCTTTGAAATAACCTACAAGTGTAGCTGGCAAACAGATTCAACAAGGATATTTCCAGAATATAGAAGGAATAGAGCTAACTCTGGCAGCTCAAAGACTAGGACAACATTTGTACAATCCCTTTTCTTAGGTGGAAAAAATTGTTTCCTTTCCACTTCAATATTCACAAAGTGAAATGGTCATTATATTTCACAGATGCAGTAAAATGGAGTTCCACCTCCTTTAAACCATGATGATGATGATGATGATGATGTTGATGATTATGATGATGATTTTCAGAGATGGGGAAGATCAGAACTGGGCTGGGCTCTACCCAACAGATTTGAGGAGATCTGTGTTTTTCTGCCCTGTTTTGGAATCAATTTAAAGACCTTGGACTCTGGAGCAATCTACATCTAACAGTTATTGCAGAACTGAATAGCTTCTGTGACTTGTGGGGCACACGACTCACTCACTTTTCAGTTCTGGTTGTGTTTGCCTTACCTTATCATTCTTTTCTTCTGTAATTTCCTGGACTACCTTTATTATGATTTTTCCTGTTACTGCGATTCACTATCGCAGTACATGGCTATGTGTGTTCTCACCAGGCCCTGTCATTGCCTGTCTCCGTGTGGCTACGAAATTGTTGTTATTGAGGGGTGGGGAACATTCAGCTTTTGTCTCCCAAAGCTGTGTTGGGGCTTTGGCAAAGCAGAGATTGCTTTCCCGGCCCGCCTCTCTCCCTCTCCACCTGCGGCTTCTCTCTCTTGCAAAGTGAACTGAAGAGTAAAAGCTTCCCTGCTACCCTCCCTGCCCTTTTGAGAAAAAAAATAAAGTTTTGATTGCCCCTTTCAACCCCCTGCCTCAAAGTACAACTAGCCGTAAATGAGCCAAAATGCATGTCTACTCAGAAGTAAATCACATTATCTTCAATGGCCTTACTCAGAAGTAAATCACAAAGTGAACAGGACCTAGTGGGGCTTCAGTGAAGCAGCTCTGAGATTGCTTTCCCACTGCCCTCCTTCCCCTTGGCTGCTCTCTGCATGTCTAAGAAGTAAATTACATTATCTTCAGTTGCCGTACTCAGAAGTAAATCACACTGATTTCAGTGGAGCTTATGCTTGGGAAACAGCATGGGAAGAAGACTGCTTTGGGGAAATTGGTCTTGGGTGGAGGGGAATGGGCGTGCTGATCCTACTGGTTTCACCCCATGGGAGGATGGTAGTGGCAGCACAGCCTCCCCCACTCTCTTCTCTTCTCCTTCTCCATGATTTTTTGTGAGGGGGCAGGAGGAACTTTTTTTCTTCTTTAAAAAAAAAAAAAAATCTTGCTCATGCACTCCTTCGCTCCTTCACTCCTGTGCATAGATGATGAACCAACCCCCCCCCGCCAAAAAAACCCCTTTCTCTGAAAGAGCCATTTCCCCTGCATGTGCAATGCAACACCCAGTATTACTGCAATGGAGTTTAGGTGTGGGGAGGCAAAACGGAATGACTGTGGTGCATTTAACGACAGTGTGCGCTGTGAGTAGTGACTGCGGAACATGAATATAGCAGTACTGTAATGCTAACTTGATGATATACCATGTAGTAGATCTGGCCTCTGACAGGGCCTCTGAAATGTGAAAAATGCCCCCTACCCCATGGCCTTTGGTTTAAGGCATATCAAAAGGTTCCCCCACTCCCCCGCCACCATGCTCTCCAGACTGGACTACTGCAATGCACTCTAGACTTTCATAGATAGATCATAGAGTTGGAAGGGGCCTACAAGGCCATCGAGTCCAACCCCCTGCTCAATGCAGGGAACTAGAGGAGGGGTCTCCCATCCAAGTAATAACCAGGCTTGACCCTGCTTAGCTTTCCACGCTCAGACAAGCTGAGCCAGCGTGAGCCACAGGCCTCTACATAGGGCTAACTTTGAAGTCAACCGGGAAACTTCAGTTAGTACAGAATGTGGCCGCTTGAGTCTTTGTTGGGGCTATATAGCCAGATATATGACACTAATCCTATACGAGATGCAATAGTTACCAGTGCATTTCAGGGACCAATTAAAAGTACTGGTTTTGACCTTCAAAGCCCTCCAACCTTGGGTCCCCAGATGTTGCTGGACTACAGCTCCCAGAATCCCTTGCCATTAGCCACGCTGGCTGGGTATGCTGGGAGCTGTAGGCCAGCAACACCTGGGGACCCAACGTTGGAGAGCCATGCCCTAAATGGTTTGGGGCCAGCAGTGCCGGCTTCAGGTTTTTGAGGGCCCTTGGGCAAGAAATCCTCAATGAACCTCTTCCTTTAGTGAATCTACCTTCTCATCAAAATTGTCACCAGCTGCTATTGCTTCACATCCTCTTTCTAATCATAGCTACCACTTGCTTCCGTGACTGACAGAGAGACAGTGAGCACATAGGAATTGGCATCTATTCCTCCTGCTTTTTTCACCACCACCATTGTCTGGACCAGAGTGAGAAGCAGGTTAACCAGCAGATTGCAGTGTTGGAGCAAGTCCAGGGAGCTCTTGTCAATGGGTCCTGCTTGGTTGTGGGCCCTTGGCAAGTGCCCAACCATGCCTATCCTTGATGCCAGTCCTGGGGGCCAGGTAATTTTAAGGACTGCTTACACCTGTATGATCCTGCTTGTGTATTAAGATCATCTTCAGAGGCCCTACTCATTGACCTGCCACTAAGATGGGTAAGGTGGAAGGGCACAAAAGATAGGGCCTTCATAATGGTGACCCCCTACATTATAGAATTCCCTCATGAGAGATATATTACTGGCAACATCTGTGGCTGCTTTTAAGAAGTTTTTAAAAAAACAAAAAACAAATCTGTTCTCCATGGGTTGAAAGCCTTTATGGAACTTGGTCCTGATGTATGTCTTAAAATTGTATTTTACTGGAACTGGTTTATTTAAAATTGTTGTTCATATTTCATATGAGTTTACAAATATGTTTGTTATTGAATTGAATTGTTTTTTTTAATGATGTCAGCTGCTTTAGGAAGACTATGGTGGCTAAGAAATAGACTAAATAAATAAAGTAAAATAAATATGGTAACTTCGAGGCCCTCTTGTGTGTTAGGGATCGGGGAGACATTTGTTCAGCTTGCATTTTAATGTTAACTTATCTAATTTCTCAAGTTCAAACCACTACGCAAACTGAAACTCAGTTATCCTTTGAAATGTGCACTTCTCAAAAATTTTGCAACTGTGTTCTCCAATAATAATAATAACAACAACAACAACAATAATAATAATAATAAAGTGTACACAAATGTATATATTAGGAAAATTGCTGGCAAAAATGTGTATATTAGTCAAAATGCATATAACAATGAATGTATTAGGAGAAATGTGCACAAAATTATCATGATTCATGAATTTTCTTGCAAACTGGAAAAAAAATCTCAGAATTTGGAATGAACTAAACTTAAGACTGGAGAGAAACAATAATTGCCAGATTTGTCTATCCCTACTCAAGATGTGACGCTTTGAGACCATCATATGAAGCCCTATGCAAGAGTACTTTTACTTGTGAACATCGGGAGAGGAGAAGTTATTTTGTGTCAGTCTTCCCACCCCAATAATAGCTGTACAAGGCAGCCTGGCATCTGTCTTGAAGCTAGCAATTCTCATGACAATCCAAATACCATTTATTTAGCCTGCAAAGGAGGTACAAAACCCATCACTGCAGGCAGGAGATGACTCAGAACCATTCAGCCAAGGCAGCCTAGTTTCACCAGCCCATTCACCATCCAAAACTGCTCTGCCAAGCATCATCCATCATTTCTTTTCTTTTGTTTGTTTGGAAATGTGTTTATTGTTCCCTCCTGATCGGCCAATTAAATGATATTATAAAATACATAAATTCAGAATCCTGTCTGCCTGAAGTCACTACTTGTGAGGGTGTTATATTCTTTATGAAGAACAAATGTTTTAGAAGACAAAATGGTAATCAATTTATTTACATGGAGAAGCTTTACAGGCTTAAACATCATGCCTTAGGGATGCTTCTAGCCGAAGAAATTGTTTAGAGTACTCGTGTGCCACACATTTGAACAAAAGAATCCTTCGTCCTCGTTCATCTTCCTCTTCAGCTCCAGCCTCCTGTACATTATGCTAGAGAAGTGCACAGCATTATATGAAGTCACCCTTAGCCATCCTTGGTGTTGTAGGAGTATATTATAGGAATTAAACCATGCTCCTTTTTGTGGACTGAGTTGATACACACACAGAGCTATCAGGCTATATTTTTATTGAAATATTTCTACCCCACCTTTTGGTAAGATAGAGTACCCCACTACAACAAAGGTTGCTAACAATAAAATAATTCCCACAAAAAGAGGATAAAAACAGCAAGTCAAGAACACAAGAATATTTGCCACCACCAGCATGCCAAACAGCCAAAAAGAACACATGATCAGCCACATTTAAGCTCAAAACTTGATGAAAAGGTCAGTTCTTCACCACTACCAGAAAGTGAATACTGAAGCTGTGAAAAGGGATTCTCCAAGGCAGGGTATCTCAAAGTTTAGGTGCCATGACCAAGAAGGCCCTCTCTCATGTTCCTGTCACACCTCTGAGACCAGAGGGAGACAGTGTAGGGCCCCTCATGTTGAGCTGGATATATGGGAAGAGGTAGTCCTTATGATACCCAAAATCAATATCCATGGCCATGCTTTGTGGTAGCATACTTTGCTAGGTGTCATGAACCTGCCTGAGTAATCCTACTCAGACAAGGAGCTAGAGCTCCCAGAGATAAACAACATCAAGGAACAGCTCATGCCAGAAGACAAGGAAAAGCCTGAGTCCATAGAAGATATGGCCATGGGTCCCTCTGTACAAAAGGAGGGGAAATCTCTCTCTGAGACAGGGGCTGAACATCCACCTAGCCCCTGAGAGTGGCAACATCTCCAGAGGAAGACTAGAAGGATCCCAGAGAGAACTACTTTGTTACAAACAAAGGCTCCCCATGAGTAAAGGAGTCCTCACAAGGAGGGCTTCTTTAAGAAGCCTCTGGCATTCTACAGCTGAGCTGAGTCCTGGGTGGGGCTCTGGAATCTCCAGCTGAGATTCAGTTGAGACCTGCTAGCTGCTGGAACAATACCTTTATTTCCGCTCCTAGTACCTTGCAACCTAGTTTTCCTGACATGGTTTCTTGTTTGGACTATCACTCATGCAGTCTCATGATCTCTCAGGAATCTCTCCAGGACCCCTGGAGTCCTACTAACACACTCATTGTTCGACTGTGCTTGTTTGGGACTGCTCACCTGTTATATATGGGACGGAAAACATGTAAGATTTAAAAACAGAAAGAAAGAATGTTGGAGAAAGCAAAACTGACTGAGTGCGTTGCGGGAGTCATTTGCCAAAAGCAAAAGTGGTCAAGCCGTCCAAAGCCACTTGGGTGTGGGAAAGGAATAACATTAAAGTTGCTGTCAAATTCTGCTTAAAGCAAGCTATAGGATGGATTTGCAAGTTCATGTTTGGGCAAAATATCTGAGGAATGTCAAGGAAGTTGCTTTGTTTTGTTTTGTTTTAATATGCATGACATTTCTCAGGAAAGGTCTTCACATCTGAATTTTGACTGAAACTGAAATTTCAGGATGGATTAGAGGCTCGTGCCCAGAGAAGAGGTGAGGAATGATAAGGAAAGTGAATATTATCATCATCATCATCATCATCATCATCATCATCATCCTCTGGGTTGTTTCTCATAGCACCATATAGAGCTGGCTATGTCTGTTTAGAATAATGTGCAGCCCACTTGCCACACAGAAGGAATCACATCGTCGGGGGACCTCTGCAGGGATATAGTGCTGTGCGCAGCACCTTCCAGACACATCATCTCCATGGGATATTTCCTCTTCCTGTACAAATTCTCCCACAAAGAACATTCTCCTGTTATTCCTTCATCCCAATCCATCTGTAATCTTCATAGCTAAAGCCTCAACCCAAGAATATATCCATGGCCCTGGCCAACAGAGAGCTTTTTATCTTGAAATTACCTTTCTCGTGATATCAATAAATCACTTGGCAAACTAGCCAGCTTACAGCATGATCCTCAAGATGTTCTGAGGACCCAAGATATATATTGAGATGGAACCTGTTGAGAATTCTTGCGGGGGGGGGGGGAGGCGGGCAGCAGAGGGAGTCATGTATTAAGATATTCAGTCACTTGCAAATATGGTATGGATTCAGAAGTTCTGGGAGCAATGTCTAGCAGTGGGGAGGGAGGTGGGAGGAGGAATGACTCCAACATGATAAGGGAAGCTCAGAAGGTTTAACGAAACCTGCCATGAGATTTGGCAGATGGTTCTGCAGCGGATTGTCAAACTTTAAACTAATCTTCATTTAAGAGTTTTAAGGGTTGTATCCCTCCACTAAAGCCTCTTGCTCTTTTGCCGGGTTGATTCTAGTAAATTATAGATCAGACTTTCTGAAAACTGCTTCCATGAACAGAGGCTTCTTAAATCGCAGCTAAACTGAGCAAGAAGATTACATGTTATTATGATGGGGGCCCAGCAGGTTTCTCCCCCCCCTCTCCCTTTTCTCTTTCCACAGCAAACATAATGATGTTGAGACGGATAAAGCAATCATACTGAGCAAGGAGGTCACCCCAACAAGAACAATTCCTTTCAGCTCAGAGCTGTGGCAAATCCCTCTGTTGGTGAATATTCATGCGGCAAATTCTGATTCTTAATAGCTTCATAAAATGCAGCCACTCCTAAGCAGAGAAACCCAACCCATGTTCCATGTCCAGATGATTAAAATTGCTCATTGGTAGAAGGAGAAGTCACTGGGGGAAAGCAGTGCCAGAGACATTCTGTTTCATGGGCAAGTTCTAGCTTAATTGCATCCTACCATTATTTTATTTTATTTTATTTAAGTTGGGAGAAAGGATTCCTTTCTTAAATCCCAACTAAAATGTTAGATAATGTAAGTGGGACTACAAATTAAAATCAACACTATTTTGAAAGGCACGTTTATTCTTTTAAACACACACACACACACACACACACACACAAATCAAAATGATAGAAGGGGAAAGAAGTATCAGTGAAATCTATTAACACAGCTTGATCGTATGATGAGCTGGGCAAGGGAAAATGTGAGTAGAATTAAATGCAAAGGTGCATTCAGGGTATGGATATATAAGGAAATTGACCTCTGTGAATTCTGATATGAAATGGCCTGATCCTGCACATCTTGAACAAATGTGCAGATTGGAACTCCGCTATCTTTACATATTCAGATATCTATCTATCTGTCTATCTGAATATAGTAAAGATAGTATATATATTCATTCATTCATTCATTCTAGGTGGTTAGCCAAATCACTCCAAAAACTTTGCAGCCCCCTTTGTAGTGTGAAGGACGACACATTCCGCTTTTGTAAATTTGTACTTGGGGGTGGGGTGAGCTGCAAAGTTCAGCCATTCATGGTGGCCTCCCACTGTCTCTCAGCGTTGGCTATGTCACAGCAGGGAGAACGGAATGTTGCATATCATTGTGGTGGAGATAACAATTCCGGGATATTTCAGATGTGATTTTGTACCCCATGAACCTCAGGATCACCCCCAATGTTCTACTGGATGATACTTAGCCTCAGCCTTACACTGTTCTTCTCTCTCATTCTCCCTCTGTCCATCTTCACTTTCTCTGTCCATGTTGCCACTGGTGTGTGATACAATTTAGGTAAAGTCATAAGCAGGGCTGATGCTGAGAGTAGGCATGGTTGAGCACCGGCCAAGGGCCCACATCCCAGCAAAGGCCCACTGACAAGAGTCCCTTGGAGTTGTTCCTTCTCTTCACCATTGCAACCTGCTTGTTCACCTGCCTCGCATTCTGGCCCAGACAGTGGTGGTGGTGAGGAGGAGCAAGAGATGCCACTGCCTACTTGGTCACTGGTTCTCTGCCTGTCAAGCAAGCAAGTGGTATAAATGATGAAAAAGAGGAGGAGAAAGAGCTGGTGGTGACAATGGCTGTGAGAAGGTTGGCTTACTGAGGCAGGGGGGCATTGAGGGTGTCTTGCCCAAGGGCACTCAAAAACCTGGAGCCAGCACTGGTCCAAACTGCACCAGTTGAAAATCAACCATGTATAACACAGTACCCAATAGTGATAAACCAAGGCATAACATCTACATCAGCAGTGATATTTTTCTAGTGTGGATTTGAGTAAAGAAAGTGTGATATGATCAATCAAGGACTCAAGCACTTATTCTTATGGATACAACAGTAAAAATAAAAAGAAAGCAATTTTGCTCAGTAACTCACTGATAAGAACAAACAGCATCCTCCCACTCTTCAGCACAAATTCTCCCATAGAAGCATTTATATTTTAAAGTACTTTAATGTGGCACTACATGGAAAAGTATTGTTGAATATATGAAAAGAAAATGAAAACACAATATATATTCATTTCCTTCCAGAATGTGAAAGGAATAAATGATGGAAATGCAAGTGATTCCATCTTACTCTTGTCACACGAAAATGCCTTGTCCGGCCATTGACACAACTGGCATAGAATCAGAGGAATGGCCACACAAATATGTGCTGAGTTTTGTAGTTGCACAATCCGTTGGGTATCAAGAGGATGTTAAGTCATCTGCAGGAGTCCAAGGCATCATAGATTTGATACCTGATGCTTATTGAACTTGCTAGATTATGAAACTTGGTCAGTTGACATTGGCTGTGGAGCCCATAGTGCATTCAAGTACATTTAAACAAAAATCAATATTATTCTTTGAAAGCCAGTGTGGCGTAGTGGTGAGAGTGTTGAACTGGGACTCGGGAGATCTGGGTTCTAGTCCCCGCTCCGCCATGAAACTGACTGGGTGACTTTGGGCCAGTCACTGGCTCTCAGCCTAACCTACCTCACAGGGTTGTTGTGAGGATAAAATGGAGAGGAGGAGGAGGAGGAGGATTATGTAAGCCACCTTGGGTTCCTTGCAGGAAAAAAGGCAGGGTATAAATATAATAAATAGATAGATAGATAGATAGATAGATAGATAATAATAAATAAATTCTGAAACATGGATGATCTGCAAGTCAACAATGGGGACATTTCCTTTTTATTTATTTATTTTGTTTTTATTTATTTAGAATATTTTTTGGATCACCGCTCTACTGACTGGGTGCTCAAGGCAATATACAATATAAAAACATATATACAAATATTTAAATGTATAAAATACATATATTCAGCTTGAAATTCAAACTATTTATTTTAAGAGTGACATATATATACGCCAGCATGGCGTAGTGGTTAGAGTGTTGGCCTGGGACTCGGGAGATCCGGGTTCTAGTCCCCACTCAGCCATGAAGTTCCCTGGGTGACTTTGGGCCAGTCACGGTCTCTCAGCCTAACCTACTTCACAGGGTTGTTGTGAGGATAAAATGGAGAGGAGGAGAATTATTATGTAAGCCGCCTTGGGTTCCTTGCAGGAAAAAAGGCGGGGGATATATATATATATATATATATATATATATATAATCTAAATATAAAATGTTTCTGACTGTTTGTTTCCTATACTGACAACCGTCACATACAGCAAGAGTGGTGGATCGTTCTGGACCCAGGAACTGGAGCTGGTATAGTGGTCACACTGTTGGACATTGTGACAGCTGGGCAATATATGTGACAGCTGGGCAAGGATTTGCACATGGGTCATCCCAGTTCTGAATAACCTACTCTCCACTACAGACAGCCCTCAGAGTCTCAGAATTCAGTTCAGAAATATATATTACATTTGTATTCTGCCCTTCTTCTATGGGGTGTAATTGTTTTTGCCCATTTTATTCTCACCCCGCCCCACCACATCTACTCAGACCACTAATCTCTGAAATCCCATGCACCTCACACACTGCAGCAGGAAATCCTTTTTGGTACCACCCTCTCCTAGGGATGGGTGAATCTGCCCATTTTTCTTTCTCTCCCATTCATTTTTTAATATATATCTTAAGTTCTTTCAATAATATGAGGAACTTTGGTAAATTCTTATCAAAATTGAATGAAAACAAAATTATCACCCATTTGCACTGGCCAGATTCAATAGATACAGCTATCCCTAGCATGGAGAGGACCCATGGTGTACCTGCCTGCCATGTAGTGGTTAAAGATGAGTAACCTGTCAGAGAAAAAGATGTGGCAACCCCAATTCAGCATCACAAACATGGTTAAATACACAGGGATTCAAACCCAGACTTTTAAGAGCTACTCAATCAAAGCCCTGGGCCTGGATGGACGGATCTACGGTATCTATTTTGGTTTCTCCCACCCGTTGTTGTTGTTGTTAATTCTCATGTTCTTTTTGTCCGGAGTTATGAGAACTTTGCAAAACCAAACTGAAACAAAATTCTCGCCCATCTTCACCCAGCTTCCCCCTTCATTCCATGCTTGGCCTATTCCCTGAATTGTTGTATTCTACATGTTGATTGTAAATCATCCTCTCGACTTGCTACTATATTTCTGTGTTCTATACAGAGCCTAGCACACTGCTTAATAGAGCTTAAAAGTGTGGGTGTGTGGCTGTGGCCAGATTTTCAAATAAAGGGACTCCTGAAACTATTTCATTTCAAGAGTGGAACAAAGGTCCTCACATTTCCCCCACTGGATTCTGCACAGTCAACGTCACTCTTTTCTGGGTTTTGCCTAAAGGCACAATCTGCTCCTAATATGTTTGGAAATTATTGTTCCATTATAGCCACACCAATATGCAATCAAATGGAAATTATAGGGGAGGGAAAGTGATTTGTCTTCTTAATGAGAGTCACCTTGCTGATTCCCCCCAATGCCTTCAGCAATCATTAGCGGAGCTGGTGAAATAAACAAGAGCCAGTTGCTCCTTGGGTGGTATCAGCAATCCATGGTGAGACCAGATGGACAAGCCCCCAAATGAATAATCCTATTTAGAACATAAAACATTTGTCTTTTTAAAGTCTTGGCTTCCCCTAGCAAAGGTCCCCAATTTTGACAATGCATCCAAGGTTTATATCAAAGCTCACACGCTACAGTGGAAGAGAGAGCAAACCTTGAGTGTTGCAAATGAACGGGAGGATGGAAGACTGAGACTCCTGCTGCTTATAAATGGGATTGATATATTGTTACCTGCCTACTGCAAAAAATATCCCATGAGATCCATCAGTGACTCTCTAGTTTGTAAGCATTCAGCAAGCCTGATGTTATTTGGAAAACTGTGAGCTGGCCAGACGATTCACGGCAGCAAAGGCAACAGGAATCACCAGAGATAACATAAATAGGGGTTAGGGGTTGGTAGTGGCTCATCTCGTCTACAGAGCTTGCTTTCTGCAGACTGGAAGTAGATTGTTGTGGGCAACAACCACTTGGTCTTTTCTTTACAAAATGGGTCCACTGAAGTTGCAAGAGGAATGTTCACACCTACTCAAGGGGGTCAATGCAGAAAGCAAGATTTGGCCCCCAGGAGGGCTGGATTTGGCACCTGGGCCTATGATTTCCCACCCCTGCTTCATACATATGCAAACCTCTGTATGACCATGCACTGTGAAGCCACAATTGCAAATGACTTTTTTAAAAAAATGTATTTCATTTGCTTAAAATATTATAAATCTTATTTTATGCTCATTTTGTTAAGGTGTGCTACTGTTACTCCATTCTGTTTCCTTATTGTGTGACAACCAGAGGTTTACACACATTAATCACTGATTTGATTGGATTATATCACTGCTCCAATTTATATCCAAGGAATGGGATTTTTGTTTTTTAAAGGAGCACAAGGTAGAAGAGATACACACTACACATTCTTTACTGTACATTGCAAACCTTCCAGAAAATAGGTGCCCAATTTCACCTGGGGGGCACTATACTTTATTGTCCTTAGCATCATGATTAAGTCAGCCTTACCTCTGGGTGATTCTGCAGTTTGTTAGCAGTTTGCTTACACTGACTGACGACAAGGAGCTCTTTTTTGAGATGATGTACACTGTTCTCCCTTCAAAACTTTCCTTGGTTTTCATCAAAACTTAACTACAACCTTAGTCTATCACTTACTCTCTGCTGTAGTGAATTCCCATGACATCTATTCTTTCTACCACCACACAAGATTTCTAATTCTCACTCTGTTCTGTTCTAGAGAGAAGATGAAATTCAGAAAAAACAGGAATGATGGCTTGTTCTTACATTACACATGGGAAATCTAGGTGTAAGGACTCTCCAAAGCCCAACAGATTGTGCAGGAATGTCCATCAACTTCTTTAAAAAAAGGAAAAGGAAAAAAAAAGGATTGCAGGAAGATTCAAGCTTCCATTATAATAATGACACACATTACTGAAGTTTGCGCACTACTAGTGGATTATATATCAACTTCATTTTCATTACTTTGTTTTAATATTTAACATCTATAACTTTAAAGCATTTATATGAGACATGAACATATGCATGCATTACCATTTTGCAGATGAGGGTAGTGAGGGCAGAGCAATCAATCCTGGTGCCATCCAGATGCTTTGGATTTCATAGAATCATAGAATCATAGAAAAGTAGAGTTGGAAGGGGCCTGCAAGGCCATCGAGTCCAACCCCCTGCTCAATGCAGGAATCCAGGTCAAAGCATCCCTGACAGATGGCTATCCAGCTGCACCTTGAATGCCTCCAGAATGGGAGAGCCCACCACCTCCCTAGGTAGTTGGTTCCATTGTCTTATTTCAACTCCCATCATCCCTGCCAGGATGGACAATGGCCAGGAATGCTGTGAGTTGTACTCCAAAACACCTGGAAGGCACCAAGTTGGGAAAGTCTGTGTCAAATTGCTGGCCCCATATACACACTTGCACTTGGTGAAAATAATTGATCATACAAGAGGAGTTCATAGAGGAGATCAGGTTATTTAAGTGTGCATTAACTACATATGGTAATAATGACTTTTTAACTACCTATAGTAATAATGACTATTTGGATCAATCATTGATTCTCATACCACTTTTGTGATTTCCTATAGAGACATTAACTGGGGGAGTTCAAAACCCTTGTTTTCTAGCCTCACAGAGCCTTGCTTTGGTAAAGTTTGGGCTACATTTGATAACCATCCTACTTCCAACCCTGTGACCCATGTCAAGGTATAAAATGAAGCCAGTTCGGTAGCCTAATGCTAGAATACTAGAAAATGTCTGAAAGGGCCCAATTCAGTTTGGGCTTCAGGTTTTGGCTGAATCTGATGCACATCCCTAACAAACTAGGTGAAGATGATTCTTTCAATTTTAGTTTATTTCAGTTTCTCATATTTCTAATCCTCAGGTCTTGCCATCCCGTTTCCACATCTGTTTGCACCTTTTTAAAAAATCGGCACAAACATTAGTACATATCTTTGTACTCATCTCTCTCAAGGTACACGTTTGTGTACATACTTTTGCAGTTTTTACTTCTATTATGTTTCTTATATTTCCCCTAATATACACATACTTGTGTGCACTTTCCCCTGATGTATACTTATCAATGATCCCCCACCACAAGAACTGCATTGCATAATTCATGAGAAGTGCAAATACTGAAGGATAACTGTGTTCCAATGTGTATCTTCTCAGAATGCAAACTGAACAAAATTCTCCACCATTCCTTAATAGGAAATGCTGCTTCTAGTTTGTTGTATGTTAGTTTTTAAATACATCACTCATTTGGGTACATCCGAAGGATAATCGCCTCCCTTGTTTCCCTCTACAGAAGCAAAACGCATATGGCAAAGTTATGCTAACACTTGGTTATTTTCCTTACATTGTCATATGTCCATATATCATTGTGTGGTTTTCTCAAGGGATGTTGGAGAAGTCCTAAGTGGACTCAAATGAGTCCAGATTTCTCCGAGTCTGCCCTGCAGCTTCCGCAGCAAACCAGCTTTCCCAGCCACAGAAATTTGGCCACCGACAAATAAGTGAAAAAACAAACTTAACACCAATAAAAAATGCAGACATCCCCCCATAAAGTAAAGCATGAAAATAAGTGCTATGGGGGGGGGGGATGTGTGCATTTTTTTTTGCCAATTTGCACATTTTCGGGAGTGTGAATTTGTGCAACTATGCACAAATGCACAAATTTTGAGTCTGCGGATCGGCAAATGGCGGAGCGAAAGTCACGTGAAGATCCACAAATTGCCGGCGGTGCTGCTTTCGCTCCATTCACACGTCACTATTTTTCTCCCCAACCCCTAAATCATGCCATATTGCAGCTTGGAAATTAAATAACTGAAGCGGGAAGGAAGCACCCAATACAGGCCTGTGGCATGGAAAGCTAAGCAGGGTCAGGCCTGGTTATTATTTGGATGGGAGACCCCTCCTCTAGTTCCCTGCACTGAGCAGGGGGTTGGACTCAATAGCCTTGCAGGCTCCTTCCAACTCTATGATCTATGAAATCTATGATTTACCTGTAACCAGGCTCAAACTAGACATGAGGTTAAAGGTGTTTTTGCATTTAATATACAAGTATTTTACAATGCACATAGCATCAGCTGTGGGTGGGCTGATAATTATCATTATTGAGGCAGGCCTGAAGGGGGGATTTAACTCTTTCTGCTCTTCCTGCAGCCCTGAAGGAAAATTTGGTAATTGTTTTGGGTTTGGTTTGGTGTCAATGGGAGGGAATTCTTCCCTGTGCAAATAGCACCTTCAGAGGAGGGATCTTCCTCAGGACCACAGCACTGTAGGAAAGGGTTAAATCCCCCCCGCATGCCTGCTGCAGTCCCACTGCTGCAGTGGGTACTTATCAACCCACACCCATCCCCAGCTGATGCTATTTTTTTATTCAAATAGAACATAACAAAACAAAAACCCTGAAACCCTAAATACAAGGACACATGGGCAGAGCAATCTTATGGTTCATTGGAAAGTGAGGTGTCCCAGCGACAATAGGATGATGCAGGCAATAGATGCAGCTGTGACATCAGGGGGGAAATCTGAGCATGGATCCTTCCTGCTACAGGTTCTGAGGTTGTGGCGGCGACCTCAGAAGAGGGACAGGGAGGGCGGAAAGGGGTCATGATGGTAAGTGGAGACTAGACATGGACCTGCTAGCACAGTGTTCTCCAACCTTGGGTCCCCAGATGTTTTTGGCCTACAACTCCCAGCATGCTCCAGACAGCGTAGCTGGCTGGGGCATGCTGGGAGTTGTAGGCCAAAAACATATGGGGACCCATGGTTGGAGAACACTGTGCTAGATCCAGAAGCCTCTCCATCACCCATCCCGCTCACAGCAAGGTATCTCAGCTAGAGAGGCTGAGTGGCCGATCAAGCTGAAAATTATTTTAAGGGAGAGCAGGAGGAGGAAATGCCTCCATTGTTAGTCTAAAGAGTGTCAAACTGGTCGGATTGTGCTCTTAACCTCATCACTTCTTTCTTTGACCCTTACTCTAGATGGTACTTCATTTCTTACATTCATACATCATTTTCATGATTTACCTGAAAGTCACTTAATGGATTTCATTATGAAAGAACCAGACATTATTCTATTCTTGTATAACAGAGTGCTTCACACGTTATATTTTAGTTATGCACTTAATTTTTTCTCTCTCTCTCTCTTTTCTTCATATGCACATAAAAACAGTGTGTGGACAAGTTAAATGTATTATTGAAAAGGTATGTGCATCATAGGAACATTCCAAAAGCCAGATGCAGCTCCTGTTGAATGATGGCAAGCCCGGAGCTGCTGACATGTAATGTGTGGAGTGGCCCTTAGGGTCAAAAAAATTGGAAGAGCAAAATTACATCAATCAAGTTTCTTACAAAACTATTCACCCACCAATCCCCCTCCATCAATCAGCTTGGCCGTGCTCTCCGGTAACTGTGTGATGACCCCTTCATGAGATTCACACAGAAAGGGGTGCCTTCCAGAGGGTTTGGACTGCAACTCCATCATCCCTGAGCACTGGCAATGCTGGCTGGGGCTGCTGGGAGTTGTAGTCCAGAGCATCTGGAGGGCAACAGGTTGGGGAAAGCTGAGCTAGACAGTTTTATGTCAAAGAGTTCTCCAAGCAAGATGTGTGGGCACCAGGTGTTAGAAAGATCACACACACAAGCACACGGAGAGTCACAGAAGAAACTTTTTTTAAAAGATTTAATTAAATGTCTGAGGTCATCAAGGTCAGATCTCTGATTCACTGTTCTGTATTTATGAACATGAAAGTCTTATAGTTATCCAAGACTTGCTATGATGTCATTTTCTCATAAAAAATGAATAAATAACCCAAACAAAAACATTTCCAGGACTTCACATTTCAGCTGTTCTGCTCTAACGAGACCCTTGGTGTTTTCTACGCTTCCAGTTCATTAGCAACCATTGTGTGATTTACAGAAGTACGTTGTCTTGAGTTCGTCAATGAAGTGAGGTTTACAACTCAAAACTGACCATTTTCTCTGCTGCCTTTGGAATCAGTGGCAGCATCTCTACCGTAATAAAACTTTTATGTGGTGATGTACATGATTTGTTAGATGCTGTCCATGCACAAGGGTCAGATGGCTGTGAAAAGGTTACAGATGCATCTTTATTTCTCATTCTGAAGTGGCCAAACACCACTTGCCACTACTCTGTTCTTCGGTAACCAAAGTCGACTGCCGCCAGTGATATGCAGGAAGTTCCACTGCAAACCTGAGAGCAAAAAGCAAGGATGATACCTTCTTCCACTGGACTATGAGGACTCCGCTGGATGCTTAACATACCTTCTAGTGCTATCTACAGAGCTAGACATAATATTGACGACCACTTCCACTACTTCATCCTTATCACCAGGCCCAGTCAGCCCTAGAATTCTGGAGGCAAGCTGGTACCAAAGAGTCAGGTACTTGCCTGGCCAGAATTGCAGCTCCATACGCTTTATTTTCTGGGGCCTCTCTCTAGTGCAGTGTTCTCCAACCTTGGGTCCCCAGATGTTTTTGGCCTACAACTCCCAGCATGCCCCAGCCAGCTATTCTGGCTGGGGCATGCTGGGAGTTGTAGGCCAAAAACATCTGGGGACCCAAGGTTGGAGATTCATAGACTGATAGAGTTGGAAGGAGCCTACAAGGCTATCGAGTCCAATACCCTGCTCAATGCAGGAAACTAGAGGAGGGGTCTCCCATCCAAGTAACAACCAGGCCTGACCCTGCTTAGCTTTCCACACTCAGACAAGCTGAGCCAGTGTGAGCCAGCGTGAGCCACAGGCCTGCACTTAAAAAAAAAGTGCATTCTCACACTTTAGTCTATTGGGGGGAAATGCACATTTTGGTGCACTTTTTAATATATATATATATATATATATATATATGGATTTTTCCCATTCAACAAAATGAAAAAGGAGCATGAACAAATGCAGGGAAACGAGGCAAGTCTAACTCCTAGATGATGTTTGGAGAATCTGGGTGATCAGAAGCATCACCTGTTTACTCATCCCTAGAGTACACATTCTTTCCTAGGATCTCTAGACTCTAGATGTTAAATTTCTGAGTGGGTGATGATGGATGCATCTTGTCTCTTGGAGAAAGACATGTAAATGCCTGCGCATGGACATTAAGGCAGCATGCAGTGCACAGCCTGGCATTCACACACTGCAGCTGCTGAGGTATATTTCCAGTGGTTGATAATATATTGTAGATGGTTGCTGTTCTTGTTGTTGTTGTTGTTTTTAAGTATCTTTAACCAAAATGTGTTTGTTTTTGTTTGCTTTTAACTCGACGGAGGACAGCACTTGTACAAAGTAAATGAACAGGTGGTGGGAGTCTTCCATCACATGTGATACTAGACTGAGTAGATTCACAAAGCAATTTTTGGTTTGAGAAGAGGGGTATTAGAAGTTTGTTCCTGTTTTCACCTGTATGATGGTGGAAGGTTTGCAGTTTTAATATATCCCTGCTACAGATGAGACAAAACAACCTTACTCCAATTAACATTCAGGCTGCAAAAGTCTGGGAGGGATTTTGGCTATTTTCAGGTCAGGGGGCAAAATTCTTCAGTGCTCTTCCTGGCTGGCAGCTACACTTGGCTTTCACCAGAATAATCTGGGAGTCTTCATGATGCTACATCATGATGTCATGTCATTACAGGACACTCTGATGGAAGGCAGTTGGTAGCCATCAGTCCACTGAGAGGAGCACCGGTGATACCCCCGCCACCAAATTTTCTCATTTCAACCCTTTTTGGCTTAAATAGAGCCAGTGTGGCGAAATGGTTCAAGTGTTGGCATGGGACTCGGGAGATACGGGTTCTAGTCCCCATTCAGCCATGAAACTCACTGGGTGACTTTGGGCCAGTTGCTGACTCTCATCCTAACCTACCTCACAGGGTTGTTGTGAGGATAAAATGGAGAAGAGGTAGAGGAGGATTGTGTAAGTCACCTTGGGTTCCTTGCTGGAAAAAGGGTGGGATATAAATATAATAAATAAATTAAATAAATAAATAGTATCTGGAATATCAGTCATCATCAACAGTGAGAGAGCATGAGAGAGCAAGCCTTCCTCTAGCAAGCTAAACAGTAGCACGGAGAATAAGGTGCCTAGATCCCACTCTAAATCCTCAGTTCAAGACCCCTAATACCTTATACATCCTACATTTCAACATGTTGCTGGCAGCTGGGGGAATTTGAAATATATATCTCCCCCTCCAGAATCAAGCAAATTCCAGGCAAGGAGATGAGGAGCACTGCGTAGATTTATTTATTTTTTAAAGGTAAATAGAAAAAGTTAATGTCCCAGTGTGCCAAGGCAGCAAAGAGAAATCTCAGAGAAGCAAATTGACAACATTTTGAAAGTATTCAAGAAAGAAGTAGAAGGGTTGCTACTTATAAAAAGGTACAATTTGCAACATCACCACACTGTCATTTTCCACCTCACGGTGGCTAAAGAGAGCCAATGCAGAAGGTGCATGTAATGTGTGTGTGTGTGTGTGTGTGTGTGTGTGACTCCCTGATAAACGTTTTCATGTCAGCACTTTTGCTTTCTTGAACATCTAACTGAAATGTGTAAGCCTGGGTACATATTAGGTGCTTTCATGCTGGAACTAATATTGCATAAGGAGACCTGTAGTGTGGCTAACCATATTAAATAAGCATCTCAAAAAGCAGCATTTTCGACCCTTGAAATAGAACCTGGTGTGAAGCTCTAATATGGAAGAAGGGATAAAATAGCACTTACCAGAGGGACATAAAAAATAAAAAAAATCAGACCTTTCCAAAGTTCTCTGTATGAGATCAAGCATTCAAATATGCACACAAATAACTAAGAAAAAGACACCCCCCTCAAAAAAGAAAAGAAATCCATGCTATGCAGGTGTATTCTTTTTCTCCTGTACATGAATGTAGGCAGCTAGGTTCCAGGAAGCCAGGCACAGGAGAATACTCAGCCCAAATGCTGTGTAACAAGTTCTTGTGCTAGGGTTGGATGAGAATTTTGATTCAGTTCAGTTTTGATAAGAATTTACCAAAACTCACAAAGTTCGCCATATCTGGGATGGACATAAAGAACTTGAGATTTAAAAAATCTGAATGTGGGAGAAAGTGAAACCGATAGATTCATCCATCCTTACTCATGCTGCTGTGAACGGTTGAACCATCTGCAACAGCCTAGTCTTGGGGCAATGGTATTGGCCTCTGGTTCCTCTTGAGCTGTCGTTGCAAGGAGGGGAAGGGACTGTAGCAGGTGGCATTGAAGTGGTACAATTCTAAGTTACACACAAATATCAAACATACTGTATCTGCTGTAATAGGGACATAGGAAGTTGCCTTGTATTGAGTCAGATCATTGGCTGATTTAGTCTACGCCTTAGTAGAGGTTCTCCAAGTTCATTCAAGCTCACAGGAAAGGCTCTTTCCTAACCCCTGATTTTTAATTGGAAATACCAACGACTGAGCTGGGGAGTCTCTCCATGCAAAGCATGTGCTCCACCACTAGAACAGGGCCTGACCCATGAGCTTAGGATCCATGTTTCCAAAACATGTAGCTTCCAAAGATTTGTATTCAACCAACAGGGATTTCCAGCCCAGTAGGTAAGGATGAACTTTGAACAGGGGCAAAACTAACCTTAATGGAGGGGAGAGAGGGATAATCTTCTGTAAAAAAACCCCAACAAGAACAAACCCTACACGTACAAGATTTATAAGAAACTGCATAACTCCGTATCCTTGCAACTTCATCATCTCCAGAGAACTCTCAAGTTTTAATAGTGTTGCATTTTGTTTTCTTCCTGCTTTTCTATACATTATACAATATTGATAACTATTAATAAATCATGTGCATTAACCTGCAGGGTATGGTACAACGCACATCAATTTACTCATGCTTCTCTCCACCCTCAGCCCCCTGCTTTGGGGCAGATATTTATACTCTAATATATTTTTTTCTAGTTAACATTTAATAGCAATTTTATATTGTCTGCTTTTGTACATATACCCAGAGGCAGCATTATTAAAATGAAATAAGCAAATATATATTCTACCAACTAGGAAACACGAAACCACTGTTTTCATTTCATTCCTTATACCAAACTGTCAACTTTGGTGGGTTCTAATCTAAGGATTTGCCCACATCAGCTAATGTACTGTACAGGCTAAGAGAAGAATGTGTTATAAATTAGGAAGCAGATTAATGTGGAAACAGGGCAGAACAGATGTATGCATACGGATGGGGGAGAAATTTGTTTGGTTCTCATTTTAACATGAACCAATCTAATTCGCACTTAGCAATGTAATATATGAAATGGAATGCAATTACCCTTCAGTTGTGGGTTTATGTTTTTTGGGTTTTTTTGCACTTCACTGAATTGTGCGATGCAGTTCTCTGATCCAAAAATGTGTAGGAAAAGATGTGTGCATTAGGGAAAATTCTGCACAAATATGCACACATTAGGGAAAAGAGCATACAAAAACGCTTATATTATGGGAAATTGCTTGCAAAAAAATCACATACTAGAGGAAATGTGTAGGAAAATGTTTATGGATTTGTGCATGTGGAACTGCATACAAAATGCCTACAAATTATTGTGTGGATTTAAAGAAAAAGAAACATTTGCAGGCTTATGGAAATTGGATGGAATGAAGTTGTGCTCATTCCCGCTCCTGCATGACAACACATCGGTTGTTTAACCAATTGGTTGCCAGTATGTGTGAACTAGGTCAGCGTAGAGCCAGTGTGGCGTAGTGGTGAGAGTGTTGGACTGGGTACTTGGGAGATCTGGGTTCTAGTCCCCACTTTGCCATGATGAAGCACACTGGGTGACTTTGAGCCAGTTATTGACTCACAGCCTAACCTACCTCACAGGGTTGTTGTGATGATAAAATGGAGAGGAGGGGATCATGTAAGCTGCCTTGGGTTCCTTGGAAGGAAACAAAGGTGGGATATAAATGTAATAATAAATAGATAAAATAATAAAATGCAAGAAATTAATACAGCAGGCAGAGAAGTAACTTCACCAATGTGTAAGGTGGGGCAGGTAGTGATCCTTAGTTTGAAAATAGGGATAGGGATAGGCCATTGCCTTTTTGTTTATCCCTTAATGGATTGAGGGCTGTGTGCTTTGTTAGCGTTTCCAATGAACCCATAAAAACCTTTGAGTGTCTTGACTGAACACGAAAAAAGTAAGAGCTTTCGTAGTGCTGACCACAGTACCTGCTCCAGTCCCAAGAAAGGTGTTGCACCCTTCAAACCAGCAGACATGTCAGAGGAGGGGTTCGTTCAGCTCATCTATGTGAATGTTCCTGTGCAAATTCTCACGGCAACCCTAAATAGGGGCATACACACAAGTGTGTTGCTATTAACACCTATGCAGTATTGTAAGGTATCCTTTTGCAAGTTCTTAAGGAGATGCCTTCCATTTTCACCCACACCTGGTGTTGTTTTTGTTTTTTTCCAGATTCCTGAACCCCAGTAGCTGTAGCCATGTAGAAATGGGCCAAATCAGAGCATATCCATCCCCAAATCCCCCCCACCTCACCCCCCAGAGTGAAATATACTGTGGTATCCTCCAGCAAAACACTTTCAAGTTTGGGGAAGTATTCCATCACAGGATGCACTGATAGAGAGGCTTGATAAGTCTTAACACTTGCTCTTTGCATAAAAGACGGTGCTTATAATAAGATATATAAGTCCTAAGGGAAAGGATTTGATTCTCACATTCCTGTTTCATGCACACCCTGCTATGCCTTTGTTGTTGGTGTTGAAAAAAACAAATGACTCATTATTTTCTCCCCCACCCCATGACCCCCGAGAGCACTACATTCTTGTCTAGCTTTTTGGCTGATGGAGCTGTTCTTTATTTTCAGTTATGAAATTTCCCAGTGGAGGCATTTTATACAATGATACGAATTGTGTGTCCATGTGTCTTTGCTTGATATTAAAATACAGTACTTTGCTTATAAAGGGTGGGGGAGTTGTGTAGGTACTTTTTTGTTTGTTTAAGGAAAGCGAGATGTTCTCCATTAACAAAAAGGCCACCTTTGTTCCTGCCGTAGTGGGGGAGGGCACGGTTGGAATGAGATGGCTCTTGGTACATATGGGCTCGTAGTTTACTGATTCTGTGTGTCAGCCAGCCATACAGTAGTCCAGGTCACACCCTGGAAACTAAATGGCTGCACCAGGTGGCTTCAGGGGCAAGGGATTTAGAGTGGACCTGAATGGGGACCTTTTCCTTCTGGTCTGCTCCTAGGCTATAAATAGGTGGTCTTGATCAACAGATCTGGCACTGCTATCACTGACCATCACCAGTCCACTTCTGGATATTAGCCCGAATTATCATGCTATAGAGAAAGGTTTACCAGTGGTTGTCAGGACTGGAAAGGAATTTTACCTGCATTTTCAATTGGTCTCAAGAATGTTTCCTTAAGTACATCCCAAATTCCTCCTCCACTTGCTAGGAACGATGCCAGTCTTTGCCTTCCACCCAACCCCCCTGTATCAATGGTGCTTCCTGAAGCAAGTTTTGACTCCCTGATGCATGACACAATGGGTCTATGTGTCCCTCATCTCTGAGTCCTCCTCCCTTCCAACATCATTTGGATGTTGGAAGCATTTTCTTGGCCTGCAAGGCCCCAGAAAACCTCTGCTTACCTGCAGCATCCACAGTGATTTATTTCAACATTCCATGACTGATACTTTCTCCCCCCCTCAAAACTTTTAGAACATTTGTGAACATTCCATGACATCATCACAGACATCAGTTGGAAGAAGAAAAGTTGGTATTCAGGGGAATATATTCAAACTTTAGCATTTGCCTATGCTATATGATCATGCCTTGTTAGGTATGCTATTTACAGTGAGAGATTGTGCAAATCTTATGCATTGTTACCTTGCAACAAAAAAAGTTGGGTTTTGCACATGTAGGGTGTTTAATAAAATGTGTGTTTTGGGAACCTTTAAATAGACATGAAGATGCATTTGACTGAAATTTAATGATCTTTGGCAAATCCTGTATATACCTTTGCACCTGGAAAGAACTGAGAGCTTGTGCATTTTGCTTAGATCCGGTTTAGCCACAGTTGCTCAGGTGAGGCTGTAGAAGAATCCTCAGGGAATGACATTCCTTTCATAAAGGATGTTACATTTCCTACACATTCTGTATTCTGCTGTGCATTTTCCATCAGCTGTTCTAGCAAGAGCTGGTCCTCACCCAGGTGACCCACATAATGTATGGAAGTTGAAGAATCCAAGGGGACCCTGCTTAAGGGTTTGACTTGTGCACTCACAACCCACCTACACCCCTTAGCTCAATTGTTGTGAACACATCATTGTGTAATGTGCATGCAGCCTGTGGCTCAGCTTGTCTGAGTGTGGAAAGCTAAGCAGGGTCAGGTCTGGTTATTACTTGGATGGTTATTACTTGGGAGACCACTCCTCTAGTTTCCTGCATTGAGCAGGGGGTTGGATTCGATGGCCTTGTAGGCCCCTTCCAACTCTATAAATGTTACCAGCCAATATTCATATATTTCCTAAACAACCTTAAAAAATCTAAACACATTTTTATAACCTTGCTCTTCCCCTGGTACTCTTCTTTTTCCTTAATTGCATTAGGTCTAGGGATGAGTGAAAAATTTACTCTGTTGAATTATTTTTATGGATTTACCCAATTCATATCTCCTGGACCCGGATACAATTTACATATCTGAGCTGCAAATGCATTCCATGAAAGAAAGAAAATTCTGTGCTTGTCAACAAGAGGACATTTGAAAACTGTGCTGGGGGGGGGGAGCTGCAAATAAAACAACTTTAAAATGGACAGAATCTCACTTTAGCCAATGGGTGCATGTGGACAAAAAACTCGTACTTTTGAAACATGCACACAAAATGCATATTTTTTTGAAAAATATGTACAAAAGTAGGGTTGTGCAATTCAGAAAAAACTCGAGCTTGCCAAAGTTCTCCAAATTCCATCCCGAAGCTCACATCAATTTTGAACATCTTTGAAATGTACACACTCTTCTCCCATTGATAGAGTGTGTTTGTGCACATTTTTCAAAAGTACATATTTTTTTCATGTGCATTTTCCAAATGTGTTCATGCTGTCAGTGTCAGACACAATTTTTTTTGGTCTGCGGATCACATTGAAACCTTGGAAATGTATGGACTTTGACCACAGATTGCATCCGTGTTTGGTCTGGAAGGTGTGAACAGGGGAAATCCTGATCAAAAACAAACTGAAATGAATTCCTCATACATCCCTAGCAGGGTTTAGGGGAGAATCAGTGGGTGGAGGAAAGATAAAGCAATCACCACCCCAGTTTCAAACGTTCTGCATTATACAGGAAACACACCAAAGGTCAAATGAATTAAATGGCCTCCTTTCCCCGCTTTTGGACCTCCAGTTTGCAAAAGCTGGTTATACTTCTCAGAAGTGGCTTGAGGATTTCTTGTTATTTACAGGGAAGAACCCATTGATCCTTCTCATGTGTAAGACCCCACATTCTCCAGCACCTCCTGCTAAATGGATCTCTATTTGCAGAGGACAGAGAAATCAACAGACTCAACGGAGCAATGTTTTGAGCTGGTTTAAGGCATCTTCGTATGAGCCCAGTGCAAGAAGAACCAAATATGTCTACTGAACAATCATGTATGTGGGTCCCAGAAACATGTGCCACAGAAGAAAAGAGGTACCAATCAATGCCAGGGACATGGCAGTGGGAGGGTCTTAGGAAGGTATATAAAAGGAAGCAGCTGGCTTAGTGCCAGTTCACACATGCACGTAGGCATGGATGGAAAGGGCTGACCCCAATTCACCTCCCCATTTCCAGGTGGTCAGTTGGGGGTTGGCTGTTTTCACTCCCTTTGGGGGTTGCTATTCAGGCCCTTACATGGTTTAGGGCAGGGGTGCAGAACCTCAGGCCCAGGGGACACCAGTGCTCCTGATGTCCCAACCTGGCTCTCCGGGCTTCTACAGGAAGTCTTGCCCCCTTCCCTGGGCTTCAACCATTTTCCCCCTGGCCACCAGCTTCTGTGCAGTTTTTCCTCATTCTAGTAATAATTTATTTACTCATTTATTTATTTATTTATTTATTTCTATACCGCCCAATAGCTGAAGTTCTCTGGGTGGCTTAGAACAGTTTCTAAAACAATAAAATCAACCATCAACCATCAACCATCAACCCCACCCCAATTGCCAAGTTTAAAACAAACAAAAACAAACAAACAAACAAAAAACTGTAAAGAAAATAATACTAATAATACTAATACTAATAATAGGTTTACAAGAAAAGAATAAAAAAGAGGAAACAAGTAAAAAGCCAAAACCCCTATCATGGAATTACAATCCCCCTCCCCTCTCCCCTCAGACAAATAATTTCAGCCATCTTCCTGAATCGTTTTGCCACACCCCTTTTGATTTGCGTTTAGGTTTGGCCAAAATGGCTTATTTCTAACAAATTTCTAGTAAAGGAGAGGAAAAGACCAACAGATGCACCATGTCATGTCTTCTAAAGGCATCTGGGAGACCTGAATGAAGCCAATATATCTAGTTATTTCCAGAATAGACTACAGTGCTCTGATAAATACATTTGAAAACATGGGAGATAAAGATCCTGTTTTCGGTTGGGGCTTTTAATGCCATGGGAAAAGAAAGAAAGAAAGAAATTAAGAAAGAAAGAAGAAGAAGAAAGAAAGACCCCCTTTGTTTTAAACTCCCTCCCCCAAATACAAAGACTTTACAGACTTGAAAGAAGAGAGCTGCTACAGTCACCAGCTTAAGCTTTGTTTCCTCCCAGGTCTACTTTTTGTGAAATCTCCTTTTGTAATCTTTGCTTTTCTCTTTATGCATTTTAGCCTAACACTAAGCTTTTATAGATGAATAATGGATGCATTCCTTTTAAATACACAAAAAGTGTTCACTTTGACTGGGAAAAGGTACTGGCAGCTCATGTAAGGACAATGTAGGTGTGTTTATTATTATTTTAAGTTTAACAGCAAAGTACAAGGCTGACGTTGCCTGCTGCACCACTGGATTCTCCCAATGGCTTTTCACGAAACAAACGGAATCATATAATAAACAGAGTGTGATCAGGTCCCCTGGAGGTGAACAATAAAGATACTGTGTGTAGGGTTCATCTACAGCTATCTTTTTAAAATCATAAGAATTATTATCCCCAGTGCCACATCCAGGAAATCAAACTGGCAAATCCTAATGTCTTTTGCTAACTTTGGACCGTAAGAACATAAAGACAGCCATGCTGGATCAGATCAAAGTCTTATCTAGTCCAACGTTCTGTTTGTACAGTGGCAAACCAGATGCCCATGGGAAGCCCATAAGTAGAATATGATTGCAACAGCACCCTCTTGTCCATGTTCCCAGCTAGGGATATTGGAAAATCTGAAAAAGATTAAAAAGCGTTCAGAACTTCAGATGTTTATGAATCCAACCTGCAGATTCTGCAGTAGAGCAGTTTTTCCAAGTCACATGGATTCCTCAGATTTGAGGAGTGTTTTTTTTAAATTGTTTTTATTTGGGGGTGGGGATTTGCACAAGTGTGCATCAGCATTAATGTGCATTCACGCAAATGCACATTTGCAAACAGGAATGAAAAACAATTTCCTCAATGACCAGACAATGGAATGAAAGATGCCTGACAATCTGCAAAACAGACAGAACAGATTTAACAAAATCCATACATCCCTATATCCCAGGTCACATAATGCTCACATGATAATGTTGCAACAGCCCGTCACACAGCTTGCCACTCCCTGGGCAACCCCATGTGGCTGTACTGAATTTTACTTCTCAAGTTACATTGACTATCTAATATGGAACCATCGTGCAAGGTTCCATGGTGCCATGATCAATCAGAGCTAGAACTGGGAATTCTCAACTCTGTATGCAGCTGTCCCATGTGGTAAGCCACTGGAACTGCAGATTGGAGCATGTTTGTTTGATTGTTTATTACATTTATGTCCTTCCTTTTTCCTCCTGCAAGGAATCCAAGGTGGCTTGCACGATCCTCCTCTCAATTTTCTCCTCACAACAATAACCCTGTGAGATAGTTTTGCTGAGAGTCAGTGTCTGACCCAAAGTCACCCAGTGAGCTTCATGGCTGAGTGGGGACTAGAACCCAGATCTCCCGAGTCTCAGTCGAACATTCTAACCACTACACCACACTGGCACACTGGACAATGTCCTATGCCTCTGTCCTCAACCTTTGGACTGGTCCTGCCTACCCAGGAGGTAATTGGGCCCTTCAAGACAAGAACATTCTGGGCTTTCTGTTTGCACAGGGACTTTGCTTGACCAATAGTGGTCTTCATGGCTCTGATGTGTTCTTCAGCTCTGATCTCTCGTTTGGATCTAAACCTGTGGTACAGCTACTCTTCAACATCTGCTTATGGCTCCGGGCTCTAGGCACATCTAAGGCGAGAGAGAGAGCAGGCACACAGCAGCAAGGGACTCATGTGCAACAAGGAGTCACAAGTAGGGTGCACCTGCTTTGGGCTTCTAAGCCATAGTGAATTTGCTCAAGCAGTGGTGAAGTTTGGGAGAAACAGGCTCGACCACCATTTATCAAGGGTAGATACCTGCACTGAGGGTGGGGATGGGAAGTGGATAACTAGGATAATGTCTCATCTAGTTCAGATCCCTTTATATTCAAAAGTTAATAAAGTTGTGGTCTTTTACCCAAACACTGTTTTCTCATATCTTCATGACAGTGGTATAGGCACAAAATGTTGGGGTGGGGCAGTGACTTGCCAAAATTTGCTTCATTACCTAGCAGGGACCTGAAGTTGGGTTCATCACAGCCCATATATTCCAGCTGTTTTAACACCCTTCAGCCTCCCCCCAACCTGGTGCCCTCCAGACATTTTGGGCTACATCATCCCTGACCATTGGCCATGCTATCTGGTGCTGGTGGGAGGTCTGGGAAGGCTGCCACACTGGTTCCGTATCGTAGACATAAGGACTGGTGCATTGACAAAAGTGTCACTTCTTCTGGTTTTGCTGAAAGCCAATCCAAGAAGCAGCAACAATGTATCTCTACACTTCTCTATGCTATTGGTCTTCTACTGGTGGATTGTGACTCACAAGCAGTGGGAGGGGTCACCCCAGTGGTGCTGCCACCAATGTTTAAAAGATTTCACTCACTTCATTGCAGATGGTAGAAACATTTAAAAAAAAATGCTATGCACAATAGGGTGACTGTGAGTGGGGTCCAAACTGGCTGCTGTGGGGAAACGTGAGCATTAGTGGTTGGTGTTAAAATCATGGCTACCCAGCAAACAGCAGAGCAAGTCTGAGGTGAGCAAAAATGTTTAACCATTAAAATGGGGCCTATGTTGAAGGACAGAGTTAAAGCAGGGAGAGGTTTGGGTTAGGGGAGGGGCCGTAGCCCAGTGGTTGAGCGCATGCTTTGCATGTAGGTCTCGGGTTTGATCCCCAGCATCTCCAGGTAGGGTTGGGAAAAAACCCGCTTGTTGAAACCCTGGAGAGCAGTCATCATGGCCAGTCAGTGTAGACAACACCGGGCTATATATATCCATGGTATGACCCAGTATAAGACAGCTTCCTATATTCCTGTGTGGGTCTGAAACCAGAAAATGATTGCTCCATTTCTGAAATATCAGTATGCTAAGGTGCCATGAAAGAACTGGAGGGTAATTACTGGCATGCCACTTTAAAGGCCTCCAAGGCACAATGGGGTCAATTACACCAGTACCACCCTGAGCTGTCCTAATGGGAAAACAACTGGACAGGCAGCATAATGGCAGGGGTTGCTATTATTGCTTCACTGGTCCAAAGCCACTACATGCACCACAGGAGTTATGCAGACAGACAATAGATGGCATTTGGTTGCTCCTTAGCCTTGCTCCCCAAGCTTGTGTGCACAAGATAAAGTATAGTTCCAACAGGGTGAATTGAGCTTGAGAGTTAACGTCCCTGGAAATCACCAAGTGCCAAATCCACTTACCACCATTTACCTTGCAACCAAGTTTTGAATGTTATTGCCAATGTATTTAGCTAATCACCCTTCAGACTTGGTTTGCTTTGTCTCTCCAGGTCTCATGGCCGGCAGCCATCCGTGGCATCGAGGAAGCTTGTATGCTTCCTGGATAAGTAATATTTTTGACAAGTCATTAGTGGACCATTCTGATCACGGATGTCAAAACTGGAACGTGCCCTCAACTCCAGCAGTAACAAAGTGGGGAACTTCAAGCAATCACATCTACAAGGAGACACCTAAAATGAGGGCAGTTCTTTCTTTACATGAAGAGTTTATGCCAATTACCACCAAACATTGCAAGAGCTTGGTATTTTCATTCACTATATATCCCAAACCGGTGCAACAGCAACATCACCGCCACTGCCATAAGCATCAGACTCTGAGTGAGCTATATAGCCTATATTCAGTATGTCAATCATCCCCATTGGTCTTTTCCATACTGTCACCAGCTCCACACCCTTCCCTGTTATTTCCAGTGAGTATTAACATTTCAGGTTGTTGTTCTTGTTGTTTGTGGACAAGATGCGGAGGGAGATTTCCTTATTCTACTGCTTATGTTCCGTATCATATGGAATTATGGCATCTAAGAAAAAAAGGATGCCAGGAAGCCAAAAGGCAACAGGTCACAGGTGCACGAGGCTACAAGCCAGGGGAGGACTTGTAGCTTAGTGTTAGAGTGCATGCTTTGCATACATAACGTCCCTGGTTCAGTCCTCTTCATCTCCAGGCAGTGCTGGAAAATACTCTTCCATCGACCATGCACAGCTTGGGGAGGGAAGAAATTTGCATGTGGGTGGGAAGGCGAGTCGAGGGGCCAACCGCATGCTTGCATGCATTTACGAGGAATTGTGGGGGCAGGGCACCAGGGACGATATTAGTCACAGCAGCCCCGCCCTCAGGCCTCAGCCTCTTTCATTCATGGCTCCTTCCCTCCCTCCCTGTTAGCAGTGTGGGCTGCGCTGGTTGCCTGTTAGGGGGCCAAGTAGGAATTTTGGCTCATTGCCTCGATTGGCTGTATGGGGGCAATGTGTGTGTTTTGCCTACTCTACATTGTGATGCAGTGGATGGGATTAATTTTAATTGACTGTTTTGTTTGGTTTAATTCGGTCTCATTTGGCAAGTAAGTGTGGGAATATTCAGTGGGGGTAGGGTTGGTGAGCATCCGATGGCACCTTTTATGTCACTGGCGACTGCCAAGGCTCTCCACTCAGGGTTTTGTGGCCTAGCTAGGGAGATACAGACTGCCTTTGAAGCTGACTCAACTCACCTGATTGGAGTTTTGCGGCTCCATGAGGAGGTGACATTGAGATGGGGTCTCCAAGCACCAGGATGGTGTAAAACTGAGGGGTGGTGATTGACAGGCACCACCCCTCAGGGATGGATGCATCGCCCCAACAACCTCTACTGGCCAGTGGCTGGTATAGCCAGGGACCCGCCCTTCTTTCCCTTCGCAGGCCTGTACCATATCTGATTTGTACCACATCTACCTTTCTTGACTTGTTATTTCTACCCTTTACAACCAGCGTAGCTGGCTGGGGCATGCTGGGAGTCGTAGGCCAAAAACATTTGGGGACCCAAGGTTGGAGAACACTGCTTTACACACACAAATGCATGCCTGAAACTCTGGCAAGCCACTGCCAGTCAGTGTCAACAGTACTGGGCTAGCTGGATCAGTGGTCTGACTCAGTACAAGGCAGCTTCCGATGTCCCTCTGCCAAGAGATTGGAATACTGTACCCCACAATTTTGATCAACATTGGTCTTAATTAGGGATAGGTCAGAATTTCCTTGCAGTTGACTTTGGATAAGTATTTACCAAAATCCACATATTTCTTCATATTCAGGATGGAAAGAATTTGGGATTTAAACCAAAACAAACAAACAAAAATGAATATGGGAGTGAGCAAAACTGACAGATTCAGTCATCCAGGCTCAGGGCTTTGCGTGGTTAGCTCTTAAAAGTCTGGGTTTGAATCCCAGTGTACTCAGTCATGTTTGTCATTAAGGTTTTCTGCCAGGCTCCTCATCTTTACCATCTACATGGCAGGCAGGTACAACAATGAAAAGAGTTCTAACTATTGAATTTAGCCGTACAGATGTCTGAGAATTATGTTTCTGTTTGTTTTGGATAAGAATTTACAAAAAAATAATTAAAAAATAAAATACAAATTTCTTCACATTCAGGATGGAAAGAACTTGAGATATAAAAATTGAATACGGGAGAAAGTGAAATTTACAGATTCACCCATCTCTAGAATCAGTGCCCTCTGTGGTGGAGTGACAGGCAGAAGCCCAGGGAGGGGCCAACCTGAACATTCCAGAGGCTCCGATTGGTTGAAGGAGAGCATAGAACCCCAGGAAGTTGACAGTTAAGGTTGGTTGGTGGTCAGCTGGGGAAGAGAGTGGGTTGGAGTGAGAGAGGGAGTGGGAGGTTAGTAGAGTAGGTAGGGAAAGGTGGTACTGAAGAGAAGAGTTCAGACAGGAAACCTAGTAACTAAGTTGTGAGAAAGCAAACGTGAAGGTGTTAGTACAGAACAATTCACAGGAGTCTCCACTTAGGGAGTGAAGGACCTTCTGTCTGGTGAAACTCTGGACTAGTGTGAGGGACAGTTAAGTTCCCTGGTCTGATACTGTCACTTTCAAGTAACCAAGCCAAATTTATACAAAGAGCACTGTATAACATCTGCCTGCCTTTAACCTGAATCTAAGCAAAGAACAAGTTGAATTAACTGTTGAAAATCCAAGTTATCTGTGCCTAAGTTGAATATCAGTTTGGAGACTTTGTTAGAACAATAAATCAATCTTTTTATTCAAAGTTCTAATTCTCCAGAGTCTGACTGGTGACCGGAAAGTAAGAAGGGAATTAACGGAGGGGCACCCTACTTCAAGTAATCAAATAAAACAAACTGCTCTTAATAAAGACAAACAAACATGGATGAACAGCTACATATAAGGCCTAAGACACATAAACGGCTAAAGCAGTTTAAGAAGACAGCTTCAAGTCTGAAGTGACCCATACAAGGGGGCACTTGGTGAGAGCGAAGTACACTTAAGGGTGTGGGCTTTAGAGTAAGGGGTCCTGTCCGCTACACCCTCCCCACCCCCCCAAACTGTCTACCAAAAGGGTACCCTTTCCACATAAATTTGTCTGAAGAAGAACCCATGTGTTTTTTTAAAGGATGCTGTTGCATACATGCTATATTCATATAGGCAGGGCACAACCAGGCCTATTAGGCCTCACCATGGGCCTGCATGAACTGAAAGTGTGACCTAGAAGCTGTCCAAACACTCCCCTGTGGATACACATTCAGAGGAAGCTCTATGGTATTAGTAGGCAAGTTATCTTCCAGGGACGTTTCTGCATCATTAGAGATCTTCTCACTGAGGAATGAAAGAGAAGATGCCCAGGAACCACAGAGTCCCATGAAACACAGTTTCAAAAGCACTAATCTGAACAACAGAGAAAAGATATGGCTGGATGAGCATCAGTAGGCAAATTCCCTTGAAGTCACACCCTGAGAGCTTTTGCCAAGACACCTTAAAAAAGGGGAGCCTCACCAATCCTAACGTATTAATTGGTTGCTTTCAGCTCCGACGTAAAAGATGTCTGCGTGTTAATGATATGTCAATGAGTTTGACATTCTCTCTGCAGTGTTTATCCTCCTCTCTTTCAAACAGATTTGGCTCTCCTGTTTCATTAGGGTCCTATTAATAGCACTTTAGCAAAGATTGGATATGTCAGCATTCACACCTTCCTTTTTTTTTAATACCCATTATGGGAGATGCTTCAGCTTCTCATCTGAGATCATTGTCGCATTCCAGAGCTGGGAGAGAAGAGGGAAACAAGGTAAAAATAGCAGGTGAAATGATCGTGCCTGCGACTGAAAATTAAGGTGTTTGGGGAAGAAAAACGCAAGTGCAGATCTCCAGTGACAGGAAACTGATTATTGTAATGTTCCTAATGATGAGACTTGCCAACATAATAATGAATAGAGTCATAGTTTACAGCTAGTGGTGACATTTCCTGTTGTCATTCAGCAAACTAATTGCCTCTTTTGTCAGGTATGAATTTCTCATCACCCAGATGTTAAAGGAAATTGTGTCTGGCCAAGATGACACACCTATCATGGTTGGTGGTTTCTCTCCTATTTAGTTAAAACACACACACAGCCACCCTGCTTTTTTCAGCTTTCTTCACCATTTATGCCAAAGCCCGAGGAGCTATCAGCTTCGTCCTTGTCTCCATTCAGAAACAAAAGGGAGAAGGAAGACAGACGTATTATGAAGCAATTTTCCAGCCTCTGTATAATAACCTAAAAGATGTATTTATTACTTCTTTGGAGGACGGTGCCTATTTAATCATCCTGGGTAGTTATTCATTTCACATGACATTACCGCTAGCTTCTTTCTATAAGGGTGGGGGGAGGTATACACAGTTCTACCTTGAATAAAACTCACTGTACAACAAGAACATAAGTAGACACCACAATAAATAGATAAATATTATCCAGCTGTGTTCCCCCCCCCCTTCTCAAGGGAAATTGGATTTCAGGAATCCTAAAAAACATATCTATTGCATTAAATACTAAGTGCATTCTGAGTAGGAATTGATGCCATGTTAACTCAAGAAAGGCACCTACTGGGGATTTTTAAACCTTAAGATTTTAAGTAATGGGAAACAACTCAGACAAGTTCACAGAGTCCATGTTTTTCTACCAGACACTAAACACAGCATCCTGATATGCAGGCAACAACTACCCATGGTTTAATGAACCCATGGGCTGTTGCTTTAAACAGAGTTAACACACATTTTGGTGCCAGATGATCAAGCAAACCACAGGTTGTTTGGTCACTTCCTGGGTTGTTAGGTTCCCGCCCCCTTTGCCTGCTTCCTTTCTGTATCCCAAATCTCTTTGTGGCACTGTAGTACGGGTATGTAGAGCGGCTGGGTTTTTTTTTACCACTGTTGCCTGCCACCTCTGTAGCCTGGCAAAACAACCCATGATTCTGGAATCACATATAATGGCAGCCCATGGTTTAAACAACCAGAGATCACAACCCAACAACAAACCATAGGTTCTCTGTATGGTCTGTTCGTGGTTAATAGTCCCAAGTGACTGCGGCGGCTCGGAGTGCCTTTTACCATCTTCGATTGGTTCACCAGCTACAGTCTCTCCTCAACAGGGATAGCTTGGCCACAGTGATACAGGTGCTGTGGGGCTGCCCTTAAGGCTGCTCCAGAAGCTGGAGCTAATGCAGAATGCAGCCTGGCTTTTGTCGGGAACTGCCCCTTTTCAGCATGCAACTGCTTTGCTGAAGGAACTGTACTGGCTACCTATTTGCTACTGGGTCAAGTTTAAGGTTCTGGTACTTGTGTACAAAGCCCGAAACAACTTGGGACCAGGTTACCTGAGAGAGCGCCTCCTCCCACACCAACCTGCCCAGTCACTGAGGTCATCAGATGGCATGCTCCTGGTGGTTCCTCATGGACCTTTGGCCCGATTGGAGTCCAGCAGGAGAAGGGCCTTCAGTGTGGTAGCTCCATTTCTGTGGAACTCCCTGCCTCTGGAGGTCAGGCAGGCCCCAACATTGTGCTGCTTTCAGGCGCCTGTTGAAGACCTCCTTCTTCCAGGAAGCCTTCTGTGCTCTTCAACCACCAATGTAATTTTAGTTTGTTTTCAATGTATTGTTTTTGTTTCTTTTATCTGTTTTTGTCTTTTTATTGTTCACCAATAAAATTTGTTTGATGTGGAGCAGTATAAAAATATTGATGATGATGATGATGATGATGATGATGATGATGATGATAGTTAACCCATAGTTTTGGGATTGCACATAATTATAAGCCATGATCCAAGTCTGGAAGTGATTATCACAAGATATGGGCAGTGTTCTTAGTACAATTGTCTCTCTTTTTTCAAGTTTGAATCCATCAGTGGAAGACAGATCTATCTCTACAGCATTGAGGTTTAATAGGTTTCAGAACATACACAAAACCCAGCTTCCAGGCCAGTACACCTTGGATTACCTATTGGAGTTGCAGAATTAGAAATGGCAATAACAATCTTGCTTAATGGAAGCTTTCCTGGGACAAATGGCTGGCTACTATCAAAGGTAGAATGCAAGAAGACCAGCTGGCATGTCACTTGGATTCAGCAAGGTAAATTGTATGCTCTTTCTTCTTTTGAATTCTAACACACAATAGCCCAATAAGCATATCAAAATTTGCCAGCTTTTTAGGACCGCTTGAAACGAACACAAAGGTTTATTACTTGTTCCAGCTCTTGCACTTTAACAAAACAGTTTTTATTTCTGTTAAGGAACCTACACTCACCTTCTCTCTCTTCCTACCCTGCCACCAAGATGCCCTGCCTCCAGAGTCAAGCATTTCTCTAACACAGAGATACACATTAACAAAGCAATTACACTCTGCATCGCTGCTCAAGGGATGGCCATTGCTCGCTTCTAAAATTGCTTCAGAATCAATAATATATCAATGGGTATAATTACACCAGAGTTAGCAGAGATGTATGGCCTTACATAATTGCAGAGCCTACATGCAGCTTTGCGACAGCAGTCTCTTGCCCTGAATGTCGTATTATCTCAGTGTAGCCTACATGTGACATCATAATGGATCCTGCCCCTAGGAATGGAAGCATTAAAAAAAAAAAGATATAAGTGGCCTAAAATAAGTGGTCTAAAATGTGTGCCTACCAGTGACAGTAGCTGGTAGGCACACATTAAGGACTCCGTGTTTTACTTAGGGGACATGTTCCATTACCTGTAATACCAGTCAGGCAGAAAGATCAAAGTCATTATCAGCTCAGCCCCTTTTTTTCCCTTAAAGATCCCCCAAGGCATCCACTTTGGTTGTAAGCTCATCCTGTCAGCACCGCTTAATGGGAGACTGACCCTGATTTCTGTTCTCTAATTTCAACACTACCAGTGACTGGGAATTCCTTCAGTTTCTAGCTGACCCTGCCCTGGACACAACAACACAGGGATATCATGCCAAGGCAGAACCTTCACACTGCTAGGAATGGAACAAAGGCAGCTTACACTCTGTTGGTACTGACTGCCTTTATACAAATCTATGGTGCGACCGCACTTGGAATACTGTGTACAGTTCTGGTCACCAACCACACCTAAAAAAGGCTATTGTAGAATTAGAAAAAGGGCAGAAAAGGGCAACTAAAATGATCAAGAGGCTGGAGCAACTCCCTTCTGAGGAAAGTTTACAGCAGCTGGGATTGTTTAGCTTCGAAAAAAGGTGAGTAAGGGGAGACATGATAGAGGTGTACAAAATTATGCATGGTGTGGAGAAAACAGATAGGGCAGATATTTTTCTCCCTCTCTCATAATAATAGAACCTGGGGTTATCCCCTGAAGCTGATTGGTGGGAGATTCAGAACAGATAAAAGGAAGTACTTCTTCACACAAAGCATAGTTAAACTAGGGAATTCACTTCCATAGGATGTCGTGATGGCAGGGCCAGTGCTACCATTAGGCCAACTAGGCAGCTGCCTAGGGCGCAGGGCTAAAGAGGGCGCCAGAAACGCCTTGGGGGAAAAACAGCGCTCTCAAGTGGGAAGGGGGCGCGCGCTATATCTGATCTTGCCTAGGGCACCAAACTGCCTTGCACCGGTCCTGCGTGATGGCCACCCATTTGGGGGGCTTCAAAAGGGGATTGGAGAAATTCATGGAGGAGAAGGCCATCAAGGACTACTAGTCCTGATGGCTATATGCTAACTCCAGTATTGGAGGCAGTATGCCTATGTACATCAGTTGCTGGGGAACTTGGGCTGAAGGGTGCTGTTGCACACAGGTTCTGCTTGTGGGTTTCCCATGGGCAGCTCGTTGGCCACTGTGTGAACAGAATGCAGCTGGACTAGATGGACCCTTGGTCTGATTCAGCATGGCTCTTCTTATGTTACTATGTGCTTAAGACTTGTAGGGTGGCCATATGTCCTATTTTACAGAGGACAATCCTCTATTTGAAGGTGCCCTCTATTCAAAGATGTTCTCTTTTTGGCAACATGCTATTACAGTTCAACATACACCTTAGCAGCTACAGTGTGTAAGATGATGGGCTATGCTTTGTATGGTGACATAGGGTGCAATCCTATTCACACTTACCTGGGAGTAACTCCCATTGAAGTAAATGGGTATTACTTCTGAGTAGGCATGCCGAGGATCATTAGTGCTCTTACACATGTATTTATATGCATGTACAATCCCTTCTTCTACTGATCTCCCCCTATTCCTTCTCAGCTCTGCTTTGAATGTTAGTAAGGATTGACAAATCAGTCTATTTCCAATTGGTGCCACTTTTGCATGTGCTCATTCACAAAAACATTCCATCCTCTTTTTGCATTAATCTGCATTTTTAAAAAATCTGCATTAAAACCTGCATTTAGATGCATATTGACATATGCATTTCTATACACATGTTCTCTGAAAATACATATTTTAAATGCCATTTCGATACTTTCTTTTGAGCCAAGACACATATCAAAATATCCTGGAAGTCTGAAAGCTAGTGCACAAGTAAGTTGTGATCCACACATTAGTCCTGGAAGTGTGGATCAGGTCAGTTTGTACTGGAATTCACAAAGAACAAAACATCTCTAAATTTTATGAAGACTAGAACTCATTGATGATTCCACACTAATCACTTACTATCATTTATATGTTGAGTTTCTTACAGGCAAACTAAAATGGATTCACACAGGCCCTTACAGTGGATTCAATCATTTTATTACACAGTAGTTCATCATTTTTGAAGTTGGGAGTGGTAAGAGAAACAATACTGTAGCAAGAAGATTTCTCCCCCATCCCAGTGACACCAACACACAATTCTAGAATGGACATTGTTTCCATCCAAATAACTATCTGGATAACTAGACTCAACCTTCATTTTAATGTTTAACACAGGGTGGTAGATTACCTTCTTTCATAGTACATTTTACAATGTTAGAAAACATATATTACATATTATGACTGTTAGAATAATAATGTCCTCATCAATATTCACACAGATAAAAATCTAATATAGGGTGTCACCATTGTTCTGTTTAATTTGCTGATTGTGGGAGTCTGCAGCATTTGGCTGAATCAAATATGCAGAAGAGAACCATGAAAAGATAATTGGCCTTACTTTAGTTTTTCATTTATGCAGACTTATAGGTATCTGTCTTTGGGTCTTCGTTACTGGAAGGGAAACCTCAATAATGTTTTCACAAGAAAAGGTTGCAGTGCAGCATACAGCTGCTTACCGATCCACTTAACCATGCCCCCATGTAAACCCCTCCCATCCAGCTTCTTGTCCCTCCCAGTCAGCATCCTGTAGCCATTGAGCATGCTCAGTCTCCAAATATTGGGTAGCTATTGGGTGTAGGGGATGTCAGAGAAATCCATAACAGATTCAAATGAGTTTGGATTTCTATGACTCCGACTCTGGGTAGGGCTACTGTCAATCAATAAATCTGAGTAATGGAAAACGGATATAATTGGATTAAGATGGAAATGCATAATTTAAAACGGTGATGAGTTGCTTGATCAAAATGGGTCAGTTGGACAATCCTGGTTTTTTACTTAAGACTAGATTTCTGAGAGCTTCACTTTCATACATTAGGAAGATGAATTATCACAATTAAAGAGAATTACACAAATGAAGGTGAATTACATGACAGGAAGCAAAGGCTAATTAAACTATTATGAAGTGGAGCTGATGTTCTCAAGGAATATAAATATGTTAGTCAGAGTTCTCATATTTTCCCACAGTCCCCGCATATATATTTTTTTGCCATGACACATCCAAGCTTCCCGCAGTATAGAAATACTCAAGGATTTCATTTGGGCCATCTATTGAACTGCACCAACCTGTTTCACACCTCTAGACTAATGTCCAAACTGGAATGCCTTCAGAGGTCACAGTTCTCCAAATTTGTCATGCAGTTCTCAGCTCAAAAAATGTACCAAAATGTGTATAAAACACACAATTTAAGATAAAACACATTTAGAAATGCATACTTTGAGGGGTGGGAATGCATACTTTCCTTTGAGGGGGGAATGCATACTTTGAGGGGGAGGATGTTAAGCGATATGTATTCTATGAGAAACTGTGTTCAAATATACTGTATGTATTTATGTACATATTTTAAAAAGAACTTCAGGGTGGATTTTTTAAAAATTGCAGATTACTGCGGAAACAGGACAGAACAGATGTATGAATGGACACATGCAAAACAGATATGGACCAGAAATAGAATGATCTGTCCATACCTACCCCAGTACAGGTAGCACCACAATGGTAGATGGTAGTGGTGCAGTCAGGTGGTAAAGGGGAAACTAAGGGGCACATGTGAGTGGTCAGATCAGTACCATAACTATTTGCAAAAAGGTAGTAATCCCATTTAAGGCACAATCCTATGGCCAGTAGACGCTGGCTGGCTGCCCCTAGCCTAGGAAAAGTCAGAGTCCCAGCTTCAACCTCAGAAATGCTCTTTGAGGTTGGAGCTGGGACTGGGACTTTGGAGAACCCTCCCTCCACGTTTGCAGCTGGTGCAGTCCCTTCTGCACAAGCTGTGGCTCTGAAGACAGAAGACTGACTTTGGAGACAGTGCTGGGGGGGGCATTCTGGGGGGGAGGTGAGGAGCAAGGCTCTGCTGGGATACGAGGAATCTCACCAATGTCTCAGCTGAAGATGAGTGAAATTGTCCATCTAAGTGAAATCCTTGCCTCCGTGCTCCTCCCACCTTCCACTGGATGCCCGAAATCCTCCAAGTTCTGAGGGTCATGGGCAGCCACATTGGATGGTGCTGCCCCTCATCCTGGTCTATAGCACATCTCACATAGACATAGGAATCAGAACCACTGATTCATCTTGCCCAGTACTGTCTAATTTGATTGACAGCAATTCTCCAGAGTTTCAAAAAAGGTATTTCCCTTCCCATTTCTGCTACCTGAGAAGCTGTAGATGCTGGGGATTGAACCTGGGATCTTCTGATTACAAACCACGTGCTCTAACACCAAGCTACATCCTCTTCCGGTCTTCCTCTCACAAAGTACCACACAAGTACCTGGCTTTTGATGCCCTTACTATTATGTATGTTGGAAGAAGAGGGGGGGGGGAAGCAGCTGAAAACTCTAATCCAAATTATGGGGGGGGGATGACGACGACGACAACAACAACAACAACAAACCACTGTATCTCAACTTTTTGCCTTCCTCTAACCTCAATTCACATTAAAATTTCAAGCAAATAAATAAATAAATAATCAGGTCACTTGGCCTCTAATCTTGGCTCATGCCTTTGGGTATTGTAAAGGAACGGGGGGGAGGTCTTACGTTATGTCACTGAAGAAATGCATATGCTATTTAGTGTCAAGGAAATAATTCCCCTGGATCCTTAGCACTCAGCCTTAATCCAGCTGTCACTAATGCATAGTGACACAATAGACTTGCAAATTTGCAATGGCTTTGAGGGAGCTGCTGTGCTGTATCAGTTCTATAATCCGCAAACTAAGGAGGATTTACATGATAGGCCATATATGCTCCCCCCAGGGGTCTTACTGCCTTTCTTTACCGAAATCCAGCTTTTTAAAATAAATGCGAGAATACATGCCTTTAATCTGATAGGCGGTGGAACCCAACTAAGGAGGAACCAACCAAAGCCATTTGGACTTGTAATTCCAATTTGCAAGATATTTGGGAATATGTTTTTTTTTTAAAAGAATATTTTAATAATGTTTACTATGTTTTTAACTAGTTGTGTATTTTGTGTTTGTGGTTGTTCCCCGCCTCGATCTGAGTGGAGAGGCGGGTAAGAAATAAATTATTATTATTATTATTATTATTATTATTATTATTATTATTATTATTATTCCAAAAATGTTGGCGGGAAGTACGTAGGGACGTATGGATTTTGTTAAATCTGTTCATTTTGTGTTTTGTGGATTGTCAGGCATCTTCCATCCTGCTGGCTGCTTAAGGATGGAATTGGATTGGGGGGGGTATGAGAATTTTGTACCAATTGTGCATTTGTGGAACTGTGCATCAGCGCAAGTGCAAAGTTGTGCGAATCCCACTCAAAAGCAAAACAAAACAAAAACAACCTGGTCCACAATTCCACAGGATCCACACAACGTGGAGAAAAAGCCAGTCTGCTGTGCAATCCACAGGTCAGGTTCAAAGAAATCCAAATTCATTTGAATCCATTGTAGATTTCTCCGATATCCCTGGTGGGAAGTTGCCACACTTTTCATGGTACCAGGTTGTGTGTGGCTTCGACCAGGAAAGCTCATCCAGATTGAGACAGAAAATACCACTTGCCAAAGAAGTTATATTCTCAGAATCCGAATGCTGTGAAGCATTCCTTGGGGATGCCGATGATGTTTGAGTAGGAGGGGGAAGCTCAACCCCCTCCCCAAAGACTGCCCCTGAAAAGGGGTGCCTTTGGCTATTCCCAAGTGTTTCTGGATTTGATTTGCACTTTAGCCCTCCCTGTCAGTTCCCCCCAAGCAAGCAACTCCCCTGCCCTTTGGTGAAGTAGGAGGGGATAACCAGCTGCAGGGAGATCTCACATACAGGATGGCCTCCCTGGTTCCTGAACTTGAAATAATTATTCTGTGCATTCTGCAGAGTATAACTTCCTGCTAGGGTCATGGGATTTGTCATTTTCTTGGGGAAGGGGGGAGAGGCTTGTGAAAACCATCTGAGTGTTCTTACAAGTATCCCTCAAGGTGTTTTTTTTTTTAGCATTGAACAGGGCTTCTTTCTGAGCATCAAACAGAACCCCTAGCTGGTTTTCATAATCACTATGGGAAAGCAAAGATGGATGGAGCAGAGCAAATATGAGGAAGTGCTAGGGAGTCTAGGGCATTGGGGCGGGGGGGGGGGAGATAAGGTAAAAAGGAACATATACAGAGCCTGGAATCAGAGCTGGACCTACTCTTAAGCAGAGCAAGGTGCAGTCATCTCAAGTGGCAGATAGAGGGTAGTGTGAAAGAGGCAGTGGTGGAGGCCCCTGGCTATTTCCCTCTGTTGGAGATCAGAGCTATGTGTTCCAGGCAGCCTCTTCTGCACCCCCTAAACTAGCCTGCTGCCCTAAGGTGTGGTGGATGATGCTGTCCCATCACCAGTGTCAAAATAAGAATAATTTGCCAGTCTGTTTGGCTTCTGTAGGTGGAGTATGGGAGGCACCATATTGAAGCTGTTCCAAGCTGCAGTTCTGATAGCTCACCACAGGGGAAAGGTGCATGCGGGACCTGTCATGGACCAGGACCCTGACCCCTTGTCCTCAGAGAAGGCTCCAGAGTTAACAGTTCAGGTAGAGGATTCAGTCACTGAAAGGCAGCATGAGGACCTAAGACCCAGTTTCAAAGAAAAATCCTTGGGGTCAGCTTCCCTGCATCCAGAGGAAGTTGCCTGCCTTGCCATCTTTGGACTATGAGAACTCCAGCCATGAGGACACTCACATGCCACAACCACTCCCATGTCGGCATAGTAGGAGGCTGATAAAACAGGCCAATCTCCATTTTAAGAGACAAGGCCTCAGTTAGTGTAGAGACAGCGTCCACCAGCTTAAAGTCAGCCAAACTCTTATTTACAGCTCAGTATTGATCTGCTTCTTGTTGAGCAGCATACAAACAACCCTGTCTGGCCCGGCCCCACATGAAGCTTTCCATGATGCTGATCTCTTCCTATCTTGCTTCCATGAGAAACCTGACCTAACCTGGCGGCCCCTGCTAAAGATCTGACCCATAAGAGAACCCTGCAGCACAGGCTACCATGTAGAACATCAACAGAACCCGTAGCCTGAAATGGTACAGAACTAAAGGTTCCCAGTTCTAGCTCCAACAGTTCATGACACACCTAAATTGAGAGATAGCACTTGCCTTGTACCATTCTCAAGATTAGCTATAGCTTTCCGGGTCAAGAAACATTAGTCCGGCTTTGAAATATTCCATCATTTGAAATATATCCAATCTAACTACATAGAATACTTCTGAGTCCCCCTTGGCATTTCTAAAATTCAAAGATACAAAGGCCTTTGAGAACCAGAATTTCATCATGTATAATAAAAAGTCCCTTTTTACTCATTACAATCACTATAATTGGAGCTGTTAAATTAGTATTCAGCTATAGATTTGTGTAAGTTTTGTGTCATTTAAAAAAACACACACACACATACACACACTGCCATGGTTCCAAAAGTGAAATGGGTGGGTGGAGGGAGGGGGGAATGCTAAAAACACAACAAACTGGATTTTTGATGAAGAACTCAGAGATGGGTAAAATGCACCCCTGGTTGTTGATTGAACTACTGAATGAGAGGTTGATTGTGATCAAGACAGCAAAATAAATAGCACAAAGAACATTTGAGAGTTCATCAACAATACATTTGTTCTCTTCTAGTTTGCATTTAAGCTCTCCCCAACCAGAATTAAAATAATGTCTGCAGCAAAGTCTGCTTGCTTCACAAAGACAACCTCATCGAAATGTTTTCATCAAGGCAACTGGTGTCTGAAGTCTATAGTCCCTGTGCATATCCTTTTATAGGGGGGTCATTTAACAAATATGAAAGGGTGGGTGACATCCAATATCACACTGGCAGAAGGGAGTTTCTGGAAGCCAATTTTTTCCTGCCCCCTTCTTCACCCAGCAACCACCAGAAAAAAGCTACACATAGGGTATGTGGTTGGAATTGGTTGTGGTATGGAACTGCTTGTGACTTGGTGTGTGTGTGTAGGGGGGGGTTCTCTGAAAATTAGGTGGGGGCACCTTCCATGGGCAGAGTTCCTGCTTGCTGCCCATGGAAGCTGCCTCTGCCCAATTTTCAGGGATCCCACCTTTCTCCCTCAGCTCTTTACACCACAGCCAACCTCACTCAGGTTGCCCTCTGCCCAACTCTCTGCATAGCATTAGGGGGGGGGCTCTAAGGGCTGCCAGGGGAAGGAGCCGGTGAGGGAAGTTAGCTTCCAAGAACTTCCTCCTGCCCGTTGGAGATCATCCAACAGAGCTGATCAAGTCTTGCAGATCTCATCAAGACCCTGTCCCTTTTATCATAATACAGGGAAGTATTATGCCACTTTTGGCCTCTCCCATGGTGGTTACTTCACTGGAGCTCAAGATTGGGCTATTCAGTGCTGATGGGAGTGAAGCCTACTGAGTCCAACTTGCCCTTGGTGGCTGGAAACTAGCTCATGGTTGCCGAGTCTCTTTCTCTCTCTGGTTCCTTCACTACAGCTACAGAAGTGAGAGCAAGTGTAAGTGTTGGACTAGGGGGACTCAGATTCAGCTCCCCATTCAGCCATGATGCTCATGGGATGGCCTTGGGACAGCCACCGTCTCTCAGCCTAACCTACCTCACAGGGTTTTTTGTGTGCAGATAAAATTGAGTGCAGGGGATATGTGCACTGCCTTTTACTCCTAGGAGAAAAGACATGATATAAATGTAATGAATATTGCTACTGCTTCCATTTCAAGCTTTCCCTCTAGCCCTCCTGCAAGCCTTGTCAGGGTCCCAGCTGTTGCAGCCCCTGCACAACAACACTGTTGTCCCATCCATTCTAACCGATTGCTTCATGTATTCATCTTAGGGATCCGGTGTAGTTCTCTCTACATTGCTTCTCTTGGGCAGGGGGCTTGTCATGGTTGTGGTCGATCCCTTGGAAGGCATTATTTGGGACTGTGAAGGATTGAGGCCTACACAGGCTTGAGTTTGTTGAAGCCTGAAGGCCCAAACACTTCCCTGGATTTGTTGAAGCCTGAAGGCCCAAACACTTCAGGATGGGAGGGGGAGTTTGAGAGTTTAGTTCACCCAATAGAAGTTAAGAATTATATCTCCTGTTCAAAGTCACCTGATTATAACCTTCCATTCCTGGGAAGGCTATATATATGTGGGGTGTGGTCAGCTAGAAGCAGAGAGCTGACGAGAGAGAGAGAGAGAGAGAGAGAGAGAGAGAGAGAGAGAGAGACTGAGACTGAGACTGAGACTGAGACTGAGACTGAGACTGACTGACTGACTGACTGACTGCAGAGGAGAGAGGTAGTCTGAAGATAAGTTAGAGAACCTTGTATTAGTTGTTTGTTTTATTTGATCATACATGCTTTTGAATTATAACCACTCTATTAAGTAAATACCCTAATATAATAAGTAAAGTTTGTTGTGTACCCTGGTTTGTTGGAGTGACTTATTCACCACGTCTAAAGCCTACACCCATGCTACTGGAAGCAGGCAAAGGATTTGATCTTCTGGAACGGAAGAGGCTTTGAGAAGAGGCATAGATCTTCCAAAGGCAGATCAAGGGGTCCCTGTAGTAGCGGAACCTTGACTGGGACACACAGTAATTATAGGGGCTGTGGTTTCAGCTCCCAGGGACCTTCTAGGAGCTGCATTTCCTTTCATGTAAACAATCTTCTAATGGTATTGCCAAATGCATAGCAGCCTCCCAGGCTTCCAGACACATACTAGGAATCGGCACAGTTCTCTTGGACTCAACCTCCTTATAAGGGCATGTGCTATAATACTCCTGTCATATACACTCACTGCAGGTGACACTGGTGTCTCCTATAGCAGTGGGGTTCCTTATCCATTGAAGCTTTTATTTTGAGCTTTACAGAAGCTTTCCATGGTGTTCCATGGTGGTGAACCTATTTTGGGGATTGAGTTCTGTACCATGGATAGTTCCTATAAAGCTCAAAATAAAAGCTGCAATGAATAAGGAGCCCCAGTGACATAGGAGCCTTCCCTGACTCACTGTACTCCACAAATACAGATCTCAGACTCAACCTGCCCTCCAACAAAAATAGAATATCAATATTTATTTTTATTTATTTATTTATTTATTATATTTATGCCACCTTTTTTTTTCTCCTACAAGGAACCCAAGGTAGCTTCCATAATCCTCCTGCTCCTCCTCTCCATTTTATCCTCACAACAACCCTGTGAGGTAGGTTAGGCTGAGAGTCCATGAGTGGCCCAAAGTCACCCAGTGAGCTTTGTGGCCAAGTTGGGATTAGAACCCAGATCTCCCGGGTCCCAGTCCAACATTCTAACCACTACACCACATTGGGTCTCCACACTATGTGGGCTGGTTCAAGACAATCACCATAAGGAACTGGACAGCCTAATATAGATCAATGGGAGGTTGCTGGCTGAAGGTTTGCATTCTACTTTCTGGGGTATCCATGGACAAGGGTTGGTCAAAGATGGATATGTGATGTGTCCCGCCCCCTCGGTGTTCTCCAACCTTGGGTCCCCAGATGTTTTTGGCCTACAAATCCCAGCAAGCCCCAATAAGCATAGCTGGCTGGGGCATGCTGGGAGTTGTAGGCCAAAAATATCTGGGGACCCAAGGTTGGAGAACACTGTGAAGGCCACTCCCATGAAAATTCAGTGCTGCCTGCAGGCAAAACATTAGGACAGTATTGAAACTAGCTCAGGCGACACAACTTGTCAGGCTCCCATTTGCAGAAACACAAGCCAAATACATAAATAAATAATTGTTATCTTTATCAAGCATCACTTGCTCAATTTTCAAAGCATGGGGGGAAGGCACACTTTCATTTGGGAAGGCTGCAGAGAGAGAGAGAGAGACTGTTCAAACGACATATCAGATTTGCTAGGATATCATGTTCTGTGACAGAGGCAGATAAGAAGTGTATGTCTATGTGTGTGTGTGTTTTATATAAAATCAATGGAACAGAACATATTTCTAAACAAGAGCGCAAGGCAAAAATGGGTGTGTGCATGCATTGATGGCTGGAATAAAGTGCCTGAGACATTTCCAATGGTAGATAGTGAATCCACAAAGCACAGCAGAAGCTATATAAGCAAACATCTGTCCTGTTCAGTTTATGATAATTAGAGTCTCATTCTGGGACCCTCTGCAAAGTACCCTCTGGTGGACCTCCTCCCATGTCCCCTCCCCCCCTGTCCCCGCTTATGTGGATAAACCCTGAAGCAATGGGAAGCAGTACTTCTCATTGCTTCAGCATTTCTTTAGTAGATGTTAGTAGATAGGAGGCACTTAGATTAAGAGTAAGGGCCTCAAAAGGAGCTAGACCATTTTATGATAACCAATCAGCAAGCATAAAATATAATAGTTACCAAGTATGGAAACAGGCATTAAATTGGCATAGTACAAGGGTATAGAACAGAGCCTCGCCCCAATGCCTTCGTTCAAGATTCTCTGGGTCATTTCCAATCCCATTCAAAGGGTATTTGAAGTAAGACAGATCCTTCACCAGTGAATATAGTAAGCTAATTCTATAATTTTCCTATTTCTGTATTAAATATTAAAGGGGTGTGTGCATCTTCCCTTTTTTTTCTAATAAAAGCACTTTATTCTGTGATAAACTATGGTCTCTCTGTGTGTGGAAGTCAATACATCTCAGCACCAAGACCGCCACCACTTCTCCTAGCCCACATCAATTTTTAGTAGACAGGAATGGGAACCTGCCATAATTTTAAACAGATGGTTTGAGGTGAACTGACCAGAACATAATATTCCCCTACAATTTCCTTATAATTGAGAGCCAGTGTGCTGTAGTGGTTAGAATGTTGGACTGGGACATGGGAGATCTGGGTTCTAGTCCCCACTCAGCCATGAAGCTCACCGGGTGACTTTCGGCCAGTCACTGACTCCCAACCTAACCTACTTCACAGGCTTGTTGTGAGGATAAAAAAGGAGAGGAGGTGGATCATGTAAGCCATCTTGGGTTCCTTGCAGGAGAAAAAAAAATATGTGGGATATAAAATGTAATAAAATAAATAAATAAATTGTGGAAGTTATTTTCCAAGTGGCTAGAAGTGCTTCAGAACAAAGCTCTGGTCTCCAACCACCATCATTACTTCCCAAGAATTGCTTTGGGTCCAGCAGAGGCCTTCCAAGAAACAAAGATGGCAAGTGGCTGGGGGCACTTCACTTTGAAGGCCTCACTTCCATTTGGGTGCAGCACACTTTCCAGGTGCAGTGGGGGGAGGAATCCAGGGGTACAGTGACCCCCATGGGCACCATGTTGCCTATCCCTACAGTAGGGAAACCACCATCAATGTAGTTGCTCCTCCTTGCCATTCACATACTTTTGCTCACCTGACTTCTCCCTCTGGACCAGCTGAGGTGAGCAACTGAGCAGTGATGGTGAGGAGGGATATCAGCAGCTACTGCCTGTTGCTTACACACTGAGTCTCTCTGGGGGCCAAAAGGAAAACAAAAACAAAAACAGGTGCTTGCAACAGTACAGGGGAGTAGTACTGGCAAGAAGGAGGAGGTGGGCCTTCTGGAAAAGGAGAGTCCACAAAGGGCATCTTGAATAACCCCACCCCATCCTGATGTGGCTGCACAAAGCTTAACTATCACGGGGAACCATGCCCGCCTGAACCAGCTAAATGCATGACCATTGTAGGAATCATAATGCTGGACTAGATGGATCTATGTACATTCTGATGCATTAAGGCTGCTTTTCTTGAACTGGATGGAGAAGATGCACATCATCATCTAGAACCATTAGTAGTTGCATGTGACCAGAACTGGAGCAGGACCCTGTGTTATCCTTTTAATACACAGAGAATCTGGCAGACACACATCAGGAGCTCATCTTGCCAATATTTCTTTTAACATTATATTATTTATACCCCACCTTTCCCAACAAAAACAAAAACAAAAAGCAGAGCTCAAGCTGACTAACATTAATAAAAATCAACCAAAAAATACAACAGCAATTAAAAAAAACAATAATCAAACCAACAATAAAAAAGCAACCAAAATTTTAAAAATGGCTTAAAACAATCATAAAACAAATACATTAAAAGCACAATTAAAAACACAAACAAACACAATAAACATCTTTTTAAAAAAAACAACCAGCACACAACCCAACAGACCAGCTTACATGTGAAAAGCCGACTTGAATAAAATAGGTCTCCCTCATAGTCACAGACAACTTCTCAACTCAGAGACACAGGACAAAGGCCAAACACACTGAATTAGTTCTTTCCTGCCTAGAGGGCTGTGTTAAGCTCAGGGGTCATTCTATAATTCACAGGTAGAGAAGACTCACTTGGAAGTCTTTGCATACGATCTGGTTTCCTGGCCCATGTCCTTCAACGGACATCTGCTAAGAAGGCACTGTGCCTGTTTCGCAAGACAGTCTGCCAGGTCAAAATAGGCATAGGTGCCAACTAAGTGGTAGCGCAGAATGAAAACCTGTGGACTATAGGAAATGACACCTTTTCTAGGAAGAAGAAAAACCCCAAATACTTGGCAATCAGTGGTGCCAACTCAAGAACACCTGTTTCATTACAAAGGATCATGTTTGCTTTTACTCACTCATTATCCCCATACAAAAGCCTCTTATGCTGCATTTTGCCAAATCTGCTCCTATAATTTCATTCACAAATGAACCTCTTATCAAGCTTTTTTCCTAAAACAAACAACCAGAAACATTTCCATTTATCATGTGATCAAACCAATTGAACAAATCAGAATCCAGATGAGGATTAGCACTTGGCGGCTCCACTGCTCCCTTTGCTGATAGATCATTTCTTCTTGCCACACAAACACTCTTCTTCTTGAGCCCTCCATGGAATTTCTTCAGATTCACTTTGTCCTCGACTGCTCTCCATTTCTAATCTCTCCTACCTCCCCCCCATCCTATATGAACCAATAGGATATCTGCCATATGCAAAAGCAGGTTAAACTGTAAAGTCAAATAATTACGGTAAGTGGAAGAATAAACTTTCTAAACGTGCATTAATCCTAAGCAGTGATGCTACTGAATTTTGTAATAGTTGGCTCGCCTGCATTGATGTATGATTAATTTGCTGTTACGTTTGGGATAGATTATGAGTTTTGAAGCATGTGCAGCAAAGCAGTACACAGATCCCCCACCTTAAATGTTCAGTGATCCTATCACCTAGAAGCCCCCCAAAACTTACTGGAAGCAGTCTCCTTGGCTGCTTCCCTCATTGCCACTTCCACCACAGTTCCAGCTTGGAGAAGGACGACTCTGTGGGCCCATCTTCATACCAGTGACTAGTGATGGTGAGTAAACATCACAGGACATCATCATGCAGGCAGACCATGTGAAAACAACCAATCAGAAAGGGGACACATAATGTGGTGATGCATGATATCATGCTGCACCACACAATTCTAAGCTACAGCTTCCAAAATGCACCTTGATATTGTGCATGCACGAAACCTCATAATACATGGAATGAGATTTGCAGATGCCAGAAAAAAGTGTTTGTTTTACATGGGTGGAAAATTTCAGGATGATTGGTGCAATTCTGAGGGAGAAAGAGCAGTTTAAACAAAAAACAAAACAAAAAACCCACCTCCCTCTGTCAAAAGGGACTCATAGACTCTCAGCCTAACCTACCTCACAGGGTTGTTCTCAGGATAAAGATGGCCTGTGCTATAGAACAAAGCATTTGGTTTACATTTCCTTGAAGGTGAGGAGGAGGAGGAAAGAGGGAAGAAGCTCAACCTTGGGCCCATTGTAGACTCTCAACCTAACTTACCTCACAAGATTGGTGTGAGTATAAAATGTTGTGAGGAACAACACCATATATCTGACCTTCAATAAACAGAAAACCTATGCCATGTATTGAGAACTATTTTTTTAGTCTGCAGGACTGCCTTGATTAGCTATTTAAAGTTCATTAGTTGTCTCTTCATCTAGTTTCAGTCTATGGAAAGGCTGCACCTTTTCTGGAGTTCCTTGGTGGATTGCATGTGTTCTTCTAACTTCTATCCTAATTCTGGAAAGGAGGACGCGTCGCCAATAGCCATGCTGGCTGAGGCTGATTGGAGCTGCAGTCCCAAACATCTGGAGGGCACCAGGTTGGGGAAGGCTGCTCTAAACAGAGGGAGAAGTAGGTGGCCCTAAGTTGTTTGTCATCAGTTTTCCGCAACCCCACAGTCACCTCTGCATATCATATTCTCCATCCTGTCATAAGCACATAAGAAGAACCATGCTGGACCAGACCAAGGGTCCATCTAGTCTAGCATTCTGTTCACACAGTGGTCAACCAGCTGCCCACGGGATCCCACAAGCAGGAAATGAGTGCAACTGCACCTTCCTGCCCATGTTCCCCAGCAACTGGAGTACTTAGGCATACTGCCTCTGATACTGGAGGAAGCACATAGCCAATCAGGACTAGTAGCCACTGATGGCCTTCTCCTCCATGCATTTATCCAATGGCTTATTTTCTTTGGGAGAATGAGAATGAGAATTTCACTTGCACTTTCTGCCTTCTCAGGGAGACTTGTGAGCCTTAACTCATGATTTCCCTGTTTTGGAGCGCTTGGTTGAAAGCTGTATAGAGTTAACTGTTTTTTTAAAAAAACCCATATGTTTTTGGTTAAATGAATTTTTTCATGGGTTCATCAGCTGAGAGGTATATGCCAAGAGGACAAGGAAGGGGGAAAATACCTCTAAAACCAGAGGCTATATTCAGAGTGGAATATTCCCTTCTATGTTGATAGGCCACTGTGGACTCATGGTCAGTCTTCATCTTCATCCCACCTCTAGCACCATCTCTGCATTTTTGCCAGATGCATACATCATTTACCTCCTCTGGCTTGGCTCTTTCTTGGGCTCTGGTTTTTAATGTCAGACCAATCCTCCACACCAAATGGGCAACCTAAAGAAGTGCCCTGAATAAGCAGGAGAACCATCATATTCCTTTTATTATGTCTTTTGCCATTTTGGTTTGGCATTTCTTTTTCTTCTCATAACACTTTTGGTTCTCCCAGATATGAACAAAAGCATCCAGGAAAACCTATCATACCATTAGAGCTCTGAACAGCTTTTTTTTTTTTTAATTGCATTTTGATGTTTGGGTATTTAATTTTTTAAAACCAAGCTCTATGCCATCTGTAGGAAGCCAACATCAAAGATATTAGTTAAAAGGCAAGCCCTCTCCTTGTCTAAAGTACATCAGTAAATAAATAAAGCAAACCCAAATCTGAAATCCAAGGGAATGCTTAATTTTATTATGCCAAATGCAAATGCTTTGCATAAATATTCCAGAAGTCAGATAGCTACATTTAATGCAATCAGACCACAATATAATTAATGTTTAATACTGAAGGAAATAAATAATTAGTTTTATAACTATAAAGACACTCCATGAAATCCATTTTTAAGGGAATATGTTTCACCATGCAAAAGTATATATATATTTTCCCTATGAACATGGCTTATTCAGGGTAGAACAAATGTTACAAGTGCCATGGGGCTGTTCCTGAAAACTGCATGCTGCTCATGAAACATTTCCCTCTCTGTGATGTGTTTTTACACTTATATGTGTTTAGCACTGAACCAAAACAGGGGCATATATTTTATGAACATTTCCCACAGACACATGAAACATCACATGCCCCTCTTCTTTTCAGCAATCTCCCCACACTTGTAAGAAATTACAAAATTGTTCACCATCACCAGGTGGGGGGCGTTTTGAAGGACTAGGGAACATGTCCTTTCTGAGGCAACCAGCCTGAAATTCCCCCACCCTGATCCAGTTGTGTGTACTTTGTTCTGGTAGAATGCATACAGGGATGAGCATCCACATCTGATAGTAAAATTATGCAGCATTATCAACATACACATCTAGATGTGTATGCAAATGTGGTGTCAAGGCTATGCATTTGATGGGATGAGTATTCAGAGGCTCACCTGAATGTGCATCCAGATGGAGCACCAATCCAGTCATATGAACAGGATTGGAGAAATCCAGTGCTTTACAGCACTGGTGGACAATGAAACAGTCATCACTAGTGTTGTGCTAGTCATGATGCCATCACGTTGTTATGAGGTCATCCCCCTTGCTCCACTTCAGCTAATAAGATGAACTGTGGGTTAGGGAAGCACACAGTGTGATGACATCACTACTTGAAGTGTCATGGAAGGGAATGGCATGGAAATATCATTTTCAGCTGAAGCTCTATGTTATGCCTAATGCTACTTCCATCCTCTGGAAATTACTAGAATTTGTCTTCCCACCATCCAGATTACAAAAAACCAATGTACTTTTCTGCATAAAGCATCTAATGGCTCAGCCTCAGACCCTAGTCAGTGGTGGGCAACTTGAGGCCCTCCAGATGTTTTGATGTAAAACTCCCATCAGCCCTAGCCAGCATAGCCAATGGTGAGGGATCATGGGAGCTGTAGGTAAAAAAACTTGGAGGGCCACAAGTTGCCCACCCCTGACCTACTTGCATAAGAGATTGCTCTCTTGTCATCAAGTACAAGAGAGCAACCACACAGACAGTTAATCTCCCGCTATCCCTAAGCAGCACCCAAACTGAGCAATGAACTGCATCAAGTCATGTCTTGCATGACCTGGTAGCCATCTTGCCCTGTTCACACTTGGGAAAGAGTAGAGGAATTTGGAGATGCCACAGCTTGGCGCCACAATTACCAACATTCTGAGAAAATAATGGGTTGTCCGTGGTGATGTGCAGAATGACCTCACTCTTCCTTTTGCTAATCTGAACAAAACCTTTTGCTTCTCTTCAAAAGCTCTTGCATATTTCAACCCTAGCAGGAAAATAAAAATGTGTACTAGGCCAGAACTCAAGGCTGTGTGGTTCCCCCTAATGAAATTCCACATCCATTATCTCTTCAGACAAAATGTGATGACAACTCTACTTGTCTGGATTCATCAAAAGTTGATTCCTTCCAGCTAAGCACCTTGCAGCTGCTGTATTTAAGCATGATTTGTACCTTTCAGTAAGCAATAGGATGAGGGCCTTGGAAACGCTGTCTTAATCACTTACAACATGTTCTGAGTAGCCCAGAGAGAGGTCCAGATAGGTTGGGGTGTTTCACTACCAGCCTTCAGAGCTTAACTGTCAAAACATATTTTCAACCAGATTGGTCTTAAGGTGTGATCGCTCTCCTGTATCATCCATTATCTCCTCATTGTAAGGCAGGTACTCCTATGTATAATGACAACGCTCCTCATGTTTTTGTCTCAGTTATTGCTGCAGGTCTTAAAGGATATTCCATCTGATGTTTCTGGCTCATTTCTCTCTATCACATCTACCTGGCACTCTGCACTTAATTGGTGGGACTCATTGTGAACTGCATTTGTCTCCATTGACTACTACTCTAAGTATGACTACATCTGGATCCAAGCTATTATGGATATCACCTTGCACACTGACACAAAGGCCTGGAGCATGTGTACACACACATCAGAATGAAGTAGTAGAGCATTTATCCCTCCCCCCTTTAAAAATACAATGCACTAAGGCACAAGAGAAACAAAAAGAGCACCTCTGAAAGAGTCAATAGTCATACAAGAGAACCACAGCAAATAAATGAACAAACAAACATTCTAATAATATACCTCTAAAAATGGGAAAGGGTTAAATTAACATGTCCTGTCTGGCATTCCAATAATGCTTTAAAAGTTTCCACTCCAATGCAAAGATGGATGCTATGAATCCAGTGATGCACCCATAGCACCCAAGTAAGTTTACTTAACATTGCTAGGTCCCATAGACTTTCTTTCAATGTTGGTACTTGAGTACTACTCCAGTACCTGACATGCATTATCCTAACTGCTGTAGTCATACGAAATAATAACCCTTCTTTCTCTTTGGCCCATTCCCCTTTAATACTGATATACTTTTAATAAACACCTGTTGGGATCCAAGGGCAATCTTTCTGCAATAGTATTAACATTTAATATACAGGTCCAGGGTTTCCTGGCTGTGGCACATGGGCCAGGCCAATGTCTGAAATGGTCTACAATGCCACAGCAGGATTCCTCTTCTCTATCTCTAATGCCTCTCCCCATGTCAGTGGGGCTCCTTATCCATTGCAGCTTTTATTTTAAGCTTTATAGTAAGTATCCATGGTGCTGAACTCCATCCCCACAATGGGTTCACCACCATGGATCGCTCCTATAAAGCTCCAAATAAAAGCTGCAATAGATAAGGAGCCCCACTGACATAAGAGTCACCACTCCAGCCTCCACTGCCTCTCCAACAGCCCAGACTGGAAGAAGGATGCTGACACAGGGAGATTCCAGTATGTAGATGAGAACTGATATCAGAAGTAGTCAAATTTTTAATATGTTGGCAGGCTGCAGTTTCATTGCAGAACCTGAAACTGTCCTCATTATTTTGCTCTTCCTCTATTTGGGAGGCAGGGGATAACCGATTGTTTAAGGAAACCATAAGCATCTCAGCCTACACTGCCAAGTTTGGGCCATTTAAGTTTCTTTTCTTTGCTGAGTTAATACACATATGCTTCTGTTCCCAACCCCAGGCAAGTTTTGACATAGGCTTTGCTGTGGTTTTGTCTAAATCTCATGAGAACAATGCTTTTTCTGCAGTGTCAAGCAGTCTCCTTGAAGACAGCAATTCCGCCTTACAGTTCCATCCATGTTCAAGTACAGCAAAAAACAACAACAAAAAAAAAAACCCAAATAAATAAAATGAAAACGAAAACCATGAGAAAATAAAATGTATACAGCTAAAGATGGATATGCAGGCAGAGAAGCATTTGTCATTTGGCTCGAATGGTGTGAGGCTTGCATAGCAAGTTGGAAACAAGTTCAAATGAATTTCAATGTGTTCCCCAAACCACACACATATGTGCAATGCATTCAGACAAAAGGGCTTGTGTAGCATCACATTTAGCACTCAGAGGGTCAGTTTGACATTCAATCTCACAGCCAGTGTTTGTAGTGGTTAGAGTACCAGCCTAGGACTGGAGAGACCCAGGTTCAAATCACTACTCAGTGGCCAAACAGACATGACTTTGAATCTGTGTCTAGAGGCTACACCGCCCCCGCCATTTTTTTTACTCTAGAGTAGGTGAAGGACCCCCAATTCAGATCAGGATCTTAGTGTGCAGGTTAGGTTTTTTTGTTTTTGTTTTTAAGATATGGGTTGGGCTTCTCTGCCTGCATATGCTTCTCTGCCTGCACCTACATGAACAAAATACATAGCTGTTAGACACATATTTAAAGTAATGTCTTTTTTGTCCCTCAGTCATTAAACTCACTGGGTGAACTTGGGCCAGTCACTTATCTTCCAGCCTAACCTACCTTACAGAGTTGCTGTAGGATGAAATGGTGTGTGTGTGTGTGGGGGGGGGAAGCTCCTTGGAAGAAAAGTGAGATATAAATGTAATACATAAATAAATGCCTGTTAATGGATTAAGCACACATGTTAATAACCACTTTTCCACACAAATATTCTCAAGGTGGTTGATACAATAACAAATTTAAATTATTTTTATTTGACACATATTATAAAACACTGTGATGAAATAATTCAACAGGAAAGCCAAAAAGAAATGACAAGAATTAACATAGACAGATATCTCAAAGGGGACCATGGAAGAACATGGATGGATCTCTTAAGGGAGTGTATTCCAGAGTTCCCAAACCAAATCCAAAAAGGTTGCAGTTAAAATTCAGTACCAACCAATTTCGAGTTACTTGGCGACACTCCCCAAACATCCTCTGGGATGTAGAAGTATAATTGAACTGAAGGGTTGCTTCTAAAATTATCTGATTATTCTGTGAAAGTGAACAGAACAGTCTCAAGCAATTAGTCTCCCATCAAGCCAAGCACATCTTGCCACCATTTATACTGTGACTGCTAGTGACTGTATATCACCTCTTCTTCTTCTTCGGTCCCCTCACTTGTTTTTTTTTTTTTTTTTTTTTTTTTGAGATTTAGGCAAGGAACAAACACAGATGGTGGCTTATTCAGTCCCTGGGCAGGCCAAAAGATGTGGCTGGTACAGAGCCATGTTGACCTTGATAGCTGACAGATTGTGCAAGTCTGGAATAAAATCCTCAACACCCCTACCCAAAATCAATTAACTTAATCCCTAGATTCTAGGAAAGTTCCCTAGATCAAACTGGCTGCAGTTAATTCCTAGGATTTCATCAGTTCCTAGAACAATGAATTTAGGTTTTTGTGTGCGCGGAGGTTTGTGTTTGGTTGTTTTACCCCATATGGAGCTCCTCAATCCAAACTTCAGTCTAAAATGCATTAGGCAGGAAATGCTGGAAAACAGACTTCATTTTCTCCATGAGATCAACAGCTGGTCTGCTCCAGCTGTACTGCAGTGGTATGTACTAGGGCAGATCCTCAAGTGCTCCCAATGAGAACCAAAAATAAACAGTGCCCGCAAGGGTGTGTGAAGAAGAACTCCCATATGAACAACCCTCATGTGAGTTCTGTTCTGTAACTTCCCCCACCACATGCTCTAAGTTGAATTGAGGTCTTGCCAATCAGAAAGGACTACTACATTGTGAGCTGCCAAAGGAAGGGGGAAATGCGTTTCATGTTACCCGCTTTCTTGAAAGGTAGGAAGTTCCAGGCTAGCATTACAGGCCCTTCCGAGGAGGGAGAACCAGAGATGTGTGGTGGGCTTCCCCCCAAATAACATTTTCCAATGATTATAGAGGTAGAGTTGGTAGGAAGCAAACACACACATAGTTCTACTCATAAAGCCACATCAGTCCTACTTTCCAAAGATACTTAGGGCGAAAACATGCATAGGATTGTGCCTTCATAATAGTTCTAGTAGCCAGAAGTCGCTGAGCCACTATGGATTTTGAATGAATGCATAGCGGTCAACAGACAGCATAGACTTTTTCTATTCCATTTTTGTTCTTCCCCCACATTCCGCTTTACCTGCATTAAGGGATAATTTGGTGCATTGGTAAAATTGTCTTTGGAATCAGTCCATGTATTATTATTATTTTTAACAAGTTACCAACATGCACCAGTGGATACATGCACTGATCAAATCACAAAACCAAAAGGATTCTTGATAGGATTTTATTAATATTCTGTTTTGTGCTGTGACTTAAGACCTATTCAGATGTTTGATAAAGTGTTTTGTTTAAACATGTGAGGAGCGGGAATGCTCCAGCTCCGCCCCTCTCCTTCGTTTTTGCTCTTGTCGTGTTGAACACATGTAGGATGAAATGGTGTGTGAGCAATTGTCTGAAGTGGAGAGCATCCGCTATCTGTGGGGGTTCTTCACATGATCTGGAACACATACCTATTAGAAACTTGACCAAAATTGCTCTCTCTAACTCTCTCTGGCTAAATTCAAAATTACAGACATAGTTCCTTGCCTGGTGACCTTACTCAGAGATCTATTTCCTTCATTAAGGCAGGGCACCTAATCTGGGAGCCTTATATAGGCAAAAGCATGGCATTGTCTCTCTTGGATTCCTGGGAACAGAGAGATTCTAGGAAAGTTCCCTAGATCACACTGGCTGCAGTTCTTCCTCAGATCAGCAGCCCTTATTACACAGGAATTAGAGAATTTGGGCCACAGGGCACCGGGCCTAACTCCCATAATGTCTGATGCCACCCGCTGAAAGCCTACTACTGTCCACTTCTCCACAAAGGCTCTGTCCCACTGAAGAATGTGTGTTGACATTGGACAGGGACCATTTACTTTTATTAACATATGAAAGTTGCACAAAACATAGACAACTTAATTATCCAGGCAAGAAAGAAAGATTTATCTTTGAACATGGCCTGCAGATTCACTTTTCTAAATTAAAGCAGTGTCCTTGCTCAACAAAAATGAGGATTTGATAATCCCTTAACACTTTGCCTCTTCCCCTCTTTAATAAATTAAGTACCTTGTCTCGTTCCCGTACACACTTGCTGATCGAGCAAGCAGTCAGCTCTCAGATTCATATAGATATGACGAGCTCCGATTCATAAATGTGGTCAGTTTTAACAGCTGATGTACACCCTGAGAAACAGGGGAGGTAATCAGAAATGGCTGTAGTGCCCCGTAATAGAACCTACCAATAAAACCATGTGTCAATCACACAACAAACTACTAAAATATCTTTGCGCGGGTAGGAGGGGAAATGAAGAGATGAGACAGTAATTATGGTTTCAAATCAGGGCCACATTTATTAAATTCAAAGATCTGCGAAGGGAGAAATGCAGGATTAACTAAAACCGGCCCAAAGGCCAATGGAGCATATCAGCGTGAAAACATCCCAAACCCGAGGGTGGCGCTGTGATTCACCACCCTCGAATTACACACACTTGGTGCCGGGGGATCTACCCAGTGTCACCGCCCCACGGTGCCGCAGGACAACCGATGTGGGTGAGATTGAGAAGGGTAGACCCCAAAGGCGGCCCTATCTGCCACACATGGAGCTGCAAGACATCAACATCTGGGAGCCTCGGGTTATCGCCAATCACCTTCAAAGGTGCCATGGGATGCACACCGAAACCCCAACCCCACTGCTTATTCTCCGCACTTACCTAATGCCAAATGCGACCGAATTAGCAAAGGTAACCCAAAAAAAAAAAAAAAAAACCCACCACTGAGTCCAAAGTGTAGAGTAGGTGAAACATGCACACTGCCCTGAGCCAATTAGGGAGATGAGCCAAAATTCCTACTTGGCCTCATAAAAGGCGACCAGAGGAGCCTACCCTGCTTTATCGGGAGTGGAGAGAGGGAGCTGCAACCAAAAGAGGCAGTAGGTGGGGTCCGCTGTGCATAAATATTGCCTCAGGGCCCCACCCCTTGTGCCGATAATTGGAGGGCAAAAATTTACCCCATGCCCTGGGATTGGAGGGTGCAAATCACCCCATACTGGTCTCATCCTCCAATCCCCTCCCCACACAAAATTCCCCCCCCCCACAGGAGGCGTGGGGGGGGGAAGAGAATTCCACAATTTCATGAGGTTGACAGAGGCCAAGTCCTTACTTTGCAGGAAATCTCCCTATCCAGGTGCAAGCATGACTGATGTTATTAAGATCAGGGTAAGATTAGGTTCTTTCCCCTTCAATGCTGGTGTTGCTGGAGACGCTCCTTGAGATAGACTGGACCGGAGCTGTATAGGGTTTTAAAGGTCAAAACCAACACCTTGAATTCGGCTCGGCAAGCAACTGGTAGCCAGTGCAGCTCCTTGAGCACTGGAGTGATGTGATCCCGCCAGCAGCTGCCTTTAACCAGGCGAGTTGCCGCATTCTGTACCAGCTGTAGCTTCCGAACCGTATTCAAGGGTAACCCCACGAAGAGCGCATTACAGTAGTCTAGATGAGAGGAGACCAAGTGATGAACCACTGATGGGAGCAGGTGATTAGGAAGGTAGGGGCACAGCTGCTGTATCAGATGGAGTTGATACAGCGCCGCCCGGCTCACAGCTGACACCTGAGCCTCCATGGACAGCTGGGAGTCTAGAATGACCCCCAAGCTGCGGACCTGGTCCTTCAGGGGTAGATGTAGGGCTTGGATGTAAAGCCCTAACAGTTGACCTGAGTGCTGCATGTGTTGCTCTCAAACTAACGGAGTATGAGCCAAGGTTTGACAAATTATCAGCATGCATGCAATAGCAAAAATCACATTAATTGTGCAAAAGCATGCCCAATGCAAACTTTTACCTAATGCAGTGTTTGCAGTCCAAGACATAAAGTGTTTAAAATGTGTTAAGCACGTTTAGTTTTCTTGTTTATCTTGCTCATCCTAGTACAGGTTGACTTTTACTTTTACTAATCCGACACCTGTAGAAGCAGGGAAAGGACCCGGGGTAAAGCTTGCCCCATACAATTTCAGTCTGGCATATAATCATATTACAAGTTGAGAATCCCTTATCCAAAAATACATGTACCTAATTATTTAAAAAGTTTGTATAAATTCCCTTCAGGCTATGTGTACAATGTAGTACTATAATAATTTTTTGAGTTGATTTTTTTTCCCAACAAAAAACTGTTTGTATCATTGAAAGCTCTGTTATTGTGTTTTTCTTTTAAGACAAAAGATGTTAATTAGTTTGGACAACTGTACGAGTTGTTTTTCTAAAACTAAAACCTTGGTATTCAGCTTTAATTGCAGTGTTGGCATGTTGAAATAAATAAGTTGGTTTTGTGTTGCAGTTTGGGCACTCGGGCTCAAAAAGGTTCGCCATCACTGACCTAGGGCATACCAGCTTTTCAGCAGTGCTGGCTCCAGGTTTGGGGAATACATCAGGCAAGACACCCTCTGCAAACCACCACTCTCCGCAAGAGCCCCCTCCTCACTACCATTGTCACCAGCAGCTGCTTCCCCCTTTTCACGCCACCACTGGGGTGTAGGCCTCAGTCCCCAACCATTCCACAGAAGCACTTTAGCACTTTTGACTAAGTCCATGCAGTTTCATCTAAATAACTTTGGGGAATAAGTAGGGACAAAGACATAATAATAAAACGTATTTTAGTATGACCATCTGTGAGCCAAGCAATAATGCCCAAATATTGTAATCAGGGACGGGGGGATCCATGCATTTTCTTTTGGAAGAAAAGCCTAGCTCTACGACAGAGTACAGCTAGGTAAACAGACTCAACATTTCTTCTCCTGGGAATTGCTAGTAATGCCATTTGGCAGGCAAAATTTCTTGGCTTTGTCCGTCAGGCTTCCCAAATGCACTGTTACAGCTAAGCCATATAAGTCCTTCTTAGCTTGCACAGTATACACAGGTGTGGTGTGTATGGGGTGGGGGAGAAGAGTTTGAAAGCACATGGAATTTCTAAGGAACAGAGGAAGCTGCCTTGTAGCAAGGCAGACCATTGGTCCATCTACATCTCAGTATTGTCTACAGCAGGGCTCCAACTTCGGGTCCCCAGATCTTGCTGGCCTACAGCTCCCAGCATACCCAGCCAACATGGCTAATGGCAAGGGACTCTGGGAGCTGTAGTTCAGCAACATCTGGGGACCCAAGGTTGGAGAGCCCTGGTCTACAGTAATTCACACAATTTTTTTCAGATAGCATTGTTGCCCAGCCCTGCCTAGAGAGACGCCGACGGTTGAAACTGGGGCTTTTGCATGCAAAGTCTGAGCTTTACCATGAGATACAACCCTTCCCTTCTTCCTCTTAGAACTCAACAGATGTCACCAAGTCACTCAGTTTGCCAAGTTCTACAAGAAGGGTGACAACACCACATTCAATATTTTCCTAGATATTTTGTGTTGTTTTCTGAGGAGGAAGGGATTGCACTCGGCCCTTGGGAGCTTCCCACAACAACCTGGTATCTCTTGAATTTTCAGAACCCAGGCAAGTTGCTTGAATTGCCTCTTAGGTTGGGCTGGCCATCCTGGCCTGTATTTGCCACAAGCTGTTACAGAATTGGATATAATTATTTATTTTATTATATTTATATCCAGCCTTTTTTCCTGCAAGGAAGCCAAGGCAGCTTACATAATCCTCCTCCTCTCCATTTTATCCTCAGAACAACCCTGTGAGGTAGGTTAGGCTGAGAGCCAGTGACTGGCCCAAAGTCACCCAGTGAGTTTCATGGCCAAGCGGGGACTAGAACCCAGATCTCCCAAGTCCCAGTACAACACTCACCAGTTTACGCCACACTGACATTGGACCAAAACAGATTGAATTCAAACATGGTAGTCCTCCAAATATAGGATTTTGCATGCTTCTACTGAAACTGTGTCATACAACCACAATACTTATATTGTGTCATATAACCATAGGAGAATTATATATGCCTTGTGGTTCACAGTGAGATCTCACTTCAGTGCAAGCTCCAGGATTTGACTGACCAAGAGTTGCCCAGTGAGATTCATAGATCTGATAGAGTTGGAAGGGGACTACAAGGCCATTGAATCCAACACCTTGCTCAATACAGGAAACTAGACCCCTGTCCCAATCCAACAGTCTAACAACTATGCCACACTGGCTCTCCAGTTCCATAATTCTGAAATGGCAAATTCCTTATCAGATGTATTTATCTATCTACATAGATCACACCCTATTCAGAATAAATTATTACTAGTGTATGTATGTCACATAAATACATCCTTATTTCAAAACATACACCTTGTATTATTTCCCTCCCTCCCTCCATTTCTTTTATTTAATTTCATTTTTAAAAAAAGAACAAGAAAAGAAACTTTCCCCAAACAGGGAAGATAGCTAAGAAATAATGTTTTTAATTGTAATTTTCTCCCCTGCCAATATGTTCTTCAAAGAATGCAGTGTATAAGAGTGTACTGAAAGTGCATGCATCCATGAAAAGATTGATATTAAGATGCACATTAGAGCATGAAAAATCCTGCCCAAGTTCAGTCATTTAAGTAGCAAAGTAGTAATCAAACCTCATTAAACACATAGTTTGCATGTTGTGGAATATCCATCGAGATAGCTCTAATAAAACTATAAACTCACTAGTAGAGAAGCATATATCCCAGAAGGCGGCTGGAGCAAACAATACATCTACCGTTAAATATCAAATTACTTCTTAACAGATATAAAGAATTCAACTGGCATTGAGCACCAACTATAGTGACTGGCAACAAATGTTTGCTTGGGGCTTCGACGCTTCCACCACCAAATTTTTCATTTGCAAACACTTTAATTCGAGTTCTTTTAAAGAACACTATTAGATATTACTACAAGACTGGATTACTGCAATGTGCTCTAGGGTCTGCCCTTAAGGCTGCTCTGGAAGCTGGAGTCTGGAGTTAGTGCAGAATGAAGTCGAGAGCTGCCCCTTTTCAGCATGCAACTCATTTGCTAAAGGAACTGCACTGGCTACCTATTTGCTACCGGGTCCAATTTAAGGTTCTAGTACTTGTGTACAAAGCCAGAAACAACTTGAGACCAGGTTACCTGAGAGACTGAGAGTGCCTCCTCCCATACCATCCTGCTTGGTTGCTGAGTTCATCAGATGGCATGCTCCTGGTGGATCCTCAAGGACCATTGGCCCGACTGGAGTCCACTAGGAGAAGAGCTTTCAGTGTGGCAGCTCCATATCTGTGGAACTCCCTGCCTCTGGAGGTCAGGCAGGCTCCAACATTGTGCTGCTTTCGGCGCCTGCTGAAGACCTCCTTGTTCTGGGAAGCCTTCTCTGCTGTCCAACCACCATTGTAATGTTACTTTGTTTTTAATGTATTGTTTTTGTTTCTTTTATCTGTTTTTATCTTTTTGTTGTTCACCACTCCAGAATTTACTTAGATGTGGAGTGGTATACAAATACTGTAATCATCATCATCATCATCATCATCATCATCATCATCATCATCATCAATTTTCTCCTATTGGGGGAGAAGCCCTTCCCATTACTCCCCTATGAACCCAAATATCAGCTTTATTCTTAGTGGCAACTTCAAAAAAAATTATGCAGTGTTAATATCATATAATAACATATGAATATCTGAAATATTTTCAAAGAGCCCATAGTGGTTGAACTGAAATATGTGATTTTGGAGAAGGGGAGAAACCAAGCAAGTGCACTGGCTGTGGTTTCAATGCTATATTCAAACAAATTCAACATTTTACCTGGAAATTATTTTTAATACCTCTAAATATATTAGAAATGTGACAACACAATAGCATAAACTTACCTTACATTATTTAGCTGTGGGGAGAGAATCAATGCACTGAAAACATGTTAACCTATTAGTTTTAGCATACTTGAAGAGCTGTACCGTAACATATATGTGCTTCCTAGGGATAGGCACCTGAACAAGTTAACACAACTTTGATTTTAGATTTGACTGGTTTTGAATCCATTTTAGTTGCCCATTTTGACCTGTATTGTATTCCTTCATTCATTATGTCACTCATTAGTTATATCATTGGGCAGCAGCAATGGTGCTACCGGAAGTATGAAACTTTGAAGTAGAAGTAGTGTTGTGAAGAGATATTGTAGAGCTACGTTTCTTATGGGCCAGGCAGCTGCACACATAGCCATGATATAGCCATACACTGCTTCCTCTAGTCCAAGGCACACATGGATTCTGGCTAGGCCAAGAGCACAGATGCATGAAGGGGGGGGTGAATGGGCACTAAATAATGCAAGTGGGCACTGAAGGACAATCACAGGACAAAAGTAGTTTCTGTTGATTGTCTGTGTTCTTGAAATGGAAACCCCACAGATTTAATTCTGCCTTCAACAAAATACAATAAGGGTAAAAAAAAAAAAAAAAAGACATTACTGTAAGGGCACAATCCTACATGTGTTTAGGCAGAAAGAAGTCCTACAAGTCCCAGCTTCCCCCAGCCACCATGGCAAGCTGGGGGATGTTGGGAGGTGCAGGAATTTTTTCTGTCTAAAGAGACTATAGTATTGTGTCTTAAATGTGTGCCTAACAGCTATGTCTTCTTTTCTAGAGTAGGCTCATCATGGTCTCAGTCTGGATCTTAAAGGCCCCCTTATCCTCCACACAAGGAGGGGGCTATCCAGAAATGAGCCCCCACAGCTACTCTAGAGTAAACATAATAATTTTTTAAAAGATGTAGCTGCTAGACACACATTTAAAATAATGTCTGTTTGGGTCCTAAATCAAGATGAATTTCCATGGCTGGGGAGGGGGAAAAAAGTTAATGAAATACCAAAACAACTGATAGATTAGATTGTAAGTCACTGTTCAGAATGCAGATAATTAAACAGATTAATCACAGACAGGGTTCTATTCTATAAAAACAGAACACCATCCAATTAGTTATGATGGCGATTCACTTCTGAGTTTCCCCCATTACCAGGGTTAACAAATCTGATGAGAGATTCAGTAATCATTTTTCTTCTTCATCTTTTGAGACAGCTTCCCCAATTTTATCAATTTTTGGAAGTAAAACACACACTCACACCTCTATTATGTTTTTGAAAGCCATATCAAAATAAAATTGTGACTGTCTTCTACTGAAGGAATCCCTGTCTCCCACTCCCTGTTTCTCCCAATCAGCGTGGTGATCTGTCTTGTGCCCACACATCAGTGCCTTTAAAACTACAAGTGGGATTAGCATCACTCTCCTGGGATATTCCAGTGCCTCATCACAACCAATTTGTCACAATGAGAATCTAATTAAATGCATTATTCTTATTCAGGGGAGAAGCAAATAGTTGAACCACTTTCCCGACTTAGGCATGCAAGCCCTCCTCCTCCCTTCCACAGTACAGGCCTTGCTTTGCGATGTCAGGCCCCATGGGATGCCCCCAGGCCCTTGTGTGTTATGAAGTCAGTGAATCTAAGTTTCCCGCTCCCCGCTCCCACTCCCTTACCGTTCGCTGTAACGGTTGGATGAATAAGTCCCCATATATTCAAGGGGCTCGTGCTTCGGGGTAAGCATTGAACCGAACATCTCTCTGTTCTCTTTAATCATTCAATTTTCTTTCTTTCTTTCAGGGAAAAAAAACACCAAAAAACAAATGAACCAAAATGGAGGCATCAAAGCCTCAAGGCAGGTGTGTGTGTGTGTGTGTGTGTGTGTGTCATATAGACTGCTTTGAGATGTCAACTTGGCTTGAAAGGTAGTCACAGCTATGGGACCACCGTGTCTGCTAAACAGGAAGTAAAAAAATTCAGTTAAGAGATTCCCTTCCACCATTGAAAGAGTTGTAGAATGAATCAATGCACCAAGCTGCAATGTGTGTTTTGTTATTCCTTCCCTCCTCATTTTGTACAAGAATCTAAGGAGAACAGCATCATAGCTTTATCTCTTATCTGCTTATTCTGATTCCTGAACAAAGGGAGTTGATCAGAGGCTGAGGTGAGCATAGAACAAGGGGAAGAGTCCCTGAATAACCAGGGGATCTGTGTTTGCTTGTTTCATTTCTGAAAAAGTAAAAGTAGTGTGGCAACTGCTTTTTCTAGAGAACACAGAGGCACACAAAACTCAGAATTAAATGAAAGCTATCTAACACAAGCTAGAGAAAGATTTAATCAAACCCTTACATTCCTTGTTGATGAGTCATGAGTGCCAATGAAATCCACTGGAATCATCTTGAGATACATGTAGGTATATTGCTGTCTAACTCCTTTGGACCCATTCTGCATCTATGGCACACCTTAACCTGCAGAGTTGAGAGATCTGAACCACATCAACTCATCACCATGCCCAGCTCCAGGCTCCCCACAATTCATCCTGGGGATCCTAGCAGCAGTGGCAATGATTAGGCTGTGCTAAACCTGAAGACCAGACCAGAAAGGCACAGTGCACGGCCTGCAACACAAGGCTTTCTCTTTTTGAGCTTTCCTTGGGATAAAGAAACAAACTGACATAACCTTTGGATTCAGGAAGGGGCTGGGCAGCAGGGCCAGCTGCAAAACCTTTCACTCGCTTCCTGGATGTTGTTGGTGCAACACTGCTTTTTGCACCAGGTCACATCTGCTCTAGTTACCAGGTCTCAGCAACTCTGCCTTGAAACTTTCTGTTGTGCAGCCCTCTTTCCTCGCAGGTAGAAATGCAGCCCAAATCACAGTCCTAATATGGTGGGTAGAAAACTTGATACTTGTTTAGTCAACTCTGGTTTAAATGTGATGTCCTGAGAGACCTTAGGTTGAGAGACTGCAGAGAAGACAGATACCAATCCTGCCTCTTTTTAAATCTAAATAATCCCAGAAGAACATAAGAAGAGTCATGCTGGATTAGACTAAGGATCCACTGGTCCAGCATTCTGTTCACATAGTGGCCAACCAGTTGCCCATGGGAAACCCACAAGAAGGACATGAGTGCAACAGCAACCTTCCTCCCATGTTCCCCAGCAACTGGTTTGCTTAGGTATACTACCTCTGATACTGGAGGCAGCAAGATGAAACATCTACACATCCAGTTCTCTGAACCATTAGAGTGGGATAAGTCATAAGAGGCACAATCAAATGGAACAGAGTAGCCACACCTCTGCTAGGCAGCTCACCTTCTTTGTATTTAAACTGGGGAAAGCAGACAAGACAGACAATTCCTGGCAAGACTCTAGATATGGCTTTTTAACCCACTGCTTCTGCTTCTGGATTCTTTACAGCATTAAGGTGGGATCTCTACACAATTTTATTTTCCTTTCCTGCCTTTCTGCTATGTAACCTCTAGGTGGCGCTGTGGTATAGCAGAACAAAGCGGCATAACACAACTATCCTGGTAGAGAGTTGCGCTTTGTTTTGTGACTTACAAAGAAAATACTGCATCCCCATCACCACAAACAAACAAAACAGCATGAGTGATTGGGAAGCACAGGCAGGAAGGGAACTGGAGGAGGAGGATATCATCCAAAGCACCTGTAAATAACATGAGTGGGGAATGGCCGAGCGGGCGCACAATAAAATAATAATCTAGAAAAGCCCCCGGTCAGGGAAAAGATATGACAGACCACTTACTACATGTAGCAGATTAAATGTGGCCAGTGGGCTAGTGTAGCCAGGGCTCATCAGGGCTTTTTTTATTAGCAGGGACACTGATGTGTCATCTGCCACCACCCTCAGAATTCCCTGTTTCCTCTGAGCTTAGCTGCAATCCTCACAGTAGCTGGGGGGGGGGGGTTCACCACCAACAAAATATCATTCTCTGTTGTAATGCAAAGTATTTTGCGAAGACAAAGTGTTGAATGGGCAATTAAGACTCCTTGGCTTTACAAAAGGCTTGCTGAACAAGTTGAAACGGCTAGAGCTGGTTTAGGGATGTTACTGTTTGCTCACGCGGGCGCAAGTGGGACCAAACTTGGTCCAGCTCACGTGGGCCTATCTTTTCCAGCGGCGGGCCGGCGGCTCGCCGCCCGTGCCAGTCCCGTCGTGTCACATCCGGCCCGGGAAGTGACGCGACGGGACCCTGTGCAGGCGCAATATGGCGTGCGGGGGTCCAGCGTGCCTGCGCAGGGTCCCGTCGTGTCACTTCCAGGGCTGGATGTGACATGACAGGACCAGTGCCAGCAGGTCGAGCGGCGCAGAGAACTGCTCCGCGCCGCTCCGTGCCGCTCCGTGCCGCTCAGAAGATCGAGGCAGGGGGGCTGCGCCCATGGAGAGACGGGGCACAGAGAGCTGCAAGCCCCCCCCCAAGGTTCATGTATCACCCCTAGGTTAGTTGACAGGGATCAATGCAGCTGCCTGCATTTTTGGCCTCTCCTTTGGGGTGTGGCCATGAGGACTCTCATGATGAACACTTGCACTTCAGCATTTAATACTGTGTCACTGCATATGGCAGGTTAAATGGGATTAAACCAAGGAAATTCAACATACATACATATCTAGTAAGACTGACTTCGCTTTGCTGGTGTCAGGGTCCAAGTCATGGGCAGCGAGGGTTCAGGGCTAGAACACAAGGGGCAGGAAAGATGGAGGCAGATACAGACAAAAGGGCCAAGGGCCAACATGGGTTCAGGGCCACAGAGTCCAAACAGGGGCCAGAGGCAGAGGGCAAGTCCAGGCAACAGGTCAAGCAGAGTCCAAGCACAGGTCAAGGCAAATGACAGGGTTCAGGAATAGGCACCAAGATGTACCAGGCCTGGAGACAGGAGCATTGGTCAGGGACAAGCAAGAGGTCAAGCACAGTGAGGCAAGGTTCAGTGTAGCAGGAGATCAAGAACAGGCTGCAGCTAGCACAAGAGACCATGTTGCTGTGGCAAAGGCTGAAGGTGAAATGCAGCTCCTATATAGCCCTTCCCTGGCGGCTCCCAGTTGGTCCGCATTAGCCCACCTGGGAGTGCCTGCTGGTCTGGGCCTGAACTCTGCAAAGGTTTACCAGCCAGGGCTCACACCCTGCAAAGCCCTGCAGCCGGTTATAAGTAAAGCTGCCACCAGATGGTGATGCAGGACAGACTCTGACAGCTGGCTCCCAAAACAGAGTTTGGCTGCTGTGAAAGAGGGGGAAAAGCTATGTCCAGCAGGGCTAGCTTCACCCCACAAGAAGACACAATGGACTGAAAACTTAGAAATAGGGATGGTAAGGAATTATTATGAGCTACATAATTACCTTCCCCTGCTCCTGCACAGCTAGGAGCAGGGAGAACTTTGCAGGTGGTGGTGGGGAGATGAAGGAGGAAGGGGCCTGAGAGCATGCCTGGCGCAGTTTGCCTAGGCCATGCGAGGGCAGGACTTCTAGGGCAATGTTAGCCCTTGCAGCCCCGACCTCAGCCTCTATCAATTTCAGGCTCCCTCCCTCGTCCCTCCCTCCCTCCCTCCCTCCCTGTATACAGTGTGGGCGCTGCTGGTTGCCTGTTAGGGAGCCAAGTAGGAATTTGGGCACATTGTCTCGATTGGCTGCATGGGGCAATGTGTATATTTCACCTACTCTACACCACTACGCAGAGGATGGTTTTGTTTTGCAATTGGCAATTTTTGATCTTGTTTAATTTGGTCACGCTGGCAGGGAAGTGAGGGAATATTCAGTGGGATTAAGGTTGGTGAGCATCCAGTAGCACCTTTGAGGTGATTGGGGATTCTGGAGGCTCTCCACTCAGGGTTTTGCAGCCCAGAGGGGAGATATGGATCGCCTTTCAGACTCTCACTTTGCCCGCTCTGAGATTTGTGGCTCCAGGTTGTGGGTGACAGTGGGAAGGCCTCCCAAAACCAGGACTCATGGAGGAGAAGACATGGAGCAGAAGACAAATTCACGGAGAAGACCATTGGTGCCTACTAGTCCTGATTGGCTATATACTTCCTCCAGTATCAGAGGCAGTATGCCTGTGTACACCAGTTGCTGGGTGGGAGGGTACTGTTGCACTCCTGTCCTGCTTGTGGGATCCCGTGGGCAGATGGTTGGCCACTGTGCGAACTGAATGCTGGTCTAGATGGACCTTTGGTTTGATCCAGCATGGCTCTTCTTATGTTCTTAGGATGGTGTCAAACCGAGGGGTGGTGATTTCACAGGCACAGCCCCTTGGGTGTCGGATGTCTCACCCTACACTTCTACCGGCAAGGGGCCAGTTTAGTCAGCAACACGCACTAGTCTTCCCCTTCATAGGTCTGTCATAGAAATAAATTTGACCCAAGTCTGTACCAAACTTAAATGTCTTGACTCGTTATTTCCACCCCTTTACATACACAATTGCTGTTCAATTGGTGAACCGTGTGTGTGTGTGTGTGTGTGTGTGTGTGTGTAATAACTCAGACAGACAATTCTCTTCCCATTTAGATGCAGTTTAGTGCACAAGCTTCCATTTCTGACTAATTTTGCCTTCTTCTTCTGAGTTGGCAGAACTTACATTCGTGCATCTATTTGGGTTCCCATATAAAGGAGCATCTCTACCAGCCAACATCCCCCCCTCCTTTTTTAACAAAATAGTTTATGTAATTAACATCCAAGGCAATGAGTGAACTATTGTTCCGTGCACAATGTCTATACCAATTGCCTGCCAAGTCACTGTCGCTACCAGTATTTAACTCATTACTTTGTCAATCCCTTTGCAATCTATCGAGTAAAGAAAAGGCTCTTTTGTACAGCCAAATTCCATTCTTTTTAGCATTCAAAAGGCCAACCCTTTTCAGTCCAGATGTGGGGATGCCTGTTTGCTTCAACTATGCACCCAGTACAAAGAAGGGAAGTGGCCGTCCCACCCCCACCCACTTTTTATACACAAATTTGGATTTTTTAAATCATTTTTTTTTTAAATCATCTCAGTTTCAACACAAAAAAGCCTTTGTTTGAAGGGGCACGGTTAGCATAATACAATTGGTAACAGAACAGCAATCTGGGATATGTTACAGGGCAGCATATTCAGAGGAGGGGATATTATTATTTCAGCAGGGGTACAGTTAACAAGAACACTGGCAGGGGCTATATTGCCAAACACCTTTCTGCGAGACAGGGCCATCCACACCAGCCACCTTTAGAGTTAGGTCCATAATACATCACCTGAGCTTTGTTGTCATTGCTTCCCAATGGCTCCAACCAATGTGTGAAGCAGTATACCATTTGAGAAGAGCAGTGTCCATGGGATGCCAGTGCCACCATGCCAGTGCTGCTGATCTTCACAGAGTGCCGTGCTGCCCAGGTTCCAGCTTCAAGGGTAGGCATGGTTGGGCACCTGTCAAGGTTCCACACCCCCAGCAGGGGCCCACTGACAAAGCCCTTCCCTTCACCATTGTGACCTGCTTGTTCATCTGCCTCTTGCTCTGACCCGGACAACAGTGGTGGTGAGAAAGAGAAGCAGTATATACCACTGCCTGCTCACTCACTGGCTCTCTGCCTGTCAAAGAAGCAGGTGGCAGCAATGATGAGAAAGAGGATGAGGAGCAACAGCAGCTGGAGACAATACCAGCGAGAAGGTAATCTCACTGAGGGAGGGGCCCACTGTGGGATGCCTTGCCCAAGGGCCCTCAGAAACCTGGACCCACCACTGGTGTCAACCTAGTGACAACCCCACCACCACCATGCAATTTCCCTACTTCACATACTACTGGAGCAGCATGGGCTGGAGCCATAACCAAGGAACAATCATTTGAGTAACATATGAACAAAGATCTACCTTATGCAAATCCAGCCCTATTGTGCTACCAGGTGACACCCAAAAATAAGTAGAGTGCAACATTCAGCACAGTGCTGTTTGGAACAAGGAGAGGTTATCAGTATTGTGCTGACCTGCTGGGACAATGGAAGGTGTCCTGGTGTCCTATACAGGTTTTGGATTACAATTCCAGGAATCCCTGGCCATTGACCATGTTTGTTGGGGCTGATGGGTACTAAGAAAAGCAAGATTTGTACTTCTCAAAAACCATAACGCTCCTGGCTAAATATGTGAACTAGAGTGACTCACACATTCTCTTCCAAGATGGTGATCAAGGAAGCCAAATGAAGGCTACATACGGAGGACTAGCTGGGCCTTGATGGCCATTCTGGTTTTGATCATGCCTTGGACTTTAGAAATAGAGGACTAGTTGCCAAGCACATGGAGACCACAAGTTATCGTTGGTGGGATACATTCAAGTTGGTTGACCAAGTCAGTTCTTTGGGATTCTTTTTGTTGTTGTTGTTGTTGTTTTAATATACAGGAAAAAAAACAGATGCAGATTATGAGACTATCAGTGTTAAAATGCATCACTCCAGAATTTGAATTGTGCTGGTGGAGGAGCAAGGATTGCTGAATGTGCATTAGCATATACAATAAATGGATACCACGCTTCTATGAATAAGTCTCAGTTTTCTAGTCCTTTTATGAGTCTCAGTCTATGTGTCAGCTTTTTAGAAAGAGCAATTTTCCATATTCTGTTCATCCATTTTTGTATCAATAGTCCAGCAGATGATTTCCAATTTAATGCAGTCTCAAGTCAGGCAGCTGCAAGCTTAACAGCAATCAAGTCTTTGTATAAAAGGTGTTCGTTCTCATCTTTGAAAATTGAAAGTAGGAGTAGGGCTCCACAATGTTTAATTTGCTGTTCAGTAATTTCATGTATTGTAGAAAGAACTTGGTTCCAAATACCTACAACTATTGGACATAATTGCCACATATGTATTAAGAAACCAATGCGGCCACATCCTCTTCTGCACAATGGTGAAAGAGATTTGTTAAAATTGTGTATTTTAGTTGAGGTGAAGTGCCACCAGTTAATTACCTTCATTGTGGCATCCCTTATTTGTGCTGAGATTGTGTGAAGAGGCGGAGTAGACCAGAGTCAGGACCATTGGTGTTCCATTATAGTTGTGTTCAGGTAGGGATGTGCTGATGTTGGGAAGTCTGGCTCATTTGAGCTCGACAGACTTCCTGCCTGCTTCCGATCCGATGAATGGAAGCGGGCTGATTCAAGGGGTTTTCTGTGGACTTTTGTCTCTAAGACAGGCCGTGGTTTGAGCATTTTAAAAAAATTACTAAGGACATTTCAGGAAATGGTGCTATTTGTGCAATTTGCATAACTTTCCACAATTTGCATAATTTTATGCAAATTGTGTAAATCTTGGTATTTTCCATGTTTTGCACAAATCATCACCCGAAAAGCCCATGGATTTAGCACCTTTTGCATAAAATAGGCCGATTTGTGCAAATCAAATGGCACTAGATCCGCATGCTTTTCAGGTGCTGATTTGTGTAAAACATGCACAATACCATGATTTACACAAATTGTGTAAAGATACACAATTTTTTTTGATGTGCAAACTGTGGTCTGTCTTTGAGGCTGAAGTCTGTGAGCTGGCTTGACTCAAATCATAGTGAGGCAGTGTCAGCACAAGGCTGGAGAACCAGAATCCGGGGGGGGGGGGGGATTGTTAAAATCTGTTGGATTATCAGATTCCTCACACATCCCTAGGTCTGCTTCTCATACTTTAGCCCTGATGAGTTTCCATCGATAATATAGATTAACCATTTCTATAGGATGGAGACTAGACCTTTTGTGGAACCACTATGGGGTAAGCATGCATTTTCAAAGGTCATTAGCACTTGAGGAATACTTTTTTCTCTAGCTAATGTCTTAGCAAAATTGATTATTTTGTGTTTTTATAGCCAGGAAACCCTCACCACTTGTAGACACACCTCCAGGACCAGGAAGGAGATGGGATGGCCCCTTATACACAAGTCTCTAACACAGAGATATCCCCTCTCCCTCCAGCCCAGGAACTGTGCTGATTTGTCTGGTCCTACAAATTTAGGGGATTATTGAGGAATTCAAACTTTTTGAATTCCAGTATGAAATGGCCTATTCCACACCTCTCTGACTAATGTGCAAGAGCTTTGGTATTGGCCAGATTTTGCCCTTCTCCAAATGTTGTAATGAAGTTCTCAGCAGTTTAAGCATATCACATTACACATTTTAATAATTCTCTGAGGGAAAAAATACACATTTAAATATGTATTTTGAGCGAAAATATGAATTTGAATATGTACTACATTATTAAAATGAAGAAGATGAAATGCAAATCAATGCAAAATGTGAGTGGAACAGATAATGGGTGAAAAAGAAATTAAAATGTCACAGAAATGGGCAGATTGCTGTGGCCTGTTTTTGCGGCATCCATTCTAGACTTTGGGCTGGGGGCAAAGATTTTGTGTATTTGGGATGAAAACTTTTCATATTTCATTATTTTTAGATGATGTGTATGTGGTGTTTATTTTGTATTATTGTGCTGATTATAGTCCCCCCCCTTGTTATATTAATTATGGATTTCTGTATTTGTGTGAGTAAATAATTTCAAGACTGCTTTTTGGAGTAGGAAGGGACACACACATTTCATTATTAATAATAGTAATTAAGATATCCCAAGGTGGGGGGGGGGAAGAGGAAGAAAACTCCTGATACTACTTTTTTAAAAATAAGGGCTCTGTCATGGCATCCAGATCTCAGTACTTCCCTGAAGAAGTTTCAGATTTAGACAAACCACAGGCCACTCCTCTCAAGGCGGAGCCCCCTCTCACATCATCCTCAGAATCTAAGGTTGTCCCCCTTGTAGGCTTCCATGTTCCAGAGCCACTGCAGCTGCAGAATCAGTCATGGGGCCTCTAAGGATTACAGACAGCTCTCGCATGGGAGTGGAGCTATTTGGAGGCTCTACCAGTACTTTTAATCCTAAATTCAGATGCCCCCAGTCCTTTGCTGAAACATCTTGCTATGGTTCAGCTAGAGGTGCACACTGGGAGCTATCCAGAGTCCTGATTACTGCTCCCTGGAACTATGCCATAAACTATGCCAGGGGTAAACAGACTTTCATTCCTTGATTTACCTCAACCTGCCTGATGGACTTTGAGCTGACTTATTTGACTGGGCTTGACTTGCCTAGACCTGTCTTGTTGTAACCTGACTGAGTTTGACCTGCTTTAACTTGACTAAACCTGATTTACATCTGCCTGTTTCTACCTGACTCAGTTGGACTCTTCCCTTTCCAACCCCAAACCACAATGAAAGACGACCAGCTCCAAAAATATTTCAGGGTGATCCTTTCTTCAAAGGCACGTTTTTAAGTGGCAAGTTTCAAACTAGCACAGAAATACTATTGTAACTAATTACAAAGAAATTAAAGATAAGACACCAGTTAATGCTGAAATGCCACCAAATTCTAGGTAACTGAAAACCATGCTACAGGGTTGCAGAATGGATATAGATAGATTTGTTGACTCCTCATTCTATGGTAAACAACTGCAAGTATAGCTCCCTGGAAAGCTCTGTAATTCCTTAATTGTGTGAATCAGGGTTGTTCTGTCAAAATAACCACCCCATTTCAAGATAACAACCCATGACTTCTGACTTGGCAAATACCATCTAAGTTCACAGTGGTCAATCCTGGCCCTACCCTTTACTGAAAATATATCATTTCTATATTATACCTGCAAAACAGCATCGTTTTCTCCCTACACACAATGCAAATCTGTATCTAAAACAGACATACCACATTAAGCAAGGTTAAAGCCAAAGGGATCCCATTTCCTTAGATTACAGCAGAATTAATTGATGTGTTTAATCAAAGGGATGCTACTTGGCAACCACATAAAGCGTCTATTCTCTCTAGATCCTCCGAACAATATTGGCAGACAGGCTGCCTTTAAACTAACACAAAACACACCACCAACAAGGAAAGCACACTTGGATCTGAGCCCTGTTGTAAGGTTTCTTTTAAGTGTTAAAAAATTGCACCACTTCCCACCCGACCCCTGTTCTTCTCTTTTGCATGGACCATTAATCTCTCTCTCTTTTTTCTTTTCTTTTTTTTAAATTTGACAGGCAACTAACAAGGATTATAGTAAAAGCTGTCACAAATGGGGTAAAAATAAAAGATCTAAAGTACTGCGGAGGAATACAACAGTTGTTGTTTTATTGATATCTTAGTGAATAGCAACAATAGTTGGCTTAGCTTTGAAACATTATCACAAAAACCTGTTTCTTCTTGTATAGAATGTAACATATTTTGCTTGCATTCTAACATAATGTCATATAAGTATTGAAGATATGAACAGGCTCTGGCCATTCCCTTTGTAGTGCAGTTACTTTGGGCTGTTTTACGCAAGTTTGTTTTGTTTAAAGTGATATTTCCCTTTTACATTCATGAGTGAGACGATGTGAAAGTGTTTCCTTCATGTGATGAATTCAATTGACAACAACAGGAACAGCAACAACAAACCTTTTGGTTTAACATGTTGTGTTAAGGGCGCTCCATGCTCACCCAAGCTCCAAAGTGCCAGTAAATTGCAGCTGTTAAGGACCACACCCTTAACAGATGCCATATTTAGGCAATGCACATATGGTATGGTAACCTATGCTGTGGATAGTTCAATTTTCACCACTATCTTAGAGCTGGATGGCTGTCACTGGCAGTCTGGCAGAGTGTTGGACCTAAGTCCCTGATTTGTCTGTTCACTGAAAAAAGGGACATGGAGTCTCTGCAACTGAAGCTGCCATTCCGTATTACAAGTGCCCAAATGGACTGGCAACCAATACCATCCACATCCATAGCTGTATTGGCTGTAATCCATCTAGCAACAACACAGGGTGAGCTTGCCAAAGGTGCACTTGGTTAGTTAGTTCTTTTGCCACGCACATTTGAAATGGCCTTAAACTGTCCAGCTCATTTATCCCAACACTTTGACTCAAAGCAGCTCTCAAAGGTCTCAGGCAAAGGCATTTCCCAGTTCTGTTACTCGATATCCTTTTAACTGGAGATACCAGGGGATCTGGGAACTTCTGCATGCAAAGCAAGTGTTCTATCACTGAGCATTGGCATCTCACACTGTGGACTGTGATTGTACCTGATTGGAGAGAAGTTGTATAGCTGAAGGCCAGGATCTCTTCTCGATCATCCCAGTTAGCAGGACACGGAATAATGGGCTCAAGTTATAGGAACCCAGATTCCACCTGAACATCAGGAAAAAATTCCTGACTGTTAGAGCAATAAGACAATGGAACCAACTACCTAGGGAGGTGGTGGGCTCTCCCACTCTGGAGGCATTCAAGGTGCGGCTGGACAGCCATCTGTCAGGGATGCTTTGACCTGGATTCTTGCATTGAGCAGGGGGTTGGACTTGATGGCCTGGTAGTAGGCCCCTTCCAACTCTACTTTTCTATGATTCTATGATTCTATGAAGTTAATATGGTTACAGCAGCACACTCCCCACCAATTTTTGCCATCTACAGTCTTTCATTATTTCCAACACTGTTACTCCAATATGGCTGTAGGCAGGAGTAAGTTCTAATATGCACGTCATACTGAACCATCTATTAGGATAAAGTAGGGCTGTCATCTTTCTAGTTGCATGGCACTCTTCTGCAGGAATGAATCTGCAGAGTCCTGCATAACCAAAAACTCACTGCCCTGTTCTATTCACCTAAACTATTTTGGATCATGCCTGCCATTCTTTGGGATGAACATGGTGTTAGCATTCTCCTAACCGTCTTCCATATACTGCATGGTGAAATGAGCTGCTTTTTTCAAGACCTCCAAGCCATTTTGGTGCCCACATTGATTATACTGCTACAACATGCTGATAACTGATACCATCCATTTTATGCCAGAAGCATTATGACTGTTTTATTACCATGCACATAAAATTCAGAATTCAATGTACATTGCAACAAATCCAACCAAATATGAATTCTTTGTAGAATTAATTCTCTGCATCCTTAACTGCACTGAATAAATTGCTAACAAGTATTAAATTAACTGTTACAATCAAATTACCCCATTTACTACTAATGACAGATACAATGAGCTTGGCATTTCAATGTGGGCCATTTGCATACTGAAAATTTAGGATTTCGCTCGCCAAATGCGTTTTTGAGATATTGCTGACAAAGAGAAGGGAAAGCTGTAATGGTGCAAAAATCACAGAGAGAGAGAGAGGGAGAGAGGGAGGGAGGGAGAGAGGGAGAGAGGGAGGGAGAGAGGGAGGGAGAGAGGGAGGAAGGAAGATTGTGTCTGCTGCATCATAGACAGCTAAAGAAAGAAAGATGTCAGAGGAAATGCACTATTTATGTGCCAAAAACACCTTAAGAATGAGTATTATATCCCACTGATTTTTCAAGAAGGTCAACAGAGCTGAAAAGCAGTTGCTTAACATGGTCTAGTGAAACAATTATGGATCCAAATATACTATTATCCATTACAAATGATTCCGAATTATGGGAAATGAAACAGCAACATAAAGAGTGCAATTCTAACAAGGAAGTCCATTATAAAAAAGGGGGGGGACTAATTGTGCACATAAAGGGGAAAAGAAGAGGCGAGACACAGGTATATGGTATAAATAAAGGCCACATTTATTCATCAAGATCTGCGAAGGGTGAAAGTGCAGGTACTAACTAAAACCGGCCATTGGCCAGTGAGGTATCCCGGGCCGGGCAGATATATCCAAACCCAGGGGGTGGTGCAGCACCTCGCCACCCACTCAGTTTTACACCCTCGTGTGTGCTGGGAGGCTTTCTCACAGTCCCCACCTCACGGTGTCGCACACCACCGATTTGTGTGATGTAAGCCAGCCTCACTGGCGATCCACATCTCCCACAGCTAAGCTGTGAAACTCAGCAAACGGGGAGCCTCAGGTCTCGCCAGCCACCTGAACGGTGTCATTGGATGATCACCGAACCCTAACCTCACTGCCTATTCCCGCACTTACTAGCCAAATTTGACCGGATTGGACCAAATCACACAATACCCAAAATAAAAAACACCCAAACCTGAAACACAGTGCAGAGTAGGCGAAACACACACATTGCCCCCAGCCAATCAGGACAATGAGCCAAAATTCCTACTCAGCCCCTGGAAATGGCGGCCAGCAAAGTCCACACTGAGAACAGGGAGGGAGGGAGGGAGCTACAAAGGAAAGAGGCCAAGGGTTGGGGCATATGGGCCTAATAATGGTCCTTAATACCCCTCCCTTCTATCATCCAATTGGAGGGTGAGATCACCCCATCGTGGTCTCACTCTCCTTTCCCCCGCGCACAAAATTCTCCCCGCCCACAGTTACATGTGGCCGGGGGAAGGGAATTCCCCCAGGTAATAACACAGGCTTTCCCAATTTATTATTTTGAATGTTATCCATGAGGAAGAGCAACCTTTCCCAACCTTGAAACTTCCAGAGTATTGGACTACAAGTCCAGGTCCCTGATGGGATACAAATCACCGAGAAGAGAGCTACACTGTCCTTGTACCTTTGGTGGGTTTATCTCTCTCTGCTCTGATCTCCCAAATCTTTTGCCTGATACAGCTACCTCAGTTTACCTCATGGTAAGGGCTACAGAGAAGTGATGCAAGAATATAGAGATGTCACCAAAGTTTGAAATTACCAGATTCAGAATATGCATTTCTTCATCTTATGTCAAATATATTACAAACCGAACATATTTTTGCCCAGAACCTCTTTGCTTTCACATGGACATTACAAGATGGGAAGTATATGGTTTGGAAAGAGATAGGGGGTTCCCCTGTGAATTCTCCAAGAAGGCTTGTAAATTCTGAGCCAATTCCAAGGAGATCTCACCCATCACTTATTATATTGCTAGAGAATGGCAAACCTATCAATTTAACCTTTTCCTGTGTTCAGGTTATTTAAAAAAGAAAGAAAAAGAAAAATCTCAAGTTCTTTCTCTCCCAGATATGAATGTAATGAATTTTGGTAAATGCTCATCAAAATCAAAGTGAAATGAAACTATCAACCATTTGCACTGACCAAAATCAATAGGTACAGCTATTTCCATTTATTTATTTATTTATTATATTTATACCCCGCCTTTTTTCCTGCAAGGAACCCAAGGTGGCTTACATAATCCTCCTCCTTCTCCTCTCCATTTTATCCCCACAACAACCCTGTGAGGTAGGTTAGGCTGAGAGGCAGTGACTGGCCCAAAGTCACCCAGTGAGTTTCATGGCCGAGCGGGGACTAGAACCCGGATCTCCTGAGTCCCAGTCCAACACTCTCACCACTACGCCATGGAGAGGACCATGCTGTATCTCCCTGTCATACAGCTGTTAAAGATGAGGAGCCTGTCAGAAGATGAGAGAGGTGGCAATGAAGTACTAACATGGTTGAATACACAGGGATTCAAACCCAGACTTTTAAGAGTTAGGGGGGAATCCTGTGCTGTGGCCCCTAGACATTGTCTGAGGGGCTGTAGGATAGTGGGGATTCCTCACTCCAACCTCGGAAGGGGAAGTCAGAGATCCAAACTCCCTCCCCCTTGCAACTGGCACAAAAAGAATCCCACCGGCTGGCCTCTGAGGTCAGAAAGTCAACCTTGGAGAGGGGGGAAAGGGACGTTCCAATAGGCAGGGGAGGCCAGGATATGAGCTGTTCTGAGCCTCTTCCAGCCTCCTTCCCTCCCCAAAGCACTGTTGCTAGAAAAAGCCCATCTAGCAGAACAAAAACAAAAAACCCAACAGCAGTGATTGGAGGTTGGAGGACCGGCAGGCAGAGATGGCACCTGCTGCTGTTCCTCCTACCCTGCTGGGTTCAGCCCAGCAAAGCACTGGATACACAGAAGCCTCTGAGTTCAGAGGCTTGCACCCTTAAGCACCCAAAGCCCTGGGCCTGGATGGACAAATCTGTTAGTTTTGGTTTCTCCCACATTCAATCTCTCCCCCCCACCCCATTTTAATTTCTTTTCGTCCTGAATGTGGAGAACTTTGCAAATTTTGGTAAATTCTTTTCGAAACTGAACTGAACTGAAATTGTCATCCATCCCTATGCATGGCCTATGTACCAAGAGGGACGTCCACCAGCAAACTTCGAGCTTTCCGGTGCTACTTCTACATTTCTGTTAGAAAACTTGTGTTCCAGAATAGTGCCTTAACCAATCCCATCAACAGAATGATTCTTATGCACTGTGCTACACAATTAACTTCTACTGAAACTGTCTTTCTGCACTCCCTAGGTACTGACTCAATCACTAACTATTAGGAAGATTCCCATTCATAGACTCCACTCAGATGATTGATTTACAGGAACCAAAAGTGCTTTTGGCCTTGCCAAAAAAAAAAAAAAAGAAAAAAAGAAAGAAAAAAGCAGCCAGGCCTTTGAAGCAAATCAGCTGTTTAATGCAAAGTACAACCAATATCAGTCTCTAAGCATACTCGGTGTGCTAGAAAACAGCACATTTAGGATGCTTCATATGAAACCGGGGGAGAGGGGGAGGGAATGAACAACCCAACAGCAGCAAACAAAAGCTAGGAAAGCGGTATTGGATTTTAATTACATGGGACAATCGTTGAAGTGGTGAGCAGGAGCTCGTAATCAAGGAGCCAGGAGCCAGTGTGTATACATCTTCACGGCTTTCAAAATTGCCATTGTGTAGGCTTCGAATATGAACAAACTGTGTGTGTGTGTGTGTGTGTGTGTGTAGGGGTATAATGAAGGGTGGGAGAAGGATGGGTTGCATCAGCATCACTCTGAATAATATCCTCAGGTGTCTTGGGGACCAAAGACGCTGACTTGCTAACTAGGTGGAGTGGTGAGATAATTAAGAGAAAATTAAAAGTATTAAAATGATTTAAATCCAGCTCAGGAAGTTTAAGGTTAGCATAGGGCTTAGTCTCATATTCTCAAAGCCCGCGGAGACCCCCTCTCTAATAAAATACAGCAGATGGAAAACTAAATGAAATCAGAGCTTAAATGATCCCTCCTTGGTCAAACAGCCTAAAGGGCTTGAGGCCAGCAAAATATATTGAAGCCCATGGAGCTGTCCAAGGCAAGTGTTGGTTGGTTGCAGTCTTGGCCACTGTGTATGGGCCTTTACTAAATGTGGGACAACTTATTTTTTTTTAATGTTTATTTTGTTAAGATATTTCTGGTAAAATACAAAGACAATCGCTTTCTCATGGTGGGGGATTTAGGTGCAATATTTTATGTAAAATACTTAGAGCTGTGCATAAATGGCCTCTTGAAAGTATCTACCCCAGTGTTCTCCAACCTTGGGTCCCCAGATGTGTTTGGGAGAAAATTCTCAAACTGGCCTTTTATTTCTAGGGCGGTACTAAAAGAAAAATCTCAGAACTTTTCTAAGAAAAAATGTCTTCTGATGAAATTTTGGATCACTTCTAGCTGCCGTTTTTCAGGGTCCAGTAATTTTCCTTGGATCCTTGGAATGTTACATTTCTGAGGGGTGATTGTGGATACAAGATCTCTCTAACGCAGATGCATGTATAGCACTACTTCCTTGAAAACCCTGTAGCACAGTGTTCTCCAACCTTGTGTCCCCAGATGTTTTTGGCCTACAACTCCCAGCATGCCCCAGCCAGCTATGTATCTGGGGACACAAGGTAGGAGAAAACTGGTGTAGCAGGTGTAAGTGGAACAGTGTTGCGTCCAGCTCTGGGGAAGGGGTGGAGCTAGTACTATGCCAAAAGCTGTCCTCCAATTTCCTGGAAGTTTCCCCCCTCCTCCATGAAAGATGCTTCCATTTTTCTACTGCATACTCAGGATGTTTTACTTACTTTGAATTTGTTTTGGAGGTGTTTTTGTGCTTACCTAATCACAGCAAGGTGGCCAATGGTGCTGTGTGCATGGTTTCTTTCTGTTAAACATATTTCCATTGCTAAGCCTGCCTGCCCTTCCTGGTCTGCAACCCCCCCCCCCCAAAAAAAAACACCAGTATGGGAGGAATTACCTCATGATGTCTTTCCCTGGGTTTTAACACTGAAGTGTGGAAAGCTGAGGAAGCTGCCGGCTGCCAGAGAGATGGTTGCACAATGAAAAGCAGAACACTCATGCGCACTCCTTGGCCAACCGTAAGTAAGGTAATCACAAGAACTCTGAACAACCCATGAGAATTCATCCAAATTTTTCTTCCCCTCTGAATTTCTTTTCAAAAGCAATTCCTTTTCTATCATATCAAATGAGAATGTTCAGGGGGGGAAATGTGGGAGAATTTTTGGCACAGCACTGTCTGTCTGTCTGTGTATATTTCCTGCAGGGCTTATCATATTTTACCCATGCCAAAGGAGGAGAGAGAAAGGGGGAATGCAAAAGACCTAAGCTATAAACTAATTGGAATTATTGTTAAATCTGAACTAGGCCAGTAAGACCTGTTCCATGACTGAGAAAAGTCAAATGGAGGATCACACACCAAAACAGCAGAGCTGAAGCATGAAAATGAATGAGAAATGTGTGACAACATATTTTCGAGAAAGGGGACTACTGAAGAAAAAGGGATAAAATTGAAACAAATATCAGCAAGACATTGATCGAGGTTTGTGGGGGGAATAAAGAGATGCCGGATGCAAAGAAAAAGGAGAGTGGGGGTAATAAAAAGAATACCACAGCGGGAGCTGCTAAGTGGAGGAGGAGACAGGGAGAGAAAGCAGCAGGCTATCCAAGCAGGAGGCAGAACAAGGGATGAGCCAGCAGGAGACAGCAGGTGGAAGGAAGGGCACGTGGCAAAATCATGTGGGTGGTTTGAAGGCAGAACAATTGGGGGGATGGATGTGGAGGAGGAGGAGGAGGAGGAGGAGGAGGAGGAGGAGGAGGAGGAGGAGGAGGAGGAAATTCAACTGCTCTTATGTTCCCATCACAAATGAGGCTCCAGTTCCTAGACAAGGAAGAAAATGCTCAAGTCTGCTCCTGAGGTGGGAAAAAAAGGATTTGTAACAGTGTTGGGCAAACCAATCCTGCCATAATTCATGATTTGCTCACCAAGGTATGAATCCAACGTTTCAAGTTTGGACAAAAGTTCTTGGTGATTATGGCTTTGAAAGTAAAAATCACATTTAACAGGAATGTGAAGTGGTCTCGGTGCTTTTAAAAATCGTGGTTTCCTTTATTTTCTTTCACGGTAAAACCCCGATGTGAAAGCAGGGCTGGCGTCAAGGGTAGGCATGGTCAGGCACCTGCTGAGGGCCCACGCCCCAGCAGGGGCCCACTGACAAGAACCCCCTGGAGTTGCTCCTTCTCTTTGCCATTGAAACCAACTTGTTCGCCTTCCGTCTTGCTCCGGTCCAGACAGTGGTGGTGGTGAGAAGAAGGAGCAGTAGATGCCACTACCTACTTGTTCACTGGCTCTCTCAGGGCTTGTTTGCACGACACGGGAACCGCAAGTCCCCCACAGGACGCACTGCAAAGTGACCATGGTTGGTAGAGGGGTAAGCCCGTACCGCGTGTGGCCACCCTGCCGTGCGAACAGCGGGCGACCCTCCCGTGGAGTCCGCACAGAGGCGGCAGCCCAGAGCGGCCGTAGCAGCCGCCTGCTCCAGCCTGTATGGCCAAACTGGCCCCTCTGGGCATCCCAGGCCCCCGTCCCCTAGTGCTGGGAGGCCCGTACTGCGGTGCGGGGACTGCCAGCTCCACCGGGGTCTGCCCACGCGTGCGGGGCGCAGGTCGTCTGCGGCGCCCCGCCGGACCCTGCGGACGGCCCCAGTGGTGCCTCCCCCGCTCGCAGCCTGGGTCAGTGTCAAGCAACCAAGTGGTAGCAATGATGAAATAGAGGAGGAGGGGCACCAATAGCAGTTTGTGAAATGATGGTGGGAAGGTAAACTCACTGAGGGAGGGGAACAATTGAGGGTGCCTTGCCCAAGGACCCTCAGAAACCTGGAGCCAGCCCTGTGTAAGAGGCTAGGAGGAATAGCTCCTGCCACACACTTTTAAAATGGGTCTGGAATTGTTTCCAGAAAGGGCAATATGTGACTGCATAACATTGTTTCCACAGGCTGTATGGGGGGGGGGGGATGCAGGGCTGGTTTCTTTCAGTACAGCCCCCAGAACCAAAGTTAAATTATCATAAAGCACTATTCCCATGGACAATTCTGTCCCCGTTTTGAAAATGCGCAGGTTTTATGCTTCCTAGCCTCTCAGAGAAGGTTTGGGATTTTTAGTTGAGGAAACTGAAGTCGAAAATTGGAGCACTTCATATTACTTTATGTTTAGTAACACCTGCCCATGTAGACTACGCAGGGCAAGCACAGAAAAATAATAATCTCAGTTTGAATTACAAGGGGGGGTGGAATACATGTAAAGTTTGTTTGGATCTAAGTCAGGGATTGTTACATACAGTAATGCCTTGGATTGCAAGTAACTTGGTTTGAGAGCGTTTTGCAAGACAAGCACATTTTTAAATATTTATTTATTTATTTATTTTACTTGATATAATACAAGCGACATCTTGCAATACAAGTACTGTAGTGCGGCTTAAATTAAAAATCTCTGTACAATTTTTTTTGGGGGGGATTTCGTTTTGATATAAGAGTGTTTTGGATTACAAGCCCATTTCCAGAACGAATTATGCTCTCAATCCAAGGCATGACTGTACATGCCAGATTGAATTTATGTAGTGGATAATTTTTGAGTTTTGGCAAAACTTCTAATTTGTGCCCTCCTGTATTCCATAGGATCAGGGCAGATAACAAGGGCAAAGAATAGGGGTTTTGAACCTCCTTCAGCCTGAGGGCCAAATTCAGCTTCAGAGAAGCACTCAGGGGCTTCATTCCAGTAGTGGGTGGGGCCTGCAGGCAAAAGGGGTGGGGCAAAATTAACCAAGAATACCAGCATATTCTAGCTTAAACCTTTTAGAGTGGGGGGGGGACTCTTGGCAAATGCCCGGAAACTACCAAATGATAGGCAGTTGGAGGAAAGAGGCATGGCCACCAGGGGGAACCCCAGAGTGTAGGATTGAGGCCCCAGCCAGGCAGCCCACGGTATTTGGTAGCCTTCTTGTAGCACTATAAATGCCATGGCGGCTAGCCTCAAAGGCAAAGCAACCAAAGGCTTCCCAACCCCAGTAGAATTCCATGGCAAAACTAGATTGTGATGGTGAACCCTATATAGCAGCTTGGCCTGTAAACGAACAGCAATAAGCAAACATTAAAGAAACAAGGATCTGACAAATTCATGGGGGAGAGGTTGTATCAACAGCTATGAGCCATGGACATAGAACATCTATGTTAAGCAGCAGTATACCTCTTAATATGAATATGATATGCTTTGGATATGAATGGGAGGCCCAGTTTCAGCTTCCTAGATGCATTTGGTTGGCCATGGTTGGAAACAGAATACTGGACAGCAAGGATTTTGGTTCAAGCCAGCAGAGGTCCAGATGTAGCTTCCAGATGTAAAAGTTACCATTCCTAAATGAGGCTCTTGCCACTTGTTAGTTAAAGCTTCTGCTGCTACAAACTGGTAGTGACCCTACAGTCACATTGAGTTCATCAAGTGTACAGAAAGAGCACTAATTCATTGCCACTCCAGATCTCTCCCTCTCTTGCACAAAATTAATTGGGGCTAAGTTGCACATTGCATTCATTAGAGTAATTAGCATCCCCTTACCAATGCAGTGTGTCACCACTAGCCCTGATCTGAGCCAGTAGCAGTCAACAGGCAGGGAAGCTCATGTGATGCGGGGTCACTCTAGAAATTGGCAACCCCAGTGGTAAGTAATATCCTGCCCACATGCTGCTAAATTGGCAGACTTTGGGTATATCTACTCCACAAGTGTGTATCAGTTTAATACCTGTGTAACTGCCATGACTTCTCCCAAAGAATCCTGGGAATAGTAGTTTGAAGCAGAGAATGTGGAAATTCATGTCCTTTCTCTCAAAGAACTGCAATTCCCGTGGCTTTGTTGATTAAGCCATTTTAGTTTTTGAAGTGCACATATATGCCCTTTGTCACAGAGAGATCAGATACTGAGCTAGGCCCTTTAAAGCTCTGGATTTAAGATAAATTCCACCCTCAAGGTAAGACAAAATAAAAGAGGGAGGGAGGCAATTTTCTTTACTCCCTCTCTGACAGTAGAAGTGACATATTTCAATTTCAAAGGGTTTTTTTTTCTTTTTAAGGGACAATAGTGAGAGTAGTCCAGACCCATGGAAACCTGTCATGGTGAAAGCTTTTGGGCTGAGAGTTGTCTTTCCCAAGAAGGAGAACATAAAAAAAAGAAAACAACATAACAGAGTAGAAATACATATTTACAGGATTGAAGTCTTTTAGCAGGCTGGAAAACAAACTCTTCAAGCAGCAGAGTTGAAAGCAATTTAACCTTTCATCACAAGTCAAAATGACTGAATTGCAGAAATTGCTGCCATTATGATGTGTCACAATGTTCTCTGAGCACATTCAGAGTCTTGATAATAAACAATGCACACACACCCACAAACAGACACACACAAGTTTTGTGAAAGTCAAGAGTTACACACATAATGGCAAAAAAGCGTGTTTCTCTCAGCAAGCCAGAAATAGCAATACTGGAATATTATTGAAGTATTCTCTCTCTCAGCCAGTTTCTTGCTTTTGGCCAGTTAAAACAAACAAACAAAAACAAGCAAGGGAGGTTGGATCACCCAGTTGGCAGATGGCCGAGCAACTGAGAATATGAAGCATCTGGATGCTAAACAGGGAGTCTGAGAATGCAGCTTGAGGGAAGAGAGATGTACTTCCATAGACAGTAAACCTCTCTTCTATAGGTGAGAGGGAATGGAGGAAGAAGGTCATATCTGACAGTCTGGTGATTCCAGGTTTTGTACTCTGGGCTAAACACAACCACAGCCCCAAAACTTGTCAGGTAACAAAAGAACCTGCTAAAGACCTAACTACACATTCTACTAAATGCATTGGTGCAGCTGAGCCCTTTACTTTTGGGTGAGCATATGCAGTCCCAATATGGATCAGGAAAATGGCACTCCAGGAGGGGAGGGTTTAAGCTTACCCTTCTCCATTTCTCCCCAAAATTCCAACCCCTGTGAGGGGTTAAAAGAGGGGGGGAACCTCCATTGATGCCAAAAACTGGTGGGAAACTGGTGGGGGAGAAACTTAAACCCACCCCTCCTGAAGTATTGTGGTCCCAATCCAGATTAGGAGCACACGTGCTCACACAAAAGTAAAGAATAATAGCAGGCTCAACTACAACGTTGCAATTAGTAGAACGTGTAGTTTGGCCCCAGCTTCAAGAATGAATGGCAGAAAGAGTGACAGCGCTAACTGACAGCTATGGAACCAGTTCACACACTGTGAGGAAGAAGTGTCCAGGCATGCATGAATCAATTGTATATCCTCTTTCCATGCTTCTGAACATTGGGCAAAAAGTGAATCGGTCCATGCCTTCCATTGGGGGGGGGGTACATATGCAACTTGCACCTTGTATGGAGAGGGCCGTGGCTTAGTGGCAGACTCAGGCAGAGCACATCTGTTGCATGCAGAAGGTCCCAGGTTCAATCCCCAGCATCACCAGGTAAGGCCGGAAAAATTCCTGCCTGAAACCCTAGAGAGCTGCTGCTGCCAGTCAGTGTTGACAATACTGGGCTAGATGGACCAATGGTCTGACTCAGTATAAGGCAGCTTCCTATGTTCTTATGTCCCTGGATTGAGAGCAGATGTACATATTCTCCATTCAAGCAACACCAGTACTGAGGAAAGAGCATGAGTGAATCACTCACACACATTGAAATCTTTACTTCCCTACTACAGTTCAAATTGTCATTCCCACCCCACTATCCTTACTTACCATGAGCCTTTCATTTATCTCATTGGCATCCCACCCTACCTCAAGGAACTCATGATGTCCTGTTAGTGATTCCATCTTATCTGCACAACAAACCTGTGAAGTAGGTCAGGCAGAGATAGCGAATGGACTAAGGTTACCCATTTAGTTAAGCAGTGATTTGAACCCAAATCTCACTGCTGGAAATCCAGCACTATACATTACACCACCACAACTATAAAGCAACAAATAGTAAGAGGACAAAAGACCTATGTTGTCCTACCACCTTCCTGTCAGGACAGGCCCATCTCAGAAATAGAAATGGATGAGACCTCAGCTTTATTCTAGCATTCAGAATCTGTGCAGAATAAACATGCAAGGAGAAGGAGCTGTTCTCATCCTCACACATTTCTGTCGCCCTGTACTCATGTAGGGTGACCATCTGAAGAGGTACTCCACATGATTAAGAACCCTGGAAAATTAGGGTTCTTAAACGTGTGGAGCACCCCCACAAATACAGGAGGTGCTTCTCTTCAGACTGTCGCCCTACACAACCACAGGATAATGGAAATGTGCAAGGAGTGAGGCAGGGCTACAGTGCTTCTTCTCCTCATGTGTTTATTCTACACAGCTCCTGAATGCTTGAATAGGGCTAGTCTCACAGGAGGATGACACCACAACTGGCCCCAGAACACATGGAAGCCAAGAGAATTTGACAAACCCTGACAAACATCCAGCATGACCCTTCTTATGTTCTTATCCAGAGATAATTACCCTGGAAGAGGGTTTAACTCTGGGAGTTTGCAGAATTGGCAGGTCACTTGCATCCTGACTAATCACGTGCCACAGCTCTAGACCCTTCACAATAACCACAACATAACTAGGAGGATCACACACAGCTATTAAAAAAGGCCAGGCATGAATTTGTTTTGAGAAAACCAAAACTCAGGCGAGCTGCAAGATTGGTTTTCTGAAATGCACTGGGGCATAACCACTTACAGAGCTGCCTTTGTGCCTATATGTGTATGCTTCTGCTTCCACAATATGGGAAGCAGAGACAGCAATGAATCCAACTTGAAGCCCAGACTAGTCTAGCAATTCCTGTTCAGTGAGCCATAAACCAAAGTATGGTCTGGACCAAGGCCCCAACTGATGTTCAAGGAAAGCATGGAGTGCCATATGAATGTTTATATGCTGCTGGTGCAACTTCTCATTCTGCCCAGCTCCTACGTCCATGTGATTCCTTGGCTGGACAGTCACCCATTGATTCAGCAACTTTGCCTCATACCTACTGTTCTGTGTCCTGCTGGACAGCTCTGCAACTCACTTGTAGATGGAAATCTAATCCACACCACTCAGGGTTGGTGAGAATGGGACATTTGTGCAATGGAAAAGGAGATTGCAACCTAGGCATAACTTAATTTGCCAATAGGTCCTGGGGCACAAGCTTTCTTGTGTATCATGCCTTCTTCCTGGAAAGCCCTCCTAACCCCAAATGAATTGTCACTGTTAGTAACAGGAAAAGGTTTTCTGAACATGTTCAGAAGCAGCCATCTTTTATTACTCCTGGTATTATAACAGGATCCAAACCTAAACTAATTCTGACTGAAATTAATCTAGCTATCTTCTGAAATTAGATTTACAGGGTTTTATTTGTGCACATTTCTCTCTCTCTCTCAGTGTATGAGGAGAAATAAACAAGTGTCTTTTTTTAAAGAGAAAAAAACATGCATGCATTTTCGTTTTTTAGAGTTAAGACTGGAATCTTTAATGCCATCCCCTGTCGAGTACTAAAAGAGGCAAATTATATTGGTTTGCCTGTTGACACACCATCCAATTACCTTACTAGAGAAGCCTACCTGGGTTTCAGCACTGAGAGAAAAATGCAAAGACAGACATATCTGACAACACAGAAGACAAGAAGTCTGAAAACAAATCCATACTGGCAGCCTCATCTAGGAAGTAAAATGGAATGTTGCATGCCGTCAAAAGGATGGAACTCTGCAGCATTTTCTCATCTTTTGCAAGGGGATTTGTAACCCTGCTGCCATTTAAATTGACTTTCTGTTTCAGAAGAAAGCCCTAAACCACTAGATCTACTACAAGGGGATATATATATATATATATATATATATATATATATAAAGCACCATCTCCACCAAACCATTGCTGCTTATGTTAATATGACAGCGACTCAATTTATTCAAGTGCTGATCAATGCTAAACAATCAGAGGAGTTCATGTATTATGTATTTCAAAAAAAACGATGCTGGCGCTTTTTAGTGGAATGTCACAAGGTTAACCAACTGGTAGACATTGGCTCCCTCGAGCCCAATTTCAGCTGCAGCACTTGCTATCCGCTCGGAGGAGAAACAATAGTGAATAAAGCATTGTTTGGCGCACATAATGAACCACTCTCATAAACCTCAACCTTCAGAAGACATTATACTTTACAATTGGATACAGCAGACAATTACTGGATCTCCATTTGGCTGGAAACAGCCAACCTTGTGCTCTATTCCTTAACCATATCTCAGTAATTATTGATAGCACAATTGCCTCCAATTGCCCTGTTAATACAAGTGCATTAGCAATTAAAACCACTTGTTATGGTTTTATTTCCTGTCAGGTGAACTACGACTCCCTTAAATCTACCTCCATATTTATTTATTTATTTGAAACATAGCCTATGCTACTGAGAAAGGGGGGGATCTGTATTGAAACTGGGCAGTTCTTTTCTGTAATTATATTATTTCTACTCTCATTCTAGAAGGCTGTATTCAAAACAGTGAATCACATTTTGTATGCACTATGGGAACTGGCAGAAAAAAAGAGACTACACATCTCCTTGGCCCATCAGGAAGAGCCTGTTTCTCCAGGACTGAGGATATGGCATATCCAGGTCACAATGGGGGTGGTCGTGAAAACTTCATATCTTAAATGATGCCCTGAAATTCCACATCTTGACTTACTTGTGGAGTGAGTAAAGATGTTACTGAAATTCGTAATGACCTAGTTTGGAATTCACAACTTGCCTAGCTTGTAATGCTTAAATGCAATATGAATTGAAAACCATTTCACTTCCTTTTCAGTGAGAGGTTTCCTAGAGATGTGGGGGGCACTGGAATACTATCATATCATGCTTTGGTGGGGCCCTGCACTTCCTTGAATGCAGTGCTGGCTCCAGGTTTTTGACGGCCCTTGAGCAAGACACCATCAATGGGCCCCCTCCCTCAGTGAGTCTAACTTTGCACCACCATTGTCACCAGCTGCTATTGCTCCTCACCTCCTTTCTCATTCTACCACTTGCTTGATTGACAGGCAGAGAACCAGTGGGAAAGTAGGAAGTGGCATCTAGAGCAAGAGGCAGTTGAAGAAACAGTTTACAAGGTGAATAGGAGGAGCAAATTCTGGGGGCTCTTGTCAATGGAGCTCTGCGGAGATGTGGGCCCTTCTGGGCCATTGGCAGGTGCCCAACCATGCCTACCCTTGATGCTGACTCTGCTTAAAAAACACAGTGTAGTAAGAAGAAGCAGGGCAGACAGTGAATGAGGAAATGAGGAAGGCAGACCAAAGTGTCTGGTCAAAGTGGTACCAATAAGACAGTGCAAGTGGACAGACTAGTAAAGAGAGGAAATAGTAACAGGGCTGTTTACAAGGTCAAGGAACACAGAGATATTTACTGAAGGCAGGGGTGAGGTGCTGAGTTTGAGGTGCACACAGGAAGTGCTTGATAAAGGCTGCAGACAGGAAGAGGAACTTTGTAATAGGGAAAGTGAAATGCTGTGACCAGTCACCAAGGAGAGGGTTAGAGGAAAGCCAAGGGCTAGTGAAACTGCTTCAAACTCAGGGGATTAGTAGATTTCAAAGCAGAAGAGTTGTGCTCCAGTTGAGTCCTCAGAAGATATCCAGTCCAAGAAGTCCAGTGTTGATGGTTCTTGACACATCAGGATAAAACAGTGTCTTGGGGAAGCAATAACAAGATCACATTCTAATGGAAAATTCTCATAGATATCTCAAGTCTAGTTTCTTTCCCTAACATCTTTTGGACTGTCCTTTCCTTACCATGCTGCAATAGCTTTTCAGATGAGATTATTAGCACTTTTACAGCTGGTAAATATAGGTGCTTTAAACCTTCTCCGGTATGTCTTATGACCATATCAAGGGAAATACCTTAAAAGAAATTTTATACTCCACTGTGGAAATAAAACTCAAGGAAGATTATGCTACTAGCCTGCCCCGCTTACAACTCATGAAGATGGAAGACCATGGAACACTGATAAAGATGTTCAATGACACTAATGCCAGACTTTGTACATCACGATGCCTTGCAAAGGATACTTAACATCTCCTCAGATTAGCAAGCCGTTCAGCACTAAATTAAAATTTATGATATGAAATTTAAATTATTTATAGAGATTATGTTACAATGCTCTCTCAGAGCTTCATTCCGGTGCATGCCTATAGCAAGAGTGTTTCAAGGGAAGATGGAATTTAGTGCATGCGCGCACACACACACGCACACACACACACACACAAATGTAAAAACACAGAGCAACACTAGAGTTGAGCCAATGTTCATCAGAAGACTATTCTCTGAAAATACACAACAACCTAATTTTCTAGAGTGGATGAGAAAAAGAAAAAGGAAATCAGGTTGTTGAAAATCAGGCCACTTTTGCCATTTTTTCTCTATCATCTACCAGTTTTGTGACAGCCACCATTTTTCCAGCCTCAATGTCCTGTTACAACACTGGGTCCAGGGCATTGTGGAGGCTGAAAAATGGTGATCAAGCTCCCAACACAGAAACATACTTGCAGTTCTGAGAAACTGTTGGACAATTTCTCCTTCCACTGGAGAAATCCTGTGAAATAGTCCCTGTCATTTCTCTGTCTGTGAATAAGATGGGGAATTTCTAATGGATATTGGTGCATAGATCTAGAAAAGGCAGCGGACATCTAACACAACGAATGAGATCTACAGCTTATTGGAACCTAGTAGTAGGTGTGGCCTCATAATTTATCTCATATCTGGATCAAGAAATACATTACAACTTTTTAAATGTCTGCATTGCATGAAAATCCCAAAAACACTTACACTATAAAACCCAAGCTTTGTAGCTGTGATATGTGTGTGTGTGTGTGTGTGTGATTGTGATTGTACTTTTTAGATCGTTCACCCTGATTTATTTATTCTTTACAGTTTTATACTTAAAAGGTTTTATATTATGCTTTTTTCATGTTGCATTTTAGTGTTTGGATTTTTGTGAACTGCCCAGAGAGCTTTGGCTATTGGGTGGTATAGAAATGAAGTTGTATATGTGTGAGTGTATGCACACACACACACACACACATCACATTCACTCCAAAACATTTGCAGATAATATTTTGTGTTATTTAATGGTGTTTTGTGAAGGAAGTTTGACATTCCAGGAGATAAGGCTGTGGCTCAGATCTAGGGACAGCTTGGAGTTTCAACCAGTTAAAATCTCAATTGAAACCCTGGAGTCCAATTAGGACAAATGGGCTCAAGCCCTGGCACATTGTTTCATCACAGCAGAAGCCTTGGAGCATGCCCAAGAAGAGGCCTACCACACTGTCTGGAGCCAATAGGATCTGTGGGCAGCTGCTCCATTTGGTGAACCACTCAATTGCAGGTGTCCACTTCTCTATGAAGTAATTTCAGGCCCATGACTGACTCTGACCACCCAGGCTGGCTATTGGATCATCTGGGAGAGGAAGGAGTATAAGAAGACCTTGTTGTATGGTTGAACCTTGCTTAGGCAACAAGGTCTTCCTAACCTCTAGTGTGTTCCTGTATCCTTGATTATTCTTCTGCCCTGACTTATGACTTACAGCCTGCAGGATCTTTCATGCTTCATGACTTCCCTCTGAATACATATATGGACATTTTCATTACAGTCATTTGAGAACCAGTGTGTTCTATTGGTTAGTGTGTTGAACTAGGACTGGAAAGATCTGGGTTCTAGTCCCCACCTGGCTATGGAGCCCACTTGGTGACTTTGGGCCATTCACTGACTCCAAGCCTCACCTATTGCACAGGGTTGATGTGAGGATAAAATGGAGAGGAGGAGGATCATATAGGCTGCCTTGAGCTCTTTGGAGGAAAAAGCAGGATATAAGTAATAAATAAAGGGATATGGACATATTTCTGCAACCCATTCTGAGCTCCATAATGCCTGGGTGACATTGTCCCAGCCAAGCCACTTGAATTCAAATAATTGCAATCTCAAGAGTTGCACCCAGTATGACTCTTCCCGAGTAACACATTACACTGCTGAGGCCTTTGTCCATTGGATGTACAGAAGGTGGGCATAAGAGAGAGAACATCATTTGTGCTAGTGGAATGACACAGTTGGATACTAAACAGTGTGTGTGTGTGTGTGTGTGTGTGTGTGTGTGTGTGTGTCACCCAAAGAGCAGCACTAGCATAATACCAATTTACAGAATGAGCTGACAGTCATAGAACAGTCTGCTGGCAAAGCACAGGGTAGTGGTTATAAGGTTGGACTTTGGCTGGACATATCTGAGATGGCATGAGAAAGGGAAAGACCCAAAGAGCAGAAGACCACCAGATAAAGAATTTCCAAGAGTTGTTGTTGTTGTTGTTGTTGTTTTCCTAGCACCAGGGAGAAACATTTTATCTCCAAGTCAACAGGCAAGTTCTAGCAGTTGTCATCTCCACCAGGAACAGGTCTTTTGTAAAGGTAATGCATCTTAATTATTACCCATTCAAGAACAAGCCACCCCAAAATACTTTGTGTTACAACAGGGATAATTCACAACAGTATTGTTGCTGGGAAAATCTGTGCCCCTGCCCTCCCCCCAGCTACTGTGAGGATTGCAGCTAAGCTCAGAGGGGACAGGAAAGTCTTAGCGGGTGGAGTGGCAGATGATGTCATTGTCCCTGCTAAAACCAAAAGTCATGGCATTTCACCCCTGCAAGCCCTGACTCCATTACAACACTGTTTCTCCTTAGCAATCAGAAGCCCTGCTCTGGCTTATGAGACCTTGAACTGTCACTGTCCAGTAACCTTTCATTTTCTCTGTTGTGATAGAAACGCTAGTTTTAACCAAAAAATGCTGCAATTCTCAGGGTGCAGCAGCAATCTCGTGCATTTCTTCAGTACAACACGCGGTGCAGGTCTACGGTCCCATTATGTGAATTAATGAAAAATAAATTCAACGATGAAGGGAACAAACTAAATGAGGCTGTTTTGAAAAAAAAAACAAAAACAGAGAGATTTTCAAAATGTTAATTGTTGCATGGCCTGAAAGACTTAATGACAAGTAATAAACCATTCATTATTATTTTTTTAGCAACAATGAACAAACAAAGACAAGGCACTAGACTTCGGCAGCAAAACTGGTACCTAATAACAGAAATGTTAAACGTGCCTATGAGCTGAAAATATGTCTATGATGATCAGAGATTGAGGAGAGGAGACGCTGATATAAACTAAAAGGTCAAGGGGTTCTTCACCCATGGGTAGGGGGAAAAAATAGGTCAAGACGGAGAGATACTTTTAATTCTCCAGAGGGGCAATTATCTTAGGAAATCTAAATCCTAGACTTATGGTAATGAAAACTCTCTTTTTTCAATGTTACATGTAAATAAATTATTCAAGTTGATTGCTTTGATCTCTGGAAACTGTTAGTTAACATTTATAATATTTCGGCTTGGCAATATTCAGAAAGATTAAATTACTCCAGTAATAACCCATGCAAAGATCAGACTGTCTTGCTGTAATGATGGATATTTATACGCTTTGTATTTTATTTTATTTTTTTAGACAAACTAAATGGTCTGGAATGCTCAAATTGGGGAGATCTATGTCTCCTTCTTAGGAATCTCTCAGAAGAGGTCCCATGGCACTAATTTTCTGACCTGGTTCATGCATGCATGTCCTTTGCTTGATGCCTCCTATACAGAGTTTCATAGATTTCATAGATCATAGAGTTGGAAGGAGCGTGATGACTTGCATGTAGGAATGTACAGATTTTTTAAAGTCTGTTCCATTTGCATTTCACAGATTGTAAGGCACCTTTCAGTCTGTCAGCTGCTCATTAATAGGGTCAGTCAGATTTTTTTTTTTTTAAATTTCCTGAACTTGTATTCATGCACAATTTCTCAAATTTGCACTTGCTCCAATTTTCACTTGGGAAAATTGCAAATCCGCCCCAATGCAATTTTGTACACTTTAGCCTATGGGGGAAATGTGTTTTTCTTTTAAAAAATACATTTTTCTATGTCTACATTTGCACAAAATTCCAGAAATAATTAATAAGAATAATAAGAATAATAGTAGTAGTAGTAGTAGTAGTAGTAGTAGTAATAGTAGTAGTAGTAGTAATAATGGTCTGCAAGTCCATGGAATCCATGCAACTCAGGAAAAGCCAGTCTGCTAAGGAATCAGTGGGTCAGATTCCCAGAAATCTGAACTCATTTGAATCATTGCAGATTTCTCTGGCATCCCTGCTTGTACGTGTGTGTGAGATGTCACAGATAGAATGCCTGATGTCATCTCAAATAGAATGTTTTCCTGGGGAGTTATTTTACATAGGCAGCAGCCAAACATATGGGGTCGGTTCACACCTGTGTGTGCATCACTTGATGACTTACTGCTGAATATCTGAACTGGATCCTAGGCAGGGTGGTTGGTTGGAAACATTGTGTCTGAAATGATATGAAAGTTCTGTCTGAGGCATTAGCTTTGTAGTGGGCCATTCACAAATATGTGATGTTGCATTTCCCACATGATAGGCATGTATGTGTGAAGGAATCCTAAAGCCCCGTGTAGATGTAAGTGTGTGTGTGTGTGTGTGTGTGTGTTTCAGTGTACAGTGTGCAAATGAGTGCACTGGGAAGGATCAGGGCCACATGAGCTGTGGTGCATTAGCTCATTGGCAATCTTGATGGTGCCCAGATTTGATTACTTATTTAGGGATACTTATTCCCAGAGACATATCTCAAATGATCAAGCTAAATTTGAGTAAGTTGACTAATGAGATTTGATACAAGATAGATAGATAGATATCTCTTAAGTTGAGTTTGTGGGTTAATACATTTAAGGTGAATATTATACCTAGGATTGTGTAGGTTTTACATGAGATCCCCCAATTTATACCTGGCAAGTGTTTTCAAAAATGTCATGATCTGTTTCATAAATTTCTCTGGGGTTCCTTCCTCTCCACCAGAAATTTCTTTGAAAAGGATGCAACTTCCAATTAAAGAAGGTGGGTTTGGCTTTCTAGATCATGCTTTATATCATGGGGCTTATTTATTGACCAGTTCTGCATTTTGGTCTTTCCCACTCAGATTAGATTATCCACCTTGGTCAGTTTTGGAATCTCTATGTCTGGATTCTCTCTACAAATGGATGGAATTTGGTTCTCAGCACACTAAAAATGGATAGGGTTCCCCCTATAATTATGGCAGTCAGAGAGCTGTGGCATATAATATCCCATCAATTACAGTTTGATCCATTCTATCATGCAAAATTGACTCTATGGGGAAACCCAGATTTAAAAACTGGTAAGAAAACGGTCATGTGGCAGACTTGGATAGGTAAGTTGATTTTTACTATGGATCAATTAGTGGATGCAGATGACGAGTTTATGTCATTCTCAGCTTTGTGTGCCAAATATGATTTGCCTGCTTTGGCTGAATGGTAATACTTGCAGTTACATCATTTGTTAGAATCTAGGGTTGGCCCTGCCACTTTTAGAAATGCAGTCTCCTTTGCTACTGGAAGCACTGATTGAGGCTTAGCAGCAGGGATGGGGATTCAGACTCCAGGACTCGACTCGTGAGTCGGACTGAGTCCCCCCTCTGACTCGAGTCAGACTCGAGTCCCAATATTTTTAATGGGACTCGAGACTCGACTCGGGACTCGAGACCAAGGACTCGTGTTCCAAAATTGTGTTCCTCAAATGCAACATGGATAGGTTTTAGGAAGTACAGCAAGTTTATTTTTTAAAATCACTATCCTAAAATGCAACCTTTCAGACATTTTGGGTTTGGCTGCTTCGGGGTTTGGCCCCTGTTTGGGGTTCCCTGCCTCCTCTGCTCTGCCTACCTGGTCTCTTCTTAACCAGTTCCACAGTTTGAATTGTCCAAGACAAAGGTCTCTGCCTGCCTGTTTTGGGGTTCCCTGCCTCCTCTGCCTGTCTCGTTATTTTAGGTTTGTCTGCCTGGTCTGTTCTTGCAGAGTTTTGAAATAAAACAAACAGTTTTATTTGCAGTTGCAGAGTTTTGAAATAAAAAGAAACACTTGTGCCTAGAATTTATTTAAGCCACACATCTGAAATAGCCTTATTTTGTTGGGAACCCCCCCCCCCATTGATTTTAATAGGGACTCGTGGAGTCAGCTTTGGGAGTGACTTGTGACTTGTGACTCGTGACTCGAAACCAAGGACTCTTCAACATCCCTGCTTAGCAGTTATATCGACCCACGATTCATGTTTATAAATACTTATTATCTGTGAATAAATATGATAAGCAAGGTCTTAAACACAAATGGAACAGGGAACTACTGTCCTAATTTGCCTAATCAATGGATCATTGTTTTCGTGTCTGTGCCAGAAGTGTCAATGGATCTTATGTTACGGTCTTATTCAGCAAACACTTTTGTTTCATGTTTATTGTCTTATGTGTATTGTGGAAAAGGAATCAAGTGATGTGCAGACATATTTGAAGTGGCCCTCAGGCACACCTCTGATTCAGAGGGCATAAAAGCAAGCCTAAGTTTCAGCCCCAAGACATAAGGCCTGCCAATACTATTAAGTGACAACATGGGATGGCACCACTCTCTTCATGAGGTCTCACACTTTCTGCTGCATTTTTTACAGGAGACTGAACTCAAAATAGAAGCCAGGCTCAGGTGCTTAAGATGCCAGCAGCTGACAGTTCCTTGCTCACCTCCTTGCCCTTTTGAAAACTCTGGATCATATCAGACACACTTAAAACCAGCACCTGCAAAAGGTGAACTTTAAAAAAGGGAAAAGGGGATTTGGTTTTGTCCTTAACTTTATCTTCAGACAGTACCGTCTGTTTTATCTGGGCTTAACAATCCAAACACTACGGCAAGGTAATCTGTCACTATAAAAAGAAAGAAAAGGCTAGGGACCAGTTCTCATGTTACCTGGGGGTTGCTTGGTTTTGTTTTGCTTTGTTTGTCTGTCATTCACCCCTTGTCATCCATTTGTGCAAGGAACCTAACATGTCAGCACTAGGGGCCATTTCAGATGTCAATGCAGGAGAGTGTGAGAAAGTCAGGAATGGTTAAAGGCTCACTCGATCCTTTATACAATTACCTGGGAGTAAGTCTAACTGAACTCAGTGGGACTTTCTTCTGAATAGACATGCATAAGGCTGCACTGCAAAATGCATTTTAGGCTGATCTCCATATTTACACTACAGAGTGGGACTTACTTATGAGTAAATATGCATAGGATTGCTCTGCTAGGGCATTTTGCTGGTTATTTTTCATACTTTGTATTCATTATGGCAGTATTATCAGCATGGACCAAACAGTTGCACCATTGTTGGCAACCCGGTGCCAACTCTATGTCTTGGACTACAACCTCTATCATCCCAAGCCAGCATGCTCAGTGGTAATGGATTACGGGAGCTGTAGTCCAAAACATCTGGGGGGCATCAGGTTGCCTACAGATGGGATACATTTTTAAGAGCATACACATGTAGCAGCAATTAGCCAATTCCATCAGTTCTACTACCTAATTGTTCCAACATTGCAATATCCCTTGGGTTTTATCTATCCCATCTGAATTCCAGAATGTTGGTAATAACTCATTTTGCACATTCACTCTCACAAAATCCCCCAACATTTGCCCTCGTGTAAAAAAATAAAAAATGGATATAGGAAATAATCATTATTGCATGAGTACGTGCATGTGAGAATCCACCCAAGGAGCTCAGACATTGCCAGGATAGAAAGATCAATGGTCTGACTCAATAAGGCAGCTTTATACATAGTTAGATTTCTTTCTTTCTTTCTATACTGCCCAATAACCAAAGATGTTACTTTTGGTCATCCTATAAAGAGCACAAGTGTAAGAATAATAAACAGCCAGAAGGAACTACTTAATTAGTTCCCCCCTGCCATTTATTTATTTCTTATATTTATCTCCTGCCTTTTTTCTTGCAAGGATCCCAAGGTTGTTTACATAACCCTCCTCTTCCTCCCGGTAAGGTCGGTTAGGCTGAGCATCAGTGACTGGCTAAAAGTCACTCAGTGAGCTTCATGACTGACTGAGTGGGGAATAGAACATAGATCTCCCGAGTCCCAGTCCAACACTCTAACCACTACACCACGTTGCCCCATGATCAGAAGAAATTATTTAACCCCATTAGCAATCTGCTATTTGAAAAACTCTGGCTTGGTTCCATAGATTTCATAGATCATAGAGTTGGAAGGAGCCTACAAGGCTATCGAGTCCAACCCCTGCTCAATGGAGGAAACTAGAGGCAGGGTTGTTGAAGAGTCCTTGGTCTCGAGTCACGAGTCGAGTCACGAGTCTTTGGACCCGAGTCTCGAGTCTGAGTCCGAGTCCTTGGTCCAAAATGGTGACTCACGAGTCATGAGTCACTCCAAAAGCTGACTCCACGAGTCCCTATTAAAATCAATGGGGTTTTTTCCCAACAAAATAAGGCTACTTCAGATGTGTGGCTTAAATAAATTCTAGGCACAAGTGTGCCTTTTTATTTCAAAACAGATTTTGCAACAGATTTTGGCAAGAACAGACCAGGCAGAAAAACCCAAAATAACCAGGCAGGCAGAGGAGGCAGGGAACCCCAAAGTAGGCAGGCAGAGGCCTTTGTCTTGGACAATTCAACTGTTCAACTGGTCAAGAAGAGACCAGGCAGGCAGAGGAGGCTGGGAACCCCAAACAGGCAGGCAGAGGTAGCCAAACCCAAAATGTCTGAAAGGTTGCATTTTAGAAAAATGATTTTAAAAAATAAACTTGCTGTACTTCCTAAAACTTATCCATGTTGCATTTGAGGAACATGATTTTTTCTAAATGTTTGGCCCCCATTCTGGAACGGTGAGATCTCATCACAATTCCACCCTCACTGAACACCTGCTCCACTGGTGATGAACTTGCTGGAACCAGAAACACACTCAGAGCAGCCACACAGAGTAATCTCAGGTCCTTCTTCTTCCTCTCCCAAGTACGCAACACATCAATCAAAATAAATCTTGACACACTGTTGGGGCTGTACTCCTGGTAGCTGTCCATAGTGGCCGAGCAGCGGCACACCTCACTTCCATGCACTCTTCGCCAGCAATCACGCTCCTCTCCACTCCTTCTGGCACAGCCCAGGGATGTTGAAGAGTCCTTGGTCAAGTCTCGAGTCCCATTAAAAATATTGGGACTCGAGTCCGAGTTGAGTCAGAGGGGGGACTCAGTCCGACTCACGTCAAGTCCTCGAGTCTGAGTCCCCATCCCTGACTAGAGGAGGGGTCTCCCATCCAAGTAACAACCAGGCTTGACCCTGCTTAGCTTTCCACGCTCAGCCTCAGACAGACAAGCTGAGCCAGTGTGGCGTAATGGTGAAAGTGTTGGACTGGGATTTGGGAGATCCGGGTTCTAGTCCCCGCTCGGCCATGAAACTCACTGGGTGACATTGGGCCAGTCACTGCCTCTCAGCCTAACCTACCTCACAGGGTTGTTGTGAGGATGAAATGGAGAGGAGGAGGAGGACTATGTAAGCCACCTTGGGTTCCTTGCAGGGAAAAAGGCGGGGTATAAATATAATAAATAAAAAATAAATAAATAAAAATGATACCACCATTGACTACCATAATTTTCTTAAAGGAAATGGGGTAAATCCAAGCAGTGAGCTTGCCTAGCAGTCAGTAACCCATGAGCTTTTAACTACAAAATATGTTTCTTTTTTCTTTGCAGAAAAATATACTCTATATCCACAAATTGGTACAATTTGCGTAGGTAAAACATACTCTTAAGATTTTTCAAGCATGGTATTCCCTCTTGCATTATCTTTTTTTTTATCGAAAAAGATACCCACTACAACTGCTTTAATGGCCGCCTCCGTGTAAGAGATGCCATCATATGTTAATTTTTAATTCCCCTGGGAGATAGATCTCTCCCATCTGAATTTAATCCAATGACATCCTGCACAGTCAATTTCAGAGCAAGAGATATTTACCGCTGCTTGTATTCAACAGTTTGGTAAGATTTCATAAAGCAGGTTGTCATGGGGAGGGATATGTTCCCAGTAAGGTGAACAGTGGTGCAACATTTCTTTCACCAACCCACAGGAAAATAATGCAAAGGCTTTCAGGGCTATAGCTGCTTTCTAGTAAACCTAAGGAATGTTCAAAATTTACTTGTGACCTAGTAAATATAGGAAATGTTAAAAGTATATTTGGTGCCCTTCACAGTGTCATTTAGCAGCACTGGAAAGGACCTGCACAGCAGGGGTCAACTAATCCATCATTACTAAGTATGCCAGATCCCTCCCATAGATGTAACTTTTGCCAAACTCTTGCATCTCTGTATTGAAGAGATGATGCACTGAATAAAAATAATTTTCATTATATTATATCAGGCCTGTGGCTCACTCACGCTGGCTCAGCTTGTCTGAGCATGGAAAGCTAAGCAGGGTCAGGCCTGGTTATTACTTGGATGGGAGACCCCTCCTCTAGTTTCTTGCATTGAGCAGGGGGTTGGACTCGATAACCTTGTAGGATCCTTCCAACTCTATGATCTATGAATCTATGAAATTGCTTGAACTAACCCAACATACTGGCTTCCGTATCTACAGCCAGACACATAAATGTTAATGCCTTGACACGTTTACATCCCACCTTTCTACTTCAAAACCACTCAATTCAATTTAAAAAGATGAATGAAAGGCATCAATGAGAAAATTAAGAGCAAAAGAAAGCAGCAAATTAAAAGAACATGGTAGAAACAGATAGCAGTTAAAAGCCAAGCAAAGGGATCTTAAAAGCAGCAGAGTAGTGGTCAATTATGAAGTGCAGGCACTCAACATGACAGTCCCCGTAGCCACACTCCCAAGTAGAGTCCAAACATTCAGGCAGCTGTGTTGATCCATATCAACACAGTTTTCATCTCCAGGGGGAACAGGTCTTTTGTAAAGCTTGTGGATCTTAAGAACATAGGAAGAGCTCTGCTGGATCAGACCAAGGCTCCATCTAGTCCAGCATTCTGTTCACACAGTGACCAACCAGCTGCCAGTGGGATCCCACAAGCAGGGAATGAGTGCAACAGCACCTCCCCACCCATGTTCCCCAGCAACTGGAGTACATAGGCATTCTGCCTCTGATACTGGAGGCAGCATCTAGCCAATCAGGACTAGTAGCCAGTGATAGCCTTCCCCTCCATGAATTTGTCCCATCCCCTTTTAAAGCTGGCCAAATTGGTGGCCATCACCACATCCTGTGTTGATGCATGAACGCTCTGGCCCATGAACGATCTAACTGGAGGTTGGCCTTTCACAAAGGTTCTATGAACTTTGAAGAAGCCCGAGTGCAAGGTGAAAGGGAGAAACGTTCTAAGCGAAAAGCACATCAAACGAATCCTTTACAGGACCATCTTCCATCTGGTAACCTGTGTCCTCACTGTGGGAAGCTGTGTGGATCTAGAATTGGCCTCCACAGTCACAGACCCATCGCTAGAGTCTACACAATTTTTTTACAATTTTCTCTTTCTATAATTTTCTTCTTGTAATTTTATCCTGGAAGACAATCTTACTCGGTCAGGAGTGATCGCCTACTACTGGTTGATCCATATCAATGAACTAGTCCTAACAGTTCTCATCTCCACTGGGAACAGGCCTTTTGTAAAGCTAATGGGTGATCTTAGTTGCTCATCCTGGAGGAAGCCACTACAAAATACTTTGCATCACAACAGGGAACTAAATTGTGTTGATGGGAAAATTCATTTCCCACCAGCTAGATTGTAAAGATTGCAGCTAAGCATAGAGGGGGCAGGGAATTCTGAGGAAGGGGGTAGGCAGGGGAGGGTGCAGATGACTTCAGCATCCCTGCTAATAAAAAAGTGTCAGCAAACAGGCTGGAGAGAGAATCCCATAATTTTGGGTGCCATCGCAGAAAAGGGCCATTCTCCAGTAACCACCTACCCAGTCCCTACATGAACACCTGTAATCTTTGGGCAGGTGCTGAGAGCCCATGGGTGCCTGTGCTGGATCCTCCCACTGCCTGAGTTTTTTACATGTGTGTGTGTGCGTGTGCGTGTGCGCTTTTTACAATCTTACGGGGTGGTGAAAGTCTCTTTCTTCTCATTAACTGCAAAAACAGCCAGTGTGATTAACACTTTGCCAATAAAGCCTCTGAGACAGATTTATAGGGGTGGACATCTTTTTTCCCTAGGAATGCCCCTGGAAATAATGCTACATAATCAGGTAGGGTGATTCCCACAGGCATTCTTTCTTACCCTATTTGTAAACTGCTTGACAGGCAGGTACTGCCAAGCTGAAAAAAAATTATAATTCCATAGTTAAATGGAAACCCGTCTGCTCTCAATGAGTTGCTCTATTGCAGCTTTCCCCAATCTGGTGCCCTCAGGATGTGTCCCATAATTCCTAGACAACATGGCTATGTTCAGGGAAGGCTGGGCAAGATGCCCTCTGCCCCATGTACCACGCTCCTGCTACACTGCTGCTACCACCCGTGCTCAACCCTCCCTTCACTCTGCCATCCTGGGCACTACACAACTCCGTCCCCCACATACCTGGTTGCTTTGTCCACCCCCCTTTCCAGTTTACCAGGAAGTTCCAGGAGCTAGTCTCTTTGTTAAAATATTTGGTCATGTGTGGGGTTGGGGGCCCAAAGCTCCCTGGGTAAACGAAGATGGCAGCTGCAGCTGGAGCTTCAGCAAGCACTTCAGCAGCACACAGAATGACCGTCTTACTTCTTTTTTTAAGGTTGTTATGCAACCGCCAGCATCAGCCCCAGTATGTGGCTGGCCACGATGACACTGTGCCTGTTTCTTGTAGCCCCTACCCCCATCAGCCGCCACCGCTGCTGGCCGCCATTTGGGAGCCCTATGCATTGCGGGGCCTTGGAGTTGGGCCCTGAAGTCCTACCCTAACAGAGCCACTGCCACTGTTGGAAATATGAAGCTGAACTAGACAGACCTTTGCTCTGATCCAGCAGGGCTCTTCTTCGGTCTTCACCCTTAGCCTTACTATGTGAGTAGTACGATCTGTATGCAGTCGCAAAAAGTGACAATCTCTTGTCTTGCCTTCTGTTGAATCGTCCCCATCATCCTTTCCTGCAATTAACAGCTGTATCTGCTGCAGAGTTCTAATTGTATGCCGAGGCCCTTGAGCCTCATGTTTTTAAACACTTCTTTTTAAACACCTGCTTCCAAATTACATGTGGAAATGGAAAATCGTCCAAATGGATGTGAATGAGATGGAGTCACCACTTCCGCCAATGACAATGCCTGCATCGAGTGTGTGGAGCAGCAATAAGGGATTTTTATTGTGTTATATTGCTGTATTGTTTCTTTAATTATGTATGACGGCCATAAAGGTGAGGTAGAAATTACTTGTAAACAAATATTTGGGGGGGGGGAAGGTGTTTTATTTCATAAAGACTTAACAAGATCAGGGAATCTAGAGCACAACCATTCAGTAGAGGGTAGACATGACTAGCAGTGTAAGCATTCAGGGTTGCTAATGGGCCAGAAAATAGAAAGGATGGGCAAATTCCCATAGTTCCACTCCATTATTGTTCGAACATTCCAATTCTCCTTGGGTTCTGCTCTGTTTGAATTGTGGATTTTGGGGATGCTGGTAATGGATTATATGCATGCATCATCACAATAATATTTTTAAAGCAAAATAATAAATAACTATAAATCCCCCCACCATTTGAGTTCCTGTGGGGAGATTTTTTATTTATTTTTTTAAAAAAGCAAAACAACTACAAAGCAAAGCAAAAAAACTGTGTACCTGCAGAATTATACAATTACACACACACACACACACACACACACACTTTTAAAAATACAATATTCCATAGGCAATCCCTAGGGGGGCAGGGAAGCCATCCTGATCTACTACTGTCCCTTTGAAAGAGGTTTCACATGAAGAAATCTGCAGGTGACGCTCCCCACAGCCCCACAAGACACACTTCATGGAGCCAAATACAATCACCAGGGATGGGGACTCGGACTCCAGGACTCGACTCGTGAGTCGGACTGAGTCCCCCCTCTGACTCGAGTCCCAATATTTTTAATGGGACTCGAGACTCTACTCGGGACTCGAGACCAAGGACTCTTCAACATCCCTGGGCTGTGCCAGAAGGAGTGGATAGAAGTGCGATCGCCTGCAAAGATTTAATTTTTTAAAATCATTTTCCTAAAATGCAACCTTTCAGACATTTTGGGTTTGGCTGCCTCTGCCTGCCTGTTTGGGGTTCCCAGCCTCCTCTGCCTGCCTGGCCTCTTCTTAACCAGTTCCACAGTTTGAATTGTCCAAAACAAACGCCTCTGCCTGCCTGCTTTGGTGTTCCCTGCCTCCTCTGCCTGCCTGGTTATTTTTATTTTGGGTTTGTCTGCCTGGTCTGTTCTTGCCAAAATCAGTTGCAGAGTTTTGAAATAAAAAGGCACACTTGTGCCTAGAATTTATTTAAGCCACACATCTGAAGTAGCCTTATTTTGTTGGGAAAAAACCCCATTGATTTTAATAGGGACTCATGGAGTCAGCTTTGGGAGTGACTCGTGACTCGTGAGTCACCATTTTGGACCAAGGACTCGGACTCGGGTCCAAAGACTTGTGACTCGAGACCAAGGACTCTTCAGCATCCCTGACAATCACCTTGCGGTTCAAGGGAAAGTTATAAGGGCTGGTTCAAAAGTTGGTAACACAAGTGTTGGGGGAAAGGGAATTCATGCAGCCCAATACCATCAGTGTCTACTGTGTATGATGTAAGTCCTACTGTGAAACTTAGTCTCAGGTAATGATACTTGGGGTTGCAGCCAAAAGTGTCTCCCACTCCACTTCTGCTTCGATTTTCTTGGAATAAGTGAGCCATTTCCCCCTCCCCCAAATCAGGAAAAGTTCAGATTGTCCCAAACCGTTCCAAGTTAAATTGGACCCACCAACCTCCAACGTTCCTCCAATAAGGCTTCAATGGGATCCAATCCATTCTCCAGTTCCCAGGACTTTTTAAACCCCCTCCAGCCTGGCCATCTGATTACCTTGCAAGCTGCTGGTGCTGTGTCCCTGGCTCCACTGACAGGGGAGGAAGACAGTATCTTCACCTTCAGTGCTTACTGAACCAGGTGGAAGGTGAGAAAAAGAGGCCTCCTTCCTGGAAAAAGAGCAGCAGCTGGGTGATAAGCAGGTGAGTGAGTGGGAGAAGGGGTTGGAAGCGGGCAGGTGGGTGGGAGGAAGTTGAATTCTTCTAAATTCTAAGCTGGGGTGGGCAATTGTGGCCCTTCAGATGGTTTGGCTTACAACTCCCATCAGCCCTAGCCAGCGTAGCCAATGGTGAGGGATGATGGGAACTGTAGGCCAAAACACTTGGAGGGCCACAAGCTGTCTATGCTTGATCTAAGCCAAGAAGAACTTGGGGCTCATATTGCTTTCCTTGTATTTGATGTGAGTATATTAACACCAAGGTTGATATTCCAAGTCAATGACATGTGAAGTTTGGCTGCATTTCTACACTGATTCAGTGTCTCTTGTGAATGTATGGAGCTCTTGTGTATAATGCAACTGTGTCACTGATATATGAGAACATAAAAAGCTCCATGCTGAATCAGACCAAGGGTCCATCTAGTCCTGGGTGTGCAGGACAGGTAGCCTATAGCTAATCAGGACTAGGAGCCATTGATAGCCTTCTCCTCCATGAGTTTATCCAATCACCTTTGAAAGCCCTCCAAATTGATGGCCATTGTTACATCTTGTGGAAGTGAATTCCATAGTTTAACTTTTTCCAACTGAGGGAGCTGATCCTCAGGGCTAGAGTATTTATAGTGAGTATCTTATACTTGACATTGTTTTCCCTTGAAGTAAGCATGTGTGGGCCTGATCCAGATTGAGACCACCACACATGGATAGGGGAGTTTTAAACTTTCCCACCCAGCCACTTTTCCACCTGAATCCCCACCCCATCCCCAAGGAAGCAAAGGGAAAAAAATGCAATTGGCACACATACATGGTGGTTATGATCCAGACTGGGACCCTGCATGCTTACTTCAACATAAAATAATGAAATAAAAATGTGAGGCTCGACAGCATGCTATGTATTTAATGTAGCTTCTAGTTTAGCCCTTGAGCACAAAACTATTGTATTGAATGGCCTGTGGCTTATGCTGGCTCAGCTTGTCTGAGTGTGGAAAGCTAAGCAGGGTCAGGCCTGGTTATTACTTGGATGGGAGACCCCTGCTCTAGTTTCCTGCATTGAGCAGGGGGTTGGACTCGATATATAGCCTTGTAGGCTCCTTCCAACTCTATGATCTATGAAATCTATGAATGGTTCAAGCCTTGCAGATGGTGGAGTTATCAGGATATATGGAGATGTCTTATACTGGTAGGAAATTGGTTCATACTCTGAACAGCCAACTCTGCAGGTCCCACCCCCCTCAGGAGAGAGATGTCCAGGTACCAACTGACATAAAGTAACTGGAGACAGAACCTGTAGAACATTATGCATGCATTGCATATGGTCTGCCTCTCAGTTTCCTCACAGGCACATCACACTTTCTTTCTGAGGCCATAAGAAACCACTGAGTCAGGATGACTTTTTCCATCAGCACTGGACTTTGGCAATTTCCAAGTGAACTGGAAAGTAGCAATTAATGGAAACATGTAAAACCTCACTGATTTTAGCTAGCGAACATTTTAGGTTATAGCCTTCCATTTGTTGCTGTTGTTGTTCTTGTTTGTTATTGTTGTTCCCAAGGGGTAGGATACGTTATAGATTATATTTCATGAGAGAGGCATAGTTTCTTACCTCTGCTTGCTGCGGCTTAACAATTCCACCTCAGCAATAAACATCCTTCAAAATCTGGAATGCAGCTTGGAATTAGCAACAGCCCCAAATCTTGGAAATACCTAGCGTGTGTTTAATTTTTGAAGTGCAACAACAGCCCGAGGAGTTATGAAAATAAGCCGGAGCCTTGAGTGCCTAAAAGTGGCACTCATCGGCTTACAGAGCATTTAGTTGGACGTGCTTCTACAATACAGATTCCCAGCCCTAGCAAAGAATTTAACACTCAGATTTCATTTCACAGCTTGAGTAGGACTGTCTTTTAACAAAAAGGACGGTGTGAGGGTGCAAAATCAACTCAAATCCTTAATATTCCTGCCAGGAAAGCAGAGGCAATATTTAACACTCATATTTAGCATTTTTCCTTCAATTTAAATAGAATAGTACCTTAACAGAAAAGTCAGTTTTAAACTCCTAATATTCTCACCATGCCAACACACACACACACACACACACACTAGAGAATGTTACGTTCAGCTTCAACAGTGTGCCTATTCCTTCCTCAACTGAGTTCACTTCAGGGTTTGGGAACTGTTATGAAATCATATTGAATGGACAGTGGACCCATGCAGTCATCTCCTCATTGAATGGGGGTATCATGGCTTCTTCAGTTAGGATATGAGTCACACAGCTATATTTAAAAGTCTGTCAGCAACTCAGTTTGAAAGGGATCTCTTTGAGGGTTTGCATTAACTTGGTCGTAAAATTGTGGCTTACTTTGAAATTTAACATATATATTTATATTTTTTAAAAAGCAGCCTCAGCTCAGGAATAATTTTCTCCCTTCAGTATTTATCTTTCTTGGAAGAAGATGACATAATGAAAAACTGCAATTTTAAGGAGTTTCACATTTCCTGGCATACTAATGTGCAATTTTAATATGAAAATGTAAGGATGGATGAATGAAAGTTTTGCGTATTATAGTCTGCAGATGATGATAATGATCTTCTTCTTCTTCTTCTTCTTCGGAATGGTTGCAAACTTTTGATTTTATAATTCTGATATAGATTATGAGTGTGGGGAAGCCTGAAGCCTGGTGCATTCTGGGAAAACTAAAGCTCATAGCAAACACATTCTTTTTTAAAGAGGGCTGGGCCCATTGGGTTGACTTGGATATAAGCCAAGCTACTTTCCAAATAGGTTTATTTCTGAGTCAAGTCATTCCCCTTGTGCCCAAACTGTCACCCTTCCCTCTCATCAATCCTTCCATCCCCCTGCCCCTTCCTTTCGATCTCACCCAACTGGCAAGACCAGTGGGGCTGATTTTGGCTCAAAAACATCTAGGCAGCAGCACAGAATTTTGGCTTTGACACAAGAGAATTTTCTGGCAACTAGACAGAAAAATCTAGCCAGGCTAGTATTTTCTTTTCATTGCTGGGCTGTGGGCAACCCTATTGTCTGAAAGGTAAGCAATCTGAAATGAGAACCTGGTCTCTTAATCCTAAACGTGTGGGAGTCAAGGGCTCTTCACATATTCATCTATGTGGAGATGATCACATGGAGTTGATGGTGTCAGATCATGCCTCTAAGCAATTCACCCAACCTCCATGCATTTGTCAAAAACATGTTTTACACAGGCAGGCTCTCTTCACAGGTAGATATACAGGTACCGACTGGGGATAGAGCCAGCAGCATGCATCTTTATCTCTACATGGGTGATTGTGTGAACTAGTCTCAGTTTGTATTAGTGATGATGCAAATAACACCCTGCCAGTGTATATTCAGAGGCATTCTGTCCAATTTCAGGCAGTCAGAATGAGTGCTGAACACTGGTCTCCTTTGGCATCAGTGGAGACTTGCCTCCCTTGTTAAACCCCACAGGGGGGATATTTTTTTGGGGGGAGGAATGATGTGTGTGTGTGTGTGTGTGTGTGAGAGAGAGAGAGAGAGAGAGAGAGAGAGAGAGAGAGATTTAATCATCCTCTCCCAGAGCGTGGTGGTCCTTATCTGAACTGGGGCCATGCACACGTACACTAGAGCAAATTAACCTTGTGCTACATGCTATGCACTTGCTATGTGTAGTTTGGCTCTAAAAAACAACAACAACAACAACCCTGGGGAAGGAAGTGGTTCCTGCAGAAGACAACATTAGCAAAACACAGTAAATGTGTCTTAAAAATGAATCCATGAAATGTTAAGAGGGATAGTAATTTACCATGGATAGGTACCAGAAAATAAGGGCTGTCCCTGGTAAACAGGGAAAACTGAAGTGTAGACAACCTCCTTTGGGCAAAACCTAGCATTAAATGTGGGATTCTCCCTCAACCCTTTCCTTTTCAGCCCCTCTGCTTGAAGGGACTTTGGAACGGCCATAGGTCACTGAGGAGACACATTCTTCTCTTTGGAACCTGAGAAACCCCACTCCCACAGATGAAGATGTGATGCACTGTTTGAGCACCTGGAATGTTCTGGAAGGTAATAGGAGGGACAACACTAGAAGTGCTTGAACCATTAAGTTGTTTGGCCTCATCAAAATGGCTGCTGTCCACATCTCTCTGAATTGCTTTCTACATTGGAAAGACTGGTTAAAAATCTAATTATTTAAAGATATTTGGTCACCAGTATAAAATAAAACGTTCAGGTTAATGGCCCTATTACAATAGCATTAAAACCATTAAAACACTCTGGAGTATGTTTTAGGGCTCCATTAATACACACTGACCAGCTAGCTGGATAGCCAGTTTGCAGCCTCTTGCCTGCCAGTACACCCAAGGCGTGGATTAATTAAGCAATAAAATATGCCCTGTCATATCTTAATGCTACCAATGAAGCTGATATGAGGATCTTATGCCTTATTTTAAGAGGTTAGTATGTAATGAAGCAGTCTGAGTGTATTGTGAATTTATGGGGACTTTAAAAAAAAGACTAGTGAATGAGAAGAAGGGGGGAAAGTCCATCAGCTTCAAAAAGGTATAGTATTCATATTTTAATGAGAGCAAGTGTGGGATAGTGGTTAGAGTGTTGGACTGGGACTCAGGAGATCTGGGTTATGGTCCCCACTCAGCTGTGAAGCGCACTGGTGACTTTGGGCCAATCACTGACTCTCAGCCTAACCTACCTCACAGGGTTGTTGTAGGATAAAATGGAGAGGAGGAGGACTATGTAAGCCACCTTGGGTTCCTTGCAGGAAAAAAAGGCAGGGTATAAATATAATAAAAATATGTAATATATATAATATAATGAAAATGATTTTTATTCAGTGCATCATCTCTTCAATACAGAGATGCAAGAGTTTGGCAAAAGTTACATCTATGGGAGGGATCTGGCATACTTAGTAATGATGGATTAGTGGCGGGAAAAGTATTGAGGTAGGAAATGAAATATCTACACTCAAGTTTCTGTTCAATTGCTTAGCAGAAGTTACTAGTTCTCCACCTGATCTACTCCATGTGCCATTCTGCAGGGTGCCTAACGTTTGAACAGAGACAAATAAGCTTGTTAAGCTTGTTTTGTACAATCTGAGGACCAGTCCAAGAAGAGATAATGTGCATGAATTAGCTTATGGCCACCACTGTACATGCAGTGCATGGCCACTATTGCAGTAGTCTGTGATGTGAGCAGATTTCTCCATTTGTGTGTATCTACTCAATTTCTGCAATGCTTCCACCTGAAAAAAGGAGGGGAAAGGTAGCTGCATGCAAACTGGACACATCATATGTGCAAATGATATGCATGTGCTCCCAATGCAATGCATACATCACATCATACATATGGTACAAGGCACAAGAGGATATCTGCTCAATCATATGAACCATCCTTTGCTGGTGGTCTTTATCCTTTGTGGCTGCCTTTATCTTCATTTTATTCTGCTCTGTTTTGGGAGGGGGTTGTTTTAATGTTTGCAATATGTTTTTAATGTATTGTACAGTGCCCTGAGAACTTATTAGTAATTTAAAAGTACAATAAATAAATTATTGTTGTTGCTGTTGCTATCGTTGTTGTTACTACATTTGCATCTCATCCTTCTTCTAAGGATCTCAGGGCGGCATACAAGCAGTTTCCCCATTTCACCCTAACAACAACAATTTGTAACCCATCTGAACTTTTCAACCCCTGGCACTTAAAACTTGTTATATAGGGTAGTAAAATTAGTAATTAGACAGCAACTATTACATTTGATAGGAATCATTTCATGTCTGCACATTAACTGACTTCCATAATAATAAATCAATACCAATAATGAAGTTCACATCTTAGGAGCATGTGGAAAAACTCTACTTCAATGAGAGGGTATTCAGTTTCAAGACACAACTTCTGGGGAAAGAACTGATCCATGAGAAAGTGGGTTTATTCCTACTTAAAAAAAAAAAAACTGATCCTGGCAACAAACTTAAATCTAAGTTTTAAAAGATAAAGAAACACCATATCACAGCTGTGTTGGCATTTCATTCTGTTTTATTTATGGATCCTTTTTGCTTCAGAAGTTTAATGGAAGTTTCACTGTGATTTTTATTCCTGTGTGATTTATAATACATCAAACAGTGTAAATCAATCAGTGTTGGCTTTAAAACCAGTCCAGGTTGATAGTGCTCCCATTAAAAAAAAAAAAAACACCTTACGGTTGTTAGAATCCACACACATACACTCGAGCACAAGAAGAAGTCATTAAGGGCCTGGACAGAAGTGTACATATTTAAAGATCTCATATTGCATGTAATACCCAATTAGTTTTGAAGAGAGATGACTGGAAGTTGATTAGAATGGTCCAGATCCATGAGTGGCCACACCAACAAATGAATGACGATGATGAGAAGCACACCAGAGATGTACTATAAACATTAATATCTTGCTGTCAGCACTGGCAGTTATGGATTTAGGAATGGGTTTAAGACCCTCAATAATAATAATAATAATTTAGGGGGGGGGAAATGGAAACATTTCTTGAAGCAATTCCCCAATCTGATATGTTGCCCCCCTGATCCAGTGATCTCTTGAGGGTGTGGATATTTCATGTGTTT